>OX596382.1:127057804-129457804 GCA_951394425.1 Tipula unca
AACTTCACCATTTTTAAATTAACAAATATTTCACCCTCTGTATCTTAAGCAACAACAACAAAAAATCCAGTTCTACAAAAATTTTTTTTACCTAGTACTACACATTGAAAACATAAAAATCACAAAAGTAAAACATGACTTCCGGTTCCATATGTTGAATTTGCGATTTCACGTATTTTTCCCCATATACTTATATACATATATATATATATATATATATATATATATATATATATATATATATATATATATATATATATATATATATATATATACATATATATAATAATTAAATAAGCCTTTTTCTTATATTAACCTAAGATCTAATCGTGCCACGCGCGCCTCTGACGTTTTAATTCGGAAACTGATCGTTGTTATAACATATTATTATATTTAAAGTGGCACAAATTTATTCTTAATTATAAATATAAATAAATAACATTAATAATAAAAAATAATTATAATAGCGATTGTTAATTTTTTTTACATTTTTAAAAAATAAAGTAATGCGTCATCTATAGTAAAATTAATATTGTTTTCTCGTATATACATAGGTGGCATTAATTAATCGATATAAATAAATACAAAATGAGACAAATCTTTCTATTTTTTTGTACATACAACAATAACAAAAAAGATTAATAGATATTTTAACGGGTTTTATTAAATAACGCGCAATTTTCGCACAAATATATTCTCGTTAAAATTTTATTTATTTATTTTATATAATTAAAAGAGCTTTTTTATAATACTACAATATAACTTAATAGCATATAATATAATTTATACATAGATATATATATATATATATATATATATATATATATATATATATATATATATATATATATATATATATATATATATATATATATATATATATATATATATATATATATATATATATATATATATATATATATATATATATATATATATATATATATATATATATATATATATATATATATATATATATATATATATATATATATATATATATATATATATATATGTATAATAATTTTATAAAAATGAAAATGAAAATTTTCAATTTTTAGTGAAACTAATTAAAATTAGAAATTAATGAATAAATAAATTTAACAATTAAATTAATGAAATGCTGCAGTTGCTTTATTTTTTTTTGTTTTGTTTCATTAATTCAATATTATTTTCTATTTTTAAATAGGTAGATACAAGTTAAATATCTAATTCTGATTTTTCCTTTTTAAATTGCAATAAATATATAAAATAAATAAATAATTAATTAAATTAAAAAAGGTAAACACACACGCAAACTATAACAACATGTTTTCCTGTAATTTCTTTGTTCAATTTATTTTATTTATTTATTTTTAATTTAATTAAACCAACAAAAACCATATTATTAATAATTTAATAAAATAATAAATCTGAAAATAATTAATTAATTATAAATGAAAAATAATTTTTTTGTTTTTTTGAAACTAAACAAATGAGGATGAAAAAAATAAATAAATTTGAAAATAGAATGTGTGTTTCCTTTCTGTACAAAATGGTTCGACCCCAGATTCAGATAGCACGAGATGGGATGTGTGGTTTCCATTAAAAAAATTTAATAAAACTTGTCCGTCTTTTTCTGTCCACCGCAACTGCTACTCTCCAAACATCTTGCGCTTAATCAAGCTGATGAGTCATGATAGCGCTTAATCCAACAATAGTTTGTGGATCTGAAAGCAAATTGATTATTCAATCAATACTTTGCGGCGTTCCTGTATTTTTGCTTATGTTATTTTCTTTCCGTTTCTAGATGCACAGGATGAATCTATGCACAGTTGATCTGTTAGATCAAGCAACAATGGGCAAGGTTTACAAAAAACGAGTGACCGCTTGAGAATGTCAGAATAAAAAGTATAATTATTGAGAGATGAGAACCTCCTCCTGGCAAATTAATGTATGCCTCTGGAAACTGGTTAGGATTTAATGGACTAATCAATCTAGAGCTAAAAGTTACAAAAATGTGTACTAGAAGAAGAAATAATGCAAAACCACAAAATCAAATGTCGATCATTGGCTATCGTAAACGAACAAGAATTGAAAACTGGAACATCAGTAACACAAGTACATTATCTATACAACATCGAGATACTTAACGTCAGTAAAGTATAATTGAAAAATAGTGGAGATCCAACAACAAGCTCAGGTAATTATGTTCCCTAAAGCAGAGATACTTGAATAAAGCCAAGGCATTCAAATTTAAAGGAAAGAAGGCACTATTCGAAATGAAACCAATATGTTACAGGAAAATAACAGAACGATTTCATTAAAAAAATATGACGCATGGAAAGACTAAATAATCAGTTTTTTAAAGGCCATTACTGGCCCCTAACTGAGTCAACTAATTGGCTCCAACGGTTTCGATCCTGAGCATGGTCTTCATACTGTCTAAGACAATCTGAAGAGGCCAAGTCGTTCTCTACATCGTGGAGTCAGCGTCGCCTGCAACGACCTCTGCGCCTAGCATATGGTGCCTCTCTTTTCAGAGATCGCTGCACAATTCGTTCCGGATCAGCACGCAGAACGTGACCGAGCCAGCGTACTCGCTGCGATCTTATTTCATGTACAACATCGTGGATCTTCATCATATCTCTGATCTCGATATTGTACAGGGCCCGGTATGTACCATCTATTTCGCGTTTTGGGCCGTAAATCAAACGCATGATTCTTCTCTCAAATGTAAGGAGCCATCTCTTGTACTCATCCGTCAGCGCCCAACTTGTAAAGCTTCAACTTCACGGCACTTGATAAGTGTTTAGATTTTAGCAGTGGCATTAGAGGATCCAAGGCACGACTGCCAGCTGCCAGCCGCACCTTAATATTCTCACCCACACTATTATCGTGAGTGATAAGAGAGCCCAAATATTTGAACCTCCTCACTCCTTCAAACGTGTAGTGGCCACTACTAAAATCTGGTGTGACATTGTCCCTATAACCAGAGATTAAGTATGTATTTCGTTTTGGACTCATTGAACTGGAGTTCAACTGAAGCTGTAAACTCTACAAGCGGATCATGTATTTCTTTCACTCAGTTGTTGTTCAGTCCAATCACGCATATGTCATCTGCATATGCAAGCACCTGATTGGACTGGCGATATAAGATGTTGCGCAGAAGTGTTCCAGTTTTACGAAAGATGTACTCCAAAATGAGATTAAAGAGTATCGGGGACAGAGCATCTACCTGCCGAACACCCGAGTTAACTGCAAAAATGGTCGATAGCCTGTTCTCAACTTTAACACAGCATTGAGACTGCGTTACTGTCATCCTACACAGTCGTACCAATTTTGTTGGCATTCCTAGACATTCCAGGGCAGACCACAAACTCTCTCGATTGATGGAGTCATAGGCCAGCCGGAAATCCAGGAACACCTGATGTACCGGGATGGATGTCTCATAATATTTAGATTGAATCATTCGCATCGAAAAGACCTGATCAATGACCGATCGATTCAGACGAAATCCTCCTTGATAGTCACCAACCAAGTTCTCCGCTAGAGGGGTGATTCTATCCAATATAATGTATGATAGTAACTTGTATGCTGTGCAAAGAAGAGCTATACCGCTATAATTCTCACACTTCAAGCGGTTTCTCTTCTTGAAGATGGGGCATATCGCGGCCACTTTCCATTCGTCAGGCATTACTTCGGTTCGCCATACTAATCGAATAAGGTCGAAAAGACAGTTCCACAAAGTATCCCCACCAAATATCAAGAGCTCCGAATTAATGCAGTCCACTCCAGGTGAGCGGTTTCGTTTGAATATCTGCATGGCTTTAGTGAATTCCTCATGGGATGGTTCCTCAGTGCAAATCTCCACAGTCTGTATTAGAGGTGGCTCAACAAGAGGCTCGGACGCATGATGAACATCAAGCAGGTCAGTAAAGTGTCCACTCCATGCGTCAAGTACTGCGTCGATGTTGACACAGAGGTTTCCATCCCGGTCCCGAATGGCGGTTGACGTAGGCCTGAAAGTATGGTGGAGTCCAGTAATTCCTTTAAAGAAATTAGGCGAACTGCGCTCATTGCTGAGTTGTTGTACTTTCAGAACCCGGCATAGCGTCTACAAATACGTGAGATGATCATCAAAAATTGAACTTTGAGAAAGGACCATCGCAGTTGTGGCCTTCATTGGAAAGAAGTAATCTTTAAAAAATAAATGGCAAGAAATGTTCTGACGAATGATAATAAAATTTCCATACGATTAAATTGAATTTATTGAGTTTTTTTAATTTTTGCACAAATCACCTATAGATTTCGTTATTACTGATAAAACCACGCACATGTTGTTTGATGCTCCCTATTTCTGGCATAACTGCCGGTGTGACTTTTGCACTTCAGCGTAAATGGATTGGATTTGGATTCGTGGGGTGTTGTGCAGAATTCGAACCTTTTGATTAAGTATAAAAAGATTTAGCGGGGGCATCCACACAGTTCTCATTAAATTAAAAAAACTCGCTTTTTGGTTTAAAAATGACTAATTTGCAATTAAATTAAAAATATATGAGGCTTGAACTAGTCATGATTACAATCCAATCACACAGCTTCTTTTACCACCGAGCCACCGCCATACATATAAATAGTGATATTCCTATCGTTTAACTTTGCCATTTGAATAAAAAAATTGAAAATTTTAGCAACGGCAATGGACTGCTTATTTAACCATCGCCGTACACTTTCATTACCGCCCTATACCACTACCCATCTTTTATACTTGTCACTTTTACATGGAGAATATTGAAGTTTTGAACAGAAGCTGAGTTGGATTTGATGGACTCTGCGTTTATTTCACCATCGCTATCTATATATAACTTTTTCAGATTAAATTGAACTTTTTCCAAGTTAAACGAAACTTTTTCCAACATAAACAAAACTATTTCCAAATTGAACGCAACTTTTTCCAAACGAATTTAAACTTTTTCCAAACAGATTACACTTTTTTCCAAATTAAATTAAACTTTTTCCAAATTGAATGCAACTTTTTTTGCAAATTGAATGCAACTAAATTAGAAGATAAAAGTTGTATTCCATTTGGAAAAAGTTTAATTTAATTTGGAAAAAAGTGTAATCTGTTTGGAAATAGTTTAATTTAATTTGGAAAAGGTTGCGTTCAATTTGAAAATAGTTTCGTTTATGTTGGAAAAAGTTGCGTTTAACTTGGAAGAAGTTCAATTTAATCTGGAAAAGCTATACATACTCATCTTTTATACATGCCACAAAAATATGAAAATGTTTTACAGAAGCTGTGTGTTGAACAAATTTGAATACAGAAGAAATTAAATTAACATAATACCGTCCCGCTAATCGGACTCGAACCTAGGTCCACGAATCCAAAGTCAATCACTCTACTACCTCGCCCACCCCCGTATAAATTTTATGTTATGCAAACCTTTTATACTTTCCAATTGAATTGAGAAGCTTGGGAAATTTTTTAACAGGAGCTGAGGTGAACCAAAAATGTACCAACATTAATATTGTTTGAAACTTAACTGAACTGCATAATGCCAGGTGCAACATTTAATGACATTCCAAGTAGTGTATTTTGAAGAAGTTAAAAATTTAACAAGCTATTCCTCCTTATGTTCTTTAAAATTATTAAACTTCCGTTCCAGTCAATGACGCGCTTTTATAGGCGGGCCACAATGTTGACCACCGACCATACAACTTTTAAGTTTAAGTCAGTACATGAAAACATCTAAATAAAAAATTGAGAGAAAAAAAGTGAAAGTATAACAAATAGGTATAGCTGAGCTTAAGTCTCGATCAAAACTAAAAACAATTTAATTTTTTTTTTAAATTAATTAAAACTGGGTGCATTTTACTCCAGCACTCAATGCCACTAATGGGCCCACGGTGCAATACCCACATTCAACCCATTCTCCCATTCACACAAGTACAGTATATATATATAATTTAATTTAATTTTTTACAAATTAATTCAATTCAGATTCTGTTAAATTTTCATTTGTCTCTATTCAAATGGTGAGTATAAAAGATGGATTTATCAGTAATGAACTTGTACGGCAGTGGTCAAGTAAACAAAGTAATGGGCGTTTGATTAGTGGACGTGAGTTCAAGCGGCATTCGGCCTAACGTTTTTTAAATTTCATTTCATCTTACAAATTAGTTCAACACAGCTTCTATTAAAATTTTCAAATTTTTCCAATTAATTACTAAGGATAAAAGAGGGTAGCAGCAATGAAAATGTACGGCGATGGTCAAATAAGAGCCCAGAAATACTTTTGGTTATAAAAAAACTCGATCAGGTCAGGTATTTTTCCTGGGTCAGTTGGCCAATATGTTGGCTTTTCAGTTGAAATGGATTCACACCCGTTTTCTTTAATGGCAATCAGTAATTCTTTTCCTTTAGTTGTAGTTAATCTAGAACTCCAGTGAGTATTCTTCGCATTGAAGTCACCACCTATTATGAACCTTTTACCCAGACGCTTGAAGACCTCTGAGTATTGTTTGTTTTTAATAGAATGTCTTGGTGGACAGTACACTGTCCTGCCACAATAATTGGAAAGTTGTTGGTTTTTATAAACAATAGTGTTGGTTATCTGAACGATTTGGCTTTTCAATAACTCGGTAGCACTTATAGCCTTCCTGAACTCGAATTCGTTTTACCATGGATTGGAGTGTGTTAAATTTTATGGCACGGTGATAGTTAAAGTTCCCCGGGTTATTTTTAATGAAAGTTATAACCTTTTTGTTTGATTTTTTGTGAGCAATGTTTTTCGTTTTTTCTGCGAGCTGTTGTATACCGTTCCACCGTTACAAAGAGGGCCCCACTCTATATAACGCTATATATCGTTGTTTTGGGTCAATAATTTTGTAATGGATAAACATGACGCTGAAGTAGATTCATGGTATTTGAGCACGATTAATTTTAAATTCTGCTCTTTTTGAAAAGAGATTTAGAGAAATTTGGTCACCCTTTAGTTTAGAACTAATTGACAAAACCACTCTAGGAATTGTTTACATTATCGATGTTGTCTACGTTGCTGATCTTGTCTACGGGCTGTCGACACGTCAATGTAGAAAATCATAGATGACGCTTAAACGCCCATCCCTGCAAACCAACTATTCATAGGAGGCAGCAAGCCTCATTACATTCCCAAATAAGAATATACACAAATGCACTTGGACATCACTAAATCTTTCAGCCAAGAACCAAATCGAGCAAGTACTGGCTATCAAAAAATTCCTAACTTCCTTACAAGATGTTAGATCGTTGCAAGATGCGGATGTACACAGCGACTAGCAAGGACAGAGCAGCAACAAATAGCCGTTGTAAAGTGTGTAGTGACACAAGAATGACCCTCTGTACTGGTTAACAAAAAATTCCTAACAAGATGTTAGAACTTTGGAAGAAGCGGATGTACTCAGCGTCTAGCAAGGACAAGACAACAACAAATAGCCGTTGTACAGTATGTAGTGACACAAGAACGACCCTCAAAGAAACGCTCCAATTCAATCAAGCAAGCAACGAAACCAGTACCATCGAGCTTAGGTTACTCCTGTTACCGGTGTAGTTGACTACCAAGACAACTCCAGAAAATCATGGATTAGCGATGATACGTGGAAGATGATGTAGGGCCGTCGTCAACTTAAGTGACATTTATGTCAGCCCTACAAGTACAGATCTGAGGATGGCAAGAAATAATGGCCGAAAAGTCTACGAAGACATTCTCGAAACTACAGAGAAAGCAACTGTCAATAGAAACATGGAAAAATTTCGCAAAAATGGCAAACAGTTAACATTTTATCATAAGATATGCAAATATGAAATTTGTTTAACTATCACCAAAAATTGCAGTTTATAAAATCTACGTAATAAAAGCCTATTACAAAACAACAGTTAGTCCATCTAGATTCCATCATCTAAACTAAAAAAATATTGCCCAATACAACAATACTATGGGTTTTTTCACATCATCAACCCTAAACAAATTTTCTCATCCATATATTTGATTTTTCTATCTTTTAAATTCAGCAATACAAATTACAATTTACATTACATTTTACATCTTCTATCTCTTCCTACCCTTTCTAATCATACAGTTCAGCAAAAATTTGCCGACATCAAAAAATAAAATAAAAAAACCTCAGTCAATTTCAGTAGGGTGCGTCAGCTTAGATTTTATTGAAATGTCGTGAATTTTTATTTTTTGTTTTTTTATTTAAAAAATAAAATAAGAGACAGTTTTTGTATTCTAATTTTTCCTTACTAATAACTTGTGTATTATAAAATATAATATATATGTATAAACAACAAAAGTTCATTTAAAATGTCGATATTTTATAACTAATCAGTAGAATAATAAGTTAAAATTTCAGTCGAAAAAAAATTATAATTTTTAAGAAAAGAATTCCTTTTCTTTTGTTTTTTTGTTATAATAAATTTTCTATGCTTGTGTGTGTTGGTTATAATAGAAAAGAACTGCTGTATTAATTTTTTTTTATATAATTTAATGGTTTTTTACTAGTGAATTTTATTATTATTTTTAAATTATTGTTTAAAGTTACATATACAAAATAAATTAAATGTGGTTTATTCAAATTACATGAAATATCAAATATATAAGAGAAGAGAAAATTTTCTTATAATTTTCTAATAGTGTGTGTGTGTTAGTTTTTTTTTTAACAATTTTGGGGATACGTCAAAATGGCGCATCAAATGGCACCGTCTGTTAATTGTTCATTAGATGATATTGATTTAAGTGCATTAAAGGTAATTCTGATTTAGTTTAATTTAGATAAAAATTAAAATTTATTAATTTTATGAATTAAATTAATAGATAGTTTAATACAATAATACGAAAAAATTGTGTAAATAATTAAGGTGTGGTCTCCACAAAAAATTTTTTTTCTGTATTTTCTTTTGCTTATACATATTTCTTAAGTATAAAAATATTGTCATTTAGTTTTCGTCATAAAAAAATAAAATACAAAAAATGAATACTAACTAATTGTTATGAATCATGTTTTACATTTTGTGTTTCACGCAAAATTTATGATAATGTTGATTGATAATGTTTATTTAATATATAAGTTTTCTCCAGAAATGTGAACATTCTCTAATCGACATTTTGAATTCATTCATTCATATTCCGTGTGTATACACTTCTATATACATACATTATTGTTATCATGTGATAATGCATGAATTTTTGATTGGTAATTTTGGTGGATGTTTTTGGTGTTGCCAAATAGAAATTTATTGATCCTATTTGTTTTTAGTTGTTGTTATTTTAATAATAAAATAACCGGTTTTTTATGGTACGTGTTTCTCTTGGTAATTTAGAAGAATATTGGCAAGTGGAAATCGACGAAATCTATAATTTAAGGTGGTCGACGGACTGAATAATTAAGGAATATTTGATTTTGTTGGATGTAGATAGTATTTTAGATAGTTTTGAAGTTGGGTTCATAATCCAAACCGGATGCTTGAGACCTGTCAGATTTCTTCGTTATTTGTGCAAGAATATATGCACATATTATGTGTCTTTGTATTTATTTATTTTGCACTATTATTATGTAACCGGAACTATTCGCAGTCAACATGCACAAACTATTATCAATTTTCTGTCGAAATTTTAAGATGATTTTTATATAGTTTATTGTCAACTAACTTTAAACTTTGTGACATCATTAATGAAGTAGATCATTTCGATATTATGATATTATGGGCTATTTTATATAGAGTCACATGCAAAATGAATACAAACAAATGTCACATTTCTATAATATGGACGCATCCATAATATAAACTCGGTCAGCATATTTAAAGAGTTTGTTAGCTAAATGTTTTTTTTGCCGCTCTTTTGAACCCATTAGTCCCTACAATTTCACCTTGGATCCAAACCGTCTGTAAATGTATGAAAAGTACTAACATTTTAATGATACCACAGCGATTAAAAGTAACATACATCGAAAACCAATAAATATACTTAATATAATTTCACTCAAATTTAGTTTAATATTCATTCCTCTGAGTAAACAATTAAGAAAATATAACGGATACTTCTTCAATCTTTTGCAAGGAGTTAAAATAAAAGCCAATTTATAGAACACCAAATTCTTAAACTATCTAACTAAAATAAATATTCTATAGATACTTCGTAAAAGATTGTCTTCAATAATATGAACTGTACAATTCTGGGTAATCGATCCATATTCAAATTACCCGCGTAAATAATTTATTATTATTTTGAATTTTAAAAAAACCTTATTTATTTCTCAGCCAAATTATTGTAAAATATGTTTTTAATTTTATTGTTAAAATGTATTTTTCAGGTATACAAACAAAACTATAGTGTACTTTATTTGTTTAAAAGATTAACGACACAATTCTTAACGATTTATGATAAGAAAACATAAAAAAATTGTGCATTGTCAGTTTGTGGTCGTTTTATACATACATGAATTATGTTTGGCTGGGGAAAATGAATCTATGTATTCCATTGTGAATGTATTTAATGTTTCAAAGACTGGGGCTATCCTTAATTATTTAATGATTGTGAAAATTTGTAGTACCGGTTAAAACAATAACATAAATTACGTAGTAAATAATAACCTTGAATCTTTCATTTGTTTTTATTTAAATATTTAATTTAAATTTTAAAAATAGATCGATAAATTTCGGAATATTATGCCAAAAACCCGTTTGTTTATCAAAACTCAAAATTGACTTCCACAAAAAATACACACGCGCGTATAAATAATATTACCTGAAATTCTTTAGCGTCACAATGATTGTGAATATTCATTGCGGTTACAGGTACATGTACAAAAATTATTTATCTTAGAACTCTTGTGAAGATTTTTATATATATATATATGTATACAACAAGCAAATCAATGTATATACAATAGCATAGAAAACATAAGTTTTACAATTAACTGGGTTGTTGACATTTGAGAGTTGCACATGAGATATGTTACATATACATAAAAACTACAAATAAAAAATCTATATAAGTATGTAGCTAAATATAATAATCATCAGTTTTCATAGTATATATGTATAATATGTAATACACATAAAAGTTATAAGTTATTTTTCATTTTGTGATACTGAAGCAACAACGCTAAATTCTTAATTTGTGTGTTTAAAATGCCATGCGTTTAAAATCATAAAAAACATACGCGCATATAGGAGAAACGAGCATCTTTTTGAACGGCGCACACCACATGAGTATCATATTATCTATCTCTCGAACATAAAAATATAAATTAGGTATACAATTAATAGTGATCAATATAATTTTATATTCGTTTACGATAATATTGATAACTAAATTTAAGTTCTTAAAGTTAAATCACAAAAACAATTAAATTATTTTTAAACAGTTTTTTTGAGCTGAATTATTTTTATATATCGCGTGTGACGTCAAATATCATAATCATTTCTAATTTGGATCAAAATATAATTTTAAAAGAAGGATGTTTGTATTTATTTATATACTTGTGTATGTTAAAGAAAACACAATTTGTTAGTGAAGCTTGAATCTATAATAGATTAATTTAAAGTGACAGCAATGATATAATGAATGTTGCACAAGAATATGATTTAGTTCTCCCACAGCGGCGCTAGTTTAACAATAGAATTGGAAGTACATTAATTCATTATGATTCATATTTATCAATGAATACATGGATAAGTCTTAAGCTTTAAGCGTTATAATTTTGTGGCACAGCTGGTAAATATATAAGTAAAGAAACGTTTTTCATCAATAACTCGAAAGGCACAGTATTTCGTAAACGGTTCTAGAAACCATATCGCAGTCATCCACAAATATTTTAGTAATAAGGTATTATCCGGATATTCACACAAAATTAATAAACCTCACAAATCAGATATTGTTTAATATATATGTATGTAGGTATATACTTACAATAGACATGCAGTTATTTAAGTAAACTTCTTCAATATTGTACTCGTATGTAGGTGTTTGCTTATAATCGGTTTAGTTTAGATCAATCATAATTTGTAACGAGGTATCCGAGCGCCTTTAGTGTTTTTATTCTATTTTATAGCCGTAGTACATAATACACCATTAAGCGTAGTTTAATGAGTTCCGTTTTTGAATGTGTCGATTTCCTAAACACGTTTCAACTTTGCTTCGAGAGTATTATTTATCGTATGATCAAGTATAGTTCAAGTGCAAAGGGAGAAAATATTATTTTACTATATTTACCCAATTAAAGGCAACAAAACATCGTCATATTCTATTAGATTCCATATATGTGCTCATCTTCTTAATTTACTATTTGGAAATATCATTTAAGCCTAATCTCTGATCATTTTTTACAATCCGTAATTTGTGTTAGGAACGAACATCAATTATTAGTGAATGGAGGGTTAGAGGGTGAACATTTTATTTGAAAGATGTTTCCTTAATTTCATAGAAAATATTATTCTATTATTTAACTAACTATTTATATGTTCATATTCTTTCCGATCGTGATGATGAAAATATCACATTATATTTTGGAATTTTTTCGAATTGTTGATTACCAGTTGCTAGAATATTTTACATGAAACTGATTACATAATTATATTTATGTATGTGAGTATATTCAAACATCAATGATATTATTCAGCTTTCAGGTATTTTCCACGTATTGTAATTTTTTGATAATTTAGATTATAAGTAGCCAGAGGCAGAAATCAGATGGAAGTTTTAATACAAGTTTGGGAACACAGCGAAACACAGGGATACTTTGTGGAACTGTAGTTTCGACCTTATTTGATTAGTATAGGGATAGGTCCTATCTTTAAGAAGGAAGACCGCTTGAAATGTGAGAATTATCACGGTATACCTCTCATTTGCACAGCATACAAGTTATTGTCCTACATTATATTGGATAGAATCATCCTTCTAGCGGAGGGCCTGTTTGGTGACTATCAAGTAGCATTATCCGAATCGATCAGTCTGCCCAGGAATATCTAGGAATGCCAACAAAATTGAACCGATTGTGTAGAATGACAGTAACACAGTATCAATGCTGTGTTAAAGTTGAGAACACGCTATCGAGTATTTTTGCAGTCAGTTAGGCAGGAATATGATCTGTCCTCGATACTCTTAATCTCTTGTTGGAGTAAATCTTGCCGTGAAGCTGAATCTTTACAAAGCGTTCGTCAGGCTCGTTGTTATATATGGACGTGAAAATTGGGCGCCGATGGATGAGTACGAGAGATGGCTTTACATTTGAGAGAAGAATCATGCTTATAATTTACGGCCCAAACCGCGAAGAAGATGGTACATACCAAGTTCTGTACAATATCGAGGTCAGAGATGTGTTGAAGATCCCCGATATTGTATATGAAGTAAGATCTCAGCGAGTACTCGGCTTTGCCACGTTCTACATGCTGATCCGGAACGAACTGAGCATCGATCTTCGGAAAGGAGATCCACCATATGGTAAGCGCAGATATCGTTGCAGGCGACGATGGCTTCACCGTGTAGGGAACAACTTGGGTTCTCCAGATTGTCTAAGTTAGTATGAAGACCAAGCTCTGGATCGAAACCGTTGAATTCAAATTGTTAACTCAATATGACGCCAGTAATGAGCTTTTAGCAATTGTGTTATTTTATTTTATGTGCATATTACTATAGGAATCACATAATAAAACATGAACATTTTAATTAATTGTATTTTAAAGTGGATACACATTAAACAGATCTAATATGATCAAATAAATTGAAAGATTCATGATTGTTAATATCTCTTGTATAATCAATGAACATTGTAGGTTTATTGTTGGTTGATCATCTCAAATATTTTAGATTTATGTATACAGAAAGAAAACGATGTGTCACGTCATAAGGACATTATTTCTCTTAATTCCTTTGTCAGGCTAAAATACAAAAACAACGTGCTCTTTATACCTTCATCATACATTATTACTCTTCTAAAATATTAAAATGTGTTTACTTAACGAAGGTTTTTTTAAGAAAGTTATTTAATCTTTATATTTCGTTCATCCTTTTCTTGAAGTAATATTTAAAATTTTTAAAATGTATGTGTGCCTCAAGATTATATTAACATATATAAAATTTGTAACAATAATACATGTGGAATCTTTATTATTGTATTTACTTATGTAGTAAAACTATAATTTTTTTTATCAACAAATACATTTTTGCTGTTGTTTAAATATATTATTAATTAGTTAATTAACACACTGTACACATAATTGACATCTAATTTTACAATGGTAAATTGATTTACATATTTACAACCCTATAGAATCTACTTTAGATGAGAAAATAAAATCGCGTGATATTAACCACAAATCACACTCTGATCACCTGTTGCAATTTATAATCAATTACGTTTTCGAAACAATTTCGAAATTTTAATCAAAAATTAATTTTCCAAACGTTTATAAACGCGCCTACACGCATCTACACATCATTCATTTGGATTAAATTCATTTTCATTTTGTTATGAATTTCCATTTCTCAAGTCGTAAAATTAAGAAATGCCTCATATTACACTCTTATTGTTGTTGTTATGTGATCTCGCATGTGGTTATGCAAACAAATTTGTATTTTTATTACTACATATTTGTTTTTTTGGATAAATTATGTCTCTCGCTTGGTCTTCATTTTATTTTGAATGGAAATGACTCAAATTTGCGTAATACACAAAAGCAGTGCTTGAGAATTGGGATGGAGTGACATTTAAAATGTTCTGTACTCATCTTCTTGAGTAGATTGAATCTTGATTTGTTTTAATTTTAATTCAATTTTTCATATTTTTCATCCCATGATTTGATGACATTAAATTTATAGAATAGTCATCAATTGGCGGCGGTGATCTATAAGGAACTATTAATTCGACCTTGACAAGTAAAAAATATGGTGAAATTTTATTGCAATGCTATAATATAATATGAGTACAATGAGTATTATACGACCACTCTTGAAAAAAAATATTTATAATTTTTTATGAAATTTAGCTAATTATTATATATGTGATCTGCATAGTAATGTTGTTTGCCATCTTGAAATGTATGTAACGTAACGAAATAAAAATTATATAATATAAGAGGATTTTATGTATATCTTTTACCCGAATAAAATTTTTGTAGCCTATATTGTACTTATAATAACTTCAAGACCGGTTTTTATATACAATTGATCTCGTTTACAGAGTTTTGTCACTTAGCCATATTTAATTTCTATGATTATTACAATTATTTGGAAATAAATCAAAAATAAAATATCTCTTCTAGTTGCTACCAAGATAAATTCACAATTCGCCGTTATTATACAATTTTTGTTGCAGTTATTCTTCAAATGAAATTGAATAGAATAAGTAATTTCTTTTTTAAACTGGTTTAAGAATTTTTTCTTATGTATGGACGGTGTGTGTACGTAAGAAAACAAAAATCATTTCAATATTTACATGTTAATTTTTACGATAAATTGGCGTTGTTATTGTTGTAATTCTTACGGTTCAAAAATTTATACATTTTTACTTTTTTATTTTATTTAAGATCAGTGACTTATCAGTTGAGATGAAAGTGTATATTTTAAGATGGTTTTTTTATATTTAGATAACGGTGTGTAATTTAAGAAATCGGTATGGTGATGTATATAGAAGCAACTATTAGTTCATGATGGCTCCGAAATGCCGTCTATACATCGTCACCATACTATTCTAAGTTCATTTTTACAGGAAACCGTTTTAAAAGTTTGAAGGTATATGAACTTAACGCTTTAATAATTTTTTAGAAAATAATATTTAAAAAATTTCATATTCCATGGCCAAAGTTTTAATTAGGTATCTTTAAAAGATTGTAATAATGGTTTTTCAATAATAACTGATTTGACAAGCTTCTAAACGATATTGTGTGTCAACTGGCAGGTTTACGTGTGGTGGTTGGTGGAATTTGGAACGCCTTCCTTAAATATTCTTGGCATACTTTGCCTAGACCTGGGTAATTCTTTGAATTGGTATAAATTTCCCTACAAATAAAAAGCCACGTTTTTTTATTCTCGATAAAATCATAGAACTCGAATTAAAAAAACTGGAGTTTAAACGGTTTAAATTGAACATTTTAGAACAAATATCTAATAATATAGTTTCTAACTATAATCCTAATATTAAGTATAAATTACTATACATAATTATAATTCAAATATTTAATTCGTTTTTTTCCAATATTGATCTAGAACTTAAAGATCTGAGAAAACACCTAACTACCAGTTTGTAATTTGTTTAGGAACAAAATGCCGTTTGTTAAAAAAAATTGGAAAAAATTTCCGATTGGCAAGCTAGCATGTATGTATATCAGTAATTCATCTACTTTTTAGTTTTGAGATTGTGTAAAATTTGCCTAAAACGCATTAAAATTAAATACAACATACATACTTTTGTTAGAAATCGCTATTTAAAAGTTTTATTGTCATTCAAAAACTGAACGGTAGCTCTTTTTTTGTACACGGATACAGGCCTGTCTTTTAATTGGTCATCTGTACACTGTCTAGCTCCATGGCAGCCTGTAATTATATGGAAACATTCAATTTAATGTTTTTTTTCTGGAAAGTTGTTTTGCCGACTTGAACTACGGACCACTCCTCGACTTTTACTTTAATTTACGTTAAATTAAAAAATGCATTTACCTTATCAAAAAGTAGGATAAAACATGTTTAGGTTTTTAATTTGTTATTGATCTACGGTTTTGAGTGAGTTTAAAAAGGACAAAAACCTGCATTGCAATAAAAAATACTAAAAATCAACTTTTACCGTAGTAAATGTTTTACCCAAGTATTGTATATACATATGTACTCGTATGTATCTTCTCATCCAACATTACTAATTCATGAAATTAAAATTATTTTGTGTGATACATTGGGGAGCAAAACAGGTGTTTCACAGAATAAAAGTCATAAGTGCTGTATGTACATATGTGCTCAATTGATTATCTTACAATTTGAGATATTAGCCGCCAAAGAACTAGCATAATGGTTTAAGATAATTATGTTTCGATCGGGATGTGTCAAAGAGGTTAATGTTCATTTTTATTTTATGGTATTTCAGAAAATTCAGGTCTTTAAGGTACTTCAATTTTAATGTAGCTTTTATAAGTAATGTAGTATTTTAATTATTTTTAAGTGAAAAGTGTGTTCGATGCAAACAAGTGTTACGACTCAATTAAATATCGAGTGTTTCTTATTTATTCTTACTCAAGTAGAAGTATACGAGTATATACGCTATGCGAAGTGTAAAAATAGGTAAATTTCTATTGCAAAAAATTTATACTATTTTAGATTTACTCTTAGGCATATTTTAAACATAATTTTAGTTTTTTCCAAGTGAAGGAAAGCATTAAGCAATGTCGAACCAATAATATTCATTTAACACCAATGAACCTAACAGAGTTACCACTTACTATCATTTACTTTTGTATATTCCCTTTATCGTACAAATTTAGTTTTACTCGAGCCTTAGTGTAAACTAAATTATACATACTTATCCGGACATGGGACAAGAAACAGCAGAATCAAATTACATACAAATTACAGATTATAGATAGCAGTTATGTAAGTACTTATCAGTGGATTGTTGTCATAAGACTGAATGTCAAATTTGAAGTTGTTGTTTGATTCATTAATTCTAATTGTTTATTTATTTCTCTGTTCCGACTTATTTTTGAAATTCAGGATTTCAAGCCGCTCCCAAAAATGGTTATTAATTGTCATTTACGTGTTAACTCATTACAATGAACGCATAAAATAGCTTTAAGTAATTAAACTAATTTTTAATTAGATTAAATCTTGATTACCCAAAATAGATTATTACACATATGTACTTAGTTATACTTACCGGAAAATGTACACATTTTTCAATGTAAATATTTTAACCTTAACTTTTATTTATATACACGTACTTAAATATAATTTATGTATAAGTACTTATCTATAATACATTTATAACTAAGGAATTAAAAATTCTGCAAAATAATGGCATTTTTTATAAAATATCTCCAAAAAATATGTCGATTATAAATCACTTCACGGCTCACCATTAAACTCTCCACATTACATACATTATACAGAGTGAACAAATTGTAGTTACAAATATTGATTTTTTCGTCGAAGTTGAATAAACCTGTTTCTCCAGATCATCAAATTGACCTCGTCGTACACTTTATGTGTGTACATATTTCCAACCTGATTTTGTACGTTTTCTTTTCTTTTTTTGTATTTTAATATTCCAAGTAATATGTATAATAATAAGTGTAACATTATTCTTGTTGCGGAGGCGGTTTTTTAATATTTTTCCTCATACAAATCCACTGATCATGCCTGCCATGTCACTTGAAAGTTTATTATTACTACTACTACTACTACTACTATTTTTTGTGTGCTTTGTATATTTCATGGTCACCAGATTTTGTTTAGTATTTACTGTGTGAATAATAAACGTGTAGCGTTTTAAGTATTCGCGGTTTAATATACAAATTAATCTACAAACACTACTATACATATATAAATCTTTTTTACAGGATCCTGCTGGAATATTTGAGCTTATTGAAGTTGTCGGCAATGGAACATACGGACAAGTGTATAAGGTTAGTAGAATAAATATTTTTGTATTCGTATTTTAAGAAAAAAAGTGAAATGTTGTACTAGGTACATTGTTACTATTTGATGGGAATTCCATTGTATGGATTATATGCATACAATAGACAAAAGTATGGCATCACAATAATCGGCTGGGAAATTTATTTGTATTGTGATTGTGTCGATTATAATTATCACACAATGTGTTTTAATTCGCAATATAGATACATGGATATTTTCTGATGTGTCGGAGAATGGCTTGATTATTATAGTATTGCTTTCACAATGGCATAGTGTGCAATTATTTTCTATACTGTTTCTGTAGCTGAGCAAATTTCAATGGAATATTTTTCCACAGTTATCATTGGGCGCTTTCAGGTCGGCCAACAGTTGGCAACATGTTGAGTAAATTTAACATGATAAGTTTTGAATGCATTCGATTTATCGAAAATTTCATGGCAATGTGATAGATCGTATGTCATTTGTTCCATCAGTAAATTTTCAATGCCAACATGTTGGGAGATCTGAAAGCGCCCATTGGCACACTCCATTCGTTCATAAATGAATTCTGGGACGAAACTAGTTAGTTTTGTTGCTAATTCTTACTTTTGGCGAGGATTTGATATTCCAAACATAAAAATACTAGTTCTTTGTCAGTACCAAGTATTTACTTTCGAATGGATTTTGAAACAGTTTCACTGTGCAAATTTATTTTAAGTTACATAAATATGTACATACTTATGTTATTACATTATTTAAAATAAAAATATGGATAAGAATTAGAAAATTACGAGGTTCTATTTTTAATTTAAATACTCGTATTTCGAGAAAATGTATTTATTTCTGGAATAAAGTGGAAACATTTTCTTGCTAATTTATATTCCCTCCAAATTATTTTTTCTCATCAAAACAATGAAAATATTTATTATATCGATGATGCATGCGGGATTTCCAATTTTCATTGTTTTTCTTTTTATGGAAATATTTGTTGTGGAAAATGAAAATAGTAAATATGTCTACGATTTTTATATGCGAAAATATTAATCTCTAGCTAATTATGTTTATTGTGTAGTTCTCATTTGTATGGGTACACATCATTGAATTTACATCTTAAAAAAATATATTCATACAAATAGTTGGTTATCATTCATGAAGTAAAAAGAAATTTGTAAAACAAAAAAACCAACAACAAAATTAGTTTATACACGAATGACACATTATATGTGTGTGATAAGCTTAATTATAATGAATGGCGAGTTTTATGGAATTTTGGTCAATTTACGTATATTCATATATTACTAAATAGAAATTTACGCGATAACGTCAGACAATAAGTCTAATTAGGTATTTAAGTTAATTACACTTATTTGAAATATTAGTGTATGAGTTCGTTATCAGTTTATAATTTTTGAGAGTGGATAAATTGACATAGCATTCCGATTAAATGATAAAATTTCATATAATATTTGGTGACTTTTATGGTTGCAAAAATTCAGAGAAACCCCTGCGAATTTATTTAGTTTTTATATATGAAAACTCGAGAATTTTTTTTGTATTATAGATACGTTCTCGCGCCATTTCACTATTTATGTTGAATGTGCGCAGCTTAATAAATATACACATGCATAGTGTTTTTAAATTGTTTTTGTGTATCTAAATTTCTATAAATAGTTCTGTATATAAATTTCCGCTGTTCGATTTTTATTCTTGAAACATTATTTTGTTAGTTGCTCGACGAAATCGTCAGATCTACGTGGATATAAAGGGAATTTATTTAACGACGAACATGTCACGGAATTCTTTGTTTTTATTTAATAACTAATTAACTTTACATACAATTATTATTATGTCTACATGTTACTTCTTTTTCATTAAGTATAAAGCCGGAAGATAGTTCATATATTTAAAACTACACTAGTTAAATCATAAATAACTAATTTAATTATACAACCTATTCCAATGTTAATCAGGATGGAATTAATTGAAAACAAAAAACGAAATAAAAATTTCTACAAAAATAAAACCATCGCACGAGAAACGAAATTAAAAAGAATTCCTCAAGAAATAAAGATTATTTCATTCAAATTATAATATGTGTGTATCTTATACGATTTTCATATCGATCGTCAAATTTACTGATAAGTGTAAGCGTATCAGCTGTTCAGCACACATAATATTAAAACCTTTTGTGTTTACATCATAGATGTAAACTAAAGGAAAAAATAATCGCGCATAAATATTTACAATATGGGATGCAACAATAACGCCGTTTTACTCGTTCAAACATTCCATAACGAAATATGTACATACATATACCTAATATTTTTCATTACAGTGAAATGATAACAAAAGAAATCGAAATAACTTAAATATTTACATTTAAATGTAAAATCCTGTGTCTAGCCTAGACTATATATTGTAATCTGTTGGTGGAATACCAAAATTGGGGGAAAGAATAATATACATATTTTCTATTTTTCCCAGAAAATAACTAACTAATTTCTAGCTCTGTTCTCCCTCGGACGACGCTATTATCTCTCGGGGATAGTTTATTTTCTTTTTAAAAAAATTGTTAGGGTTGAATGAAATGATATGATGAATTGCAAGTGGTATTCAGACAGTGTGGATAAAAAACTACATATATCCAAATTTTAATATTGGGGACACATTGTAAATAATAAATATGTATGTACAAAGCGAAGGATATGTTCAAATAAGTATGTAACTATCTAGTAAATTAAATTCATTGAGATTATAAATTTTAAATAATCTGCATAATCCATTTAATATAATGCCACCCAGCGTATTACTAATCATATTTTAAATAAATTTGCTCTTTTATTGTGATTAACAAATTTTAATGAAGACCCGGTCCAGAGGGGTATAATGTTCAATTGTTTAAAAATAAGACAATGAAATTGGTTGCGGAAATGTATCACAATTCACAACTATTACCAATAGTGAAGGTAATCTCATGGAGGGAGTTTTGATTTGGCGAGTTACATGTATTATTGAAAATTATTTTGGAATACAGGGTAAATTAATTTGAAAACATTACAATTTAATTCCTACGTTTGACAATCAATGCTATTTCATATTTAATTCGTATAATTTTAGCTTAAGTCCGATCACATAATTTTCACCACGATAATGATAAATAAATCAGTTATTTGATAAATTATACTTAACAATAAACCATATAAAGATTTGGCAATTATAATTTTAGTAAATCATACACATAATTTTAGTAATCATACAATTTGGTTTTATTTGATTGAGAAGATCAATCCAGATCAAATTAAATAAATAGATCACTTTCATGTCATAATTTTCTGAAAAAAGTTTACTCGCATTCACAATTCGCGCTTGGTGTGGTTAATCCCTAAGCATAATTCTGTTTTGACGTTCGATAAATTTTATAAAATAAATTTCATATGTAATTACGTTAATTAGCGTCAGTATAAGTTTAACTTAACGATCATACAAATTTATCTAAAAATCTTATTTCATTAATATAAGCTTATGCAAATCAGCTTATATTAATAAAAAAAATTTTTATTTAATTATCTATTTGTTTAAAATAACTTTATTTTCAATTGTTTAACTCAACCATACTCGAAACAATTAATTATTATTTAGGAATTAAATTAGGATGTTGTAGATCCGATTTATTAAATTATTTAAATCTCATTTTAGCAGAGTTTACTTTTAAATACGGTTTAATGATTTTAAATACAAAAAACTGCTGAAACGATTGCAGTAGTTGCAATAAGAGGAGGAGTCGTTAAGAAATATTAAATAAATACTCCTAAATGATATTCTTAATTATACGTATGTAATAGGACAACTTTTATGAGTACATAATTGTTTTTTTGCTTAATTTTTGTTTGTTTTAATATTAAGTAAATATAAATATTAGCTAAATAATTTTATTGATTAATGGTCCTAAACCTATCTTTCTCTTTATGCCGCAAAATTCATCACAGCATAAAAGCAAGAAAAAAATATAATGCCGAACGAAATTGTTATAGTTGAAATTTATTGTATTTACAGATGGTCAATTTAGGAAAACTTCAGTTTCGGAGTACAGAATATAATAAAAAAACTTAATATTTCTCCTTTCATACTTCTGCAATTTTTTACATAAACTTAAATGTGACAAGTTCTTTTAATCCTTTTGCACAGATATTCAGTAAATTAAATAAGATTATTAAAACTGTGGAGTAAGGAAAGATATTATTAACAATTTTTAAAAATGACATTATTGGTCCCTTATTGTGCCAAGAATATGGATCCACCGGTTTCGATCCTGAGCTTGGTTTTCCTACTGTCTCAGATAATCTGAACCTGCCAAGCGTTCTCTACATCGTGGAGCCATCGTTGCGTGCATCAACCTCTGCGCCTACCATATGGTGGATCTCCGTTCAGAGATAGCGACATTATTCGTTTCGGATCTTACTTCATGTACAATATCGGGGAATTTCATCTGATGTCGACTCACTCTCTCAAATATAAGGAGCCAAATCATGTACTCGTCCGTCATATCCACACACAACAACGGGTTTGATAGGAAAATCATGTTAAATACGTGCTAATATTCAGGAAAAGTGCCATTTTTCCACATAATTTCGGGTTTTGTCTGAAAAAATAGGCTAAAAGTGGGGAAAGTCATGTTATAAACGTGGTAATATTCAGAAAAAGTGCCATTTCCCCCACAAAATTTCGGGTTTTTTTCTGAAAAATTAGAATAAAAATATTCATGAAAAGTGCCGTTTTTCCTCATAATTTCGGTTTTTTCTGGAAAAAATAGGATAAAAGTGGGGTAAATCATGTTAAAAACAATTACACTCTATAAAACTTCAGCTTCATGGTCCTTGATAGGTGTTTTGATTTTAGCAGTGGCCTTAGAGAATACAAATGACGAGTGCCTGCTGCCAGCCGCTCTTTAATATCCTCATCTATATTGTTATCGTAAGTGATGAGAAATCCTAAATATTTGAACCTCCTCAACGTGTAATGACCACTAATAAAATCTGGAGTATCATTGTCCCTTAACCAGAGATCATGTATTTTGTTTAGGACTCATTGATCTAGGGCCCAACAGAAGCCGAAAACTACAAGCCGATTAGGTATTTCCTTCACTCCATTGCTATTCAGGTCAATCACGCATATGTCCTCTGCAAATTCAAGCGTTTGAGATGTTTTCTTTTTTAGGAATAATCAAAATATTAAAGTAGCCCAACACTTTTCATTTGCTTTATTTACTGAGATGCTGAGGAAAATGATCAAACAATTTGATTTCTCATTTTTTATTATCATATTAATCGATCGAATTATGTATATGAGGGTGACAAAGAACAAAGTGCATTACTAAAGGTCGGTTTGGCGTTATAAGCAACGCGTCATTTCAATTCCAATTAAAAACTTTATCACTCAAAATTCCACACAACCAATTTATTAATAATATATTTGTTTAATTTTCCAATCAACTCAAATTAAATTCCATCCATTAATAATGCGTTTTGTATTTTTGTCGTTTCGTTATGTCGCCGCATTGTGTATTGTTTTGTGTGTTTTTTTTTAATGAAATTAAAATTTTGAGGTCAATGTTTTAATTTTTACTTTTATTTTCTTATAAAAATACATAAATACAAATATAATTAATTTCTAAATAATATGTAAGGCGATATGTCCACATTTCTTTATCTTACATAATAAACGTCTTGTTTTGTATTCAAATTGGCTCTATTGCGCTAACCGATTCGTGAATGAATTTTCTAAAAATTGTATAATGACCAATTTAAGTGTGTTAAGTATTTAAAAGATGCGTAATCAGTTATTTTTCTGCTTCTTTCCAATTATTATTCATTCCCAAGAAATTGAAATTGAAAATGCAAGAGAAAATACAAAATATACGATATATACGTATATCATAAATGAATCGATTTGATGCGATGCGGATGATGAGTAATTATGTTATACGTGTCGGGTGTGTATGTGCTCGGTGAGTAACAACATTTTGAATGTTATACTTATTGCTTCCTAATTTTAACTGTGCATTAAAAAATAATCCGATCATTCATAATATTTCCTATGTTTTTGTTAGACCACCCATTTCGCTGCCGCACCATCCCCGAGCATATGATAATAACTCATCACTTCTATATATTGTACCATTTCATCCACAAAAAAATGTGTCTTCAACATTTTAAATCTGGATATTTATTTATAATTGTTGTAATGCTTATACAGATTATTATAAGATTCTTTTCTTACCTTTCAAACCCATAAATTTATGTTATTATCATATAGCAGAAGAACATTAACAATTTGGATTTTAGTTTTTTTGTGTCTCTAAAAATAAATGCATCGAAAAAAGATTTTTTTGTGGAATCGAACGATCAGTTACAAAACAACTTAATGCATTCATTTTCATATTTAACCTTAAATATTTATACAATGCTAGTTGGTTTTGTTATTTATTATGGCCTTTTAAAATTAAATTTGTTGAAAGGGTTATAGTAGTGACGTGCGGAGATCAGTTTGTTTTACAAGATCGTATGAGGATTATTTTACGATGCACCTTATGAAGGTTAGATTAGAAAATGATATATAGATTTTTCATTTTTGATTCATGCATTTCCTAAAAATAATATCTCAATATTGTTGTAATGAATCTCTAACGTCTACAACGTTAAGATTTGGTTAATTCGACAGCAAATAATGGTGATGAATCTCATTCTGCCATTAAAACGATAGAGCTGTTCAAAGAAATAATCAAGAGAAATTAATTGGAAATTTATTGTTTTTATTTTGATCGACGATATGTTCATAATTTTATTAAATTATTATTCGCAAATAAATGATTAATTTTTCTGTATTAATTTAGAAGCTGTCCGGACGGATTCTGACATATATTATGTGCTAGCGTATTGAAAATAAGGTTTGCTTTGATTCTAGCATATTGCATCTAGACGCATGGTTTGAGAGATAAGGCTGTTTAATGAATCGATTATAATGAGTAAATTTGTAATCTTACTGAAATTATTATATTCGAGGATCTGTCAAGGCGATTTCACCTGGTTTTACATTCGAAAATCTTTAAAAATGCTTTCTAATGGGTGTTCTGATGAGCTTTTATATCTAAATATTAATAGTACTGTAATGATTTAGAATCGAAATTTCAATGATTATCTTCTGTCCTCGATAGTAAGAATAAAATATAATATGTGCATACATACATACACATTGATATTGCAAAAGAACTATTTACCATGATTTTTTTCATTCTTTAGATCGTATTCACTTTTATGATTTTGATTTTAGAAACCTCATTTTATTTTTATTTTAGTATTTTGACGTCATAACGATAATTAATCCCCGATATTGTACATGAAGTAAGATCTCAGCGAGTACGCTGGCTCGTCACGTTCTGCGTGCTGATCCGGAACGAATTGTGCAGCGATCTCTGAAAGGAGAGCCACCATATGGTAGGCGCAGAGGTCGTTGCAGGCGACGATGGCTCCACGATGTAGAGAATGACTTGGCCTCTTCAGATTGTCTTAGACAGTATGAAGACCACGCTCAGGATCGAAACCGTTGGAGCCAAATAGTTGACTCAGTAAGGGGCCAGTAATGGCCTTTAAAACTGTTTATTATTAACGATAATTAATTATTTTAGTTTGTTTGTAAATTGCACTATTTAGGCTGGTTCATCTGATCTATGAATACTAAATAACTAAATTCCTAAAATCGATAAAATATCTCTTCTCACTAATAATTTTTCTCATACTGCATGAATTTATCTAAACCGGAAGTTTACATATTGAAATATGTAAAATTTATAAATTTTATTTAACCCTACTTACAATAAATCCCTTATCTGTCATCGCAACAGCAGAATATAAAAAGTAATTTTTTTTTTCAAAACTAAACTGAAATTAGGACGAATAGATAACGATTTTATTTTCACCGATACGACATTACAAAATAATTTAAACCTCGTAGATAAATGTAGTTGAAATGTTATGTATGAGTATGGATGTCGTATGTACATATGTATGTATCACAAAATTAAAAAAAAAATCTTGTCTTTGTTGTATAATGTTTTATAATATTGTTATCAAAAAAGAAAACAAAGCCCAAATTTCAAACATAAAACTATATGGTTGATTTCCTAATTATTGTTTGATAATAGCATTATGGGGTTTTCCAGTATATGGTCCCCATCTATTCGCTTGAATTTTAACGAACAATTATATAGTTTCTTGTTTAAAGTAATGCCAATATTTTTCAGTAATTTCATTAAACTGTTTATTTTTCGTGACAAATTTATTTATATAACAGCAGCTGGTCAATTATTGATAACAGTTGTGGTCTTAGAGATAGGATTATATTACAGACTTTGAGGCAACCATTGTAAAAATAATGTTTCTGCTACATTGGGATTACGAAATTATAGTATTGGCATTTTATCAAAACAATATATTAATTTTAAGGCATATGTGAAGTTTCAAACACGTGCTCTCACAATTGCAACTCTGTTTTGATTAAGTTTCCAAATATTGTGTTTTAGCCAATTGTAAATCAACATGGCTGCATTTGAACTCAATAGTTTTTGAGGGAATCTATCAGAGTGCTGCCTCACATCTGTCATCTCAGATATCAGTTATGATATAATAAAGATTTCATTAAATATTAATTGTACAATTTCCAGTCAATATCAATGTTTACAAATACCGTATATTATATTATAAATAAAGGTGAAGGCGTGAGATCAAGTCATCAAATTTCAAAAATATAGTGTTAATTACTAAACACTACAGCAATTAATTGATAAATATTTTTGTTTTCTCTCACACTCAGGGTCGTCACACAAAAACCGGTCAACTAGCTGCCATAAAAGTAATGGATGTAACCGAAGATGAAGAAGAAGAAATAAAATTGGAAATTAACGTGTTAAAGAAATACTCAAATCATCGCAATATCGCCACATATTATGGTGCATTCATAAAAAAATCACCAGCCGGTAAAGATGATCAACTATGGTTGGTAATGGAGTATTGTGGTGCTGGTTCCGTTACCGATTTAGTGAAATCGACAAAAGGACAAAGCCTAAAAGAAGAATGGATTGCATATATATGCCGTGAAATATTACGGGGTCTTAGTTATTTACACACAAATAAAGTTATACATCGTGACATAAAAGGTCAAAATGTTTTACTAACCGATAATGCTGAAGTAAAACTAGTTGATTTTGGTGTATCGGCACAATTGGATCGGACAATAGGCCGGCGAAATACATTTATTGGTACACCATATTGGATGGCACCCGAAGTTATTGCATGCGATGAAAATCCAGAAGCTACATATGATAATCGATCCGATTTATGGTCACTAGGTATAACTGCATTAGAAATGGCTGAATCACAGCCACCATTATGTGATTTACATCCAATGCGTGCATTATTTTTAATACCGAGAAATCCACCGCCACGACTTAAATCGAAAAAATGGTCGAAGAAGTTTCATGGATTTATCGACACAGTTCTTGGTAAGTAAATCCCAAACAAGTTGATGTCAGATTTATAACATAATTATTACATTTTGTGAATATAGTGAAAGACTATCATCAAAGGCCTTACACAGAGCAATTGCTGAAGCATCCATTTATAAAAGAACAACCAACCGAGCGGCAAGTTAGAATACAGTTAAAAGATCATATCGATAGGTGTAAGAAACGTAAACAAGAGAAGGAACGTGAAGATTATCATTATTCGGGCTCAGAGAATGAAGATGAAGAACCACAAATAGCTGGTGAACCATCTTCGATCATTCAGGCGCCTGGTGGTGATACGCTACGTCGTAATTTCCAGCAAATACAAGAAGGACGTACATTATCGCAAAATGCTGAGCCCCAACCACCACCGAATCGCAATCAAAAACCGCAGCCTAGAGACAAACAATCAAATCAAGAAGAATCTGGACCACCACGCCCTGCGCTACCACAACGACTTATTGTAGTTCCTGATCCGCCACAACATGCAAATAGACCATTGCCACCAACACCAAGAAGTTCCGGGCAACCACAAGCTCAACCTCAACAGCAGACACCACAGCAGCCGCAGAGGAATTCACAAAATGTGTTTAAACCAATGGTAAATTATACATTTTCCCAATACAATTTGCTTAGTATTCCCCATGAGCTTTTCCATAAAAATATGTTTTATATAAATGGCGTTTTTATTTTATGTTTTTTATATTTTTCATATTTTATTGTTGATTTTATTTTCACGATACCATCACAACACACTGCACACACGTCAAAATTAATTCCGAAAATTTTTAACAAACAAAACTTAAACTTTTGTTGTTGTAATTGTTGTGTGTAGCTACCACCAAGACGTCCAGAGGTATGTTTTATGTTTGAATTTTATTTGATTTATTTATTTAATATACATACATACATTATATACTCACATAAATATTTATTTTACAAATTAACACACGAAATTTGATTTTACATGATATAAATTAAATGTAACAAAGCATGGCCTTATTCTAAAATTAAAGCGACCTCTTGCTGTCCTGCCCCGTAAACTAATAATAATGAAATATGATTCAGAATGCTTCAGAAAATTATTTTCTATTTAAATTGTGTCTGCGCCTCTCGCTTTCTTTGCATTTCTTCAAATATTTTTCTTATTTTGAATTTTAAAATATACACAAAATGTTCAAAATCCCTGACACAAAACAAACCAAAAATCCTAAATTCATAGGATTTGGACATGCTAGCGGCACAATTAAATGAAATGGTATCCAAACAGCCACAACAAGCACAACCAGAAGCACCACCACGTAATAATCGGCAGCAACCCCAACAGCCACCACAGCAGCAAACGAATGCATCCGTGATACCGATCAAGCCAGCCCCTGCACCGCCATCTTCAAATAATCATCAATCTGTGAATCCATTAGATCCGATTGAGAGTTCGGATACGGATAGCGAACCAGAGGAGCCAAATGATCGAACTAGAAATGATGGCACGCTACTAGCGAGTGATCCACCAAAGCCACTGTAAGAATTTTATTTAAGACAACATTTTGCATTACATTTTGAGTTTAAATCAAATTGAAAAATTAAATTATTATTTTTTTTTCACGCATTTTCTCGGATTTTTCATTCATTTTCTTAATTTTATTTAAATCTTTTATATTTTTTATAAAATATTTTTGCCTGCAATTTTAATTTGTTAGTCCTGAATTTCAATATAGGTCCGGATTAGGCGCATTACCAGAAGACCCAGTTAGTGCAGTTCCACCGCATGTGTCGAGTGTCAGCAGCGCCATTCTAGGAGGAGGCGGTGTTGGTGGTGGTGGACCACCAAATCGACCGTTGCCACCAACACCTGACGATGATGATCAGCAGCAAGGTGATCGCACATTAATCATGAAGAGGGTAAGTAAACGCTTTCATGTTCACATCATGTTATACCATATACATTTTTGTTATATACATTTGCCACCCACCCGTGGAAACCCTTTGGGTTTTGTAGATTACAATTAGATTAATCGGATATTGGATTAAATTCGAGTAATATAATTTTTTGATGATTTAAAGCTTTTCTCACTTTTTTTAATAAAACAAAAAATGATCAAAGTAGATTCTTCTTCTTGATAACCAAATTTGAAATCTTTAAGATTATTAAAATATATACTTTTTTTAAATATGCAAAATACAAATGGTTGTGGTTCTTTTAATTTATATTTTTTTATTTATTTTTTTTATTTTGTTTCTTAATCCTTTTAATGGAATCTCACTCTGTGCTCCTTCCACATTCCAAATATCCTGTTTATTATTTTTCGATTTTATAAAACGTTTATAAATAAAATGATATCGTTCAAATCATTAAGAATTTGGATATATCGTCTAAGAGCGATTCAATCTCGACAACATCGAGTATCTCAACCACGTCTGGGGATAATGAAGATGCAGTTCTTCTAAGGGATTGGGATTTTGAAAGATTTTTTCCGAATTCTAATCGTAATTCGACAAATGATCTGAACCAAGTAAAATCAAAATCGAATAGTCCGGCACGAGATATTGGCAGTGGGATGACACAATCAGCACATATTTTGGATAAAAGACGAGTTGATGAAATCAATAAAAATTTGAAGCTGGAGGATCGAGTGCGCAATGAAATTTTTGCAAATAATACTAAGCTGATGGCGAATAAAAACTCACCGCCTAACGCAGTTAATAATAACCGACAAATACTAAGTGGGAATCCGTTGGCTAAAAGCGAATCGAATAAAAACGTGCATAAAAGACAGGACAGTGATTCGAAACTATCATTTAATTTTGTACGAGGGTTTCGGCGTGAGAATTCTGATTTTTTCCCACTATCAAAAAGACACTCAGCTGTTTTAGGTGAACGACTAACATCAACACCGTTGACGCAACAACAGCCACAGAGATCTAGTGCTATATTCCAAAGAAATCGAAACAAAGGAGAACCAATTCTAACTGATTTTATACCAAAACGTGATCAACAGCAGACCAAATATTCGCCACAACAGTCAACATCACCACAGACCAATCAACAACAAAATGTGGCAACGCCTATAAGGCATTCCGATTATTTGCGACCACGCAGGGAAAAAACCGAATCAAATATTGTATTAAGAAATTCAACAACACGTCAACTATTGCTTGAGCAACAGGTAAAAGAATATAATCTCTGTCAGACAGGCGACACTATGTCGAATATTCATTATTTCAATTATTATTTATTTATTTTAATTTTTTTAAGTTTAAACTACTTTATAATATAGGGTGAATCAAAAACTACGACTAAAATTATCAAAAAAACAAAGGTAGCAATGAAAACAAAACTGAATTAATTTCCAAAATGTCCTATCCTCCGTATCAGCGGTAAATGTTATTGTTCTCTTTAGTCTAAATTGTGAATCATATTGTTCAATGTTCATTCATATTCATATTCCAAGCACACATCAGTGTTTCTTCTAGCTCTCTACCAAGTTTTAATCACCACGATTCACATAACTCGGGTGAATGATTGACGATTTGTTTAACAACAGAACACAAAACTACACATGAATATTACTCTACTTCCATACTTCCCCATTTTCATTGTTATCTTTACAGAACAAACATAAATAAAACAGAATTTGTTATACATACAAACATATTCATTTTGTGTTAAAACTGGGAAAGCTTTTATTTTACTATTTTGAGTTCATTTTTATAATTTCTCTTTGTTTTATTAATCTTCCATTTTGTTTTGTCGCACATCCGCCATTTTAAAACATCCTTTTTTATATCAAACAAAATTGAAACATGAAAACTTTAATTTTAAAATCACCATTCAAAATTAACAAATAAACTAAAACTTTTGTTGTTTAAACATATTTGTAATCAATTAATTAATAGTTATTATTATTATTTTTATTACTTTTATTAAATTTGCATGATAATTCTTTATTCGCTTTTAAAAGTAAGTTAATTTTTCTTTTGCATGATTCATTCTTTCTCTTTCATCTTGTTGTTTGTTATTTTCTTCACCATTTGTTTTTTTCGTCCTATTTTTCTCTTGCATACTTGACACAACCAAACAAATCTTTAAATATTAATTATTTTATTAGAAATAAAAAAAATGTATTAATTAATTGAACCTCCACCATTTGTATAAAAACAAAAATAATAACATTAATATAAATTAAAATAATTAATAATTATCAAAAAATATAAAATATTTTGTGAAATAATTAAATCGAAAAAATGTTATGTACAATATATATTTTTTTATATAGTTGATTAATTAATAATTAAGTTAAACGAAAAACAAAACCGCGCCTACTTCATAATCATCATCTGTAGACGTCCACTTTGTTTTTAGTATCATCGACCATTTGGTTTTTATATAGTAGTTTAAAATCTGTTGTTTATTTACTGCTATTTTATATTTAAAAAAATGGCCGCTTCATCTGTTTAAATTGTAAATAAAAAATATATAGTTTAGAAATTATTTATTCTACTAATCATTAAAATTATTAACCATTAAAGAAATTAATAATTGGAAAAGCACGTGGTGATTTTTTAACTTTACTGACTAAAATAATAATAGTCCTGGTTTTAAAATGACAAAAACAAAGATTAAAGTTTTCCCAGGTGATTCTCGAGGAATATACTTATAGTAGGAATTATATAATAATATTTCTAGAATAATTAAGGGCTATGGGGTAAAATTGGTTTGTGGTAATTAAAAAATTGTAGTGTATAATAAAATATCGCAATAATTTATCTTATTTTTAGGAAATTTATTTATTGATATTTTGTTTATTAACTTACTCCATAGAGAGAAAGAGCTGGTGAAGGTAGTGGATTAGGAACACCAGGTACCCGAACAAGTAGTGTATTACCAGATTTATTAAGTCAAGCATCACCAGCAACACCACCACGCCATGATAAGTCTTCAAGTGAAGAGGTATGGTATATTTTTGTGTTATAATAATTATATTTGCATTGTTTTGATACATCATTTAAAATTTTACATATGATGTTAGGAAATTAAATATTAACACGTGTTTTATTTTTGTCAGTGTTAAAACGGTGATGTAATATTGACTACTGGCCATATGTTTTTTTTATTCATAACGGACATAACTTTAACTGAACCAATACAATTTATAATGATTTGCTTTTCCCGCTTAATTTGTGTGTGACTAATATTTTTTAAACTATATTTAAAAATACAATAAAAGACTGCCACTTTTAACCCCCATTTATCTAAGTTTCGAGACTCACTTCCAAACTTTTTTTAAAAACTTTTTGATTTTAAAAATTATTAAAATTAATCAAATTTTGTGTGTTTTGTCTTTCCTGGAACGGTTAAACAAAAAAAAATTTCTTAAAAAAATATGAGCTGTGAAATCCTGGACGTTTTGTGTAATTCATATTCGTGTAAGTATTATTCTTGTTTAAATGTAATTTAATGTTGTGTTGAAAGCTCTTCTATATTTTTTATTATTTAATTTTGATAGTTGGGATTATATAATTATATTATATTTATACTAGAGAGCTTCCTAATTTTCCTAATTTAATTTTATTTTAATTTTTTTTTTTAACTCAAAATTTTAGTTTTAAGATGCACCTTTGAAAATACATATATATATATATATATATATATATATATATATATATATATATATATATATATATATATATATATATATATATATATATATATATATATATATATATATATATATATATATATATATATATATATATATATATATATATATATATATATATATATATATATATATATATATATATATATATATATATATATATATATATATATATATATATATATATATATATATATATATATATATATATATATATATATATATATATATATATATATATATATATATATATATATATATATATATATATATATATATATATATATATATATATATATATATATATATATATATATATATATATATATATATATATATATATATATATATATATATATATATATATATATATATATATATATATATATATATATATATATATATATACATATATATATATATATATATACATATATATATATATATATATATATATATATATATATATATATATATATATATATATATATATATATATATATATATATATATATATATATATATATATATATATATATATATATATATATATATATATATATATATATATATATATATATATATATATATATATATATATATATATATATATATATATATATATATATATATATATATATATATATATATATATATATATATATATATATATATATATATATATATACATAAATCTAACTATAAATTATGTATAAATCATTGGGATATTTTGTATTATGCACTGTGATCTTTTTCGTGGGGAATTTATGCTCTCTGTTGGTACATTTGGGAGATTATTTATACATTTCTGCTAGCAGTTTATTCTTCTAAAATAAATCAGTAGTATTTGCTACTAAAAACCTGACAAACATTTAAACGATAAATTCGCAAATTAGAGATTGGATCCGAAGAACCAAAATTACTAGGTTTAAAGCAACAAAAAAAAACTAACAATTCAATTTTTAACTAATTTAGAGAAATCTGTATTGTGAAATTTCATATAGACGACTAAAACGGAAATCTGAGAGAATCGCTTTTGATTTTTGTTAATATGAAGTCCGAAATTCTAGATACGCTCCGATTAAATCATTCGTCAAACAAATTTTAGAAGAAACCATGAAGACCGAAGGAAAATATCTTCTTATAAAATGGGTTTCGAATTATTGGAAAATTTGTAACAAAAAAAATTACATGTATACATATTGGATTTTATAATATCAAAATCCCAAATGAAGCGGATCCGGAATGCCCATAAATAAACCTTATTAGGACATTCAGAAAAATCAAAAAAATAATCTATTTATCGAATCTAAAGAAAATACAAATAGATGTTTATCTCAAAATTTTCTATTTGAATTTATTTATTTGACGCTCCAGAGAAATTTTTTGTTGGGAGTAACTGTGTGATTCATGTACAAATAAACTATAATTACAACACAATGTTCTACTGAATAAAAGACAAAATACATACAATATTATTCCTATTTAACCATATATTTTTCAGTAAATAATAACAAAAATTAGTTATTGTTAGAACCACAACATTAAAAAATGGCGTCTGGGAAAGACTAATCACGTTTTATGTTTATTTAAATTAACAATATTAATATTTTATTTATTTTTATTTATTAATTTTTTTGGCATGAAATTTCATCAATTTTTGTTTTGTTTCTAGATGTCAAAAGGCATGTTATAATATTAATGGATATATTTTTATGTATTTTACAGTATCGCGCGGCAGTTAATTCATCCGTCCATTCCACGCCATCTAAATCATTTATTTCAGGAAATCTAAATAGTTCTCCACATTCGACGGTATCTAATTCCTCAAATTCCTCGCGTCACAATAGTCCTAATCAATCGATAAATAATAGGAATAATCTTAATAATAATAGTCATAATAATAGTAGTAATAATAACAGTCATTCACAATCATCATTTCCAATTCAATTCTTTGCGTTACAACAGAAACAAAGAAGTTTTTTAACATTTGGCTTTGGTGCTGGATCCGCTGGATCGGGACCATCTAGACGTGAAAGTCATGTTAATGTAAATGTAACACCAACATCACATGATGCGGCTAGTGATACGCCCGAAATACGCAAATATAAGAAACGTTTTAATTCGGAAATATTGTGTGCAGCTCTATGGGGTGTCAATTTATTGATTGGGACTGAAAATGGTTTAATGTTGCTCGATAGATCTGGACAAGGAAAGGTTTGTTATATTCTTTATAAAGTTATATTGTATGTGTATTAAAATATGTATTACGATTTTTCATAGGTCTATCAATTAATATCACGTAGAAGATTCCAACAAATGGAAGTATTAGAAGGTCAAAATATATTGGTAACTATATCAGGCAAAAAGAATCGTGTACGAGTTTATTATCTATCATGGCTCAAATCAAAAATTTTACGAACGGATGGACTTTCTGATGTAAGTAATAATTGATAAATTAACTTTGTATTCAATTTTTATATATTTTTTGGTATTTGTGTTTAAAGCAAGTGGAACGACGAAATGGTTGGATAAATGTTGGTGATCTTCAGGGTGCTGTACATTTTAAAATTGTGAAATATGAACGTATTAAATTTTTGGTAATCGCATTAAAAGATTCTATTGAAATCTATGCCTGGGCACCTAAACCATATCATAAGTTTATGGCATTCAAGGTATATATATATATATATATATATTCGGATTCTATTCGTATTTGAATAATTTCATTAACATTGGTTTTTAAATTATTTAGAGTTTTGGTGAGTTAGTACATCGGCCGCTGCTTGTTGATTTAACAATTGAAGAACAAACGAGACTTAAGGTGATTTACGGTTCGGCTGAAGGTTTCCATGCAGTTGATTTAGATTCAGCGACAGTATATGATATTTATCTACCAAAACATGTAAGAAAATTGGATATTTTAATTTAAATTTGTTTTTAATATTAAACTATTTCTTAATACTTTCAGACTCAGGGTCCAATTATACCACATTGTATAGTAACGCTTCCAAATTCAAATGGTATGCAATTGCTATTGTGTTACGATAATGAAGGCGTTTACGTTAATACAAGTGGAAGAGTTTCGAAGAATATTGTGTTACAAGTAAGTTTGCATATGTTTTTAGTTCAACCATGTGGGGCAACTATTTTGATTTTATTTTACAGTGGGGTGAAATGCCAACTTCAGTTGCTTATATTGGAACTGGACAAATCATGGGCTGGGGCAATAAAGCAATCGAGGTTTGTAATCAAATATTAATTGTATACTTTTAATTAATTTATTAACTTTATTTAATTAGATACGTTCCGTTGAAACTGGACACTTAGATGGTGTATTCATGCATAAAAAAGCTCAACGTTTAAAATTCCTTTGTGAAAGGAATGATAAAGTGTTCTTCAGCAGTGCCAAAGGAGGTTCATCATGTCAAATTTACTTTATGACACTTAATAAGCCTGGTATGGCCAACTGGTAGAGGAATTAAAAAAGAAATTTAGAGCGACAAATAAATTAAATGATTAGTCGGTCAACATAAAACATTTTTTTATTTTTGTTTTTTTTTTTTATTTAGATAATGTATTCAAATTGATTTATTTATTTTATATTTTTTATTATTATTTTTTGTGTTTTTTATTTTTATTTAGGGCAAAAAAGTATAAAAGTTATCAAAAAAATTATTAAATTTATAATGATCTGCGCTATACCTTAATAAAAAAATATATTATATGTTTAGCTAAAATGAACAAAAAAATTAAGTGAATTTAAGGAAATTAATCTAAATTATCTTATTAAACAGAAATAATTATTATATCAATATTATTTAATTTTAAATTGCATTTAACTATATAAATAAGGTTAAATTTTTATATATTTAAAACAAATGTAAAACTATTATTTTACGAAACGAAAAAGACCACGTGTTTCTTTGATTTTGTTTTGATATAGTAGTGTTCAATTTTGCACTGTACATTAAATATGCCATTTATTATTTACTCTTTCCATCACCCCTATTTTACCTCTTACCCTAGTCATTTAAAGTTATTAAAATTAATTTTACTCCCATGTTTCACAAAAGAAAATTCTTTGAATACCAATAACAAAATAATGGTAGGCTTAAAATGCTCAAAACACCACGTGCTAAATTATGTAGAAAACAATTTTTTTTAAAACAAAATGTCTTCCCTACCATTTATTATTAAAATATATATATGTACTTTAATGTACAAACAGTCTATAAATTAAAAAAATAAAATAAACTCCTTTTTATCATAATTTTAGCTAAGCGCAATCAGAAAAGGAGTTAATTAATACAAAAAATAAATAAATGGCGACGTTTTTGCACAGTTGATGATAACATTTATAAATCTTAGTTTTTATACTTGATTACTTGAACTAAAACAAAAATGGCTGTTGCAATGTCTAACGATTTAACAGATTCGGTTTAAATATAATACCAATCCATAAAACTATTATTACACACCACTATATAAACTATAAAAGTTAAAATTTTCAGTCAAATATTTTTTTTAAATGTAATTATTATAATTTGATTTTTTATTTTATATATCATTAAAGAAAACAAAAAAAATTTAATTATATAATATATAATTATAAAAATAAAAACCATATGTATTTTATTATTTTTTAAAAATGAGCTAAACTGAGCACAATTCTCTTAAATACATTACCTATAATACCTATTATAATTTTTACTCGTTACATATTTTTGAACAAAACGAAAAGGAATATACAATTTATATAAAATATAATAATGAGAAAACACAATAGACATTTTTTTATACAAAAATAAAATATAAATAAAAAAATTATTTGGTGCAATAAAATGTTTGTTTGTATATAAATTTAACAGTGTATTAATACAAATTGGTGGTTCGGTTTTTCTAGAAGTTTACTATAATTTGCGAGCTCTTCCAAAATAAAATGTACTATAACCTAAAACCATAAAATTTTGACATTTGTTTTGTCAACTCCAGCCATCTTTCTTTTTTAAGTAAACTTTCGCGACATTCGGTATGTGTTGAGAATAAAATCGTAATAAATTAAGTTTAAATAAAATCATCGTAATTTTAATTTATGAAATATTATTTTGAAATAATATGATTGTTTAAAATTTATATAAATTTTAGTGATTTTATTTTAATTTAATCAAAATATTTTTAGAGATACACACGTTTGAGTTTTTTTTTTTGGTTATTAATAGTAATAGTGTTGATTTTTCAGGTATTAAAAAATACGCTAAAATATGGGGCGTGTAATCCGTGCACAACGTAAGGGAGCTGGTTCAGTATTCGTATCACATACGAAAAAACGAAAGGGGGCAGCTAAATTGCGGCCACTTGATTATGCTGAACGTCATGGATACATCAAAGGTGTTGTTAAGGTTAGGAAATTTTATAGTGTGATATTATAGTTGTGCTATATTATAATATTTATTTTAGGAAATAGTTCATGATCCAGGTCGTGGAGCTCCGTTGGCTGTCGTTCATTTCAGAGATCCATACAGATACAAAACAAAGAAAGAATTATTCATTGCACCAGAGGGTATGTGCACAGGACAATTTTTATACTGTGGCCGAAAAGCAAATTTGCAAGTTGGAAATGTAATGCCAATTGCTCAAATGCCTGAAGGTACTATTGTATGTAATCTAGAAGAAAAAACTGGTGATCGCGGTCGCCTTGCTCGTACATCAGGAAACTATGCAACAGTTATTGCACATAATCCAGAAACACGTAAGACTCGTGTTAAATTACCATCTGGTGCCAAGAAAACCGTACCATCGGCTAACCGTGCTATGGTTGGCATTGTTGCTGGTGGTGGTCGTATCGACAAACCAATCCTTAAAGCGGGACGTGCCTATCACAAATATAAGGTTAAACGTAATTGCTGGCCAAAGGTTCGTGGTGTTGCAATGAACCCCGTAGAGCATCCTCATGGTGGTGGTAACCATCAACACATAGGTAAAGCCTCTACAGTTAAACGTGGTACATCAGCTGGTCGTAAAGTTGGTCTTATCGCTGCCCGTAGAACTGGTAGAATTCGCGGTGGTAAAGGAGATACTGGCAAAGAATCAAAGTAAGCTAACGGGTATTAAGAGAGCTGTAATCCTGTTGAACATCATAATATCCTACACAATAAAAAGTTATTAAAAAGACATTTTTGTATTTTGATTTAAAAAGTAAGTTTATTAATCAGTCAGAACTAAGATATTCGAAAGATGTACTCAAACCTGTGCTGCTTACACTACTGATTGTGCAGCTGCTTATGGAACTAACTACGGAATCATTACTATCAGAGTCTTCATCCAACGGTTCCATGGGGGATTTTATGTAAAGGGTCATCTTTTTATTGCCGTATACAATTTTCTTGAATTCACGCCCGTTTTTATCCACATCCATTTTATTGTCATCGACGACAGGGTGGATGATTCGACCTTCCATGGGATTTCTCTGAAATTGTTTCATATCATCATCGGTAGGTGGTTCACTTAATGCCTTTCTATAATCATCCTGACACTTTAGCAAATGGGGCACGGTGGTTTTGATTAGGTCGAATGTTTTATCAGTCTTATTTATACTATTGTCGATTAAATCGATATTAAACTAAAAGCAAATTAATTATTTAATAGTTTGTATTTTATTGTCTTTTTGGTAGCATACATCAAAATGATCCTCACAGCAATGGTATGTTTCATTTTCACGCCCCGTTATCAAAGTTTTATTAACACCTTTAAACCATTTTCGCCGTAATTCGATTTCCAGAGGAACCTTTATAAATAATTTATCGGTCAATTTATATGATGAACTCGAGCACATTGGAACAAAACATTTTTTTACCGAAGAATATTTTTTCGGCATTTTATTAAAAATATAAACAATAAAATGTCATTTTTAGATGGATTCTATAATATTTGCTCAGCACATTTATGTACATTCAGCACACCGAACTCATACAACTTTCTTTTTGGGCCGCCTATGGATCCATCATTTTTGTTTTTCATCCAATAAACGCAAGCCTAATTACACTTCATTGGAAATTCATAAAGCTGTCATTTATTGATTAAATTAACAATACATATTTCCAATTATTTTAGTTTAATTTTATTTTTATTATTTTTTTGTTTAGTTTTAATTAAGTGTAGTTTAATTTTCGTGATATACAATTATATTATAATAAATATATAAATAAAAAAAATTTAAAATCAAATTGTTATTTTTCGCTTTTTTTTATATCGATCATCCATACTTTCCAGTCAACTTGTCATGTGAGTGTCAAAAATATAAATATTTTTTCTTATTAATTTGTGATAATAATAACGTAATTGGTAATGTGATAATAATAAATTGGTGTTATAATTATTTGGGTGGGAAAATTACTTTAGATTATTTATTGTGAGAAGTTTTGGTGTGCCTGATGTGTAATGAAGGTCAACAATTTGTTATTCTCGATACATTTTGAACAATTCAATAGATTGGAATAAATATTACGTCAATTATGCTTAATAGATTTTGAAATCTACAATGGTCAAATATTAGTTTCGTAGGTTTGTTCAGTTTCCAGAAAGGAGTGCCATTCCCATCATACACGATATCTTTCTTGGCTTAAAAATTATATCATGTTATGATTACGTGCTAATAAATTTATGTAGAATATTTAAGTATAATTTATAAACAAACCATATTCGAGAAATGAAATAAAACTCAATTTCTCATATATGTATATTATATACAATAAATTGCTAATAAAATTCAATTTGATTAATTAAATACCGCGAACCATTTTAAATCAAATTGTATTGGTATTTTATTGTTTGTACGTATCAAAATCTTCTATATTAATATAGTTAGTATAGAAGATTTTGGTACGTATCAAAACCGTCTATAGATCTATAGACGGTTTTGTTCGTATACTTATATACATATGTATGTATGTAAGTATTAGATAAACAGAGTTGCATTTGGTACAGTTACACTTTTTGGCAAAGTACGCAATATAATATGACTCATTTTACACCAGTTAATTTGATTGTGATCAATAGTACTGAAAATTACCGGAGCCACATAAGTACAAGTTTCATATTTCATTTTCAATGTAGCTAGATGCTTTAGAAATAACTAAACTACAACATTTATGGTGATTAAGGGGATTAATAATTTCCAAAGTACATATAAACAAACATTGGTTGTGACTGTGATTGCATAAGTAGCACGTGTTTTGTTTAAATATTTATTGTTTACAGCGCAGATTTTAACTTTGTTAGCTTGTTTATGTCACATATGTGCATTCCAAGGTCTGCAATGGAACAGCTATTGTTTGCGCATGCATGACCGGATTTAACGGATTGATAGGCACGTACGTATGTAATTACGTATATGTTGACTGTTCCTGATTAAAATCTCATCTAAGTTTTCATAGTTTAGTATACACTAGCTAATGTAAAAATGATGTCATACTGTGAAAGTTTATAAAACATATATTAACGTTACTGATAAGGCGAGGTGGTATTTATTTGATTTCATATCACCACATCAATGTCTAAACTGATTGTAACCGGTATGTGTGTATAGTTTGGGTTTCTTTGTAATTTTCTGCAGAACTGAATAAAAATATTCTCTCGAAAATAGATCAATACGTAATTTATATTCGATTTTACTTTTCAATTTAAAGATTTCCTTCTATAAGTTTAGTGGTTTAATGAATTGCTAATGACGCACATCACAGAAAGTAAGCCACAATTGTTTGATTAATGGAATGGTAGTACAAAGAAGTTCGTAATTATATGGTAATCGGATTAAATTCATCCGTAATTTTTATAGACAATCAGCTTTGGCGAATATGCTTTGGTAGCAATATCCACGAACCAAATAATCTTAAGTAATAAATACATACTATTTATTTCTATTTTACACATGTCTGGACATATTTGTTTTGTTTTGGAAATCTCTTAATCTTTTTATTTTATTATTAAGAATTATTGACTTGTTGTTTTAATAGTGCTCCTGATTTACTTGTTGGAAGAATTAGAGTTTCCATTCCGGATATCCGACTATTCGGATTATCAGTCTATTTTAAAACAATCCATTATCCGGATAAATTTCTTTGAAATATTCGATCATCCGAATAACACATTTTTGAGAAAAAAAAATGTTCACGAATAAACTAGAATTTCACTGGTTTAACTGTTTTTTTTTCTTATTTTTGTATTCCTCAAAATGGAAAAAATTAACACAGCATAAGCCAAGATCTTTTGACGAAACTAAAAAAATGGATGAATGAACGTCGCGACAAAACTCTCTTAACATTAATGATATTGTTGGAAACTGGCAGTATTCCCCAATATAGTGAATATTTCGAATATTCCTCAAAATCAGATGCTATTACATTATCAATACGAGAGAATATATCCGAATGGATATATGTACTAATGTGTCATTAGAAGCCGTTGCTAATAAAATTGAATTGGAAATTAGTACGAACACAACTGAAAAAACTAAAATTTACTACAACAACTAGGCGATGCCATGTCGTAAATTGCTTACGTAAACCCCACATCTTCTGGCTCAGGGATTCAAGCTGGTCTTAAAAAGGACTTTCAATTACTGTTAATAATTTAATCGTATTATACAATGTCCTTTTGATAATTAAACCAACATCAGCTGCTACAGAAAGAGTTTTTTCAACGGCAGGAAAAATTAAAACTAAATTAAGAACTAAACTTAATTTTGAGACGTTTGACTCTTTCTTAAAGTACGCCTTTTTAAAAATGAAATAGTTTACAAAACTACATAATTATATAAATTGGACGTTTATATATTTAAGTTTGCAATTAAATATTTTTTTTTATTATAAATGAAATTTTATACTAAATAATTTCAACAAACCGGAATTACTTTATTTAGTTTATCACTGTTACAAAAATTTTAATTTTATTTTTATCAAAATGGTTTAAGTAGAAATTATCCAAATAATCCGCATAATTCCTAGTGAAAGTATTCGATATCCGGGTATTTAATAACATCGGATATTTGGAAACTCAAAAAAGAATAGAAGAATAATCTTATCTCAATTTAAATAATTATAAAGTAATATAGATTTTTGAAGCAACCACTGACGAATTTGTGCAAAGATTCCAATATTACAAGTCGTAAGATTAAAATAATCAAAATAATTTATTTTTCCCGTGAATTAAATATGTATGTGAATTGTTATAGATCTTGATTCTAGAAATATATGCTATACTAATATAAATACCGAACTCTCTGTATATGGAAGCATTAGATCCCTTCCAAATTGTACTAGTCAAGTTTCAAAATACATATATTCAACCTTATCACAGCGATTTAAACTATAAAATTATCGAACTTCGCTCATTTACTCGTATAGTATTTCTAACACATTAAACTAATTTAAAGTAATTAATTTTCAGTGATTGAAAGCGCCACTCATTCAATTAAATAATATTTAAAAAAATCCAATGCTCGTTTTAATCAATTTAGTGACTATTACTAGATAATCCTTTCTTAATTAATGCTAACTTCTAGGTCAATGGTATAGGGTCTATGACGCTCTGTTGGAATTTAAAACTCATGGGCCGACCCATCTTCCATGTCACTGTACACGATGACATGGAGCTATGCAATGTGCAGGTGGTATACTGTACTTGTGTGAATGGGATGAATGAATGGGTTGAATGAATGTTGTGTGAATGTAAGGTAAAGCTATGAACCATAAAAGTGTCTATGCCACGTCCTTCTTAAAAAAAAAAAAAAAAAAAAAAAGCTCAATACTAAAAGGTATACTGCATAACTCGATTTATAGTGAAATCGGCGAAAGTTCAGTAGAAATAGAAAAATGTTAAATATCTAAATAAATGCTGAATTTTAGTTTCTTTTTCTGAGGTATTTTTAAAATTAGACTTTAAAGAAACATACATTGGATCCGTTTGTTGTCATTTTATCACTGACACAGAAATGTCATGTTATAACTTGTTCTTATTTATTTATGATTTTTATAAATGTTCAAGATAATATGACAAACAACATCATATAAGCAAGCATTTAAGGGGTTCATACACCAAAAGTTCCTAGCAGCCCTTGTATGTGATGGGTATAGTTATTACTCCGAGTACGGATCTGGGAAACATCTATAGTGAGGAAAATACAAAACGAATTTATTTTATGTATATAGCTTGAATTGTATTTCAAATAATAAGAATTGTCTTAATGAAGAAAACCTATGGTATCGTTATGAAAGGCTGGTGAGTGCACTTGTTCGATATACTACACGAAAAAGTAGTGGTACATCTTAAAGGATTGTTTGTTTCTAAACAAAATATGTTTTACTCCATACTCTATTAAGATTCTTACTTTAACGAACACGTATAAAAATTCAGTAGGTTTTGATTGAACCTTCTCTTTCAGTCACATATTTCTAAACACACATATCAGGCATCAAAGACCTTAATAAAAAATTTCAGTCTTTGATCATCTAGTTTAAACATTTGTATGCAACATGGCTATTTAAAATATAGAGCATCATTTTTATTTTAAGCTAAACTCATCTAAAGGGAACAAAGTTTAAAATTGCTAATTTATTATATAATTTTAACAAATAAACAAAACTTTAACAAATAAACAAAACAATACAAATGACAATATAATGTGTGTGTTTGTTATCACTCTTATCAGTAATCAGTGTGACAAATTCCATGATAATTTAGTCATTATCATTTACACATTCAAGTTGATTTGATTAAAAATGTAAAGATTTGATATAATTTTTAATCTATAATTTCATGAATTGTTGAAAATATTTTTTGATATTTTTTATAAAAACGTCACTGAATAATATTTAGTGTATGCCTTTAAATACTAATTGTTTGTTTAATTTTTATTTTTTTTAATTTGGTTAATAGAAATTGAATTGCGAGAAAAATGTCAGGTGATGATATACCGCCACCAAAGGCGGATCATAACGCTCCTCCACCATATGAACAAGAGAACACAATCCCGCTATCACCATCATGCAAACTGCCAACATACGAAGAAGTTCAGATGGAGAAAACACTGCACGGTGAATTTCCAATAAATTTAGCTGGGCATATGCCACCGCCACCACCATGTCCTGGCATACCATCAAATCGTAATGATCCAACTGGACAAAATGGTTTTACATTTATAGCAATTGATACAGGCGATACAGATAATTTGGCCGCAGACAATAGTTTACTTGGCACCGACATTATGTTTGTGACCGCATTCCTTGTTGCATTTCTATTTAATTGGATCGGGTTTTTGGTACTTACATGTTTTTGTCATACAATTGCCGCTCGTTATGGTGCTCTATCTGGTTTTGGTTTATCACTTGCTAAATGGACCCTAATCGTAAAACATTCAACATATGTAGCGCCTCATGAGAACTCATGGCTATGGTGGTTGATAATGGCATTTGGATTTTTAATTTGTGTCCGTGCTCTAGTCCAGTACATAAGTATAAAACGAACATGGCGATTATTATCCACGTCAGCTCAAGAGCGGTTATTATTTTTTTATTAAACAATTTTTATAAATATATATAAATACAAATATTATTATTACTTAGAAATAATATATACATAAGGTGGGTTCTGTGGATCTCATTTGAAAATCAAAACTTTATATATATAAAACAAAAAAAATTTTTTTTCCTTTCATAATGTACAATACAATTTTATTCCAGTGAGCGCTTTGAATTATTTTTTAATGTAAATAATTAAAAAAATTAAATAAATTTAAGTTCTTTTTTGTTCATCCAAGTTAAACCAAATAAATAAACAAATAAACACGTCCAAAAATGGTGGAGACATTTTTTTTAAATGTGACGGCGTGGTGAAATAGTATTTGATGGTTTGTGTTTTTGCTAATCAACTAAAAAAACGAGTTAACACTGGTTGTAGAAAATAATATGTACTATTTTGGTACTTGTATTCTAATACTTTAATGAAGCCAAACCTAAAGAAATGATGTTTACTAAACATGATACATACATATATACAATACTTATGTAAATGTGTAGCAGATGTATAAGACGGGTTAGTTTTTATTATATTATTATTACATATTATAAATATTATAATTTTTCTGTTATGTTGGCACGATAAAATATAAATAAAATCACCAAAATATTAAATAATGGCAGTTATAAAAATAAAATGGATTTATTATATTATTATTATTGTACTTACAAATAAAAAATGTTAATTTTTAATTTATGTATTTTACTTTTGATAATAAAATTTAAGTATAATAAATAAAAAACAAAATTATTACTAAACTTATATGTAGGTTAACTAAGGTTTGTTCAAACAATCTAATAACGATTATTTCACAATTATAAAATTTGTTTAATTTGCGTGAAATACTTATGCATTCTTCTCAGCTAATTTTAACATTAGGCCATTTGAAATTTATAATCGCCTAAAATTGAGGAGAGCTTGCGGAAACATTTTAACTGCTATCTCATAAATTGGTAAAAAAATAAAGTCAAAGGTGGAAAGTAGGCCGTTGCATGGCACTAGACAGCCCGGTAATTTTCCAATCGTTCTCATCCGTAATTTTTTTCAAATATACTTTAATTCTAAATGAATACCAAGAATGTTAGCGAATTAATCAGACTATACCGGGTGTTTTTTTTAAACAGACGATCAAATATCTCGAAAAATCCACTCTACGGAAAAAATGTCCATAATCAAAATTTAATCATACCGCGGGGGAAATACATTAGTGCAAAAAAAAAAAGTCCCCCCACCCCCGCTTTGTAGGTGGGGCGGGGGTAACTTTTAAACTAAGTTAGGAAGCCATATTTTTTATTGCAGATACGGATTCTACGACTAAAAGTACGTATGATTTGAATAAAATATTTTGTTCGGTTCATGATAGATGGCGTTGCAATCGACGAAATTCAATTTTTTCAATTTCTCCTTCTTAGAACACACGCATTCGATTCTGCAATACGTTTGAAATAAAAAACATCACGTTTTCATTGGAAATACTCGAAATTCGTCATCAAAACAATTTATTCAGTTTTGTAAATCTAAATAATCTATCATTTTTTCTCTTTTGATGGAAAATCGATATGGTACCCGACATCAAGGCGACGTGCTTCATCAAACCAGTCTTTTTTGCATACGTTTATAACTAAACTTAGTTCTCAGAGTTCAAAAGTGCTAATTCTAGCAAAATTCTAACTAAGGGCATTGTTCACGTGCGCTAACTATACGGCTGCAACTTTCTTTTATCAACTACGAGTAGAATTTGTTGAAAATGAAAACTTAAAAGAACCAATGCTTATTATAAAAGGTAATTAAATAACAAACACCATCACAGTGATTCCTGTAGTGGTGTTCATCCTGAATCTGGTTAACACGTTCGGGATGAAATCCCTTGTGGCAACTGGAGAAATTAATGAAAAACTGATTAGAAAGGCTTTCAAAGTAAGAAGTATCAACATTATAAATTGCGATAAAATACCTCAACCAGTTGATCTAGAATCTGGGCTTACAAAAACAAATGTGAAACACGAAATCTATAACGACGTATATACGTTATATGTATTTGGGCGTTCACGGACCTATTGATAAGTCTCAGTTGTGTGTGTATCTAATATGTATATGGAAATTTGTTTAATATTCGTAAGTGCAAGCTAAATAACTGGAATGCGCAGATGTTAAAAAATACAGCAATTGCAAGGGAAATCGCTCTCCTACCTATAGAGGCCGTGTGGTATACAAAGAGTTACGGAAAACATTAACACCAAGAGCGAGGAACAACAAGCTCTCAAACAAAATTCAACACTCATACAACTCTTAATTCAAAATCTAACCCAAAAATTAATGAAATTAACTTACTCATTGTGCTAACGCAACGTTAACTATCTGAACCACATTTTACACATATAAGCATTTACGATACTTTGAATCCCAGGAGAAAATTTCAAGGCTATCATTATAAGAGCTAGGTATAAAGAGAATAAGACACTAAACTTCAACAACATATTGATAATTATGCTCAAGCAACTGCCACCTGTTTGGAAGAAATCGTGCACAAACCAGCCTAGAAGATACAAAATCTCTTAGCATTAAAATCTACTATCCGCTGACCATGGAATAGACAATGAACACCGAATCTTAAATCAAAACTAAATAAGGTTTCAAAAAATGTTTAAACGCATAAAGGAACGTGATGGAGCCTAAATCCATCTCATCGGTCTCTTATTAAATATTGAAAAATATCTAAATTACTCAGATAATGTCAGATAATGATTTTAATGTAATTTGTTACATAAAGAATTTACGGGCAATCATAATAATCAGAATCAAAATGTCATACGAATATGCCAGCACAGAATTAGAAAATGTTCCATTTTATTAGTACCACCCTTTAATTGTATCATTTAAATCGAATATACTAGTCGAATAATAAATGAATTTTGTTACATAGTTGTTCGGTTTAAAATCGATGAATTTTTCATTTACAGTTAATTCTCGAATTCGCAGAACGATTCTATCAAAGTTCAAAATTGTATAGTTACATTCGCGATACATTTTTAGTAAGTAGGAGTATGCAATAAACGTATGTACTTCTTATGCAATCACATATGTATAGTGTGTTTGTTCCAGTCTTTAAAGATTACTCTATACATACTTTTAGGCCAAGGCTAAATTCGTATAAATGATTAGGCATTAAAATCCGTACACAATTCTTAAAATTATTTATTTCGGTTTACAGCGGCATGTCAAAATTATTCTAAGGCAATATAACACCGTATGTTGTCTACCTATATATATATATATATATATATATATATATATATATATATATATATATATATATAGATATATATATGAAAGATATGTATCCACATTTCTCTGAAGAAATTTGATATGGAAACCGCGAAACTTGAAAATCGATTGAGAAACAACATTTCTATTACCGATGTAATACTGTTTTTATGTATAGTACCTAGAGTATGAAACCAAAGAAAATAAATAAATAAATAATAAAGATTTTTATAAGACTTCCAAATCATTTCGCGTGACATTATACTCAAATACATAAGAGCAACAACATAAACACATATGTATTACTAATCACACATAGTAGATTAGTTAGTTATCGGTTAAGTTTCAGCGAAATCAGTTCAAACTATTTAAAATAAAAATCTTATCATGAATAATCCGACGAATAGTGATAATGGTGTACCTAAGATGAATGGAACTGAAAAAAATCAGTTAAATGTGTCTATAATTGGTGGCGGACTAGTGAGTGTATTACATATTATATTATGTAAAATAAATGAATTATTCGTTAATATTAAATGGTTATAAAACTTGTATAGGTCGGTTCGCTGGCTGCCATATATTTGGCGCGTAAAGGATTTCAAATTGCTTTATTCGAATGTCGTGAAGATATTCGCACGGCCGAATTGGTGGTGGGCCGTAGTATAAATCTAGCGCTATCAGCTCGTGGACGTAAAGCACTGGCCGAAGTTGGTTTAGAAAAAGAACTTCTTGGCCACGGAATTCCAATGCGTGGTCGCATGTTGCACGATATAAAAGGAAGTTACACAATTGTGCCGTACGATCGTAACACCAATCAATGTATTTATTCAGTCGGACGTAAACATTTGAACGAAATTTTATTGAATGCGGCCGAACATTATACAAATATCGGGCTGCATTTTAACCATAAATTGATCAGTTTAAAGTTTGATAACGGTATTTTAAATTTTGTCCATCAAACATCGGGCGAAGCGAAACAAATCGAAACCGATTTAATAATTGGTTGTGATGGTGCCTTCAGCGTGGTGCGACGCAGCATGTTGTCGAAACCTGGATTTGATTTTGAACAGAAATACATTGAACACGGATATATTGAGCTGTGCATCCCACCGACTAAGGATAATGACTTTGCTATGCCCAAAAATTATTTACACATCTGGCCACGCGGTAAATTTATGATGATCGCGCTACCCAATCAAGATAGATCGTGGACCGTTACATTATTTATGCCGTTCAAAAATTTTAATGATATACAAACGGTTGATCAGTTGGTCGAGTTTTTTACAAAATATTTTCCCGATTCGATTGCGCTTATCGGGCGTGATAAATTAATAAAAGATTTTTTTAATGTAAAGCCACAGGCTTTGGTATCGGTGAAGGTAAATTTAGTATTTAGTTAATACACAAACCACATTAATTTTTGTTGAGCAAATTGTTTTAAAACTTATTTCCATTTCTAGTGCCGATCATATCATCATGATTCAAAAGTCTTACTACTTGGTGATGCCGCACACGCAGTCGTGCCATTCTATGGCCAAGGAATGAATGCCGGGTTTGAGGATTGTACGATTTTAAACGATTTACTGTCGAAATATTCGAATAGTATTCAGACAGCATTGGAAAAGTATAGTGAGTCACGTTGGCAAGATTTACACGCGATATCCGATTTGGCCATGTACAATTATGTTGAGGTATATAGTTTTGGTTGAATTTAATTAAAATTATTACCTATATAGAACATTTAAATTTTAGATGCGAGATTTAGTGAATCGTAAAACATTCAGACTGCGAAAACTCTTTGACGATTTACTTTTTCACTTGTTCCCGACCAAATGGATTCCATTGTATAATTCCGTGTCGTTTTCGTACATGCCGTACAAACAGTGCGTAGAAAATCGTAAGTGGCAAGATAAGATGATTACACGTTTATTTTATTTTATTGGAATGATTACGTTAATACTTTTATTTTCGCTAATCATATAATGAACGTTTGACGACAACATCGCGATTATCACCATGCAAGAATTAATAACAAATAAATATTTTTTGTTTGTATTTTATTCAATAATTAATTTTATGTTTTCATGATTTTTTAAATATTTTGATTTGTGAGTTTCGAACAATTCGTTTAATTTATCGGTAAATATAGCATGGTATTTGTCAATCTCCTCTTGTGTTGGATCTTCATTTTTCGTTATCGATATAGGCGCTCCGATTACAGTCACCATTGGGTTGCGTAACGGTATGACACCCCAATTCATTTGAAAGACGCCACGGCCTAGATAAACCGCTGGCGCAATTCCGGTTAAACCTTTGAAGAAAACTTGGAATCGGTGTAATTTGGAATTGGGCGTAATTGTTGGAACATCGTATACATTTACTTCGCCGTATGTTATAACTGGTACAATATCTGAGCCCGTTTTGAGCGCTATTTTTACAAAGCCTTTACGTTTCTTTAGGATAATTTTATAAGTATCTGGTTTGCTGTTGAACGCTTCCTGCGCACCACCGACCATAATGACAACAGCATTCGATTGATAACCATCGTCGTTGTACGGATTATTTGGATCGTTCGATGCATTCAATAAGTTTTTTATTGATTCAGCGTTTACATTCGACATTCCCCACCACATGAGCAGCTCTCGATAAAATGGTATATTGAAATGATAACCAAATGTGGTGAGTTTTGATCGAAGTTTTGGAAATGTATCGTTGAATCCTAGGGCATTTGTACAGAATGCGGTGAACGCGCCTAAGCTGCAAAACAACAAAGGAATATTTTTTATGTATAATATAAATACACGACCATGAACTTCAGAGTTTTGATAACGACACCTCGTATCAAAAATAAATCATAAATAATCAATTTATACTACTTTATTTATCAATAAGACACGTTCGTCATAAAATGTGAGTAACTTACCTAAGAATTCCGTGTGGATATGCGGCAAACACATAATTTTTATTTGGTGGCAGGTCGACCGTTTTAACCAAAGTGGCCGGATAATAACGACATAGAACTTTCCAGAAATACAAATTTCGAATAGTATCTGAACCTTGTCGTCGTCCACCATATTTACGTGCACTATTACGATCAATTTTTATTATATAGATTAAGTAGATGATCATAATTGTTCGCAAAATCGATGAGCCGCAGAGCTGCAATAAATACCAAGGTCAAATTATATTAAAAAAAAAAATTCTTAAAATCATGTAAATATATTTACCATAATTAACGTGGTAAGTATTAAAAACGTGAGTTCTCCAAAAAATATCCAGTACGCCAACAAACCAATGGCCAATGTTTCTTTGCGCTTTGCCCACGACTCATTTATCCATTTTATCTGCATTTTGCTTTAAAAAAAAATGTAACACAAAACATTAATTGTAGACTTTTTTAATATAAATGTGTCTGTACTAGAAAGAAAATTATTGTGTAGATATTTAGCTAAGACACAATAATTCAAGAAAAAATATTTTTATTTATTATTCTAAGTTTTGTTAAATACTTAAATAATAATATCAATATTTAATTTATATTACATTTGTTTAATTATGATGTACTACACCCAATGAAATGAAAAGTTATACTAATTATTGAAATTGTAGATTATAAATATTTCACTTAATTTCATTTCGAACTCGCCTTTCTGTCTCCCCCGTCCGTACATACATTATTAATTTATGTATCTAAAAAATAAAAATATATTTTTTTGTTGTATCCGATAAGTTTTTTTGTTGTTGGCACTCGCTGATAATTTCGAATATTATTTAATATTATTTATAAAATTGAAACGAAATTATTTATAAATTATATACATATGTACGTTTTGTGATTTATTAGAGTTGTAATTACTATTTATTATTGTTAATATAAATGTATTGTGATAAGACATCCAAACATGCTTACACATAAGATAATATGATCTGGGTTTATGTTCTACATAATATTATAATTTATATTTCAGGTGGCAGATAACGCTTTACTGTTATTCTGAATTAATTAATCGTGCCTTATGAACAGCGCAGGCTAATTAAGACTTAAATCGAGAGATAAAGAAAAAAAAAATATTTGATTGCTGCGGTTGACATTAGACACTTTGTTTATTTATAAGTTTGTGTTTGATTGATTATTTTAAATATTTGTTTCATTTTTTTTTTAAATTCGTTATCAGTAAATATATGTATATATACATTTTTTAATTTCTGTCTATATCGGCTTCTGGCTTTTATTTAATTTCAGAGTATGTACTTATTGTATGTGGTAGTGCGTGACTCGTGTGAATTTGTGATAAGATATGTATTACAGAATTGGGATCCGCCTGTTATCTGAACGGAAGTTTAGAGGGCGATAGATCACAATACTTATTATTAAATGGGTATATATATGTTATGGTAATATTGATTTTAAATTAAATTTAAGGGTTAGTGATTCACATATAAACTATACTTTGAGATGAGATAACATATTGATAAAATATGACCTGTAGAGTTTGTTGCCCGATTATTTTAAACAGAATAAATCTTGATATTTATGACAGTCACATGGCATGGAATGGTAAAAAAACATTTAGGATCAATAATCAAATACAAGATATTCTATTTTCCATCTAACGTTGATGATATATATAAACATCATGTACCTTTTCATGGTCGAGAAGCAAATAAAAATAGCACATCAGACATTAGTTACGACTTCAATAATTTCAATCGGTCTGAAGGTATGTTACAATACAAAGTCTAAATTAATCAAATATGAATATTGATGTAAGAAATCCAACGATTGAGTTGTATTTTATTTTAGATTACTTATAAATACTAAGAGAAACTAGAATACATTTTTTGATTGCAACGAAAATTACGTTTTTAAAATCCACAAGAAGTCCACAAGACAACGTAACAAATTACGCATAAACAAATAAAATTGTTTGGGTCACGCAATTACCAATCTGAGAGACTTGACATATATGTCTATATATATACATATATATATATATATATATATATATATATATATATATATATATATATATATATATATATATATATATATATATATATATATATATATATATATATATATATATATATATATATATATTTGGAAAACGTTGCCAAATTTATTTAATTATTGTTAATTTGCACTGTAGCTATATAGAACTTACTGTATTCCTTGTAACCCTGCCTCTTTATATTAGATATTTTCAATATTTTAATAGTCTCAAAGGTCAGTAAATCAGTAATGTCATTCATGACTAATATAATTAATAGTTGGCAACATATCAAGTTATTCTTCTACATTGGCAACGTTGTTCGTCAATTTACTAAAATTTTGAACATTCTTAAGAATTTCTATAGCACCAAATGTTAATAAGCCGATGGTCAAGTAAGCAGAGTCACTTGACCGAGCAAATAGCGAAGTGGTTAAAAGCTGCGACGTTTGGATCGGGAGGTACCGGGTTCGAATCCCAACGGCGGGGGATTGCAAAAGGGATTTTTCATCTCCCGATTACGATCGGTGATTAAATTGAAAACATCTATGACCACCCTCTGTTGGAATGTAGAACTCATGGGCCGACCCATCTTCCAAGTCACTGTACAGGGTGACATGGAGCTATGCAATGCGCAGGTGGTTACTGTACTTGTGTGAATGGGATGAATGAATGGATTGAGTGAATGTTGTGTGAATGTAAGGTAAGGCTATGGACCGTAAAAGTGTCTATGCCAAGTCCTTTTAAAAAGAAAAAAAAAAAAAAAAAAAAAAAAGCAGAGTCACTGCTCTAGAAATCCTGGACTCGAGTTCAAGACTCGTCAGCGCCAATACTTTTTTAATTTAATTTCTTCTGTAAAATTGGTTCCACACAGCTTCTGTTGAAATCTACATTCAATTTCTGATGAAAATATACGGTAATGGTCAAATAAGCATAGTCCATTCCTGTTGCTAAAATTTTCAATTTTCTCTATTGAATTGGCAAATATAAAAGATTTGTATAGTGTAATGCATATATATTCGGCGGTGGTGCAGTTAACAGAGTCATTGCTTTTGTATTCGTGGTCTCGAGTTCAATTCTCGTCAGCGTCAATACCTTTTTAATTTAATTTCTTCGGCACGTATAAGAGCCATCTCTTGTGTATGCCCGTAATTAATTCTCCATTCCTGTTGCTAACATTTTCAATTTTCGCTATTGAATTGGCAAACATATTGTTACGATCGTGGCGACATCTATGTTTGAATAGCAACACTATCGTTAATGTAAAATTGTTATAAAGTAGAACAGTATAGAGGTGTCTAGACTTATCTAGACTAATCGAATATTCTGGACATTTCTAGAATGGTTAGAATATTTGGTATAAATACGCGACGAACATTTGGGAGAAAGTCAGTTGTGTTTTAACCGTGAGAGTGCTAATAGTAATTAAAAAGGAAAGTGTTTATAAAGTAAAATAAAGTGTTATTAAAGTGTAATATAGTGTTGTTAAAGTGTAGAAAATAATTATTGTGAAGTTAAATAATTAAGTTAAATAAGTGAAATAATTAAATTAGTGTTTAATTGGAAATAAATAAATTTAGTGTGTTCTAGAATTTACATCGTTTGTTTTATTCACAATCCAGTGATCGAACCTTGAATTTGACAAGGCAAAAACGTAACAATTGGTGACAGCGGTGGGATTGTGAATTAAAAGATGATTCTAGACGAATTGAAGATTTCCGATTTAAAGGAAGAGTTGGAGCGACGTGGTTTGTCAACGGTCGGCCAGAAAAATGTATTGAGACAACGACTACTTCAAGCATTAGAGCTGGAGGGTAATGATCCGGCTAGTTATAATTTTGATGAATCGACATTTTCCGACCACGCAGAAGGGGACGAAGAGAATGGAGAAAGTAAAGAGGCGGTAGTGGAGGTTGCAGCGGTACCTTCTGGAAATTTCGATATGGCGCAGTTAATGGCTGCTATTCAACAGTCCAGTTTGGAGATGAAAAAGTCAGTTGAAAAGTCCAGTAATGAATTAAATCAGAAAATTGATCAATCAAATCAGGAAATGAAAGAAATTAAACGGTCAAATCAGCGCATGGAACAGTCGGTGGGCGAGATCAATAACAAAATGGATGAGAAATTCAATGAAATGTATATCAATTTACATGAAGAAGTAGAGCAAATTGAACAAAAATTACAGAAGGACATCCAAGGGTTAGAAGAGAAAGTTCTAGGCTTCGAGAAGAAACTTCTATGTATCGAGGTTAACGGAACAGCATCGCCAGTAGCTCAGCCAATTCAAGCAATGAAATTTAAACCACCGATATTTGATGGCACAACATCGTTTACGGTTTTCAAATTTCAATTTGAGACAACGGTTAACCAAAATGGGTGGAATGATGCAAATCGGGGAACAGCATTAATAGTGGCTCTAAAAGGAGAAGCGGCTGAAACACTGTAACGATCGACGGTGCGTCAATCGCTCCAAGGTAGAGGTGATTTGAAACCCCTGACAATGAATATATTTTTTTTTATGTAGTGGTTATTTTCACTATCTGTTAATTTAAGAAATTGGAGGGAAAATGTACGAAATGATCCCGTTCTCAAATTTTTGGGTGGGATGATTTTGTGACAATTTTTTTTGCTATAAATAGAAATAAATTTGGATGCACGGAGGAATTACTACAATTACTTTATGTAGAGAAGTTTGTTCGATTTTAAGTTATTAAGCCGGAAGATCTCATTTTTTTTGTCCTTTAAATTATTAAAGTTATGTAATTGGAAATAATAATTTAATAAATAAATAAATAAATTTAGAAATTATTACTTAAATCTTAGTGAATTGTACTTTAATAAAATATTTTTTTTTGTGATCCAAAAGAAAAAAAAAAAATATTAGAAGTGAAAACGAGATAATGTAATAATATTATTAATAAATAATATTCATAATAGTGAATTTTTCACATAACTATAAATATATATTATAATTTAAGTTTTCCTAATTAAGTTTTAATTCTTATACATATGTAAATATAGTATAGATAAGTGAACATTCGACAAGAAAAATGTGTTTAGTTTTATTGAAAGTGAAATCTAGTTTGTTATCTAAAAATGGTGGTTTATCGGATCACATTAATTAATATTGCTATGGTCAAGGACGAATTAAGTTTTGTGTTAAAAATAAGAAAATATTTGGTATGCTGAAAAAAAAAAAATACAAACTTATATATAAAAATCATAAATAAAACGTTAATACTAAAACTACACCTAAAAATTGAAATCTAAATTAAAAATTATTATAACAAATATATACAACTATAACTAAATATAATTTTCATAATACAAGTTATATATTATAACTTATAATCATCAACTGATTATTGTCAACGTCATCGTTTAAATGTTGTGTACTGTACGGTGTACCAAACAACAACAAATACTCTCTAATATAAAAGCAGCGGTTCGGAGTACATTCATCACTCAACACACAGCATCAAAATTCATGACGTATTAAGTTAAGATTTATTTTATTTTATTTTATTTATTATTTTTTTACATGAATATTCAACCTTTTTTATTTTTTTTATAATATTAAGATAGTATGCGAATTTAGCAAATTATTTGTAATAATACTTTGAAATTTTAATGATCGGTTAATCCGTAGTTTATTTATAATACCGATAATTTGCTAAAATATAACTAAAAATTCGTTATTAGTTTTGTTGATAATGTTAATTTTCTCTATTTTGTATTTTTGTTCTTTTGGGTACAATTAAATAGTACGAATAGTTCTTACAAGACAAGATTGAGTTTTGATTTTTAATTTTTTTTGGTGATAATGTGGAATTATTATTTCTGGATCTTTTTTTTTTGAATTATTTGGTATGAACTGTTAATTCAGTAAAGTGAGGATGAAGTGCGGTAAGTGGAATCACAGTTGCTTATGGTAAGTTACTCCGTGCCTTGGATCCGTTCCCCACCGGTTGTTGTTTCTGTTTCCTGATTCCATGTTTCATTTCTAGCGGTCTAACAAGACGCACTTATGCTTTGGGAAATCCCACCCCAGTACCCTGAGCCTTAGCCAGGCCAAGATGACCGCCCCAAAGCCTCTAAGTTCGTAATTTCTGCTAACAACCGATAGCTTGCTAACGGTATTGTTACAACACTGCAGACTATTCCGCAGTATGACCGTAGTAATTACAACGAAATAATGAAGGCGCTGGATCGGAAGTATGGAAGTGACCATAAGCGAGAGATGTATCGTATGGAGCTGAAGAGCCGATGTCAAAAGATCGGAGAGACTCTTCAAGAATATTCCGCAGCAGTCGAGCGGCTAGTGCATTTGGCACATGTGAATACATCTCCCGATTACATGGAGAGGATTAAGATGGACGCATTCATCGATGGAATACGGGATCCGGAAACACGTAAAGCAGTGATGTTATCACCTAAGGCGACTTTTGCCGAGACCATCGCGTGTGCTTTAATAAATGAGACTGCGCAGGCTATCATAAAACCGTCGCTTAAGGTACGACGAGTAGAAATGGATAGCAGCACCAACGTCGAGCGATCGGTTCCAAGATACAGAGAGGGTGGTAGCAAAATAAGATGTTGGACATGTGACAAAATGGGTCATATGTCGAGAGACTGTAAAGAAGGAAAATGGAGACGTACAAGATCGCGATCTCCTATGCAACGACGAGTATTAAGTAGAGAGCGAACGGTGGTCAAGGAAGATGGCCAAGAACGAAAGGAGTCGTTAAACTACAACGAGTCAGCCTAAAGGGGCAGAAGCTGACTCCCACAACCAATTGCCCCATAACCTCCATCCCTATTTCGAGATTGGGACGAGTCGGTGACAGCTTAACAATTAAAGGAAGTATTGACGGGAAGAGCTGTGTGATTACCCTGGATACAGGAGCGGTGCGCACGTTTGTCCGTGAGGATCTAGTAAAGGGAAGAGTACTACCAGCCAATGAGTTGAAATTACGTACAGCCACAGGAGAGAGCCCAGACATAAAGGGTAGGAAGCTTGTGAGAATTGAGATAGGCAATGCTCAATTCCAACACGAAGTGCTGGTCGCAAAGATAGTGGATGAAGTCATCTTGGGGATGGACTTCATGAGGGCGAATGGCTTCGTGGTGGATGTTGGAAGAGGAGTATTGGACTGTGATAATTTCGAGTTACCACTGCGAGTGGATGATGTGGAAACAACTACTAGGCGGGTAATAATAGAACATCGGGAAAAGCTGCCACCGAATTCAGAAACAATTGTGTGGGGGAGATTGGAGGGAGGTTCTGGGCCACCCAGGTTGTGGGTTGTAGAAGCCAGTGAAGAAGAAAGCGAAACCAAAGGAATTATGATAGGGAGGACGTTAGTAAAATCAGATAACGAATGTAGGGTACCGATTAGGACCCTAAATCTCTCGGAAAAGACAAAAACAATTAAGAAAGGAACTGTTATTGGTAAATGTGAAGAGGTGTCAACGATAATGAAATGCGAGCAGAAAAATCCGATTAGAAACACCGATACTCAAGGACAGAAGCAAATAGTAGAACACCTCATGCAGAAATGGACTGGTGATCTTACCATGAACCAGAAAAATTCAGCACGACAACTGTTCGAACAGTATAAGTCGATATTTTGCAGTACACCGGATAATAATGGAAGGGCCAACATGGTGAAACATCGAATTGATACCGGAACGGAGACACCTATACGCCAAGCACCGAGAAGGTTACCTTTAGCAAAACGAGAAGAGGTGGATCGAATGGTAACGGACATGCAGGCAGCTGGAGTGATTGAATCATCTAACAGTCCATGGAGTTCACCAGTAGTATTAGTCCAAAGGAAGGATGGGAAAATGCGCTTTTGTGTCGATTACCGAAAGCTAAATTCAGTAACGAAAAAGGATAGCTACCCATTACCAAGGATCGATGACACGTTAGACACATTGTCAGGTGCTAGAATGTTTTCAACATTGGACCTGCAAAGCGGGTATTGGCAGGTGGAAGTCCAAGAGCAAGATCGTGAAAAAACGGCGTTCAGTGTGGGTAATGGGCTATGGCAGTTTAACGTGATGCCATTTGGATTATGTAATGGCGCGGCAACTTTTGAACGACTTATGGAGCGCGTGTTAAAGGGACTGCACTGGAAGACTTGCCTCGTGTATTTGGATGACATCATTGTTATGGGAAAGGATTTCGAAGAACACTTAACAAATTTGTCAGAGGTATGGAAGCGATTACAATCAGCCGGTTTAAAGTTGAATCCGAAGAAGTGTTCATTATTCAGAACGGAGGTAAAATTTTTGGGGCACAAGGTAACGACCAATGGAATCCACACCGATGAGGACAAAATATCAGCGGTAAAGGACTGGCCAAGACCTAAAAATTTACGGGAATTACGGAGCTTCCTCGGATTGTGCACTTATTATAGGCGATTTGTGCCAGGATTTGCCAATGTAGCAAAGAGCTTACATGATTTGACCCGGAAGAACAGGGCATTTGAATGGAATGACGAGCAAGAGGAGTCATTCAATGAGTTGAGAAGGCGATTATGTACGGCACCATTGTTGGCATACCCTATACCTGGTGTTAAGTTTATTCTTGATACCGATGCAAGTAATGATGGCATCGGAGGGGTGTTGTCACAAGAAATTGAAGGGCAAGAAAGAGTAATAGCTTATTACTCGAAGGTGTTATCTAAACCAGAACGTAACTATTGTGTAACTCGTAAGGAATTGTTGGCTATAGTGGAATGTGTGAAACATTTTCATAAGTACCTCTATGGCCAAGAATTTCATATACGAACGGACCATGGAGCATTACGTTGGCTACTGCAGTTCAAGAACCCAGAAGGACAGGTAGCGCGTTGGATTGAGCGACTACAGAGCTATCATTACCAGATCGAACATCGGAAAGGGAGTGCACATGGAAATGCTGATGCATTGTCAAGACGACCATGTCAAGTGGAATGTAAGCACTGCGGGCGAATAGAAGCAAAGGAGGACGTTATCGACATCAGGCTTATGCAAATACTACCCGATAAGGAATGGACGGATGAAACGGTTAGGGACGAGCAGTTAGCAGATCCAGATTTGGCAATAATCATGCAACTTAAAGAGACAGGAAATCGTCCAACTTGGTGTGAAATTGCGGATAAGAGTCCCACGGTAAAGGCTTACTGGGCACAATGGGATAGCCTCCAAATCGAGAACGGATGCTTAAAACGAATATGGGAAAGCTCGGACGGTAATGTGAAGCAATTGGTAAAAGTGGTGCCTAAATCTAGAATTGCCGAGATATTGAAGGAGTATCACGGAGGGGCAAGTGGGGGTCATCTGGGAATTAATAAAACACTTGCCAAAATACGTCAACGTTTTTACTGGTCAGGATGTAGACAATCTGTAGTGGAGTGGTGCCAAAGATGTGATCAATGTGCGGCGGTAAAAGGTCCTGCACGGAAAAGTCGGGGAGCAATGCAGCAATATAACGTTGGAGCGCCGTTTGAAAGGATCGCAATGGATGTGGCAGGACCATTCCGGACTACGGATGTTGGTAACAAATATGTGCTAGTAATAATGGACTATTTTAGCAAATGGCCAGAGGTATATCCCATACCTAATCAGGAGGCAACCACGATAGCTGACGCCGTGGTTAATAATTGGATAAGTCGTTTTGGAGTACCAATGGAGATTCACACAGACCAAGGAAGAAATTTCGAGTCAGTTGTATTTCAGGAAGTCTGTCAGTTGCTCGGTATAAATAAAACAAGAACAACGCCTCTGCATCCACAGTCGGATGGTATGGTGGAAAGATTCAACGGGACGTTGGAGAAATATTTAGCAAAGGTCGTGGAAAATGATCAACGCAACTGGGATCGACATATTCCGATGTTCCTGATGGCGTATCGATCAGCAGTACATGACTCAACGGGAATGACACCAGCGAGAATCCTTTTTGGAAATAATCTGCGATTACCCGGAGATCTAAAGTTTGGAGCCGTTCCATCATCAGCTTTAGATAGACAGAATTATGTTGACCAGATGAGAGGAGAACTCGACGAGATACACCAGTTTGTACGAGAGAGGATACGAGTATCAAGTGATCGGATGAAGGCTCGATATGATATACGAGCAAATAATAAAGGTTTCGAAGAAGGAGAGTTAGTATGGCTTTACAACCCCCAACGGAAGAAGGGTTTATCACCAAAGCTGCAACCTTCGTGGGAAGGGCCGTACACCATCATCACCAAAATAAATGACGTGGTCTACCGGATCAAGAAAGGGCAGCGAGGAAAGTTGAAGGTGGTGCATATAGAGCGATTAGCGATCTACAGGGGTAGTGAGTTGGATCCTGTTCGGGACGAATCAGGATTAGGTAGGGGGTAATGTTACGATCGTGGCGACATCTATGTTTAAATAGCAACACTATCGTTAATGTAAAATTGTTATAAAGTAGAACAGTATAGAGGTGTCTAGACTTATCTAGACTAATCGAATATTCTGGACATTTCTAGAATGGTTAGAATATTTGGTATAAATACGCGACGAACATTTGGGAGAAAGTCAGTTGTGTTTTAACCGTGAGAGTGCTAATAGTAATTAAAAAGGAAAGTGTTTATAAAGTAAAATAAAGTGTTATTAAAGTGTAATATAGTGTTGTTAAAGTGTAGAAAATAATTATTGTGAAGTTAAATAATTAAGTTAAATAAGTGAAATAATTAAATTAGTGTTTAATTGGAAATAAATAAATTTAGTGTGTTCTAGAATTTACATCGTTTGTTTTATTCACAATCCAGTGATCGAACCTTGAATTTGACAAGGCAAAAACGTAACAATATAAAAGATTTGTATTACACAAAATTTATATACGCCGGTGGTCCAGTAAGCAGAGTCGTTGCATTTGGAATTGTGAATTCGAGTTCAAGCCTCGGTTTGACATTAAATAATTTTTAATTTAATTTATTTAATTTTTCCCTTCAATTGGCAAATATAAAGAATGAGTATAGCGGCAAATCTATATATGGAAATGGTGAGGTGGTAAAGTTAGCGGTGTCATAGGATTTGGAATCGTGGATGTTGTGCAATGTTCGAACCTCGATTAAGGGTAAAACAATTTAGCAGGCATCCACACATTTCTCATTAAATTAAAACAAGTAGCTTTTTGATTTTAAAAATGACCAGTTTGCAATTAAATTAAAAATATATATTTGAGGCTTGAACTAACTATAGTCATGATAACTATCCAACCACACAGCTTCTTTTACCACCGAGCCACCGCCATACATATAAATAGTGATGTTCTTATCGATTATAGCTGCCATTTGAATAAAAAAATTGTAAATTTTAACAACGGCAATGGACTCTGCTTATTTGACCATCGCCGTACAATTTCATTACCGCTCTATACTATATCCACACCCATCTCTTATACTTGCCACTTCTGCATGGAGAATATTGAAGTTTTGAACAGAAGCTGAGTTGGATTTGAGTAATTTTATTTCACCATCATCAATTTGACAGAATAAATTAAATCAAAAAAAATTTGCCTCGATCGAGAAGCGAACTTAGATCCATAAATCTAAAGTCACTGACTTTACTTATTGGACCACCGCCGCATATATATTTCATGCTATACAAATCTTATATATTTGTCATTTGAATAGAAAATATTGAAAATTTTAGCAAAGGCAATGGACTCTGCGTTTATTTCACCGTCGTTAAAGGCACTCGAACCTAGGTCCACGAATCCAAAGACAATGACTCACTACTACCTCGCCCACCATCGTATATACATATATTTGTTGTTATGCAAATCTTTTATACTTTCGAGTTGAGAAAAGGGAGAACATTTTTTAACAGCAGCTTATTTGAACCAAAAATGTGCCAACATTAATATCGTTTACAATTTAACTGAACTGCACAGTGCCAGGTGCAACATTTAATTCGATGACATTCCAAGCAGTGTATTTCGAATACGCTCGAAAAGTCAGTACAAGAATAACGTCCAAATTAAAAATTTCTCTATACAAACTGAAAGTATAACAAATAGGTATAGGTATAGCTGAGTTTAAGTCTCGATTAAAACTAAAAACAAATTTAATTTAATTTCTTACAAATTAATTCAATTCAGATTCTGTTAAATATTCATTTGTCTCTATTCAAATGGTGAGTATAAAAGATGGATTTATCAGTAATGAAATTGTACGGCAATGGTCAAGTAAGCAAAGTAATGGACGTTTGATTAATGGACGTGAGTTCAAGCGGAATTCGGTTTAACGTTTTTTTAATTTAATTTCATCTTATAAATTAGTTCAACTCAGCTTCTATTAAAATTTTCAAGTTTTCCAATTAATTGCCAACTATAAAAGAGCGGATGTAGTAGCAATGAAAATGTACGGCGATGGTCAAATAAGCAGAGTCCAGAAATACTTTTGGTTATAAAAAAAACGATCAGGTCAGCTATTTTTCCTGGGTCAGTTAGCCAATATGTTGGTTTTCCAATTGAAATGGAATCACATCCATTTTCTTTAATGGCAATCGGTAATTCTTATCCTTTAGTTGTATAGTTAATCTAGAACCCCAGTGAGTATTCTGCGCATTGAAGTCACCACGTATTATGAACCTTGTTCCCAGACGCTTGAAGAACTCTAAGTATTGTTTGTTTTAAATAGAATGTCTTGGTGGACAGTACAATCCTGCCACAATAATAGGCAAGTTGTTGGTTTTTATATATATGAACAAATGTTCGTTATATAAACATATAGGGACTTTTATACTTGTGCAATCTTTATCCATATTGTAGTATTGTACTAACTAACTCGTCATACTTTTATTTAGTTACTTAATTAGTTTAGTTTTAGTCGATTGAGGCACTCAGCATTAATCGCTGATTTTTCTAAATGGTTGTTCAGTCATTCATTTGTTATCCAGCCCAAACAAAATAATAAAAGGAGTGAGGCACACAGCATTAGAATAACTAATTTAACTTTAGATTTTGAAGAGAAATTCTATTAGAATATGACTGTATAATTCAAGAGTAAAACTATCATGCACGTAGTTGAAGTATATATGTCCATAATGATTGATTTTGTTATGATTCAGTGTATTGCATATATAACACAAAAAAACGAATTGAAATTCATTAATTGGAACGAAAGTTATAATTGTTCTAGTGCAAAAGTATAGTTCGTCTACATTTTACAAAGGTTAAATTATATAGCCGTGGAAGATAAAAATCGAAAAAATTCATGTTTAGTTTCACCAATTTAGTTTAACTTGGGGTCTTCCAATTTAGTGGCGTTATATTGGTTTCGAGCCATACGTGACACACGTGTTAAACCATCATTCATATACGTTTATTTTTTTATATAGTCTTTCTAAGGGAGTTATAAAATGTAGTCGGCCAAATGAAAACAGAATATTCAAAAGCTGAAATCCTGAAGTGGCTCAAGCCATACAAAAAAATAAGTATTTTGATCGGTCTAAGCCGATATGAATTGATTCCCAAAGACCGGTATCAAATTAATATTCAAAAATGTATTGATATATGTAGAAGTTGAAAAGATTCTTTAGATTGGAATTTATGTAATCATAGTTTATGTATGATTCAAGAAAAAGTTCGAACCCGATTTTATACTGAAGTTGTACGTACATAAATTATACTATCGCCGCATATACATATTATAAAGTATTTTTATTTTTAATAAATTCTAGTTATATGGTTTGTAGTTTGAGCTGAGTTCAAAGTCAATTGTCGTCACTTATTTATAAGATATGAATGTCAAACCTTTATTTTGATTAGATTATTTACGAAAATAGTAAAGTATTTTGATATTACATAAATATTTTATAATAATAAGAATTATGAAAATACCCCCCATATAACAGTTATCATATCAATAAACAAAAATTTAGGATTCTGATCTATAATTGTAAAATTCCACAATTTTAGTTCAGCTGCGCGATATGGCCAAATATTTTATTGTAATTAAATTATTTTGTATATCAAATTCTAGCATAGACACGTTCTAAGTATTAACATTCATATGGTGAGTAAGTACTATTATATAAGCTTGAAATAAAGCGTATAAACCTTAAATTAGTATTTGAGTCGAGTCTTATCTGATAGTATGTCAAAATATTGTATTTTTGGCTATGATGAATGATAAATTATCAGGTCTAAGCTTCAAATACAACGTATATTCTGCAGTCGAACTCAATTCGCTAAAATCAATAAAATTAAAAATATAATCAGATATTGTATTTTGGTATATAGAAACACTATACATAAATAATATTTGTTATTGATTTTAAACTATTACAAATGATTATGTTATTGATAATTTATACATAGGCATTTTAATTGGAATTGTACATAATGTTGAATTGAATTACATTATTACCAATATAATTACTGTGAAAATGTTAAGGCGCTTGCGTCTAAAAGCTAAAGTGCAATTTGTTATATCTTTTCTCACTGCAACCAAGGCCTTTTTGCATATAGATTTCTTCATTATTACACATTTTTTGGTACTTTAGATAAAGCTCTTTCAAAATGTCATTCAACGTATAGTCCTATTCAGATCTTAAAAAAAATTTTTTTTTAATTGTTCTGCGCAGCTTGCAGTGATGTAGAAAAAAAAAATTATAAAAATTTTGATGGGTCGCATTTATCATAGGTAGTAAACCTAAATAAAATAATAAATAACCAATAAAAAGAATTATAGTTCAGCTTTAGTACACAAAATATTCAAAATGATTATGTATTTATGTTATTACAACCATATTTCAAGTAAAAATTAATAGGTCAAAAAAAAATTGGACGCCTTTTGGAAACAATGACAACATTTAATTTTGGTACGGACTAAGGAAAATAAATGACCAAATGCGATTCATATCGAACAAAACCACAACAACACAAAAAGCAAAATCAGTTTTCAATTTAATTCTTAGTTTATCGAATGAAATATTAATTTCAAAAGTGTCAGTGATTATAAGTTAAATTATAAAAACATTTTGTGATTAAAAACGTTCCTTTTCCATTTAAATACAAATACAACATAAAAATGTAAACAATAACCATGAATTATTGTACTTAATGCATCACTGTGTATCCGCCATATTCTTTCTGCGCGATAACTGTCAGAATTCCAGCGAGAATTGAATACTACTATAGCTTTGTTACATTTAGGAAATAAATAAAGGGTTTCCCAATAAGAGGCTTCAGTTTGAATAGCCAGTTGGGCAGCTGTCAATTTTTAAGCTTTTGTCATCTTTTGAAATTTGAGAAAAAAAAACTACACCATTAATAAAAATGATATGATATACGCTTCAACAGCGCATTGAAATTGTTAAAATTCAGTACAAAAATGGTGAAAATTTTTCAGGCACAGTTCGCAAAACAAAAGCTCTTTTGGTCTTCGTGAAGCACCTTATCGGCCGGCAATAGTGAATCTGGTGGAAAAATTTGAGCTGTTGGGACAAGTTAGTGATGTGAAGAATCGAAACCGTGTGCGTCGCTCATAAGAATAACTGAGAATACAGACATTCTACAAACGACATTACACCGAATTTTGCATAAAGAAGTCTTATGGCTTTTAAAGTTCAGTTAACAAAAGAACTCAAGCATTAATCGAGTATAGTAAATAATTTACTTGCGGATATACCTCTATATCCCCGAACGAACGGAAGTAAATTATTTGTTAATATGGCTTCGCAATTTGTTTATTTTTAATAAATATTGCACTCATCTCAGTACTTTTTCCACTATACCCCAAAATTTTTCGATACATCGAAAACCTGTGGACTCTTTGAGATAACATTGATTTGATTAATCTCGTGCAAATTTATTACTTCTGTTGGAATTAGAGTCGTGTGGAAGAATTAGCGGCGGAATACGTCGCTATGAAAAATGTGACAAAAACCTGGCTTCACAATTGCCGCCCAAATCATATATTTTTTTGCAAATGTATTTAACTTGAAGTGTTTCAAAACCAATTTCATGTACGTTTCATCATCCACCAAAACACACCCACTTTGTGAAAATTTTGTCATCAGTCTGGCATATATTTTATCGAACAGGTGTTGGTTATTTCACCGATTTGGCTTTTTAATAACTCGTTAACACTCATAGCCTTCCTGAACTCGAATTCGTTTTACCATTAAGAGGGGTGTGTTAAATTTTATGGCACGGTCATAATTAAATTTCCCCGGATTATTTTTAATGAAGGTTATAAATGCCATCTATTTCGCGTTTTGGGCCGTAAATCACACTCTTCTCTCAAATGAAAGGAGCCATCTCTCGCACTGATCCGTCAGCGCCTGATCAGCGCTTTGTAAAGTTTCAGCTTCATGGCACTTGATGTGCCTTAGAGGATACAAAGCACGGCTGCCAGCTGCCAACCGTACTTTAATATCCTCACTCACACTGTTATCGTGAGTGATAAGAGAGCCCAACAACTATTTGAGCCTCCTCACTCCTTCAAACGTGTGGTGGCCACTACTAAAATCTTGTGTGCCATTATCCCTATAACCTGAAATCATGTATTTCGTTTTGGACTCATTGATCTGGAGTCTGAAGCTGAAGAAGCTGAAAACTCTACAAGCGGATCAAGTATTTCTTATTCACTCCGTTGCTATTCAGTCCAATCACGCATATATCATCTGCGTATGCAAGCACCTAATTGACTGGCAATATAAGATGTTGCGCTGAGGTGTTTCAGTTTTACGAAAGATGTACTCCAACATGAGATTAAAAAGTATCGAGGACAGAGCATCTCCCTGCCGAACACCCGAGCTTACTGCAAATGGAAGTCTCATAATATTTAGATAGAATCATCCACAGCGAAAAGACCTGATCAGAGACTGATCGATTCGGATGAAATCCTCCTTGATAGTTACCAATCAGGCGCTCCGCTAGAGGGGTGATTCTATCCAATATAATGTATGACAGTAACTTGTATGCTGTGCAAAGGAGAGCTATACCGCGATAATTCTCACACTTCAAGTGGTCTCCCTTCTTGAAGATGGGGCATTTTGCAGCCACTTTCCATTCGTGAGGCATTACTTCGGTTCGCCATACTAATCGAATAAGGTCGAAAAGACAGTTCCCCAAAGTATCCCCTCCGAATATCAAGAGCTCCGAATTAATGCAGTCCACTCCAGGTGAGCGGTTTCGTTTTAGTCTCTGCATAGCCCTATAGTGAATGGGATGGATCCTCAATGCAAATCTCCGCAGTCTGTATTTGAGGTGGTTCATCAACAGTTTGTGACGCATGATGAACACCAAGTAGGTCGTGAAAGTGTCCATTCCATGCGTCGAGTACTGCGTCGATGCTAACACAGAGGTTTCCATCCCGGTCCCGAATGGCAGTTGACGCAGGCTTGAAAGTATGGTGCAATCCAGTAATTCCTTAAAAGAAATTACGTGAACTGCGCTCATTGCTGAGTTGTTGTACTTTCAGAACCTCGCGGCCTTCCACCATTCTCGCGTTTTCGGTCTATGCAAATCCGCTTAGCTGCCACGTGTTAATTTCAAAAAGGCGAGCTGGGGTTGTGCAGGATGTGAGAACTTATCGGTCAGCAACCAAATACATAGGCAGCGATCATTATTTGGTCGCTGCAAAGCTACGGTGGAAGTTTTCGTACAGGTCAGGAACACAGCGAAACGGATGGAACCATTCGACTGCGAAGGTCTGATAAATGAAGATCAAAAGAAACGATATCAGGATCTTGTCAGCGACAACATTGAGGGAGCTAATTACCAGTCTGACGATGTGAACTCTGTATGGGAGGCACTGAGAACTTCGGTGGTCAGTGCTGCTCAACAGACTTTAGGTATAGTGAAAGTCAGACACAAGAATGATTGGTTTGATAACGAGTGTCGTATTGCAGTTGAGCAACAAAATATAGCCAATAGTGAAGTGCAACAACGTCAGCGCCAATACTTTTTTAATTTAATTTCTTCTGTAAAATTGGTTCAACACAGCTTCTGTTGAAATCTACATTCAATTTCTGCAAGTATAAGAGCCATCTCTTGTGGACCGTAATGAAAATATACGATAATGGTCAAATATGCATAGTCCATTCCTGTTGCTAAAATTTTCAATTTTCTCTATTGAATTGGCAAACATAAAAGATTTGTATTGCACCAAATTTATATACGCGAGTGGTCCAGTAAACAGAGTAGTTGCATTTGGAATTGTGAACTCGAGTTCAAGCCTCGGTTTTGGCATTTAAATAATTTTTAATTTAATTTATTTAATTTTTCCCTTCAATTGGCAAATATAATGAATGAGTATAGCAGCAAATCTATATATGGAAATGGTGAGGTGGTAAAGTAAGCGGTGTCATAGGATTTGGAATCTTGGATGTTGTGCAATGTTCGAACCTCGGTAAAACATTTAAGCAGGCATCCACACATTTCTCATTAAATTTAAAAAAATCGCTTTTTGATTTTAAAAATGACCAGTTTGTAATTAAATTAAAAATATATATTGAGGCTCGAACTAGTCATGATTACAATCCAACCACACAGCTTCTTTTACCACCGAGCCACCGCCATACATATAAATAGTGATGTTCTTATCGTTTATAGCTGCCATTTGAATAAAAAAATTGTAAATTTTAACAACGGCAATGGACTCTGCTTATTTGACCATCGCCGTACAATTTCATTACCGCTCTATACTATATCCACACCCATCTCTTATACTTGCCACTTCTGCATGGAGAATATTGAAGTTTTGAACAGAAGCTGAGTTGGATTTGAGTAATTTTATTTCACCATCATTAATTTGACAGAATAAATTAAATCAAAAAAAATTTGCCTCGATCGAGAAGCGAACTTAGATCCATAAATCTAAAGTCACTGACTTTACTTATTGGACCACCGCCGCATATATATTTCATGCTATACAAATCTTTTATATTTGTCATTTGAATAGAAAATATTGAAAATTTTAGCAAAGGCAATGGACTCTGCGTTTATTTCACCGTCGCTAAAGGGACTCGAACCTAGGTCCACGAATCCAAAGTCAATGACTCTCTACTACCTCGCCCACCATCGTATATACATATATTTGTTGTTATGCAAATCTTTTATACTTTCTAATTGAGTTGAGAAAAGGGGGAACATTTTTTAACAGCAGCTTATTTGCCAGGTGCAACATTTAATGCGATGACATTCCAAGCGGTGTATTTCGAAGAAGTTAAAAATCTGACAAGCTATTCCTCCTTATGTTCTTAAAAATTATAAAATTCAGTCAATGATGCTTGATGCGATTTTCCAGGCGGGCCACAATATTGACCACTGACCATACAAGTTTTAAGTTTAAGTCAGTACAAGAATAACGTCCAAATTAAAAATTTCTCTATACAAACTGAAAGTATAACAAATAGGTATAGGTATAGCTGAGTTTAAGTCTCGATTAAAATTAAAAACAAATTTAATTTAATTTCTTACAAATTAATTCAATTCAGATTCTGTTAAATATTCATTTGTCTCTATTCAAATGGTGAGTATAAAAGATGGATTTATCAGTAATGAAATTGTACGGCAATGGTCAAGTAAGCAAAGTAATGGGCGTTTGATTAATGGACGTGAGTTCAAGCGGAATTCCGTCTAACGTTTTTTTAATTTAATTTCATCTTATAAATTAGTTCAACTCAGCTTCTATTAAAATTTTCAAGTTTTTCCAATTAATTGCCAAGTATAAAACAGGGATGTAGCAGCAATGAAAATGTAGGGCGATGGTCAAATAAGTAGAGTCCAGAAATACTTTTGGTTATAAAAAAATCGATCAGGTCAGCTATTTTTCCTGGGTCAGTTGGCCAATATGTTGGTTTTCCAGTTGAAATGGAATCACATCCATTTTCTTTAATGGCAATGGGTAATTCTTATCCTTTAGTTGTAGTTAATCTAGAACCCCAGTGAGTATTCTTCACATTGAAGTCACCACATATTATGAACCTTGTTCCCAGACGCTTGAAGAACTCTAAATATTGTTTGTTTTAAATAGAATGTCTTGGTGGACAGTACAATCCTGCCACAATAATAGGCAAATTGTTGGTTTTTATATACATGAACAAGTGTTGGTTATCTGAACGATTTGGCTTTTTAATAACTCGGTAGTTCTTATAGCCTTGCTGAACTCGAATTCGTTTTACCATGGAGTGGGTGTGTTCAATTGTATGGCACGGTCATAGTTAAAGTTTCCCCAATTAGTTTTAATGAAAGTTATAACATTTTTGTCTGATGTTTTGTGAGCCGTTTTTCTGATTTCTCTGCGAGCTGTTATATACTGTTCAACCGTTATAAAGAGGGCCCACTCTATATCACGCTATATATCGTTGTAATTTATAAACATGACGCCGAAGTAGATTCATTGTATTTGAGCACGATTAGTTTTAAATTCCGCTCTTCTGAAAAGAGTTTTCAATGCATTGACGGACCTTCTATAAAACTATTACCAATAACGCATTTTTCCTAAAGAAATTTGGCCACCCTTTAGTTTAATGGCGTGTTAACGCCCAGTTTAAGCATCATCACATTGATGTCTCAACCGATGTCTCAAATTCTAGAAAATTCCTACCTAAGCGTCTTGAGTGTAAGTAATTTTTTTTTAGTGGTACCTTGAATTTTTTTGAGTAAAATACAGATTGGAGGAGGAATTTGGTCTTTGTTTAATTGCTGCTAAGCGGTTTTAGTCAATTACCGTAATACCCAGTGTATCATTTTTATAGCTTTTATTTTACAATGGCCTCTTCATTATTAAATTTGTTGTTTTTTTTGTATTTCATTTAACAATATTGTTCAATCTTCATATTAATCATAAACTGGTATAAAGCTAAATTTGTCCCAAACGTTCCATATGTTTTCGAGTATATTTTTGGAATACAAATTAAAATTAAGTAGCGAAACAAGAGATTCCCATATGTATATCCACGTGGATAAGATATTTACACTGTATCATCCAAGACACAAATAGTGTAAATTGATACGGATGTCTCGCTGTAGATGGTGCGATGGAGTTTATATCTAAGGCTTAGTGATAAATTTTATATATGCTACAGGCTATAATACAGCTCACAGGGCCATCTGAATGATTAGAATTAATTCTATCAGATTCTATTATATTGGGCCCGCACCCACATCTTCAAATACATTCTATTTCTATGATTTTGAATTAAATAATTATTGTAATTATTTTTATTTTAGCTAAGACGGCGTTCTAAAGATTTGAATTCTTATTGTAATTTTATTTATTTATTTAATTAGATTTTCTGTGGATGCGATGCAAGATGAAATGAAATCTATTTAACGTACGTGAGAGATTGGATTAACTGGAATTTATTTTAATTGTTTTCATCGTGTGATTTTTAATTAATCCGTGTTGGCCCAAATGAATTTTGTGATTTTATATTATTTCTATAATCTTTAATTTTTTTCTCCCAGGTTTATCACTTAATTTATCAGTTTGGTTCATTTAAATTTATAGAGAATCAATTGTTCTGGAATTTGAATAATTTGGAGTAAAGTGAAAAAGTTGTTTAACTTAATATTAATAATTGGTTATATTGTAGCATGCTGGCGAATGGCGATCCTATAACAAGGAAGATGACTTGAAGGGTTATTTAAAATTTAAGTTATTTTTTATTACATATATAAAATTTTAATAAAAGTTGGATTATTTATTATTAGGTTAACTTAAGACAAAAAGAGAGGCGCATCTAGAAATTTTGATTTAGGGTGCATTTTTTAAATTAAATATTTTACAAACAAATGTTTAATTTACGTTTATGTTATTTGCAAAATTAGGTTACTTATGTTAGCACTTCCGCAGTCTGTTTGACTCAACAACAGTCTGTGAACACCTAGCACGTCAGTAAAGTGTCCATTCCATGCGTTGAGTACTGCGTCGATGTTGACACAGAGATTTCCATCCCGGTCCGGAATGGCGGTTGATGCAGGCCTGAAAGTAATGCGCAATAATCCAGTAATTCCTTTAAAGAAAATACGCGAACTGTGCTTATTGCTGAGTTCATTTACTTTCAGAACCTCGGCCTTCCACCATTCTCGCTTCTTCCATCTACATATCCTCTTACTTGCTCTCGGATGTGCCGATCCTAAATCTAGTACTTCAGTGAGGATGCGATTTGTTTTTGACGGTATTAATTTTTCCTTTTAGTCGCCTCCTGGTAGTATTCATGGAAAACTTGTTCGTGGAATTTACGAGACAAGTAAGTACACCCCGACCACAGGAGGCTTGCGAGCTAACTTCACATGCATGGAGCGGCTTCAGTTAAAAATATTAAATTTAGTTGTATATAGGATGTTAAAATATTGGACGCCGTATGTACAAATTATGCGTATTGTCAACCAATGTTGGTAAATTATGGGATGTGCTTCGTGCCAGAAATCTGTTTCTGTTCCATTACGCACCTATGCTAGTGGATTTTGGCAAAAGAAATTAAATTTTTGTAATTGATTGACATTAGAACGACATTTATCGGATAAATATTTTATTCTTAACATCTTATGGACTCATTTTGCTAGAGGTGTGAATCTAACTATCCAAATTGTTTAAATCAGACACCATTCCAACAAAGATCCAGTGTAAATTCGTATTTTGAAGGATCACTTGAAATGAAAGCATTGTCAAATTAATCTAGGAATTACCGGTTCTTAAAATTCTTCATCACAAGTACATATCACGATTATACATATTCACAAGATAATATTCGAGATGGCTCAGAGGTAAATAATTAATTTTTATAGATCATTCAATTTATATTATTACCAAAATAATAGTTTGAAATTATTGAAATCTGTGTCAACTGTTTGCCATTAACAAATTTTTTAATTCATTATAAACCTACACTTATCTTAATTATTTCGATGGACTTTAATAGGTATTAGCCGTTCACAATAAAATTTAAATTCTTAACACTTATGTTCTTATCACTTAATTCTTAGATTTACTTACACAACAAATCGTTTTTGAAACACCTTCACTGATTATACACCGAATATTCTAATTACATATATATCAAAAAACACACTATATGAACCGTAGGATTGGTATGCACATTAATTTAAAATTAAAATTTCAAGATAAAAGCGTTTTAAATTATTATTATTATTTTTTAACTGCCTATCAAAATTACCAACACCAATTTATCGTTATTTAATCGTTTGTCTCTAACGTCTTTAGGCCGACTGAAAGTTTTATAAATTAATTATTTAAAAATTACACAAAAACTTTTATCAACAACGAAATATTTATGTATTTGTTGTAATAATATTTTATTTGAACTTTGATTTCCGTAATCAAACCGAACAAAAATTATTATTAAATAATATTTCTGTATCTACATCTATATATATGTATATATATACATATATAATAAATACTGAGTGGTTCTAATCTTATCAATAAATATTATTATTCTAATATTTGGTTAAGTTTTTTTTTTTAAACGAAACAGAAATCATTGTTAACATTGTGAATACCGATAAAGTTATAATGAACTCAAAACTCATACCGCGAGAGATGTGGATGGTGCGGCACGAAATAATTGATGTAATCGATTTGTATATATTGACTACGTATACCTACTATAATATACTTTCTATACAGTCGGTAGTAAAATAAAATAAACAGAATCAAACCGTCGGACGATCACACTTATATTATAATTTATACTTCAAATATTGCTATCGGACCAACAGTTGAATATTCGCACGTTATGATCAAGAAGTGTTTACATCTATATTTAAATATTTTATAACCAGCTATCTATTGTAAATTGTAAATGGTATGGAATGTACGCTTATTTGAACGTTACGTTTATGTATATATTATGCACAACATAACAAACGAAAAGAGATGAAGTCTGTGGTCAGTTTGAGGGTTATCATATTATTGTTGTGTAGTAGATGAGAAGAAAATATTATGCGCGAATACTCATATTTCTTTTGTATTTATGTATAGGCACTGCATTCATCTTTCCGCAATTACTTCATTTAATAAGTTGATATTAACACAAATCGATTATTTTATGATTCACATGTACCCATTTTATATTTTTATGTAACTAATTGGTGATTTGCTTCTAAACATACATTAAATGCATATAAACACCATTGGATGGGATTATGGGAAAGGTATTATTACGTCGGAGCGGAAAATTATCTCTATACATTACAAACACTTTTATGTAATATTTATATTTGTAAATATGTAATCTATGCGGTAAAACAACTAATTTAGTTTGAGTTACCCCCACTGATTGTGTCTATCAATTAGAGAAAACATTCTTCTTTTTTTATCAAATTACCTGTATTAATGAGATCCTTGTATTCATTGTCAAACTTCAAGAAGGGTTAGTTTGAATACTTTAAGTCTTGTTCAATTTGAATTGTTATAAGTTTATTAAATATTATATTACCTAATTTTAATGTTAGTCGTTCGTTTTCATATTATCTAAAATATACATATACTATGCAATTAATTTGCTATTTTACTGTTATTAGGAATAGATATATTAAATGTATGTATTAAGGTTAAAAGCATGTATGCTTCCGCCTTTGTTTTTTTAATAAATAAATATCGAAAATGAATTTAGTTAATATTTTCTCATTTTATAGGAGGATTCTCATATCCCAAACATATACATATATAAATTTAACATCACACAACTCAATAATTTAAATGCTGCCGAATTTCCAGAATAATGAGTGTTAATAGTTAATGATATGCAAAACTAAGGTGATAGAGGAGAACTTTGCGTAATATTTTTTAATAATAACGGCCCACCAATAAAGACAATCAACAAATTAAGATTATCGAAAGAAAGATTATCGACCAACTTCTCCTAAAATACGTGTCCTATACGAAAATACCTGACCTGATCGATTTTTTTTTATAATTAAAAGTATTTCTGTACTCTGCTTATTTGACCATCGCCCTACATTTTCATTTCTGCTACATCGTTCTTTTATGGCAATTAATTTGAAAAATTTGAACATTTTAATAAAAGCTGAGTTGAACTAATTTGTAAGATGAAATTAAATTAAAAAAACATTAGACCGAATGCCGCTTGGCCTCACGTCCACTAATCAAACGCCATTATTTTGCTTACTTGACTACTGTCGTACAATTTCATTACTGATAAATCCATCTTTTATACTCACCATCTGAATAGAAAAAAAAGAAAATTTAACAAAATCTGAATTGAATTAATTTGTAAGAAATTAAATTAAATTTGTTTTTAGTTTTAATCGAGACTTAAACTCAGCTATACCTATTTGTTATACTTTCAGTTTGTATAGGGAAATTTTTTATTTGGACGTTATTCATGTACGGCTTAAACTTAAAACTTTTATGGTCAGTGGTCAATATTGTGGCCCGCTTAGAAAATCGCATCAAGCATCATTGACTGGAACGGAAGTTTTATAATTTCTAAGAACATAAGGAGGAGTAGCTTGTCAGATTTTTAATTTCTCACATTAAATGTTGCACCTGGCACTATGAAGTTCAGTTAAGTCTCAAACGATATTAATGTTTTGATATTTTTGGTTCAACTCAGCTTCTGTTAAAAAATTTCCCCAAGTTTCTCAACTCAATTGGAAAGTATAAAAGATTTGCATAACATCAAATATATATGCGGTGGTGGGCGAGGTAGTAGATTCGTGGACCAGGGTTCGAGTGCTAATAGCGACAGTATTTTTTTAATTTAATTTCTTCCAACTCAGTGTCTGTTCAAAACTTCAATATTCCCATGTAAAAGTAAGTGGCAAGTATAAAAGATGGGTAATAGGGTAATAGAGCGGTAATGAAATTGTACGGCGATGGTAAAATAAGCAGAGTCCATTGCCCTTGCTAAAATTTACAATTTTTTTATTCAAATGGCAGCTATAAACGATAGAAAAATCACTATTTGTATGTTTGGCGGAGGCTCGGTAGTAAAAGAAGCTCTGTAATTGGAGTAATGTTGGCTTCCAATGCCTCAAATTCTAGCTGGTTTATTCACATAGACTTTGCGTAGCCACAAAGAAAAGAGTCTAGAGGTATCGCACGATCTAAATAGCCAATTCAACGATCCGAACCGGGAAATTAATTGCTCGCCAACATGTTTTTTCAATAAGTACATTGCTTCGCGCGCTATATGGCTAATAGCGTCGGGTTTCAATTTCAGACAGTAAATATTCCGTTAATCACGAGCACTATTCACAGGTACGTGGACGGCCGTCTTCTTTTTTGAAGAAATATGGACGAATGATTTCACAGGCCCATAAACCACACCAAACTGTCTATTTAGTCGAGTATAATCCAATACTGGGATTCAAACTTTTCGATGGTATTCCAAATAGTGGTCTCGACAGGCCGATTATGTCAACCGCAACTTGGTCTAAGCGCTAACAGAACGCTGAATTTCGTAATAAAGCTGAACAAATTGGCCGGGCTCAGTCTTTCCATGATGAAATGGCAAACAATACTGAATTTCAAGTTTTATTATTAAATTTCAAAAATACAAAATTCAGGCCATCATTTTGAACACTTATTTAGATTTACAAAACTGAATAAATTGTTTTGATGACGAATTTCGAGTATTTCCAATGAAAACGTGATGTTTTTTATTTCAAACGTATTGCAGAATCGAATGCGTGTGTTCTAAGAAGGAGAAATTGAAAAAATTGAATTTCGTCGATTGCAACGCCATCTATCATGAACCGAACAAAATATTTTATTCAAATCATACGTACTTTTAGTCGTAGAATCCGTATCTGCAATAAAAAATATGGCTTCCTATCTTAGTTTAAAAGTTACCCCCGCCCCACCTACAAAGCGGGGGTGGGGGGACTTTGTTTTTTGCACTAATGTATTTCCCCCGCGGTATGATTAAATTTTGATTATGGACATTTTTTCCGTAGAGTGGCTATTTTTCGAGATATTTGATCGTCTCAGTTTAAAAAAAACACCCGGTATAGTGATATTTGAACAAAGATGAATCCCCGTTAATTTTAAGAAATATACAGTAATAAAATCTCGATTAATAATGCGAAATGATACTCACTAAAATCAAAACAAGGTTTCTAATTTTATTATTTTAAAGGGTTTTTATTTATTTTTTTGTTTTTTAATTATTTTTTTGTATATTTTCCTTATTTTTCATTTTTTTTTATATTTTTTGTTGTTTGTATAAATTAAAATAAATACATATTTAAATCAATATATTTTTTTTTGTTTTTATTTTATTTTATTAATAATATATCTTTTTTGTCACTTTTAAATTAATATAATAATAATCATAATCATATTTAATTAATAACACATTTATTTTTTGTATTTTTTTTTCGTTTTTTTTTAATAATAATATAATTAATTATAAAAGACAACAAAATCATAAACAATTAAATTAAATTAAATAATTATAAAAATTAAGTATTTATAAATAATTTGTAACTTTTGTTTTAGTTTTTATTCATTTTATATTTGTATGTAGTATGTGAAAAATATGAAATAATAAAAAAGAGAATAAAAATTATATAAAATAAATTATCTGCCATGCTAAATTAATGTTTTTTTTTCTTTTTATTTTGTTTTTTCACTTTTTTTTAACAAACAATTTTGCTTTTATTTTCTTTTTTTTATATTTTCCTTTTTTTATTTTTATAAATAAAACCTCTTCGAGATGAATATATTTATTTATATATGTATGTATATATATTTATATTTAATTTTTTAATTTTATTTTCTTAAAAATAGAAACATAACTTTTTTTTATTCACTTTTTCTTATATATGTTTATATATATTTATATATATACAGTGTTGCGCAAAACTTAAGCAACTTGTGCTCCATTATCATTTAAAATACTTTAATTCTGTTTTACTGTTTTTTATATATTTTTATAAAACATTAGTTTACAGTTATTTATTCCTTTATATATAATGCTCACAAATATAACCTAAAAAATTAAGTAACAGTTAATTTTCATTATAAAAAAAAAAAAAAATTGAAATATTCATTATAATTGGTTGTGCAAAACCAAAGCAACTTATTAATATTTAGTGTAATAACCTTTATTTCGTATTACTGCCGCACATCTGCGGGACATTGATTCAATGAGGTTTGAAACTATAGTCATTGGTATATTTTCCCACCTTTCGCTTGAAGTTATCATAAGCTCTGCCTTGTTGCGATGGCGTTTACTACCTACTCTTCATTTTAGAATCCCGAAGAAGTTTTCAATGGGATTCAAGAGTGGTGATTGCGCCGGCCAATCCAGGACATGAATCCCATTAGCTGAAATCCACTTTTTAACCAGTTTCGATGTGTGTTTCGGGTCGTTATCGTGTTGAAACACCCATCGAAGGGGCATTTCCCATTCCGCATAAGGTACCACCTGTGTTTCTAAAATCTTTTTATAAACGAATCGATCCGTTTTTTCAGTTATCTCGTAAAATGGGCCGATACCTTGGGCCGAAAAACACGTCCACACCATTGAAAATAATTATAATATCACAATAGAAAACAATTTGAAGAGTTTTTCTCCTTGCAAGAAACCAGTTCTTACCAAGAGGCACGTCCTAAAACGGTTTGTAGACATTTGACTCCATTGTAACACATTTTTAATTTATCTTCAGTGGGTTCTAGCAAAGTTTAAGTTAGAATCCGCCTTAATTGGACAATAAATAAATGGAAAACAGTGTTGTTCAGCGATGAGTCTAAGTTTAACTTATTAAATTCGGATGGGAAGTGTCATGTTAGGCGAATGAAAGAACAACGCCTGAATCCTTGCTACTGTAAAGGTACAGTTAAGCACGCAGGCGGCAATGTAATGGTGTGGACGTGTTTTTCGGCTCAAGGTCTCAGCTCAGTTTACGATTTCATCGTAAAAATGGATCGATTCATTTATAAAAGTATTTTGAAAACACAGGTGTTACCTTATGCGGAATGGGAAATGCCCCTTCGATGGGTGTTTCAACACGATAACGACCCGAAACACACATCGAAACTGGTTAAAGAGTGGATTTCAGCTAATGGGATTCATGTCCTGGATTGGCCGGCGCAATCACCACTCTTGAATCCCATTGAAAACTTCTTCGGGATTCTAAAACGAAGAGTAGGTAGTAAACGCCATCGCAACAAGGCAGAGCTTATGATAACTTCAAGCGAAAGGTGGGAAAATATACCAATGACTATAGTTTCAAACCTCATTGAATCAATGTCCCGCAGATGTGCGGCAGTAATACGAAATAAAGGTTATTACACTAAATATTAATAAGTTGCTTTGGTTTTGCACAACCAATTATAATGAATATTTCAATTTTTTTTTTTTTTTTATAATGAAAATTAACTGTTACTTAATTTTTTAGGTTATATTTGTGAGCATTATATATAAAGGAATAAATAACTGTAAACTAATGTTTTATAAAAATATATAAAAAACAGTAAAACAGAATTAAAGTATTTTAAATGATAATGGAGCACAAGTTGCTTAAGTTTTGCGCAACACTGTATATATATATATATATATATATATATATATATATATATATATAAGTATATACATATATATATATATATATATATATATATATATATATATATATATATATATTTTTTTTTTTTTATTGATATTAAATATAAAAATAAAAATAAAATATTAATAAAAAAATCAAAAATTAAATTGTTTACTTTATTATAATTATTTATATATATTAAATATAATAGTATTTAAATAAATAAATAAATAGTAATATATATTTTATGCTTAAGTACACATATTTTACAAATAATTATTAATTTTTTATGTATATTTAGATAAGAAAAAAAATAAAAATAAAAAAAAAAATCGAGGAATGTTTTTTTATTAATTTATAAAATTTAATATTTTTTTTTAAATTTTAAATACATAATAAAAATAAATTGGGGTAATTTTGAATTTTCTGATTGTCTTAAAAATATTAATTTCGTTTAGAATACATACATTTAAAACCAAAAACGCAAGTACAAAACTAAAAACATCAAAGTTTTCAAAAAAAATAATTATTTGTAATTACAGTTTATTTATTTATTTAAATAATTTTTTACTTGTTTTTGTAGTGTATAATTAATTTAATTTTTATTTATTTTAAATATATATTTATTTATTATTATGGCAAAGTTGTGTTTCTCACATTTTTCTTTCTTTTACATATTTTTATGATGATTGTTGATAATAAAAAATAAAAAAATAAAATTAAAAATTACAATTATATCTAAATAATTAGAAAGAGGCATAAAGAATTATAATTAAATTAAATTGTTTTTATTTATTGTTTTAAAATTAATTATATAATGTATTTTATGGTAATTAATATTAATATGTAATTAATATTAATATAGAGTTCTTTTATTTTAGCTAATTCTGATTTTATTTAATAAAAGGTTCACATTAGTAGTTTTTACCTTGGCTTGTTTCCTTTGTAGTTGGGATTTTGTGGTCTAGGTGCAATATGACGTTGTGCTGTAACGAAAGTGAAAAGTTGTAATACCTCAGATAATTATATACTTTCTGGGTTCCTATTCCTGAATACGATACGTATCGTTGCTTGATACGAAAATGCTATTCGAAACGAATTGTTATTTCTAAATTCGATCGAATCAAATATTTTTACAATGTCAAGTATTCTTGGGGAAATTTATTTTGAATGGTTATACCTTTACGGATTTTAAACCTTGGGTATATGTTTTTAACGTTTGCATATAAAAAATATGTAGTTTTCATTTTGTTGTTTGTCTCATAACACTACCATCTTTTCTATTAGAAACAAATAACCTCAAATGCGCATTACTATACAAGAAATTTTAAATTAAGATTAGTATTTTTGAAAAGACCTTCTGTAATTTAAAATAGAAGATTTTATTCAGATTCCCTTCATATATCTTCCTAGCTAGCTCGATTTGAGACCAAATTTCGTGGCGATCCTTGATTTTGAAGAAGTTTTATACAAATTTTAGAAAGGATTTAAACTAGGATGATTTTGGCAGTATTTTAAGTTACAATAAACATTTAGTATTTTATTTAGAATATATGTAAAACATAAACAAAATATGTAAATTCAATAAAAAAAAATATATGTTTAATCCTTTAATTCAATTATGATAATATTTAAAAACAAAAATCACTAGAAACGTTTTACAAAATTTATTTATTTGGAGTTGTCAACTAATTTATCAACGTGCAGAAATTCGTTCATAGTCGGACAAAATATGCTCGAATTCGTATTGGGGAATAAAGGAAATTTCGTAATGTATCAACAATATCGTAATGTATCAACAATATCGTAACGTATCAACACAAATTCGTATAGAACTGTTCGAATTCGTATTTAAAAATACCAATGGTACGAATTCGTACAATTTGTATACGAATTCATATTCAGGAATAGGGCCCCAGATATCGACAGATTATGGGAATTAAAATTCCGGACACCTAAATTCACGTTAACAAAAATCTTCATCATGAGCAAGAATGAATATAAGATAAGTTTGTAGAATCCAAATAAGCATATCAAATAGAAATACAAATCAGAAATATATTAATTACATTATTGCTAAGTTATGCCATGCAATTCTTTCAAACACGCGCTTCTTGTTTGAAATTTGATAATTTCAAACTTTTATTAATTAGAAAGATTACTTTTTCTATAAAGATCGTAATTAATTTTATGAAATTTTGATCGTTAAATTACTATTAATGTTAGCGATTAATCATAATACAATTTTTTTTCAGGTCACATATAAAATTTTCATTTTTATTTTATCTAAAATGCATAAACTCATTATTAAATTTTTACGCAAATATAACTGAACAACTAAGATGCAAAGCTACTCATTTTGTTTTTATATCTACTTTACAGAGCATAAGCGAATATCATGATGGAAAGAATTAATTGTTTTAAATTCTAGGATTTTATAAATATAAGATGTGTTATCACTCATTAGAGATCAATTGTAAACTGTTAAGAATAGGCTTTGTGTACCGTTCTAAATGAAACGGTCGCAAATATTAAATATTACATTTGGTTACATAAAATAAAATTTACTTACCAGATAACATAACATTCATTGGATACATTCCTGTAATTGGCGTTAGTTGCGGTCGTATTTCTGTTGGTGGCGATCGTCGGTTACTTGGCAATGCCATAGATGGCTGTATATAAATCAAACAAAAAATGACATGAATATAAAATGTTTGCAGAATTCTAGGAAACTCTGAACTACTTACATGTGTAAAATATTGACCAAATTTGACATACATTCCAGTTGGATTATAAGCACTAATTAACTGCTGGTGACACGGATCAATATGATGTGCCGCGGCGGCCGCCGCCGCTGCAGCGTTCTGGTGATGATGCAACTGTGTTAAATGTCCGCCCGTTGTTATACCATTGCTGCCGCTACGCGTTGTTGTCATATAAATTGTTTGATGCTCGGCATTCGATGTAATGCTATTCGGCGAATTATTACTTTCAGTTGAATTTGTGCTCGGTGTATTACGATTACTGTTAGTACTATTATTATTATTGTTGTGATTATTTCGTCGCAAATCTAGATTGGATGGTTTTGGACGTGGACCACGTATTTTTTCATAACTATTCGTACCGCCGCCAGTATGATTTTGAATCACTTGATTCACGGAAGTCTGTGCTGCAATTATCCCGGTACTATTATGATGCGGTTTGTAAGTTGATTCGCGTTTTTGTGTTATTAAACCTGATGTGTTATTATTGCCGCGCGGTGTTGTGTTATTACTACTGCCATCGTATTTGCGTGGCACGGTATTATGATGATTTTGTGTTGTATAGAACCCATTTCCATTTGTACCCGTAATTATACCCGCACCTCCTCCAGCTTGATGGCTTGGATTTGATGATGGACGCGTGTTTATAGCATTAGGATTGTTGTAACTTGTACGACGATTGATGGTGTTTGCGCTGTTAGTGCTGTTTGTTTTTCGTTCATATGAAGTGGTAATTTCGTTGCATCCGGTGATTTGTTGAGCAGCGGCGGCAGCAGCAGCTGCGGCTGCAGCTGTGAATCCATTCGGGATGAGCGTCGGTGGTGTCGCGAAAAGTGGATTCTTTTGTGGATGGTGCGACATGGGTAAGGACAGGGGTGTACTAGGTGTCGATTGTGGAGTTGAATTTGTCGTATTCATCTGATGAAATGTTGTGGCCTGTTCCATGACTTGTGTGGGATTTTGTTGTGGTGGTGGCCCACCAAGTTGCGATGGTATTACAGAGTTTATCACAGTATTTTGATGTGGTAGTTGATGAGATATTACACCAGCCGTTGCAGCGGCTGCTGCAGCAGCTGCTGATGATGTAGTATATGGAAGCATACTTGGGTAAATTGGAGGGATTGCATACATTGCACCAGTTGTGGGATCACCGATTTGTACCGCCGAATGGGTAGCATATTGAGCGGCTTGATTTAAAGTTTGTGGCGGTGAACCTCGTTTGCCTGCATGGTGATGATGATGATTTGATCCGGCATTTGATTGGTTTATTGCCATGCTCTGTACGTTACCAGCGGTCTGTAAGGATTGTGATTGTTGTACAATCATCGATGTACTTACAGGAGTTTGCGCTGTTAATTGTGTTTGAGGCACATAGTATGTGGTCATCGGTTGGCCCCAATATCCTTGATATGTACCGTTATATGAATATGGATAACCAACTGGATAAGTTAATGGATATTGTGATAACTGGCCATTTGCTGGATTTCCGGTAAATTGTTCTTGGGTATAAACCACTTGACCTTGATATAATGGTGGCGGATATGTTGCCAAGGGTACAACCGCTGTTGTGCCGGTAGTTGATTGCGGATACAACGTGGTTCCTGTTGGTTGTGTTGCAATCAAAGTGGTTGTACCATCTCGTCCTGCTGTTCCAGTTTGATCGTAGAATGGCACAAAATACCCCGGTACTTCTGATTCCATAGTTGGCGGATATGCATACATCATCGGTTGCGGCAATGCGTATACGCTACCATCAGCCTACACATAGAAAAAAAAACTCAAAAATTAAGAGATGTCGTTGTATTTTTAAGACAAATAAAAAAGATACAAACCCCTTGTTGATATGCAGGAAATGTTGTAGCACTACCTGGAAATACAGCACCATTTTCCAGCCCTTGATAACTAGGTGCATAGCTCATTACCGTAATTGCCGATTGCGGAATTTGTGTTTTATATTCTATTTCTTTCTTACTGTCATTTATTGTACTATTGCTATTGCTACTATTGTTACTATGACTACTGTTATTACCACTACTATTATTACTACCACTGTTAATATTATTATTAATGTTACCACTATTATTAGTCTGTTGAATCATATTATTAGTAATATTTTCATTGACGCATTCATTGGATATCGTCTGTAGCTCCTGACTTTCTACTGCATTCGATACCGCAACAATTTGACTTGCCGTAATCTCATTATGCTGAGTCGCTTGAAATTCTGGAATATTATGCGGCAAATTTGGACTAGTTGCTTGACTCTTCTGATGCTTTACAATCATTTTGGTATCAGTTTTCAATGTAATACTATTTAAGCTGCTTTCTTCATTACTACATGGACTAGGAGATTCTGTGAGCAAATAATTCACATTATTAAACGTTCTAATCAAGCAGCTAGGCTAGATAAATATTTGTACAACTCACCATTATTATCTTTGGCTTCAATTTGAGATTCTATTTCATTATTATCTATCACGCTTATATTTTCAACATTTTCATCGATCACGTTATGTAAAATTGTCTCGGATACTTTATGTTCCAAGTTATGATCACATTCATTACCGTTATGTGGTTGAATTACAATCGATTTGATTGATTTTTGTTTTTCAAATTTGTTTCGCTGTAGCGTAGGTGGTTTGGTTGCCATACTTTTTGATGGTAAATTGGATGGATCGAAATGGTAGATACTACCATCCTGATTGACTAGCGGCTGTAATGTTTGTGGATCAATAAGTACACTACCACGAGGCACACTAGCCATATCGGTAACAGCCCATACCACACCACATGGAGTATTAGATGATTGCACCACCGATGGCTCGGGTGTGTGATCACCACTACCGTAACCAGTTGGCGATGGTGTTACTGAATCAGAACGAATAGATTGTGTTTTATAACCGCTGCTCGAAGGTGACAGACGCCATGGTGTGTTTGTACTGCCTGTAGAATCTTGTTTCGAAAACAAACGTGGTCCCGCACTTTTAGTCGATGTCACTGAATCACCTCGATGTAATGGACCTGTATTTTGCTGACCACCATAACCACCGAAACTATGTGACTTGGAAACGCTGGGTCGCCCGTCCGAAGATTGCCGTGCTTCAACTGATTGCACTTTAAGTAATCGATTGTTTTGAACTTTTAATCGTGTTGTCTGATTATTTGTTTCTGAACTGTCTGAACTGGACCAAGGCCATTGATGCTCCTCCATGTGGCCAACCTAAATTCAAAAATTATTTTTTTTTGTGTTTTGTAAATTATAATTATGTTAATATAAAATCAATTTTTAATGTGAGAAAGAGAATTTTTTTTTTTCTGAGAGACTATTCGAGAATGCAAAAAACAAAATTAATGTCTTGTATGATATAAAATATAAAATGGTCAAGCACTAAAAAGGTGTTCACTTAATATTATTTATGGAAACCTTCACCTCTTTCCCCTTAAATATTCTTCGTCTAACCTTTTCGTATTCCTCTTCACGTTCTTCAAAACTTTTCGCTTTGCGATCAAGCACACCGCGATCGGGCCCCAAAAAATGTCGACACTCATCAAAACTGTGGGCATCACGTTTTAGGATTGATTTTCTTGGTTCTTCGCTGAACGTTTCCCGTATCAATGATTTGAAGCGAACCTGAATGAAGAAAATTTGTTAATTTTTTTTAAATATGATTTCAAAACTAGCGATGAAAATGTACTTCTGGCACCCGTGTTGATTTCGTAATGGCCGCTATAACACTTTGCTGTGTCGCATCGACATTGTGTTCCATTCCAAAATATGCTGCAACGCGATGTATTAGCATACGATTGTAAGATGACATTGCAGGAAATTTTATTTGATTGCGTCTATAAAATACAATAATATCGATGTCGATTATCAAATTGTTGCACTCAATGTACTTCATAATTCACTTACGTTCGATCTACTGCCAATGATAACAGTTCTTTTTCAATTCTCATTAACATATTACGATCTTTAGCGTTTTTGTTTAATGTCTCTTTAAAAAATTGTATTAAATCGACACCGCTCTGGTCGGTAAATTGCTCTGTTGAACTGTCTGAAAATAAATGGTCGATGATAAAGGAACTATTATATATAAAGACACACTTCAATTTTTTAAAAAAATATTGTTTGAGGAAAAGCTGAATACATGATTGGTTCTCGAGTGGAAAAATACATGAAACACTTTTACTTGATTAATTAACATTTATATTCTAACATTCTCAAATTGTTATATGTTTAATTCCATAACTTTTTTATATTACACTTTAACACCTAACTAACTAACCTCTCAAACTCATAAATTTCTTTATTTTTAAATTACTAATTTCATTTTATTCCTAATTGGTTTAATCTTGAAATTTCTAAACTACCTAAAATGTTCTTATATACGAAGCAAATCTCTTATTTGAATTAGACGAACTTTTGGAGTAGTTAATTAGTTTTGTAATTATTAATTTTGTTATAATTTAATGCTTGCTCCGTTGTTGTAAATTTCGCAATTTTTTGTTTCGCATTTAAATCCTCTTTTTTCGAACTACGTAGCATTGATCTAAAAACTATCAATACTACACTTAACAATGTCGATGAGAACTGAGTAAAACAAAATTAAAACATTCTAAATAATCTATAAGAAAGTTCCTTTGTGTCTAAGAAAAAATGTACAAAAAAACGAAGAAAAGAGCTTTCTCTTTTGACATCATGTAAATTAAATATCAATTTTAATCAATACATACCTCTTGAAATAAATCCGGATGAATTGTTACCACCCTCGACACTCGACGACGAACCCATTGTTTTAAGTCTTGGTTTCGAACTTTTAGTATTAGCACCTGTTCGATGTTTTTTATTAAGACTATTGCTGTTGCTACCCATGGCACCACCGCCACTACAACCGCCTCCTCCAGCACCACGATTTAAATAATCATTTGGACTATCGACCCGATGTACATGATCATCATTGTGAAATGAACTTGAATTACTACTATGATTATTTGGGCTTGTATGATGCGATGATGGCGAATGATCATTTCTGGTATTACTATTATCACGTGGACTATGGCATTCTATTTTATTATCATAGGAATTATGTTGTTGCTGCTGCTGCGAAGGAACGTTTATTATAGAATTATTTAATTGTTGCTGTTGTTGCAATTGTACATTTGTACTGTTTGTAACTGAATTTGTTTGTGATGAAGCTGTATTACTACTATTACTATTATTAACTACTTGAAGAAGACTAGAATCGTTTACTTGAGTACTACAATTATTACTATTACTATTATTAGTAGTATTTGTGGTTGATATAGTTGTAACTGTGACTAAGGTAGGCGGTGATACATTTAAAGATAAGGATGTTGATGATGATTTATCGACGACAGACACCGGATTGCTATTGAACACAATTTTGTTATTCATGTGATGTGGTTCTGTGTTTGTGGTTACATTTGATGAATTAACTAATGTAACGTTATTATTTAAAGTCTTATCCGACTCTCGAACTACATTACTATTATTATGAATATTGTTTGTGTTACTGTTATTATTATTATTACGCGGCGATTTTGATTTGGGCGGAGTCAATTTTGGGAAATCCAAATCCAATTGACTTTGATTGCCACCTCCATCGATTGAAAATATTTGTGGTGGCGAGTGATTATTGTTATTATTATTCATACTACTATGACTATTATTATTACTATTATGTAAATTTGATGATGTATCAAGTAGTGGCGATGAAGCCGTCGATGATGAGCCTGTTTGTTGAAAGTTTAAACGAGAATCCATTAAAGAATCATGCGATGTTGGTGATAAACCACCTGTTGGCGATGTCGGTGTTATTAATTCAGATGAACGAGGTGTCGGAGTACGCGGGGGCGATGTCGATTCACGCATAGCATGACTTCGAGTTAAATGTTTACCCTTTGATCCACCCTGTAATAAGAAACAAAATAAAAAATGATATTTATTACTTTATGTGCTATCCACTAGGTGGAACAAAACAGAAAATGAAATAAAGAGAAATCAATTTAAACAATTACCACTCACATAGTTATAATAATATAAAAGAAAACCACTTTCATCCTTAAAATTTTAAGATTCATTTGAAGATATACCATGGCAATTGGCATTGCATGTGTTCAAAGGACATTCCAAGGTTGAATGAACTGCACAAAACATTGACAAATCGAATGAAATTTGCATCAAATTTTGACCGACGTGGAACCATAAACTCTGTGTAATTGTCTACGTATCCAAAGAAAATCTTTTCTAATCTGCGTAACAATCAAATAGAGAGCATTATAGCCTAATGCTTTCATTTTGACATATGTATGTATGAAGATTATAAGAATTTGACTTTATAATGGGTGCAAATTGAATTCATTTTAAAATGAATAAGGTACAAACCAGATATTTCTTAGAAATACATATTGTAGATAGTAAATTTTACTATACATACATAAATATTGTAAACTCAACTCATAGATCTAGCCAAAAATTTAACAAAGAAAATATTTAAAACAAATATGAAATACGCTATTTTGGTAGTATTTTTTAGACTATTTTTATCAAATATCGGATGTATCTATAAGAAAAACTGTTGGCATACTAAGAAACGTACAGAAGATCTTGGCAGGAATGGAAACACGAAATGTTCGGTTTCATTATTTATAAGTACAAAATTTATTGATTAATTGATTCTCCTGTCAGCTACTGAACATATATGAACAACACCTCAATTACATAATACAACTCATTATCGTTTTCAGATGTATTTGTGTATTTATACTATTGCGCTTGTTTTGGGTAGGATACAATGTTATACTTGCTGTGTAATAGTTTCCTATTAGATATTCGATTAATTCCATTCCAACTTAGGAAGTAGTTATAAATTGTTTAGTTTTTGTTTAGTCTGTAACTAATTAATAATTAACACTTAATTTCATACATTCTTCGATTTGGTTGAACATTTATTTAAACTCTTTTAAAAGTAGTCAATATTTAACTCTAAATGTTTTCACTTATCTGAATTTCTTACCCACTTCGTATAATTTTCCTCAATTCTCCCGTATTGCTAAAATTTCTAATAATTCGCATACCGTAAAATTTATTAAGTTCATACTCAAAAAGCTGAGAATGTGCTGGGATACATTATCACATTTTCGTTGAGAAAAGATAAAAGTTTATCATTTTAACATATGACGTTATGCAGTTTGACTGCATAATGTGTATGTACTTGAATGCTAATCCTTTGAGTGTCTACCAAAAAAGATGTACCAGTTGGTATTGCCTTAATAGCTTCTTTTCCTACGATAGTTAACTAATTCAAGCCATTATAGGTTTTGGGATTATCTGTTTGTATATGTAAAATTGAGGTGTAGGCTTGCTAGTTCTTAAATATTAAAATTATAACTTGAAATTGTTTGCGGAGTTTCCAAAACTTACGTGTTTGATATAACTTTTCATAGAAAATGTCTAATAAATGTACAATATAAAAAGAATGTTAATTTTATAATTTTTGTGGATGCCCCACAATAATACCTACAAAAGATATATTAACTTAATTTTGTATTTTCTAAATTACATGCAAAAAAACCGATTAGAGTAAAACCTTAAAAAGTCAAAATAATAAAATAAAAAAGAAAGTTTTAATGAGCTGATGTAAGTATTCACTACCAAAATACAACGCCCGTAAAATATAACAAGTTTTTGTTAACGTATTGTAATGGAGTTTACCATTTATAATTAAGGAGTCAACGTTATTATTTGAAGTATGATTGATTGCTATCAATTGAGTTTTAGCAGGACTAAGCGAAAGGTAAAACGGTCCAATTTGTGATTGCACTGATATTAATATCAAAATTACATTTTTCTAAATATTCTATTCTACCATAACAAGCAATTTGCACATCATCACAGGATTGCAGTTTATTATAAAGTCATTCATCATTTATATATAGTAAAAACTATATATCCAAAAGTATATTTATCAATGGAACAATGTCATGTTTACCAATGTTATCAATGCAAACTCTGTAATATTGATATGGTATTTAGTTTTTTTATTAATTAACACAGATATTCACCTGCTCATTTTACATTACTAATCACACAGAGAACACAGCCGTTGCTTAATAGATTACAGTTTCTGTTCTAGCAAAGATAAATTAAAGGAATAAGAAACCAGTACTTTGAGACATTAGCCATTCAAAACTGATCATTCATTATGGGGCTACCGCCTAATAACGTTCTTTTCAGGTATTTGGGCATCCTAGGTTGTTTAATGGTAATATTGTTGTCGAAAAGCTTGCTGTCAAACTATTCGAGAATGCAAAAAACAAAACAGGTCAGCATTAGGTTAAAATTGAAACCACCATTTTACACCCGTTACACATTTTATTACAAATTCCTTAACAATTATTTTATTATTGATTATTTATTTCCCAACAAATTAAAATTTCAATCATTCTATATTACCATCTGGTTCAAATTCAAAAATTTGAGTCTTATTATTGAAATTTTAACGTTGTAGTGTCGATTGACTTTTTCGGAATTAAAAAAAACAACAAAATTTGTCAAGTAAATTGTTTTACTTTATATATGTATTTAAACCTGTATCCGTTGTTAGGATGCAAACGATTATTTTCTGCATTTTAGATAATTTTCGTGTTAATGAAAATTTTCAAAAGCTGGTTGTTAAAATTGTTTAGAGCTTTTAAATTTTTACTATGTTTAATAAAGAACGATATTTTTAATTTTTAGAATAAACATTTTCTTTTATTGTTTTATAGAAATTTTTTTATTTTGTTGGTGTTGCATGATATAACTTACTAAATATATGACATGTTAGTTTTTCCTATTAATATGTTATAATTTATTAATAAAATAATTATCTGAAAGGTTTCCGGCATTGAAGTTATTATGTTGGATGACAAAAAAAAACATGTACATATTTAAAAGTACAATAATTTCTTAATTGAATAATGCCAAAAATATATACTATTTTCATTCCGCCGATTAAATTATAGAATATACATCTAATGCTATCTATGTATTACTACACAATATGCTGGTTTCATATGAAAATGACTTGAACGAAGTCGTATGTACAATTTCACTTTTTTTTCTGTAGATATAAAATTCTATTGGAATGTAGTTTGGAGTTATTATTGATTGCGGATTGAATGAGACCTGTAGTGCCAACTCTCCGATTTTTTATTTCGATTAGAATCTACTTCTGCGATAGGCACATAACATTAAAATAATTAATTGTCAATCACAAATACATTACATCGAATTTCTGGTGTGACGTCAGTTTTCAACATTTTTATTAGGTTTGGGGAAAATTTTCGGTAATCAATATTTAAACTAAACATACCAACAATTATTTAATATTTATAAAAAACGGCACATGTCGTCTATATACATTATGCGGCTGTAACTAGTTACAATCGTGACCTTGACTTCGATTTTATTCAACCTTAATTTTAATAAAAAATATTTCCATTTTCTTCAGGAATGTGCGGTATCGCGGTTGATAAATATATTACATGTAAATCATAAAAATATATGTGTATATATGTAAAACATAAAAATATATTATCGCGTGTTAAACTAAATGGTGGTTGTTTCTGCAAAAATTGATTCCAACTGTAAACTATTGATTGGCAGTCATTTGCTACCCAATTTTTTGTTGTTGTTTAGATGACGGATGTGAATCAAATAAGGATTTGGGATTTTTTAAACTACAGGTAAAAACAATATTGGCGAGAGAAACGGTAAACACCGTTTGAATTCACCATGGAATGATGAATTAAGGCGGGGTTCTACGTGTAGTTAAAAATATATGTCTAGATTGATGACCATGATTTCCTCCCGATTTTTTTTGCGTATTCAATACGAGATATAAACAAAACTTCCTGTTATACCAAATTCGCAATTTCCGGAAAATCGATAATATGCAAAAACTTTATTTGGTGTTTCTGGCAACTTGCCAGTGAATAGAAAAACATACATACATACATAATTCAAATGCCAAATAGTTGCGATTGCTGAATAATAGATGTCTACCCAATTCTCTAATCAGCCACTAGATTTTTGATTAAGAAAGTGGATTCAAGCAAATACAACACTTCGCTAAAAATATAAAAGAAAAATAAATTTCTTTAGATGAGGTGAGTAAAGAAAATTAGTTTCTTTAGTTTTAAATGGCGTCTCTACCACTCACAAATTGTGTATGGTAAACAAGGAAAGTATTATAGAAAATAAAAATATAAATAAAGAACGAAGAAAAATAAACGTAGTGTTTTTCACTTGTGCATTTCAGTTACAATTGAAGAGTAATATCTGTATCACATCATCCAAAAATACCACCCCTTTCAAAATTAGGTCAAAATAAAATGTTTTTATATATTTTTAGCATAATAATATTAAGTACTAACTGCCTGATCATTATCTAAGTTTTGGGGGGTAATCGTAATGTATTATGTATTTTTGAAAGATGAAATTTGTTTAGTTCCCTACATACATATATACTCGTAATTTTTAGTTTTGAACTTGAACATAAAGATGTTTCATTTTTTATTATTAATATTGGCTGTGGTATCGCACGAAAAATTAACATTTTATAAATAAATAAAAAAGAAACAAAATGTAATGACTACCTGATTTCAACGAAACAAAAAACACTAACTAATTAGTGTATAAAAGTACCAATGGACTCAATTGCAGTATATGATGTGGTTGTTAAACAGCGGTTTCTAATATTTCTTTTACCCGTACGATACAAAAAGCTTTAAACGCAATTCTATGGCACGAACGAATTCCATATATATCCACTCATACCACGCATAATTTCCCATTTACATATAAAAGTTTTTTAAAATATGACAAACAAAATGAGATAAATGAAAATATGTATATCTATTTATGCTATGTAATATGGAATTAATCAGAATTACATATATAGCGTTTTAATTCTCGCAGACGGTCAGATTATTGAACTTTTTGTATGCATGCGAAAAGAGTAATAAAAATTGCATCCAGAATATATTACTGAAATCCTCCAAACTACTTTACACATTATATGTGCATGATAATAATAAACTCTCAGCATAAAAACGATTCAACTATACAGATTTTTTAAGTTCGATGTATTTCTCGGTAGTTTAGTGGGAAGAGATATCGGATTCGGGAAAATTATAAGGTTTTACTGTTATTCTACTGCTTGTATAATGGTACAGTCTTAATTTTCATCTTCGTATTCTCGTAAACGTTTTTGAATGTAATATTATTATCCAATCCTAAAAGATAAAAGGTATTCAAGAGGTAGACTTTCTTACGTCATTCATATAATGTCATTAATAAGCCATTAGTTTATGTGTAACAATAACATACGGTACGTTAGTGTAGACCCATTAAAAAAATTAATAATCAAAATAAATGAATCATTAAACAAGTTCAATAAAAATATTATTAAGCGTATTCGAAATGAACAGCGTACCGTGAACGTCAACCTATGTGCTTTCCATGTATTCGAGAGCCATGATTTGTATTTTGTTTTCTTTATTGAAATCGTAAAGCAAAAAACAAATTCTAAAATTAGAATATTGATTAACGTTTAACTCGCATTTTTGAATTTTATGTGCGGAGGCATTGAATATTTTGTTTTTGGAATTGTAGGCGCCGCAATCTAAAATTCTTAATTTATAATTTCTTTTAATTTTTTCCATCTCTACCATAGGAATGTACGGAATCGTCATAAACATGGGTATGTACATACATATACATGTACGTACTATAAAATTAGCCATTTAGTCAGGCTATTAATATTCGAGCCTGGTCGGTTGTTTCACTATTGCCAATAATTTTGGTTCACATTGTCAGGTTATTTTATTTAATTAATATTTTTTTTTTTTAAATATCTGCTGCACACTTACATAATAGCTCCATGCTGCTAGCCTGTACGATGATGATGGGTCCATGAACTCTACATTCCAACAGAGGGGTTATAGATGTTTTCAATTTAATTGATCGTAATCGGGAGATGAAAAATACGTTTTGCATCCCCCGCCTCTGTTGGGATTCGAACCCGGTACCTCCCGATCCAAACGTCGCAGCTTTAGCCACTGCGCTATTTGCTCGGTGGGTTTTATTATAGTGGGCTTATTACTTTGTTTTGTATTGCTATACAATATATGAGCCACAACAACAACAGGACATCTATCTTTAAGATCACAATAAAAAATAGTATAGAATTGACAATAATACAATACCGAATTCTTTAAAATAATTAGTTAATAGTCATTGATTGAATAGGAACTTTCTGAGATTTAGTTTGGTTGTTAACATTCTATTTTGGTATTAGAAATTGTTTGAATTTTCGATATCACAAATGGGAATGGTATATCATCTTTCGCTGTTTTAAATTCAAATATTAGTCAAACATAAAATTAAATAATAATACAGAGTGCCTGATATCATTTTTGAGACTAAATTACAGACTAACGAAGTGTATCTCACGCCAATAAGTATTTTTGGCTAAATCGCCGACTTTTCTAAATTCAGGTTTATTTATGCTATTAAACACTAATTTTTTGGGTTGGACAACGGAAATTGGAATGTTTTTATATTTTGAAAATAAGAATCATAAATAGAAACATAATTTATTTGATTGATACTAGTGTTATCTATGAATTACTGACTAAACTAATCAATCATTTAGAATAGTTGCGGAATTAGCCGAAAATATTGAAGCACACAACATAAACTAAACTTTTGATTAGTTCATATCCGTTAGTCTTAGATGGAACTATTAATGACTTACATTGTGTATCAACCAAATTTAATTCTAAATGTTAGACTAATTGATGAAACTGCAAAATGCAAATAAATTTTACATAAAATATAAAATTGTTTATATAATTTGTTAAAACGAATAACGTAAAAACCGACACTGTTAAAATGTAATCAATTGATATTTATGTATAATTTCATATTTTAGTCAGAGAGAATATACGTCAATTGTTAAAAATATAGGAAAATTCTCTCTAACGATGACACGTTCATTAGAGAACACATCCGTGTAAGGTCTGTATTACATAATATCACACTTCTATGTTGTAGAAATAGATCTACGATAGTATAATATGAAAATATGGTAATATTTTTATGATTTTAAAGCGTTGTTATAACATTAATAATAAAATCCAAATAAACAAAAATATATCCTTAGAATAGAATTTTAGATTAATTTTCTCCTTTCGTTTTTCCAGTAAATCAGTAACCCAGTTCATGGAATATCACTTTTACGTGTAAGGCTGTGTGATTGTCTACTAAAATTGAGTATGTGAATAGATTCAGTCATTCATAATACCTGTAGTATCAACCAAATAAATTATGATTCTATTTATGATGCTTATTTTCAAAATATATCAGCATACCAATTTTTGTTGTCCTACCCGAATAAAAAAATTAAAAAAAACAACTTCGCGAGGAGACTGAATTAATTAGCCAATTAGTAGCCGCCTAGTGGTTAATAGCATAACTAAGCGTCAATCTATAAAAGTCGGCGATTTATCCCGGGTTTTCACCGTGATAGTATAATAGTTTAATAGTATTATACTATTATACTACGACGATGGAAATGCGAAGTTGGTAGTATAATACTTTTTAATATTTTACTATTCTATCTATCAAAATTATAATAGGTATTAAATTATTTTTTAACATGACAGTGTGCTATTTTTTACAATTTGGATTCGATTGAAGTACTTTTGTGATTATTTGTTATAAGTACGTTTTTGATTTACATACATAATTATTGTGATTTGATTATTGTAATAAAATTTGTTTAAAACAATAAAAGAATGATATATGTCATTGACGATGTCGGGGTCTCGGTATTAGTCAAAGATTTTTGTATAAGATACAAAGCAATATCTTTTTTCAGCTTTTTTATGCTTTAAGAGCTGTAGGCGATATAAAAAAAAAGAGAAAAAAATACTGTACTTTTTGTATTAAAATTAATTATTTTAACAATTAATTTTAATATATCGGGTTATTCATTTGGAACTTGACAACTTTGAACTTTCACTGTGAATGCATCCTTAAACAAATAACCAAACATTCAGTAAAGATAACATTTTCATCATGGTGAAGTACACAAACGAACAACGTCTACAAATAACAAAAATTTACTACAATAATTCTTAGTCACTGCAACTTCAAGAGTGTAATTTCCAATTTTTGGTCAAGCGCATTTTTGGCTAAACGGCTTCGTCAACAAACAGAATATGCGTTATTGGTCATGTGAAAACCCTCATGTGCTTCAAGAAACACCACTTCATCTACAAAAAATAACTGTATGGTGTGGTTTTCATGCTGGTGGTGTCATTGGACCTTTTTTTTCGTTGATGAAAATGACCGTCACGTTACAGTCAATGAAGATCGGCTACAGAGACATGTTTCAACGTTATTTCTTTGGTCAATTGCATGAGTTAGATATTAATGATATGTGGGTTCAACAAGACGGCGCGACATGCCATTTAAAAAAAAAAGTTGTCGTCGTTATTGGAAAACCCTTTAATTATTATTTTAATTGAATAAATTATTCCTACTGAAAGAAAAATAGTTTTTTGCTCCCATGAAATATGTATACGCGAGACGAGTATATTTTATAGCAACATTTCCATTTCTATGATAGTAATATATTTATTAAATATAGACAGAAAATGCAGTAAAATACTTGCATGTTGATATTTTTGTTCCTGTTTGTCATATGCAATAATAATATATGTAAGTCCTAATTTTATACTGGAAAAAACTGTTAGTATTTTTCAGAAAGCAATTGGCACTATCGACAGATATTTTTATTTCTTATTTAATCGTTTTATTTTGTTTTATTTTTTGAAGTATAATAATATGATAAACAAATTGAAGTCACCTCGGGAGTAAACTTTTCGTTACCCGCCTGGTGATTAATAGCATAATGTACTATAATATAGTTTTAAATTTGAAAGTGGTGCAGTTAGAAATTCAATTTAATTGAAGACAACTTTGGTAGGTTACAAAATCATAAACTAAGCGAATATCATTTATTGTGGAATTGTGTTTTTCATAACATCCAGGTTATTTGTTAACTTATGTTCTCTGATTAGTTGATCTGATTAATTGTTGGATATTTCATTAAGTCATATAAAATCGCCAAAAATGTATGTTCTACAGTCGGTACTCACTATAATTATCGTTATAATTAGCATATATTTATTGACAGTTTAATCTATACCTAAACATAAAAGTACAAATTAACTTTAACACATCGCTTATAATGCGTGATTATGTCCCGTATATCTTCCATGATTAATTGTGTAGTAGTTAAAATAAAATAGAGATATAAGTTTATATAGAGAATAAACACGAATATCTCTTATACATTTTTATTTATTGTTTTGTAAAGGGTGAAAGAAAATGTCAGTGGGTAGCGACATCATGCATCCGATATGATAATTATTATTCCTCTTTACCTCCCAAAAAAATAGTTTACATTAGCCAAATGAGAAAAAAAAACTTTTCTATTTTTTTGGCAAAATTACAAAATAAAATGGCATACAAAACAAAAATTATAAACATGGTGGTAGTGGTGGGGGTCATCTGTTTTATTTAAAATATATACAAAATAGTGACTCACCCTATGTCGATTACCAAGACTATTTTGTCGTGAAATTGGTTCCTCTAAATAGTCTTTCTGTATTTGAGTCTGTTGAGATACTAGTGAGGCAGTTGTAGAAGCCACAGCGATTTGAGGTGGTGCAGAGCTCATAACTGGTTTTATTTTATTTATATTTAAATATTTTTTAAATTAATTTTTAAAATTAATTTATTTAATTATTATTAGAAGGTAAATAATTCTGCAAGTAAATAAAAAACAAATTAACTAAAGAATCCATTAATCAAAAACATTTAAATAAACTTAAAATTACCTCTGAAATAATTTGTAAGATTTAAAAAAAATATATAAGTAAATAAAAAAATGATTAAAAATAAGTAATTATTGGAATTTTGTTTGTTTTATGTATAGCGAAATTTATATAAATTACTGGTATATTTAAAATATTATTAAAATGGGCAATACAGCACTGAAATATATAATATAGAGTTCTTCTTTTATATATAGATATTATTATTTTTATTAAGAATCCTTATTTCATAAATGTAAATATATATATATATATATTTTGTAAATAATTTTTTTATTATATATTTTTAGAATTAATTATTTAATATTATATGTATGTAATAATAATTCACTAACATTACTCACTCGCGATAATAATAATTATTATTATAAGGAAAACATAAAAATTAAATTATAACTTAAATAAATAGATTGTTTATAATCACAATACCACTATCACATTATACATTTTTTATTGTTATTATTTGTTTTATAAATTTATTAAAATATTTTTAAGTAAATAAATAAGTATTTTTATAATTATTTAAAGCTATTTTTTTGGTTTATTATTTTTAAAATGTCTTTAATTTTAATATTCTTGTAACATATATTTGATAAATTTGTTGTAATAACGCAGGATTTATAATTAAAAAATAATAATTAATAATAAAAGGACGATTAATTTATTGTTTTTTTATTAAATTTGATTTATTTTATTATTTATTGTGATAAACTGCAAATATAAAACAAGAAATAGGATAAATGTAATGGCGCGGGCTAATATAGTTAACAAGTGGCGACGATAAAGTGTTCTTTTTATGATTTTGTGTGCGTCTGAAAAATGTAAGACACTCTTTCAAGAGTTGACCTAATTTTTCAATTAAAATGATGGCTTCTTAAATTCATCTTCAATACAATTTGAAAAAAATCATTACGTTTTCTTTATTATACACCAAACATTTCACAAACAATTTCTGAACTGTCCAAAACACCTGTTTGTTAATCCGTCATTAAACTATTGTTAAAATATAAATCAAAACACTAATCTTATAACACTCCATTTTATTAAAAATATTTTTTAGCAGCAACTATGTATCTGTTGCAACAATGGTAAACTAACTAACTGCAAAGCAAATAAAAATAGTACCATCTCCGCAAAATCACTATCAAAAATGGCGAATAAAAATCCATTGATCGAGTCTGGATTGTATTGTGTATGAACGAAGAATATGCATACTTAGAGAATATTTTCTGAACTGGTTTATTTATATGGGCATATCGCCAACATTATCTACATATATAATAATTTCCGTGTTCAATTCAGAAACTTAAACCAGTTTTATCGAAACATCCCCACAGGACACCATCTTTATTTACTTTTTTTTTTTTAAGAAAAACTATTTTAAATTAAAATGGCCTACATTTTATCGAACACACACAAAATACAAAATCAAAATCATCACTTTGACGTCTCCACACTATGAAATTTTCATAATTTTTTTCACACAACTTAAAAGAAAATTAAATTTGTCACAAAATTACCATATCACTTGAATTTCATTTTAATTTAATTTTGATTTTAGGACACTTTTTTATATAAATATAATTTTATATTTTTGTAATTTAATTTTCCACACACATTTTCCGATTTTTCCGAACAATAAAATATTATTAGATAATCACATATATTTATATATATATACATATATTGTTATGTATTTATATGTATTTATGTATATACATGTATAAATTGTATATAGAGAAGTGTTGTTTTGTGATAGTCGTATGTGCGATGATGTTGGTAAAATAAAAACCAAAATGTAAAAAAAAATGAAAACGAAAAAAAAAAAAATTAAAATTGATTTTTCTCGATTTAACGATCAATTTTCACTTTGAAATTTATAACTATCATTTTGTTCAAGTATTTCCAAGCCGATATTTCCAATTTCAAAAAAAAAAATCACACTATTATTGTATACATATATTAAAAATAAAATATATTAATAAAATAAAATTTTTTTAGTTTTAATTTTTTTTCTTTTTTATAAAAATAAAAATTGGAAATGCCTTTTCCGAAGGCTACGTACGAACTGAAGAAAAAAGAAAAGAGTATTTAACAAAAATGAAAAAAGAAGAAAATTCGGAAAATATATCATGGATTGCGTTAAAATGTAAAATTGAATTTTTCCTCGTGCATCAGACAGAGGCAAATATATGAAAGTGAGGCATAAATAGATGGGAGATACTCATGCGCGCTATGTAAAAATTAAACGATCGGGGAATTTTCATTTATTGTTTTATCAGAATTTGTTAGAATAAGAAATTTCGTATGACCCAGGCGAGCAGCAGCCGTCGAAATTTGTATATTATAAATACATAATAAAAAATCATAAAATAGAAAATAATAAACAATTTCCTTACAAATGATTGATGACGAACTTATTCTCAACACACAACTCTGTGAATCGTGTATAAATTCGTTCGAGATGATGAAATCGGCATGGAAAATGAATATCATGCAGTTCACCTGTTTGTGATCATCAAATTTTCTAAAAAGCGTGTAATCATTAATATAAACAAACACAAATAACGCTTGTATAACTAAATTAAAAATTTTCTTCATGAATTTATGCACAATAAATTCATGAATGACTCTGGTAAATGTCACATGTTATGATTGCAACCTAAATTTGAAATAATTTCCGGGTTTTGAAAAACCCAAATTTATATGCTTTCGTGTAAAATCAGAGACCTGCGTCGTAATCATATAAATATCATAGGATGCAAACCACATCATATACAAAACAATAACAATAAAAAAAACTTGTTTTTGGCACATTTTCAAAACCATTACAATGCCAAAAACAATTTGTTATATTCACAATATTTTTCAATGAAAATTTCGTAATAACAAAAATTCCAGAACACAAAATAATGTTCTGATCAAAACATTAGGCCTAAGAAATGATTTGTATGTCTTTTATAAGATGACTATTACAAACTTAACCATGTATTTTGCGAAATGATATCTCCTGCTTTCAGTTGAGCATAAAAACAAAATACCTAATCCATGTTCATTCTTATACATACTACTAAAAAAACATAAGCAAAATATGTAGAATAAACATTAAAATGCGAGTTGTAGCTTGTATTCTCCTAAAATACACACGCACACATCCATATAAACATTGATTCCTGTTTTGGTTTCATCTTTATTCGGTGAAATCAATATCCATTAAGAAAAACTACGACGCACAAACCCAGGAGGATTATTATCTTAACAATTATAAAAATACGATTGCATCTGCAAAACAGGATTTATAAAAAATTTCCCCTCGTAAATTATAAACTTATATAATAATATAGTTTTCACGAATTACATAAATTCATATCCGTTTGGTAGTCGCGTCTTTATTTCCGTGTGTCCTGTCTAGGCAAATAAAAATCCAAAATATAAACAAACACACAAAGAGAGGACAACCTAGATAAAAACAATAAAAGCCAGATAACGTTATGAGTTTAAAATGGGCCACAACAGAAAAATACAAAATTTTTTTGGGAAAATTGCGGTAAAATCAATAAAATGCAACAAAATTCTGTATAAATTACGGCAACACTGGACATAAAAAATAACTCTACTAACACAGATTTACATAAAAGATAATATGTATATGCAAGCAATGGTTCAAAAAGTTTTCAACAAGTCATAATTTCATTCTAAACCACGAATACATTGAACACCATACTAAGTATGTATGTATGAATATTATATATTTATTCATCCTTACCCTAATATCAAATTTTGCAAATAATGAATACATATAAGGAAAATTGGGGTGAATATGAATTATCCTATACTTTATCATGTCCTTGGTATGATATTTAAGAAGGAATATAACAATGACGTCACTATCTTCTCCGTATACATTACATACATTATAGATTATACACACACAATAGCGTTATAACACAATATTTAAATCAATACGCAAAAACGAGACAACTCTATATACAATGTTAGGAAAAACATTTCGCATTTTCCCATAAACAATTGATTCCTTTTTTAAAATGATCATAAAAGCCATATTTAGGTCAAGTGGAGAAACTGCAGAGCACAAACATATACTCATACAGAACAGAATGGGAAAAATCAATTTTTTATATTTTTTGCTTATTGCAAAAATTGCACTATTCGTTTATATCTGCTTTTTTACATTTGGATTGTTGGAATCTTAAAGAAAATGAAGTATGTGTGCGTTGTAATATAAACATAATTAAATGCTAAATTCACATCGTTAAGTGAAAAATGGCGACGAAATATTAGAATAACCGATTATCGCATATTATTGGAATAAACTTTAAACTTGACCCTTCTTTTAACCAGAAATTAACAAAACAAAAAAATTTAGTTTGTCGCATTATGTTAATTTTATTACTTTTGTGCAGAGATAATATTTTTCGAAATGTCAAAAACAAAATACGGTTAAATCAATTTTTTTTTCATTCCATGTGCACAAGTGTGTTATTTAAGTTATTTATTTATAATAAAGATGTCAGTAACATAGCACGTACATTTTTTTTGTACTTTTGAACAAAATGGCGTATAATTATAAAAACAATTAAATTTTTAAATTCAATACCAATAAAGATTACGGTTGCGTTATATCCTCTATTGTAATAGAAATCAATAAAGCTTTTATGTGGAAACATACATTATAAGGTAGATACAACAATAATAATAGTTTGTCTCCAATTTTTCCAAATAAAAAAACAACAAATAATTGGTTGTGTGGAAATTCAACGAAATTAATAATAAAAAGGTTATTTTCAAACGTTATAATTATTATAAAATTAATAAGTAAAGCGCATATAAATTATGAACACAAAAAGTTCATGTATCAAAGTTTTTATTTTTTAATGAATTTTTATTAAATTAATATAAAAAAAATTGGTATTTCATATAATTAAAAATTACTTATTATATAAAAATTTAAATATGTGCATGTAGAGGTATGTATAATGAACTAGTATATAGTTGACCTAGTTTTCTAGTGTTAAACTTTTTACTAAAAAAATCAGAAAAGTTCACCGTAACAAATAAAATAATTTTTTAATATTCATTCAATCTCTTCATGGTATGATTTTCTAAGTAGATTAAAAGCAATATGGATGGATGTATGAGTTGCTAATTAGCTAATGTGAATTATTCATCTAAATTGGTTTTTAGCTGGTATATCATTAGTAAAATGAGAGGAGGAGGAGGTTCAAATATTTGGGCTCTCTTATCACTCACGATAACAGTGTGGGTGAGGATATTAAAGTGCGGCTGGCAGCTGGCAGTCGTTCTTTATATCCTCTAAGGTCACTGCTAAAATCTAAACACTTATCAAGTGCCGTGAAGCTGAAGCTTTACAAAGCGTTGATCAGGCCCGTTGTTATGTTTGGATGTGAAAGTTGGGCGCTGACGGATGAGTACGAGAGATGGCTCCTTACATTTGAGAGAAGAATCATGCGTGTGATTTACGGCCCTAAACGCGAAATAGATGGTACATACCGAGCTCTGTACAATTTCGAGATCAGAGATCTGATGAAGATCCCCGATATTGTACATGAAATTAGATATCAGCGAGTACGCTGGCTCGATCACGTTCTGCGTGCTGATCCGGAACGAATTGTGCAGCGATCTCTGAAAGGAGAGCCACCATATGGTAGGCGCAGAGGTCGTTGCAGGCGACGATGGCTCCACGATGTAGAGAACGACTTGGCCTCTTCAGATTGTCTAAGACAGTATGAAGACCAAGCTCAGGATCGAAACCGTTGGAGCCAGATTGTTGATTCAGTAAGGGGCCAGTAATGGCCTTTAACACTGTTATTATTATTTATCATTAGTAAAACAGGATATTTAGAATTAATGGCGTATAATTGGGAACTATTAGGTAAATGTTTAAATTAAAAAAATTTACACACTTTAGTTAATCATTTAGGCACCATTGATGTTAGTGTCATATAAACAAAATTTTCCAATTAATCGTTAGCAGGAAGGGCAGTTGTCAAGACCTTGCAATTTTGAGGGCTCCTAAATCCATACAAATTTAATTTTTGAACCGATCAGCAAATTTTGAAAGCTTCTGAATTTAGTTGAACTTTTCTTTGAAATCAAGAGAAATTTAATTCTATAATGTATTGGAACCCCAAAAAATGAAAATTATTTGGATTTAGTTTATCTTCTAAATGAATCCTCCAAAATGGAACATTTTTAGATTTAATTAAACCTAAAAGTACTGTCTAAGCCTGATTATTATAAATTATCGAGTATCCCCTAACAAACAGTGTAACTGTAAATTAGGAACCAAAAAATTACCATTTACCGTTGAAAACATATTTAAGATATTTTTGACATTTATTATGGTTAAAATTAAGGTTAAAAGGTTAAAATTAAAAATTAAAGATAAAGATTTTAAAAATAATGACGCAATAATGTTGAAAATCTAATTTCTGATCTCTGTGCAAATTTACATCAAACCAAATTCTCGAATTTGCGAATTTTAATTTTAAGAAATTTCCATATACATACATACATATGTATTCAATATTTAAAAATCTCATTCTAGAATTTCGAATAAAAGCTCCATTCAAAATTTAATTACTTGCAAATACGTTTATGTACATATACATACTTATAGTTCAAACATTTTTAACTGTCAAATCGATATAATTTTGATAATTTAGCAAATGACGGAATTCTATTGAAACTGTATATCGATGTAATTCCTTAAAATTTATAATGATTTTTAATGAAAATTCAATTCGTTAGCAGAAGGGATAAGTATGTTATAGGGGCGCAACGAACAAGTAATAATTTGTTTATAATTTACATATATTGATAATGGAATTGTGGCGGCAAAAGCATTTATATAGACTATGCAAGACTGATGCAGAATAGGAAATAGGTACTAATTATAAGACTATTGATTTCATAAATAATGATTCTGGTTCTTTCTCAGTTATACAAAATAATGTGGTTTGGAACGAATCGAAAATGTTATAATAAAGTTCTTAAATATGATCGCTATGATTAAGTTCACTTTCAATTAACTACGATGAAGAAATATCATAAAATGAAACGGCGTTTACATACATATATTACCACAGAAATCAATAATATACATATATTTATGTATAGTCTACAATTAATTCAAAATATTGTATATTTTCCTGTTTAATTTGTTCTGTTTATCAAATATGGAAAACTGTACGGGGATGAGAATCGGGCAAGAACCACAATAAATTTTGCTGGTTGGTTAGTACTGTTTAATGCATATACTATTTATCTCTACAGAGATCCTCCATTTCATATTACAATATTCCTATGGCATGGCCAATCATATTACATCCTTCAAAGTTCAAACTAAATTACTAACAATAAATTAAAATAGAATTATAGTAAAATTATTCTTAATGGAAATCCTTGTGAACTTCCTGTTTCGTAAAATGGAAAATTATAAATTTTCAGGGTTTTTATTGTTTTACTTGTGAATTATTTCTAAGTAGTGAGAATTTAATTAGAATTTAATTATAAATGTGTAATTTCTAGAACTCGTACAGACATTTTGTTTTGATGTTGAAATCATAATATAACCTAGGTATAAGTACGTTACGTATATGTATCAGTCGCTAAGTGCTACCACAACTTATTTTTATAATTCGATTTATTATTACCGAAAATAAAATATACAGGCAAATCAATAAAATGTAGAATTCTCAGAATAAAATGCTTTATACTAGATAATAATGTGTATAATAAATATTGTATATAAAAGAGGTCGCACGGGGAGGTTGTGGTGATTATTTTTATTATTTTTGGAATTTCCCAAACAAAATATAAAAATATTATTTAATAAAATATGTTTAGAGTTTAGTTAATTTTTTACCTTTCTTTTTATTCTAATGTTAATAAATATGATATTAAAAAGCTTTTACTTTTTCCAGTAATCAAAATAAAATTTGCATTGTGTATACAATTTGAAGATTTTTCTATTTCACTGTTTTAAAATTGTTGCTTAAAATTAAGACATTCAAATAATATATCGTTAAAATTGTCTGGAATTTTAACATAAACATGTTAAATTAGAAATTATTATAAATGCTACTAAATAAGGTCATTTTATCAACAAGCTTTCAAAATACATATGCACATCCATTTAATTTAGAAGACAAATTTAAAATTTATATTTAAATGGTCGACGGAAAATATATATGTGTGTATGTGTTTATGTGTATGTATCGGCCAATCCCGGCATAATTTTTGGTCGTCAACATTTCAATTCTGAAGAAAATAATATTTGGACGAAATAAAAATAAAATTTAGTTAATATTATTAAGATAACATTATTTAGTTTATCGAGAGTATATGATCGCTTTATTACTTCAAAGAACATGAATTGTTCTTAAAATTAGGTTGCAATGAATTAGTAATTTACTGAAGAACAATGGGTTGGCGACCAAATAGTATTCTGAAGAACAGAAATTCACTTGTTTTTGGCGACCAAATATTTATTTTATGGCGAGCAAAATTTAACGCAAATTTATTTGGCTAGTACTGGAGTTATCGGGTTGAAATTTATTTGCTTACTCCACAGCACAAAAAATTGGTGTCGAATCTTTGAGTGTAATAATAAGAGTATATAATAATAATAATTGTTCAAATTTGTAATTATTTTTAATCTACATTATCTTCAGATGGAATGTGGCAAGCTTAATAAAACGAGACCAATTATGCAACTATACTAACATTAAATAAATCTGTCACACAACAGCAACAATAAATAGTAATATTACAGACAGCCATTAAAATTCCTCCAATGCACAAATCATAATAAAACCAATCACAAGGCGCACGTAAAAACGAACATTTTCTCATGATAAACAAAAAAACAGTATGGATTTTTAATTATCGAATGAATATAAATATTATTACCATCCCTTAAGGATCATCATTATTTAAAAATTTGTGTATAAAAATTTTTTCCGTATATCTCTATGACCTAATTAATATAATATGTATGTTTTGTAATATGTGAAAAACTGGAAAATTGTATATACTAACAGGAAATTCAGAGAGATGCACACATATAATAGGTGTAATTTTTTTTTTTTTAATTAAAAATTTTAACCTATTACATAACATTTGAAATTCAAAATGGTGTGCGGTTTCTGTAATTTATGTAATGGACGAACCAATTTATTGAGCTAAATATTTGTGCCATGTATGTGTGTATTGAGCAAATGTTGTTTATAAATTTATAATTTTTAAAATGTTTTGTTTAAAATGAAATGTAATTATTTTTAATTTTTAGTCTAAACAAAACAAACACAAAAAATTTCGTCTGTATAGATTTCGGGAATTTATATTTAACTTTAAACAACTGCGGTACATCACATAATACACACACACACTCATCTATGTATTTATATGTACAAAAACGAAATGAAAATATTCGATTTTCCAAGTAGTGTTATATGATTTTTTTTTTAACCAATCGCATACGTCTCATATTTTGGCAACGATTTGGGCTTTTAATGAATGAAATTTGTCTTCATATTATTTCTACTTTTTTTTTTTCATGAAAACTTATTATTATATATAACCTGCGACACGGCCATTTGGTCAAATTATACGTCGATTTTCCTCATATATACCATATACGCATTACATGTGTATATCACAAGTATATAGGTTTCTACCCTTTAACGGAATTGTGTAATTTAGAGCACTAAAATTGTGTACTAAAACATACTAAAAATAAATTTTTACTTTTCTATTTATTCCCACTGTTGTTAAATGCTAATAAAAATAAAAAAAAAATTTAGCATGGACAATTTAAGTCTCAACAGCAATTATATTGTAATTTTCTTGAACATAAATTAATAATTTTTATAGTATCACGTGATCGCGCTTGTTTTTCGATTTTGTTTTACGTTTTTCATTGGTCATTGTAGTAATGAACGTTCAATCCTGTAATATAAAAGTTTATCTATTTAAGTGAATGAATAGAAGTCCAACGATTTTGTAGAAATTATTGCCAAATTTTCAAAACTATAAATCGTTATCTTCAAAAGTAGACGAGAACTGTTTCAAATTCTAAGTAATAATTAGGCATATAAATATATATATGTATATTGGAAATTGTAATATATATATATATATATATATATATATATAGTGTGCGGACCAGCGATGCACTATTCTTAATATTTTACATGGGATCGAAGGGTGGCGGAACTTAAAATTTTCAAAGGCTTCGTTTATCATATGTAGGCACTTGCAGATTCTTTGATAATTATAATTATACCTGTCAAAGTTATATGTATTTGCAAAATTTTTTAATTTTTACTACTTTTGAAGCCAAATTTGATCGATCTGTTTAAGGATAATTGGAAAAATAAAATATTGGATTTCAACATGCTTAGATGTATAGGCCAAATATTTTCAGCTACACATGTATGTATTACAATGTTTCCATGCACAGTTAAGACAAAGTAAGACAATTTTGGAGTTTCGTTGAGTTCATAACATAGCGACGGTAATCCGAAATTACAAATATAACGATAACTTTAAATTCGACATGTTTCCATGATGAGATAATCCGAGTTAATACCGGTTAACTCCACTAAGGCAACATGATATGATTCCAAAAAAATAAACATCATATACTATTTTTATAGTGATATAGTAGTATATACATCATATACTATTTTTTATAGTGACGCTAAAGGGTAAATTGCGATTTTCAAAAAAGTAAAAAACTTACTTATCGACTAATACTGCATTTTTTAGCATTAAAATCGAACGGTTCAAATTTCTTTGGACGCAGTATCAGATTTAACTTTTTAAACAATATTACTACATATGGGAGGAAACAAAATAAAAGATTGCGAATAACCTCCAGATACCAAATAAAAAAAAGTCCTTCAGTCAAACAACTAAAAATGTGTGGATATAAAAAAATCGCGTGTTATTTTATATTTCAAGGTTATGCCGTAATTTTCATTTTGCCGAAACACAAACCACGATTTAAACGCTAATATAATAGCGTATATGCATAATTTACAAAATGAAAAGAAGTAACGAGAGATATTCCAGTCCATTCTTTTGCATCTTTTGTAAAAAGGCAAAAAAAAAAAAACATTGAAAAATAAAACGATTTTTCCTTTTTCTCATGTTTTTTTTATTTTTGTATTTTACTTTGTGTGATGATCGCACACAAGGCACATTTTCCAAAAAGGCAAAAAATTTAAATTGAATAAAATTTATATTTCCTTACTGCATTTATGTATAATACGAACATATATAGCGAGGTAACAAGCTTTTATTGTTATTTTACGAAGCATGTGGACGGGAAGGAAATAAGGGAAAAATCAATGAAAAATAGATTTTGTTGGTTTTATTGTTGTTGTAACGCCAGCTAGAAAATACCGAATTGAAGAATAAAATAAATCAGAGGGAAATTTTACCGCTAAAGAATCTTATTCAAATTCTACTTGATATTTTCAAGGTGAAATTAATTACATTAACATGTTTTCTCTATAAAATGGCCGCTTAACTATACAAAACAATCGATCACGTATTAAAATTGAAATATTTTGTAATATACCCAAATGTTGTTATGATTTGATTAAAACCATTTTTATATCCTTTTCGCAATCAATAAAAACTGAAACAATTTAATCTCTAAGGATCAATAAAAAAAATAAGAAAAATACATAATCTTGGTACATAAAATCCCTTTGATGGTATTTCAAAGACACCTGTTTAATTTATCTGAAACGCAAATCCAAAATTTCACCTCAATCTTTATACGCAAAACTCGTGTACTTTATGTAACCCTCCTTTCCCTTACGAAATATACTCATCGATCGTTCACAATGCCGACAATTAATAACAAGAAACAATACTTGTGAATTTTTTTTAGAAAATTATCAAATTATTTTCAATGACTTTTTACTTTTATATCGTAATCTTCGTACATGGATTTAAAGGAGACGATGCGATAGTGCCGAATAAGCATGAATTAATTATATACCAAAGAAATTAAAAATGAAAAACTTGACACAACCCTAAACTAATTTCTCGCTCCCTACAAGAGCAACAACAAAAAAATTAATTTTCGCTTTTTTTCGTCCTATCACAAAATCATCAACCTTCACGAAAAAAATAGGCGAAGTTGTATATAAAATAAAATAACAAATCGATCATCGATTTTCATTCTGTATAGTAGTTGAAAATGTCAAAGGTAAGCAATACGCGGCAGTGTGTGCGGTGCGGTATATTACGCACCTATACAAACAACATGATTTTGATTTAACAAACGATAACGTCTGAGAATCATTTTCCAGGTAAGTATGTATAGCCTTATAGTATTTCGTAATACATCCAAGAATACACCAAATGTTTTCAAATGATTCAGAATTTTCCAATGACGCGCTAAACAAATAAATATATTAATTGTTTATTCGTGGGCGATTATTATGGTCGGTTGTTTGATAAATTATATGATGGCGACATGCTAACTTGTAACTCTTTCAATGTTATGATTACATATTATACGTTTTCAAATCTATGTATAAAATAAAAATATTGATTTAATATTTTTATTCTTTGAAACTATTAAAATGTCTAAAATAATTTTCTAGAAAATTATTTTGCAATTTCCAGCTAAAAGTTTAAAAATCATCCAACTGAAAACAGTGTTGACAATTTGCAGTGTCACTGTATATATTTTTAATCGTCATATAGCTTCTTTTCCAACTTGAACTTTAATTAATAAATCATATTCTATTCTCCTATTTTATTTTTATCTTTATTTCTAAATTTTTACAAATTTAAATTTTCATTAAAAATTGGAACTCCTTGTCATTCCACATGAACCAAGGCTGGAGGAATTATGAAATTTTAAAAATGTAAAATTCAAATAATACTCCGGACTATTTTCCAAATTGTGCCTTTCGGATATACATTTTTTTAATTTGACTAGTTTTGAAAATTGCAATCAAATTATGAAAACATGTAAATAATCTACAATAATCATTAAATTTAATAATCAAAGTAACGTAGAACAATTTTTTTCTTAGAATTTAATTCTCTATATGAAAGTTAAATAAAATTACATTATGTAATTTGAAACACTCTGTGTCACAAAGATGATCGTACTTTAACGAGTTTTTCAAGAAATTTCTGTATTTGGTTTTTTAGTATATGTAAGAATATTAAATGATCTACAAAAAAAAAATTACATTTTTAAAAATGTTGGCGGGAATATATATATATATATATATATATATATATATATATATATATATATATATATATATATATATATATATATATATATATATATATATATATATATATATATATATATATATATATATATATATATATATATATATATATATATATATATATATATATATATATATATATATATATATATATATATATATATATATATATATATATATATATATATATATATATTATAATTTAATACATATACATATATAAACATATATAGGGTCATATAAAAAGTCTCCATGGTTTTTGGTACATTTTTGAACAAAAATTTCTTTATTGAAAATAAATTTTAATCAAGTACATATTGATTATTATGTATGGCCTTTTGCCATTTTCCAGGTTGCTTCATAATGCCATAGGTGTAGAACTACTGTGGTTTATCGTGAAAAAACTTGGCCTGTGTGATTTTCAGCGGTGCTTGGGTCTGCCAATTTTTTACCATCAAGAGAGTTTTGCAGAGACCGAAACAAATGGTAGTCAACGGTGCAATGTTCGGGCTATACACTGGATGGATCAAAACTTCTAAACCAAATTCCGTCAATTTGTTCCAAGTTATCAAATATGTGTGTGGCCGTGCATTGTCATGATGGAACACAACTCCCTTTATGTTGGCCAATTCTGATCGTTCTTTCTAGATTGTTTCGTTCAAACGGTCGAGTTGTGCACAGTACAGGACCGAATTGATAGTTTCGCCACGTTGCAGTAGCTCATAATGGACAATTCCCTTCCAATCCCACCAAACACTCAACATAACCTTGTTTTCCGTCAATCCAAGCTTTAAAGTTGTTTGTGGAGGGTCACCAGCCTTTGACCATGATCGCTTACGTTTGATATTCCCCTATTTTTCATCCCCTGTAATGATTCGCTTCAAAAATGGTTCGATTTCGTTTCTGCCAGCTGTAACATTAAAGTCCCCAATTACCATTCTAACATCGTGTTCTAGTATAGATTTCATCAGATCGTCCAAGTCATTGTAACATAAGTCTTTATCTTGGGGCTAGCTGACTTCTATAATCGCGTATACACAAATTATCGACAGGTTGGATAACTTCATGCACAAGAGATGCTTACCAATCGGTTATAGAAGGCTTGGAAATACCGCCTTCTTTACCTGCCTCCCAAGCACAAATCCAGTCCCAAGATTTCCGAGGTCATCTCTACTGTATAGCAACGTATAAGAACACATGGTCCCCACTTGTAGGCCAGCGAGTTTCTTGAAAAGCTTCGAATTCCAGCCCACAAACCCTCACTCCTAAGTGACTGTACCTTCCACGTGCCGATTCTAAATCTAATATTTATATATACTGCCATTCCATGCGAAATCAGACACCCATACGACGGCAAGAGTCCAATTATTTTGAAATTCGGGGAGATGCTTAGTCTGGATAAAAAAAAATAAAATGATTTGAGTAAAAACTCGGTAGGTTCAAAATACGCGGAATTCCGTTATAATTCGTTATTGCCGGAAATTCGAACGTTGACATCTTTAAATTCGTGTATCTTAAGTATTTCTTGTCAAATTTTGATGTGATAGCTCGTTCGAAAGACAAGTTTACATACTTTCAAATAAGCGTTTTAAACTTTGATATTAATGTACAATACATCCTTTGAATTTCAGTTTTAGATAGACTTTTGCTGAAAAATCTAACTACTCCCCGTTTTATTTTTATTTCTTTCATATTCATCGTAAAGCCCGTTGGAAGTACCTATCCAACAAGCCATCTTGCATGATGGAGACTCGACGTGTTCGAGTTTAATATAATAAAACGTCGAAACAAGTTAAGAGTGAAATTTAACGTTTCAGTACAATTATTATGTAATTCCAAACTAAGAAATTCATGTTTTTATTTTTCGAATACAGTTTTATTCAATAAAGTTAATTTATTTACAAGTTATTTTGTTATTTTGGAATTGGAAAATCGACGCGCTGCGATGTGGTTGTTACCAATGGGAATAAAGCAATGGTAATCGTGAGTTCCCATGATGGCTTTTACTGAATCAAATTTTTTTGCTAGTGATCGTGCCATTCTTCTGTATTCTTGATTTGCACAAAATCTAAAAGTAATGTTAGATTCATTTTTTGTAGCCCAATCAAAAAGCTGTTGCGCTGTCGTTATATGATCAGCGCATGGTCGCAGAAGACTGGATTTCGTCGCATTACGTTGAAAGGCATCTCCAATTCCGTCGCAAGGACCTTTTCCAGTACCAAAACCATAACTTGTCTTGTATTAACTCAGTCGGTAGAAGTTCTTTTTGTTTTTGTACTGCCCGCCAGATCCATTGGAAAAAAAATCATTTATAAAATTAATTTTGTCCAAAAAATAAAATAATGATAATGATACTATACGTTGATAGTTGAGGCGACAACTGTGATGTTGCGTAGTGCCGAGATCAACCATGCCACATTTTCTGGTCTTTCTACTCTTTCGGCACATTTTTTCTTAATTTCAAAACGGCAGATGTTACAAATTTTCATTGTACTCGGCACCAAGGTAATTCATAGACTCGCTGCCATACCAACAATATATCGTGTTACTGGCCGAGTTTGTTTAAAATTGATTTTACTATGTCTGTTGTGTTTCGGTTTACCAAACGGATTGCAACATTTGGTTTCCATTTTGCACTTTCACTTCCAAGTAAATTTCACTGCTATTAACTATATCACTTGTACACTTTGCACTATTTATTTTAAATTTTTGTACTAAATATTTTAAATTTTTCTTACCAAATTTATAGAAAAATTTCATAATAAACAGAAGTGAGCGTGTTAGATAATAGGGACAGTTACTTGGTACTTTGTTCTATTCCCCCTATGCTAATTATTATTTTACTTTGAAAAAGTGAATTATCTGTTTATTATATATTTGGTTTGTGAAAAGTTTGAGTAAATCTTTCTGTATTTAGTTTTTTATTGCTTTTATAAATTTAAAAAGATAATTTTTAAGCACATCTGTTGTGGGTTTTATGTCAACTATCTGCCGGTTTTATATTGTTACATAATCAACACCACAATGACCGAAGCTATAAAAACTCAATTACTAAAGGAAAATTATAGTTTGTAATTGGTTATTGTACTGAAATGTTGAATATCGCGCCCAGTCACTATCATGTAAGACGGCTTCATGTAGGAAGAGTATTTTGAAGTGCTTTACGATGAAAAAAATAAAATAAATCTGGCAACAAATACTTAAGATACACGAATTTAAAGATGACAAAGTAAGAGTTTCCGACAAAAACGAATTATAACGGAACTCCGCGCGCGTATTTTGAACCCACCGAGTTTTTACTCAAATTATATTCTTCTTCAATTTCAAAATAATTGGACACCTCGACACCGTAAATGTATATATATATATATGTATATATATGTATATATATATATATAGTCCACTAAATTTTCATCGTAAAATCTCCAGTTTACTTAAATTAGAGTGGTTAAAAAAATTATACCGAAAATTATAAAGATGGTTATTTGTTGTCAGGATTAACTCTTTTCATAAATATTTTACTAAAAGTACTATTCTTCTATATAACCTTCTGAATTCTAAATTTCCATTAAAGGTTTATGGTTTGCCACATTCATTTAAATGAATTTTTCAAATTTTAATGCCTGAAATAGTGATATTCCTTATTAAATTTTTAACATGTTTCCAAGTTATACAATTAGGAAAGTTATAAAGAAAATATATTTTTCAATGCACATAATTAAAATTTGGAAATATTAGCCGTGTTTCTTGACGTTTGATCTGATCCGGATCAGATCATATCTCCTTTCCTTTCATTTGTATAGCTGCGTTTCATGTAATAAACATAAAAAATTTTTGTTTTTTTGTTTATCATATCTGCTTTCCTTTCATTTGTATAGCTGCGTTTCATGAAATAAACATAAAAAAAATTTGTTTTTTTGTTTTTCTATCTACGTTTTGAACCAAAATGCTAATAGGATCAATATAATAACCTAAAAACAAAAAATAATACAATTTTTGTGTTGATTTCATGAAACGCAGCTATACAAATGAAAGGAAAGCATATATGATCTGATCCGGATCAGATCAAACGTCAAGAAACACGGCTATTATTACAAAACATTACCTTATTTAAATTTAATTGAAAGGCCCTCATTGGTAGAATGAGTTTCATTTTATTTACAACTTGAGAGCACTGAGTTCGATTCTCGGTACGGAATTCATAAAAGAGAGACAAAATAACTCGTACTAGTTCTTCGAGCATGGAAATGGGAGGCAGAATCGATTATTCTATCTTCGTTTGGGTTTAAAATAAAAACGATTTAATGTTTTATTTGAATGTACATATACTATTTCCATTTATTTATGAAAATCGCGAATACTCAAATAAAAAGCGTCATAATGCTAAATTTAACAAAACAATTTTATGATTACGCGAATTTTACGACATTTTAGTTCGTTCTCTTGTTTATTTGTATTCTGTACGATTATTTCTGGACTTGGCAAATTTATAAAGCTGCGTGTATAATATTGTTTGCCTTCGGGAATGGAATGTCGTTTCTATTCTCTTTATTTTCTTCAATTTTGTTTTTGTATATTTTGCTCTATTAATAGAAAAACCAAAATATTCATTAAACAAAAAAAAAGTTTGTGCCACTTGATTTTCATGGATCATCATCGTATAGTGCCAAATAATAATTATATAATAATTATTGTCAATAAATTAAATATACAAGAGGAAACAGCTTCGTGAATTACGACGAGATTAACAACAACAATCGCATTTACGACAAACAGAAAAACTATGATGTCGTTTTAGAAAAACTACGAAAAACACATCATCATCATTTGCTCTGAACAAAAAAAACACATGTTATAAATATATTTTATTTTATAAGAAAAAAAATAATAATAATAAAATATATCTTAGAGAGAAAACATTTAAGAGACAATGGGGGTAATACGTTTAGAATTTTTCTTAGATGCAAATTGTTTTGGGATCTTTATTATTACATTTGTGACATAATAAAAAAAATTAATAAAATGGCGTATTTATCATTTTATAATATTAAGATGATTGAAAGCAAAATATATTATTATTACGATTTTAAATAAAATTTATACACGATAAAACGATGACACGTGCATATTTTGGCATAGCTATACACCAATTTTTCTGAATATCATTCAGTTATCATATTGTATATCTGATTTTTACAGAATATGACGTATATGTATTGGGAGAAATTTTACATACATTTATGATTGAAAAGTTTAATCAACAACATTTGCGGAAACTAATTTATTGATAATATACATTTTTAAAATAATGAACTCTAATTTAGCGTGGTTGATTTGTCGAGAGACTATCGCTGTATTAGAACATAATGCTAACAAATTTCTTGAAAATGAACATAGAGACTAAGATAAACATAGTAACTGTGCGACATCAACTATTGACAAATAAGTGAAAGAGTGTAAAAATTGGCAGTATAAAATAAGGGTTGAAAAACCAATAAATAATTAGAGCTTCACGTCGTGGTATAGTAGGCATTCACATACGAGGCCATAGTAGTGCTCAGATAGTAAATTTGCTATCTACACGTATGAAAGTAACAGAGGGTGCTGTCTGGAGAGTTAATGGTGTTCACAGAATTTTAACTATCCGGAGAGAACTATATGAACACTGTATAATTTATTTAAGATGTTCAATAGAATTTTGTACTGTTTTTACAGTTTACGTTAAAAAACTATTATTACATTTTTTTGTAAGTACTAAAAACAAAATGATAACACAAACTTGATAAAAATTTAGAATTCGATAAATTGTTCGTAACATTTAAAAATTTGATAGAATTTGATTTTAATGATCTTTGATCAAAATAAATTAGAAAAAGCTTTATAACGTCACCAAATTTCAGATTTGCTAAAATATAAGAATACATAACATATTCAGCCAGAATACATAACATATTCAACCCTTGTATGGTTGATAAGTCTCCGAAATTATTAAATTAGTGTTTCATAACTTAAAGAAGAAAAGCATTCTAAAATTTAAAAATTTCAATATTTTTTTCAAATTCAACACTATGTATATTTAATATTTAAACAGTAGCTATCATTCGTAATTCACACTCTAATTTTGTTTAAACATCAAAATTCAGAATTCGATATTTCAATAAACGTTTCACAATTTATGAAGAAAAACATTCAGAATTTTGTCATTAAGCATTATTTCAAACGATGCTTTAATAATGAAGAGTGGTTGGTTCATAATAATGGGCTAAATTAACTAAACGAATCAAGAATTATTCAGACAAAGAATAACCTAATTACTAACGCTTTTAATCGCTTAATATAAAAACTTATCATTTTTCGCAAACAATAACAATGCGAGTTTTACCAAATATACTGATAAAAATAATATGCTTCTCGTGTTAATCGCTATTTTAATGGAAATTACAAAGAGTATTCCGGTAACATAAGTATGTTCAGTATATCGTCAAACCTAAAAAATTCTAGAATTAATATACCGATAAATTGTATTGATTAACAGCAAAATATATTGAGTTGAGTCATTCGATTATAGAATGTAACCATAGTCAGTCGAAATTATAAATATTAAATAGACTCTATAATCAACATCACTTGGAATGTGTAACTCTAACACCTTAAATTATGAAGACGTTTAGAGGGACACCATTACAACGCAACATAACGCTCAATTGTCTTCTGTTAAAAAAGACAACCTTGGTATTTATTTGAATTAAATTTCATCCTATTAGATCTACTCCGTTTATTAACCTAATTGCTAAAAGGCTATGACAGGCTCAATGCATAAAAGTTCGACATACTATCATTTCTTTTCACCAAACTTGCATAATCAGCAAAAGAATAGATATCACATGTTGTAGAGTAGACGACGATAGAGTATAAAGGTTATTGGATAGATATTATAGATTATGAATATAATGAGGGAGCAAACATTAACTTTGTGTTTCACCTGTATATATTTTTGTCATGTGACTCATATAGATATTATGGTTTAACTCTAACAAACCAATAAGAGTGATCATCATTTTGGAACCAGTTTAATATTTGTCGTTTTCTGTTAAATTAAACTTCAAACATTCTAAATAATTTGATTTGAATGAAATTAGATATTTTTAAAGAAATTGAAATTTTTTCATATTAAATAAATTCAAAGCTAATAAAATTTAGTTATGAATAAAGCTTGTAACGTTAAGTAGGAAATGATCGAATTATCAAATTTATATTTTTTTAAATTCAATTAATCGGATTTAGTTAATTAATGTTCTTGAATTATGTAAGGTAAGTAGTTTTAAATGTGATCTTCATTTAACATTCAATTTCAACTCACTACCGCACAATCTCCTCTCCAATTTGAAGAATACCATTCTAGTTCCCGAATGGCACAAATGGTCTGACTAATATTTACGTGAAAATTATCTATTTACGTTTAATTAACTAAAGGGGTCTCAAACAACTTTCTATTTAATATAAATAAGAGTGGTTTAGTTAAATTGAATTAGAATTACCGCGATTTTTGTATTTGAAGAGTTTAGCTGTCTTGATGTGATCTTATAGTTAATGTGTGTTCACTTAATTTTTGTTAATTTGATAGACGTAATTAATCTCATTTATAGGTTAGATTAGGGTAGCCGTCCTAAAGGACTAGCATAGACACTAAATTGGTCCGTAGCTATACCACATTTGAGTTGCCTCCTCTTCACTCGCTAAACCATCCTGAGCTTACCAAGAAGCGTTTAAAGTCCCGCATCTCGATCCTACTAAGATCCGTGAGGTCGTTCAAAGGGGAAGTTCCCATAAATTTTGTTCTACTGTACGCTAGACTAGGACAGGTGCAGAGCAGATGCAGCACACTTGGCACGCACGTCAAGCGGATGTTGGATGTCATTTAAAGATGCCAGGCAGTTCTGGGCTACCTTCGACGTCAGGGAGTATGATTGTATCGTTTTAATAGCAATCTCATTTATAACAAAACCAATCCACAAACGACAAAATCTTAATACAATTAATCTTTTTAGATTAAATTTATTTAAGTAATTAATAGTTATTCGGTTTATGAACTTAATAATTTTGGTTGAATGTTAGTTGCAGCCCTAATACATAATTTATTGTTGGTATTTGGTACTTAGAACAACAGAAAATACTCAAATGGGAAATATGTACTATCTAAACACCTGCGATCGTACAACTTCTAAGAATCTAAACTGTAAAATAAAATTTAGAAGATTGTATAACGAATGGGATCGATTAGATAACAAACTCCAAAGATTATGTTAAATGAATGGGTTTATTTTACAAAATTATGCGTAATACCTGAAGATTTTATCCAATGCTCTATCAAATTATTTTATCTTACCTTTTAATTTCATACACAACAGGCTGCAGAAAAAACAGACACCAAAACTTTACAATCACCTTATATGCATGTATGTTCCGTACGACAATAAAAAAATTGAAAATAACACAAACACAATAGATAATGAATCACAAAGGATATTTTTGTGCTGCTGTTTGGCTGGAGACCTTGGCAGACCCCCTTAAATTTCACTCACTTTTACAGTACGAAAAAAAAACAACATAGAACACAAATAACTAATTAATTTAATTACAATAGAAAAAATAAACATTTTTTGGTTAATTTATTTAACATTTTTATAAGAAACTAATAAAACAAATCTAAATATAAACAAAGAAAAATGTTTAGACAATTTTTGTTTCTGTGTATTGTACACATACTGTATAGTGTATATACGTACAAAGTAAGAAGAAAATTCGACATGCGCCAATCTAATTTCTTCCTTTTTCTCTCTTAACAATTTTTCATTATTGTTGTACACATAATACAATTTACTTAGCTAAGTATTTCATAAACGTATGTATAAATTTTCACACGATTTTTAAAAATAGAATTGTAAATAATCACAAGAAACCCTTACCTTTAGACATTTCAAATATATCATCAACAGTTTTTTTTCTTGATAAATGGACACAGTAAGAAAACATAAAAAAAATTTTAACTCGCGAGGGATGATATCGCGCAATTGTTTTTGATATCACTTGATTTTTCACTTATTCTTGTTTTCTTCCAGTGCAAATCTTGTACTGTTTATAAGTTTTGGAAATAAAACTGATTTTGTACTGTTTATAAGTTTTGGAAATAAAACTGAAAACTATTTAACTTATTTTACGTATATTACAAATTAATAATCAATTTAATTGATATTTTATTAATGAAATCTTTATTGTTTTTATTTTTCGTGATTATGGAAAAACTCGAAAAAATAATAAAGTTTCTTGTCAAACAAATGGCGCCATATTAGAAAATTTTGATATTTTGTTTTTGGCAATTTTTGTTTTTGTGCTCGCATATGGTTATCTCATTTTGGCATATGCGATTTCTGGGTAAGGCAAGTTTGACATTTGATTTTCGTACCTGTTTTAATTCGTTTAGCTCAATATAATATATTTGAACTACTATATCGGTAATACAGATTTGAGCAATTTTAGAAGAATTCGTTTAGTGCTTGAATATAGATGTCACTGCAGTTTTGATTAAATTTATTTATAAATTTCGTTGACCAATGAAACATAAATAATTCGCTTTGATCAAACCTATATATAATAAATATGTTCTGTGAAAAGTTTATTTAGATGTTTTGAGGTGGGAAATTGCGAATGTTGTAGTTGTGGCATATATTCGTTTTTTATATCTTTGCTACATATATGGTACTTTGTTCGGGGTTTGGCCCAGCATAATCGCTGCTTTCGAATATGGATAATTTTCACCATACTGCTTACAGTCTTACAACAATACACCCTCTCCTAGATTAGGAGAGAGGATAGCTCGGCTAATGAAAATTTAATATGTATTTTTCTAATAGATTCATCACGCATTTGTCCAGAATGTCAATATTTTGAAAAAAATTGTAAACCATTTAGTAGTATATTACGAGATTGTTAAACTGTAAAGTTGCACAAGGCGGCAGATTACAGATGGGATTATCAAAATTATGAAGATATCTTTCGTTATCATGATTGGTCTGGAACTTTAGACATTGATTGGTAAATTGACAAAATTTTACAAATTTCCATACAAAACAATTTTTAATACATTAGAAATAAGCTAAAAACGAAAAGCGCCTATAATGGCGCTCCTAAAATTTGGAGTATGCATTTGTATACTTCTAAATTTATTTCAGTATTTGAGTATATCCAACGGAACCAGCTTCAGGATATTTTTGTTGGCCTATCCGATCTATCCAAAAGAAAATGTTGATTATACTCTATAAACTGATCATAGTAAGATAAACTTTGACTAGGTAGACTCAGTGACCGAACTTCAAATGTTGGACTCTCCCACAGAACATGGGCTAGGATTCCTCTATAATTGAAAACACAAAACCATAAGAATAATAAATTTGATTTATGAATTTTTTATAATTAAGGAACATTTTTGTGGAGTTCCATGGAAACCATCCATGGATATTTAAATAGAAATTTAATAGTTATCGCGTAATTAATTTTTTTAAACGATTAATAATATTTGTATATACGCAGGTAGATTAATACGAGTATCTAAGAGTTTAACAATTTTTAATAGTTAACACATTTATATGCTAAACAAAAAATAACACAGGATATACATTTTTTGCCATTTTTAAGGATTATTTTCAAGCATTTAAAATGATAAAACTGTACCAAATGGCCAAAATATATAAACATACTTTAAACTACCTGTTGAATCTTGATTGAACTATAGATTTTTTAATTATTACAATTTTCATAATTAAAAATTAAAACTGAATAGACACTTTTTCGATATATAACAAAATTTTGTTCTATGGTCTCACATATTTCATTTTTGTCCGCTAACGGCGCTTTTCCAACTTTACAATTGCTATAGTGTATAAATATTAAATAGTTCCGCAACTGGGTTGATTGAATTTATTTAACTAACGTAAGAAAAAAATTGGAAGGAAAATGGTTTAATTTAAATTAAATTAACAAAAACCAAAACCTATCCCAGGCCACAATATTTTATTAAAGTTATCCGCAAGAATGGGTGTTGTGGCTTCTAAATATGATATTCCTATATGAAGATGAACACCATAGATAACTCACTTTGTATAGGGATGAACTTCTTTCAAGATTTTATGTATAATCTACACATAATACGTGTACTTATATATTAATGATGGCGTGTTTAAGCTTAAATGAAAGTTTGGTGGCATTTGCTGCTGGATGGTTGAAAACTGCTAGTGTGCTCATAGTTTTAATTTTTTTTAACTATAATATTTTAGTTTTTTTTCAACGGTCTATCAGAATAAATTATCAAAGCAGTCCTTTGATCTGCAATGTTTCGAGACGATTTCACAATTAGATCATAAGGGAAAATCAAATTTTATATTTCAAAATTTACGGGATTTAACGGATTTTCTATTTTCCCCTTAGAACATTTGGAGTGCCTTAAAAGTGCATCTCAAAATTTAAACATATTAAACCAGTAAGAAATCAGTTTTTATTATAGAATCTCGGAACTTGCTTTTTTTGGTTAGAAGCAGGGAGAAAAACACGATTTTAACTCAGCTTATTTGCTGTTTAGAAATTGATTGAATTGTTGCCACAATAAGTTAATTTGTTGAACACTTCTTAGAATTTTCAGAAGATTTAAAATTTGTTTTTAAACAACATGTTCCAATATATCGAAAATTAGAACATCTATATATAATACAAAACTGGGATTTCCGCCCTCGTTGGCACAGTTGAAGATATAGGGTTCGATTCCCGATGGTGACAAAAATCACTGTTGGGTATTTTTAATGTGTAAGTAAATATGTGTTTGTCCGGGGTATTGCACCGTTGGCCCGGTGAATTTGAATTTAATTTTACCCTGGTTAATACTAGAAATCAACATGCATAATGTTCCAAATACAATTACTGAGTGATATTGCAATTTTAACCGTATCTGCGATAGTGATATTTTTGTTTATCATATACGAACTGGACTCTGTCGAGAATTTTTGTGATTTGTTTTTGGACGCTATTCCGAAGGAACTCGTAAACTTATGTTATAATGCGCGAGGCTCGTTATCTTTTGCATGAATTCAGCAGTGAAGTTTTGAAAACGGACGTGTATATAATGTAGCTTAATGTAGCCTTATGGCATTTCAACGAAGTAACAACGCACCGTTTTCTTAATTTCCTCAATGATTTTTCAGTCGTAGACGTTGAGGACCAACTATAGAATGAGGCAAAATGTGTAATTTGTTTGGTAGATCCGTAGTTTGTTAATTTCAGTAAAATTAACAAAAATATGGTGAAACTATATAAAACGAAATCATCTTTCAGAACGATTTCAATTATTTCCGTTCAGCAGCCAAACCAAACGACAATCGAAACAAAAAACTATATTTTATTTCTATTTGATCTTATAAATTGATAATGGTCTTCATCATTCGAAAAATTTATTAATTTACGTGTTTTCGTGGACACAAACATTTTTAAATGTTAACCGAACTAAAAATAAATATAAAAAAAATGTCTAAACTTGTTTTTTTAGTTTTTAACATTTTCAACTAAAATCAAGTGAATTTGCATAGATATTTCTCAATTCTAGCTCATTCTCTGCTCTATGTCTACTACTATATTATAGTATATATACATACTTAACTGACAACAAAAAGCTATAAGTTCCAATCAGACACATAGACCTAAATATTATAAATGTTACAAAAACATACTAAAGAAAGCTATAATTTACACAAAGACAAAGTTGAGTACATAAGTAAATTGTCTTTTATACATGTATGTGTATATAATATACATTAACACCATATATACTTACATAAATACGAATTACTAACAAAAAATGTGGGTGAGACATTATAAGTTCTCTGGAACAAACGACACTTAACCTTGATCATGCACATTTAAATAAAAGAAACTGCTTTAAGAATTTTTTTTGTTTGCTTTATTGTGTCTGTCTGTCTATTTCTTGCTTGATGTTGTCTTTCGTTTAGCGGGTACGTATTACATTCATTATTCAATTTTAAGGCACATTTTATCTATTTTTCATTCAAAAATATCAAATCATAAATTGGTTTCTCCTCTCTTGTGCAAGTATAGTATACATACATACTCGTATATGTATCTTGTATGTTTATATATATATATATATATATATATACGCAACACAATTCCAAGAACACCGAAAAAAATAAGAAAGAAAATTTTATGACTTCATCATTAAAATGTGCAACAATCGTCCGTCCACTTTACATACATATGTATATACAATATACATACATACATACATGCACACAACGAAATAAAAATATGTCTAATTATAGATCCTAAAAGATCGTTATCACATATTATATTGTTGTTTTACTCCTAAACAATAGAATTAATCGGTTTATGGTGGATGTCTGTAATATTAATATTTGTTTTTACAGTAACATTGACTACGATCGTTGATCTTAAATTATTTTGTTTTTACATACATATTTATTTTTGATCGTAATTAATTATGAATATATGATCAATCACTAATACATATATGTATGTATATATGAGTATGGCTAAGCGCTATGAACGATCAATGATCACCCACAAATATTTTATTTCCCATTCTTTAATAAAATTATCGTGTATGCTTATTGAATACACAATAAATACCTGTATTTAAAACTTGTTTAATATGCAAAGGTCGCCATTTTAATATTTTAAAATTAACGTTTATGAAATTACAAGTTTGGTTCTTTAGTTTGCGTGTGACTGAATGTAATGAACTATTGATCTCATAATACATCACTGCGATTTAAATTATTTACTTATTATTAGACCTAAATCGGTTTAGACTTTGGTCATTCATTTTCCAAACAGGCAGTGTAAGCTGAAGTTCATAGTATTATTATGTCTATATATGGGCACATCAATTTGGCTTAAGTCGCAAATTCTGAATTCAACATAAATCAAATTCGTTTGTTTACATTAAAGTGTTAACGTACGCGTATATGTACGTTATGTTAAATTAGCCTAATCCTTATAATTATATGTAATTGATTGAACAACATTGATTAATTGAACAGATAGATGTACCTTACCTACTTATATACGAGTCTAGAAAATTTAATGTAAACAAGCAATACTTCTATGTACATACATACACGAGTATATGAAAACATAAACGTTTTGAGATTTTGTTTTATCTCTCCTTTTTGTAAAGTAATAAAACCATAAACAATTTGCGGTTAAATGTTTGAGATTGCAGGAATGCTAGCGAATCAAGTCAAGATCATATAATAATACCAGAATCGCAAATTTTTTATTTTATTTTATCAAATGAAAATTGCTTGTTAGATTACATCCTAGAGTGGATTTGTACATAACTTAAGAAGTATAAAAAACATCCAATCAAAACTTACTATTTTGTAAACAAACTTCCCCTTAAAAACAAAAAAAATGTTCAACCACGTAGCAGGCGTATCATAGACATACATCATCTTACGTAATTTAAATTATTATTATTTTGCTATGTTCTTGGGGAAATGTTGACATTTCAGCATAAAACTAATGTGCCGTAAGATTCAACGGTATAGTGTGATTAGATTTATCATTAATAAATAAATAAATTATTCTGGGGCGCGTAATTTTACTCAAAAGTCAAAATACATCTCCAACAATTACGTCCGGCCATAATAATAATAATTTCTAACATACTCGTACATAGATGAACCATGGAATTGAATTGATTTAGTTTCGTGACATCGTGATGGTTACACAAAGATCGCAATCATGAATCACACCATTTATTAACTTTCTATATATGGTATTAAAATGAAACATTTTTGATCAATTTTGACGTACAACAAATCCGTAATAAAATCAAATAAAATTGAATTTCTTTTTTGACATCAACTAATTGAGCAAAAAATATTTAATAAAACAAAAAATTACTTAAATAACGGTTAACTTTCACCCAGTTCTGCAGAATATTTTTCAGCAGAAAAACGCATGAATTCGATTTCAAAATATCTATAAAATTTTAGTAAAATTTAGCTTAAGTATTATTACAATGGTTATGGCACAGACATACACAGTGATCATCAACTGTTTATACCACAGTTCAAAATAAAGCCAACTGCATGTGTAAGGCACGAAGTCAAATCGTTAGATATTCAACACTGATTGAGAATCAATAACACTAGACACTACTTCAATGAAACGTCCAGCTTCATCGCTGAAGAAATGAAATCATCGGCGTAGAATAAAGATTAGAACAGATTGAAGATGCATATAAACAAAATAATCGAACTCCTTATGAAAATGTACCGAGAAGCCGAGAATCGCGTTCAATACAAAGGCAAGCAATGTGAAATATAGCGGGGACTTACAGGATAAGACTGATGAACTGGCTTACGCTGATGGCATATGTATACTAACATACAACACACCGATATGCAGTATAAAGTACAAAAGCTTAGATTTAGCTGACGAAGCTAGTCTAAAAAACATCAACAAATCCAAGACGATGAGGCTTGATTCAAATATTACCACACCGATACACATCAACCAAGAACAAATAGACCATGTAAATAAGGTCATATAGCTGAAGTACACGAAGTATATTAGAAACAGGTGGAACAGAATATACATATAGCAAACGAAAGCCAGAACAATGTTTAACATGTTATATACAAGAATAAATAATTAAGAAAAATACTGAAATGCTTTTGGCCAAACGTCATATAACAAACGAAGAGCGTCATAGACTTAGATGGTCCAGCCTATAGTAGACGTCCTAGTTTAGTTTAGAATTTTAATTCACTATTATCGAAATAAAATCAAATTTAACTTTATTTTTCGGTGTACCCGATAAAAAAAAATTCGTGTATTATGATTTTATGAGTTCGTGTATTATGATTTTATGGCTCCTGTGGGCGGGGAGTACACATATCTCGTAAACCCAAATTGCACGAACATGTTTTCCAAGAATACCACCACAGTATCCTTAGCTTGTCGTAGGAGGCGACTAACGGTTGGATCGCTGGGCTGACGACCCGCATCCGTAAAAAAGCAATCTGTTTATAAAGTCAACAAAAATAAAAATGGATACCGCCAAAACAACAACGGACCCCCGCTCAAGTACCCGGACAGTTAGTTAGTTAGCTAACCTGTCAATAATTTGTGTACATGCGCCCACAGAAGTCAGCCAGCGCCAAGATAAAGACTCATTTTACAATGACTTGGATGATCTAATGGGATCTATACTCGAACACGATGTTAGAATGGTAATTGGGGACTTTAATGCTAGAGCTGGCAGAAATCAGGGCGCCTTGTGTGAAAACATAGGTCCGTACTCCCGACACGAAACTGAGACCGATAATGGTGAGAAAATGATGTACTTCGCAATTGCTCACGATCTTAGAGTTGCAAGCACATTTTCCCCTCACAAACAGATACATCTGGAAACATGGACCCATCCTCGCAAAACTTCCCGCCGCCAAATTGACCACGTGTTAATTTCAAAAGGGCGAGCTCGGATTATGCAGGATGTGAGAACTTATCGGTCAGCAACCAAATACGTAGGCAGCGATTATTATTTGGTCGCTGCAAAGCTATACGGTGGAAGTTTTCGTATAAGTCTGGAAACACGGCGAAACGCATGGAACGTTTCGACTGTGAAGATCTGATAAATGAAGATCAAAAGAAACGATATCAGGATCTTGTCAGCGACAACGTTGAGGGACCTAATTACCAGTCTGACTGTGTGATCTCTGTCTGCGAGGTACTAATAACTTCGGTTGTTAGTGCTGCTCAACAGACTTTACGTATAGTGAAAGTCAGACGCAAGAATGATTGGTTTGATGACGAGTGTCGTCTTGCAGTTGAACAACAAAATATAGCCCATAGTGAAGTGCAACAACGTCTCACAATCGCGAGGAAAAACAAGGCTACTCTTACTAGGAGGGCAGCTAAGTGGATTGGGGTGGAAACCGGGATGGACACCTCTGTGTCAACATCATGTAGAATGACAGTGACGCAGTCTCAATGCTGTGTTAAAGTTGAGACCAGGCTATCAAGAATTTTTGCAGTTAGCTCGGGTGTTCGGCAGGGAGATGCTCTATCCCCACTACTCTTTAATCTCATGTTGGAGTACATCTTTCGTAAAACGGAAACACCTCAGCGCAACATCTTATATCGACAGTCCAATCAGGTGCTTGTATATATGCAGATGACATATGCGTGATTGGACTGAATAGCAACGGAGTGAAGAAAATACTTGATCCGCTTGTAGAGTTTTCAGCTTCTGTTGGACTCCAGATCAATGAGTCAACAACGAAATACATGATCTCTGGTTACAGGGACAATGGCGCACCAGATTTTAGTAGTGGCCACTACACGTTTGTAGGAGTGAGGAGGTTCAAATATTTGGGCTCTCTCATTACTCACGATAATGGTGTGGATGAGGATATATTATAAAGTGCGGTTGGCAGCTGGCAGTCACGCTTTGTATCCTCCAAGGCCACTGTTAAAATCTAAACACCTATCAAGTGCCGTGAAGCTGAAGCTTTACAAAGCGTTGATCAGGCCCGTTGTTATGTTTGGATGTGAAAGTTGGACGCTAAAAAATTACTTCGTTAAACTGGAATTTCGTTAAAACGAATTTTCAATTTTTGGTTCAAATCAAAGTTTTATTAATGAAATTGTTCTCGTCGTACTATGTTTGATTTTTATTTGGTTATACTGAATATAAATTCGCTAAAACGGATTTTTCTTACTATAAGAATATGCACTACGAGCAACCTAACTATGTAGTTGAAGAGGTTCGTTATACTGAAAATTTCGTTAAAATGGTAGTTAGTAGTTGTTATAAGGAGATTTCACTGTAATTTGTTCATATTTCATTTTAGAATTTTAAACTTCAGTATCAACATTGTGCCCAAGATTATTGCAAAAAACATAAATGTAATAATAATAAATTAATTCATTAAAATTTCTAATTTCAATTAATGAAGGGTAAAGTGGGTTTTCGCTATACAGCAGCACTCATCTCATGGGACAACTATAAATGGTTTAACGGACATTTTCTAAATATTGTAGCTATAATCAAAAAATTACCACTTATCAGTCAATAAAACCTCTTAATCACATCAAATTTAGACGTATTTTCCAAGTGCTCACAATTTTTCATGTGTAACTACTATGTGTATTGGTAAGGTCGACTAAAATTTGGTTTCTATAGCACTAATGCTAGACAATATTTGTTTGATGTCGATGGATTTATGTTTTTATATATATGTAGTTTTTTCCTTGGATGTTATTCATAAAATGAACGGTGTGACCACTAAATGAATGATGTGGGAACTACCCGCAGCCTGTCGAAAATCATTATCACTCTCACCTTGTTGAAAATCAAAATTACTGATCACGATATAAACAATATATAGTATGGTAGAGCAACGAGTGGGTAATGCTCATAATATCGTATTCAATTAAACTTAACTTGAATTTTGTATAATATTTCATGGTTTAGGTATTTCTTAATTTAAATTAATTTCGACATTTTGTAATACGTAAAATAAAATACATACAAATACAGATAAACCTAACAAAAGCCAAAAGTTATTTCTGCCAGACATTATTAATTTTATTTCGCAGTTTTGTGTTCAAAAATTAAATTTAGTACCTTTTAGCAGTCAGTAATATATATATATATATATATATATATATATATATATATATATATATATATATATATATATATATATATATATATATATATATATATATATATATATATATATATATATATATATATATACATATATTGATATAGAAGATGGTGCGATGAACGCGCATATATTAGATATGCAGTATAGCATACATATGGTTGGAGCGCGGTATATATGTAGAAAGATTTTGAAGATAATTACATGGTTTATTCCACAAGACGACGACTACAAAAATATATGATATATTTTAATCGCTGCGTCTTAACAACAATAACCAATTCGTAAAAAACGTTAAAGCTGTAAAATTGATCTTTGTTACATTTTGGGATTGACTCAACCAACTAAAAAAAAACTGTGCTAAAATTAAGCAAGTGAATCGCTTATTAATCAATTCTTCTTGTCTTCGTGTTGTGCAAAAGTCTGATGCAAGTTTTTTTCGTTTTATTTATTTCGGTTGGAATATTTTATTTATATTTATTATTATTAGTTTTATATATTAATATATATATATATATATATATATATATATATATATATATATATATATATATATATATATATATATATATATATATATATATATATATATATATATATATATATATATATATATATACACGTCTGTTTTAGACAAAAATATTAATAACCTTGACCGATGTCTTAAAGAAATGTTAAAAAAAAGTGCATCGACGAACAACTCTCTGCGCACAAAGATCGCGATACACAAAACATAACCAGAAAAATGTAAATGTACGAATCGGAAGGAAAAATATAAAGAACACAAAAAAGATCTTCGAATAATTATTTGATTCGATTGGTTAAGTCATTTGCTAAAATTGGATTTAAGCAGGCGCGCAAACAAAACATTAACCCACAAAAAGAAGAAGATTATGAGAATGTGATTCTTGTTTTGTGTGCGATCTGGGTAAAATAAGTTAGAATTGTATACACTTTGCGATATTTATTGGTCGTATCCAATTGATTATATTTTGTATATTGTTTGGCTGAGTCGCCACAGCGACTTAAATGTATTTAAACGAGTTTACCTACACATATATATATATATATATATATATATATATATATATATATATATATATATATATATATATATATATATATATATATATATATATATATATATATATATATATATATATATATATGTATATATATATATATATATATATATATATATATATATATATATATATATATATATATATATATATATATATATATATATATATATATATATATATATATATGTATATATATATATATATATATATATATAGATGCATCGAACATGCATGCAACAACCCAAGTATTTTTATCGTTAAACATAGATTCTGAATATTTTAAATGGTTATTTACCACATCCACGAACCCCTTTTTTAAATTTGTTTCTCGAATAAATAAAACTTCTGATGATTCATTTCTAAAGAACAGTCTCGTTTATTGTTGAATATTTATAAAAAATAGCACAAGTTTCGTTCATACTAAATATTCCACGAACCTAGATGCTACTTGTTGTGTATCTTTCATTTTAGAGAAAGGTTTACCTCAACCATTAACAGATGTTCGTAGATGTTCAGAAAACCAACATCCAGATATTATCAAGGAAACGTTTTACCTTCCCTTTGAAAATGTTTTAATTAGTTTTATTCAACGAAAATTAAGCAATATACAAAATGACATAGATTTCAAACAAACATTATGTCCGAAATGTCGAACCAATCGGGAAATTAAATATTTTAGCAACTATGGCATAGTTGTTGCTGATGTACAGCCAAATAATAATAACTACAGTATAAAAATTAGTGAAATAAGTGAAACAATTAATTTGTCTGGAGGTGAATTTCATTTAAAAGGTATAATTCATTGCGAAAAAGCAAGTAGTAAAAACGTGACTGGACACTTCCGATCGGATATTAAACGAAAAAATATCAAATGGGAGCAATATAATGACCTGTTTGTATTTCCAATGGAAATAACACCAACCACCAAACTAAATCCAGCAATTTTATTTTTTTCAAAATATTAAACAATAATATTATAAGTGTAGGGTGTTTCTTATAAAATCCATAACTTACCCTCTGAGGGTCACGCTAATATGATCCCAACCATAAATAATCTTAAAAGTACATACCATGAGATGGCATACTCAGATTCATCTAGACATCTCTAGAATTACAAATATTCTCCTCCTATATACACTTTCATTGTAAAGGGTGTTTCTTATAAAATCGATAACTTACCCTCTGAGCGTCTCGGTAATACGATACCAATCATGTAAAGTACACACAATAAGTTAGCATACTCAGATTTACCTAGACATCCTGCCATACGTACACAGTATCTCTGAGTATGATTGAAGCCCTTTACTCTGCAGCTCGGCAATTATATCTTCACTCTCGCATATTTCATGTAGTCCTCTATAGCCATAACCTTAATTGGTATTTCCTGCTTGTCCTCATATGTATTCCACTGAATTTTCTCAGCATTAAGCTTCATAGAGAGATTTCTATAAGTATCTGAGTCTGGAACATTTACCTTCCAAACATCATTATTTAGTGCTACTAGCTTGAAACCCTTGTCCGTAATTGAGGTCATCAGAGCCTTGACAGCCGGAATCTAATACCAACTATGTTTATTGGTGGAGGCTGTTTTTTTTTCTCTGTGTTAGGAATTTCATCGTTGCAGTGAGTAGATGGTTTATATTCGATGTTGATATTTGCTTTCCCTGCTCAACATATTCTGGCGATGATGCTTTTCGTTTCTTTCGGGGCTTATTTTTTTCACGATCCCATAAGATTCTCTTGCCGCTTCCTCTACATCGGAAACTGCTATGTTGAATGTGGCGGTTTTTCTTGTGTTTCTTGATCCTAGTATCCACTGGGAATTGGTTTCTATTTCTCTTCCGAGTTATTCTTCGTCTGTGTAATATTCAGGTCCTCATTTTCTCTCTTTAATAGGGTAATTTCATTACTCAGCTTTGAGACCACATCTTCTAGGCTTTTTAATTGGTTATGAAGTGTGCTTTTTTCGCTTTCAACATTAGTTATTGGTGAACACAAAGTCATATTAATATCTCTTATAAAACTTGTTTTTTAATAGTAGGTGATCTTATGATTTTGTTATCGCTATATAAAAAAGGATACTCGACTGGGAGCCCACTTGCTCACTCCCGTAAGTCGCCGGTTCTGGGTTTCCGAGTCCCTGCACCGTACATTTTCCTGTAGTCAGTCTCATCGTTGGTTTTTTGTTCAAGGTATCCTTCCTGAAGCATTTTATACCTCCTGCCAGGTATAATCAGCCGCCTCTTACATGAGAAACAGACGCTGTTTGAAGCCGCACCTCCTGGTGACCAGACGCTTCTTACAAGTCTTGGTCCGCGAGTGGTATTTTATTTCTCACTTACCCGCCGGTGTTACGGTGTGGGCATCCCCCTATCCCGATAGAAGACTTGCATCTCCCACGAGAGTTGTCGCTTTAAATTGAAATTTTAAAATCTCGCGCGTATTAACTTTGCTATCTGTACATATGTATATGAACTTTTATAAATTTATTTAGTTTGAGTTCAATTTAAGGTTCAGCCTCTGTATGTAACGTATGTATGTGTATATGTAATGGCTTATGGTCGGAACAAATATCTACCATTTCTGCGATTCTATGTTATGTGCGTAACATAGAAGAACTATTATAAATACTATAATAGATGATAAAACATTTTAACCAAACCTTAAATAAACTACCAAAAATTATGAATCATTTACGCCATTGATCGTTTCTTGCAAACATATACATATAATAACATATTTGTTAAATTTTTTTAGATTATGTATATACTATATACAAAATATGTAAACCAGCATCCGGTCTAAGTGCTATGTGTTATATAATGACGTCATTTTTCTTCATATAATCATACTCATATTTAATGTATATTTTTCATTTTAATTTATTTATTCAATTATGACCTCATGCTCTTTTACTTAAATACACATTTAAAAGTTTAATTGGCATATGATTGTATAATGGTTTTTTTGGACAGTTCAATGTACTAAGGAAAAATCGTTATTTCTAAACTTCACGTAAAACGAATAAAATTCCAAGAAATCGAAGGTGAAAATTCATCTACCCTACATATAATATTAAGCAGACGACGACACAGCAGTGAAGGCGGCACCAACATATTATATAGTTGAACAAAAATATAGTGCACATGTTGATCTTCGAACGGCATGAAATCATTCGTCCATGTGGTTGTCAGTTTTTTTGTATATGCATTAATTACGTTAGATTACGATCAATTGACACCCCGCGACAATGTTTTCTTTTTATATATGTATGTAGTATATATTTATATATTATACATAATATGTATATATGCATCTTATGCTTGTCTCAAATAAATTTTAAAGCAAAAAAAATATATCTTCTTAACATTCTTGATGACCCACAGAGGAATGGAATTATTATTGTACATATGTATAATATATAGCTTAGCCTCCCGCTCTTCATCTCGCGCAGTGCACACACTAACACTTTCAATATATTATAATATCCACTCTATAATCTGTTCATATATATAATATATGTACATACTCGTACATGCATAAAATGCAAAAAGCGCGTAAAAGATTTGTGATCGATTCGATTTAAATTTTATGTGTTTTGTATTTAAGCGAAGCAAAAAGCATACAAGAATGATAATTCCAAGAATTAGCGCCGTTCATTCACAGACACAAATACAAATACCGCATAACAGATCATGATATTCGCGGGAATTTATTTTTTTACTTTTACATAATATACACAAAAGATTTCAATTCTAGTGAAAATAGGAATAAAACTTTTGGTCGATTGACATCGAGAACAAATATTTTTTTATTTTTTTTGTGGAAAATTTAAAGTATTTTAATACATAGTACCATGTTAAGCTCTTTTATTGTAACTGCGCGGTTAATTTTTGTTTCTATATATTTTTTTAATTTATTTTTAAATATATAACAACAAAAGAGACAAAAACATGTCTTAAATTATATTATACATATATGTATGTATATATACATATTATTTTTAATATATATGTTTATAAATATATAGTGGGTGAAATAATTGGTCTCCGCGCAATTTATTAATCAAATTTACATTATGTTACGCAAATCAGCTGTAGTTGTATTTGTTTACTGAAAATATATAATCCTGTAATTAAATATTAGATATTTTCACTAAATATTCCAATTAAAATTTATTCATTTGATTTGAGTATCAAGTTAATTTTTTTTGTTGGTTTGACACTGCAGCAGTAGAGATGATAAAAATGTAACTTCTTCATGTTGGCTCGTGAAGTTCGCGCAGCAAACATCAAAAATTTCCGCTTCAATCGACTAAGGTAATATTAAAAGTTGATTGTCGGTATAAGTAACAGGTGACGCGAATAAAATAGGTCAAAATATTCACGTCGATCATGTAGCGCAATACGTTTTTATCGACCTCGTTCGATATCGGTTGGATAGGTTTTTGATTTTCTATTACCCAGGTCGATATTATCGATTCGAATTAGCTACCAACTACACACAAAGAAAATTAAATTGTTATGTTATTTACGATTGTATAATAGAGCTCTCACAATGGAAAACTTTTTACTTTTTAAATACAAGTTTGTATGAATTTTATTTTGAGAAAAAAAAATTTTTTGTTCGTTATGTTGGTGAAAATCTTATGAATTGAAACGAATGAAGTTAACAACATTTTAAAATAGGCGCCAACAAATATTTTTCTTTAAATGTCAGCATAACATAACCCAACAAAAAAATAATTTATAATTTTCTATTTAGTACACTGTCTAAATACTATTATAATTAATTGTACTTTCAATTTTTATTACAAAATTAATTTTTTTTAAGAAATACGAGAACAAAAAAATTATTATTAACTATATAGAGGTTGGAAAATTAAATGTCACAATTTTTGTAAACAACTTTTGTAAACAATTCTTAATAATGATGAAGTTGGCTTCAATTTAATTTTCTTTTTCATTGTGCGAGCTAAAAAAAATCAAAAGGCAAAAGTCAAAAGTAAAAACTAAAAAGTTTTTGCATTGTGAGAGCTCTGTAAGTAGGCTAAGTCTTCATTTACATGGTTGTTTTCGTCGTTGTTTTCGAGTTGTTTTTCAGTTTTAGTTTTTGTTGTTGTTTTTCCCATAGAAAAATTGATCGTTTACACCGTAAAAATATTGAATATGTACATTGACAGTGTACCCAAAACAATACTCGAAAACAACAAAAATATGTCCCCCATACATCTTTTTGGTTGTTTTCGAAAAATAACTTATCGATTGTTTAAATATATTTTTAATTTTTTTTATATTTATTATAATTATGAATTTAAATTGATATATTTAATAATAAAAATTGATTTTACTATATATATTTAATTCTTTTTGGTAGTTTAATTTAATAACTAAATGTAACTTATCGATACATCGATATTTTTTTGTTTATAAATACAATCTGTCAGTGTCGCAAATATTTTTCAATTGCATATTGACACATTGACATCACAACAAACATGGATGCTACAACCGAAAAGCGATCAGTTAAGTTTTTGTTGTTGCCCACGATAAGTCGAAAACAATACTCGAAAACAACGACGAAAACAACCATGTAAATGAAGACTAAGCTTCTCTCGCAGAAAAATTTATTATTTAAAAGAACGATCCATTTGAAGTTTGTGTTGTTGTTTTTGTATTCGAAATTAGGTGGCTGTGTGTTTTTAAACGACAAGGGTGAATGGTTAGATAGTTTCATTTTAAACGTCAATGGCTAGATAGTTTTATTTTAATTTTAAACGTCAATGGATAGATAGTTTTATTTTAGGAAAATTCCTCTAGGTGGAATCCGTGATGCTCCAATCGTCAATATCAAGTCAAATCTAACGCACGCCTTGTGTAATGTAAATTTAAATTTAAATTATTCATATTTATCGATTTATTAATTTGATTTTGTTCAATTTTAGTTAATTTAATGATAACATATAAATATAATAAAATTATATTTTATCAAAACATGCGCATTTTAAAAATTTGCATTTAGATATGTATTTCGGATACACCCTATAATTGCCTATTTGATCTTCCTGACGCTGCGTGAGTATAGAATAAATTATAATTATTTTTACTGTGTTCTCAATAATGTTGTACGTATATTAAAAACGTACGGACTTTCTAAAATGGACAAATACTCGATTAGAATTCGTATATATACATTCAGTGCTCAGGAATTTTGCTGAAGGTGCATATCAACAGGGAATAGAAAACGAATAATGTTTAGGGTTGGCACAATCCTGCACATGTATATGGTATATACAAGTGAGACTATAAAATATAGGCCAATGTGCTAGATACACCTATTGAGAAAACAATGAAATGAACTGAAATAACAATCCGAATTTTAAATAATAAAATGTAAATAATCTCTGAATATTGGATTTAGGGAAACTTTCTTAAGGTCGCGCCTCCGGAATACTACAAAAATGTTTTTACGAAAATTTTTTTGCAAGAAAATATTAAATATTTTTGTAATTTGGTTTAGTTTAAAAACACTTTAAATATGGACCTCCTGCCTAGAATAATATACTTGCAATGATTATGAACATTCATTAAACACCAAAATCAATATTGTTTAAAGGTAATAAACCTTACCTTTGTTTACTTATAGAGTTATCTACATATGTTTGTTTAAAATAAGGAATTCTTGGTCAAGCTGCTTGAAAAAACAGCACATTTATTGTAAATTATAAACGACTAAAAATTTGTTAACGCGAGCCGCAATATTTAATCAACATTTTTTAGTTTAGGTTGTTTATCTATAATTCATAAATATATAATTTGCTCTACATAATAATATTTTATTTAATTCTATAAAAATTATTGAGATGTGACTCAATAATTTTTATAGAATTAAATAAAATATTACACTCAACACTCAAACTATCCTTTGTTGCTTGTTTAATCGTATATGTGTTCTGTGTTCAAATTCAAACGATCATTTAAAATTGGAACCACAATTCATTTGTGAATATACCATAGTTTATAAAAACAACCGCAGCAGCGGAAATTCTTGAAGAAGATTCATGATCGATCGTTGATCGTACAAACATATTTTTCTTTATATTAATGTATAACTGTGCGACATATAAGCACACATTTTTTAGCCCTCTATATACTACACATACTAATACATATTTATATATTTATAACCGAAAGTCCAAATATATATAGACATACATATGTATATACATATATATATATATTATATATTATTTATATATATACATATATATATATATATATATATATATATATATATATATATATATATATATATATATATATATATATATACATATATATATATATATATATATATATATATATATATATATATATATATATATATATATATATATATATATATATATATAAATAATATCCAAACGTTTATTTTTTTTAATTTTTATTTTATTATTATTTGGTTGATTTCTGCATCGCGATCGCGACTCTCGCACGCTCAATAATTTTTTTTTTTTTGTATCCAAAATTTGTCAAGGTCACAAATTTTCAATAAGACCCGAAACAAAAAATGCAAAAATTCACTTAAGTTAAAGTTTTTGGCGAATGCAGTTGATTTATCCCGAACTATATATATTGTTGTGGGCCACCAGATTGCGATCGCAGTTTTTTTTCCGTTGCGGTTTTGTTAATTTTGTTGTTTATTTTTTTTTGGTGTTTAATAAAATTGAACTAAGTACATAGTGTTAATCTAATGTTTATTGTTAATATTGTGCAAGAATGTTTTTTTTTAATCGAATAAAAAAAAAGTAAAAGAAAATCTTGAAGACCTTAAAATAATTGTATATACATATATACATATTTGTGTGTTGACATTTAAAAAGTGATCTTACTTGTTATATTGTTTAAATATTGATATGATCAAGGATTATAATATGGTTTTATATTGTGTGCTATATATATATTTGGATTATCGAACGTGGCTGCGGAAGAAATCATGTGCGGTGCGCAGTTATAATGATCAGGAATAATTTAGCCTCTCCTAGGCTTTGTCTGTGATTTTTTATTATTCAAATTCATATCAAATCTATAATATGTATTATGATCGTTCAGACATAGCCTGAAAGAGGTTAGGTAAAGCCTGTTAATATTCAACAATCGTCATAGCAAATATCAAGGATTATTTAAATTTATATTAAATTAATTTTTCTGTTTTGTTAATTAAATTCAATTTTTATTAATTTTTTTTTTTGTAAATCTTTAACTTTAAAAAGAAAAGACCTTAACGATTAGTTGTATATACAGTCGTATAATATGGATTTATTTATGTTGAATGATGTCATTTCAACAAATAAAATAAAAACACACAACTGTTTTGTTAATTTTAAGTGGTCTAATGTTGGCTGTTGGTTGGTTGGATGATGGTGATGGTGGTAACTAATTTTAATAAAAAAAGATATATATATATATATATATATATATATATATATATATATATATATATATATATATATATATATATATATATATATATATATATATATATATATATATATATATATATATATATATATATATATATATATATTTATCTGTATACGTATATTTGTACATAAATATTATGTATTCATTTCATGGAGTTTTGCGCTATCGATCGATACAATCATCATTTCGCCGAGTGAAAATCAAATTAATTAATCATGTCAGTATTTGGTTTTGTTTTATATATACACACAATTAACATTATGTATGTACACATACAAACATTTGTTTATACATATGTATATACATACATATGACGAAATTGTAAATTTAATTAGAAAGCAATTTAAAGTGAAATTTAGGAGACGCAAAAATGACACCCAAAAATACTGGGGGTAATATATGCGATCATCGATATTTATTTGCCGGTAACATAGATTTCTATATGTCTGAACATAACAAAAATCTAGATCAGATTTGATTCAGGTGAATATTTAAATTACTAACGGAAGTTTGTATAAATATATCAACGTGTGTAATTACGAAAATCGATACTACAGATCCCGCGAAAAAATCTTAAAGCACACGACAGATAAATTGGATATTGGTACACCCATATGTACACAGCGTATATACATTACATACGTGTATTATAATAATGATTTATTTAATTGCGTCATTAATTCAATTGATCATATTCAAATAGACTGTCGCGCACGTAATATGATATTAATATGATAAGTGTGCGTATAATGTGGATATTGGAACTGTTAATTTAATTTAATAGATGTTTTTGTTAAATGTATTTTTGATAAAAAAGAAATGTCGGCGTTGCAGGTTTTAATATTTCAATTGTATATATATTTAGGTACATATAGAGAAACTATATATAAAGTCGCACGTTAAACCGAACGCTATAAGATCTTTTATAAGACTGTGATGTCAAGGTAAGTGGGTGCAGGTTTGTAACAGTATTTATTTGTATTTGTTGCCATAAATACGTAACTGCACTAATTTAATTGGCAAGGAATTATTTATATATATGTATATGAATTTTACTTCCGCTTTGAAAATATTTTTCATTCATTGATGTTACTCTAAATTGCTTTAGGTATCGTATACGTATTTAGGGTCTATATTTAGTGATATTTACTATTAAACTATTTTTCTAGCTTTATACTCTTTTATCATACATTAAATCATATACCGTTCCATTGAGACAGAAATGTTGTTTTGCAAATCTCTATTTTTTTTTGTTTTCAAATTAAATTAAATAATCGCTAGAATTTAAACAATATAAATTTATATCTGCCCCAAAAATGGGGTTCAGACGATTGCCGTATCCAATATAATCCACTATTGTCATAACGAAATTAATAATATATTTTGTTTAATGTTTAAAACATATTTTTATAAAGCAAACTAAGTGGTTCGTGCTAGTTAAATCATTCGAATATTTAAAATGTGGGCTTTGAGAGCAACCAAATATTTAAAATATGCAACAGGAAGAAGAGTAAAAAGTAGCAAAATTATCACAATTTGTTCAAATAATTATAGATAAAAATATTAAAATTTCACTTTTCATTCTCTGTCAATTTACCAAGTTCATATATAAAGGAGCACCAATACCAAATTTATAGAGTGTGAACGTTCGGTATAAATGTTAGATCAAATTTAAACAGTTTGGTTGGTCAATGATCACGAACAATCAAATATATTGCTATAGTTTTCCAATACAATACCATAATATATTTTATTTTGTTAAGTTGGTAATCATTGATAAACTGATAACTATATAATAGCATTCGATCTAATTTCTAAAATTTTTGATTGGGCCTCGATTCTAAATTTTCTCCTTCGCGTAGAAAATTCTGTAGTCCTAAAACCCTACTTACATATAAATCAAACAACAATAAAAATAACTTTTCTGTGATTTACAGCGTTGTTTCGTTATTTTATAGAAATGGTTATTACCATAAAATAGCGTAACAGCGCTGTGAAACGCAAAAATGTATCTTCGATGGTTTTTGCTTGTTTGTTATAAATTGTTTGTTTAATTATAAAACGTATAAATTTGCTTTTTTCAGGTTTCACAATTTGTACACTAAATTTTCTAATTTGGAAGAATAATTAGTCAGTTGATTGCCATTAGAGATATTTTCATTATACCACTATACATTCTCCTCATCCACATCGTTTTAGTTGTAAAATATTACAATAATGACTGTCTCGACAAAAACATAGAAACGACCTTAAAAGCAGTACACGGCTTAATAAGCTCAATACACCAAGAATAAATAAATAATTTGTTAAGAAATCATTAAACCGTGGTTTTCATGATCCGTTTCCGGTTTCGGTTAACCAAAGCGTTGCAAACTTTATGATATATAGTGTTAATAATTTACTGACTTGAGATGGTTATCTTTGCAAAAGAGTTTGAAATATAATAATTGTATTATAAGCCATACTCGGATACCCGAATAGAGTTGTACTATTGCGACGAATAACATGCATATACGTACATATAATATATCCCCTAAATGTTGACTATTATACATTTTTATAAAATTTACAAATAATTGATTTAAGCTTTCACCCTAAGCTTATATCTAAGATTGTGTTGATCTATATTTTGTTAAAAACATAATGAGAACGTTATATGATACGATCAATGGTGCATAGATCAATGTCATAAAGAGCGTGTAGGTATGTATACGTTTTATAATTTCAACCTAATTCGGTTATAAATATTATAATATTCAACTAATAACTATAAATAACTAAAATTGATTTGTGGTGACTCATTTAATCAGGGTTAGACAAATTATAATAAGAAGTATATATTAGTACATATGGACTCAATACAAATCAATATATTTGATGATTAATTTAGTTAAATTGATAATCTTCTCTCTTTAAAATTCGAATTTTAATTTCTGGTTTCATCGCAAACACAGATTACAGTCAATTTAACAAAAAGTGTGAAAATTACTATTAAACACCTGTTTAAATTTTAAAATTATAATTGAATTCCACATCGGTATTCATTCCATGAAAATCAAATGGAACAAAATCACATACCAATATTTTTAATTAATTTTTACTGTTTATTTCTATTTTGAAAATTATGAAAAAAGTAGATTAAAAATTAAAACAATGAATATGGAAAAATAGTGCAGTCGTTAACATCCTGGGCACTGGCGAAATTTTTCTGATATTTACAAAAGATTGCCGATTTTGTGGCAATCAACCAATAAAAATTATGAAAACAAATACTTGGACGTGGCATGAATTGCTAATGAAGTATCAGGAAGTAGCCTCGAAAATACTTATGACCTGTCGATTTGGTTTTGTGATGTGCTATACTATTTGATGGATGCCTTCAACAGTACACCATATTATTTATTTATTTAAGTAAAGAAATCGATTTTGTAGTTTACATTTATGATTTCATATAAAAATAATAATCACAATAAATAGATTATTAAACAAGTTAACATAAATTTAAAATTTAAAAACAAATTAAAACAACAAAACTGAGAAACATAATGAAAGATTTAGTCAAATCTTATAAATGTTAAATAGAGTACTTCAAAGTTGAAGCTGTCAGAAAAATTAATCTAAAGTTAAGAAATAAGTTTTTAAATTTCTTTTGAAATTGTTTTTTGATAAATTAAAATCAAATTGATGCTCTGCGGTAGTTGGTGGAGTGGTGTTCAAGCGCTAAAATTCGATGATTACGGAATGTCCTGCCTATAGAACTTTTATAATACATAAACTGATAAAGGCGGAATCTAGCAGAATACGTCTATTTTGAAGGGTGTACATTTTATATTCTTTGCAACTTGTTGAATATGGTGGTAAGCAAGCAACATTTTGATAGAATGTGGTTATAACCCCAGCCCGTTTTTTTTAAACAGAAATATCAGACATTTTTTTTGAACGCTTTCAATTCTTTTGATGTGTGCATCGTAGTAAGGATTTTAGACGATTGCGGCATATTCCACTTGAGATCTTACATAAGTGTAAGTAATGTTTGAATATACTTGAAGTCCCCAGTCCATTGCTTAACAAAGTCAAACATGAAGTTCGCCTTATCAAGATGTGTCTGTTGAAACTAACGTTTTCGATGAACTTGACTCCCAAATCAATAATCTCTTGTACTCTTTGAAATTCATTTTCATTAATAAAATACGCTTTAATTATTGGATTCTTTTTACGATGGAAAGACATAATTTTGCATTTCTTGATATTAAAGAGTAATGAGTTTTGATCACACCACTCGCTTAGCCTATTGAGGTCAACTTGCAGTTTGTCAGCATCACCCGATTTTTCAATCGTATAAAATTTTACGTCATCAGCAAATATGAGAACATTTAAGTTTTTTATAAATATCCAGAGTCCAATATGTGATCCTTGGGGAGCACCAGGTGTCACTTTGATAACGTTGGATTTCTTACTGTCAATTATTATATATTGCAGACGGCTTGTTAAATACGACGACTTAAACCATTTAATGTAATCGAATGAAAATCCGAATGCATGTAAACTTTGGAGTGCTTTATGATGGGTTATCACAGACCGTATAAGCCACGTCCACTTGATGATGCTTTTCAATTTCATTTATTACTTTGCTGGTGAATGCAATCAGGTTAGTACATGTTGATCTGCCATGTATAAACCCTTGCCGGTTGACATCTGATGTATTAGTGTGGATTTGAAACCATTGCAAACTACTAGTTCAAATAATTTCGGGATTGATGATGATGTGGATATTCCTCTGTAACATGTAACGTCATCACGTTTTCCGGATTTAAAGATAGGTGTTATCTTAGAGACTTTCCATTTTTGCGGAAAGACAGCAGTGGTTAATGAATGATTGAATAGTTTGCACAACGGATTTATCAAAATACTTGCATCCGTCTCCACAGCACTTCAATGCGGATAGAATGTCTTCATCAGATATTGCTATAGAGAAGTGATTAATATGTTGTTACTGCTCTTGATTGATCGAAGTACCCAGTATTAACGTTTTTTTTTTTTTTTTTTTTTTTTTTTAAGACACATTATTGGTCCATAGCCTTGCCGCCGTACATTCTCATTCACACGACATTCAACAACCCACATTCACATTCATTCAACCCATTCATCCACACAAGTACAGTACACCACCTGCGCATTGCATAGCTCCATGTATGTCACCCTGTACAGTGACATGGAAGATGGGTCGGTCCATGAGTTCTATATATTCCAACAGTCATAGATGTTTTCAATTTATCACCGATCGTAATCGGGAGATGAAAAATCCCTTTTGCATCCCCCCGCTTCTGTTGGGAATCGAACCCGGTACCTCCCGATCCAAACGTCGCAGCTTTAACCACTGCGCTATTTGCATGGTAAAAATCGTATTTGACGTTTGCTCGATAGACAGATTGAAAAAATGCCGCAAACATGTCTGCTATTTCCTTGGCGTTCGAGGTGCTGATATTGTTATAAGTCATGTTGGAAGGGTACGCCTCTATTTCACGTTTAGATCTGAAGTATTTCCAGAACTGTTTTGAATTTATTCTAATTTTTTCTTGGACGCCATCCAAATAGGCCTAGTACTTAAATTTGAAATAAACGTCAAATTCCTCGCTGGATTGTAAAACGGACCGCTTGTTAGCCTCCAGACTTGATTTCATCATTTTAGTATATGCCTTACACTTACGATTTTTTAGATTTATAAGCCGGTCATCGAACCAAGTAGGGTGAACTATACACGTTTAGAGTTTTTAGTGCTGATATCTGGATAATATTCTTTTAGTGCCAACGTAACATCAACACGATATCTATATGTAACATTTATAACTGCTCCGTATTTGTTATAAATTTATTAGCGTCATAAAATTGCATATTAAAATGATGTAATCTGTCATTGTATGGAATTTGATTTATATCTCCAAGGAAATATATTTTTGAGCATTTACTGAGCATGACCTCAAGTCCAATACAACCAGCATGTACCATCATATATTCATCAATAAATACGGTACCATAATTTCGGGTTGCATTAATTAGATAAGAAGCAATCGTCTTCTCCTTAACGCAACGAGCAGTAATTTTAGATTTGCGGTCAGCTAGTCCTTCTTTTGTGGCTTATATAATATATACTATGCATACTATATAGATGCGTTCGATTCAATACTTCGGTATAAGTCTGCTGCTATATGATTTTAGTTTGCACTTTGGACATATTGAACATAAATTGTATGCCTTCTAAAGCAAACATCAAAAAATTCGCGTCCAAAAAACCAAAATGTATCCCAAGAATTATCCTAATTTCTAAAAGCTGTTGAGATTTTAGATGTTTAGATACGCAACAAATTCTCAGAAAGGACCGGTTTATGGGGATATGTTCGCCAAATCTTGGGCGTATTATTGAAGAAATATTAATTTTCAGACAATTAGAAAAAGTGACACTTAATTGTGTTTGGCCTTCGCCCTCATCTTTCATTCAACAAGTGCGTTTGTTTCAAACACCTCCATACCCATTTCCGGAAGATCTTTTAGAACGGTTTCAACTTCAAGACAATTTTATGCCACTAGAAATTACAGGAAGGTTTATGGAAGGTATATGTATGACATAACGCTGAAAGTTCTTTCATTAAAGAACTTTTTTTGATCACAGCCGAATTTCTGCTAAATCAAATGGACACTCATCAATAATCATCAATGCAACAATTTTTTGGGTGTTCATTTTAATGTTCAATGTAATTACTTATGATTTTACTTATACAATGCTTTACTTGCTCTATTTTGTGAAAAATATCACCCAATGAAACAGAGGGTACAGCGTACAACTAGTCGCAACATTGCATTTAGTCATCGGGTGATTTTCAAATTTTGTTATAATTTAGAAATATGTAACCAGAGTTTCAGCATATAGGTAACCAAGGCAACTGCTTGTGGCTGTTAGAGGCCTCGCGAAATTATTGAACATTTCTCTTTCCTTTTTTTTGTTTGCTTAATATATATATTTATATTTTTATTTGCTATAATTTTATTTGTAGGAAAATCTTAAATTTTCGTTGTAAACATAAAATACAATTTTGACCTCTATGATTTGACGTGTTTACTTCACAAACTCGATCTACCGTTTCGTAACATAGTACAAATATGTGCAGCGCATCAAAATTATTGATTTTGAACATTTCGAATTCAAAAATATTTATTAATTTTAAAATTTAATAATTGGCTCCCAGATTTGTTTTATAATTTTCTTTAGAGAAATTTTGCTATAACGGTGGCTACAATCATAGGCAAATAAGAATGGCACCTGAGGGGCAAGTAATATCTTTTACAAATATTTGTACCTTGCAAACTATAACCTCGCTGTTGCCTTTGGCCTCGCACATGCTAAAACCTCCACTATAAATAATGATAGCATTTGTGTATGACGACTAAATAGATTGGTGGACAAATTGAGTAAGGCAGTTGTGAGAAAAAAAATTGTTATCCTAAGTAAGAGGATTATAAATAATTAATATTTAGCTATCACAACAACAATATAACCGCAATAAATTTGACCAAATTTTGGATCGGCAGCCAACGCAGAATGTACTTTAACAAATATCATTTTCGATCTGCTGAACGAATTTTTTGGGACATATTATGTACATACATATATGTTTTGTATTACAGTTTATTCGAAAAGCGATACTTTGAAAAATACAATTTTAAAATCATTGTTGCATGTTCATTCAAAATTCTATTTGAACTCAACTCGCAAATCAATCTATATTTTACATCCAAATTCGTAGAGTTTATTAAAACACGTTTCAGATCCTTAAACTTAAATTTAAAATACGGTAAATTAGCTTTTTTTCTTATCAAACTCTAATAAACTGGTATTCTACATAAATTTCTAAATTTAAGTTAAATTCAAATCACAAAATTTTGTTCAAACTACAAATTCTATTGTTTTCGAAATTCTGAAGGAATGAAGGAATTTTCGTAATTTATTTGACGCATCGCCATGTTACCACACTTATTTATAGTGTTTGATATAGTGCGTGCTACACGAGTCTGAACTATATATATACTAAAAGGTCCTGCGTCCGGAAGCAATTCTCTAATGAAGCAAAAATGTACTTGCTTTTACTAAGTTAAATATCATTGTTGAGCGGCCAGGAGACGCTTATTATTGTTAGAACATATAATGAAAGCTGTTCAATTGTTTTGTGTAATATAAAATTTTCAATGATTTTAATCATTATGAATCTCAGAAGTTCATTCACGAAAATTTAATTTTGTTGTGCATTCATTATGCTATATAAATGACATTTAGGCGCATTACTGGTATATGTCGTAAATATTTACCGGAGATGGATGATTTAAGTATACTACAGAAGTTCAAATTGGCCATTTCTGGAAAACCTTTCATGGCTGTGTGTGGGTAACCAACAAAATGATGAAATTTTGTATTATTTAGTATAGGCGATAAATATGATTCGAAAGTATAAACATTTTCTTAGTTCCGGTGACAACATTTTCTATAAAAATTTCAAACTAAACGTCTGCTTCCATATATTTTATTCACAAAAATACTTGTAAATGCCTAAGACTGTTCTGGGGAGTTGTCACCCAAAGTTCTGAATGATGTCATTCATTGTAAAATAAAACTGCATGTATCAAATAGTACAGTGGCTTGCATTTTAGAGTTACATATATACCTTTTGGCGCAATTTTTTTTATTGTTTAAGGCTGGCTTATCGTACAGGAAGCTTTCTGTTTGAATTTTCATGGTTGGTTTATATTTTTTTAATATTCTTTAATTTTTAACGTAATTTATAAAATTAATTTCATACTAACTTTCATCAATACGAGAAAACAGAATAGAAAAAAATGAAGGACTGTCATCTATTGAGCAATAGATTACCTATATTAATAGCAAACAAATAAAGATAGAGTTTTATAGCTATGTTGGTAATTTTCTTATTAATACTGATTTTCAAACTCATGCAAGTCATATAGTGAAGCATTTGTTTACTGTAATATAAATTTTAATTGATCTGAAGCCGTTATGTACACACATAACTTTAATCTGTGCCAATTTCCAATATAACGTGTAATTGATTTCGAAAATTTTATGTGAAATTATGTTGCAATTCTGCTTAACTTTAAAATTTCGCCCCATAATTTATATAACATTATTGAAATTTATCATCAAAATAAAATCTCGTTTTCAAATCACGTCTTAAAATCGTCAGTATTATTTGTAATAAGAAATTGAGAATAAATCAAATCGGATTTTATTGTATAGGCAAGCTATTTAATTATCTATACACAAAAATTACACAACGGTATATGGTTAATTGTTTGTAGCCAATAATTTGACTGTTGAATTAAATGCCAAATTACTAAATTTTAAATTAAATATTATCTGTCCAAATTGTTTACGATAATTTCGCAAAACTATTTAGATTTACGGTTTCTTAACCGTTTGATATCTACAACCAAAATAAAATGATAATATTTTTTATCAACTAAGTAATATTGTTAGCCTTCACTATTGCAACATTGGCTTTTTATTTTACAAAACTAATACCTATAACATTCATATTATGTAGATCGGATTTTAAAAGAATTGGAAACTGTATATAAAATCAATTTAATCAAACCATATTCAAATTACTTTCAAAGTGATAGAAAAGTAATAAACTTGAGTGTTAAATTAGAATTTTAAATTCAATCGTTTGAAACGATGGCCCCAATTATATATTTAATACTCTGTGCTGTGCTGTGTTGAATAATGATCTGAAAGCCTCATGACAAATTGTTGGGCGTAATTAGAATTAATAAACAAATATTTATTAGCTACTGTATTTATGACCTATGTTTTGCAGACAAACTCAATACATATAATCGACATAATACATAATTCAGATTGATTTATTAACATGTATATATATATATATATATATATATATATATATATATATATATATATATATGTATGTGTGTGTAAATTACATTTTACGATACCAATAACAACATTTTACAACCAAAAATCGAATCAATAATTTTTAAATAGAAAGTATAAACAAACAAAGAATGCACTGTCATCATCATATTATAGTCTGTTCATATCACCGCTCTTTTCCAAAATCGACAAGCCCAATTGAACCAAAACAAAATCTCATTGTAATGCAGGTACAGTATATATATATAGTTTGAAAGAAATAATTTCAAAAACATTTAAGAGGACAGTAAATAAATATGCATACAATTAGCTATATATACGCCATGCGATTTGTAATAATATTATATGCAATAAAATTTACATAAATTAATAAATTTATTAAGTCTAAGCGACAGATACCTGCTATAAAATAAAATTGTGTACATCGCATACGCCATACGATTTACCAACTACAACATTATTAGTGAATATTTAGGTTAATATATACATATTATAACTACCAACAATATTTAAAATTATTTTATAGATTTGTGTCCGTTAAAATTATCGCAAAACTATGTATAACCAAATCTCGTGAACGTTGTAAAATTTTATAATTAAATCGGATGTTTGCGCGCGAGCGCATATTAGATACGCGCGCGCATTTTATTTTTGTCTTCTAAATGTATGTAAATTTCGCTTGCGTTAATATTAGCGACTTTAACATTAACAATAATAATTTACTATTTCTCATTTTGTCTGCCGTTGTGCATGACAGAGAGGTAATAATTTAAATAAATTTTATTTTTTGATAATTATTTTAATTAAATGATTAATTAAATTGCTTAAATCATGTTAAATGTTCGAATAATATTAGCTAATCGTACACATATATACACGGGTTGGTCGGTAATGGGTAAGATGGTGATCGCGAAACCATGTATAGGCATATACAAAAATTGATATTTAGATATGTACATTAAATTATTAAAGTAAAATTTCCTAATTTTAATTAAAATCAATCCAAAAATAAAAAAAAACTTCGAATATTCCTTCCATGTCGATTATTATGTATAGGTTTGATTTCTTTTGAGAACTTTAACAGTTAATAAATCGAATGAATTTATTCGTATTATGTATATATATTTTAAAACAGAAATAGCAAGTTTAATTTTTTACTCAACGAATTAAGCATTTTAAGCTGTTAGTCATAAATATTCCGATAGGCAGCTCTGACAGTGTATATAGTGTCGCAATAGTGGTCGTTATCACGCAGAACACATTCGACGATATAATTTTTGAAACCGTATTTGATAGAGTAAGGAAGTTCAATTACCTTTTTAAATGCCAGACTTTATTTAGAGCTTGGGATCCGTAAACATTAAACTTTTCATTTGTATAATTGTAAAGCATACAGAAAATAATAAGTAAAATGTCAACTAGGAAATAACGTAACTAGTTACCTAATTCTATAATTGTCACTTTTCTAAAATACCAACATAAGAACATAACCTCATTTTTCGTATTGAATAGTGTCATTTTGTAACCATAAAATTTATAACTTTTCGAGATTTATCAGTAAAGTAGTATATTTTTATTTGAAACCAACACTATGAACTTCACTTTTCATCAGTAACATAAATGTGAACAAGTTTTGATAGTACAGAATTGCTGAAAAAATCTACTTTGGCAAATCCTTCATTGACTTACTACTCACGATAATAAGAATATAGTCAAAAATATTCAATCAAAGGAATAGGCAGGCTTTTCGATTGTTTTGAAAACAAAATTTACACGCTCTTACACTCGTTTTTTCAATGTTGGAAATTTTCGAGCCAAATTATCATAAAATCTGATTTAAGTTTTTTAGTGGGTTTTTCAAAAATGAGTTACTCTTATGTATACACCACCGAAAAAGCTGACATGTTCTTGATTTATGAAGAGTCTAAGAGAAATACTTATTGCTTAATTAGAAGCACATCCTTATTTATTAATTCTCGACGCATTATTTGACATTCTATAAAATGGAAATTTTGTTTTAGTGTTAATACCACATATAGGTTTTACACTCAATATGAGGGAGACCCATTTATTTTGAAAGAAATTATGTGGTTGACGTCTAATGTATTTAGTTTCTGTTAAAGTGTTAATATACTCAATGAAATGTTTCGGTAATAAAACTAGGAATTATTGTATTTAAGAAAATAACAGTCGTGTTTTTTTATTCAAAAATTTTCGAATACGATTGAAGTTCGGATAAGAATTTTCTCATTTTGTCATTAAATTCCAAATGAATTTAATTTTTTATCAATAAATAAGATACATTTAATGTTAAACTACACATTTTAATTCACAATTATCGAAATAAAATAAAATTTAACTTTATTTTTCAATGTTCTGGAAAAAACATTGGTTTTTTCAAGTTTGCGATAAATTCATAGTACACGAACTCGAAAAAAGGGAAATTTTAAAACGAAATATTTTAAACAAGTATTTTTCACTGTTTTATGCTTGATACCTGTATTATTTGACAATAGACGTCAAAAAAATAGTTAGAAGTTGAAATTTATTCAAATAAATAGAACTTAAATTAAATATATTGGTTAAACTAAATATAATTTCCCAGTATTATTCCCAATGTTCTTATAGAACTTGAAGTTCTGTTAATAAAAAAACGCAGAAAACAAGAGTTATTTAGCAAATGGGTGAGTATAAACTGTAATCCGACTAAAATATGTACTAATTTAATTAGTTACAATAATTGATTCTAAAATTTGATCTTGTATTATTAAACTCAGCTGACGTTTGCTAACAGTATTATAATTTTGCATATCAGATGCCAATATCAGTATTTACATGCAGATCGGAACTGGCGATTGATAATCCATTTCTTTCTTTAGACATTTTAGATACTCGGTTCATCTGTCTCGCGTTCGAAGTTATCTTGCATGTAACAATTTGGATTGAGATTTGTTTATCTTCGTATCTGTTGGTCGATAAATGATGAGATATTTCAGTAAAACATTTTGCGTACTATTCCCGTCGGTCATCCAATTGGTAAAACTTGTTTTGAACGTTCGGAAGTATGACTACACGAGTAAAATCTGTAGTAAGTAAAACAATATTTGACCGAAATGACAAAGTGAATTGGTTGCTAAAATTGGGCCCACCTTCTGTTTCTCCGTATTGCTGACAAACTGTTGTCAATTTTTTTTCAAAACTGCATGTTTCTAATCCAATTTATAAGACATCCGCCGCCAAAACAATTAGATTTCTCGGAAATGCTTATTTGCTGACTGTAATTGGCTTGAGCATCCACAGTTCCAACTATCAGACTTGATGTGATAACAATCGATTTTTTGTTTCACATAACATGTCCTGATAACATCTGCACTACTGCATCAAACCTTTTTCATTATTTATAGAATATGCTATAATATTGCCTGTAATAGTTGTGCCCATTAAATTTCATTAAAGTGTGCCCGGACCTGACGTATTTTTCAATCGTTGTTGTAATATAGATTCACAATAATATGGGGAAAATTAGAAAACGATTAACATGAGTGGTGGAATCAAAAATACACAATATTTATGGTAGGATGAGCCTGTGTGAACGCGATCCGCAATCTGTGTGCATTTATAGAATTCGATTTCATTTCAAAGTTATAATTCAAACGGTTACCAACCATCATTGAATGAGTCATAGTTGAAATTTTAACAAAATATAGATTTTTTGTGCGTTTGAATTTTTCTATAATATTTTAATAGTGAGAGTGTTTGTTTACAAAGAAAAAGTTTTTCCGGTGTTTCGAGCGCGTATTAATAAATCAAATTGAGTGCCGCATGATATCGATAATTCGAATAAAATCAATTTAAAAGTTAGCACACGTTTAGTAATAATGCAGCCGTTATGGGTTTTACGAATCACCACATATTTTTTGGTAACAGGTACGCAGCACAAGACGTGTTTTCAGTCGAATTATTTTCTATAGACTAAATTGTGTAATTGAGAAGCAAGCATTCTGCGCTGAAGTGAAAATTTCTGTTTGTGTATTTTCTATTTTCATGGAAATATAAATTATATAGTAACACGTTTATAGTAGCTCATCATATAAATTTAATATAAACCGAAAGAAACTGGTGTAACGTGTCCACTGTATTTTCTTTGCGATTCTCCATATAATTATCGATTTAATAAACAAACTTAGGAAAGTTCTAACAAACAAAACGAATTTTCCATTTTATTTTATGTTGCTTGCATATAATTCGCTAGAACTATATGAACACATAAAATTTCATATAAATAGAAGAATTCTTATATAGTTGTTCGGGTGGTCCGTTACCTCAGTTGCCGTCGTGACAACATGCTATAATTTCACAATCTTATCATGTATAGGTTTGTGGTAATGTAATATTCTTAGCGCGTTCTTTAATAATATAATATGTTCTGATTAATTGTTGTAAATTAATTAATCGAAAATATTTAAAAATAAAATAATATAATTTAATCATAATTAAATGAATATGATTTAAATATATATTAAAAATATAATTAATCTTCTATATAATTTAAATGTTATATGAAAAAAATGTGTATGCTTTACAAAAACCAAATGAATTAAAAATAATAACATTGCGCTGGGGTGTACAAATCGACTGCCTTTTTTGTGGTTTTTGAGCCTACCATTTCTTTCGGTTTGGTTTTTGGAATTCCCATTCAAATTCAATAAATTTATTTCAGTTTACTTTTTAATTTATTGTACATAATAAACAATTAATTTAAATTGCATAAATTATAAAATATAAAAAGCTGTAATCAATCATTAAATTTTTATAATACATAAACTGATCATAAAAAAATTTCACTCATTTATGTGATATAATAGTATGATTATGATTTCTAATATAATTGTGCACATGCTCTTCATTATTTCTCGCTGCACATGTAATAATAATTGATCGTCTGGTGGAGTGGTATTTGATTATAATGAGTTAATTGATTATTTCCTTGTCTGACATCTTTCGGAAATTGAAATCTTGAAAATGTTTATTGCTAATGCGGAACTATTGTAGCATCAGATAAATGAATGTTATGTATATGTATAATATATACATATATATATATATATATATATATATATATATATATATATATATATATATATATATATATATATATATATATATATATATATATATATATATATATATATATATGTATATATATATATATATATAAAATTTATATATGTACATAAGTATTCATTATTGCAATTTTTGTTCAAATCATTTTATTGAACTATGACAAAATCCATCGCAAATTGAGGATTCAAATTTCAAGCGAAAGTTACACATCTTTTCGCTCAGTAGCTCAAATATAGTGTAGTAAAGTTGTGATGTACCTATATAATTGCTCATTAACGACAACTCGAACTTAGATCTAGTATATTAACATACTTTGATCATCTCTTTCGGAAAACACGACCTAGAGTCAAAGTTCGATTATAAATCCTATAAAAATTAAAACGTTTCACTTTTTTATGAATATATATGTATGTCAACATAGAATTTAATGTGATACATAATTTTCGTGAGTAAATTGTATTTCTTAAATACGAATCCAACGTTAAATTCTTAATCAAATTAAAAGACTAATTCAGTTAACTTATAGATTTCAGTTCGCTGTTATTAGAAGTTATCTATATAAAATGAAGTTTTGGTTAAAATTACAATTCAAATTTGAAAGCATGCATTTGAGGTGAAATTCTAAATTCAAATATTTAGCAAAATTCCAATTTAATCTCGATATTATCTTATATCGACGAATAACCAGCCAAAAGATAATTTTAATTCTAACCCTTCAAGTCAAAACGGAAATAAAATTTTATCTCAATTTACATGTTCTTCTGTCCAATTAGTACTCGTATACATGTTCAGTATGGATGATACAACTATTTCGTTTACTTGGAGTTTTCGGAAATATCGATATTTTGAAAATTTATAAAATATTTTAATTTCGAACAAACAAAGACTATATTTCGTTCCACAAAATTTTAACACTCAATCGAAATTGACACAGTTCAAATTTTAAAATAAATTGTAGTAGGCGTTATTTTATTAATTATTTCATTTGACAGATAATTAATTATATGTCGCAGAGATATTTAAGTCTAGTAGGGAATTTTACATAATTCTGTGTCTTTAGTGTTCTGCCACATATTGGCATACTATTTCATCTAGGTAGTTCCATAATAATTATTTCGGAGTTAACCATGGTTTCGCCCTAATATGAAATAGTTTTCGAAAAAATGATGTTTTCTCATTTCGTTACATTTTAACTAGTGTAAACAGCGCCCAAACTGATCTATAGACGAATTGACGAATACTAAAACTTATTATAACTGTTGCGAGCATAAATAACATGGCGGATTTATTCACATTTTTTGTTGCAGTAGTTCATTTTTCAATTTTTTTTGTTTAGTTTAATTTAATTAAAAAATGTCAAAGTTTTTATTAACCCGGGGTCTACACTATGCAAATTTGCTGATATTTTCTCTCATGATAATTTATGTTTGTATGTGTTTTTTTCAATTGTTAAATATTTGTTACAAAATTATCATAACTGGGCATTTTACTCTCATGATAATTTCTTCGAATGTCAAATAAAATTCGGTGAATACTGTCAAAAAATTAGTAGGTTTTTAAAATCGTGAATATTTTTTTTATGCAGCTATGAAAAAAATGAAAACCATAGTGACATTTCGTGAAAATTTCATGATAATTTTTTCGTGAAATAGCCTCCTGATAATTTGCTGAGAATGTCAAAATATGTATAATATACTTACACATACATTGGTAAATTTTATTTCATGAGAGAAAATATCAGCATATTTGCATAGTGTAGACCCCGGGTTAAATAGATAATCAGAAGTTTTCATTTTTCGTTTTTGTTTTAGAATCGTAATGCAAATGATGATTAAAAAAATGCCATAGTATATTTTCTGTAATGTTGATGACTTTTCTGCCACAAAAGGGAAAATTATATTGAGTCGCAAGAAATTCAAAATTTCTAATTTAATCATTTATCAAAATTAATTTATTATTAAAAATTGGTCAAGGAGAGAGGACGTTGCAAGCACCGGTCAAGGAAAGGATAAAATTTTCTTATCCAATGTTTTAACTAAGTTAAATGGCGATTTTCAATTAGGTGTTACAATTTTAATATTTTAAAACATTTTAGAGCATAAATAATAAATATTACTTGTAAATCTTCATTTGCCACATTAAAACAACATAATTAGTTATTTCGTGTTTTTTTAATTGAAAATTTTAACATTTTTGTTTTAATTCTATATGAAATTAGCAAAGTTTATTTTTTTTTAAATAAAATGAACTCCAAAACCAGACACGGTTTTAATAAAATATATTTATGGCATAAAAGTATTTAAAAAAATTATTTTTAATTTTTAGTGGTATAACTCATTTTCATACTAAAGTGTTTATGTTTGTGTGTTAGATCCACAATTTTTAATAGATTATTACAATAAAATAATAGTTTATCTATTGAAAACAATTAATCACAACGCAATTGCCTTATTTGCAAACTCGGCTTTTATTGATACGACTTAGAAATATTCTAAAATGTAAAAAATGTTTCGTATTATTAAAATGCGCCATACAATTTAATGCAAAACTGTCAATCAATTGACATTCTTATCTTTGACCGAGGGCTTTGTCTTTCAAAAACTGCCATTGACATAAATTTTATGAATTTTGTTTTTTCAAAGTATATACCTACTGATTTATGCGATAAAGCAAGGCTGCTGTATTTCCAAATTTCTGCGGGTTCATATAAATTTCTCCGCAAATTTGAATTTTTTCTTTATTTCTTAAAAATAATGTGGAATCATATGTATAGTTAAATAACCGATTCTGTTATAAATCACACAGGGCATTTAGATCTTTTGTAATCCTCGCTCCGGCGCCATTTGTTAAAGATCCCTCGTTTATTAATATAAATTTTCAACTTGAGATCTTCACAATTATAAACTTTTGAGCCCCAATTAATTTTTATAATTTTTTAAAGTTTATCCTGAACATTTTATGAACTCTTTCAACTTCTCTTCTAACCGAAATGTAAATTTTGATAAATTTCAAATTTGGAAATAATATCCTAATTTTTAATATCATATATAGTTTTAAGAATTCATTAAAAAGTTCTTGCAATTTTTAATGAATTTTTAACACATTTACATTTAAAATATGAAAATTGTTGAATCTACGCAACTAATATTATTTTATTAACTATAAAATTCTTCATTAAAAAATATAAAAAACGAAATAAATCTTGTTTCTCGGAAATTTTTAAAATTATTATTTTTAAATATATTAAAATGCTATTAATGATAAATTAAAAAAAAAGAATAAATTCTGTGAATAAATTTGAAAAACACTTAATTATTACAATTCTGTAAATAGAATTCTAAAAATATACAAATTGTTTAAACTTTGGAGGTCTAAATATATAAATTTAAAATTTTAATTTCGAAAATCTTAAAAATTGTGCAAACACTTTAAATTCCACTTCGGCTTTCTCTTAAAACTTTGAAAATTATAAAATAAACCTTAATTCATGCTCTATTAATATTTTTTAATTCGAAGAATATTAAATATTTAAAATTTTGAAATGATGACATAACTTTTTATTTTATTGGCTACTAATGCCCCTAATATGAATGTCACATACGCGTCACTGAGTGACGCGACGTCACCGTATTTCAATTTTGGTATTATGATTCTCGCCGTAAGTGAGTCTAATGACACATAACCTCACCTACAATTTGGTGGTGATACAAAGCGAGAAAATATTTGTTGACATTGATATGCATAGTATTTTTTACGTTAGACAAAAACGTAAGTTTTTATATTTTTTTATGTATTACAATAATTAATAATATAAAAATATTAATTGTTGTATTATAATAAATAATATTATTGTGGTATGTATTATAAAAAGATTTATTTTGAATAACTAGAAATAAACCGAAAATAGCTAATGGCGAACAATTCGCAAAACTCGTTGAGGAGATGGAGAAAAACTGTGGAGGAATACTGAATGAGTAATAAGATGGTTTCAATTTTCCTTTTAGTTTGTCCAATAGATACGAAAGTCCATCTTTATTTATACGAAAAATGCTTGTAAATCAAGAAATTTATAACACCATGCTTTAGAATATGTTAAAAAATACATTTAAATATCAATTAATAAGTACTAGTCATCCGGTAGTGTGAAAGGATTAGATTTGAATTTGACCAAATGTCAAAAATTCTCAAAACGATAACAACTAAATTAAATAAATTAAAATTTCATAAATGACACATAAATTTGATAAAATTTGATAAAATTTGACTCGCGCGGCTGTAGATTTCACGGTGAGGGGTGAGGTGAGGTGAAAAACATAATATTTTTTATTTATTTAATGAATGGTACATGTTGTAACCAACTTATTTCATTAGATACAAGAAGTTTAATATTGGTATAAATTTTAAAAAAATCTACAATTCTTGAAACTCATTCTGTTCTAACAGTTATAAATATGTATTAAGTTTAAATTTAGTAGCTTTCAAAATTAAAATTTTTAGAACTAAAATTAATATTCTTAAATATTGAAAAATTCTATGAATGCGGAAATTTCTAGTTCATTCCCGTTCCTCTCAATAAATAGTAAATATTTGAAAATATATATATATACAAACATTATAAAATGAATTCGAAAATATTTGGAAAAATAATTTTAATTGGGAAATATCAACATGTTGGTATTTCCCAATTAAAATTGATTTTCCTAATATTTTCGAATTCATTTTATAATGTATACACACCTTTCAATCATGGCGCATTAATCGTGTATCAATCTCTTTCCCACATCGTAATTTACACTGTACGCTCATACCGCTTAATTACCTGTTACTTTTCCCAAGCCAAAATTCTAATTTTATCTATAGATCGTTTCGTTTGTTTAATTTTCTTCTGTAAAATAAAAACAAATTTGATGAGTAATTTTCCTCAATAAGTACATGTATACATACATTTATATGTACGGTAAAAATCCGTCATAAAATACATGTGTATGGTGGATAAAATTATATCGTTGTATACATTTTGGTCGAAGTTTAATTGATTTATTTTGCTTGTATGGAATGGAATATTCAAACAATCGTGCACTATAAGTTCTGTACATATATAGTAAAAGTGTATTTATAGAAAGTATAAGAAATATATACAGTTATGTATATGAAATATCTATGCACATTTTGCAGATCTCATTTTATAAGAACGGTGGCAAAAACAAGCCTTAACTGATAAATGTCTAGCAAAATCCAAATCTTTAGTCAAAGTTTCATAATTACATAGTTTAAAAACTGTTTAAGTTAACACGTATATGTTGATGAATGTTTCGAGTACTATACTGTATTTGCAGCTAAATATAACTTAATTAATACTAACGATTTTCTTTTTTGGAATAATATAATTCGCTAGTACTGCAAGTACAACCGCAGTGAGTATATAAACCAGCATTTATAGTTTACTACTCGGGTGGTCCGTTACACCAATTGTTCTTAAATATCGACTGGTTTAAGATTTATAATTAAGTTATCATATAAAATTTATATAAATAATTTGAAATTGGAATGGAACAATGACCACCTTTTTGCCCATCAAAATCTGTGACCCATCACAATTACAAATGTTTCATTTTGGTATTAGTCAGACTCAGACATTATTATTATTCCCCCCGCATTTTGTTGCATGCATGTAGTTCATTAATATAAAAAATTATAAAATATATTTTTTCGTATTTATAAACTTCACTAGAACTTGTGGAACATGGTTGAATAGTATAAATATAAATTTCAATCCAGCAGAAATTGGGTGGTCGGTTACACCAATTGTTCTTAAATAGTGTTTGGTATATAAAATAAGAAATCTAATTAAGTTTAATACACATTTCTCTAAATAATTTCTAATTGGAACGGAACAATGATCACCTTTTTGTTGTTTGTTGTTTGGCTCACTTGTTTTTTTTTTATAATTTCAGTTTCTCTTGTGGAAACAATTGAAGCAGCACGTCTTCAAAAGAATCAGCTTCCGATCAAGGATAAACATAATAAAAAATTATTTAGAAATCGAAAGAAATTCTCCATCACCGATATACATTTAGAAGAAATTGACAAGGATGCAGAATATTTGAGTACACTTACGTTTACATTCAACTGTACAAACCGTCCGATTGGATTTTATGCAGATGTCGAACATAATTGTAATGTTTTCCATCTGTGCGATAAAAATTATGAGCGTATACCGCACAAGTGTGCGAATGGAACGGCATTTAATCAAATATATCGCATTTGCGATTGGAAATATAATTTTAAGTGTAAAAATTCGGAGATGTGGTTTTTTAAGAATGAGAAACAAGTTTTGGACGCCGGCCGTCAAAAATTTGAAGACCGTGATAAAAATAGTCCAGAATACGATATTGATATAAAATAAATAAATAATTTTAAAAGAAATCATCTTTTGCTGTAGGTATATATTATTCGCCTAAATGTCCGTTAAACAAATACATTTGATACATACATTCCAAATTAGATTCAATTAAAATTTGTTTTATGATCTTAACGTTAATTGTATATAATGGCTGTTAATTATAATTATCGTAAAAAAGTAAAATTTTCTATGAACAAAATATTTAGGTTTGCTCATTTTTTATGTCCGGTATTGCTCATTAAAATCAAAAATCTGTGATATTTATATTTGAATGAAACTTTATAAGATTAATTCCCCGTTTTTTAAAAATAAAATTCGCATATGCACATTATATTTACAACCAATCTTACATAAAATAATTAAAACAAATAGTACATAAATGGTATAAATGACCGATCACGCGAGCAAGAAATTATTTAAGAAGAAATTTAAAAGAAAACAAAACAAAAAAAAAACTTTAGTAAATTTAGGTTATTCGGTGTATTGTTAATTCGACAACTATAACAACAACAACAACAACACGAGTAAGTAGAATTGTAAGTATGTTTATACATTTTTCTTAAGACAGATAAAAAACAAAAGCTATATAGCAACAAAATTCACCATCACCATCTTAAAGTTCTTTTATATGTTCGATCGTTTTTTTGTTGTTGTTAACATTGGCTTTGATAATCTGAAGAAAGTAAATAAAGATTTAGTTGTGTTTTGAAATCGAACTTGAACGGATGGATTCATTAAGTTTTGCCCAATAATTATTAATATTTATATTACGGTAATAAGATAAAAGAATGTTCCAACTTGTAAATAAAATAAAGTGAACGGAATTTTTAGTATTTCTTTGTATAATTTAAAAAAAATAATTAGATCGAAATTATTAGTTGTATAATATATGTGTCTATAGTTTAACAGTGCTGCGTGTGTGAAAGTATAATAAAACTAAACATTATTCTATCTTAAATATTTATATTGGATATAAAAGTGAGTGATTGTGCTATTTTAAAATCTATAGAATATAATAATTGAGACGGTCTGAACATAAGAAATTATAGACTATTAAAACATGCAATAAATTCGCCGGTTGGCTGAATTATGGATTATAAAACAAATTATTTTGTTTACTTACCATCTTTTCTTCTCAAATTTATTCAGGTTACTTTCAAACCTCAACACCTTTCAGTATTTAAATTAAACTTAAATGCTATATACGAATGTATTGTATAGTTGTGGTATTAAGATCCACGATTTATTTGAGCTGTACTTGAGCTTTTGCAAGCTTAAATAATAATTAATATAACTTCAGTTGAAAGTATTCTATAAATAAGTATAAAAACAAATAATCTTCAGATTTTTAACATTGCGATGGAAGTTCTCTGAAATTTATTTTTTTTATGAGTTTAAGAATTTTTATGATTAATTAAGTTTAAAAATTTAAAGTTGATTTTGAAACTCAAGATTTCGTTAACTGGAGATTTATAATTGAGTGTACAATTTAAATTCAGAAAATTTATTAGAATTCATGAGCGCTATACATAAATACAACTTTAAATTTGATATGTTTCATGAAACATCTTAATTTATGAGAGTCTAAAAAATGGAAATTTGCAGGTCTCATGAAACGACGTCAGTTCCTGATTTGTATTCACGAGTCACGTTTTATAAATTTTTGGGTGAATTCAGTAAGAATTCTCCGATTGGGATCAATGCACTGATAAAATGACATGTTCTGAATGACTTTCTGCACCATTTCGGAAAAGGTATTAGTTGCAACTCACTCAACAAGTTTAAATATATTTGGTACCGACAAACGAATACATGAATGTTAACAATCTATATCATACATCTTGCGTATTACCATGAATAGTATCGCATATTTGTTCTACAAATTTTATCTAACAGAGTTTACTACCTCATATTCAGAAAATCGGATTTCAGGCTTAACTATAAAATGTAACATTTCAATTCGAATTTTACCTTAGAGTGAGTAATTTACTTGGCAGCTGACTCGAGTTCGTATTTAAATTTTTTTTAACAAAATTTACTTAAGCTAGTATTGTCAAGAGGATTTTATGTATGTATTTATGTATCTATGTAACCGCAACAAAACGATTTTCCGAAAAGTTGTTTTCCAAAAAAACATTAAAATTATTTAAATTTATTTTTAATTGCTCAATACCAAGAAATTGATTACCAACATAAATTCTAAAACCAATTCAACAAACATGCCAACCACATTTTAGTATTGATCAAAAATTTAAATAATTCAATTTATTGGCCAACTTCACGGTGCTAAATTAAAGTCTAACGGTTTGTTTTTGTTAGTGTTACTTATGTCCTAATAGATGGCAGTCATGATTCCAAGAACAAGTTTTGTCAATAAAAATCATTTGTTTATTTTTTATTTTTGTGTACATAAATATTTTATTTTCAAAACAATTTTGATTTGTATTTATGTTATGTTTGATTCGGGCAATAATTTGCAAATTGCAACATACAAAATTAATGTAATTGATTGAATAATTGTACATAATATAAAAAATTAATAGTTTTTTCCAAACCAATAAACGTTAGTAGTTGTCAAATAATATTAAGTTCTTTTGTTCCGTTTCATACGTTTTGTTATTTTATGCACGTGTTAAAAAAAACTTGTAAATTTAAATTACATTGTAATTATAAAAATAAATTTTAGCAACGTGATTTTTACGGTTGATCATTACGGCATTTTAAATAAATAGATGGCCCTTACGTAGAGTTATAGACTAGTTTCATCTTTCATTGAAGAAATTGTCATAGGTTAAAATTTATGATCTTCATAATACAATATCGACATGGATGTGGGATTAGAAGTTATTTACAAGAAAATACTAATTGATTAATTATTCTCAAGTCAGACGTGATTTGTGAAGTTTTGTTGGGGCCAATTATTTGAAATTTAAAACTTCTACTTCAATCGGTAGGTACCATAACTAAAATTCTAATTTGATTTAACTAAAACTAAAAATATTTGTCTAGCTAAATTCCATTTTGCTTTATACAATGCGATTGTTTTTATAAATTTACCAAAGCAAGGCACATTAACGAGTATTACACTGAAACTCACTAAAATTCTTCCGAATTTCGATTACCTTAAACTTTGATTATACTATGGAATAAATTGTTGATGTATGCATAATTCGAATTTTGAGGTCAGTAAGGCTAAAGGTTTCTCTAAACTGATTTAAAGCTAATACGACATTCTGTAAACATGTGCGTCAGGTTTAAGTTATTTGAGAATAATGTAAGCTTTTTATTCTAAAGATTTCTTATTAGTTCATAGATTTTTAAAACTGGTCAATATATATATATATATATATATATATATATATATATATATATATATATATATATATATATATATATATATATATATATATATATATATATATATATATATATATATATATATATATATATAACTAATAAGAAATAACTAATAAGAACTAATAAGAAATCTTTAGAATAAAAAGCTTACATTATTCTCAAATAACTTATACCTCACGCACATGTTTACAGAATGTCGTATTAGCTTGAAATCAGTTTAGAGAAACCTTTAGCCTTACTGACCTCAAAATTCGAATTATGCAAAAATCTATGAACTGATTTAAAGCTAATACGACATTCTGTAAACATGTGCGTGAGGTATACGTTATTTGAGAATAATGTAAGCGTTTTATTCTAAAGATTTCTTATTAGTTCATAGATTTTTAAAACTGGTCAAGATATATATATATATATTTATATATATATATATATATATATATATATATATATATATATATATATATATATATATATATATAAATATATATATATATATATATATATATATATATATATCCGCAATCCTAGGGCTTACTAGGGTTATGTATATGAACCCACTATATACGACAACATCAGTCACAAAAATTTACCTTCTTTTGATTTAATTGTATGTATATAGGTTTACTCTCAATATTGTTTCTAAAAATAAATTGTAGAGCTTAAATGAGATGAATGATGTACCGTGGTTTAAGTTAAAAGATTTATTTCTTAAGTCACATTAGATTTAAGTCATAAATTGTATATTTCTATAAGCCACATAAGTACTGATCAACTCGTAGGGATTAAGCTGAATTAACATAGTTCTAGCTTGGCCACATTATTCTAACTAAAGTACCATTTTATATTTCTGGATACGGCATTTAAGATTTCAAGCTTAACTTAGTCTCTAAGGCAAAACTATAATCCATTTAAATCTTATTATAGAATATAATTTATAAATTAAATTTTTTTTTGCAATTTGTAGAAAGCTCAAAACAATTTACTGTGGTATCAAGAGTTAATGTTTACTAGTTTTGGAATAATTTACGAATTTAAGTTGAAACTATATTTGTGTGATGTTTGATATATAATTCTGGAAAGTTGAAAATATTTTACTTAACGGTACAGTTGACATTTTCCGATTTTCTATGATAGTTGAGGTGCAAGTTAGATTTCCGGATTGAAGCGCCCGATTATTGATACTATGCACGGACCATAAATAGCAGTTAGCGCTTGATACATTCAGCCTATCTTATAATATATGTTGTGATTAATATACATATTTTAATCAAAAAAGTGTGGATCAGACGATTTAAATGTATAATTTTGCACTGCGTACCATTTATTTTGGTAAGATTTTTCTACATAAAACTTTCGTATACACAGTTTTACTCAAGTTATTAAACCATATATTAGATAGTAATTAACAGTTTCTTGAGTTTAATCACTCGATTTTGTATGTATATTTACTTAGTAACTATAGTGTGTTTGCAATGTAATTAAAAAAACATATCACATCGTTATTTGCAATTTACAAATTGCAGTATAATGGACATACGTTCAAGGCAGGTATATAGGTTTATAGAATTCCAAAAAGTCGAGCAATCAATTACAAATTCTTCCCACAAATGCAGGTCAACCTCTACTTATTTAAATATTTATATAAAATATTTTAAAATTTTTTATACAATAAATGCAAAATATTCAAAAAATTTGCATAAACCAACACATGATGAGTATAAATCTTCATTGGATTAAATTCTAGAGCATATACGTGCTATAATCACATGTATAGATATGTATATAGATATATAGAAATAAGGCGTTTAATTTCACTGTCGATATTGTCGCGGAACTCTATTTCTATATTACGGCAGCGAATGTAACGTGACTTGTAAATTATATTTAATAGCGATTTGTTATGTTTTCTTATTTAACACTTTCATCTCTCTCGTTAAAATGTCTTTCCAGGTTAAACAAATCATATATACGACAAAGATGATTCAGAAGAAACATACAATAATACTACAAGTGTCAATAGTGGTTGTCATTTTATTAAATTTCACCACACATGCACACACTAATAGCGAAGATGATAAGACAAATATGAGTTTGGGGAATAACTTTACGACAAATGGTAACGGAAATCCGGTTGGTTCAAATACCACATTAAATGCAGATGGTTGGATGTTTACAGTCGATTTATTAAAAAATGATTGCGTTAAAGATCTTATGAAAACGGGCCATTCGATCAAAAATAAATTTTCGCAACTGGTTAGTGTGTATCGCAAGGAATACGTTAACGGAATACCCACAGATTCGAGCGCCCGTACTTTTGGACTACGAAAACGAATTATGTCCATGGCATTACCAATGATGTTTAAATTAGGTGTAATTTCTACCGTAATTTTTACAATATTGGCGCTCGTAATCAAAAGCGTTATCATTGGGAAAATGATTTTGATTTTAAATATAATTTTAATTGTGCTGAAATTGGTGTCATTGAAAAAAGGACATGGGGATGGTTACCAGCACCAGCCAGTTGCATGGGTGGGTGGTGGACACGGGGGATGGGACACATATGCGCCACAAAAAGAAATTCATTTGCATATCCATAACAATGGTGGGCATCAGACAAGTTACGAACCAATTCCGAGTGGACATGCAAGTTATGGTCCGCCTTCAATTGGCCTAGCCAACTATAAAACAATATCGCGAGGTGATGTACACCCGCTTATAAGTCATCCAACACAGCAGACACAACAAGTGCTGCAAAGACTGGTGCCATACGAGCCATACTCGACCAATCAATACAATAGTAATGAGTACATTTTGGTGTGAACGTACACGATTATGGCATCATATCGCAGATAAATATACCAAAAACATATACATACTTATTTTATATATATTTGTTAATAATTTAATTGATATTAATTGTAGATAGAATAAAGAATTAATTTAGAATTTAGTTATTAGTTTTATTTAAAACCCACAAATTTGGATGAACGCGTGCCCAGTTTAATTATTATAGAAATCGAAAGTGCGTTTCAATGTAAATAAACTATTGCGGTTTATATAACAATCATCATTATACAGTACATATAACAATAATATTCTCATCCCATAACAATAAAATGTAAATAAATACATATACAACGATTATTTAACATCTTGTGGAATAAGAATTGAAAATTAACTGTGTTATGTATATATTGAAATGTATATTATCGCGTTTATGTAGAATCCATAAAATAGTTTTATTTTATTGTTTTCTAACCGTCAATGCGGCTATTGTTGTACTTGTTTTACAATTTACATTCGACATAAACATATACGTATGTATATATACATAAATAAGATTGAGTTGTATTTGTATACATATGTATTCTTTCCGATCATATATGCTAAATGAATGAAATTTGTTGTATTTGTTATGGGAACTAGGTTTGGTGTGTAACAATTATTGGACTGACTGAACTACTTAATTGAAAGTAAAAATCATATTCTGTATAAATTACTTAAATTCAGTCAATATAGATTATTGATATGGTATTTAAATTTTATCCCAATTTTTAATCATTAATATATGGTCGATTTTATTTAACAACTTATATGTTGCAAAACCATATTACCATATTATCTCGTTTAAAATGTACAACAGAAATTTGACAAAAACTACAATATTCAAATATAGAATTTATGATCGCTTGACATACTTATACTCAATCTAAATTCTGAATGCAAATAGTGGCCGTCTAAACTACTTTTGATCGACGATCTGATAGGCTGATGGTTGAACATTTTAATAAAATTAAATCCGAAAATTGTTGTTTGGCAATTCGAGAATTTTGTGTGATGAAATGTGTTATATAAACAAACTATGTCATAACTGGACCAAAATATGTTTCATTTAATAAATGAAGGCTGGATGGTTATCTAGCAAAAACTTGTTTTCCAGTCTAAAATAGTCATAATATACCTTCACGTCGACCAGTGTAACTACATATATGTAATTGTAACCCACTCATGTTTTATTTTAAATGGAAATCATATCAACTCTATTATATAAAACGTCATGATCAAGGTCGCACACAACAACAATTTATTACAATACGCAACACAATAATACTACACATATGTATAGCTTGTTAGCCGAGCATACTTGACTTTGACGTTTGAGTTGTTGGATTTGATACAAATTCAATATTTTGAGATCAACAATACAAAATTGTAGTAACTATAGGTCTAGAGCTCTAGGATTTATCCTCTATCAAATATCGCACTGTGACTAGAATCAATTTCAAAGGTCTCATAAACCGTAAACTTCTGAGATTATTATATACAATTGATTAATCTTTGCAATTATATGTATAAACATTGGATTCAAATCATTCCAATTAAAACATTGTACAAATCGAATCAATCCATTTTCTTCATTACACTAATTAATAATTACGCCGTCACCATTGCAATTGATTTACCGTTGTAATTGTAAATATTAAATTAAAATCATTGCAATTATGCATAATATCTTTTGCAAATCGAGTAAAGAGATTCAAGTAGAATAAATCAAGTAATCATTATTGCGATTGTTGCAATTATTATACGAACGAATATTGGCTCGAAAGAATAGATGGCAGATGGCAGTGGGATGAGTTAATATAATTGAATATATAGGGATGTTATATAGTATTTAAACTATCCTAAATAGTATGAAGAGCATTTGCAACGGAATTATACATGAATACATGAATTGATAAGAGAATCCAAATATTTGAACCTCCTCACTCCCTCAAACGTGTGGTGGCCACTACTAAAATCTGGTGTGCCATTGTCCCTAACCAGAGATCAGGTATTTCGTTTTGGACTCATTGATCTGACGTCCAACTGAAGCTGAAAACTCTACAAGCGGATCAAGTATATCTTTCACTCCGTTGTTATTCAGTACAATTACCCATATGTCATCTGCATATGCAAGCACCTGATTTTACTGGCGATATAGAATGTTGCGCTGGGGTGTTTCAGTTTTACGAAAGATGTACTCCAACATGAGATTAAAGAGTATCGGGGACAGAGCATCTCCCTGCCGAACACCCGAGTTAACTGCAAAAATTGTCGATAGCCTGTTCTCAACTTTAACACAGCATTGAGACTGCGTCACTGTCATCCTACACAGTCGTACCAATTTTGTTGGCATTCCTAGGTATTCCAGGGCAGACCACAAACTCTCTCGATTGATCGAGTCATAGGCCTGCCGGAAATCCAGGAACACCTGATGTACGGAGATGGATGTCTCATAATATTTAGATAGAATCATTCGCAGTGAAAAGACCTGATCATTCACCAAACAAGCCCTCCGCCAGAGGAGTGATTCTATCCAATACAATGTATGACAGTAACTTGTATGCTGTGCAAAGGAGAGCTATACCGCGATAATTCTCACACTTCAAGCGGTCTCCCTTCTTGAAGATGGGGCATATCGCCGCCACTTTCCATTCATCAGGCATTTCTTCGGTTCGCCATACTAATCGAATAAAGTCGAAAATACAGTTCCACAAAGTATCCCCTCCGAATATCAAGAGCTCCGAATTAATGCAGTCCACTCCACGTGAGCGGTTTCGTTTCAATCTCTGCATGGCCTTAGTGAATTCCTCATGGGATGGCTCCTCAGTGCAAATCTCCGCAGCCTGTTTTAGAGGTGGCTCAACAACAGTCTGTGACGCATGATGAACATCAAGCAGCTCAGTAAAGTGTCCACTTCATGCGCCAAGTACTGCGTCGATGTTGATACAGAGCTTCCCATCCCGGTCCCGAATGACGTAGGCCTGAAAATATGGTGTAGACCAGTAATTCCTTTAAATAAATTACGCGAACTGCGCTCATTGCTGAGTTGTTGTACTTTCAGAACCTCGGCCTTCCACCATTCTCGCTTCTTCCGTCTACAAATCCGCTTAGGTGCCCTTCTTGCAAGAGCACCCTTGTCGCAAGACGACACTCGTCATCAAACCAATCATTCTTGGGTCTGACTTTCACTATACCTAAACTCTGTTGAGCAGCACTGACAACCGAAGTTTTCAGTACCTCCCAGACAGAGTTCACGCAGTCAGACTGGCAATTAGCTTCATCAATGTTGTCGCTGACAAGATCCTGATATCGTTTGTTTTGATCTTCATTTATCAGACCTTCACAGTCGAAACGTACCATGCGTTTCGCTGTTTTCCCAGACTTGTACGAAAACTTCCATCGTAGCTTTACAGCGACCAAATGATGATCGATGAGTACGTATTTGGTTGCTGACCGATAAGTTCTCACATCCTGCAGAACCCGAGCCCGTCCTTTAGAAACTAACACATGGTCAATTTGGCTGCGGGAAGTTCCGCGAGGATGTGTCCATGTCTCTAGATGTATCTGTTTGTGAGGGAAGAACGTGCTTGTTACTTTAAGCTCATGAACAATTGCAAAGTACATCATTCTCTCAGCATTATCGGTCGCAGTTTCGTGTTGGGAGTACGGACCTATGTTTTCACACAAGTCGGTCTGATTTCTGCCAGCTCTAGCATTAAAGTCTCCAATTACCATTCTAACATCGTTTTCGGGTATAGATCCCATCAGATCGTCCAAGTCATTGTAAAATGAGTGTTTATCTTGGGGCTAGCTGACTTCTATTGGCTCATGTACACAAATTATCGACAGGTTGGCCAACTTCATGCGCAAGCGAAGCTTACACAATCGGTTATTTACTGCTTGGAAATTCAAAACAGCGTTCTTTACCTGCGGCCCAAGAAGAAATCCAGCTCCAAGATTTCCGAGGTCAAATGCCACAAACACCTATGGTGAAAATCCAGGATTCTATCCCAAACGCGCACTGCTGCATTCGCAAACTGAGCAAGTTTAGAGCAAGGCAGAGAGGTAAATTGATCTAAATTTAAAGACCTAAAGTTGAATACCTGAAGCCGAATAAAACTAAAAACTGGACAACTGCTCACGAAGTGAAGGCAGTCATCATCTTCCTCAAGGCAGTCCTCGCAAATAACACCATGAGCTAAGCACATACGAAGTAGGTGATCTTTAAAACGGCCATGTCCCGTAAGAATCACTACAAAGATTCTTAACTGGTTCTTTTTTAAAAATAAAGCATACTTGACCTCAAATTGGGCTCCATAATGAAGTACTCCGCCTTACCACAACTAAAAGTCTCAAGCCACTGAAACCTTAGGTCTTTCAATGCGTAGTCCTTTATAGCTAGTTGGAAGATAAAAGAACCGCTGGTTCAGGACCAATTAAAGTTAATTGGGAACAAGCTTTGCGTAAACAATCCGCGATCTCATTGCCTACGATGTCACAATGAGCCGGTACCCACATGACCGTAACTTTATTGTTAGAATAAAGAAGGTTCATGAAATGTTTGCATTCCTTCACGAGTTTAGAAACAGTCTAGAGATTTCTTAAAGAGTTAAGTACAGCTTTACTATCTGTATATACAGTAGAATATTTTTGTTTTTAACAGCAAAATTCAAAGCTGCAATAACACTACGTGTCAGCGCTCTTAGTTTCGCCTGAAAAATAGAACAATGCAAACCAAGACTACCGAAAAGTCTCAGATCCGTCCCAGGACAGTAGATTCGAGAACATGCACTGAGGTTAGCATGAGGGCCATCAGAGAAAAGACTATAGAGTCATCTAATTTCTTGGAAAAATCCTGGGATACAAATTTCTAGTTTGTCATTAACCATATCGATTTTTGGTAAACATGAAGAACAATTTTAAAAAATTTGTGTATGTGCTCCGATAGAACCGAAAACATTCCATGCCCCAATGCACCTCAGGCGATATATGATGCAGAAATAAATGTGCCTAAATAAAGGTGCGTAACTGAGGCAAGGAAAGAATGGATTCCATAGCGAGAAGTTGAGTCGAGGACATAGCCACAGTAATGGCTCTGCAAGCAAGAATTTGTAGACCATTAAGCTTGACTACAGAAGCCTTTATGTAAACCACTGGCCACCAAACAATAGAAGCATACGATAGAATCGGTAGGAACAGTGATTTATAAATTAAAAAAGCATCCTATAGGGCTTAAACCCCAGGATTTCCCAGAGCTCTTCTACATTACCAAAATATGGCAGTTGCTTTTTGAAGCTTCTAGATTTTTCTAGGAAAGTTATTTACTATCCAAGACAAGACCAAGGTGCTTCACGTGGATGCATTTAGTGAGCGTTCTCCTACAAAGATAGGGAACAGATGGTTCAATAGTATTCCTCTTCCCTGTAAAGACATTTAAATTAGTTTTAGAAGGATTGACGTCAAGACCCTTCTCAACACACCATGCCTCCACAATATTTCAGGCATGCTGAGTTAGGTCGCATAAGACACTGATATGTTTGCCTGACACTGTCAAAACAAGATAATCAGCGTAATTACCGACTCCGATTAATTTCCGATTGCGGTAAGGTTTAAGAGGCGGTCATTGAAGGTTAATATTAATCGAGATACACCTCTGATCATAAGTGATTATGTCATCCTCAAGTCTAAAATTAAATCAATGAGGAGCATGGAGCATAGACTAATGTTAATCACCTCCTATGCCGGATAGAGTTAAGTAGGCTCTTACAAAAGTAGGCTCGCATTTAGTATTGACAATTTCTAGCTCAGAGGAGCTTATATAGCTAAGCAGAGAAGAACCCCTGAGGTAGATGTTCGTACCCACCCCAGATCGAGTGATGAACAATAGCATCACAGCCAACCACCAAAGCGGTAAATGCTTATTCTTACACCATGTCACAAGATTTGTGAGTTCCTCAGAGGGAGGAGGTGAAAAAAAGTCATACGCCGAATAAACTGAGGCGATGATCAGTTTAGTACAGCAATTAGCGGATAGCAGAATAATGAGCACAGCCGTAACATCAACCGAGCTACACTCGGGAATAAGATCTGCATTAATAGTATTACCAATAAAAATGTACGCTCGAGTTTTAAGAATTCTTACAGAAGATTCTGCCATTAAATAAGTTCAATCCAGAGACATCATTATCAAGAAGATATGGTCCCTGGATTAGACAAATATCTGTATACATTACAGAAAGCAACTTCCTCCATTCAAATGAAGCTGACCTACTGTGTTGCAAGTTGATCTGTTTTATTCTAATCATGAACGACATTGTAAAGTCGCAGCTGTTTGGAACAATACCAACACTAAACGTTATAAACGGGAGAAGACTATGCTGTTTTAGCTGTTTTAGATGATGAAGCTTTGATTTGAAACATTGATGATTTTGTAAATTCATTTAATCGACCTGTTCATGATTTTTTTTTTGTTATTTATATAAAATAAATAACCTGATAAGCACTTTCAGAATTAGTAATCTTTTTGTTCACATTTTTCAAAAATCCAGAAATCTGGCCCCTTTTATGAAATTATAAATAAAGTTTTTGTATACAATAAACTAATCAACACTTAGGCGTACACTGTTAAACATAAATATTAATACGTTTAGCCTGAATGTTCTCTAATTTTAAGATTGTTTTATCTAATACGTAATACGAGTTGTAAAATAATCAATTAAAGTGCAATTTTATTAATGACGGCTATTTCATTTCACATTATAAACTGTACAAAATTTACAGCCTCCATTAGCATGCAACATTTTAATGATCATTTAATGATTTGTTTTTTATTTTTACGATCGTTAGACATAATAGTAATCGCACAATATGAGACTGATCATGCAATTTTTTTTATCGTTTTTGTATATAGCTTTAACTGTGCACATCCATCATGAATGATTGATATTTTTAATTATTGTTATCAGATATGCGATCATGTTACTAAACAGGTATAAAAGTGAAATTAGGTTTGATCGTTCGTGGGTGCGAGACGCGGACGCAATGTGTTTTAATTAAGAATTTTTTTTTTCGTCTCGCTCCCTCAATATACATTTAGAACTTTCACTGTGTGTCATGGACTTACTTACACGCACTTATATGGATAATTAAAATAATAAACATATTTTAAGGTTGTCATAATATAATTAGTATGTGTTTTTAGTATTATGTCTATATAAACTAAACATACTAAGTGAATCCGACTTCCATATAAAATGTTTTGTAAAAGACATATGAAGAATTTATATTTTATAAGCACACAAGAAGAAAGTTTTGTCGCTTACACCTAACTAGAAAAGTACATAAGTATATTATTTAAATGAAATTCGCACAGCATATATACTATAAACATGGAAATATTTTGTGTATCTCGACCGTTTTTGAAGCGGCACAACCATCAATTTAAAAATTCTTGTGACGATTGGGAAGACTTATATAAAATTTGTTTACGATTAACGTTTCGTTTTTATATATATGTATAGTTTCGAAAATGAATCTTTTGTCTTGAGACGCAAATTATAACCATGATTTTGTCTAAATTTACCATAAGTACCTTTAGCGACACGACAAATACGGTGTATAAATCGAAATTTAATGTTTAATTTATATATATACATACATATTTGTGTATATACTATATGTAAATTATTATAATATTTGATTTTACAATAAAAGCAAAGTGTGGCTACCTGAATTTTATCACTCAGCCTATGACTTGATTGTGGTTAAGATCGTGTGAACAAATTTCATATAACTTAAGATGTGTACCAAAAGCTTTGTGATATCAATCGTGATTTGCTGTATTACAAATATTGTAGCATCGCAACAGGTTACTAATAATAATTCAGGTATGTACTTTCTGCACTTACAACAGGGACAAGTGTGATAAATAAAATTGTATTGTGTATAATTGCAGAAAAATCATCGATCATTGACTTTATATTGTGTGGATTGGAAAAAAATGGTGCCAACTGTATTAGCCGACTAATAAATGGATTTAGCAATGATTTATTGATTGCCAGGCGACATTTATACGGTAAGAATATAACTGATAACTAATCGTGTGCGAGATGAGAACGGTGAATCAATTCTATATATACATAATTTTTATTCGGCCACAGTTGAAGCAGATCGTGAATTGGAACGAAATTTGCAAGCACGTCGAATCACGGTTTATGAGGTACATGGCTATAAACCATCAACGTTGATGCGAGTTCTAGAGAGTAGTTTTAAGGGAGTCGTTGAAATGAGTGGTGGTGTACTAAAAGAAATTTGGTCTCAACCGCGAACTTCTATTACATCCAGACAATTTGGTGTTGATGAACAAGCATTTGAATCCGAAGGGTTCAACGAGGTACGCGGCAAAAAGAAGAAACATAAGCATAATTTGCACAAAGGCACGTTGAATGTGTTTATGATATTGTCGATAATTAAAGCAAAAATTGATTTGATTTGTAAAATAATTTCGACCAAATTACAAATCCAATTTGCGATTATTTCCACAATAGGACTAATTTTGAATATTGCACGATTTTGGATGGACTATCGACGAGCGCGTAATCCACCTTTGTACTCGCAACCACCGCCACAACCATACAGCAATGATCAACAAAATACAAGTTACGATGATACTAACAAGCAGCCAGGTTATTATCCACGATCAATGAACAAACGCACGTACGAAGAGCAAGAGAGTGAAGCACAAGCGCTCGCCTATATTGGATATGGCGCCTATTAAACTAAATTTTTTTTTTGTTTTGTTAAACCAACCCACTTAATTTATTACTATTTATTTATTTAATAATTTATTTTATGTATTTATATATTTTATATTAAAATATAATTACGCGCTTATATGTGAGATAAACCGAATTTTGAAAAATATTACACTACAGTGAAAAACTTTCACTTGAAATAATCTAAATACTATATCTATATGATTATATACTCGTTTAATTGAGGTTGACTTAATATGATGAGTAAACTGCACATCCAATTTAAGCATTTATCGTATATGTATATATTGTATCCAGTTGAATGATTTTTTTTATTGAAAATTAATAATCCATAAACATTGAATATGCGCAATTGAATAAATACGCGATTAAATTCAAATGGTATAGTCGTGCGCTTCTTCTAAAATTTTGCAAGAATGTATGTTTGCTGGAGAGAAAGTGAAATAAAATTGTTTTTCGAAAATCGAAACACAGAATAAGGTAAAAAGAAAATCACGACTTTGACCAACAGTTACTTTTCTGAGATGAAAACATAAAATTATAAATTTCATTTTCAGTATAAACGGGTTTTTCGTCTTCAAACAAATATTTCTATTTGTTATTTCCACACCTTACTAGATACAAACCTTAGATTTCACACCTTACTCATTTGGCTGAGTAAGCTACATATACATATATACGAATAATATATTTGATAAATAGATTAATTTCACCAATTAAGTTACAAAACGATTAATTGGGCTTAACACCGCGACCTAATCAAAAAACTGTTTAACTCTTGTTGACCAATTGGCTTATTTATTTATTATGTTAATTTTTTTTGTTTCAACATAAAAATAAGTTTATGATAATTTTAATGCCTCTTGTCAAATAAAATGTTTTGTTTGAATGCATGAAATCAAACTTAACGAGTATTGTTGTAATCCAAACTATATAAAATAAGATGACCAAACGTATACTCTGTTCTATGCTTGTAGTGGAGGATTTTCGTCTATAAACACTTTGGTTATTTGAAATGAGTGCTTTATTTCAATAATGACTTATTGATTCAAATATTTTTTAAACTCCAACGAAAATCAGAGGTCCTTCAAGATAGATGTGTGGCCAAATGTTTCATTTCAAAAATTTTCAAATTTCAATTTGAGAAGTATAAGAATAGAATAATAGCCAATTCAACAGTTTCAAATTATTATGAGATTTGTTTGTCAAGACAAACTGAAACTTTTCTAGACCGTGAAAGACCGTGAAAATATTGGAATAAATTGAGTTTGGTGACTTGCTGGTGTAAAGAAACCGATACCGTCATTTGTTTAATTTGTGGTGTGAGCAGGAGCATAATCCTGATGGAATGGTGCTAAACATTATTTTATGTATAAGATATAGTCAAAATTAATTTGAGTTGCATATTTTCGCATAAAAAAACATTACGTGTTGCTTATCAGTTTCCTAAAAGTTTTAAAATATTTACCTTCCAATAACATAAACCGATGAAAATGAAATAAAATTAACCTGATTATCCAGAATACTCCATTGGACTGCCTAGAATTCCCCACAATGCAAATGATATACCGACAGTAAAATACGGAAAGTTGTCGTGTTTGAAAAAAACTCGTCTAGCTATTATCGAACTAAGTTGCGGCAAAAACTCATCAAATTCTTCGACTTGAGAGAATGTGAGAAAATTCAAACACCACAAACAATTGAATTTTCATCGAATTTAACGTATTTGAATAGATGGAACAGATAATGGGAATATTAAAGTAACTTAAGAATTTAAGAAGATTACAGAAGTTTATTTGGAGAATTTTATGAAGTGCGAAATATAATTTGGAATTATGGGAAGTTCACAGAATTGATCGTTTGTTATATTGATTGAATTGATACCAAATTATATTTTTGAATTTAGTATGTAATCCTTTAGAAGTAGGTTAGTTTGGTTCTATCGAATTATATTTTCTTTTGAAAAAATCCCACTTCTGATTTATATAGTGAAAAAGATTATTAAATAAAACTATAAAATGAGTTATGTTTTTTTACGGATTATATTTATTATTTTTTTGATTAATTGATGTCGTTCCTTTTCCTTTTACGTTCGACCCGATTGAAAGGACCTTTAAAACCGGCAAGCAGTTTCTGACTAACGGCAGAAGTAGTTACAACAGTTTTAATATACACTAAATCACCCATGTGATATTGATGTGCTCGGACTCGCCTTCGATCGAAATTCACATTATTTTTCAACGTTGTATTACGTTGCTGTTCGACAATTGAAGATCTCAAATCTTAAAGATCGCGTTCATTGAGATCATTATTCGTTGATACCAGTTCCTCTATCTGATCGTTCATCAATCGTTGGTTTAGGCCGAAAACAAATTCGGTTTCGTTTAAAACATTGTCCCACTGACCATGTTTAGAATTAGCTACTAATTTTGACATGACAATGTTCACCTCACAATTAAGTCGTTCAGCCTGCCCATTGCTCTGTGGCGAATAAGCAGCCGTAAGTACTTACTTAACATTACGATTTTTTAAAAATTCCATAAATTTGAATGATGAAATTGTCGGGATGAAGTCGTTTTGGAACACTCAACTGTCCAAAATATTGTATTGTAATAAATATTTAATTACTTCGGAATTCATCGGAATTAGTAGTTTTAGTTGGAAATAACCTAGTGAACTTGGTGAAACCATCCACTATACACAAAACGTACTTATTCTTTTTATTTGTAACTGCATATGGACCAATATGATCAATATGAGTCAATCAATATGAGAGTCGTGTGGAATGGTTCGTCAAGATTCTCATACCAGTTCAAGAAGCCTTCCTTTTTTCCCACACGGCGATCTACTGGAATCACACGGCGATCTAGTGCATCGACGTGTTTCATTTTATCTCCCGATTTGTGAATTATTTGATATGAATAATTTTATAATACAAATAATCATATGAATGTTATTTACTCTCCGCTAACGTAGTTCTGCGACTAAAAAATTAAATCGAATGTAATGCATTGTCAGCCTGCCGTTGGAGCAATACAGGGCCAAAATCAACTTGACATGCGTCTGTATGTAGTTCTGTATGAGTATTAGGGTTATATATTGCAAGGACTGGACTTGATGAAAGTATCTGTTTGATTGACTCGAACGACTTTATTTCACGTTCACCAAAATTATTTTGATTGTACTTCTTCAACTGAACTGTCTTTCGGAATTGAATATTGCTGGATAGCACTTACATGGTTATCGATTGGGCGGATACCTTCCTTACTAATATATATCGTATCCCAAATATTCAATGGATTGTTTGCACCTTTTGAAGTGAGTCAAAATGTTCTTCTATACGGTTTGGGATGCAATGAGTATATCGTCAATGGAAACTACAACGTCTCCAGTTAAAATTATGTCTCTAAAAATTGTGTTCACGAATCTCTGAAATACGCTCGGTGCGTTTCAAAGACCATAAGGCGTTTAGCATACTCATATCGTCCGTCTGGGGTAATAACTCGTAATTTTAATAGATTCGGTCGCTACTGGAATATGGTTAAACGGCATCCGTAATTCATTCAGCATCTACAAAAATTAGATCATTCGGAATTATAAATCGACAAGGAATATCCAGATATACATGATTATGGCCCTCACGGAAACTTTTCTATCTTCAAATGCAGACACTAACCGAACGATTGCTGGCCACTATTATGAATGAGCAGGGTGAAATAACGATTTAGTCGAAACACCCAGTACGTTGGGTGATGCACAGACATCACGCGTTTTGATGGGGTTCAGTAACAACGATGATAACGAAGAGCTCTGTTCAAATTTTCAACAAAATAGCAGTCATAGAGAAAATAATTTCGATAAAGAACATCAAAATAAGTGTGAAGTACAAAACATTCAACACACTGTCGTATCGGGGAAGACACGTGATGATCATCGTTATATCGTAAAAGGTATTGAGGAATTTTTACCAATATTTAACCCCACAAATGTCACAACCCTTTCACCGAACCAATTCATCAAAAGCGTTAAAGAAATTCAATATAAATCAGAAGTGAGATAGTAATCCAGGGAAGAAAAAAAATCGGTCGATTATATAATAAAATAATAGTTTTAATCGTACACGTGTGAATTTTGTTGTTCGTGAGAATGAATATAGTCAACTCAATTTAAAGAATAACGTTTGCATTTATATATATACATATATATATTTTGAATTGTTAACTTTGTATAATTTGGTTTGGTATTTGACAAGCCATATTTTTTATTGCAGATACGGATTCTACAACTAAAAGTACATATGATTTGAATGAAATATTTTGTTCGGTTCATGATAGATGGCGTTGTAATCGACGAAATTCAATTTTTTCAATTTCTCCTTCTTAGAACACACGCATTCGATTCTGCAATACGTTTGAAATAAAAAACATCACGTTTTCATTGGAAATACTCGAAATTCGTCATCAAAACAATTTATTCAGTTTTGTAAATCACATTTAACGTTTGTGTTATTTCTTATCTTCATGTTTTTCGTAATTGCAAAATAAACGACCAAATACTTTAGAATGGAGCGTTTAACTGTGCCAGAGAAAATTGAAATGGTTCTGGTTTATGGAGAAGCTGGCAGAAATCTTGAAAATGCTGTTGCTGGTTTTCCGGATAGGATTCGTTCACGTGCTTCATTTGGCCGTATTATCAAACAATTTATTACTGATGGAAATGTTCAACCGAAAAAGAGGACACGTAGAGCAACAGTCACTGGAGAAAATAATGAAATTGCTGTATTGGCAGCAGTGGCTCATAATCATCATATTAGTACACGAGAAATAGTTCGCGATTCCGGATTGCCCCTCACCAGTGTTTGGAGAATTTTGAAACGGCACAAGTATCATCCATATCATGTGTCTTTACACCAAGATATTCATGGCGTTGATTTCCAAAATCGGGTAACTTTTTGTCAATGGGCACGTGAACAAATACAACAAAACCTCAATTTTTTTCATTGCGTAATGTTCTCCGACGAATCGTCTTTTACAAACCATGGAACGGTTAATCGACACAACATGCATTATTGGAGTGTTACAAATCCGCACTGGCTTCGTCAAGTTGAACATCAGCGTCCTTGGACTGTCAACGTATGGTGTGGAATAATTGGCAACAAACTCATAGGCCCCCACATTATTGAAGGCAACTTGAATGGTCAAATGTACCGAAACATTTTGGAAAATGAACTGCCAATATTACTTGAAAATTTGAGCTTAGAAGTGAGACGGAACATGTGGTTTCGACATGATGGTTGTCCTGCACACTATTCGTTGATGGCACGTGCAATACTTGATCGTGATTTCAATGGTCGCTGGATCGGTAGAGCTGGTCCGATAAATTGGCCCGCCAGATCACCAGATCTTACTGCGCCAGATTTTTTTTTGTGGGGCTACCTCAAAAACAAAGTTTACACACAAAAACCAACAACACGTGAGAACATGATTGAGCGAATCAGAAATGTGTGTGCTGAAATTCAACCAGACACACTTCTCAGTTGTGTACAATCATTTGAAATGCGGATTAATAAGTGCATTGAAGTCGCAGGCCATCATTTTGAATACTTATTCTAGATTTACAAAACTGAATAAATTGTTTTGATGGCGAATTTCGAGTATTTCCAATGAAAACGTGATGTTTTTTATTTCAAACGTATTGAAGAATCGAATGCGTGTGTTCTAAGAAGGAGAAATTGAAAAAATTGAATTTCGTCGATTACAACGCCATCTATCATGAACCGAACAAAATATTTCATTCAAATCATACGTACTTTTAGTTGTAGAATCCGTATCTGCAATAAAAAATATGGCTTCCTATCTTAGTTTAAAAGTTACCCCCGCCCCACCTACAAAGCGGGGGTGTGGGACTATTTTTTTTTGCACTAATGTATTTCTCCCACGGTATGATTAAATTTTGATTATGGACATTTTTTCCGTAGAGTGGCTTTTTTTCGAAATATTTGATCGTCTCAGTTTAAAAGAAACACCCGGTATACATAAACTTGATTTATTGGGAATCGAAATCTTCTGTCATAAGTTTTTTTGTATGGGTTAGTTTGATTTGATCGAATTATATTTTCATTTGAAAAAATCTATATTTATATTTATCAAAACTTTAAAATAGAACACTTCGACATCTTTATTTTAACTGAATTGCGTTTTGAGTTTAAATGAATGTTATTCATTTTAATGTTTTTGTGTAATCTTTTGTCACTATATAACTTATTTTATATAAAAAAAAACTTTTTATTTTTGATTTTATAGTTTAATTCTTCTTTATGGTGACAATTTTTATTTTTGATTTTTTTTTTTTTTCGGTAAATCGATTTCGACTTGCGTCTTCCTCAGTACCTTGTTAACTATTCTTTTAATAGTTGTACACAATATCACTTGGTTGTTCACTAATTGAGTTTAAATGAATGTTATTCATTTTAATGTTTTTGTGTAATGTTTTGTCACTATATAACTTATTTTAAATAAAAAAAAAACTTTTATTTTTGATTTTATAGGTACTGAGGAAGACGAAAGTCGAAATCGATTTACCGAAAAAAAAAATCAAAAATAAAAATTGTCACCATAAGGAAGAATTAAACTATAAAATCAACAATAAAAGTTTTTTTTTATTTAAAATAAGTTATATAGTGACAAAAGATTACACAAAAACATTAAAATGAATAACATTCATTTAAACTCAATTAGTGAACAACCAAGTGATATTGTGTACAACTATTAAAAGAATAGTTAACAAGGTACTGAGGAACACGCAAGTCGAAATCGATTCACCGAAAAAAAAAAAAATCAATAATAAAAATTGTCACCATAAGGAAGAATTAAACTATAAAATCAAAAATAAAAGTTTTTTTAAATAAAATGAATTGCGTTACCCCAGAATTTCATTCCAAGAAAATTAAAAACTACTACTACAACACAAGCGTATAAAAACTTATCTCAGACTTATTAAAAATATATAATTTATACAGTTCATCAGGATTTAACACAGTCTTAGACTTTTTTGTTGTTGCAAAGAATGGGCTTTATGCCAATTTAAAATAATTTGAGTTGAACAGATTTTTGGATATTACGGAAATTTGAACTATGGTAGAAACTTTTTATAGGTGGTTCAGAGATAGCCTATATATAGAGTCCTAAACAATATAGTGATAACAAGTTTCCAGGCTCGCCAAAACTCTCAAACAATAGAACTTAAATGTTTTAACTTGACTTTCTATATACATATATATAGATATATATATATATATATATATATATATATATATATATATATATATATATATATATATAAATATATATATATATATATATATATATATATATATATATATATATATATATATATATATATATATATATATATATATGTATATATATATATATATTTATATATATATATATATATATATATATATATATATATATATATATTATATATATATATATATATATATATATTTTATATACATATATAATGTAACATTAAGAGAATTCCAAAATTAACTTCGATGAAGAGAACAATAACCAATAATATAGAAACTACTAGTATATAATATATATGTACATATGTACATTTATAGACAGACAACAGTAAATTTGAGCACAATAAACAACTAATAACAACAGTGATTTTTATTATAATAAACAACTGAGTTCATTGTAATATAAACAACCTTAAACTTTGAGCTTTTAGAATTATTCGTGTATTCCGAGAAATGTTGGCGCCACAGTCAGCGTTATTCTTAAATATTCCAACAATATGAATTTCACATATACGTATATATAGCATACTTCACCGTTAAGCTTTTGGCTAAATTTTAATGACATACAGTTTTTATAAATATGTTGGTCTGTACTGTTTTAAACATTAAAAATCGAATGTAATCGCATAATACCGAACGAGAAAATTAAATTTTACTTTTGAATTATGATCATATAACATACCAAATTTCTACCACTAAATATTTCAAAATTTTAAATTTGCGGAAGAGATTGAAGATATATTTGGGGAAGAAATTGCGAAAAATAATTCAAACGCGTTAAAAGAACATTACCTCCAAACCAATAGCCACTACTCTCCAATTTGTATCCGTTATGTTTTCTGAGATAATACAACATCTTAATTGGATTGTGTTAGCTAAACCGATCCCATACCCGGCTTTAACGACTTATAAATTTCTATAAATCCTAGATAATTTTATAATAACAATCTTTAACTCGTATCGTCATCTATACATACGCATACATAATATAGGTACCTATAATAAGAAGTGACACTATATCCACAGGTCTTATCTTCAAGTTTATAAAAACCTGCCAATATTAAAGTTTTACTTTTACTTGGACAACCCACTACATATACGAGCCCGAAAGCTTTCTAATAATATAAAAAATATATGATGGTATGAAGGCAATGGCTTGATGTCACCAATAAATATTATAAAATAATTGATTTCTTGTAAAATTTTATAGAACAATGTAAACTTTTTTGTGTGGAAAGTGACATCAGACAAATTGACAATTTTTTATGTTAAAATATTAATGGCGTTTCTTTTAAATTATATATCTATATAATTATATACATATGTAGGTATGTATGTACGAGTATATGGTTGATGTATAAGGATGAGTAAAAATTATAATATAATCAAGTCCATGCTTTCTCGTGATACCAAACGAACTTGATTTTGTTTTAATCCCAATTATCCTGAGTCTAACAAAAGATTGAACTTTAGACAATTATATATATAATTCGATTTTATTAAAAGTGTCGAATTGCATATTTCGAATCCAGCCATTGTTTCAAGAAAATATACAGATTTCCACAATTCATTTAATTCGATTTAAACAAAGTCTTAGATGACAACTAATAATAATTAGCGGTGGACTAACAGTTTGTAAAAAAACCGCTTATTACATCTACCATATAGAGTGCTGAGATGTTCTACCGTCTCATTTTCGATATTCGATAGACGTTTGTGTCTCTTTTTCTACGAAGAAAATTATGCTCCATTGCGTTTTTTCAATTACGTTTTTTCTATTGCGGTCTCAGCCTGTTAGAATAAATTTGCAAACTATCTCTTTTTCCTCTTTTCACTTGCCATCGAAAATAAAAATATTGGTGATATTTTATCGAATGAATTTATAAAAATAGAGCCGAGTAGGCTCACAATATAAATTGTGGAATTGATTACGAAATACAATACAATTTTGTTCGTGAAAAAAGAGACACAAATGTCTATCGATTATCGAAAAAGTGGCGGTCGGTAGAACATCCCAACACTGATAATAGTTTATGATTTTCTGACATCGCCATATCATCGTTTTTCTTCTTAAACTCTATGTAGATGAATCATTTATTCCTGTATTAAAATGTTACCATATATTTATATTTGCCGGGAGTCAATTAAATGTTTTTTTTAGTTTTATTTGGGTGTCGATGGATGGGTATTTCTTAAGTTTTTTGTATACGTCTCAGCATCTTTGATCTTATATTTTGTAAATTTGTTTCAAATGCCTCTTGATTACTACCGCTATTCAACCTTTGTCTATTTATGTGACGAAAATGGTATAAGATTGTGTATGATAAAATTTTTTGTTTCATTCAAATTACTATTATAATTAATTACTATAATCTATTAATCAAATGCTTCAATAAATTGAAAGAATAATTATATATAATAAAATATACAAAATGCTCCATTTTTTATTTATCGTCGTTTTAACAATGGTATGACTCAACATGCTCTGGATGTATCCAATATATCAAATTATTAATAGTCCAGCAGATATTCATGCAGATTTTCTTCAGTCAAAAACAAAATATAACAAATAATTTACAATTTGCTGATTATTAGAATCGATTTTCAAATTATTTAAAACTTTTGTAATCTAAGTAGGTTTTTCGACTAATTTGTAATAACAAAAACAAATTTCATTTGTTTATTAAGTATTGTAAATTTGCTTGTCTTAAATTAAGGTAAAATTCAGAATTGTTTAGGATTTTAATTAAGTGAATTATTCATAAAAACTATACCATTTTGTTATAATATCACATGATACTTATTGTAATTTAAAATTTTGATCGATCATCCAGCTTTCCAGCTGTAAAGATTAGGTTTTAATAACTCAAACATAAACGTAAGCATAGTATATGTGTCGTATACGTATTCGAGTTTAGAAAAACTAATTATCTTTATGAAAAATTAAATATAAGTATTAAAAATATTTAAAATTCGTTCAACAAATATGTTTGAGGGTTAGACTGAATATATAGAGACATAAAGAGATCAAATGATTGGAGTTAAGTATAAGTATAAGTTTGAAATATTAATGTTGTGTTTAATTAAAAATATCCTACATAATTAGGGTTGCCATATAGGTTAAATCAAAAAAGAGAACATGAGGGGGTAGGGGTCTCAAAATTTAAAAAGTCTACGGAATTCGGTCACTTCATTTTTGGGGTTAAACAGGAAAAAATTAAAAATTAAATTATTTTATTCAAGTATTATAACCATGGATGGATAACAATTTTCAAATTCAAATCAATTATTTTTGTAATTACACCGTTATTTTGGTCAAAAAATTGAATCAGGATCGGAAACATTTTAGTTGCCCCATGATTGCTTCCGTCGGTTGAAACCGATAAAAATGATATTTTGGATAATGATCGCAGTATATTTTCGACACAATATGGTGCAATAACGTTATTAGCGATGCATTTTGTTTTGGTTCTGCCTGATGAAATTCGCTTAGCAATTACAGAATCATCAAAAAGCTTTTTAAATAGTTTGTTAGTACATTCTGTTGAGTTAAAACTGAAATGATGTTTCACTGTGTGGAGTGCTAGGGTTCCTTCAACCGCTGATACTTTGTTATCAATACGGGAAAAATTTTTGAAAAAAAATCACTTACTGATTTTGAATTTTCCCCCGCTCGAAGAGCTTCGATATGTTTACGCGCATGGATATGTTGTTCCAAGTCATATTTTCCTTTATTAGCGATGTTTACAATGCTTTTGCAAATTGAACAAAATGCCTCGGATTTTGAATTTGTTGTTGGCTTATAACAATTGTATTTTTGTTGCAGCTCATTTGCTATTAAAATAATAATAAAGCTTTATCAAAACAAAACTTAATGACAATAAATAAATTAAGGTATGTACTGTGGTGAGGCTATGGTTTATTTGATCTGAAAATAAATTTAAATTAATAAATCTGAATAAATCTAACCATTGGAGAACACGAACGAACACACTATAACTGCAATGTTAAGTAATTGACGTTGAGTAAAAACGTACTAGACGTACATAAACACAAAAACGACGTTGAGTAAAAAACCAACTAGAATATAAGGACATAAACACAATGAATTGAAATTTAACAACAAAAGTTGTTTGTTGAGGAAACCAAAATAGATCGAAAATATGACGAACTTTGTTCTGAAACTTCTGTTAATCGGTGTTTCTATAGTTTTCGTATAGATTTATAAAATATATAAAAAAGAGGACAAATCAAACATATTCCAAAAAAGATAGAGAACAAAAAAATCTTGTTGAAAAAGAGTACATGTTCTCCTTAAAAGAGATCTGTTGGCAACCCTATACATAATCAGAATAATCGTGTCAAATGTCATTTTTTTTGAAGATTGGTGTTCACAATGCTGTAAAGACGTCTAGAAAAATAATTCGCAATGGCATAAAAATAATGGCATAATTATATACCATAAATCCGCTAGCTGACACATTATGAACTCCCTTGAACTTAAGAATTGAAATTTGGCGTATTAACACGCTCATCTCTAGAAGCATTAGGATCCTTATACAAGATCAAATTTTAAGCAGTCTCGTCGAGATGATCTTATAGAACTGTCTATAAATTTGACTTAAACATAATGACAAAAATTAAAACATAAATTTCTGAAATAATAGTTCCAACAAAGCATCAAACAATTTTTGCAGTTCATGCAGTCCATATATAGACAATTATTTCATTCGTTATAAAATCAATCCCAGATTACGAGCCATACCAATCCCTCAGTTTTATCAATAAGAAATCCAACTTTGGTTATAGGAGTAGCACTATTCATAAACAGGTTAATTCGGCATATATATGTATGTATGTACCAGTAATGCCCATAAATTTCATAAAACGAATTAAAATTTTAGAATTAAACATGCGTAATTGTACGAAATTATCCGAAAAACGAATGAAACAAAATTTATAAAGCTCGAATTAAAATTTAATTTATTGCTTTTGTCTATTTACATAAAAATTTCAAAAATTCAAAATTTTTGAAAAATATCAAAAATTTTAGATTTGCTAAATTTTATCATTTCAAAATTTTTTTTTAAGTTAAACAAAGTTTCAAAATTTAATTTAATTTTTAAATCTTGAATTAAGTATGTAAGTAAAATTTCATTTCAAAATTTAAAATACACATCGAATTTAAATTTTAAAAATTTGACAATTTTGAATTTGACAACTGCGGCAAATACAAAAAAAATACTTTTAAAAATTCAAAATTTGATCAAAATTCAGTTTTCAAATTTAGAGGTTGGCATCCTAAAAATACCACTTCGATTTTTATTTGACAAATCACTTTAAATTTGATATTTTAGTATGTTAAAACAATTTAATTATTGAAATTGAAGGCAAACCTTAGATATACATCTAATTTGTTGTTTGACAATGTCTGCACACTCTACAGCAAAGGTTGATGTTATATACAAATATTTTAGTACAGCACGCAGCATCGACACTGAGTCTCTACCCAGTTCAAATCTGTAATATACATATTTGTAGCATAAAAGCATATAATATGTTTATTTAAAAAAAAATGAGGACATTACCTCAAATATAGTATATTTTGACTGTGTCCGAAACCTGTGATAAATATTTTTTAGTACAGAATTTTGACATTATTTGATAATTATTCGCCTACATCCACAAATTTTTATTATGCCCGTATGCCGTCCGAAATGTATAATAAATCTCCCCACCTCAAATGCCTCACCACGTTTAAACGTCAAATTTTTGTGAAAATGAACGCCATTATTCAGTCGTGTTTTTCTTGTAATAATAAATTCGTGTCGATATTTTTATAAAATAAAAACTAATTTAAATAAAGTTTTATTAATATTTATTATTATTTTTATTATAATAATTATTTTTATTATAATAATTATTTTTATTAATACAAATTTTGTTGTGTTCTGTGTAAAATTGTGTTTGTGATAAATAAAAAAATAAATTTGAAAGTGATATTGAATTTTTTTTACAATAAAATGGATCCAGAAATAGCAATTCAAAACCAAGCATCAAAATATTTATCAAAATATTTATATACAATTAAAACCTATATTAATTAGTTTAAAAAAATGGCTAATGCTGAAACAGCCCAAGTAATAGCACTACCATTACCTCCGGCCCAGTGTGAATTTATTTATTTATAACAGAGGAAAATATACGTAAAAATTGTGCCACGCGACCTCCACCACCCATCCATGAAACATACTCTATGTTTGGCAATTCGTTTAACAACGGTGACACTATAATCAGACTTCTTGAAAGTCAAGAGTTCAAGCGATTAAATCCACAGCATTGTGATCGACGGAAAGAATTAAAGAAGCCGAATCATTCGTTATTTGAAAATTTCTTGGACCTTACCAACCTACTCATTCACTACCCGGACAGCCCGAGGCGAACAGAAAAGGTATGAAGGGCTCCTTTAGTTTATATAAATCATGATCATATTTCTAAAAGTATATTTCATTTAGATTGAAGATTTAAATCTTCTATTCGTCCACATCCACCACCACCTGCTAAATGAATTTCGGCCACATCAGGCGCGTGAAACCTTTCGCGTCATTATGGAGATGCAAAAGAGGCAACGAGTTGAGACTGCTGAACGATTCCAAAGACATTTAGAGAAGGTGAGAGAGATTGTCAAAAATCCATTCGCAGCATTACCAGACAATATACATTTGGACAATAAACTCATGTTGCCTGATAATTTTCTCGATATGGATAACGATTCACAGAATAATGGGGCGGGTGAAGATGGGATTTATCCTCACGACAGACTTATGTGCTGTATTGTAGATGATTTACTCTTATAATTAAATTAATAACATTAAATATATTAAATTGTAAAGCTTTTATTTATTAAAAAAATCATTTTTGTATATTCGAAGTTTTATTTATTTTTATTTATCTTTTAATCATTTCATTTTACATTAATTCAGTGTGTTTGTTCATATAAATTATATATATGCTCGTATGTATATAAATAGTATCATCCCGCCATAAACATCATAAAATTTCGATCCATCCGCCATTTTATATGCATACAAATTTTTTTCTATTGCTCGGCCTACAACACAATGATATAATTTATTTGTTCGTATCTGTCAAAAATTATGATAGCGATAGACTATAATAATTTGGGTGTCTTAGGTTTTTGCATGTAAATGTCAAAATTCTGTACTAAAAAATATTTATCACACGTTTCGGACATAGTCTTTGATAATTTTTGTCTATAATGGCTGGTTTACATTCAATCTTTAATCTTTTTTCCAATTCTATTCCTAAATCAAATATGTAAATAAAAGAAGATAGCTATACGCTTCTAAATGGAAAAAATTAATAGGTGTGGAAAAGACAACTATGTTATAAAGAAAAATTCACAATTTGGCTGCAAACTTTACAAAAAATACCAAAATAATGAAAAAAAGGCACGGGTTCGTCACGGTTTTTTTTTGTAAAAGATAAAGTTTATTTGACTATGCCCACTTTAATTTTTCATGCAAATAATATGAATGTACTTGTTTCTCTTACGTCCATTTTATTGAATAGAGAAAAAGATTGAATGTAAATCAGCCTTAACAAAAGAGTAAAGATTAGAACAAAACAAAAGGAGTACTAATATACTCTTGAAAAGAGTATATCTGGTAGCACCAATGTGTCTGGTGCGCCAATATGATCTAGTAAAATATAACCAATAAACGAACACTTTAAAAGCTCACGTTTATTTTCCAAAGTTGTCATGTTATAGGTTTTACATCCGCAGTAATATTTGGTCATGTTGTAATTCAAGATTATACTCCAACCATTTTTCCAACTTATGTGGCATACACGTTTTTCCTGGATCCTCTCGAGGCTTCTTAATATATTTGCCATAAAAGACCATCCAATATCAACCACGTATTCAACTAGTGACCAGGCGTAAGCATATCAGAGATCTTGATTGTCTTCGTAAATTTATCCAGTCCACCGCTTGATAATACACAGCATTATACCTTTGTCTTTGATTGCGGTTTAGGAACCCATCTCAAGTACATATGAGTCCTTAATATTCATTTTGATTTGTCGCTGCTGCCCTTGAATTGATAGCCAAAGAAAACTAATTTATTTTTTCAAATTTTTTTCAGTCCAATACAGACAAGACATAATAAAAACTAGCACATACCATAACCATATGTTCTTGAGGTTATAAGCAATATACTGATATACACTCAGTCGGAGTTATCCTCATCTTTCATTTCACAATACTACTACAATAGTTCATAAATTAAAGCTGTAGCGTTTATGGATACCGATCTCGTTTAGTTTCGACCAAAGATCGTTTAGTCTCGGCTATACGTAAGGAAATTCGTCTAAACCTTGAATTACTCTCGTATGGCCTATTTCTAAAGAAATTTTTACTTTAAATTAGAGTTATAGTGATTGATCGGCTTATATTCTTTACTCAAGACGCAAGACTATTTCACGTAATTAATCTGACGTTAAGCAAAATTAAAATCTGCAGTTATTAACTATTGTAACGCTTTCTTACGGTATTTTGGACTGCAGCTGTATATTTGATCATTTGTTATCGAAAAGCAAAATGTAATATACATTAAAATAAAACTTGTCGAACTTTTATAATGCGAACTGAAGCTTTACAATTTACAATAATTTGGTCTGGAAACTAAACAATACTATGTAGAATACTTTAATTTATTTGTTTCTAAAACACAAATAATCCGGCAGTTAATAGAGAGTAAAATCAATACATTTAATAAAATAAGAAGATATGTGTGAAAAACGATTTCTTTTCTATTAATGTCCGAATAAATAAATTAAGAATACATTCATGCATAAAAGCATAGTTTTTAAATGCACGCATGATTGAACGTACATTAATAATTATTAATTAATAAATTAGCTCATAATTATATTTAATTCATGTTACACACGGCACGAATCCTTCCCGCGCACCATAATCAATTCTTTGTGAACACTACCGAGTACCGAATGAGTTTGGTACAACTCGCTAAAGATACATATATGAAGAAAAAGAAATTGTTGTTTTTTTGTTCTTTTTCGATTTTCAAAGAAATGTAATAACAACATGACGACTAAAGATATGAGAAATGAATCAAACGCAAAACAACATCAGAAAAAAAAACAAGTTTAAGTTTTTTAATTTCTTATACGTACATTTTTGTTTTATTTTCTTCTCTTTTACTTACATATTGGTTGCCATTGGGTCACATAAAAACAACGTTCAACATTTGAAATTGATTCATTTTACCTTGGACTTGGTACTAGTGAAGAGCGTTCGACGAGTTGAGTGGAACATCGCGTTTAATTTGTCCACTGAACCTAACCAAAAAATATTTAAATAAAAAATAATTTGATTGTGACAGTTAATAACATAAACTATAAAGTGTATTTTGTAATATATTGTGAGTGAACGGCAAAATTAAGTGAACATATCGAGCATGATTTTATAATTTATATTAATATATTGTGAGATTTCTACTATTAATATGTTTGCCAAAAAGTTACTAGTTTTATCTATAGTGATAGCATTAAGTGTTGCACAACAACAACCTGATCAACAAGTAACTAAAGATGGTGAGTTATTTTTTTGCAACAAACCGATCCGGTTTTAATTTACCGTTATATAAGTTTGTAATTTTGCCAATCGTCTCGAGTACTAACTACTAAATCATATAGATATAAATTAATAACAGTTAATATATGTATATATATAAGAATCAATATTTGTGTACATGTAATATGTATATATAAAAGAAGAATTTGTGTGTGCGAAGAAAGTTTTGTGCTTTACATACTACAAGCTAAGTGACCCAAATTTTTATATTAAAGTTACTTTTGCGGTGAAATTAAAATTCATATTCAAAACTATAATGAAAACAATTATAATTAATTAATTTAAAAAAATAATAAGTTTGTCTTTTGATGCATCAACAGTGTATTTGAAAATAGATAATTTTTTTAGTATAAAATATACGCGTTATCATCTCGAAAGAATGAAAGTTCCCAGGCTATACAATTTAACAATACTATTATTATGTATACTTACCTACATATATATATATATATACATAATACCTATATATGGCTTCCATTAAACATAATAAATTGATTAACTCCGCAGTACATAAAATCACAGTTATTTTCGTCTCTATACACACCATAATATACTGTAATATTATGATTTAATAATCATCATAATAAGTAGTTATTTCGCGTAGATAATTAAATAAATTTTACTGTAAATGTTATAAACTTAACAATAAAATGAAATAACTATTAATTAGTTATTATGTACTGAAGTAAACATGTAGATTTACGCGCCATTTTGCTCGTATGAAAAAAAAACAATTGGCACAAGCTAACCTCCAAAATTTCGCCACTTAATTTTATTGGTATTTAAATTCGAAAATTCATTTTTTTTTAATAATTTCACTTGAGTCATTTTCAATATAGATATGTACGTATGTATGTTCAAAAAGTATGTTATTGTGTTAAAAATATTCTAACCAACTAAATAAATTTTGTATAGGTATCGTCGGTTTTATTAATGTACAATTGATTGATTATCAAAATGATGAGCATCTTTGTTACGAGTATATATGAATTATAATAATATACTGTTATATGTAAAAAAAATTGTTAAAAATAGGACAAAAAAAAGTGAAAACAAACACACACATTCTGACTCTATAGTCAAGTCTAGAAATTAAAATAATTCACATATCGCTTTTAGTTTTGTTTTTAATTGTCTCACTATTAAATTAAATTTATTATGTTATATTCTTTAACATTTTTTTTTTGTGAGAAGAGAAAGTTATTTAAACAAAAAATAAAATAATTTTTTTTTATCTCATCATTACAGATTTATCATCACCGTCCACATTTGTCGATTTAATTTTAGTATGTCCATTCCAAAATGAGCCGGTTAAATGTGCAGGACGATATGCGGGACGCATGCTCAATGAATTTACTGTACAGCTGACAAATGCACGAAAGAATGTGTTAGGTAAGAAAATGATGGTGAGGGGCAGAGGTCACTAATTATATTAAATACAGTTAGTTGTTATATTGAGTCGTGTCCGGAAAGTTTCTCTTTTGGATAAAAATAAAAGCTTAAATAGAGTTATCGGTATAATTCTAAATTTATCTCTCATAATATACATATTAAGCAATTTTTAATGTTTTTTTTGAGTAATCGTTGGCCACGAGAAGTAATTGTAATCAGTTAACTTAACCACTAAATTTATAGTTTTGGTTTTATCTAATCCTATTCTTAAATTGTTTTGATTGAAACAAAATCTGACAGAACTATTTTGCAAGTGATATAATATCTGAACCTAAATTCTAAGCAAAATGTCAAATGGAAAGAGTTTCACCCAGAAATAGTTAATTGCGGAATTAAATTAATTCTCAAATAAAGCTTTAAGTCTAAATTGGCAACTTAAGCCATCATTTATTTATAAATAATTTAACATTCATTTATACCTATAACTATAAGTAACTGAATTATATCGAATCTATTAAATTTATAATTTCCTTATAATCCCAATATAATTTCCTTATAATCCCTCATGCAATTCATTGCGAATTTGTTTAAACGTTTATAGTTTGTTTTCGTAAATATCTAGTTAACGGAAAGATGTATGGCCATTTCCTTTTTGGATCTGTCTCTGTCACTGGGAGTAATGGTGAAATTTCTTGGTCGGTAATACGGCCTACAATTTTTACCCTTGACAAACCTGAAAAATGCAAATCATCAAATAAAATGCTCCTGCGGAATTGTAAATTTATTGAAGACACAGATGAAAAGCCTTTTCGAGCTGAAAATACTTCTGGCTATGTTATCAAATCATATACGTGTTCTTATTTCCATTGTATATGTATATATGTTTTGTGTCAAAACAAAATTTAATTTATGGGCTAGTTATGTAGCCAAATACGAAACGGACTGAAGTATAAACGAATAGATTGGATACACCAAAACACAATAAATCAACCGAATATGTATGTATATGTCCGCGACTGGCTCTCAATGTTCGAGCGTTCTTTCGAGCATTTCGGCCGATATTCCGTTAATTACGCGTGTTATGTTCGCTTCTAATGCAGGAATCGATTGTGGTTTATCGATATAAACAAGTGATTTCAGGTACCCCCATAAAAAGTAATCTAACGGCGTCAGATCACAAGATCTTGGAGGCCAATTCACGGATCCCTTTCTTGATATGATGTTCTCATTAAAATTTATTTTCAATAAATCGATGGGGTGGCCAGCTATGTGGCACGTTGCACCATTCTGTTGTTTTGTATGCTTTCAAATCAAGACCTCTCTTCAAAATACGTCACAATGTTCCATATGAGAGACCCAGAGCTTGAGAACGGCGACGAATTGATTGAATGCGGGCTTCACGTACACTTTCAGTTACAGCAGTAATATTCACATTAGATCGACTTGTACGCCTCCAATAGGGTGATGAATATCCAATAATGAAAAAGTGGTTCGAAATTTATTGATTGTTTAGCGAATAGTGCGTTCAGTTGGACGATTATGAACACCATAAAATGCCCGAAGAGCACGAAAACAATTTTTCACTGAACACTGATTATTGAAATAAATTTCCACAATCAAAATGTCGTTTTAACCGTCCTCATTCGTCTTTCGTTTCATTTTCATTTCAGTCCGCTTCATTTATGGCGATATAGCCGTTAGACTTTTTATCTATTGATTTAATTTAATTACCTTAATCAGATTGACATTTAACCCAAAATGTTCATGGGTTTAAGTAATATAATTCATTCAGCGGGCAGTTAACTAATTGGCTTAGTATATACACTAGATTATACGTCTTTAGTAAATTGTAGAATATTTCTACGGTTATTTTATGGTTACTTATAAACTTGAACATAAGAGATTTTCTAAGTTTCATAAAATCGTTTTAGAAATCTTCAACCAGTAGCACAAAAGTTACAATGCGGACAATGCAGATAATTTTACTGTCTGTTTGTTTCTTATTTAATCCAACATATTATGTCGTTGCTAGCTAAATTGAAAACCCACGGTTAAAGGCCCGTTTTAATTAAACGAGGCGAAGTCATCTGATCGAAATCAAGGTTGAAAAATTCCATTTGAATCCCACCTCTATTGGTAATATAAAATGGGTCTTGCCGCTTCAATCGCTTCTGCTTTAACCACTAAATTATTTTTAATTATTTATTTAATTATTAACCAAAAAATTAGGCAAAAACTCATTTATGAGGTGTGAAGTTCATCAATAAATCCCAATTAGTTCGGTTTATTGCGGGTGGCAATTGCGGCAGTCGTTTAAACAATAACAGATCTTCGGGATGTTATTATTTCGGGAAATATATAATGAAATCGAAATTTTCACCACTTCTGACATTTTGACCAGATATTGACACACACATCACAAAATATAAAAAAGTGCATCAAAAGTAAAAATAAATTTAAATTGAAAATTTTATAAATGTGAACAAACACGACTATTGGGCAAGGAAAGTCAAAAATTACTTGGTCAGTCTAATGGTTTTATAAAGTCAAGTGGATTAAGGTTTATAGAAATTGACCTGAACAACAGTTAACGGTCAATTTAACTCCAAAGCAAAGATCGAAGTAAATAAAAGCTTATTATTTTGATGGGAGACAAACAATTAACCTAAACATCTAATGTACTAATTTTGTCGGGTACAGAGCTATTTTGAAATGTCAAACAGTTAAAAAAAACTAGAATAAAAGTTGGACGGATGACTCCACCACTCAATGCCACAAACGGGCCCAATACGATGCAATACATCGGGAATCAAACTCGATACCTTAGAAACGCCCTATTAACTGTGTCAACGGAGGCGGCGAAAAGAAAGACAGTTAGTAGTTTGATGTTTTCTACCGTTTCCACATGAATCCAAAATATGTAGATAAAAATTTTTTTCAACTGAATTTCCAATTTCGAATAAATTCAGTACTATTCAATTTTCATTTAAGGCGTTATGATTTTGATGTATAACTGAAGATCTTTTCTCTAATTGAAAAGAAAAATATTTAAATTAATTAAAAGAGTTCAATAAACCACTTATAATGTACTCAATTTTGTAATTAGGTTCTTAAATTTTATAGCGATCTTAATAACAAAATAAAACTGTTATTAATGATCAAATGTACACACAATGTGTTATGAAAACCACTTTTCTCTCATGAGTATATACATATATATACATGACCCATCGATCATATAATCGCACACGCGTTAACAAAACGCCACTTAAATAATAAGATTCTCATCACCACGCATCACAATCCATAAGAACTAACTATACAATAATGTAATAAACTAATAACTGTATGATCATTGACCATCATAAAATGTCGATCACTGGGGCATTAAAATACTCGCAGACAGTTATTATAATCAAGGTGTTATACACAAAGCACACAAACAGTGTACATATTATCACATAATCCATTTATACAATCTAATACATACATTTAAATAACCAGTATTTTATGATTTAATTATATGTATGTGTACGAAAACACAAACATATTATGAATGGTCATTAATCAAACATTAAAATTAAAAATCTTAAGACGAATATAAATATAAAAGCATAAATCATAAAAATTAAACTACCGTAACCCCGCGTGTACCTACTAACGGAAGTAACAATTTAACTAACAATTTCGTAATAATTACAGCCGTACCTATAATAAATAAAACCCGGTTTGACAGTTTGTTTTTAATTTTCAAAATATTTTTTATTAAAATTCTTTTATGATTTCCAGTTGAAGCCGATCGTGATGTTGAAAAAAATTTACAAGCACGTGGTTTTAGTGGGTCAGAATTTCGAGGACAAAAACCATCCGTAATAATGAAAGTAATTGAAAGCAGTGTTGAAGGTGTAACCGCATTAGTTGGAGATGCAATTGCAGAGTATGGTTGATTTATAAATTATAATATAATTGGCATGATCGTAATTATAATTTTTTTATAGAGTTTTGGCGCCAGAAAAATCGCTAGAGAAACAGGACGATGATGATATTGGTGATTTTATGGACCTCGACGACGATGGATCCGGCGATGAAGCAGAATTTGATCATGGTAGAGAGATTGGAGGTGTGTGGGGCTTGGGGAAAATGCATCTATCATATATGCATCATCGGGTTAATGGGTTTCCTATTTACATATTATTCATCGATTCAAGCGCTAACAACATAAATTATAATTTTCTAAATTGGTTTATAACACATTCTCGTATTTTATATTGTTACTAATTACAAATTTTATACACTTGAATCCATGAACTACTAAAAATTATCTACAATTTTCTCTATACATGCATACATATATACATATATAATGTAATCTCTTTGTTGATTTGTGTGACATCTAGCGTAGGATAGTGAAACTTGCTGCACGATCATTGTTATACATTTTAATTTTTTTTTAGCCAAAACCAAAATGTTTTCTAAATTGGTATACATCTTTAATAATTTTTCATTTTTGTATTAAATTAATTTTAGAACTTCGTGGCAAAAAGAAGAAGAAGAAGAAGGCCCTTATGAAGTTATTGATTTTGGGTGCTGTACTAAAGGCCAAAATTGAACTAATCCTAAAATTGATCGCAACAAAATTACAAATTAAATTTTTAATAATCGCCGGTATTGGACTATTGATCAATGTGGCACGGTTCTGGATTGATTTGAAGAAAAAACATGAACCCCAAAAAGTGATCTACTATGAACATGCTCAACATCAACATCATTATGAAGATCATGACGATAAATGGGGCGGTTATTGGAAACGATCGTTAAATGTTGGTGATAAATCCGCATCGAAAAGTGGTGGTGCAAATGCTGATGATTACTATGACACAAATGAGGGTGTAATTGATACACGAACAGATTCAAATTATCGTAATTTAGATGATCAATATTATGATTCACATAATTTAGCGTACAAAAATCATCGGCCATATTAGAACATCATATAAATATTTCATGGGTTGCGGCGCATGATCGCACTGATTAATTTAATTTAATTTAATTTATTTAATTTATTAATAAATCTTAGTTTTTTATGTGTATATGTACACATAACAATTATATGATTTCGTTTTAATTCTATTGTATACTGATAGGTGATCGGCATCAATGATTGATTGATTTTGACGCTACTTCATTTGTTTCTACTTTACACATTTTCGTATACATACAAATGTACATAGCTACGTAAATACATTAATTAATTTACTTGACGGCCGCATGCTGCTGCATGATCGATTGAAAATGAAACATAGCATAAAAATAAATGAAAATTGAAAGTTACACTTATGTATGTGACATTCTTCCGGTACCACATGCACGAGTGCCCGTAATTATATGCGCGATTTTCTTATGATTTACTACCATAAGGCTATTAGTATATGTGATTGATGATCGCAACGAATTTATATACATATACGAGTATATGTATTTATATATAAGAGTTGATTCAACCGCGATCTTCACCCATAATAAGTAATATCATTCGTTATTCCTATTAAATTGTTATTTTATTCTCAGGACCATGGATCACGTAAAATTCATAAAATTTTATTACAAATGTTTGTTGAGGTTTATTGATTTGACGCAAATTATTTTGTGTACAAATTATTCTTGTTCGATCGTAAAAAATTGTTCTAGCTATTCAGAAAAAAAAAATATATTCGTGTGTACATACATAATGCAATGATTATAATTTACATGTTTACGTCATGTTATAAAGTAATATATCACAATTTCTGCGCGCGATTGTAGCCTTTTTTAATTTTTGTGTTCAAATTCATCACGACTTGATTGCAAGCGTTGATTCTAATTCGCGCCGTTTGATCGTTCTATCAGATAAGAATGTGACACAATATATCTGTGACAATTGTTGCGCATTACTTTTCGTCGTCTAGATGCAAATAGAATGTGGGCAGAATTTATACAGATTATAGCATTGATTACCTTAAGAACTACATTTTATATATGCAAACTAAATTTTGTATAGTCGAACGTGCGAATATGTGATAAAATTAATATACAGCTTTGTTGCAGATTTTTTATATTTATGAAAGTTGCATTGGTATCTTGTTTCGTTATCGGGCCACGATGATTGCTTATATATATTCGTCAAATTCGTGCAGTTCAATTTACCATGCATGAAGGATAAAGAAACCCTTAGTTGGTCCGAAAATTAAATGCATTATGGCGATTTCAAACCTTAACAAAAATCAGACTGTGGTATACATAAGTATCAACTTAAACAGCTTAGACGTTTCAATGAAAACCTGTTTTCCTGCGGAAGTAGGGGGCTTTAGTAGTAGAAGATGGAAAATTATGGTGGGATTCATTCTGAAATTATAAACTGTTGATTCACCACAGCGTATTTGAAGATGTTGAAACGATTTAAAAATTGCTAGGCAATACAAATATTCTTGGACATTAAAGGGTTATTGTCAACCCATTCTTTATTGCTATAATCTCTGCAGCCGCAGGAGAGAAAGTGCATATGTAACTCGACTAGAATTACTTCTTGGAAGGGATGCTCTCAGTCTTTCCTCTTGTCCCATGTGTAATCGACTTAAATTTATCTATCTGACTTAATAGTGATTTTTAAACTTTTAGAACAAAAGTGTATAGCTTTAGGTTACGAAAGGTAGATTCACAAATTTGAACAAAATGGCAACCCGCCGATATTCAAACATTTTTGCAAATGATTTTAAAACAGCGGTATATATTTACTATTCCTTATAATTTAAATAAATAATTACAATTAGAATTAATGAATAGACCAAAGGAGTAAATATTATGAAAAGAGGCCAGCGATTTGAAGTCCTATATCAATTATTGAAATATGTGACAAATAAAATGTATATATCACTCACATAATTCTTTTCTCAAATGAAAGGAGCCATCTCTCGTACTCATTCACGCGTCAGCGCCCAACTTTCACTTCAGCTTCACAGCACTTAGTTAAGATTTAAGTAGTGGCCTTCGGGGATACAAAGCACGACTACCAGCCGCTAGCCGCGTTTTAATATCTTCACCCACACAGTTATCGTGAGTGATGAGAGAGCCAAATATTTGAACCTCCTCACTCCCTCAAACGTATAGTGGCCACTACTAAAACCTGGTGTGCCATTGTCCCATGACCAGAGATCATGTATTTTGCATTGGACTCATTGATCTGGAGTCCAACAGAAGCTGAAAACTCTACAAGCAGATCAAGTATTTCTTTCACTCCGTTGTTATATTTAGTCCAATCGCGCATATGTCATCTGCATTTGCAAGTACCTGATTGGGCTGGAGATATAAGATGTTGCGCTGGGGTGTTTCAGATTTACGAAAATTATCGATAGCCTGTTCTCAACTTTAAAACAGCATTGAGACTGCGTCACTGTCAATCTACACAGTCGTACCAATTTTGTTGACATTCCTAGGTATTCCAGGCAGACCAAAAACTCTCTCGGCTGATCGAGTCATAGGCCTGCCGGAAATCCAGGAACACCTGATGTACGGAGATAGATGTCTCGTAATATTTTGATAGAATCAACCGCAGCGTAAAACCCTGATCCGTGACTGATCGATTCGGACGAAATCCTCCTTGATAGTCACCAAACCCTCCGCTAGAGGGGTGATTCTGTCCAATTTAATGTAGGACAGAGAGCTATACCGCGAGCAGGCGCTCTTCTTGAATATGGGGCATAACACGCCCACTTTCCATTTGTCAGGCATTACTTCGGTTCGCCATACTATTCGAATAAGGTCGAAAAGACTGTTCCACAAACGATTCCCTCCGAATATCAAGAGCTCGGAAATAATGCAGTCCACCCCAGGTGAGCGGTTTCGTTTCAGTCTCTGCATCGCCATAGTGAATTCCTCATGGGATGGCTCCTCAATGCAAATCTCCGCAGTTTGTATTTGAAGTGACTCAGCCACAGTCTGTGACGCATGATGAACACCAAGGAGGTCGGTATACCCAAATGGCGGTTGACGCAGGCCTGAAAGTATCGTGCAATCCGGTAATCCCCTTAAAATTCCCTTACGTGAACTGCGCTCATTGCAGAGTTGTTATACTTTCAGAACCTAGCAGCCCTCCGAGCAAGAGCAGGTTTGTTTTTCCTCGCGATTGTTAGGCGCTGTTGCTCTTCACTATATGGGCTATATTTTGTTGCTCGACTGCAAGACGACACTCATCATCAAACCAATCATTCTTGAAGTTCCGCGAGGATGGATCCATGTTTCTAAATGTAATTGTTTGTTTGGGAAGAATGTGATTGCTACTCTAAGATCGTGAGCAATTATGCTAAGTACATCAATCTCTCACCATTATCGGTTGCAGTTTCGTGTGGGGAGTACGGACCTATGTTTTCACACAAGTTGGCCTGATTTCTGCCAGCTCTAGCATTAAAGTCCCCAATTACCATTCTAATATCGTGTTCGGGTATAGATCCCATCAGATCGTCCAATTCATTGTAAAATGAGTCTTTATCTTGAGGCCGCCTAACTTCTGTGGGCGCCTGTATACAAATTATCGACAGGTTGGCTAACTTCATGCGCAAGCGAAGGTTACACAATCGTTTATTAACTGCTTGGAAATCCAAAACAGCCCTCTTTAGCTCCAAGATTCCCGAGGTCATCTCCACCGTTGAGCAACGTATAGCCCTGGGACACATGGTATCCACTTTTAGGCCAGCAAGTTTCATGGCGAGCAACAAGTTAAAGCCGATACTCCTTCATGCAAGTGATTAGGCCTTCTATCGCTCCTGGGTTTCTAGGTGACTGCACATTCGACGTGCCGATCCTTAACCTCTTGTCCGGGTATTGGATCGGGGGCTCGGTATTGGTTTGTCGGTATCCAGTTTTTCTTTTGTTGATGTTGCAGACAGTTGAGTTTTTTACGGATGTGGGTCATCAGCCGAGCGATCCAACCGATTAGTCGCGGTATGTTCGTGCAATTTAGGTTTACGGGATATATGAGTGCCCCCGATCACAGTAGTCTCAAATATAATAAGTATTTTAATGTATATAAGTGAACCCCATCGTCACCGGATCTTTTCACCGAATCACTGCACCCAAGGACAACTGAGATTATATTCGGAACCTTAGGAGCTTTACTCAGAATGATTACACCACTTTACCTCAGAATGATTACACCACTTTATAAAAAAAATCTATCTTTGAGCAAAATGATCCGCAGGGTTAAAAACTAAAACATAACTATTTTTTAAATTTGAATTTATGAATATCCTAAATAAACTGTAGTAGAGATAATAATCCGTCATAGAGATGAAAATCGACGGTACACCGATCTACCAGAAATCACCTTTCGTCATTTAATTAATATTAATTCAGTCCCCATATGGCCATATACATATTTTACTCCATTCCATTGAATTTATCTGTTATTTAAAATTACCGCTAGAACTAATAAATTAAAAAATCTAAAATAAGACATGTTATCTCAAAAGGCACAATAATAAACAATTTGGTATTAACACAGCCAATCTCAAACTGATAATGAAAAATTTGGCAAGTCTAATGCCAAACAAAATAGACTAAATTTTCAGCAAAAACATCAGTGTCTAACTTCAACTCAATACTATGGTAAATTCTCCTGATGTTATGTACGCTGTTTGAAGTTTGATTTTCTAATGTCTTAAATATTTTACGTAACCGAATTTGCTTGGAAACCTTGCTCGTTTACTCATTTAGGCTATATGGACTATACTGTTTCTCTTATAGTATCACTAAGCATTTTAACTATTTCCTCTGTATGAATAATTTCATGGTCACACAAGAACAAAATTATATTATTTATTCACAGACCATCGTCCTTCACCCACCACTAAGTTCATTTTCTATTTGTTGTACTGTAAAATATTTGCACATCTATCAAAATTTAATTTCTTTTATACCCATCATTTGCATTGTGGTAAACTGCCAAATGTGCGTTGTGTAAGATTTATCGCGATACATTTAATTGAAATGCATATAAATCGTTAATCAATAATTTATTTAATTTTAAAATTCTCATCAATTTTAATAATGATCACGTTCAACAATTTGTTGTCGCATTATACAATTTTATTAAATAAAATCTATAATTATACTTCCCGTTTAAAGTTTTCTGACCCATAAGCAAGTAAGTATAGCCCAATATCATATTTCGGATTTTAGCATATACAAACATAAACACACATATCGAACGTCTATACTCTGGAATTTATTTTATTTTTGTATTTCCTTCAAAGCACACCACGTAACCAAACCACATCGCGATCGAGTATATGTAATATGTATACGTATATCTGTATATAACATTTTGTGCTGTTACATTCGTCACTGTCAAGTTCAAAAATCGATTTGAACAAAAATTATAATTTATAATGTTGTGAATTGAATTAATAATTTTATTACTGTAATATACATATATTAAAGTTAAATAAATAATAATGAGCTAAAATTATCACACTTGTTTTTGAGCTATATAGCCAGCTACTCTATGCCATGCGTGCATTTTATTAAATAATAAAATATTTGCATTAATTGAAATATTATTCTCACAAGCTCTTGCGGGGTTGGGCATTATTGTTAGAAAACCAAAAATAGGTTGCAAATGCAAATTGGTTGCCGCCGCCGTTTCATGAATATTGATGATTTTCAACGATCATAATATTGTGATTTATTATGAAATTATGACACAATATCCAACGGACATTTAAGAATTTTTTTTTGAAACACTTAAATGTGTAAATTGGTTGCGTGCTGTAGGGAGGGATCGACATGTGTGTTATAATTTCCGTGTGTAAATACTAAAAACACTTCACTGAAGACAGTTAATTAAACCTCAATTACACTTTGTACGCCATTATAAGTAATTATGATTCAATCAACGCCTTTTAGCGTTGTCGCGATTTGAACTAGTTATACAAAATTAAATGTTTCAAGTGTATTCTAGTTCACAAGCATTTAATTTTTATTTATATATATAAATTAACTATTTTGATTATTTTGTGTCATCAAAGCAAAACCTTTTTATTGCATTTTTTTGATTAAACTACATACATACATAAATAACATATATGTACAACATATTTACAATAAAAAAAAAAACAATAAATTTAAAATGTACTTGGGCGATCGTAAATTCAAGTCATGATCGAAACCCAAAAAAAAAAAAATTAAATTTCTAAAATTCGATAAAAATTCTATTGAAAATCTAAAATGAATTGAAAAATCAAAATAAATAATAACAAATCAATAATTAATAATTAATTTCACTTAATGATTTATTGATTTATGATTTTATATGAATTCACTTTTTTTTTTCTTTTTATTTTTAATAACAATCTTAATTGATCATAATGTGTTGTATATGTTTGTGTAATCGTGATTAGAATTTTTGTTACATTTTGGTCGGTAAATTTTATTTATTATTTTGGTTAGAAAGTAAATATATACAGATGTGTAAACATATATAGCGAATAGTAAAATTTACAAAAATTTAAATAAATCAAAAACCCTTCTATTTTATTTTACATAACAACCATCTTTGTGCGATTAGAGATGCTAATGACAGCGAAAAAGGTGAGTGAATTCGTAAATACAATTATATACGCTATATATACACAATACACACATATAATAAAATTGTTAAGATCGTTGATCGTTATAAAACGATCAAATACGTGATCTTAATAAAATAAAATAAAAAGTATGCGCGATACAGATAGGATCTATAATGAATTACTGAAAGATCGCAAGGAAAGATTAAAATTTACCAATTTTGTGAGGAATTCTCACGATTAACTTATAGATTGAATTAGTTTGGACATACAAATGTAACCAACGGAACCACGGCTGCAACCTTAGATCGCATATTAAAGCCATAATGTATCATTGACCCAACTGTAATGAAATTGTATTGATGTTTTGATTGCGACATTATTCTGAGTTATTTTTACTTAAGTAGCTGGGTGAGTTATATTTTGAGTACTTATTAAGTACTAACCTTTTGGTTTGTAATGTTGGGCAAGAGCCCACATTTATTACTAAAAATCGGCAGGAGGTTCTAGACGTAACCTTCGCCTCAGATAATATTTATCCTATGGTTAAGGAATGGAGAGTGGCGGGGGAACATTCCGTCACTGACCATCGATATACAAAATTCAACTTTGACGTTTCCCCTGCTACCCGGAATGCTTTTAGGAATCCTAGAAGGACAAACTGAAGCAAGTATAGGAAAATTGCTTTAATAGAGCCAAAAGGCTCAAGATTGGGACTCATGGGGAAAGGAAGACTTTAAAGTATACAAACTAGAATTAAGGAAGGCACAAAGGAGGTCGTGGAGACTATTCTGTGATAAAATGGAGGAAGTCTCCAAGACCTGTCTACTAATCCAACCAGTCCCAGTAATCTTATTAAACCGGACGGATCTTCGACTGCTTCTAGTGAGGAATCTTTGAAACTTCCCATCGAAATCCACTTTTCTGGAAGCTGTGACGACTCAACAGAGACTATATAGTACTCATCGAGAAACACATTTATTGCACATATAAGATATCGTTACTAAAAAACGGATCCTATGGTCACTTGAAGGTTTCAAACCTTATAAATCGGCTGGCCCTGACCGAATTATACCAGCGGAAATTCAAAACAACTCGCCGATTGTTCTCCCCTGGCTGGAAGTAATCTTCAAAGGGTGTTTAAAGTTGGTTTGTATTCCGAGGAGGTGAACAGAGGTCAGGGTGTTCTTTATTCCGAAAGCGGGAAAAAGGTCACATGTCTACCCAAAGGACTTAAAACCCATAACTCTATCATCCATTCGGCTGAAATTCCTGGAAAGGCTGATAGAGGTTTATATAAATGCCTAAAATATCAAAAATATAGGGCACAGTCTCAATATGCGTACTGCAAAGAGAAATCTGTGGACATAGCTCTGCATGCCCTGGTACGTACGGTTGAGAAATCTATATTCTAGCAAGAGTTTTGTATGGTATAGAGTTCCTTGATATTGAGGGCACCTTTAACAATTTAAAGATGGAGGCAATTCTGGGGGGATCGTCGTTCCTTGAGGTGGACTACCCTGTAAGTGGGTTAATCAATCATATACTCGGAGCTGGGGGAACCCACCATTAAAATTGTTTTGTCAATTAGTTCTAAACTAAAGGATGACCAAATTTCTTTAGGAACAATGCGTTATTGGTGATAGTTTTATAGAATTTCCATTAATGCATTTAAATCTCTTTCAAAAAGAGCGGAATTTAAAACTGATCGTGCTCAAATACAATGAATCTACTTCAGCGTCATGTTTATTCATTACAAAATTATTAAATTGACCCAAAACAACGATATATAGCGTTATATAGAGTGCGGGGCCCTCTTTATAACAAAAAAGATCAGACAAAAATGTTATAACTTTCATTACAAATAATTCGAGGAACTTTAACTATAACCGTGCCATAAAATTTAACAAACCCCTTTCCATGGGAAAAACGAATTCGAGCTCAGAAAGACTATAAGTTGTACCGAGTTATTAAAAAGCCAAATCGTTCCGATAACCAACACTTGTTCATGTATGTAAAAACCAACAAGTTTCCTATTATTGTGGTAGGATTGTAAAAGACCACCAAGACATTCTATTAAAAACAAACAATACTCAGAGTTCTTAAAGGGTCTGGGAAAAAGGCTCATAATAGGTGGTGACTTCAATGCGAAGAATACTCACTGGCGTTCTAAATTAACTACAACTGGACGTAAGAAACGACTACGAGAATAGGAAAATTGATGTGACGTGACTGGAATTGGGGTGTATATTTTAAGTGATGTGATAGTAGTCATATCGAATGAAGTGATGCGACGGGAATATAGGGGTGTTAAATTATGCGTTACCTCACTGTGATCTTTTGACGACAAATCTTACAAGACGAGGTGGCCGAGTGGTTAAGGCGTTGGACTGCTAATCCAATGTGCTCTGCACGCGTGGGTTCGAATCCCATCCTCGTCGAAATATTTTTTTTCTTATCAAAGATTTTCTTCATTTGAGATTTCTTTTTTCTTGAATTTAGCATGATTTTCAGTAATACTCAAAGTCCATTAATTATAGCGTCAAGGCAAAACAAATATGTGGATATTGCTAATTTTATTTAATTTTCTGTAAGTCTGAACACAGGATGTTAACAGATGAAAATTATTACAGTCATTTTTTCGAATGAAGAAAAGTTTAATCTAGAAGGTCCTGTTTGCTTCCAGTATTATTCTTATGACTTAAGAATGCCTGAATTATTTTTAAACCAGAATTAAATTAAATATGTGCACGGATAATGGTATTCTGTGTGGTTTCTTATTATGGTGGAGTATATAGACTTAACATTTCAAAACACTAAAATAACGGCTATAAATCAATATTCAATTTAGTAGCATTTATGCAAAGTCAAGAACTATTTGGACCACTAAGATGGTGTAATGAGCAATGATAATGCCGATATAGTCACACAGCACGAATAATTGAAACCTGGATTAGCGATCAAAATATGGAATTGCTTTCATAGCCAAATTATACGCGCTGTATCGAAATTAGACGCCAAAGAAAAATGTATAGAGCCATTAACTGAAACAATTAAAGCAGCTTGAGGTGAGTTTAAACGTAGAAGTTTTTTTACAATTGGGGCCGATTTTAAAAATGTTGCCGGAGCGAATTTATTTACCAGTCCTCTACTGCGTGTCTCTCCTTTAGCCTGAATCCTGGTATGTCTCACCCGCCGAGACATGTAATCGATTAATCTTATGCAGTTGTTTACAATTGCCGGGTTTAAAATTAAAATTGGGCAGATTTTACTCCAGCACTCAATGCCACTAATGGGCCCACTTTATTCAAATGGCAGCTATAAACGATAGGAATATCACTATTTAAATGTATGGCGGTGGCTCGGTGGTAAAAGATGCTGTGTGATTGGATTGTAATCATGACTAGTTCAAGTCTCAATATATATTTTTAATTTAATTGCAAATTGGTGATTTTTAAATCAAAAAGCGGCTTTTTTTAATTTAATGATAAATGTGTGAATCCCCGTTAAAAATGTTTACTCTCAATCGAGGTTCGAACACTACACAACATCCACGATTCCGAATCCTATGACTCCGCTTACTTTACCACCTCACCATTTCCATATATAGATTTGCTGCTATCCTTTATATTTGCCAATTGAAGAGAGAAATTAAATAAATTAAATTAAAAATTGTTTAATGCCAAACCGAGTTTTCAACTCGACTTCACAATTCCAAATGCTGGACCACCAGCGTATATAAATTTGCTGCTATGTACAAATCTTTTATGTTTGCCAATTCAATAGAGAAAATTGAAAATTTTAGCAACAGGAATGTACTATGCTTATTTGACCATTACCGTATATTTTCATTAGAAATTGAATGTAGATTTCAACAGAAGCTGTGTTGAACCAATTTTACAGAAGAAATTAAATTAAAAAATTATTGGCGCTGACGAGTTTTGAACTCGATTCCATGATTTCAAGAGCATTGACTTTGCTTGACCATCGGCGTATTGCGAATTGGTGCTGAACAAGGATAGAAATCTTTATATGCACAACTGATAGAAATCTGTATAACCATCATTAAAAATAATCCGAGTGATTAAGATACGTGAAATTCAAATAATGCATTTATTGGAAGGATACCAAAGGCAACATTCCTATATAACTCAACGGAAGGAAATAAATGTGGAAGTTTATAAATAGCTTTGCAACTTCTATTTGCAACTTCTCCAAAATTTGAGATGGCATAGAAGAAACGTGAATGAATAACTGAAAAGTAAATCGTTTTTAAGACATGCGTTGGAACAAAGGGAACGAGTTTCTGATCAAAACGATAGACGGACATATTTTCATGGTCAACAAACAAATGTGTCTATCCCAAGACATGTGCTTATCGAGCATTATTCCAAGATGATTGAACTCGTCCACACGTTCAATCACAACATTAGAAACTTGCAAAATGGTCAAATCACAATGTGGTAGAGATGGGGAGTGAAATATAATACATTTTGTATTACTTATAGATTAACTGCTATTTTGTTGTAATAAAAATACTCCAAGAGTGTCTGAAAATCATTTTGCATATTACTTAACGCCTGCGAACAATCACTGGAGTTATAAACAATTGCAGTATCGTCAGCAAACATTCTGATTTGAGCAACCAGCGGTAATTGGGCTAAATCATTCACGAAAATCAAAAATAATAAAGGCATAAGAACACTGCGCTGCGGTACACCACAGTTGATGGTTAAGATACTGCTTGCGACACCATTCATTAGCTAGAAGTTTATACTATATTCCCCTAAAACCATACCTAACTATATAGTTTATCTAGAAGCATTCGATGATCAATAGAGTCAAATGCTTTGTGTAGGTCCAAGAATAGACTACCCATATATATTCCTGATTGTCAAATGTCCTATATAGATTAAATCGGTAATTTTAACTAATGCAGTGTCAGTGCCAGACCCTATATCTAAAACCATATTGATGACAGTAAAAAGATATGTTATCATGCGATTTGCTATTAATTTTTTAAATATTTTGTGAAACACGGATACAAACACTACATTAAATAATGTTAGTAATGTTATCATACCCACAGCCCTTATTATTATCTAAAACACTAATAATATTAATGTCCTGAACTGGAGACAAAAAAAATGGAATTCAATTCAGTGTTTAGTTTGCAAAAAGTATTCAAATTATTGTTCAATATCACAGAGGCCGAAGATGTACCAACATTTACAAAGGATTTACCGAGCAAATAGCGCAGTGGTTAAAGCTGCGACGTTTGGATCGGGAGGTACCGAGTTCGAATCCCAACAAAGGCAGGATGCAAAAAGGGATTTTTCATGGGTGAGGTGATTAATCAAACTGAAAAACATCTATAGCCGTTGGAATTTTAGAACTCATAGGCCGACTCACCTTCCATGTCACTATACAGGGTGACATGGAGCTATGCATTGCGCAGGTGGGTACACACTGTACTTGTGTGAATGAGGGTGTCGAGTTGAATGAATGTGTGTAGATACATGTGGTATCACAATGGACCATCGCCGGTCTAAGTGTGCTGTAAAACGCGAACACTTCAATAAAAAGAATTTATTGAATGCGTCAACAATACTACTCGGCTCTTTATATACTCGGCTCTTTATCATTAAATGCAATAGATTGGATATTAGCACTGGTGTCATACTTCATAAACTGATTAATTATCTTCCAGACTTCATTTTGGTTTAACTTATTAAATAAATACAAAATACTCACGCGAATCGCGAACTGGCGCATTCGATTTCAAATCGTAAAATATCGGATAGGTTGCCTATATTTTTTTAATTGTCGACGTTGACAAAAAACACTGCCAATTAACCTACGTTATATTTTACTTGTCGACAACCTCGTAAATTACATGGCGTAATCTACCTCGCCCATCCCTGGTTATCAGTTTATCATGATTTAAAGACACAATATCGTTGGATCAACACAGCTATTTTTTGACGTATAGTTGTCAAAATAAAAAAGTAAAATCAATTGGGACGATTTGAATTACTTATTTAATGTCGATTTTCTTTGGTTAAAAATAATTGATTATTTTGACAAATAATTGATTAATTTCAGTATTTCATTTTTCTTTGGCGAATTGATTATTTTTGATGTATAATCAATTTTTCCAAATCATCATTTTTTCTATAATCGACTACCACTACATTGAAAAATAGAAATGTCAAATATGACAAATAGACGCCTCGCCATTTTTATGTCAATTCTTAAATAGTTTTCTTGCTGTGTCAAGCCGCTCTCATGCAAATGAGTCTAAAGCAGCGTACATAACATCGGGAGATTTTACCATAGTATTGAGTTGAAGTTAGACGCTAATGCTTTCGCTCAAAATAGTCCATTTTGTTAGACTTGCTAAATTTTTCATTATCAATTTGAGATTGGCTGTGTCAATACAAAATTGTTTATTATTGTGCGTTTTGAGATAACATGTCTTATTTTAGGTATTGTAATTTATTATTTCTAGCGGTGATTTTAAATAACAGATAAATTCAATGAAATGGAGCAAAATATGCAAATCGCCATATATGGACTGATTTACCGACTAAACAACAAAACACAATTCCAAATTAAACGGAGACATTTTGGAACTATATTGTACTTTTTACTGACAAAGAATCAACATTAATTAATTAATTTTAATCAAATGACGACAGGTGATTTCTGGTAGATCGGTATACCGTCATACAAAACGATTCTCATCTACATGACGGATTATTATCTCTGCTACGGTTTATTTCGGATATTCACAAATGCACAATACCTACTGAAAATCATTTATTTTAATTAACATTATGTATTAATTATATTATATAAAAATCTAATTTTATAATATTATATAATTTTATAATAAACTTAAATATCTACACGAAATATAATTAAAACAATATACACAAAAATTATCGGTGACACAGAATCGAAAAATCAAATCAAATCAGATGTCAAAATTCAAAAAAAGCAAACTATAATATGCACTATGCAGCACATTTATGTTACACTGCGGATTACAGTTTGCTCTTTTGTCAATATTCAAAAAATTTAAAAAATAATTATGTTTTAGTTGGTAACCCTGCGGCCCATTTTGCTCAAAGATAGAAATTTTTTAACTCGAGTATGGCAAAATTAGGAGGGGCTTATATCATTTTAAGCGATTTGATTGATCGAGAGACCGGGAATTATACTATGGTAAATTCTCCCGATGTTATGTACGCTGCTTAAGGCTTATATGAGAAGAAGTCAACATGACGGAGTTAAATTTTGTCCATCTCGTTATAAACATTTCGCAGTCGTACCAATTTATAGAGCAAATAGAGCAATAGCAAACAGAAAAAATAAGGAAATCGGTACGATTTCTTTATTTTTTTGTTTGCTATTGCTCTATTTGCTCTATAAATTGGTACGACTGCGAAATGTTTATAACGAGATGGACAAAATTTAACTCCGTCATGTTGACTTCGTCTCGAGTTCATCTCATATAAGCCTTAGACTCATTTGCATGAGAGCGGCTTCAATCACAAAAAAATAACAAACTAATTCACAAAAAATAATCGCTTGTAGCTTTATAAATTCACATTAAACTGACAGAAAACAAAATATCAAAATACCAACACATAGACCAAAAATAATCAATTATTTTTCGTTTTCGATTGGCAAGAAAATAATTGAAATTTTTTGTAAAACTAAAGAAAATCGACATTAGATGTCGTTTAATAAGTCAATAAGTTTGAAATAAGGATACTAACGGCTGAGCCCGTTTGTCAATTAATTAAAAAGATACAAATAAAATTTTTGACAGAAAACTCAGATTAGGGTTTGGTTCATCAACACAAACTGAATAAATAAATCGAGGGAATTGATTTTCCTGCCAAATGTTTTTAGCTAATTGACACACGGTCTAAAATAAATGTATGTACCACTACCTACATATGTATGTACATTATGTATATCGCAATATTTTGCTCTGAGCCCTGAAAAATATTATTAACACGACAAAATAACATTTTTAAAAGGCTCTTCCCATTTGCGCAACTACTCAATTTTGACGTCTTTATTGGAAACAAATTATTTTCAAAATACGTGAAGAAATGAGCAACCTTTGTTGCATTCGGTTCTGTTCAACTGTTTCTGTGATATGCATATTTTGTGTTGCCAACTAATATTTTTGATGGGTGCCAGATTGATGTCAAAATAGTGCTAGATTGACAGTATAGAGTGCTAAATTACAGAAATTGTTTATGGGGAAAAGTTACTATGTACTATGTAGTGAAGCTACACATTTTCAAATTGCGCGTGACCTTTTCCAAATTAAATGTAACTTTTTTAGAATTCGTTTTAGATTTTATCTTTATTTTTTATTTTTATTTTGTTATAGTATTTTTTTATCTAAATCAAATGAAACAATTTATAAATAAATTGGTAACCATAGGATTACATTGCTATAAATGTTTAATCGATAATTAAACCTTTGGGTTTATTGAAATTCACACTCCATTTAAAAAATTATTTAATTCACTGTAATTTTAAGTAAATTTTTCTTATAAAATTCATTAATTTAATAACATTTTAAAATTGAACCAATTTTTCAAAATTAATCTAAAATAATGTGTGTTCCGCAGCTAGGGTGCTCCACATTAGACTATACCCAATTTGATATTTGAATAAAATCTCTATATCAATTGAGGTTTCAGGAAGCAAAAAACACTTAACTCCATATTATAGGTAATTTTCGTTGTAATTCGTTAATCTTTTTGTGGTTTTAGATTATTCCAAGAATTGCACTAATTTTAGAAATTATGTCTTTTTAATGATTCCATCATGTTCAACTGTAGAGACACAAGCACCCAACGAATCAATCTTCTGTCTGTTTCTGCAATTTCATAACGAATGTGGTCTTTCCTTCCTGCTCAACTGTTCCTCAACTGTTGCAGAATGAGTATAGTAAAGACGTTATCTTTTAAATACTTTACCCTCGCTATGCAAAATTATAAACATCGATGAGGTTAGCTTTATTCAACTATTTTGAATTTACATACATCTGACAGTAGTTGATTCGAAGTTTGAACCATTGATGTTACTCGGGAAATACGAAAATTGAATTAGCGCTGAATAAGTTGATAATCAAGATCAGCTGCCACTTCCGGTCGTATAAAATCCCTATTGCGTGACGTATTATACGTAGTTAAGAACGTTTGTTAATTGTAAATTTGTTGGAAATGTAATAGATTTTATAGCAAAAATATTCGAATAAGTTAGTTTTATTCCCTCGAATTTATTTAATACTTGAAGCACGAAAAAATAAACGTGCTAGAATTAGTGCCAAATTGCACTTGAGTGCAAAACTTTATGGTGCTAAATTAAACTGAATAGTGCTAGATCTGGCTCTGAAAATGCTAAATTGGCAACATGGCGTATATTTATTATTTATATAACTCTCAAAGGCTACTATGGTTAAAGAATCAAAAAAGTGTAGTTTTTGTTGCAACACTAAATAAAATCACTCACTTATCTATTTTGAATATGCGGTTTGCAGCATTCGATTCGATAGGTCACGTTCTATTTAATTGACTTGATTGGCGTCACAGGTATAAAGTTCTCTGTTTTTTTTGAATATTTAATTAATAGAATAGTAATGTAATGACTTCCTTCTTTAGGTAGAGTGCTGGCATACCTATATAACATATATAATTTTCTATTCAACTATAAAGAATGTTGCATAGCATAGCGTAAACTTTAGAGTTTAGACAATACAAATGGTTCGTGATTAGAACACAATCGGATATTAAGGAAAAGTGTTTTGCGCTATTTCTTCAAAATTTGAATATATAATCTTATATTGCATGAACGATACTTCCTGCAATACGTACGTTATTAACTATTGAAACCACCTTTTTGTCAAGGTTAATTATAATTTAATTAATTTACCTTTAGGCATACACAAGAGTTTAATGAACTTGAAATTTTATCATTTCACTTCAATTCAGTTTATATACAACATATAGAGTTTCTCTATTTAAAACAATTAAGAAGTTTGTTTGGCTTAGCGGATAGGAAATGGCATACCAAATATGGACGATCGTTTTTATTTTCATAAAGGTGTACGCGTACGTATATATATTCGGATTCTAACAATTCATTCATTCAACCAGAAGAGGAAAACCACTTTACAAACAAAAACGAAATAAGAAAAAGTGAGTTGATTTTTTTTGTTAATTGCAAAATCGTGATAGGAGAAATTAAAATAATTATTAATTATTTATTTTTGGCGGGCTAAATGATTTTGATCTAATTTCAAGAATTTTGACATTTTTTTCGAATATTCATCGTATATTTGTTATCTAAATGTACGATCGATATTGCACACGTTGTAAATACCAAAAAACTATGTAATCCAAATGTACAATATTTTATTGGTGACATCAATCCTAAACTAAAAAAATCAATTATTCAAAATGCGAGTCTGATTAGAAATTCTAAAATTGACGAAAAAAAAATTAAATAACGGTTATTTTATTTATATATATATAGCATATAATTTAGAACCATGATGAACGGATTGAGGTAGGATGGGCCATATTTTAAATTCGAATGTATGTATATACATAAAAATATAGAGAATTAAACCATCTCAAAATGGCAACGCGATTTATATATATATAGGAACAAATAAATCATTGCGGCGTCGCCCTAAACTTGTTATGTTGGTTCCTAAATAAGGCACATAAAGTATAGTTTATACATTTTCACCATAATATTATGTTGTTACATATTATGTATGTATGTACACAATACATAATTCTTAAAAAATCTCGAAATTTAAATTTAAAACAAAAAATTTCCCAGACCAGACAAATCAATCAAAAATCGTAATGCGCGATTGAATAATAAAATTTCATTTTGGAAATTCCTGAATTCTAAATCGATCCGATTATGCGTGTGTGCACGCGCGCGCGCATATAAATTGGGCTCGATGAATCGAACAGGATAGATCGCATCCAAAATGAACTAAATTTTCATTTTTCATCACATAAAAAATTTTAATGAGTTTATACCCACAATTTTATTTTTTCAAATTCAATTAAATTCTAATAAAACGTGCATTACATGTACATACGAGTACACATATATACAGCTCATATTTGACGACAACGATCATAACTTTTCAAAAAACAAAAAAAAAAAATTAAAATTAAAATAATTTGTGTCTTTGTACCACCACACATACGTGTAAATACCACAACGAGTATGTTGTACACACGAATACCATACATATTATGTGTGTGTATACTTAAAAATTGAAAAGAAGCGGAAAGAATATAAATTGAAGATGTTCATACAGTACAATTCGCATTAGCATACAATCATTGGACATAAGACGTTGGTTGGCTTAGTTTAAAACACACAACCGCGGATTTATAAATTTATATTTTTTTTGGATATATTTTATATATTAATAGAAATTATTAAAGTGAAGTGATTTAAATAGTTGAATTCAAAGTGTGATATGTGTTAGCAAGACAATATTATAAAAAAAATTGACATATCAAACCGATTTGGATTATAAACCGCATTTGTCGATAAATATTATTAATTGTGTACATTTTAAAATTATATATTTTAAAATGAAATTTGTGATAATATTATGTGCCGGGTTATTAGCCGGAATTTATGGCAAACCAACGAGACGGGTAAGAAATTTTATTTTACTCGTATTGTATAACCCATAAAATTGAGCAATTTGAATATTACTTAGCGACGCATTTAATATGTTTGTTATATACACGTTGAATTTGCCTAATTCAGTTTATTTACAACTTCTAGAATTATTATTTAAAACTGAGCAACACTTTAAAATGTATTGAGCAACTCATCACCGATCCTATAATCTTGGAAGTTATTATAGATTGAAATTCCGTAATTTAGTTGTTCCCGCTCGCACCTGTAGAATTATTATAATACTGAGCAACTCCCAGATTAATTAGTTAGCATAAATAAATTTAAATTAGAATACACATTTCTGCGTGGGATCGATTCAAAAAATATCACTACAAAATGTATTTTTTGGTTTGAACCTTTTTTCACGTATACGTATGTACCACAAAAATAAATAAAAAAAGTTATGATGAACGTGAACTATATACCAGTTACGAGTATGTATTTTGGATAGAAAATTACACACAACTTATGTACCACACTGCGTTTACTGTTAAACATTATAAATGTTTAATGGCACATCATTTTGGCAAGTAATCCTAGACGTGAATCTCCAGGATGCACCCAATAATTGTAACTAAAATATTAGGAAATACAACAGCTGAGTGAATTAGGATTCTTCGTCACTTCGTTTACAACCAGAATAAATGTTGGTAGAAACAGTCACATCATAAGTTTAGCATCAGCAAATTTAATTTTACCATATAGTCTATCATGATTTGATGTTAACTTGTTGCGTCCTACGTCGATATTTCGATTGGTACTACCAATTTCAGCTTAGCTAAAATATCCTTACTTAAGATTAGCGTGAGTCAAAATATGCCATTACAGGTGAATCCTCATGAAGATTTTGAATTAATATATTCCTCTTCGTTTGTGCTGAATCTTAAATTGAGCAAATCTAATTACTTATTAATTAGTATTGTAAACTAACTGTTTAGAATAACGATTGTTTTACTAATCCAATAATTTGGATATATATACCATATTTGCACAATGGTTTAAATTGAGTTAGTTAAGTTAATGTCAATGTGGGATAATTAAAGGTTAAATCTACAGCGGCATTTAACATGGCAAATTGTACAATTAGCTAAACCAAAATTTTAGATTTTGAGCAACTATTTATATAACTGCCAAGCACAATATTGTATAGATAAACAGTGCAAGTATGATTAAAAATAATGTACTGTGGATGGCAAATTACCGTATAACACCATATAGTACAAATCGGAAACAAAAATGCAAACAAAAAAAAAAAAGATTTCCATTATGCATCCATCATATACGAAAGTGACACTTGGTCGCATTTCCTGCATATTTTTTGTTTGTACATATTTTTAATTTCCTGCCAAATCAATAATTTAATCAAAAACATAACAGTAATAATTATATTAATTACAAACCTCTCCAAATTTGTACAATAATATGCAATCCATAATTAATTAATCCATCTTCCTCATATTACGAGTACGCATATACATATTGAGCAACATTTATTATTCCCATCTGTCTTCTAATATGTGATTATACCCCAAAGTCAAATAATCTCACCCGTCGCCACAGTGAAAGGAAAATTTACAAACTATATTACACAATACTTTCTCATAAATATAAATCATAAAAAAAATAGAATTTACCATCGATCGTAATCAACGCAATGTATAACAAAAAGATCAAAATTGAATCTGCTTCTTCATCAAAAAAATAAAAATCAAAATACAAAAACTAAAAATTAGAAAAAAGCTTTCATTTTCATTTGGTACATATGTACATATACGAGCATGCAGTCAAAATATATTAAATTAATTGTTGGTAAATTGTTATTTTGAATTCGAAAACTATTGTTGCAAATTAATTATTTCGTCTATTTCGCAGGAGTATCCAATGCATCTGAACAAAGAAGCGAACAAAACTATGTCGACGCTATCGCTTCCAAGTAATGCGACCGCAATTCGTGCCGACATCACCGATAATTTCTCATGCGAAGGCAAAGGATACGGCTACTATGCCGATGTCGAGAACGATTGTCAAATTTTCCACGTATGTTTACCCGTTGAATATCCCGATGGTAAGGCACGTAATTTCCGTTGGAGTTTTATTTGTCCCGATGAAACGGTATTCAGCCAAGAAATGTTTACGTGTATGCGCGAAGAAGATTTATCGGTCGAATGTAAACAATCGGAACGGTTGTACGAATTAAATAAAAATTTTGGAAATGTAATGGAAATGGAAAATGAATCATCATCGAGTTCGGTGGAAGAATCATCAGTGGCCAGTGAACAATCCATTGATTCGAATGAAATTCAACAAGCAATGGTTGCATCACAATCAGCACCAGTCGCAGAAATGCACCCATCAGCTTATTTGTATAAACATCAAGATGAAGAGGTACATGTTGAACCAGTTCAAGACGACGAACAACTATCACAATACGCACAACAATTACATCAAGATGAGGAAGAACCGCAATTAAACGCCGTACAACAAGTTGAGTACAATATGGAACCATCGGAAATTGTTAACAATCAAAATAATGATATTCTAGAAATTCGTAAGGATATGTTGAACGAATTTAATGCCGCTCACGTTGATTCGAACGAGAAGGCAACAGAATATACAACCGCTTACGAACCTGAAGTATACGAGAATACAAACGAGGAACCAGCATACTATCCGGTTCGAGTACAAACCGAGCTTCCAATTGAAATTATCGATACACCGGAATCATCCGATCAGTTACCCGAACGATCACAATCGTTCAGCACGGAACAAAATACGGGCCAATCGATGTCAATCACTCACGATTTGTTAGCCGATATTAATAGTCTCACCGATCAGGTTAAAAATATTGTCGAACTAGAAAATACGAATTACCATAATAGTCAACTAACTGATAATAGTAATAACGACGATGGTAGCACAATAAATAGTAACGATGAAGCACACGAACAACAACAACAATATGATGATAGTTCCGCTATTGAAAAAAAGGTGGCACGCCGACACATAAGAAGACGAAATAAAAATCAAAAAAGGTTTTTATTTCGAGCTGATGCCAATTAAAAATTTAATACAAATTAATTTAATTTAGTTTTTAAGTTTATTCTAATTATTATATAAGATTTATTATACATTATTATTATTATTATTATTTGTAATTTGAATATGGTAAATTTTAGTTTATTTGTAAAAGATGTTATAAATATTTTTTGTTAATTTCTGTAGTTGTGAATGATTTTATTCTGAAAAATCTTGCAATATTTAAAATAAATTTTTTTAAAAGTATTATTAATTATGACAGAGTTTTAATATGTGTGGTAACTAGTAGTGACCGAGACTCTGAACTTAAGACATATTTACAAATTTGGCGAACAAATTTAGAGATACTAGAACCTTTTTTCCCCCGCTGATAAAATTTGTGAAATGATGAATTTCAAAGAATTTTTTTCCTTTTTTGTTATTTAACATCAACATTTATATTTTCTAAATTTCGTATTTGAATTAAATACACTTCTGCTTGCCACGCTCGCAACAAGTGAAATTATTAAAATACAAAAATCTAGCAACGGTTGCCATAACTATTCCGTTGTTTACAGTTAGTTGAATGTTTTGTTTGGTCAAATAGAAACTCATTATACATATTTCTGTCGGTCCTAAAATTTATAATACTCAAATATGTTAGGCAAATTATTAGATCCACCGCCTCTAAACGAGCCTGTAAATCCAAAGCGTTTAAAAGCACAAAACACCGTAGCGGCAAAGCATAATGTTTTCGAACATGTAAGTAAATATTAATCCCCATAGTATATGGGTGCGTATAAATGTCTTTTAATTTTCTATACGCATACATATAGATATATAAACCACCGGGGCATCGAAAACAAGCGATGAGAATGCTTGCTGAGCAAAAGCAAGAAGCGGTCCGTGTCCAAGCAAACAAAGCGGGGAACTGCGAACATATGAGAGAAGTGGTACAGCAAGAGTTTATGAATCGTACCGAAGGGAAATGTGATCGCAATAAAATTCGACATATGATGGATTGTGTTAAATCGGCTGAGCAATCGAAACTAGATGATAAACGGAATCAGTTAGCTGATATATTGCATACGGAGCAGGTTAATTTCAAACAAGAATATCATGGGTTCCTGGCCAAAGATTTGGACGCAGAAATGAAGCAACGCGAAATGAAATTATTTCAAATACGGCAACAACGCGAACAAAATCGTAAAGAACTGGTCGAACAGAAAAATGTGCAGAAATACATAAACTCGTGCCCCGAAATTCGCCCATATTTACGGAAGACCCTTCTTTTAGACAGTAAAGCCTGTCAGCTAACTCAAATCGAGGAAAAACAAAAAAAACAAATGGAACAAGTTGATCGGGAAAATATTTGGCTAGAAGTTGCGCGCCGCAATGATCAACAACAATACCAAAAGGAAGAAATGGATCGTCAAAAACGTAATTATTTAAACCAATGTATGGTGAGTGAACTAAATAATCAGGTACAGGCCAACCGGGATGCGAAAGAGCAACAAAAATTAGTCGATGCTGAAGTCAAGCGACAAGAAGAAGCCGAGGCGGCCCATATTAAAGCCGAAGAAAATCGTTTACGTGAAGCACGGCATAAAAAATCGAAACAATTGAGCAGCGATTTAAATACGCAAAGACAAATGGCCGTAAAATATCAGCAGATGCGGGATGAAAATGAACAAAAATTCCTTCAAATGTTCCATGATTCGACAATGACCGAAATTAATAAGGAGCAAACCAAATTAAAATCTCAATCGCAAGCAGCGCAACGGGAAACCAAAATCTTCCTGGACTATATTAAACAGTCGAAACAGGAGCGCGAATTAGAGGAACGGGAAAGAGAGAGATTTATCGATGAAGACCGTCAGAAAAAAGAAATTGAGGATTGGAAAGTGAGAGATGGATTTAAAACAAAACGAAAAGAGCTGACCAAAACTACGCACACTGGTCTGCTACAGCAAATCGAAGATCGTGAACGACACCGACGTCAAGAAGCCAGTATTAGATATAAATCTGAACTTGAAGACCTCGAAAGATACCGCCAAGAGCTGGAAGAAGATAAACAAAAAGTTCTTCAAAGACGGCTCAAAAATGTTCATTTGGCTAAGGAACAATTATGCCAAGCTGAATGTGTTAAATTGCGGGTGCAGCAAGATCGGCAACAAGAAATTGCATTTCTTAAGCACGTGGAGCAGGAACAGGAAAAATGCGTGCGCATCGCCAAAGACTATATCGAGAAAAATATCGACTACTTACCATTACATCCTAATCTTCAGCTTATGAAAAAAAATTAATTGTAAATGTAAATTTTATTTATTTTAATATATTTTATTTACACTGGATAACTGAATGCATCACATATGAGTTTGTTCCAAAGATTTTGCTACATTTTCACCATTTTTCTGATTATTTGGTGTGGTGGGAACCTGCAGATCAATTTCGATCATCCCATCTTCTGGTGAATTACTGTTAGCCGTAGGTCTCGGGGATTTTTTAAATATTATGTAAACGTAACTGAAATCGATAAATTAACGAAATTATTATAAAAACGCCATCTCTCCATTTTTAACCAAAAATACTTACATGAATGCTACTAATGCCGGTATCATAAATATTTCACCAAACAAATAGAAGGCGCCCGGAAAATTTGCCACTGTTTGGAGATAGATAAAACTATAAATTGGCGGCATTAAAAATGCGGCAAAGGCGTCCAAAATTCCTAAAACGGAATAAATACGACCTAATTCCTCAGCAGGCACAAAATGTGCAATAATACTTTTCATCGCAATGGGCCGCGTCGCTAGAAAACAATCAACGGTTGTGGCAGCGAAAAATAATACCGATGTCTTGGTAAAAGCAAACATTGGTTTGGCCACGATTGACAGAGCAGTCGATACAATTCCAATCATAGGATCGGTTATCTTAAACAGCTTGGTGAATAAATTGGTCATTAATGATGTACCAATGAGAACGTTAAGTGTATTGTATATTGAGTAATAACTGAACATTGATCCATCCCACGTCAAAATTGATCGTGTGAATAAATACATATAGTCACCCTCTCCGAATGCCGGGCAAATAAATAGAAAATAGACCACAGCCAGGACAAATAAAATGGTGCGTCCATTGTTCTCCCTCTGCTTCACGAACACTTGGATACATGAGACCACTAATTGGGGATCAAAAAATTCACGTAGGAAATTTTTTTTTTCTTTTTCGATAATCGCAGGCTCATCCGTGATTTTCATAGGCTTCATTTGTGACGCATTATTTTGGTTGACAAATTGTTCCGGTTCTGCATTAAGTTCACCTTCAAACGCAGGATTTTCTGCTCCCACAGTGTTTTCATCGGATTGCTTGATTTTTACTTCTTTTAATCCGAACACAGTGTATACTATTCCAATGACGTATATTATCATGCAAAGTAGGAAAAGTTCTGAAATATATAATTATAAGGAATATATTAGTTTATATGTTATAATAGTAAAATGTTACATTAATATGATTAATATAAAAAATGCTGACTTGTGTATCCCAGTAGATTAAAGAGATCGCCACTTAGCGGGAGAGATAAAATTTGCAGGATCATAAAAAACACGGCAAATCCACCAAATCGAGATATCCGATTTTCCTCTTCCGTTACAGCTGTAAGATAACTGAATATACCCATAATCATAAGAGTTTGCCCACCAAACATAGCCGGTAAAATTTTCTCCAGTATTGCACCAAATTCCATGGGAAGTTGTCGCATAAAAATAGACGAGATGAATAATGCGATGCAGCCAAGAAGTTCTCCGATAATTGGAAACAATATACAAGGTTTTCGAATTCCTTTTTTGTCACTCCAGCCACCGGCGAACAGTATTATGATTATTGGGAATATTTGCGCAATCGGGGCCCGATATCCATTAATAAACGCAATCAATTTTTGACTTTCCGTTTCAGCATCACAAACTTTAACGGTAATATCGTATAGTTCGCGACCCTTTAAAATACGGTCAGCTGGTAGTAGTGCGTCCGTCACATTCAACATATCGGCTTCTGTAAATGCACTGACATTCACATATGTGGCCGACGATTCATCAAGCGTGCTACAATCGATATTATTTATCGATCGATTGATCATATTCGTGCAAACAAGATCATCGAGCCCTAAATTAACGCGACAACTTTTCTCCAATTGTAAATTTTCGTTTGCAATATATAACAAAAGGGCTGGCACAATCCAACAGGCGACCGCTGGTTCAACGGTAATAATTTTTCGCCAGTCCCACACCATTTTTAAATAGTACATCACTATATTGTCTTTTCGCACGTTTTTCTTCGGTGCGTCACCATTTGGTCGAACCTCGACGCCATTTTTGTGCAACGATATGTCCGTTGTTCCACTATTGGTGACCTCTATTTGAGCCGGCCGATTATCATCCATATTATGTATGAGTGTTGATTTATATGCAGGTTGATATTAAAATTGGTTTATTGTTAATTTTTATTGGTTTATGTTCTATAAAACAATTACCACCAACATGTTAATTAATCGCGTTTATAATATAACCTTTTGAGAATTTAACCGAAGAATTTGTTTTAAGCTGAAAACTATTAAATATTAAATATCATACGGCCTTATACAGGCGATCGAAATGATACTAATTCGATTATGTGTTTTGGATCGGTTGGTCATGATGATCAGTGGCAATGGGAAAAATGAAAATGCAAAAGAAAATTGATCACATTGAACAGACAACAAGCTTTAATGAAGCCTAATCTGTCATATGAAAGATGTGGAATGCCACTCAAAATGACGTAAATTGCAAACAATTTGAACTTTAAAATTTGTATTAGCATCGACCGAATATACGTGTAAATGTATGTAATTTATTACAGCGCTCAAGCAGGGTATTTGAAATTAAATTGAGCCGATTAATTCAAATTAAATGAACCGAGGATAACTTCTTAATTTAGTAACGTACAGAATGTATATAGATAGAATCGTTAATATTTTCAAATCCGGAAGTTACCTTTTGAAAATTTCGTAAACAAATATGTATATATGTAGTTATATAGCTTATATTGAAGGTCATTCGAAGGTCTTCAAACTTCACATTTAGAAAAAACTCCCCATAAAAAGAAATGTTTGATGACTTCTCAGCCATCAATCATCGCACAATTCATAATACATATTTATGTTTTTTGGCAAGTCACCATTGTTCACTTAAATATATATGTAGTTCCGTCTCTCTATATAATATTGAAATCAATTATCAGCAAATTACTTCATCGTTATAAAATTATGATGCGGGGCCAATTATAGCGATAAATTCGAAAACCGCTATTCACTATATTACACAATAAATAGTTTCTAAATTTTAATTCTTTTTAAGTTTAATGGGTATTTCCATTTTATAATTAGGAATTGTCCAGTAAGTGTAATAAAAAGTATTTGCTATAAGATCCTGTTTGATGTTTTTATATATTGTTTATATGTATGTATACGATCATATCACGCAAAATTTAAATCTCTAATTTAAATTTATATTTTGAATTGCGAATTTATACAAAATACAAGAAAATAAAATTCTTTTCGCTTTTTTTTTTATACGAAAAACTGGAATTTCATGTTTCCATTGATCTTGTGATATTCAAGAGAATTATAATTTATATAGCGCATATTGCAAATGTATGCGATCGTCATTTTCACTAAACCACCAAATTTTTTTGAACCAAAACACATAATCATAAAAAAATATAGTATATCAATCAGTTTTTGTTTAAAAATCCTTTCTCACAAAAAAAAACAAAAAAAAAAAACGCGGATCGGTCACTCACTTTTTCGTTATGAATAAATTCCACTAATAAAAATTGTTTCAAAAATGCGGACACACACAATCTTTAAACACAAAACAATTTTCCACTTGTTACCTGTTGCAAAGAAATTGCAAAACTAACCAAAATACACAACGAAAACAAAAAAAACAATAATAATCAAATTCTTATTCAATGGATGGTCCGGTCCATTCCGCGCGCGATCATTAATGATTTCGTCATCTCACATAACTTAATACTATAACATCTTTGTTTCTTGTTTTGATCGCAACTTTTTTTCTTTCTTCTACTTTTTACATTGAACTTCTTAATTGTTGTCTCCTTGACTTGAAGACGACTCGAAATAACTTTAATAATAAACAAAACAAAACAAAACAAACGAATAACGAATAAAGTATTTTGCTGTTTCGTGGTTGCACTTGTGCATAAATATTTATTACGCTTTAAGGAGTGAGAACTAAAATAAAATTAATTCGTAGCATGCGGGAAATACTAATCACGAATTAGGTTTAATACTATGTTAACACAATCGGTCGTTCGATACGCGACCGCGAACAACACGCGGATTTATCTTAATTACGTGTAAGTGCGACTGAACTCCAAATTATCGCAGGACGTCATTTTGTTTGTTGCAAAAATGATGATTGTTGAAATAGATTATAAGATGGTCTTGAGATTTTATTCATTTTTATAATGTTAATAACTTACAACGGGAATTCATATATACAGTTATAAGTTGGGCAAACTTTCTTAGATTCATTATGATGTGACCAACTGTAGAATTGTGGTATTATCAGCGATGGATTACGCCATGTAATCTACGCGATACGTAAAATATACAGATTACTTGGCAGTGTTTTTTGTCAACGTCGACAGTTAAAATAATGTTAACAACCTACGAATACGATATTTTAGCAATTTGAAATCGAATGCGCCTTCGCGGGAGTATTTTATAAAATAACAGTCCATTCTTGTTGCTAAAATTTTCAATTTTTTTATTGAATTGGCAAATATAAAAGATTTGTATAGCATTGTATATTCGGTGGTGGTGCAGTTAACAGAGTCATTGCTTTTGCATTCGTGGACTCGAGTTCAATTCTCGTCAGCGCCAATACCTTTTTAATTTAATTTCTTCTGTAAAATTGGTTCAACACAGCTTCTGTTGAAATCTACATTCAATTTCTGCAAGTATAAGAGCCATCTCTTGTGGACCGTAATGAAAATATACGATAATGGTCAAATATGCATAGTCCATTCCTATTGCTAAAATTTTCAATTGTCTCTATTGAATTGGCAAACATAAAAGATTTGTATAGCATCAAATTTATATATTCCGGTAGTAAGCAGAGTCGTTTCATTTGGAATTGTGAACTCGAGTTTACGTCTCGGTTTTGGTCTTAATAATTTTTAATTTAATTTAATTAATTTCTCCCTTCAAATGGCAAATATAAAGGATGAGTATAGCGGAAAATCTATATATGGAAATGGTGAGGTGGTAAATTAAGCGGTGTCATAGGTTTGGAATCGTGGATTGTTGTGCAGTGTTCGAACCTCGATTAAGGGTAAACCATTTTAGCGGGGCATCCACACATTTCTCATTAAATTAAAAAAAAATACTTTTTGATTTATAAAAATCACCAATTTGCAATTAAATTAAAAATATATATTGAGGCTTGAACTAGTAACGATTACAATACAATCACAACACAGCTTCTTTTGCCACCGAGCCACCGCCATACATTTAAATAGTGATATTCCTATCGTTTATAGCTGCCATTTGAATAAAAATTGAAAATTTTAGCAACGGCAATGGACTTTGCAATGGTACCCATACCCATCTTTTATATATTTGCCACTTTTACATGGAGAATATTGAAGTTTTGAACAGTATAGCTGAGTTGGATTTGAGTAATTTTATTTCACCATCACCAATTTGACAGGGGAAATTAAATCAAAAAATGTTTGGCTCGGCGACCACCACCGAATATATATTTCATGCCATACAAATCTTTTATATCAGTCATTTGATTAGAAAATATTGAAAATTTTAGCAAATGGACTGCATTTATTTCACCATCGCTATATACCCATATTGTATACATGCCACTACTTGAAAAATATGAAAATGTTTATCAGAAGCTGTGTGTTGAATCAATTTGAATACAGAAGAAATTAAATTAAAATAATACCGTAGCGCTACTGCGGCTCGAACCTTGCTCCACGAGTCCAAAGTCAATCACTCTACTACCTCGCCCACCATCGTATATATATATTTCATGTTATGCAAATCTTTTATACTTTGCAAATTGAATTGAGAAACTTGAGAAATTTTTTAACAGAAGCTGAGTTGAACCATAAATGTCCAAACTATTAATGTTTGAAACTTAACTGAACGGCATAGTGCAACATTTAATACGATGACATTCCAAGCAGTGTATTTCGAAGAATTTAAAAATCTGACAAGCTATTCTTCCTTATGTTATAAATTATAAAACTTCCGTTCCAGTCAATGATATGCTTGATGCGATTCTCTATAGGCGGGCCACAATATTGACCATACAAGTTTTAAGTTTAAGTCAGTACATGAATAACGTCCAAATAAAAAATACAAATTGAAAGTATAACAAATAGGTATAGCTGAGTTTAAGTCTCGATTAAAACTAAAAACAAATTTGATTAGTGGACGTGAGTTCAAGCGGCATTCGGTCTAACGTTTTTTTAATTTAATTTCATGTTATAAATTAGTTCAATTCAGCTTCTATTAAAATTTTAATGTTTTTCCAATTAATTGCCAAGTAAGAGGGATGTAGCAGCAATGAAAATGTACGACGATGTTTAAATAAGCAGAGTTCAGAAATATTTTTGGTTATAAAAAAATCGATCAGGTCAGGTATTTTTCCTGGGTCAGTTAGCCAATATGTTGGTTTTCCAGTTGAAATGGACTCAACATTTTCTTTAATGGCAATCAGTAATTATTTTCTTTTAGTTGTAGTTAGTCTAGAACCCCAGTGAGTATTCTTCGCATTGAAGAACCACCTCTTATGAAACTTTTTCCCAGACGCTTGAAGCACTCAGAGTATTGTTTGTTTTTAATAGAATGTCTTGGTGGACAGTACAACCCTGCCACAAAAATAGGAAAGTTGTTGGTTTTTATATACATGAACAAGTGTTGGTTATCTCAACGATTTGGCTTTTTAATAACTTGGTAGCACTTATAGCCTTCTTGAACTCGAAATCGTTTTACCATGGAGTAAGGTGTGATAAATTTTATGGCACGGTCATAGTTAAAGTTTCCCGGATAATGAAAATTAAAACCTTTTTGTCGGATTTTTTGTGAGCCGTTATTTTTGTGCGAGCTGTTCTATACCGTTCCACCGTTAAAGAGGGTCCCACTCTATAAAACGCTATATATCGTTGTTTTAGGTCAATTTAATAATTTTGTAATGGATAAACATGACGCTGAAGTAGATTAATGGTATTTGAGCACGATTACTTTTAAATTCCGCTCTTTTTGAAAAGAGATTTAAATGCATTGACGGATATTCTATAAAACTATCATTAAACCGCATTGTTCCTAAAGAAATTTGGTCACCTTTTAGTTTAGAACTAATTGACAAAATCACTCTAGGAATTGTCTACATTATCGACGTTGTCTACGTTATTGACGTTATCTACGGGTTGTCGACACGTCAATGTAGAAAATAATAGATGACGCGTAAACGCCCATCCATGGGTCTTATTATATATTCTTAATAAAGAAGCCTACGATTCAATCGCAAATCGTTCGCAAATGATCGATTATTAATTTGGCAAATATATTATGTGTTCTAAATTCCTAATTTATTAATATAAAAATAATTTGTTCAAATTCATATTTGATTTCAACTTATAGTATAACTTCCAGTAGTTTTTTTAATAATATTGACATTGCACATGTCGATAAATTACATGTTAACTGCGTTATAATTTTGTCGTTCGATACCAGATAGTCCTGTTTGAACCTTATAATTCCAAAGAATAATTAATTTTGAAGATTAACCTACTATGAAAGGGGCAATGAAAATTATTTTATTGGGATATCGTTATAGCTGAATCTATTTATTACTGAATCAATTTGAAAATTGATGAACATACAATAAATTTAATGTTACATTAATTTTTGTTATATGTGTATCCCTAAAATATCGGTCCCTAAACCCTCCACTCTGCTTGTTCGATACTTTTCTCTTCACACTTTTAGGCAAGTTATTTTGTATAATTTGGTGTACATAAAAAATTCTTTATAGTTTCTGTCACGCTGATTCGTTTCACTTTTTGTCACGCATTTTCGTTTCAGTTCTAAATTAATTACCGTATATTGTATATAGACTAGATAAATCAAATAAACATACTGCTAGCATATAGTTATTGGTCTTTTTAACTAAATGCTGCTTCAGGAATTAGCCTGATTGGAACGTTGCTCAAACTGCTCAATATCGCAGAATATTTCTTCGATAACAAAGGATACTTTTCCCTTTTTTTAGTTTCTTTCAGTTTACAATATATCTCTATCTCATTGACATTCAGAAATTTTTTTTTAGTTTTATACTTGCTCGGTAGGACTAATTTTTATCCGTTGATAAAATCTGGCAAATATAATATCGCTCCAAACGCGCTACGCTATGGTAGATATTTAATTGGACAGGGCGTTGTACTCGTATATACGGCGATGGTCTTGAGGTTAGAGTGATGAGCTGTGGTGTCGTATAGACAAGTTCAAGTATATTTGTATATTTCCCTAATCAAATTGTAAGTATAAAAGTTGGATATATCATGTCAATATCATGAGGCGGTGGTTCAGTGGATAGAGTTATGGACTTTGATTTCGTGGGCTTAAGTTTAAATCTCTGTCTAGGACGAAGCATTTTTTAATTTAATTTCTTCTGTCAAAATATAATTTTCTAATTTCTCCATTCAAATGTTAAGTATTAAAGAACGATATAAAATGAATTACTATATACGGCGGTGGTGTAGTGGTTAGATTGATAGACTATAGTTCCCTAGACTTAAGTTTCAAGTCTCGGTTGGGGGCAAAACTCAATTAATTTGCTTTTCCAAATTGGGACTTAGTTTCTGTTAAAATTTTCAAATGCAAGTAATTAATACAAAAAAAAAATTGATACATGTAGAAATTGAACCGACGGTGGTAAAGAAATAGATTCATACTAATCAATAACCACTAATGTCCGTCGGCCTGAGCCAAGCCTCGGTTAAGTACCAAAAATTAGTTTAATTCAATTTCTTCTTATAAATTGGTTCAACACAGCTATTGCTACCATTTTCAATTTTCTCTATTCAATCGAGAGATGTACATATATATCTTGTATACCACTATTACTATGTGTACCGGTGGTTAAGTGGTTAGAGTGATGGACTAATTTACCGGTAAACCGGGTTTTACTCATATATTTACCGTTTACCGTTAAAGCCGAAATTCGGTAATTTTGCAATCCCTAGTTGTACGTGAGTTCTGATTTTATAATGAAATATCGGTACATTAAACATGATGCTAATTTTCTATAGAACAATATCTCTTAATCGACTGTAGAGTGTTCTAGCCTAAATCTAAACTGGTGGTCCGAAATCAGTTTCTTCTCCAGCAATTGAAGTCTTAGACGTCTAATCTAATTGCCCGGTTTGATATTAATATTACTTGTATGAGACCTTCCATTGTATTGGAAAATATCCGGATATTCTAAGTATTGAGTTAAAAATTGTATACGCATATCTGGTAACGCTTGTAAAACGTTATCTGTGGTAAGGTTTTTTCTGGTGCCTTTTGTTCGTTATTTGTGGCCCTAGTCAATTTTACCATCAATAGTCAATTACGTATCGGTGGATTATGCTGTAGTAGTTTTTCCAGCTTTATTAAATATTCTTGTATTGACTGATTTGTTTTCATGAGCAGTAATTCTTTTAACTGTTTGGTTGCATTGTTTAGCTTATACGCTACGATAGCTTTGCCATTTCTGTCTAAATCTTGTTTGATCAATACCTTTAGTGAAGCAGAAATCGATGTCATCTGGCATTTTCCTCCTACGAGCTGGCTGACACGTAGGTTAATTCTTTGATGGTTAGTATATGATACAGATTACTTTTCTGAATCGATTTTAATAATTCTAGGTCTCCCATTTATATCAATCTTGTTCCCCATTTCTAGTAGTTTGCATTGTAGTCACTCCTTAATATATTATATGTCCGAATAATTTTGTATAAATGTTCAAATTGTTCCATTTTTATTGTATGTTTTTGTACAGTTTATTGCCGAAATGATTATGGGTCCTAGTCTTCTATTAAATTGCAGTAGCAACATTTTATTGCAGAACGTTATTTTAAAAAGGACATTGAATGTTTTGAAGAGAACGCATAGTCGTTAAGAGATTAAGGATGGTATCCCCTTTTGGCCATTAATTTTTCCATCATAGTTTCCAAATTACAACCGATGTACCGAACACTGCTTTCGACCTATGGTTCTTCTTGAATTTTCTCTTGACTGGTTTTCTTTGGTGAAATACAGATCTATAATTCACTGGAAATCAGTTTGATTTCAAGTAATTTACCTCTATCTACAAATTTCAATTTGGTGCCGGTGTAATTTAAAATAAAAAAATTATCATCAGTTTGTTAATTTAATTTGAAAATTATTATAATTAGCTTGAAAGTAAATGTTACAAATTGTATTGGACAACATTGATTAACTAGTTACTTAGATTAACGAGCGATGTTAGAAAAGATTTAACGTTAAAAACATGTTAACGCGAAATACTGGTCATTACTAGCTACAAACCTGAGCCATCGCATTTCTTCAAAGCTTGCTAAGTTCTATGGGTTGTATTTCAACAATATCAGATAAATATTTTTCGAGTTATTAGTTATATAAGACTAACAGACAGACAGACGAACACGGGCGAAAGAAATGAAAAATATATTAAAATGTTGAGACGCCTCAAAAAAGTATTATGTACACACATTTTGTGTCTTTGATTAAAAATCTGTTTTAATGTTGACTATTATTTTTGATGATCATTAAATTTACTGATGGAGAAGATTCTTGATGTTATTTTTATCGACGATGTATATTATTAATCAACATGTGGGAAATAAATCTTGACCAAAAAATTAAACATAAAAATTTCATCAATCTCCCAAAACCGCCATCTCGTTTTAAACACATGCAAACATTATTAAATCACCATTCGGGATTACTGATTAAAACAAATTTATCACATTCGAATTTTTTTGTTTTTATAGAAAATAATATAATTTTTATTCGTTTTAAATTAATTTATTTTAAAATAATATAATATAATTATATATATATATATATATATATATATATATATATATATATATATATATATATATATATATATATGTATATATATATATATATATATATATATATATATATATATATATATATACATATATATATTAATATTATTTATTTATAAATATATATATATATATATATTTGTTGGTTTTTATTTTATTTTTAATATTCTTTAAATCATAATATTTTAGTTTACTGTTTTTAATTTAATATTAATTACTTAGTTTTGTTTATGTTTTGCTTTATTTCTTATTTACAAAATTCGTAATAAATTTTCTTTGAAAACTTAATTTTTCTTTAAAATTATTTAATTAACGAAAATGAAAGAATTATATTTATTATATTATATAAAAAAATATATATTTATGTATATTTAAATTATTCATTTTGTTTTTTATATTTTCAAACAAAAATAAAAACTAAAATAATAAAATTGTTTTTCTTGTGTTTCGAGTATAATTATGTTTATTTTATATTTACGTAATTAATCATAGTTAAAAATTTAAAAAAAAAAAACAAAATAACAAAATGGATGACACATTTAATTTGCATATAAATAAACTATTACACAGTTATATAATTCGAAACCTTATATTATTTTTTTTAAAGTTACTTTTATTTATAATTTAATTTTAAAATTGGAATATTACAATAAAATTGTTAATTGTTTTATTTTCTATTGGGGCAGTTTTATTTTATTCTTCATATATAGGTTGGCAATAATAATAAATTTAAATATTGATATGTCGTATTGTTTGATTGCTTCAATTTTTGTTTTCCTTTAGGTTATTGTCATCCATAATTTTTTCATTTATTGACTCCATATATATTGTTCAGATATTTAAAAATAAAAATTAATTCTCATTTAATAGTAATGTTTTTATTAAATAATAATTTATTAAATTAAACCAAAAAATATTTTTCTTTATAATAATTATCAAATTGAAATATTTTAATTATAAAAAAAAAATTGAGTTAAAAAATAATAATTAATAATTAATATTTATATAATTAAAAATACAATTTGTTTTTTATTTTATCATTATTAATATTATAATTTCCTTTTACACCGCCTTATTGTTATTATCACCGTCAGCATAAAATGTTGCCTGAAAATTAATTAAAAATAAAAATTCAGTAATTTTAAAAATTAATTAAAGTTTATAATTTATGAGATGCTTCAAAAATCTATCTAAAATTAAAAAAATCGTAAGCCGGTAGAATTAGAAAATTATTTATCCACTCAGCAGCAGCAAATCGTGTTAAATAAACGCAATACGCGTTGATTAAAAAATTAATTAAAAAAAAAAAAACTACAAAACTAAAACCATTCAATCAAAAGTATTCACTAAACTTACTCAAGGCGGAGAAGATTCATTTCAATAAAAAATAAAAAAAATTAAAAATATTTTTTTTAAAAGAACTAGAACAAAAACGCATTTTCACGTTACACAAATAGTCGACGACGAATGGCAATGAATTTTTAAACTCTGTAATATTGATATTTAAAAAAAAATAAATCGATTTGCTATAAACTAAACAATGACTAAACCAACCAAACCATACTTACTTCATCGTGAGCCTTAAGCGATTGATTCTTGTCATCATCATCGTCAGAATCATCATCGGCCGAACTGTCCGCCGACATATTACTTGGTTGCTGTACTTTTATATTTTCTACAGCATTTGGATTATTCTAAATTATAATAAAAATAATAAATTATTAGTAATTATTTTAATCTTGCACACAATAATCTAATAATCATTAACTTACGGTTTTTGATTGACTTAACAAATCATAACAACTTAAACAAACTCGTACAGGTTTAGTCGTTTGTCTAGGTAATAAAACTTTTTTCGATGAACATGGACCACATACAACAGCACCACAATTTCTACAATGATGCTATAAAACGAAAATAGAAATTTAGAAAATTATTATAGATTTATACCAACAAATTTGCACATTCATCCCGACTTTCTTGCGGGATTTCTTCCATTGCATGATAATGGTATTATTGTAGACGCTATTTATAATTTTTAATGTACCTAGTAAGAATAATTAGACAAAGCGTTTATAAAATATAAAATCTATTACAACGAAAAACAAACAACGCTATATTTGTTTATACTTTTCTGAGATTATCATGCATTTAGTTTGTGATACTTTGGGAAATTCATTTTAATTGCCTCAAAATTTGTAAAAAAACGATTGTAATGTAGCGCCGCAAGACAAGGCGACCGTATGCAAAATTTCAAATAACAGCAATTCTTTCTGAGTGAGTAACGCAAATTATTATTACAAAAAATCATTTAAATCTGTGAAATATTTACGATTTCATTTTCACCAAAAATTATGTACTATTGTAATACTAAAATATTTAAATTGCCTAACACAAACAAAAATTTAAAGCTAAAACTACAATTTTCCATAATCTATTATTAACTCGCTTATTAAAATGTACGTGCTTCTCCATGAAAAAAAACACAACATATATGGATGGCATATGGCAATACTCGTACATATTTAATCGAAAATAGAATTTTCGCTAATCAATAATCCATACATTTATATAAAGAAAAACTTCATAATAAATATTAACATAAATGATGATACAAGTTTGATACTTAAATTGTAAAAAACTAAAAAACACCCAAAACTTTCTGTTTTCATTTCGTTACAATAAAACTTAAAAAATAAAAGAGGCAATTAATTTCCAACTCAAGAAATAAGAATATGCAAATTATAAAAGTGTATCCGAAAACAAAAAGGTTAATAAACAATAAATGTGAAAGGTTATGTAATTAAAACGTTGGTTATTTACCCGTCTCACAATCATTGTAAATTGTGTTTTTTTACAATGCATACATATATTAGCTTCGTTATCAGGAACCCAAACGGCGGCAACTTTTGATACCGGTTTTTTACCACTTTTCTTTAGTAAATCTTCAACACATTTTTTTATATGGGCCATCCATTCTTGTTTCTCTGTACTTGTTGCCGCGTAAACAGCAAATGATTTTGATGTTGTCCGTATCTGCCATCCATTTTGATATTCTAGCAATAAAACAAGTAAATATATAATGTAATATTGTACATAGATTTAAAAAAAACATTATCAGGCACTTACGTCCATTATCATCTAATCCTTGTAATTGAACTTCTTCTAAAGGTATTATATGTTGCTTATTATATTTTTTCTTACCAATAATTATATTACCATAAACCAAAATATCATTAAATAAAAAAAATTGTCTAGGTTTTGGCCGCTTACGGCACATTTTTGTTAGTACACCCTCGCCAACTAATACACGGCCAGGTAACGCCAGTGTCTAGAAAGAAAAAAAACATTAGTTTCGTCCATTATCGGTTTTCATCTCTCTGCATTCCTATATTTAAATTGATAACACATTTTTAACCCAATGGCTCGATATATCGAAAAATTAGTATTATCAATGAAACCATATGTGTTATGAATACGTCTACAATACATGGAAACTCGTTTAGTATGTTAATCAAAAATACGAAAATTTCAAATCAGTAAGGCTATTAGGAACGAATTAGTAAGCAAATTTTTAGATTACATAATAATTGGTAATTTAGAATTTTGAGATACATTAAATGGAATTGACATTTGATTTTGTTGTGAATACACTAAAATATGTAAAAGTTGGGACAACTACATATATGTTGCGACAACTGTATTTAAATATTATAATAGTGAGAGTGAATTGTGGGAGTATTGAAAATTGAATGAAATATTTTAGTGACAAGTTAAAGAGTCGCGATATCAACTTTAATTCTAATATTACTCGCCTGGCATTAAAGTTATTTCTCTCGTCAATCAATGATACGTATTACCAAATAGATATTCTGGTAAATCAATTCAATTTATTTGTCATAGAATTTAATAGTCATGGTTTTTACAAACTGGTGGTAACGTTGTAATAATGATGATGATTCATTCGGCGATAGTGTTGAAAATCACTGAACCGATTGATTTTCTGTTCGAAATTGTCTGGCTTTCCGCAAAAATAATATAGTTTGTAAATAAAGTAATCCAAAATTGAACATCGATAATTGTATGGCAAAGTGATAATCATAGTGCATATGTCATTTTACATCTAAATTTTTAAAGTCTACATAATGAGAGAACTGAATTGCTACAATCAATTACCCTAAACTGTTTGTTATATATAGTGGATTTGCTTCAATAAAACTCTTTCATCTTCTATTAAATTTTCATTTTAATTGTAACCTTTTACGAATTCCCTCATAAATAGAGGAGGCTGAGTTAATAGTCATTAATTCTAAAAAAAATAATTGAATTACAGGCATTCAAGTCTTAGTCAAATGTCATTCAAATTTGCCTCAATTTTCTTTTAAAATTTCAATTTCAATTTAACTATGAGTCCTGTTGGTATTAATCGTATTATTTAATTCACGATAAAATAAAACTCAAAAAATCATACTCAACTCAAATTTGTTTTTCTGATTCAAATTTAGTTTTGAAATTGTATACAAATGCACAACTCTGAGAATTTGTGCGTTAAATTTGAATTTGTCTCAAAAATTTTCAAAATATTGTTTTAACTATGTATGTAAAATTAAATTAAATTTAATTCGTAATTAATAAAAATCAATCGGAATATTAAGACAATTAAAGATAAAGTCAATTCTTTTACACCATTAATAAAATGTTCACTTTTACATCATTAATAAAATGTATTTTTCATCAAATTATTTTTTAAAAATATTGAAATTTAAAAAAAAACATAGTTAAATTAGTAAAATATTGATTTGAAATTATATAACAGTTAATACGGAAAACACTGAATATACTATATCCCATTTAATTAAATTAAACTTTCAAAAAGTTTATAGAATAATTTTACTGGGTAACAATACTTTTACAGAATTGCTGACAAATGTGAATTTACAAAATGTATAAATCGTAAACCAATTTTTTGTCAGTTGCATCAAATCAAATATTGGAGGCCTTGTAACCTCGTTTCATAAACCAAGAAGATTTTGAAGTTTTCTGCCATTACCAACCCATCCGAAAAATTGTGTGTAAACACGCGTTGTAAAAATCACGTGAATCACCAAATTAAATTTTAGATGCTCATTGTATAATAATACTTATTATACATTTATTTTCGCCATAATCCAAAACCTAGCTCAACATTTTACAATTATAGTATAAAATAAGATAAATTTTGAAGTATCGTTCGGTTATCAAATTTGAGTCATTCAATTATTATTCTACAAAATAGTTTTTAATTGGACATGTCATATAAATTCAAAATGAACATCAATTTTATTCGGGATATGACTAAGTCGGAATTGCCCTAAACATGATTATGCTATATGTACATGCAAAAGACTAGATATTTGGAATGTAGACTAAACAGCAGAGATTCACGCGGATCTGTATTTGAATTCATATTGACGACCATTGTATTTTTATCACACAGTTTCTTACATTTAAGAATCAAAATTCTAAACAAATAAATTACACACAATTCTATCCAACTATATTTTCAATATTACCTATATTATATTGGATTACCGGCAAATTTATACAACTCTGTCGAAATGCATGTTTTAGCACTTATACTACACAATGTATTACCGCATTTAATTTTTTTAATAATATTGACCCACATTAGAAAATAACACGCAACACGTGTTTTGGAAAAAACAAAAAAAAATATTCAACTGAGTTATTTTCAAACCTAATCAACAGTAAAAATAGAATCAATTAGCACATGTTAATATAGCATGTGCTTTTGCACGCCATTTTGTTCAGCCGATAATAATGTCAAATAAAAACATATATGTAGTCCAAAAACTACGACTTAACATACCACTTGAAATTTTCAAATAATAATTAAATAATAATTTATTAGAATTGCTGGCGACTTTATTGTTTATTTCAAAATCTAATGATAAGATAAACATTACACCAAAAATAAAAAGAAATTTCTTTTTGGTATTGAATTTTTATTATTTTACCAATCTCAAATAGCTTTTTTTCAGGTCACCACACAGTAAAGTTACAAATACAAAAACCGCGCGCGCACACATCTAGCCACAAAATTTTAAGTAAATAAAATGTATGTAGATACATACAGACTACTCACACGAAAATAAAAAAAACCTAACAATCAGCAGTTTTATTTACTTATTAATTTTTATGTTTCGTGTGTTTGTATATGGCTGAGTGTGTGTTAATTTAATTTTCACTTTAATTAGTGAAATAATAAATATTATAGAATATTAAGTTAACTACACACATAATTTAATTATTTATTTATTTTAATAATTTATAAAATTTAAGTTATAACCTAGTGTTAAATTTGGTAATATTAAAATGGTGGATCAAAATATGTAGAAGAGGTCAAAAACTCATTCAAATTCATGATTCATGTTTCAATTACTTAAAGAAAAGAAAAACTTTCACCAAATAACAACAATAAACTTCTATTTAATAGTCGTGCTGTTTATTTATTGTTGTTGTTTTTTCTACTTACATGCCCCGAACTGCCAAAGCAACTCTCAACCATTTGTATTCGCCTGGCATTTGCCTCACTATTTACTGTAAAAAGAAAATACAAAGAAGAAATTAGAATTGAAATCTTAAAATATACAAAAAGCAGTTTAAAATTTAAATTGTTTTTGGAGATGTTCTTGTTTGATTGTTGTCATTATTTGCCATGCATGACAACCAACACACATATTTAGTTTATTATTTTATTCACTTTATACATACACAGACACAAAAGAAAAAAAAAACAGAAGTATATAAGTGAGTGAGTGAATTTATTTTATTTAGTAAAGCAACAACGAATCGATTGTTTTATTTTAAATAAATATGAGGAAACACCTGTTGGATCATATTCGAGCAAAAGAGGAAGTTAATTTTTTATGTCGATATTCTATTGTTACAGTTTTTATAATCATGTCCGCAACGCGATAATAACACTATACGGGTTTAATTTACTTGCGTCGTCGCCATTTTATTAATTTGCTCGTTGTACTAATTTTTAAACATGACTTACTCATTATTTTACATCAACTCTATTTAATATGGATTCAGTTTTAAAATTTTCGAACCAAAAAATGAATCCTTTAAATTAAAATTATCTTAAATTAAAAATATCAAAATAAACGGAAACTTTTGTGAAATTTAAAGAAATTTTCAAATATATCTATAGTATTTGAATAAAAGCGAAGATATTAGAGAGCGGCTGGCAGCGGGCAGTCATGCTTTGTTCCACCTAAGGCCACAGCTAAAATCAAAAACCTAACAAATGCCGTGAAGCTAGGGCTTTACAGAGCGTTCGTCAGGCCCGTTGTTATGTATGAATGTCACAGTTGTACGCTCACGGATGAGTACGAGATAAGGCATCTTACATTTGAGAGAAGAATCATACTTGTGATTTAAGGCCAAAAACGGGAAGAAGATAATTCTGTACGATATCGAGATCGGAGATCTGATGAAGATCCCTAACCAGATGGCTCCACAGTGTAGAGAACGGCTTGGGTTCTTCAGATTGTCTAGCACAGCATAAAGACCAATCTCAGGATCGAAATCCCAGAGGTTTGTTTACAGTCAGATTCTTTACACAGTAAGGGGACAATAATAGCCTTTAAAAACTGTAAATAATAATAGTTTTATTGACTTGTAATAATATTGCGTACGCCAATAATTGTTCTTTTTCTGGAAATACTCCACCTAAAGTGATATGGATCGAATCTTTATAAGTATTTGTTTATATTGTATTTCTCTAGTTTGCTTTTAATATACTTACTTCGTTGCCAGTCCAACCGAGGTAAGCAGTCGAAATCCCCAATCGAAATAAGATAAATCGAGGTAGTGTTTCAGATTCAATTTTTAATTGGCCGTGCGCATTATACACAGCTCACAGGTATATTCCACAGTTGGTCACCAATCTGTTCATTCTCATTACCGATTGAGATTAAGATGAAGAAAAATCCCTTTGGCCTCGATCAACACAGCACAGCCAGGGGGCCTAATATGGTATTTTCGATAGCATTTTTTTCTCGATATTATTGAAAATAGCCTTTTGTGAAATTTTCCGAACGCGTTTTTGTATCGGTATTATCGAAAATGAGTTATTATGGAAATATTCGATTTCGATTTTTATCGATATTATCGAAAATGAGCTATTATAGAATTTTTCGAATTCGATTTTTTTCGATAATATCGATAATTTATGATTGCTTTTTATGTGGCGAATAATAATTAATAACGAACATTATTTTTGAGTTTAATCAAATAACGGACGTGCTTATAATGTATTTTGTCTTAAACAAATTTATTTACGATCTATATTATGTTATTCATAAATTGTCTCTTATGTGATCTCTTATGAGCTGTATTGTATCGAGTTTCCACAGACAAATCAAATGACAATTCAAATGTTTTTCTGTATGGAGTCCTCATTCATGGCTCCAAAGTGTACCCGGATGCGCCTATTTAATTTAGTAGTGATAGTATAATCTACAATTGAGATCGATTGATATAAATTACCTAAAATCCAAGAGGTATTATCCCCTCGTCTCCAATTCTGCTCCATAAATCTTCCATTCGCACTTATACTCCAAATTTTGATTTCGAAAATTTCATAATAGATATTTTCGAAATTATCGAAACACTCGATATTATCGAAGTAAAACACTATCGAAACTTTCATAATAGCTACTTTCGACGTTATCGAAATGTTCGATATTATCGAGAACAAACACTATCGAAAATACCAACCGCCGTTCTAACTCTCTGGTATCTCCTTAAGTAGTTCTTTCTAAAAGCGTAATAGAGGTAAACCGCACCGTAAACGATCCTATAAGCCGATTTGCACCCTAATAAAAGTATGCTGTGGGTATCGAGTTCGTAGACAGTCTAGGATTGAGTGTCAGTCAGTACTACGATTTTGGGCAAAAAGCGAGAGGCGATTTTTCGTATATATCTCTACGATTAAATTTGCGCATTAACTTGCTTATAGGACAAAAATAGCGACGAGTGACACAGACAAATGTAAATTGAAATAGGATGATATTCCAGTCTAACAAGCTGAGATGTATTAATGGCAAGACCCCAGGATGGCATCAATGTGAAAAGCGTCGTCTTTCATCTAGACTAGGCAATGCAGATCTCTTTGTAGATCCAGCAAAATAGATCCCGCCAGGATTAATTATCTGGAAGAAACATCATTTCACTGGAAGCTAATAAAATCCACATGGTTTTAAAATATAGAAGGAAACAAAGATAAATATAATAATAATTTACACATTTAGAATTTTATTTAAACAGTAATTGTTTGAAACTGAAATCAGTTTATTTGATTTTCATATTGCAAATCAGGTCGGTTTATTTGATTTTCATATTGCAAATAGGTAGGCTGATATAAGTTGTGCTAAACTGAAATTGTTTTACTGGCGAATATTCATAAATTACATATTTTGCATCTTCCTAATATTTCACCTTACATTACATCAATTTGTGTGCAACAAGTATCAGAATTAAAAAATGGTATGACTCAATTGAAACATAAAAAAAAACTGATCACCTGGTATACACATTGTATATTTGATATTACAATACATACACTATTTATACGTATGCCGATGAATTAATTGACTCGTTAACACGTTGTTAACCATTGTCATGATTCACATCATTTAATAATATATTAGTTAAAACTTTAAGCTGTGCATATTGATTGCCCATGCCTGTCTGTGTGCGCCACACTTTCTTTGAACATGACTAAAAAAATTACAATATTTATTTTTAATAAATTCACGGAAATTGACTATAAGTTAGTCATTCTGCTCAAACGCAAAAAAAAAAATATTTATTTTATATAATATAATCTCTAAGCAAAATATTTAGAATGATTGCAGCAATTAAAATCGGAAGTCTGGAATTTTTCCCTTTTCTCGCGTTTTTCATTACAAAACCAAATCGCGTCTTATCTTATATAGCGTGTACAAAAATAGAAAAATCGTAGAGGTCATCCTACTACTACTAATACCATATTAATAATAGAACATGCTATAATCGTTTACTACGCAAATTGTCATTAATTTGAATTAATTAAAAGAAATTTGCAAAAAGGAAATTTTAGATTTTCTTTTTTTAAATAACATGATTATGTATGTATATATGTATATAAAAAAAATTGCAGAGAACATCAACAATCATACTACCTATATATGTATTGACAAAAGCACGCCCATTTTGTTATCTCAATAAAACGTAGTCCGTTTTACAATAAAATCAAAACCTATCGCATGAATCATTACAAATAATTATGCGCGATCGAACAATAATATCGCGAACATTTTTTAAAAAGGAAGAGCATAATATTATATACACCAACAAAAACCAAAATGTATAATATAATAAAATATATTATAATTTGTTATCATCTCTTCATAATATTACAATACAATACTATGTTTGGTTTAAAATTACGCGAAATCACTAGAATATTTGAAAAAAAAACTGATAACACAAATTTATTTTAGTAATGGAATGAAAACATCAACCACGCCACGCGATGATTAAAAATTAATCAAAACATTATACAATTCGATGTGACGACATTCAACAACTTCTTGGAAACTTGACTAATCTAATTTCTCATATGACAAGTACTTTGACTTTTTATTTTATAGTACCTGCTTAGGTAATTGAATCAAATATTATTTATATCGATTACACTTTCAGTACCTCGATTTTGTTGCCTTTTTGAGACTATGGGACTAGGAGAGTAAAAATTACCGGAAAATAGTAATATTAGTGAGTATGTGTGTATTTGTGCGCATGCGGTGTTCAATTTGTTTATATTTTATTTTGACAAAAATTCAAAAGCTTTCGGATGCAAAAATATCATAATAGGATAATAAGTAAACATAATAATTTATGTACTATACTAATGACATAAACGTCAATTCTCCGTCGCAATAGCAGGAGAAAACGGAGTGTAAGCACCAAAAATGTTTGTATTATTTTTGTTTTTTATACCGATTTATACCGATTCGATGATTTTTGATGCTTATTGTACACTCTCAAAACAAATACACATACAAAAAATGACAACACACAACAACAATATTTAATAGCATACACAGTGTACGTATACAAAATATTTGGCAGTCTCATAGTCTCATAGTCTCAAAAAGGCAACAAAATCGAGGTACGGAACTACTTATACTGGTTGTACACCGTAGATAGTATAATAGCAAAAAAAGTATATTACTATTATACTATCAGTTTTAATTTAAAAAAATAATCGAATTTTATTTTCAAGATATTACATTAACATCGTTGTACACATAAAATATATTTTGCTTCCAAATAAACTTTAGAATTATGATATTTTCCTGGAATAAACTTTTTAAAGCTCTGTCCAGACTCAAAGTACTTTGGTTTTAAAAATTCAGAATAGAGTTCGGAAATTTAACTAACTAAAAAGTTGGAATTTAAGATTTAGGTTTTAAGAAAACTCTTTAAAAAATTTGAAAATTAAAGAAATTAAGGATAAATAATTATTAACTTATACAAATTTATGAATATATGTTAAAGTTTCTAAAAATTTGGAAATAGAGGAGTATGAGAATTTAGTATATTTATAAATGTTTACATTAGAAATTGCGGGACAAAGCAATTTGCGAATTTCCAAAGTACCTGAACAATTTAAGAATTTATTTGATGTTTAATATATGCATGTACATTTATTTAGAAAAAATCGATTATCAGATTTGCACTTTGCACCCTGATTATTCATTGTAACTTAGGCTGCGGACCAATTCACGGGTAAAAGTCGATGTTTACTTTAATTTTCGGTAAATTCATTTACCCTATCAAAAAGTAGGGTAAATCGAGTACACAAAAGTAATCGTTTTCGTTTAACGTTTAGATTGTTAATTTTTTAGTGATCTACGGATTAAGTAAGCTGAAAATTAACAAAAGCACCTATTTCAATAAAACAAAAATACTAAAAATCGACTTGTACCTAAGTAATTGATTTACCCGACAATTGGTCCGCAGCCATAGTATTTAGTGCGAAGAAACGCATAAAGCATACTTCAATCGCATACAGTAGTATGATTTATTTTTAATATGGATAAAACCGTTTCGAGTGTTCCATATATTTCAAAATTAGTACAACCAAAAATTACCTCGTTACACCTTTTAGTGTTTCATGTGTATATCTACCAAATCCAACGATTAAACAAAGCAACAGTGAAATTAATACAGCTGAATTGCGTTGCGGTTATTTGATGCAGAAATACAGTTAAATACTTTAATTACATTCACAATATAATAGCAAGATATAGTTTTATGTATAGCACATAAGTTTTTTTGTCATAAACAATAGATTTTTATGTTTTTGTCAAAACAAGGAATCGTACATATATACACAGTGTAAAACAGTGAGGCAAATGAACTTCAGTTAAGATGATCCTATCATATCATTACGCAGTGCCACATAATATAGGTCGATATCACACACAAATTTTCTTATCAACCTGTAATCGTTATAAAATGTGCGGCAAGCGTACTATAAATAAGCGTATTACAAAAACATATGTATGATTCATAATGGTGTAAGCACGCCAACCCTTCTTAAATGTATGTACTTGAATTTTCTTATCTTCTACAAACAAACCAAGCTAGATGATAATATGGACATGACCTTATCGAATTTCTGCTTTAGTTATTTTAGGTGAATAACCGAAATATAATCGAAACGAAGAAAATAAATTTAAATAAAATTAAGACTGGGGCAAATTATGTACGTTTATGTAGTCTGTATAGTGGGACAGACTATTACAAAAGATTAAGTTTCTCTTATCAAAATCATAATAAAATATATCTACTACTTTACTATGTGTATGTGTGCATGTATCACCCACAAAATAAGTTTTTTATTTTATTTTATTTCAAGTATTTATGAAAAGCTACTTTGCGATGTCTCCAATTGTGCGATTGTCAATCAACAACAAAAAATATTTTGTTGGTTGGATTGCGGTGGTATTGGTATAGCTACTCATAAATTTTATTAATTAAATCGAAAGTAAAATGGATAGTTCGCAAGTTTTTTTGAAGATTTTTGAAATTTGTATGGTCTCTTGGCATAAACGAATTAGACAATTTTGATTAATTTTTGTATAATCTACAGTGATTTTCCACCCATCACACAAACACGTCTTTAATTTGAGAATTATATGCCAGACATTTCAATGAAATAAAAAAACATCCGCTGTCATGCATTCATGCAACCAGTCACCAGACAAAAATGTATAAAATTGTTGGTTACTTAAATAAGTTTTGTAGGGAATACTATAATATCGTTAAAATAATCTTACCAAAGTTTCATTACTGGTTCATATCAAAATCCATTTCAAATTATGCCGATTTTATTGAAATTCAGTTGACTGATTGTCAACTATTGCAGAGAAACCATTTATTATTCAAAGAAACACAAGAGTTAGCTCACAATCTTTTAGCGATAAACTGGTCTGAATGGTTTCACACGACCCGCTGCAAATTACAATTTTCTTCTAGCAACTGAAGCCTAGACAAAGCAAATCATTTAGAAATGTATTAATATCCAAGTAATTTGGTTTAACACATTATAACTAAACCTACATTTAGGTCACAAAAAGAAAGAATCACTTGCTAAATTAGTATCAATTCGTCCACGAACTTTAAAAGTTTTACAACACCTGCCAGCAACTTTCCAATCAAACTCACGTTATGACGTTTACACAATACCCACGGTATTTTGTTTTTGATGTGCATAATAATCAAATTATAAATGTAATCCCCAATATATTCAAAACTATAATCACAATAAATGTACGAAATAGATAAACTAATTTATATACTAAGCACAAGACCGAATTGCAGCAAAAATTTAGACATCCAAAACAACAACAACACGTCATAATTCCAAGGTAAAACCACCTGAAAAATGTATTTATTTATTCTATAATTTCATTGCCACCATTATGTTTAGTATTATTATTACATATTTAGAATTATTACGAGTTACTTGTTTTATCCATTTTTAATTATGGGAAAAAAGGAAAATTTCTCAAACAACTTTTTTTTTTCATTTTAAGATGTCATTCCAAAAAAATGACATTTTGATTTTGAATCTTGTATCTCTTTTTCGCTTATGTCGATTTTCTTTGGTCAAAAATAATTGATTATTTTGACAAATAATTGATATTTTTCAGGATTTCATTTTTCTTTGGCGAAAATAATTGATTATTTTTTGATGTATAATCAATTTTTTCAAATCATGATTTTTTCTATAATCTACTACCACTACATTGAAAAATAGAAATGTCAAATATGACAAATAGACGCCTCGCAATTTTTATGCCAATTCAATTGTTTTCTTGCTGTGTGGTTATAATAATTTGTCCATAATAGTTGTCCATAATTTTGTTGACGAGGTAGTCTGCATTGACAGTGGCGATTTATGGGATGAGGCATCAAACATTACCTCAGGTCGTACACAAGATCAGCAGATAACATCGACAGAACAAAATGATTCAACTGATAACTCGGGAGAAAATGTAACTGGCAATGTATTGAAGCATTTGGTCGAAGTAAAATGCAATCGAATTGCTTTTAGTTTTTAAAATTTAAAGCAAAAATATTACAAATAAATTAAAATAATACATAGATAGATTATAATAAATAAAACACAAAATGATTCATTATATTTATTTCATTCACATGAAATTCACATTAAACTGACAGAAAACAAAATGTCAAAATACCAACACAAAGACATAAAATAATCAATTATTTTTCGTTTTCAATTGGCAAGAAAATAATTGATATTTTTTGTAAAACCAAAGAAAATCGACATTACACTTTTCCCATTATATATTCTATCTTGTCAACAAATTTTTATTATCGAAAAAAAAATTATTTTTGATCACACACAAAATACACACGATCACATCAATATATCTAAATTTTTCATTATCACAACAAACAAATAACTGATTTTTGTTTTACAGACCACAAATATAACCACAATCTAAAAATTAATTAGAAATAAAAAAATAAAAATAAAGTTTTCACTCACCAAGACTATCGACCATTTTCAGTGATTTATAAATACCAACTAATAAATTCGGAATAAAAATTAGAAAAAAAATGTTTTTATGTTTTTCGATTTGTTGTGTTGGTGGTGCGATTTTATACACTGAACTCTGTATTTTGTAGAGTATAACTTTAGTTTAGATAAAAACTGTACGGTTCATTTGATTTGTTAAACCGAAACCGTTTACATATCTATATTATAATTAACAGCGATGGGATTGCGATTTAAAATATTCAGATTTAAAGAATGGGTTGGGGCCAGTAAAACAAATTGAAACAACGTCTTCGGACCACGGAGAATGACGGTATTGATTACGATTTCGATAAAGGATCAACAATTTCGGAATAAACAGAGTGGGGATTAGAGGATACAGATGTAGAATGGTGTAGGCCGTACCGGTATAATCTGGGGGATCCGATTTGACGCAATTAATAACTACTGTGATGGAAATCAAACTTCAAATCATGAAATGAAACGAGAAATTAAACACTCCATTAATCGAGGAATTAGCAGCCAATTTACGTTGAATGAGGATAGGAAACAGTCAATCGATCAGTTAAATAAGGAAATTAAACTGTCAATTAATCAGAAGACTAAGGGACTGCTTACTATTGACTAACATGCGTGAAACGTTTATAACACACCTACTTGAAGAAAAATCGATCGGGTCTGAAGAGCTCCAGAATTTTACGAAATCTTGGCCATATGATATTTTTCATTTTTTTGACCATAATGTATGGAAATACCCCTCTGTAACCAGTATGTCATGTTGTTTTTCTGGTAGCTGGGATCATTAGGTTAGGTTAGGTAAGGATGGCTGTCCTAAAGGACTAGCATAGACACAAAATTGGTCCGTAGCTGTACCACATTCGAGTTTCCTCCTCTTCACTCGCTGAACCATCCTGAGCTTACCAAGAAGCGTTTAAAGTCCCGGATCTCGATTTTTCTAAGATCCGAGAGGTCGTTCAAAGGGGAAGTTCCCATAAATTTTGTTCTGCTGTACGCTAGACTAGGGCAGGTGCAGAGCAGATGGAGCACATTTCCTTCTCCTCCTCCTCATCACCACAGCTGCGGCAGAAATCGTGGGCTGGGACACCCAGTCTGCTCGCATGTATCCCAATGAGACAATGTCCCGTTATAGCTCCCACGACCATACCAATATGTTGCCGTCGAAGCGATATCAGTTGGCCTGATTTGGACCGGTCAAGTCCAGGCCAGATCTGCCTGGTTGTTACACACGAACTGGCTTTAGACCATCTGACGTTCGTTTCTTTTATGGCTTCTTCGTGAAGCAACAGTTTACATGAAGCAAGCGGTATCTTTATATCCCGCCTGCTTTGGGTTATTAGGCGTGCTGTACCCTTGCGGGCCAACTCATCTGCCATTTCATTCCCTGCGATATTGAAATGCCCTGGCACCCACGTCAAGCGGATGTTGAACTGATCAGCCATCTCATTTAAAGATGCCAGACAGTTCTGGGCTACCTTCGACGTCAGGGAGTATGATTGTAGCATTTTAATAGCAGCCAGGCTGTCCGTAAAAATGCGAATATCCCTCGTAGATATTACATTATACTTCAACCAGTCCATGACTTCCATTATCGCGGTCAGTTCAGCATGAAAAACGGTGCAAAAGTCGGGAAGACGAAAAGAGAGGTTAACCCCTAGTACCTCACAGAATACTCCGCAGCCAACCCAACCATCCCTTTTTGAGCCATCCGTGAAGAAGCTTAGGGCCTCATTGTCCATAACCATTTCGTTCACCCAGTCCTCTCTGGTGGGAAACTCAGTTTGGAATTTAATCTCAACAGCTGGCAGATCACACTGAGGAAGTTTGTTCATCCTGGTAAAGAGGACCACCTCCGTTTTCTGTGGGTTTGCGTTCAGTCCGCAGCCACGTACCCACTCAGAGAGGTAGCCAAGCGCGCACTGCATGCGTTCTCTCAGCGTACTAGGATATTTACCGAAGACCGCAATAGCAACGTGATCCGCGTAAGCAACCACCTTGAAGCCTTGCTCTTCCAGGTTTAGTAACAGGTCATTTATGACCAAGTTCCGAAGAAGGGGTGATAGAACCCCACCTTGAGGTGTTCCTCTGCTCACGTATCTGCCGGCAGACGTCCCACCCAGATAAGCTGTCACGGTCCTGCTTCTAAGCATATGATCTATCCAGCCTCTGAGTGACGCGTCTACCCCCAGGCACGTAAGGGCCCGAGCGATTGCCCCCGGTCTGACGTTGCTAAAGGCCCCCTCTATATCCAAGAAGGTCACCATTGAATATTCCTTATATTCAAATGATTTCTCAATCGGGCCTATAAGGGAGTGGAGAGCTGTTTCCACCGATCGTCCCTTACAGTAAGCGTGTTGAGATCCCGACAGCTCGCCCGGCTTGATTGAGCCTCTAATGTTAGCCTCTATTAGTCTTTCCAGTATTTTCAACAGGAAAGAAGATAAGCTTATAGGCCTAAAGTCTTTGGGATAGCAGTGAGAGCTTTTTCCCGCCTTAGGTATAAATATTACTTTTACTTCAGCCCATTTTCTAGGAATGTGACAGAGTTCTAGGCTGCCTTTGAAGATAACTTCCAACCAGGGTTAAGTCAATAGTTCGCTGGATATCCGCGGGGATAATGCCATCAGGTCCTGCCGACTTGTATGGCTTAAAGCTGTTTATTGCCCATACGATATTCCGCCTTTTTACTATATGACTTACGGAGTCTATGCCCCTATTTATCATGGGTCTCTCCGGAGCTAGTACCGAGTACTCCGGGAAATGCGTTTCTAGTAATAGCTCCAGGGATTCCTCACTACATGTAGTCCATGAACCATCCGGTCGTTGTAAATAACCCGGGATGGAAGGACTAGCACATAGTACTTTGCGTAGCCTGGCCGCATCCGAGGATTCTTGTATATTGCCACAGTAGAGCTTCCAGGCCCTCGTTTTGGCGGCTCTCAGCTCATACTTGTAGGTTTTGAGGACTTCCTTATAACAGTCCCAATCTGCAGCAGCATTTGTGTTCCTCGCTTTCTTGAACAGTCTCCTGCATTTCATACGAGTACCTTGGAGTTCTCTCAACCACCATCTACCCACGAGCCTACTGATAGGACATGCACCTAACATGGCCTTGCTAAAAACATCAGATAGCTTGGTTACTAGAGCATCAAGCTCCTGTGTAGATGCAGGAGGGTTTGGAACCGATACCGGTAATAAGTTACCCAGAATGGTCCTGAAACAATCCCAATCAGTTTTCCTCCTATTTCTGAAGGGTGGTTTCCTAGTGGGTTTAGTATCCACTTCGTACTGGAGATAACAATGGTCAGAAAAGGAATGGTCTTCGGACACTTTCCAGTTCAATACCCTCTCCTTAATAAAATCCGAGACAAGTGTGATGTCGAATACAGCGATAGGTTACCGTGACCCAAATACGAAATTGGCGGGAAAAAATAATTATAATTATTATAATAATGCAGACATGAGCAACTCGCACGAGTACTCGTGAATATCTAATCAAATGAACTGTACATCCAGCCGATTCATAAACGGTAAAAAGATTGCAATTTTAAGGATTGGCCATACTCAGTTTCAACTCGAAGTACTTGTCGCAAATTAAGTGGATCAAGAAACTTCTCGTATGAGGGCGAATAGCTTCGTGGTGGATGTTGGACGAGGAGTATTGAACTGCGATGGTTTCATGTTGCCAGTTCGTATGGATACAGGCAATGCCTGTAGGTCATCAAGATAATTTGCGATTGAATTCGGGAACATAATGGTACGGGAGAAAATATAAGTGTCAGATGACGGGATGAGGGCTCGGGCTCCGTATAACATGCGGGCAAATAACAAATGTTTCAAAAAAGGAGATTTAGTATGGTTTTACAGCCCGTAATTGAAGGGTGTATCACTGACGATGCAACCTTCATGGGAGGAATGGTACACCATAATCACAAAGCTAAACGATGTTGTCTACCGGTACCGGACTAAAAAAGTGTAGTGAGGAAAACCGAAAATAAAACGACCCGCATATATTATAATATAAAGTGTCTAGAATAGCGTACGTAAAGAATTGCTTAGAATATCCGACGAACATACTGGAATGTTTCCATAGTGAATATTCTGGTATAATAATACGAGATAAAGTAGAAGAAAGTGGTGAATAAAAAGTAAAGATTGGCGATTAAAAAGTGGTAGAATTAAAGTTTAAAATGATTATTGTGAAAAAATTAAATAAGTGAACTAGTGTTTTGTGGAATAGTTTTGGAGTAAATTTGTGCTAACTAGTATTTAAATATTGCTTATTTTATTCACAATCCAGCAATCGAACCTTGAAAAACGTAACAATAAATTATGATTATTATTTATACCTAATTGAATTTTTCAAAATATGTAAGCAGCTTATCGATTATTGTTGTAACCCAATTAAACGAAAACTGTAAAGCAACCACGCATTGGAGCATTACTTAGTCAGCTTGTCGCCCAAGCATAATGTGTCAGATTCACAGAATCAGATTAAAGTTCTTACGTACGTTTTTTTTAGTATTTTGTATTGATTTAAGCTCAGTCTTAAAGATGGGGCAAGAAACTTCTTTTAAATTAAATTAATAAAATTGTACTTGCTGGGTAAGCTCCATAATATTTCTCTGTTCGCTGATAATCAGCGGGTTGAGTCAACATAATATGTATGTTCTTCATGAATAAAACACAGGCACAATTATGGTATCTTTTTTTAATCTGATTAATCAATTTTTAATTATTAATTTAATTTTAAAATTATCAATTTTTTTTAGAAATAATTACAAGAACAAATTTATAAACAGAAAAAAAAACTTATTAATCCATTTTATTCATTAAATTTTTTTAAATGATTAAAATAAAACAAAATCTTAATTTCTTAAATTCTACAATTTTTATTTTTTGAGTTTGCTGCTGCACAAATCTAACCGACCAGTCAGATAATTTGCATTACTATATTATATTCAATCACTAATTTTAAATTTTTAAACTAAATAGGAAATTCATTTTTTTTAAATTTATTTTATATATAATATGTATGTATAATTAATTAATATATTAATTTAATAAATTTACAAATAATTTAAAATACGAAATAAATTTTTTGGCGCACGAAATTATAAAAATCGATCGCCATTCTGTTTCGTAATTTTATATGTTACAAAATGTTTTAATTTAAATTTAAAAATCATTAAGTTTCTTGTTTTATAAATATAATTTTTAATATAAATAGAATTATTAACTAGAATTAATGGTGGTGAAAATGTGAGATGAGGAAGATTGGGTTTTTTGATTTGATAAAAAAATTGTAAATGCGGTTTTCTTTATTTAATACTGACTAAACAATTTTCACAATTTTTTGTTACAAATCTATATAACTTTGTTGTAAATGGTGCATTATGTCTTTTTATCAAAATGATATATATAAATATATTTATTTAAAGCTATCTTAAACCATTTATGTTTTTTAAGTTAATCGTTAGTACAAACACATAGATAGTGCTGTCATCTATGATCGGGCCATGGTACTTATCTATAAATAGTGCTTGTTATCTCGTTAATCTCGTTTTATTTGAGCATTTTATATATATATATATATATATATATATATATATATATATATATATATATATATATATATATATATATATATATATATGTATATATATATAAATATATATATATATATATATATATATATATATATATATATATATATATATATATATATATATATATATATATATATATATATATATATAATATTAAAATAATTTACAAATTTTTATTATTATTAAGAGTTAAATTAATATAGTTTAGTTTTGTTTGTTTTTATTTACATGTATACTCCTCTATGATTTTAACACAAGTTTCACATTTTACTTGGCAACACCAATGAAATTTACAATTACAACGTTCTCTTACAACTAATTTTTTTGTATTATAGCCTCGACCACAGCAAAGGATGCTGCATCCGTCTAATCCCGATGATGTTTTATTACATACCCGGCCGTGTGTTCCTGAAAATTTATTAAAAATTTGATAACATTTTTAAAATTTATAAATAATATTCATAATTATGTCTTACCCGGCCACTGTAGCTGCCGATTATTTCGACACCAATCTGGACTTTCATCCAAATAGAGAAGATCCAATTTGGTTGGTACCTTATACCGTGGATCTTTCACTTGTAATCGCCCGCGTTTATTTAGTTTCACTTGTGTTGCCTCATCATATTTTTCACGCAAGAAATCTCCAATCTCACGTATCGAGGTCAATTGTTGCCAGCACGTGATTAAACTGCATGAGCCCGACACGCCATGACATTTACATTGTATACGAGATTTGTTAATGACCGCCTGTAAGCCACATAAATAAAACAGATAAATTTTATTTAGAAAGTATTAATACCAATTTATAGATGGCAATACAATAAAATGTTTGGAACAAATAAATTAAAATCGAATTTGTTCCAATTAAGATTCACGCGTAATTATGCCTACACACAACAGACTCTTAATTCATTATCTCATTAAATTATGAGAAACACACCGCTATTATAAGTTATATTATCAGAGTTGTATTATTAGTTATATACATGCGCCTCTAGAGATCATATCGAATTATCAAAAGAGAAAAGATCTTACTCGTCTGGCTATACTATTCTTATATACTTATGTATATACATATATGCATACATTTTTTAGTTGTTCATTTTTTATTTGAAGTTAAAAAAGAAGCACACACACAATACAATTTACACCCACCAAATTTATTTGTGCTTGAGAATTGTGCTCTCATTCATACATTTTTTTTTCTCGAATATCTTAGTGGTTTTCGTATTCTTTATATAATAATATTAAAAAACACATCATAAAAAAAATCACTAAGATTAATTTATGATAAGACATTTAAAAGATTATTTAATTTGCTTTTCATTCTGCACCAGAAATCTCCATCGCACTACCAAAAAAAGAAAAATTAAGAAATACAAAATAATTGAAGTTAACACGCGGCTTTTTTTCTGCTTCTTTGTTAAGATTTCTTGCTTTTCGGGGGATACAAGAATATGTTATACATCATATTCCGCTTTATTTTGTGAATCCAATATCCTGAAGGAGTGAAATTACAACAACAACAACACTTAGATGGAAAATACGATTAATGTTTGGATGTCAAAAAGAATATTTAAATTTTTTTTTTATTTAAAATTTATGATTCATTGGAATGGCTTACGGTTTGAGGTGAGGGAAATGTCTTATTGCTAAGTAACATACATCTATGTATTTTTCATAAAGAAATTATTTCAAGAAATAATTTATTGACCATTATGAAGCTTGATTTTTGGGGTTTAGATTTTGTTTAGCTAATAAATTTCAATTTGGTGGTAAAATTAGAAGTTGAATGTTGATGGTATAGAAATTTAAAAAAAAATTGAATTCGTTCAAAAATTCGTTCAGCACATTTGGGATAATTATTTTAATTGTAACAATTTGTAAGAACCAAAAATAGCAAAATGTTCATATTTCAACTACGAAACAACTAACAAGTGTAGGTTTGCTGATTTAAAGTTACATAATAATATCAAGCTAGAGACTACTCTGTCAAAAACCTGGAATTTTGTAAAATGTATCTTCAATTTTATCAATACCCATATAATTTTCTCAAATAGTGATTTGTAATATATTAATTCTATGTGAATTAACATTAGATCCTTAATTTGAATAAATTCCGAAGTTTATTGAAACTACTCCAAATTCTAAGAAATTCTATAAAATTAAAAAATATATACTCGTACATATTATAATTTTAGAAATATTTATAAATTTTTTTAAATTCAGAAAATTCGAACAAATATTCTAACAATTTCAGAAACATTACCAGAATTTGAAAAAATTGTGCTCGGGGAGTGATTCTCACATGTCTCGTAAATCTATATTGCACGAACATGTTTCCCAAGAATACCACCACAGTATCCTTTGCTTGTCGTAGGAGGTTTGTCTTAGACATTATGTAGACCTTGGCCAGGATCGAAACCATTGTAGCCAAATAGTTATAATGGCCTTTAAAAACTGATTATTATTATTAATTATATGTATACTTAAATTACTAAAAATTCTCTGGTCAAATAAAATATCACCGAAATATACAGTTTTGAGAAATAAGTTTTTTTTAGTACAAACACACACTATAGTTGAAGTCAATTTAAAAACGTCAATGTTTCACTTAAAATTTCATCAACACAATATTTTTTTGAAAAATAATCAAACATACTTTGAGCACAATCATAAACATCACGATATTTTGTATTTTTTTATCGCAACTAATGCCGCCATATTGATAGATTTTGGTAGAAGCGCAGGAAAGAACGAAAATGAAACCAGTAAGTATATTACATACCCAGTCTAATTATCTTGATGTTAAATTTTAAGAATTAAATATTCAGAAATTTTTAAATTGTGTATACAACTATTGACAAAATTTCGGTCTTTGCATATTCGTTTTCGCGAAATTTCGTTTTAGAATTTCTAAATTCTAACTTACAATAAAAGCTTTAAGTTACAAGCTTTCTCAATTTCAGGGAAGATGAATCGAAATTTGTCCGATGAAATATAGAATTGTTCAAATCTAAGAATTTGTAACCTTAATCGTTAATCAAACAAACCACGAATACAAATGAAAATTTACAAGATTTAGAGAATTCTCAGTAAATTTACAACATTGAGTTTTCTAAATTTAATAATTCGTTGAAGATTAGTCTCTAGATTCTTAGTAAATCCTCGAAATTTAAGAGCAAATTTTAGGAATTTAGAATTTATATAATATCTAAAAATGAATTTGGATGCTCAGAATATAAAAAAAATTAAAAAATTCACATGGAGGAACATGATGGACAAAATAATCTACACGATTTTTAGGTGTTGTGAGCACGAGCATAATCAAAAAACGATGACAAATCGATTGATTTTGATTATACTCACAGAACCAAGTTGAAATTCTTATAGCCGCGGTGTTTCAAAGGTAGAAAACGTATTGATTTAATATAACCCAAAGACACGATGAATATTCAGATAAGTTTAAAAATTGTTCCATAAAATGAACAGCAACGCATATATTCATCATCCAAAAATCAATTAAAACTCTTAAAACATGCATACGCATACAAACATGTAAAAAATTTAAATTCTTTTAATATCAAACCAAATTAAAGCAAAAATTAATTAAAAAATCAAAACCAAAAATATATTTTTTGCATAAATGTTAATTGGAAATCTGGATTATTTTCGAAACCGCGCGTAACGTATATATTATGTTATACCAAGACCAAGAAACAGACGACGATTTCGCAAAAATGTATTTTAATTTTTTGTCTTAAGGCCAAATTGGTGTGCGGTGGAAAGAGTATAGTGCTAAGGACGATGATAATAATAGAATAAAATTAATTTAAAGATGTTTATGCGTTTGTGCTCACATGGTCTCTTGAAATATAGTTCCATATACAATAAACTATTCATATATATCAAGATGATATATACATTTTTTTCCATAAAACCTATAAAAAGATAACACAGAGGCGAAAAACAGTTTACTATACGGAAAACAAGAAAATTATAAGATAATCTGTGGATGGATGATAAGGAATATAAATAAATAATTCATACAATATACATATATACTTATACATATCTAGATATAAATTCTATCATATCGAGAATATGAAAAATAAAACAATAAAATATGAAATGTGTGCGCTATTTCAACATCAAGACATTTATAAACATAGTTTTATTGTTGATATGTTTTTGTTTGTATAACATAAAAATCATTATCCTTCGACGAGATGTTGTGTATAATATATATACAGGGTGATTGTGATTAATCAATGGTCAAGTATATTTTGGAAGTGTTAAAATTGTTACTGTATTATATTTATACGAGTATAAACTATTATATGTTACACCCTATATTTGGAATATAAATAAATTAGATGGAGATTCGTTCTATTACGATAGGAAAGCTTATTGGTACACATTTTATGAACATAAATTATTATAAAAATCTGGGTATTTTAATTGCGGGACTTCAATTAGAATAATAGAAATGTTAAATGAAAATTTTGCTTTTTGTAATTATATGAATTACAGTTCTGTAAGCTATATTCAGCAGAATTTTCATAACAACAAGATCATTATACATATTACTTGTCATTTATAGCAGCGTTTTCTTAATTGTAAAGCTATGTTGAATATATGTACATAAATCGAATGGAGCTGAAAATTATTCGACAAAATATTTTCTAATTAAACTATTTTATGCAAATTCTAAATTTTAGTAACTAAAGTTATAAAAATCCCATAAAAAATTGAATCGAACTAAAGTTTCAATGAGATTTTAATATAAATAACTTTTAACCTCCGCTAAAAGTTTAAGATGGTAAGTCAACTTAATATTGAATTGAACCTTTCCAATTAAACTTAAATTCAAACAATATACATACATATAGATACACGTACAATATAAAAACGAACAAATTTGGATACGTTTATCCTATTTCCTTAGAAACAAAAATCACGTTTTATCATGTTTAGTAGCATATTAGTACATAATCATATTCAAGATGGTGTCATTTGTCAAAAAAGCAACAATAATTTGTGTTAACCTTTTATTAAAAAATTATAGATTTTCTTTGATAGAACAAAGTTGGAATTTCACAATGGAACTCCACAATTTAAAATGTCGTCAAGTTCGCAAGAAATGAGTCAGAAGCAACAAATTTGCAATTTTGCAAAAAATGGTGTCTGATCAACGAAAAATTCAATAAAAACTCAAAAGTCACGGACAGATTTTGATGTTTTTACAAAGCAGTCTCATCCCAAAGGTCTTTTGATATTGGTGTAACCACGGCTATTTTGTTGAACCAGCAGCTAAAATAGGAACTGAGCACTATATTAAGAGTTGCCTTAAATCATTGGATATTGACTGGATATATCACCAAGATTCTGCAGGAACGCATGCATCAAAGTTAGTAAGTAAGTTTAGTTCTCCTGATAAATGAACTTCCAGATCTCCAGACCTATCGTTGTGATTTTTTTATAGAGCTACTTAAAATCACAATCATAGATAAGAAATCTAATTGAAATTTTAGATTTCTTAACTATGATTGATATCACTTTTATTACGAAATTAAAAAAACTTTAAAGACTGAAAAAGCAGAAGGATAAGAAAGCCTAACTCATTTAAAGTGCACGATAAATACTTCAAATCAATAATAACAATCTAGAATCTAATGTAGTGCCTACTTTTCGATAGAGATTTGGTTTATGTTTTTCCTTTTTTTGACGTAAAACGTCTTGTATTTAGGGGCACTTCATAGTTTGCGATGTCAAACTTTCGCTTAACCAACGTTTGCTCACAATGATCCGCTGCTATGCTGTCTAAAACAGTGAGCAATTACTTGAAAGGTATGAGTACAAGTAAGAATCAACGATTTTCAACATATGAAACTTTTTAAAATACAATCTAATCTAAAATTTTAGATAAATCTATCGTGAGCTTCCAAATGAGTTATAGAAATTTAAGATATATGTACATATAATTTCTCCATATACCACATTCTGGTCATATCGTATTTTGTCCATGGTGGATGGTGTCGTTCACATATGTTAAGTCTTTATAATTTGTCTTAATTTTTGAATCAAAACAAAATATGAAAATTAAAAGCTTATGAGATAAATCATAATGAATCAATCTAAAAATTAATTTTTAAAATTACCATATTTAAATATTGTTTATTTGTGCTTTAAAAATAGAAAAACCAAAATGTCGAATATTATAAACTTTATAAACTGACCATCATGACAACATCATGGTTATTTTTATTTATTTCGAGTGTACAACAAAAATTCTTTGATCATATATGTATATATGTGTATACATATGTTGTCGAAAAAGAACTAAATTGCATAAAAATTCAAATGAATTTAAAACTACTCTAATATAAAACCAACACAAAGTAACCAAATAAACCAAATGAATTTTAATCAAAGTGAAAGGTTTTTTTTATTTTTGTATGTACAGTAGTTTTCCTCCTTAACCCTTGAGTCATCTATAAAACAACCCCTTAAAGTTTTTATTTTTAGTTTGTTTTTGTTTTTATTTTTCTTGTTCATTCTTTCCCCGAACCATGAAAACATCATTATACATACATATACGTAATAATAGCAAAACGAAATATGTATAACTATAATTTTATGTAAAAATATTTTTCAAAATAGCAAAAAAGCTTTTTAAAAAATCATACAACCGGAAAAAAGGAGAAAATACAAAATAAAAAATTAAAAAACAAAGAAAACTTACTCTTCTTCCAGCTTCGTTGTTATGTAAATTCATTAAACTTCTTGCTTTTATTGAACCACTACCACCTTTCCCAAAACGACCGCCACCTCCTGCTCCTCCACCACCACCACCACCACCACCGCCTCCATTTAATTTTTGATTTCTATTATTTTTACGTCCACCGCCGCCGTTCGGCACATCCCATGTTGTACCATGATTTTCTAAACTAAACACTTTTGAATTTAGAATTTCACGATTGATTTTTTCCTGCAAACAACCCAATTAAATCGAAATTATTTATATTTATACATTTGTATGTAACATATCCGGGAAATTATTATTATTTACCTGTAAATCATGCATTTCCTTTTCTTGTAATTTTGTATTTAAAATTTCTTTAGTTATTTTCTCTTGTAGCTCAATTAAATCTTCGGGCTTAAATTTATTCGAATTTTCCCCATTTCCATCGTGATTTCCATCCATCGTGGCCGCTGTATTGTTTAGCATTTCATGTAATTTATCATGTACTTTGCTATTATTCTGTGGTATTGTAACCAAACCACGTGTACCACGTTTTCTTTCTCGCTCTCGTATATCGATAAATGTTTGTGAAAATCTGTGAAAATGAAATAGAATGATAATGTATACATTACTAACTGTTTTTCCTTGCTATATTACCTTGCTAACAATTCTTCGTGCCGTGTTAAAATTCTCAGATTTTTTTTACCCCAAATTATAATAAAAACCCATATACATAATAAAAACAAAAACTTTGTTTTTCCGCATAAAACATTTATATAAAACAAAACAAAAACCGAATTTGTTTATTCGTTTTAAGAGAGAGAAAATATATGTAGACAAATACAAATGTATGTATGTATGTATATATGCATATTACGTATAATGGAAAAACTAGACGAATCGACAAAAAAAAACACTTTTCTAGGATAAATAATTTTCTGCACATTTTCGTTATTATTTTGTACGCCTGGTACAAATAGATAGAAAATATATTCAATTTTCGCTAATTTTCCATTAAAACATAATATACTTTTTTTTTGTTGTGTCGGAAAATTGAAAACTGTTTATTATTTTAATTTTTTGTTTTTCTATTTTTATTTGCAAAACTAGAAAGCCAAATAAATATAAAACGTTTAAAAAATGAAAAATTATTTTTGGGAAATTATTTGGAACCAAAAAAAAAACAAAGTTATCCACTATGGGAATGGTTTGAGTATTGGATTAGCATTTCTACAAAAGTACATGTTATAATGTAGTGAAAAATAACTGTATTGATAAAAATGATTATAAAATATCTCGTGTATATATTGTAATTAAGCGTAATATAGTGATTATATGGGTATAAAATGATTATATATTCAGTATTAAAAATTGCAATTGTTGCAGCGTATGTAGTACATTATTTCTGTACATAAATTTAGGGTTTTAAATTAATCTTGGGAAAATTTAATTGTTTTTTTGAATATATTTATTTATTTAATAATAAGTAATTTTTTTGAAAAATTTTCTGAATTTTTTATTTGAACTTCGAGTAATAAAAAATTGAATTGACTTCTATAAATTCAGTAAATTTAAATCTGCAAATATTCAAAAGTTTAAAATTCTTAGTTTTATATAAATTTTCAAAATTATCTAAAATCACGTGATACAAATTTATAGCACATAATTCGGAAGTTTTAATAATTGAACAATGAAATATACTTTGCTATATTTAAAATTTATTGAATTCTTCAAAATTTCTCTAAATCCCTTAAAACTAAAACCAAATTTTATTAAAGTTAAAATTTATTTGAATTTTTTCAATTCGTATTTATCACTATGCCTTAATTTTATCTCAATTTTATTGATACCTACTGATAAAAACACTTAAAGTTGTGCAAAATATAAAAAATTAACTGTTTTAAAAACGTTATAAATGCGACATATTTTTAGTTCAGCCAGTTAAAACACTATTGTTATATCAGCATTGCTACGCTTTGACTCCTTTGACAATAGCATTGTTAATTTAGCTGTGATATAAATGCAAGAACTGTTGAATATATACAGGTATGTTTTTTAAATAGTTGTCTTCTTTTGTGAACGCCATATTCAATACTAAATTATTCCTTTGTTTTCCCAAAACATGAACCATCAACAGTTATTACTTATTACAAAAACACAAAACATCGTTGCTATAGCAGTTACACATGGTGGATTTTAAAATACAATTTGTTAATTTTTACATACATAACGTAAGTGTCGAACATCTAGCAACCATTGAATTTCTATTTTTAGTATTAAATGGCTTAGCCTACTAATTTTTTGTAGCGAGTATAATTGCTAATTATTATAACATACATATATGGTTGGTTCGAAAGAGTTAATCGATAAGCCTTACTTTTGGTTAGCAATAAATGGTTTGCTAGCTGGCCGATTGAGCATCTACCATAACATATATATTGGCTAACAAAGTGTATAATACGTACTCAATTCCAAATAAATTTATACTAGCAGGCTGAGATTGCAATAGAGAGCGGAATTAAATAAACGAAATAAAGTACAATTTTGTTCTTTAAAAAAACACCAACGTCTATCGAATATCGAAAATAGTTACACTATTCTACATTGAACAATAATTATAAGGCCCCTGAAAATAATTGATTCATTCTTCATAATGTTAATTGAATTATCAAATTCGAACCACGGTATAAACTCATTTAAAAATTTGACGAATTTAGAAATACCACAGATTTAAAAAACTTATTCGGAACTGGTGATTTAGTAATTGTTTACACAGCTTCGCAGCGGGAGTTTCTATAACAATATGTGAACATCGAGCTGGAAAATTTGGATTCCAAAAAATGAACTTCGCTTTCACGTATCAACCCTCTCCCTTGAAGGATGGAAAAGGCATCGTTCTCCAATATCATTTCCGTATATTAAAACAGAACAGTAATCAAATTATAAAATCATATTCAACAAGTCATACGTGCATGCAGTATACACAAACAAATTTTCATTTTACATTTCATTTGAGGAAAATAGATTTTTTGATTTTATTTGTTTTTGTTGTTATCGGAAAATGAATATACAATTACCACTACTTGTAAATGATTTTCATAGACTTGTAAGTATATCATATGTACATATGTATATGTATGTATATATGTATATATATATATATATATATAGATATATATATATATATATATATATATACATATATATATATATATATATATATATATATATATATATATATATATATATATATATATATATATATATATATATATATATATATATATATATATATATATATATATATATATACATATATATATATATTTATATATATATATATATATATATATATACAGTGAAACCTGTGTATGTTGGACACTCAAGGGACGAAAAAATGTGTCCAACATACAGAGTTGTCCAAGTTACAGAAACAATCTTAAAAATTGAAAAATGACGTTTACTATATACATATGTAAATATAGATTGGAAACATTATCACTTTGTGCCCATCAATTGTTTTCATATCGAAAATTCGATAAAACGCCAAAACAACGTTTTCTCCTCCTGCTCAGTAGAAATAAAACATAACAACAATACATACATACTAAGTTTTTTGGTGCATATTTTTTTATTCACGATGCAGTGCAGTTCATTATTTTCCTTTCCAGCTTTAATTGTTTTCTATTGAATAAACAAGGGAAACCATGTGTACTACACTGCTCGGGTTTGAATAATAAAATAAACCCGCTAGTATTGACCTATAGAGAGTGTGTAAACACAAGAAATCTTTTTTTCTCAATACTCTTCTACCAAAGCTAAAACTAATGCAATTAGAACGTTTTCGTTCTATGTATGTATTATTAATATAGAAGATTTTTTTTGTTTTACACAATAGAAATTATTTTGTATTATGGAAATGTGAATGTAATGCATTTTGCAAAAACAGGCCAACATATAGAGTAAATGTACCAAGCAAAATTCTTATATCGGCAACAAAATCTGTCCAACATACAAGTTACGGAGGTTGTCCAAATTAGAAAGGTAAATTCGATTTTAAAAAATATAAATCCATAGGTTTTTGAAGGGACTTTATAATTTGTCCAAGATATAGAAATGTCCAAGTTAAAGAGGTGTCCAACTTTGGAGGTTTTACTGTATATATATATATATATATATATACCTATATATATATACTTATGTATACATATATATATATGTATATATAATACACACAACCGAACATTTTTTTCATGCATGTTATTACAACATACAAATGTGTGTTATCACTGCACGTATAATATATATATGTTAGAAAATTCACATCGACTAGACGCTATATTTCCATTCGAATATTAACAATTTTTATCATCTCCTGTTATCATAAATTCAAAAATACACCACACATTCCATATTCTCATGTCGTGATACAGGCTATATGCATGTGGTGAGCGCCCAAACACAAAGATACCCTTTCAACACACAAAAATATCAAAATAACAATTACCAATATACAGGCACTTGAGTATATTGTGGGTGGGTGAAATTTTACATACACATATTTCGTAACAGAAAATAGGCGCGATATCAAATTTAACAACACAAAAATATTTTTCATTGTGAGGGGAATGGTATAACTGGTATAACATTACAAATGTATACGAAATGAGCTTATTTACAGTTATATTCATACTATGACGTATGTAGTGGGTGAACAAAAAACAAATAGGGGGTGGAGGAATATAACTTATTTGGATGTATATTCATGAAGTTCTGTGCTCCTGTTATGTGAAAAACCATTTTAAGGAAAGCTGATGACTTTTGATTTTTCTTTTCGCATATACAAATCATAATTTTCTTTTTATCAATGAAAATGACAGAAAACTGGAGAATTGTTTTTATGTTGGTTTTAATTTTTGTGAGTGGGTTTTTCTGGTTTTTCTCGACTCAATGCGGAATTTTTATGGTGTGTTATGTATAATATATATAATATAAATTGTTATTGTTGTAACCCTTACACGAGAAAATATGTATGTACACACATTTACAAAAAAAAAACGAATTTATTTATTATGCTATTGAGGAAAATAGTTATATGTGTGTATAAAGGAAGACAACCAGCTGATTGTGAACAGTGAAATAAAAAGAAGAAATCGAAACAGAAGAAAAAACAACAAAAAACAACAGGAGGCGACAAATTGGCTAAATACTCTCGACAACACAGTTGAGCAAAAAAAAAAAAAAACAAAAAAACATAATAATGTTGAATTGAATTGAATTGGGAAAAATTTGAAAATTGGTTATAATGAAATGGGGTTTTTATTGTTACATATTATTATCAGTTAGAGTGTTTTATTCGCAGGGTTGAATCAAATTATGAGATATGGCGTATTTAATATGTAAATAGTATTTATTTGTAATAAGGGTTGTTAAACAGTGAGACGTGAGATTTTTTTTTTGAGTTTTTCATAAAACTGACTGCATTTGTTGCATTGAATGTTCAATAAGTATAGTTACATAGGTATATAACAAATAGATTGTAGAAAACATATGTAAAGCACAAACGTACAGAAAAGTTTGCGTTAATCTTGAATTTTCTGTGTATTTATTTACAAATTTAAATTTCAGAATATCAATTTGTAATTTTATTTTTTGATATAATCCAAATTTCGAATTTTCCTAAATTTCACATAATCAGAAAATTACACATTTTAAAAGTGTAATGAATTTTAAATTTCCACGTTACACAAATACTACAAATATTTAAGTAAAACCCAAGCTCATCTGGATATTGAAATCATTCTAAATTCTCGCCAAATTCTGAATACCAATTGAATTGCAGGAAACTTTATTCGTATAAATTCTTCAATCACATAGCACATTGCGTCATTAGGATTAAAAGTGATACTTTGTTTGACGAGCAATATTATATTTGCATGCGAGACGAAGCGCAGTGTAGCCAAGCAAAAGCAAAGATTGCGAGTCAAACAAAGTCACTTTTAATCCGGATAACACATACTATTTTTTCTCCAACGAAGAAAAGCTCATTGTAAACTAATTATACGAGTAAGTACAAATTATGTAATTAAAACTTCAAAATTGAAACTAATTTTGTTGAAATATTTGGTCAAACTAAGGAGATGATGACTTTTGTTTGGTTTGACTATTGTACGCGTCAAACTGCAAAGCTATGATTACAATATTTTCTTTCTTGCGAATAAAATGTTTGAATCAAAAGATTTATCAAATTTACTACCCGAAGTGGCTCAAACAGCAACAGATATTGTGTTAAACCTATGGCCATCAAAATCACGTAAGATTTATGAGTGCGCTTATAAGCGGTTTTTGCAGTGGTGTACTGAAGAAAATGTACAATCTGGATTATATTCAGAAAGTGTTCTATTGGCATACTTTGCCAATTTGTCGACGAAGATGAAAAGTATTCAATGGTTAAGGCCACATAGAATTATACAAATGGCGTATAGATATCGAAAAATATTCCAAATTGCAAGCATTTTAAAAAAAGAAGAATATTGACACAGATCGACTTATTTTTAAATTTTGCTCCCTAAAGTAAGCTTTAAAACTTAAAGATAATATATAAATACTTGTTTTTTGGTATTTTTCTTGCAGGTTGTTATAATACTGGGAGTAGCGGTGCATGTCGTTGGAACGAACTAGTCCATTTAATGAAAGATTGAAGACGTTCAATCAGCTTTGTTGGTAAAAATTTCCAACTCTAAAACAAACAAATCGCGACTCTTTACGGTTTCGGGAGAAAATTATTTAGGGATTTGCAGAAAATACTTTACTCTTCGCCCAAAAAATTTCGAGGTATACGACGTCTTTTTATAAAATACCAAGGTGGAGTATGTCATCAAGAAGTAGTTGGCATTCACAAAATTAGTAGCGTTGCAAAAGAAGTGGCATTACATTTGTGGCAAGTTTAAAAAATGCAAGAATATACCGGCCATTGCTTGTATTTTGAAATTTTAATTTAATTCTATACTTTAAAATTATTGAAAATTTGTCATATTTTGAAAAAAAATTGATATTTAAATCTCAAATTGGGTTAAATTATTTAAGCTTATCTCAATTAAAAACAAACAAATTTAGAGTTTGATTGACTTTTCAATTACGATATCAGTTGAAATTATAAAAATGTTATCAAATGTTTAGTTACTGATTACCGAAAGAATTAGAGGTTCAAAGTTTAAACTATTATAGGAGTTTATTATTATTTTATTTATTAAATTTTATATTTGATTAATCTTTTATTTCATCTTAAATTCTATCAAATTTAATTCATTCTAGAAGTCAAATTTTCCGGAAAAAACTTTCAATTTTTCAAATACATATTCGCCAATTATTATAATTTGTATATATCAGACAGAATTGTATTGAATCCCAGTTTCAGAATGTTTGAGTTTTCTTGTAATTTAGAATAATTTAAATTCTTGAAAGTTCTATAATTTCTGTAATTCCCATGTAGCCGTGAGAAGCGGATAAATAAATCTTAACTTAACACATTTGCACAATAACAAGAAATGGACTGTAGATCTGCCAATCTAAAAATTCGTTCCAACACAATTACGACCGATTCAAAAATATTTAATTCTCTTCTTATTAAATATTTTTCCATCAGATTTTCCTTGTTTCAAAAAAAACATATTCATTTTTAATTCTGGGAAATCCCAAATGAAAAAAATACATACACCCAATTTCCTTGACATATAATGTATAATTAACATCCACCCAAACATACAAATGTTAAAACTCTTCTCCTCCTCTAAATATAAATATGTATGTATGTATATACAATACATACATACCATGACCGTTAAAGTTTCCAATTAGCACTTGACGAAGTTCAAACAACACAGTAGTGTTATAAAAAATAAAATATGTAATACAATATTTACATTGTCAAAAGTTTAACACATATGCACAAGTCAAGTATCACTAATTCAACCCTTTATTTGTGTTGTTTTATCGTCTAGCACAGCAACTCTACAACACATCATATGTATATAACTATATGTATAATATAGTACATAACATTACATATATATTTATATGTACATATATTGTTTTGATTTTTGCACATCAAACGGAATATGTTTAGATAAAAATATGTATGTCAACCTTGTAATATTTAACACCTTTCGTCTATATAGAATTGTGATAAGCGAGTGCAGTATGACGTTTTTAAAGCTGAATCATATATGTATTATAGTAATTGTAGATATTGAGGGAAATTTAGAAACGTTATACTAGCGGCTATATTTGTAGTTGTAATTATGCACTTTTGTTATTTTCCCAACGTTAAAACGATTATTTATATCGCAGTCTCCCAGACTTTGAGGATACTGGTATAATATTTAATTACGTTAATTTTATTTATTTAATACTACATATACTTAACATAATCCTTCTTTGTGTAAGGATATATTTAGCGATTCTGATATCGCTCTATCTCTCTATATACGATAAGCTACATCTCTATATATAATTTTCCTACTCCACCAACAATAACACTGTGTCATTCAATTTTTCATTTCATGTTTTTTCACCTCTTAGATTCGCTTAATAACATACATACATACATACATAATATTAAACAAGTCTCTCTACTTAAAGGATTTCTTGTCGTTGTTGAAGTTTTATCATCTATACATTTACGATTTAAGCTTAATAAAAATAAAGAAACATACATATATATGTATACCAACAATAAGAACAATTTTGAATTGGATTAAAAATGATTTTATAAATGAGTGTATCTATATATATTCTCGTTTGTATGTAAATGTACTAGTTTTTGTATGTACATATAGATATTAGCTAGGTAACATATTATTTATAAAATTGTGTCGGTGAACGATTAAAAAATTAGCGAAATTATAAGACTATGTGCTTAATGACATGAGCACAGATGAAATAACTATGTATATAGGATATATTCTAACACAAAATTTGTAATAAGTTAAGCTAAGGTGACACTTTAATTTCTCACTTCTTCGGTTTGAGTAGAAATTAGATTTGTGTGTATACTATTGCTCGAAAGCGAATTAGATATTTCACTTCATAGTAAATTTAATAAATAATTCTAAAGGAAATTCAAAATTTGTGAATGCAACAAACATTTCAAAATGTTAACTCTGGATTTATTAATTTGTGTAATGGGTAATTGGTAATAGGTAAAGGACGACAGTTACTCAAATCAAGGACGACAGTTACTCTCACAAGAAGTGGTAAGGCATAGTTTGAAAGACCTTTGAAGCTCAAAGGAAATACGAAGCATGGTATGAACGAACTATGTGCTTAGACTAAATTAGAGATATAATTTGAGTAAGAGCAACATTTGTATTTTAAACGGAAAAGTGACGAATATTAAATATCTACTATTAGCTTGACCGAATTATATTAAACAATGAAAAATCTAAATTCATGATCACCCGCAGTTTATTTGTGGCTTATAATTACTTTGGTCTAGTATTTATTGTTAGTGTGGAGATAATTTTTTGATAAACTTATATGAACAAAAACGAAAGAATGAAACAATTTTCTTGATTGAAAATTGATCGAGTTTAAGGTGACGTGTAAAGTGAAAATCATGTTCGTAATTCATCTACATTTTCATTCAAGAATAACGCTTAAAGAAAATTTTTCAATAGAAAAAAACATTTTTTCATTTTTGTTTATGGTCCCTCTAATTTAAATTAAATTTTCCACCTTAGGGCTCTGTATACATACATGTATACGTTAGATGGCTCGCTAGTAGTATACCATTGTAAAAGTAGATCAAATTTGTATGAAATTTGTAACAAATGTTAATTTTCTAGAATTGTTTATGAATTTAAATTAGAGGTCGGCAACATAGCTTAAGGTTAATTTTAGCAGATACGTCAAAGTAAATTTTTTAAGAAATGAAAACTTCGAAAAACTGTCTAGATATTTTGTAATTCTTTTACTGCAGAGATTACATAATTGTAACTAATATGAATGTTTATATTTTGAAAAAATTAAATTCTGAAATTCTCAATTCACAATATTTCACAAACTTCCAATCCTTATTCTATCGGAGTTGCAACTTCCGATACCAACTAAAACTTTTCAACACTGTCAAATTAATTGGACATAAAATATTCAGATTTGGTTTAAAATTGTAAGTCACAGTTAGTGAAAGGAAATTGTATGACACAATAGTAGTGTAGAAAGGATCTGAATTTCGATCAAACCAATTCTGATAGAATCATCTATAAAAGTTTTACAAAACTGGCATCAGGCGAAAATATAGAGTTAATATTAGTTTAAAGATGGAGGGAGATAATCTGATAATTCCAAATGTTTCATTCCACATTTCAAACTCCTAATGTTAACAATATGGTACTCGATACTTCCAACTTATGAACATGGTGAAAAACCACAAATCTGTAAGGGACCCACGAAGTATAAGAAGGTGGCCCAAATATATAGTCTATAGGAACTTAATCTCCCGTTTTAAATAAACAAGCGCTGTGGCAAATAGACGAGTAAATGCGCATACGCATTCAAGAAGCTGTGGAAGCTGTCCAGCAGTGTAATAACGAAGATGCATCTGCTACCCAATTAAACATATCAAGAAAATAGCTACGACAGATTTTAAAACTGCATCTTAGAATATTTCCATATAAAATTCAACGGGCTGTAGAAGTAAACCCAGAAGCAATTTTTCCAATAGATTTGTAGAAAATATTAAATTTTTAAACATAAAGTCGAAGCACAACTCCTGTCCTTTCTTTCTAGACTACTTAAAATTAAAAATTTGACGCCAGAAACGTTAGTTATTCAGAATTCGTTAGCAAGAGCCATTGTAGCAACTATAGAATGGGCGTCATTTAAGATGCCACACATACGATAAAAATCTCCATGAATCAAGTAGACTTCATTGGCCCACCCTGTATAAAGCTTGCATTCAAATATTACTCAATTTAAAAATAAGTAAAGGCTGCGTTGCGTGGTGTTATGAAATACAGAAGGTCATAAAAATATGCAATCAAACTCAAGTTAAATTATTAAATTGAGACGAAATACTGGATTAAATGTACAAACTCATAGAATGAAGGTCTTCAAATTCAAAAATTTAACTTTATACTAATCATTGCATTTAATGAAAACCCGTTTGGAAAATGTAAATTTTAGAATTAGGATGTTTCACGGCTGTAGATGCAACTAATTAAATTTACTAGCGATCGAGTAATCTCCATCGCCAGTTTCCTCCGAGCCTCCTGACATTTTTTTCGGTACTCCGGATTGGAACTTCGCCCGTAGACTGATCACTACTGATGTTCTACGCTGAAGTGTTTTCGCGTTTGCACCGTTCAAGTCGAGTGGTCCTGACGGCTGAATTGCAGCATGGTTTTCTATCCATCCGTACTTACCTGCTCAATCTGTCCCAGGCGTGCATTGCTTTTAGTACTGTACCACGATCCTGGAGCAGGAGTAGAATCGTGTCATACCTAAAGCTGGCAAGTCGGATTATACTGACCCTAAAGCTTTTAGGCACATTAGTATAACCTCTACTTTTTTTAAAGCTCTAGAGAGCATCATCAACAGATTTATTAGGGATAACTATTTAACTACCTCCTCACTCAGTAACATGCAACATGCTTACAGAGCTGGCAAGTCCTGTGAAACTGCTCTACATGAACTCGTAACTAGAATCGAAAGATAACTTAATTACAAAGAATTTCTTGTAGCACTTCGGTTTCTTCGATCACGAGTGCGTGTACCAATTTTAATATTAACCAAACCACTGTTAGATTCATCGATTCAATGCTCAAATCCCGTATGATTGAGACTGAGTTAGATGGCTCATCAGTGTCTGTCAAAGTAGAAAAAAGCTGCCCGCAAGGAGGAGGACTCTGAGTTCATCGTGCAAAGCTACCCGAATAATCTCGTTTTGACAGTTTCTGGTAAATACCTGAACGTCTTATCTGATCTGATGCAGAACTCCCTTAATATATTGGTAGTTTGGTGACTTGAAAAGGAGTTGCACGTCAATCCCTTGAAAACTGATCTGGTTGTGATTTCCAGATGTAGAAACAGTGCTAATATGTATATCTGTTCCCACTCTATTTGGTAGAGCAATTACAAGGACAGAGCACGTCAAACACCTATATAGGCGTTATTTTAGATAGTAAACTCTCCTGGAAATTTCACCTTGATTATGACAAAGGCCATTGCTATCTTTTGGAAATGCAGAAGGACTTTTGGCAATTCCTGGGGTGTGACTCCCAAAATGATGTTATTCATATACAAATTACTGGTTTTACCTTTACTGTGGTAAGCAACAGTTGTATGGTGGCAAGTTGTTAAACTGACGTTTTCTGTAGCAAGGCTGGATGGACTGCAGATGACAGCCTGTAGGGCTATAATCGGGGCTATGTCGTCTACTCCCCTCTTGCGATGGAGTCTATTCTTGCCCGAATTGCAGTCTTACATTCTTAGTATGGCGTGCTCTCGTTAAGAAATCAGTGCAGATTCTCGGGTAGTCTGGTTAAACACTACGCGGTTTTTCAAGCTAAATTAATTGCACTTACCCATAGTGCAATTGAGGCGTCTAATTTAGTGATTTAGGGAAGGATATTATTATCTGTACGGATAGTAAAGCCGTGCTCAATACCCTTAAAACCCTTTGACTACATCTAAAATGGTCTAAGAAAGCAAACACTTTATTAATCTTTTTTGCTGTAATACGAGACTTTGGGTCATGTGGGTGCCTGCTCATTGTGGCGTTGTGGAAAATGGGATTGCTGACTTTTTAGCGAACTGGAAATTGTGGCCTCGATGTAAATTTTATGGTCCTGGGCCAGCAATTCCTCTATCCTTCAACGGTGGTAAAGAGGCTATTAAGAAGTTCGCTTTACTTGAACTGGCACAGAAGTGGCGTTCTACTCCTAGCTGTCGAAAGGCAAACCGGTTCATCATTGAACCCAACATTAGCGTTACTAAATATGTGTTATCCTTAAAAAAGAGCCAACTCAGAATTCTGGTTGCACTTATTACGGGCCATGGACGTTTCAAGGTTAATTAAGATCCTTTATGTTTGCATCATGGGCTCATCGTGGCACTGAGTGCGGAACCTCTGTAGGTTCCAACCGGTTTAACAAAAATAAAAAATAAAAAATCTCCGGTATCGACGTTTACAAAAATTTGACATGTATCTTTAGTCTATACTACATAGTTCAGCAAACCTATAATATCCTCGAAAAACCGTTTAAATACACCACAGAACTTGTATTTCAATTAATTGCAAGAGTTCACCGTATGGATCGCTTTAACAACAACAAAATATGTATAAATATGGAAATGAAATAGAAAGACGGACGATTAAGGTGAACTCAATCGACCGATTATCAATTTACCAACATTTTCAATTTTTCCTTTGATGAAAAAAAAAATACCAATCAATTATTAAAATTTTTTTTTTTTTGTATTATTTATAGATCAATTATAATTGATTTTTCCTTTTTTGGTACAGGTAAGACACACACACTCACAAAGTAAAATTTAAAACGAATTGAAATTGAATTGAAAATGAAAAATCTACTACTTATGTATACTATATTTTTTCGGTTTTTTCTTTCACAGGATAGAGTCGGAAAATTATGATCCATATTAATTTTAATTTTAATTTATGTACCCCTTTTATCATGCCTTTTGTTTTGTGCTCACATATAAAAGGTCCTATAAAGTTAATAAGCGACTGCACTTGACAGAGATAAGATTTTTCCCGCAAAGATTTTTATGTTGCATCAGATATATTTATACGTATGTACAGACAATAATGCCCTCTTTGTATTTTTGTTTTTACCTTAATATATTGTACCGGAATATTTTTCCAACCCCTATAATATGCATATACACACACACACACTTCTTTCACAGATTTATTCTTTTCGGGTTGGTATATACAGTATATATAGTATATAGTATAACCAATGTGCTTTTATTTTATTTAACGATAAATTCGACAATAAAATACAATATTTTTCATGATTTGCGACGCAAATATCGAATACAAAAAATTATGAAGCATGACAAATTGTAGAGTCAAAAGCGTAACTGATTCCATTTATAAATTTTATTTTCTCTCTTTTTGTTGTTGTTGTTGTATTCCAGGGATTAAAGATGTCAGTCACATGATATGATATGATGATAATAGTAACAATAATAATCATAATTACATTAAATACTGGCTGAATAATTTGAAAACAGGGAGCGGAACCCAAAACATAATATTATGTATTTTTATTTTGCGCGTTTCGCTTATATCGGGGATCAAAGTATTATCTTATATATAAAGAATAATGTAACAAAAAAGGGTACCAATATATTTTATTTAATTGAACGCCAATAATTTAATATTAATTAAATTGTAATTTATTTTAATGAATTGGATTGAATTTAATGTTGCATAGGAGACATAGTACATAATATATATTATTTTTTACTGTCTGCATAATAAATTTATAAAGAGACATCATGGAAATAATCTCGAATTTTATGAACACGCATACATACTTATTTACATATTTTAAATAAAAGATATGCACTAGTTGAACGCACGTGTTCTCCACTAGTGGCAAACATAAAAGTTAATTTAATTTCATTTTTGCTAACTTTATCTTATCTATAACTTACGTGTATCCAAATTCTAAATCATCTCCGCAACCACCCCAAATCCAGTCGCTATGCAATTGTTTTGGGCGCGAACTACGTGAACAGCCGCACGAAGCTAATTGTCCGTCGCGACATGCACGCGCAATAAAACTTGCTACACCAGCTGCCGCCAAAGCATGCACAAACGCCATTTCCGGTGATCCTTGAAATATACAAAAACAGTAAACAAAAATATTATAATTTTGATTCATCACCATTCCCCAATAAATATAAACCATCATCAGCAATTTGACGTTTTTAATTAATTCCGTCACAGATTTAATACCAAAAATATATTATATAAAAATCAAAAAAAAAAAAAAAATCAATATTATAAAATTTATAATAATTTCCCATAAATTTTCATCAAAAAAATAAAAATAGAAAAACATATTCTATGTAAAAACCAATAAAATAAAAGTTGGGATTTTTATCTTTTTGATTATATTATAAAATTATATTGGTCATTGTATATTACCGAGAGATTGAAAATAAAATAAAATAAATTTTTTTGTTAAGTATATTATGTTCAGTTCGTCAATTTAATAAAAATTTATCAAAATTTTATTTATTTTTTGTATTATATTCTAGTTTTGCTTAGAATATATAAAATAATACAAATATGTATTATACTAATAGATTTTGATGATTATATGATATTGTACCCGTTTTGTCTATATATGTACACGCATAATTATCGAAAATTAAATTTGTAACGTCAATTAGATTTCAATACCCAACGCTCCGTTTTTGTTTTACGTAAATAATTCTGTCGAATATTATTATAAAAATGTTAAAGTAGGCTTTGAGAAATACTTTTGATTGTAAATTTGGAGTTGGATAGTTGAAATTCTCTGAAAAAGACATGCAAAAGTTTGATACCGAGCTTGTTTGCCAAACCTAATTTTCAAATATGGGTAAATTTATTCAATCAATTAAAACTATAAATACGAGTATGTAGATCTGTCCGAAGTAACGAATTTAAAATTTATGATTATATAGAGCCAAGTCCCCCATACTAGAGGCGTACGGAACTCCGGCGGCCGATCGAAAAGGGCGCTATGAAACGATAGTATCAAAAATTAGTCAGTTTGGCTCAGAGGTGGTTACAAGGGTAATAACCTCCCTCCCTCCCGTCCAAACTGAAAAATGTGTGTTGTTTTGACATACATATAAGTTCTTCCTTCATTCGAGTTACTATAAATGTTTAGCATTAATGGTTTTCGGTTTTAGCTTTTTATAACTAATTTTCAAATTCATTTTATTGAAACTGAAATTCAATTACAAAATTCAAATATTTGCGTATAATTTTAAAAATAATATCTAATCAAACTAAAAAATCGTTATTTGTCCAGCAATAATAATTTTGTAATTTTATTTGTTGGGAATGTATTTAAGGTAACTGATTAGCTAGAAAACTTGGATTAAGCACATTTTTTTAATGCAAAATCAATTTACATCGTTAAAATATATAGAATTTCCCAATTATAGTTTAAATGATAGTTGATTCATTTGTAATAGCAACCGATTTTTGATTAGTAAATAGTTATTTGGAAATTTGGTAATAATCTTTTAAATTAATATGAATGACATACAAAATGTTAATTTATTTATTTTTTATTTATATAATATTACAACTGACTTTATTCTAAGTCATCTAGTAACTTTTCTATCATAATTATATTAACAGTTGTTGGGATATAGTCCAACGGCTAGTCCCAGAAATTAAAATTATTTATTTGTATAAATATTTCCTATAATAGTAATTGTATGTTCCATTTACTCGATCATTTGGTTTGGTCCTTTAGAGACGTCTTACTGCCAACGGTCTGTCCCGCATATTGCATATCTCGATGTTTTCGTGTTGTCGGAGGCGTGAATCATGCTTGAGAGCATGATTCGTAATAACTTCATCGATGTATTCCATATTTAAATCTCGGTGGAGGTCTTCATTTCTAATGTACCATGGAGCATTTACAATATTCCGAAGTACTTTGTTCTAGAACGTCTGCATCATCTTGATGTTTGTTTTCTTGGTACAGCCCCAAAGCTGTATACCATAGGTCCATACCGGTTTCAGTATTTGCCGGTATAAAACCAATTTATTATGTATAGATAGTTCAGCATGTCTACCTAAGAGCCAATACATCTTCCTATACTTCATGTTCAGCTCTTCCTTTTTTTTTGACATGTTCTCTCCAACTTGGTATCCAGCGTTATACCTAGATATTTCGCCGTATCTGCATAGCCAACTTGTTTACAGTTGATTATGATTGGGATTCTATTAGAAATATTTTTATTAGTAAAGTTCACATGCACAGATTTAGTTTCGTTCAGTTTTATCCTCCATTTTTTCATCCAATTGTTGACTTAATTTGTCGATTTTTGTAATTTGTTAGTAGCTTCTTCTACATTGTTCCCCACTGCCAAAATCACAGTATCATCAGCTATAGTTGCTATAGTTGCTTCTTCCATTGGTGGTATATCCCCCCGAGTATACAGGAGGTACAAGACAGGGCCCAAAACGCTACCTTGTGGTACCCCACAGCTGAAATTTTCTTTAGGTCCGAGTATTCGTCTTCATATTTTACGCGGAAGTGTCCATCGGTTATGTATGATTTCAGAGTTTCATAGTATTGTTTGGAAAGGTCTCGCTTGAGCTTGCACTCCAATCCTCTGAGCCAAACTCGGTCAAATGCATGTGCTACATCCAGGAAAACGCTTGAACATATTTTGTTAGTTTCAGGTGTTCGCTCTATTATATCTGTGATTCTATGGACTTGTTTTATAGTCGAGTAGTTTTCTCTGAATCCAAACTGGTGGTCATGGAATGAGATTTCTGTCAACCATTATTGGGTTTCATTCTCTTCAGGAACAATTTTTCAAAAATCTTGGCTATGGTTGGGAGTATGGATATCGGTCTGAAGGACTTTTTATCGTTACATTGTTTGTTAGATTTTAAGATCATGATTACCTCTGCCACCTTCCATTGCCTTGGAACGTATCGTAGTCTAAACACAGCGTTGATTATATGGAGAAGTTTACGTATCGCTTTATTTGGTAATTCTTTAATGATTTGTCCGGTTATGTGGTCCTACCCAGGAGATTTTTTCATGTTTAAATTTTGAATTTCCTCTTTTAGCTCCTGTAGAGATACACTTTGTATTTCAAGCTCATCAGATTGTTTCAGTAGGTTAACATTTTCATCCGCAGTTTGCCTGGGTAATGGTTGAGACGATTCTTCTAGGTGTCTCGCAAACAAGTCAGGGTTAGCGCTTCGAGCCCAGCTTCCATGTAAGCTCTTCATTATTTTCCAAACGATTATAGTTATCTGATATAACTTTTGTCACATAAAAGTCTATAAGATCCGATGTTTTGTTTAAATCTATTGGCCAGTAAGTTGGTGAGCCACCAGATTGAAAGTCACATTTAAATTGTTTTTCTGCTTCAAACAACTCTCTCCCTTTTAGTGTAGTAATCTGGAGCCCCAGCATGTGTTTTTCGCATTGAAGTCGCCACCAATGATGAAACAACCTTCCATGGTGTTAAAAAGTTCTTCATAATCGTCTCTTTTCAAATTATTTCGTGTTGGATAGTATATTGCTGATATATTTATTTCTTTGTACTTTGTGCGACTTTTGATAGTTGTAACTTGAATAGATTCATTTTTAAATCTTCGTTGTGTTTTATATTCTCTTTAATAAGAATGGCAGATCCGCCTCTTGCTCTCTCACTGATGGATGGATAGCATGGTAAAATCTATACCCACGTATTCTGGCATATGAGGAGTTAGTAAACTGAGTTTCAGAGATTAGACAATTATCAGTTTTTTATTTAAATAGAAATATTTCCCGCTCGGGGATGATTTGGATCAGCCCATTCGCATTCCAAATTACTATTCTGATCGTTTGTAAATTCATTTTTATTTTTATTTTCTAGTCGTGTTGGGTAACGATGATGACAAGTTTCTCAACTGTTCAAATATGAGTTTATTGGTCTCAGCCTGCTCATCAAGTTTTTTATTTAGAGCATCTATGCATTTCACGACATCTATCAAAATTTGGACGTCGTTGCTATCTGTTGCTTTTGCCTCTTGACCTTGGGTTACCTGTGCATATGATTCTTTTCTCGTAATTTATATAATTTCCGATTTGGCTGTCGATTGGTCGGGGCTTCACTAGCAGGGTTTCTACGATTTAGATCAGACTTTCTAACGCGATTTCTTATATTTTATAATTCTTTAGCTACCTCACAGCCACAGTAATTAGCTGGATGTTGGCCCTTGCAATTAATGCATTTTGCAGCTGAGTTCCTATCCAATGTACACGTGCTCGTAAGGTGGTTACTAACACAGTTAACGCATCATGCCATACGTCCACTGTATCTCTGAGTGTGATTGAAGCCCTGACATTCTTATTTTGAATTGATCGAATATCATGAATTTGTTGAATATTTTCTTCCTTGCCAAACGTTAGTATGAATAGCGGTAGCCCGCGTTTTGTGACGACACTGTTGCCTTTATCATCTACCTTTCTCTCTTTTTTAATGGTGTTTGCAGCATCCTTAATGTCGAATACTTAAACAAACAATAAAACAGTAACCAAAGAATAGAATTGACGATTGGAGCATCACGGATTCCACGTAGCGGATTTTTTTTTAAATAAAACTATCTATCCATTGACGTTTAAAATAAAACTATCTATTCATCGCCGTTTAAAAACACACAGCCACCTAATTTCGAATACAAAAACAACAACACAAACTTCAAATGGATCGTTCTTTTTAATAATCATTTTTTTCGTGAGACGAGCTTAGCCTACTTTTACAATCGTCAATTGGATTTTCAATACCACGTATACGGTATGCATACATGAATACCAAACCGGTATTGAATATATAGGCAGCAGGCGCATTCATTAATACTGCATGTAGGTAAGTACGTATGATATTGAAAACCTAGTATTATTTTTCAATCTTCGCTAAATTTCATTTTGATATAAAAATAAATACGACAAACAGACAAAATTAAATTATATTTTGTTTGAATGAGAGAGGGAATATGTATACGAATTGAATTGACCGGAGTTTGATACTATGGAAATGTACATATGTAGAAGTATTCTGCAAATTGTTCGTATTTCTAATTTCGCTGCGCAGCGATAGGCTTCATACAAGTGAATAAATCTAATACACTGGTTTACTTTTTTTGTTGAATTCGAAGAACTTTTTAAATAAAACAAATAGGTATTTCAAAACTAACATCACACATAAATTAATCACATTTTGTATGGAGTACTGTCAAACCATTTTTTACACTCTTGTATTTTATTAGCAGCTCTGCATGCAGCTTCCTCTAACAAGAAAAATGGAGAATCGATTTTTCTAGCCTACTGGCCGTGTATAAAATATATCATAAAAATAAATCTAGTACGAATTGTATCAAAACTATACCATCATTTTACCAAAAGCCAAGTCTTTGAAAATAAATAAATAATGACAAAACGTCGATAAAATGGTTGAGACACTACAATAATCCCATTCCAGTGAAATCGATATGATTTGTCACATAAATCATATAATTGCGGATTCAATTTAGAAATACGACCTGTTTTCGCAATGAGTTAACAATGCTATATGGTATGGCGGAGAAATCGGATGTGAGTCTAAATTGAAAGTTACTCATTTGCTCTGAATAGGTTTCTCGGTTTGATCTGAGTATTAACTGCCAGTTTATACAACGATACATTTAGTTTCAGACTAATAATCAAAATCAGATCAGTACTGTTTTGGAACCTTCAACACCATTAATTCCATGATGTTGTATGAAGTTTTTCTCAACATGATGTGCGCAACCCTAACATTAGACTAGGAATGGTCTTTAACTAACTGTGGATCACTAAATCGAGTAAAAACACAACGAAAACAACAGCCTCTAGCCTCTAACTTACACCGCGTATAACATCGAGATGGATTTCTGTGAAGCTATTTCAAGCTAATTTTTCTCAAACTAACCAATTTTGACCTTTAATTTTGGGATTATTGTTGATTGAGGGTCAAACTACATTGTTCGGCATGGTCATCGAACGATTTTAATGCTATATACCTATACAAAGTCCAAGTAAATAAAACATAAATCTAAACTACATAAATAAGACCGAATGCATCAAATGCTGAAAAAATCGTGAAGATGAGGAATCAAATAATGATCTGGAATAGTGACATTATCCAAACCATATTTTGAAAGATAAGTAGAATGAAAGCATTGAAGTATTTTGATATGCGACTGACTATCATAGCAAAGTATTGTAAATATAAGAACTTAAAGGATGTTAAGTGGAATTAATCCATATTACCGTAAAGGTTCAAAGCAGGTTTACTTAATCCTTGCCATGATACCGTAAATGAGATTTAAAATTTATGTAATGCGAGACGCCATTCTCCAACTCGTAAAAAAGTTCATCAAAGAAAATGTGAAACTCGACGTCTCTTAAATATTATTATGAATAATTCATTCGTTTATTTTTAGGCAATTGTTACATCGATAAGTATTCGAAATAGAAACGAAAACATATAGATTTATATCCAATCCAGACAATTTGGAAATAATTAAGAGCGGAAAATGTTGAAATGTTAAATGCTTATAATGTCATTAAGTTTTACTGCTAATACTATCGGTATACACATTAACGAATGTACATACGTACATAGATTTCTTTACTACTATTACAACTATTCCATAATGGAAAATTAAAATGTTTAATATCGCCCACAACGCAAGATGGATTTAAAAGAGTGGGTTTACAAAACACCTTTACATTTCTTAGTAAACACATAAAAACAGAAAATCCAGCAAAATGAAATATAAGATGTAAAACATTGCATTCGAGGCTTGTTAAAAATGCGAAGTGATATTTTCTTTGGTATATTTCGCTAAAACTTCTGACAAGAATCAACCTTATGTTTTGTTATTTTAAAAATTTTACATGGATTTAGGTGTGACTATTTTGAAATCCTAAAAATTCGGTAATTCTAAGTAAATTTAAAAAAAAAATTGAAGACTAATAAATCTCTTTGAATTTGAAGATTGAGGATTTGAACTACCAAACCTAAATATAAGTAGCGAAAACTAAAGCTTTGCACAATTTAGAAAGTTCAGAAAATTCAGTTTTAAATTAACTCTGAGAATTGAAGATCAACTTATAAGAACAAGATGTTTTAGAAATATATTCACAAAGATTTAACTTCTTTGATAACAGAAGAATTTTTATATTTTGTTCTTTAAAAAACTATGCAAATTTACATAAAAATAGAAAAATTTGTGTTATAACGTATCAGATTTCTGGGCCGTTCCCCAAATTAACTTTTTCTATTCAGACCAGATTAAAAGGCTTCTTAAATTAATTAAATTTAGTTTTGCAAATATTCAGGCCCCATGCCTAAGCCACATAATTTCTAGTTACTGTGCGAGTTTCTAATAAAATAAAATTTTATATAACAAAATAATCGATCAAAGTTTAATAGCCCCAATCCCTCTAAAAAACATATACTGTTAATAATTATTATTATTATACTTCGTTATTTAAAGGATTTTCAATAAAAGTACAAAAATTTCTTTTTAATTTCTTCTCCGCTCTTTGTATTATATGTTTTCATACCGAAGTTTGGTCAACTTTTAATCCGACTTTACCATTCGTATAATACATCTTTGTACATACATATATACATATGTGTATAAGTTCATTTTTTGCTATAGATATTTAATACTACTGTATATGAACTTTGTAAATATAGAAAAGAGATTAGAATTTCGATTTTTTTTGCTGATAACTAAGGATTTATATGTATACGGCAAGTAAAACGAATATTATGACGACAAAAAAATGCATTCAAAGCGATATTTAGTTTATTAATATATTTCGGGTTGGATCTGGAAAATAACTACATCCTCAAAAATTGTCCATGCTCATCAAAATATATTATTCCTTATCACATTAGGCACCAAAACAATTGAAACGTCAAACTTTATTCACGTGATCGGACCCGTCTTTTTATGCTATGTTCGATAAATGACCAACCATATTTACACGTTAATATACAGATTTATCGAGAGTAAAACTTTTACAATGGAAACATGTATACATATATATTCCGTAGGCCTTACCCAACCCTTTCCCTACCCTATATATATATATATATATATATATATATATATATATATATATATATATATATATATATATATATATATATATATATATATATATACACACACAATGTACCAGATACCATAAAATATATATGTACATACATTACTTATGATTTTTGATGGAAGAACATCTGTTAAAACTTTATTATTTTTTGTTTTTCATCTTGCTATTTTTTTTATTTATCTTTTAAATTTTTCATAAGTTTTTCCATATTATAGCGTTGGATTTTTTTTTTTTTTTATTTAAGATGAAAAATCAACAACAACAATACCACTACAAAAAAAGTAACTCGAAGGATTTAAAAAAAAATACTAAGAACAACACAAAAATATTATCTATTTTGAAGATAAAAAAGGAAAAAAAAATTCTCAACACTGAAAAATGTATAATGTCTGAACATTTTCTATTGTCTGAATTTTTCCTGCAAATTTTCCTTCAATTTATCTTTGCCCAATTTTTTTTCATACTTATATATTTTTTTTTTTTTTTTGGTAAATTATCTGTATTATATTATGGGATAATGAGTGGAAATTTAGATGAAAATTGATAAATCAGTGTTATTACTGCTATTATTATTATTATTATTATTATTATTATGTTATATATTATTCTTAAACTGATTTTGTTTCTCATCATAACTTACGGTTAGGTAGTCTGTAGGAAGTATGTGTTTAACTTAATTTTTTATATTTATCTGCAGTAGTTTGTTTGGTTTATTATTATTACCCTAGCCAGTTGTGAATATATTTAAGGAGTATACATTTATAGAAATTTGAATAAAAACTTGTAGAAACTGGCTTCTGTTTAAATATTTTAAGATAAATACCATTAATATTTTATGATAATTTGACAAACACGGTACCGACTACGAATTCCAAACGAGGGCGCCGAACTAAACACATCAATAATCCCTTGCTGGAGTGTATATTTAAGGACAGATCTTTAATGATAATGAAATATATAATAACGACATTGAACTTGCAACGTGAATGTGGTCATAAAAGTGGATCCTATAGAGCCGCAGATCAAAAGAAAGAAAAAATAATAATTCTATTTTTTTTTTTAAATCGTGGTACTCTTTAAATATGTAGAATATCAAGAAATACGAATCTCCTGAAAACGATTTTCGCAATAAATACGACATTTTTTTAAATAATTTTCCGACACAATTTTTACTTCCTAATATCTCATACTTCCTTCACCAGTGCCCTTATTATGTGTTTCGAGGAATAATGGAAAGAAAAATATTCAACAATACGAATGTTTCACTAAAAATATTTCAGTTTTCTTCGAAAGGGTAATTTGAAAAGTGGTGTTAGTAGTTTGATGTTTGTCAAATTTAAAAACATAAGAAATTTTGAACAAAATGAATGTTATTTTAATATATTTTACTATTAGTATTGTGCTTCTTGGAAACATAAATAAAAAAAGAATTAAAAATGAATAGAAAATTCTGAAGGATTTTGTATACCATCCATTTGGCATGTATGAAGTAGAATTTCGGTAAATTTACCGTGGAATCAACACTCAGTTTTTTGATTTCTCGTAGAATTTCTACTTTTGGAAAAACACATTTAAATTTTACACTATAATAAACTGTCATATAAAATATTGTTTGTTTAATTTTACTAAATATTAAACACAGTTTATTTTTTCCTAAATTTTAAAAAAATGTCCACCATTGGCAGGGAAAAATAATATTTAAAACTTTTTGGGGAAAGAAAGAAAAAAACTATTATAATTCTTTCCTTTTCATCTTTCCCCGAAACAGAGAATAACGGGACAGAACTAATTATTTTAAAATCGGGAAAGCTAAAATAGTATACTTACGAAGTTACTACATAAATGTTTCACAAATTCTAAATTAGAATGTCTAGTTTGATAAAATACTTAAATTTTACCTAAATATATATTTCTTCAATTTATTTTCTATTATTTATGAATCCTCTAAATTTTTATCAAATATTATTTTTATTTTAGATTTTATATAATGAATACATTCAACCACAGAGTAAAATATAAAAACTGAATTACGTTGAAAAAAAAATAAAAAATAGGGCGTTGTTTTTATTTCATAATAATAATGACATCTAAAACATATTTTATATTTTTTTCTGTTTAATTCATTTGTTCTGAAAACATGTTCTGAAAACGTATATGGATCATTTTTAAATTTAAAAACTCACTCAAATTTAAGTCATCATATTACCTTTGGGTATATTTTGTTATTTTTTAACATCCTTATGGTGATTATCGAATAAAACCAAAGTCCTATTTTCTGTCTATTCATTTTTATTTAAATATATTATCATATTTCCTTATATGATATATCTCTAATTTAGAATTAAGGACAACCAACCGTACATTGTAGAAAAAATTGTCCTTGTTAATTATAAATGACGCACATGAAATCGATTAAATGCCACGGACAAATCTAACGGTTTTTCCATGAATAGAGTCAGCAGGGAGAAGTATCCTAAAAAAATGAATGAAAACCTTAAATTGAAAATCAAAGAATTGTTTATGGAAAATTTTAGTTAAATCTAAATATTCTACTTTCAACATATTTTTTTAAACTATATACTTATATAAATACTATATACTTATATAAATACTATATACTTATATAAATACTATATACTTATATAAATACTATATACTGTTGAAAATGATCCCTTAATTTGGGATCATTAAACATTGTATATGCTTGCCACATGGAAGTGCTCCCACTCTGACCCCATCTTTATTTTTCTTCATTTTTGTTTTAATTTAACAAAAACTGCACGAATTTGAACAAGTTATTAGAAATTCAAACGACATTCAACTAAAACTGACGTTTTAATTAAATTAGATTAAAATATGAATAAATTATGTTAATTTAGTATTTAAAATTATTTTAACGCCAAATAACGATTGAGCAATATTCAAACATTCTAATCAAACTATTTTTCAGTAAATTTTCATTGCAAATTTTCACAGTTAACTCGAATTGCAAATGTTAATTAAATTAAAGTTCAATTTATTTAAAATCTGTCAAATTTTTGTTACTTTTACTCTATTTATAAAAAAAATGAGTAAAATTTTATTACAATTTGAAACTTTTTTGAAAATTGTATAAGTTTGAATATCTCAAAAAAATATTTTCACAAAAAATATTACAAAAATAATTTAACTTGAAAGTTGCATTTGTATGCGGTCAAATCGATTGGAAAAATGTTAAATTTACATGCAAAATTATTATGACTAAATTAAATTGAATATTACATATTGAGAGTATATTTAAATAAAACGTAAAAGTTGAATGTCTATTTAAACCAATTATTTTTAATTCAAACCATAATCATTATTGTTAATTTTAATTTGAACAGAAAATTATAAAATAGTTAAAAGGATTTGAACAAAATTGTTTAAACGACCAGAACCAAATTTGAATATGCTCTACAACGATCCATCTCTTTGCATTATTTCAATTTTTTCGATTGCAACGTATTTCGATTAATTTTCATTTTCAACATTTTGGTTAGCGTTTTAAAAATTCAACAGTTTTTTCGGGGAATCACCGACTTATGTTGCATTATTGAAAAGTTTTTATGCGTCACTGTTATCTACAAAAATTTAGCTTTAAGCTAGGAATCACTTGGTAAAGACGCATTTTTATATATACATGTACATTACATTAGGCAATATCGGATCGTACTTCGCAAATGAGTTACATTACATTATGCTTAAACCGGAGTCCCTATTGTATATTTGAGGTTCAAATTCAAAATGGAAAAAAATCCATTTTATGCGAAGATCTAAGCTAAGTCAAAAGCTTGTTTGGCGATTTACAACTAAAGCATTCATACAAGAAGATTAGCCAAGGCAATAAGGACGCTATAATAAGAATGGAATAAAGTTACATCAAGTTTAAGGTCGAAGTTAAAGCAAGTTTATAGCTCGGTAGTGCAGATTTAGTTCAACTCATGGAAAAATTACAGGATCATAGAGCGCCAGACAAGTATAGTCCAAAACAAATTTTGAATGTATACTATACTGAGCTTTTCTGCAAGCGCTAATCTAAGTGAATGTTATATCCAAAACTGAAAGATCAGCATCCGATTTTAAAGCGAGCAAGAACCGACTACTATATATATATGGTATTTGATATATACATATATATATATATATATATATATATATATATATATATATATATATATATATATATATATATATGTATGGTTCTAAAGCCAAAGGCAATGAAGGATGATTTTAAATTTAATTTAATTGGGTTTAGAAATGTCCAATACTGGAAATCAAGCAATTTTATAACAAGGAAAATATGAGTTTTAAGGCATACATCTTAACAGACCGCCATTATCTATGATTTTTAGGTATACACAGTTCTGAAATATGGAATAGAATGAAATTGTATTTTCCGTAAAGCTACAGTAATAAAATTAAGTTTGTCAGATAGAAATGAGATTCTAAAATGATTTTGTGATACTGTTCATTAGTATTGCATGCAATCGGAACTAAATTATTATTAAATGATATGTGGGAATATGGCCAAACCGGAATATGCAACTGGACTTTTTCTAACGTCATCACGATGAAATTCGGTTTGTTGGATACAAGTGAAATTCTAAAATGATTTCAGGGTATATATTTTACCAACAATAATTTAAAAATCCCGTTTTAATCAAACAAACCCAATTACATAATTAAAACCCATAAAAGCTTTTTTAATTTGCGTTATTTCACTTTGGCTGGCTTGTTTTGGGCAATCTAACTACGATCGATTTGTTGTTGTAAATGTTTCTTTTTTAAACAAAATAACTTTGACAAATTATAACTATACTAAAATGGAATAAACTAGTGAGTGTTTCCCGAAAAATATAACAACTAGAAGTTCTGATATATGCGGTCAAGGTCAACCTTTAACTGTTCGTAACAATTGACCCAAAGATTTGTTGGCATACATAATATATGTATATATTTATCTATCTATCTATCTATATATATATATATGTATATATATATATATATATATATATATATATATATATATATATATATATATATATTGCATACACTGATTCAATACTTATGCTGTGTGTGCTATCGTTACCATTATCGGGTATATTGACGTAGTAATAATGCTTTTATAACCTTGTCATAAAAAAAAACAAGTAATTCAAGGCTGACATACTAATTTCAATTCCACCATCACGCTTCTGTTTTTTGTGTCCAAATTTTCACAAGAGTAATAAAAAACGGCGTCATTCCTGTTCTTAAAACATCAAAAATTAACTCATTAAATGTAAGTCATTTTCCACGAATAAAAAAACTGTAAAACATAAATATACACACAACCAAAACGAATAAAAAGAATGATGAAGTCATCGTCCAAGTACTCGCGTATAATGAAAAATGACATAAACTTAACAAGAAGAGAAAATCCCACCGTACAATAACAACAACAACAATAATAATAATAATAACAAGAACAAGTAAAGCTCTCAACCAAAAGTATTTTTCACATTAAAATTTTCCAGTATTTTTTGTTATTGCTTTTTTCTGTCTTTGGCTTAGTTTTCCATCATCTCGTCGAGTCGAGGTGATAAAGAAAAATATAATCATGAAGTTTTTTTTTCTCTTGCATTTTTTAGTTTTCTTATAAAATTTCCACACGATTTAAAATAACAAACGCGCTATATATGTATATGTATTGTACATATACATAGTATATAGTTGAAATGAAAATATGGAAATTGTGAAAATGAAAATTATATCAAAACAATATAAAAAACAGATTTTTATGAGTATTTTTCACAAGAAAAAGGATCGCATACACAAAAAACTTTTTAATACTGAAAAATTGAAATTCATATATTTTCGTTTCGTATTTTTATTTTTATTTTTTAAATTTTTTAAAAGGAATGAAAGATTTAAAAGTTTTCTCTATATTATACAGACATATATATGGTAAGTGGAAAATGTTGAAAATGCTTAATGAATTCAATTTATTAGATTGCATTATTAAATGGAAATGTGAAATATTACAAGTGATTTGAGGGGATACATTTTTTTTGTTTGTATTTTGATTGTTTTATATGTATGTATGTATGTATGCTGTACGGATTCAAATGGCTTGTGTTCGTTGTCTGAACAACCTTTTTTTGTATGGTATTTCATTCCGCTATACTATATAGCTACTACATACTCGTATTGTATACCAATGTACTGATGAAAACAAAATAAGCAAAATAAATTTTCACATTTTCACCAATTCTATTAACTTAACACAAAAAAAAAAATTAATAAATACAGATAAATCAATCAATTTGTTACAGTTGATTCAATTGAAATAAATTTTCCAAGATAAAGTTAAACAAAAAAAAATAATAATGATTTTTTAATTTAATTAAAATTAGATAAAAAAAAATCCATTTTTCTATAGTTTATATTTTACATGTGTATACATACACACATACATATTTATGATATTTACAAGAGATAAAATGATGAGATAAATTATGTTTTCATTTTGATGAATTTTAACATTTTCGATCATCGATAATGTAATTTAAAATTATGAGCATTTATTATATTATTATAGATGTTGTCACTCTGTTGATGGGAATAGAACATTATTCGACGGAATAATAGTGCTCCTTAGCTGAACACCCAAATTTTAGACACCACAAAATCATTGTTGAATTACTCTGAAACTGCAGAAGTATTCATAAATGTTTTAAGGTCGTCACTAAGATGTTGAAATTCTGCCCTACATATTTTAACAAGACCTAAAATGAGCAAATCGTTGGTTAAAAATTTGGATCGTTGTTGTTTAAATAGGTTAGGGCTAATTTGGTATATGATTTGACAAAACGCCTCTTGATTGCCAAGCAAGAATTGGTTTATTCGTTTGTGCTGTAATTAATACCGCATATTTAATATATTATATATCCACATAAGGATCTGCGTAATGCATAAAATTTGCAAATTCTTATTAAATTATTATATGAAACTTAGGTTTAGAGTCGGGTCGAAAATACTCGTGTAATGTAATTAATCTCAAAATGTTTAGTTCTTATTAAGATTTTTTCGAAATTCAGATATTTATGAACTTTACAAAAATGTTCCAAATTATTACTTCTGTTAGTCATTAACGTAACTGACGTAGTTACATCATTAAATGGAATGTATACGATAGTTTCTCATTTTGGTACGACATTGGGTGAACGACATTCTCACTACATAATTTCCTTTGTTTCTTTATTTCTTTTGATAATTTTTTAAGACGTAAGTGCTTTAAATGGGCCAACGAACAACAACACATACAGATATTCGTTTAAAATTGTAGTTCAGGTGCGATTGATAGAATCCACTTTGCTTTTCATAAAATAATGTTTTGGGTCTCTGAGCATCAAACGACTGAGTATATTTAGCGACTATTAGACCAGTTATACCTGTCTTTAAATTTAGTCCATTTATTACCGAAGATTAGACGCATAAATGTCAGAACAATTGACCGACTACAATATATTTCGTCTCGTTATATATAGTCAATACTCAATACTCTAGTCTTTTTATGGTAAGAAAGCAAAAATAATTGGATTTCAACTTTCAGTAGTTTGTGCTTCAATATAAAATAAATTCCGTCTTGTCTTATTTTTTCAGTTGTAAGATAAGTTTAGGTGAAATATGACATGAGAACAATGACTTTGGAGAGTCGTAAAATTTCATTACTAAAATCATGAAAACTTCAAAATTTCGCTTCATGTTTATCGTACACTTGCAGATAAAAAAAAGCTGTGTAATTAGAAAGGAAACAGAGATACCTGTATATTCTAATACGAAAAACATCCAAACTATAGCTGAACTGAGTACCACAGAGTGAAAGTAACTTGTAATTTTTTAATTCAATTATTAATTTAAGTTGTTTTGTACTATTTCCCAATAATGTTAATCGTAAATAGGAACTAGAAAACTAATGACAGTTAATTTCTGTTCCAAATTTTAAATAGGGACGGCACTATTGAGTGGGAATATATAAGTAAGTAATCACATCATTGAAACCTGCAAATTGCTGAACATTGATGACGGTTATCCTCGTCAAAAAATATTTTTAGCCCCGAAGATAATTAATTAAAAAAAATACTATTTGACCTCCCTAGAGTATAGTATGTATACTATATATATTTGAAAGAAAATAAATGTTACCACTAATTATTGGTAACATATTTTCATCCCATTATTACATTTCTCTCCCATATATGTTCATGTGCTCATAACGAAATTGAACAAATTGAAAAGAAAAATGGAAAAACAAACGACATGGCATAAACTAATTTTCCACATAAAATATAACAGGAAGAAGGATTAAATGGTTTTAATTTTATGATATTTTTCATATACATACTATACCGTTTTATTGTCATAAATATTAATTAAAAACCATAAATCATTTGCCCTTCAATATATTATTATATTATGTATATCCAAACAAGGTAATAGCACACATAATATATATAAAACAAAAAGGTTAAATTGAGTGTTACCACCCCTTCATTCTGCAACACAAAGTCAATTTTGCCTTTACTTTTGTAGCATAGAACTAAATTAATAATTTATGTATTAATAATATCAGAATTATTTGGTTACCTGCAAACACGATTAACCCTATATAGCGCACAACGGAACATTAAAACATAAAATGTGCTTCAGCAAAATTTTATGTACTAGAGATCCCTCTATATATCAAAAATTTGTTACATTGCATATAATAATAACAATAATAATAAAAAACTAAACAAAATTAGGAAAATTTAGATAACAAAAAAGGGTTCGAAGGGTCTTCGGTCTTCCATCAAACCAAAAACAAAACTTTTGATTATTTTAATTATTCTATAAGTTTAAATAATTTATCCATCTCAAAAGGCCATATACTTATATACTGGAGCTTTTTACTCGTTGTATTATGTTGTTCGTGAACGAACCAGCATTGAAATTTGTGAATACCGGATATTATTGGTCTTAAAGATTCGCACTGATGCTGAAATGATAATTTAAGAATGAATTTATATTCACAAAATCGAGTGGGGGTAATGGAAGCAACAACAACAAAAATATCAACAAATTTTGAAGGGCATATGCAAATTATTATTATTAAAATTACAAATCCATTCAGTCGGTTCGATTATTCCAATTTTGTGTTAGAGCTAAATGTATGTATACATATATATGTATAATAGATCTAACCCCTATTATAAAAAATAATATAGATTTTTAAATCTTTGTTTTGTTGTCCGAGGATAATCGAGAAATTATATAGGACTCAGGGACTCAGATCCTACCCTAATACAACCCTTTATATTCTCTTTCATATTTAACTTTTCTATATATACATATAGAATCTTTCAATATTATTAAAATAATGATTACAACAACTAATAAATAAAAATTCACCAAATTCACCATAAATCTGTAACTAATTTTATATATTTCATGTACGAGCGTATGTGTATGTACATACACATCTAGTGAAATAAAAATACATCGATTGCACTGCAACCCTTATACAATTATTATTTTAAAATCTATACATTTATTTTTTATATTTTATAATGCACAACAAAAGCAACAGCAGTAGCAATATTAAAAATAGTAAAATATCTAATCCAAGGGGATTGGTTTACGATACACTTCCGAGTCGTATATATATATGTATGGATACTACACATATACACACACACACATCATACTGGTTAGAATTTTTTTTAAATTTTTAAAATCGAAATATTGATCATTCTCACAATATACATAAAACATTTACATACTAGGTACACGTCCAATTTATTTTCTATGTTTTATGTGATTGTATCAATGTTTTATAGAAATCAATATTAATTTTTTCAGGTTTTTTGATATCAAAGGTATCAAATGTAACTAACGTCTAAATTTTCATTTACAAAATTCTAATAAATAAAATCTAAATTTACATTGCATTGTGCTCTTATATTATCCATATATGTATATACATATATGAAACCGAAGATAATCTTAACCTTAAGGGATTTCGTTTTGTTAATTAAATAACCATTTCAGATGCACTGTTCAAACTGAAAACCCATTTTTACACTATATACACTACACAGCTAAACGCAGGAAAAATATCAACCCGCCATTAATTTAAAATCCATCAATTCCTGTTTGACATCAAAATAATTAGAATTGAAAATTCTATAAATTGGAATTAAGTTGAGGTGGATTGAATTAAATGTTGAAAAAAGCGATATAGTATGTACATATATGAAAATTCTTAATAAAACTAATTTACGAAAATTGAATGGCAACGAATCACGAATGACGAATATGGCATAAAATACGAATTATATTACGATAGAGCGAGAGTGCTATGAAACTGTAATTTCTATTTCCGTTACGAACACAAAAAAATAAAATATTAAATGTACTCGTACCTATTTTAAATACGCGATTATATTTCCACGAGTGTAAAATCCAAAGTCACGGTATACGACTAAAAAACGGTATAACGGCCTAACGGCAAAATAGTTGTCTAAAATCACGGCTCCAATCGTCGTTGTCATAGCGCCCTATGTTCATGCAAAACAGCAAAGCATATAAAAACCAACTTTTTAAATTTTAGTATCGTTCCAACTAGTAACGAACTGTGTAAGTGTGTACAGACGATTCATGATTTACGTCGCAAGTCCCTCGAAATCGACGTCACTTACGTCACTCGACGTAAACTTAATTTTTAATTTGGTTAAAAGTTTAAAATGAATGAAACGAGGAATCAAAATGGATGGTCACTCATATTTTAAGTTATGTTTAAAAGTGGCGTATTATTAACCCTTTAATTTTTAAATTTTATTTGGGTTCAAATAAATTTTTATAGAGTGCCTTTTAGTATTGAATATATATACGTATATTATATATACATATATTGTTGATGAACTAAAGGCGATGCCCTAAGCAATATATAGACTTGGCTTGATTTTAATCTATATAAATTAAAATTATTAAAAAATAGTTTGAATTAATAGCTACTATTATATTCTTAAAATTTTTTATCAAAATTGAAACAAATTAATTTTTTTCAATTTCGATAAAATTTTGCTGTTTGTTATAGTTATTTTTTAACCATACAAAATTTAATTAGTTTTAATACGATATATTTAAAATGCACATAACTTTTTATGCATAAATAAAAATGCATTTTTGGATATTTGAATCAAAATCAGAATAAAATAAAACTATCATTTTATATAGTTATTATTTCAAAACGGCTAACATCACTTCTTTTCGTGCGGACTAAAATTTAATTGACAAAAACATGTCCATTTTATGGCCAAACTGACAATCGTGGCTTGTTAAAATGTTTGATACGTACGAAATGTTTACATGTTTTTCATTGAAACCCATTAACAAAAGCTGCAGTTAATTTCCTTAAAGCAAAAAACGTTTTCAAAATTTTCTAAATTTTGAGCACTTTTCAAAAAATTATACTAGTTGCTATTAGGTCGTATCCGCTTTGGATTTATCACACGAAAGCTATTTGATTAGGATTCTGAACAAAAATGATAGTTGAAATAAATTGGTATTTTACCAACCACATACATACACTCATACAAATTTTTATGAATGATTCCTTGAACAGTATTTGAGAAGCAATCAATTACCCGCTCTATGCGCAATTTATATGGAAAATCAAGGTCTAATCCAAAAAATGATTTTTTTTTTGGAATTAACATTGATTTCCATATATATATATAATTTTGCATAATGTGGGCACAAAATTGATTAAATCGAACAACTAATCCCAACCAATAAAAAACAATTTCGAAAACCGCTGAAAGGGTGGTTAAGTTAATGTAAAAAATTAATTTCAATGTTTGAAACACATTGTCAAAAAAATCACAAATATTTTTTAATAATTAATTCATCAATTCAGCAAATTTATCTAAATCGCAAAAACCCACGGTCAAAGGTTGTTCGATTATCATAACTCTTTAAAACTTGTAAGATATTCAATTCAAATGTGAAATTAAGAAATGTGCGGTTAGAGTAAAAATCGGGATGCAAAAACGTAAATGTAATGTTAGATTATTAGCCGAATATATATGCAATTAAAAATTTAACTTTTATATATGATGGATCCTTACGTTGCTGGATTGATCTATATTTATTCATGAATTATGAATTGATGAGAAGACGATCAGGAGTGTCGACAAACAACATTTACATACCATACCACTACTATATGAATGTTTCCTCTTTCTACCACTAATAAATTAAACATTATTGATACCCTGTTGAGATAACCAGAGAATGAAATTGTTATTGTATAGCTACTAAACCGTAACAACAAAAACATAACCAACCCTTTTGTAATATCTACATAAATATATATATATATATATATATATATATATATATATATATATATATATATATATATATATATATATATATATATATATATATATATATATATATATATATATATATATATATATATATATATATACATTTATATATAGGATATTTGATACACATTCGAAAGATGTATATATTATATGTATGTATAACCAACGCACATAACAAGAAGATTGATTTTATATTTTTATGATACAATGAAATAAAAGTCTATAAAAAAAAATTAAAAAGAAACCGAATCATCTTAATTTATGATCTTTTAATCCCCGCATATTTATATTATAAAATATATCATAATTTTATGCAGCAATCCATATGTTTTCGATTTGCTATTCTTAAGGTTTATGAGTTTACATTCTTAGAATTTTATCACGAATTTTCTTAGTCAAATTTTTTTTATTATAATCTATGTACATAATAATATTTCTGATAAAGCGACTTACCTATACTTGTCATTGGTCCAAACACGGTTTCATCATCCACAGTACTACAATTCCATCGACGATTTTTAAATTGATGTTTACATTCCTATTTAAAACGAAAACGAATATTATTACACAAAAATTTTTTTTGATTATACGGCAACACTCACATTACACACTAAATTAATTTACATAAATTGAACAACAAAAAAATTAAATTATAATAAAATATTAATTAATATTTTTGGGTATTAACAATAATAATAATGAAAACCAAAAAAAATTAATTAAATTTTACTCTAACTCTATACATAAATATATATAAACGAGTCCATACACCAAAATGCACTTTAATTAACCCATTCAGACTAATTCGGGTATACAGAAATTGTTGTTGTTGGAATATTTAAAAAAAAAAGTTTTTTAATAATTGGTTTGGTAAATAATGTATACAATCCAAAAATTGAGCAACATGTAACAACAACAAAATTATTGTGTAATTATGGGTACATTATACTTATATACATATGTACATTTTTGTTTGTGATAATTTAATTAAAGATAATTTGATTAATTTCGAAAACGTAGACCGACCGACTCGAGCAATTAAATAATGCGTACGGAAGCTTACAAAATAGTTTTTTAATTGGTAATTATATATTATCGTATTTTAAATGGAAAAATTTTAATTATCAACATTAAGCTTGATTTGATGCGCTTTATACGTCTCTCGATATGATTTCGACTCAATAAGTTTTTTTAATTAGATTTATAAAACAAAAATTGAATAGGCCATAACTTTTATAAACAAAGTTCGAATCGAATTGTATTTGATATGACCAAAATTTGATTTAAATAATTTTGCAAAACTAACTCAAACTTTAGGATTTATTTTATGTATATACATATGTATAAAAAGTTTAATTGAATTCCAACTTTCTAATTCAAGACGTATGTGAAATTTGTCCCAAATTCATCCTAAACCAACAACAATAATAACCAAAAAATTATGCGTACATGTGGTAGTATAAAAACTTAAAGTTTCGTTATAACGAACTTTTTGATTTAGTATTTAATTTGGTAAAGACATATTTTGGGACAACTTATCGATACATGAATAAAAAATCAACGTGATGTTCAGAATCTGAGTTTCAGAACTCTATACTGTAATTCGGCACGAAATTAATACATAAATGGCAAACACGTTGAGGAGTTTCTGCGACATGGATCTCAGACGTGTTGCCCAGCGTGGGAAAGTGCCGCCAAACTAATCAATGTCGCGCGTCCCGCCAACTTATAAACATGTCTCGCATTCTAGTATTACACAAATTCCATATATTCAAATAAGATTTTACGTACAAAATTTAAAAGGTTTCAATATTTCGTGATTACATTTTCCAATGTGTTTTTTCTATTTCGTTTTCATTCTTTTGTATGGAAACAACACGATTACCAATAGAATAATATAATATGTTCTGGTGCATGCAGTAGCAGCCCGTGGGCAATAGTCTATAGAGTGAGCAACAATATACATTTAAAAAATTTTAATTTTAATACATATTCAGTATTAAATAATATATAAATAATTTCAATTGATGACGACACGACTAAAAATCGTAGGTATACAATCAAGTTTGCGGTTCGGCCAAAAAACATTTCCATTTATCAGTCGCCAATACAAAATAAAAGTGTTCAAAATCACAGAAATTAACTTTCAAAAATAAATCTCAAAAACTTTGCTGTTAAAATTATCAATGTTTTCAATCAGCATAAAAATTCATATAAAAAAATCACTCTGACTGCAGTATCGCCTGAGTAGAAGGAATACAGTAGCCAAAACGATACAAAAATATGCAATCCATAAATTAATAGTAAAAAAAATTATAATTAAACCCTCTGGATATCAAATATCAAGCACACACGGTAATATTTCGTGTTTTACTATGTGAATGCTCAAGATCGGTTAAAATTTACATTTACTACAATATAATTTACAAATAGTAAAAATAAAACAAAATAGAATTCTCGCTACCAAATTTAAGTCTATATTCCCTCGACCTCGCATAGCAAAACACACGAAAAATTGTCTTGCATCAGTTTTAGATAATATTTTGTGTATTTTACTATGTGAGTGCTTGGCAAAGTGAACTAAAATTTGATATAGAAATTTTATTAAATTCTGTTTACTTTAGTTTATAATTAACAATTAAAAATAAATATTCGTGTTTAAATCTTATACACAAAATGTTTGTTGAAAAATTTAAAGTGCAACTTAAATTAATATTTCTTTGATGTCGATGGTTTCATGATTTTATAAATAAATTTTTTCTTGGGTGGTGAAATGAACGGTCCACCTTGTCTAATTTGATGGGCTGGCCTTGAACGCATGCATTTTACATTAAGAAAATATTGTAGGAAGCAATTTTTATTGTGTACTTTTTAAAATTTTTACTTCATGATCCTAGTTAAATAATGTATTGGCTATTATTTAAGGAAAATATGTATAAAAATGTCTAAATACTATACTAAATAGCATTAGTTAGAAGGAACTAATAACCAAATGTTTTGATCATTAACAACCAAGCGGCTACCAATTGGGTAACTAATTGAACCTCTCCATGAGTTTGTTTATCATTTATATATGAGCTGGACAACAACAATTCGAATGCTTACAAATTTTCAAATTTAGTTAAATAGAATTATAGTTTATTGAATAAACTAATCAACCAGTTAGAAAATTTAAACTTTGGCAAAATTCTCATTTTCTTAAACATTTGCAAGGAATCTACCTAGCCTACCGGCCTGGGACCGATTCATTTATATGAAATAACTACAATTAGTAATTAACATCATAAATTTATAATAATATAACAATGTTAATTGAATAATAAGAGTTTTTCTATTCTGTTGGTCCGACAACCGATTTTTTACGTAAATGGTATACATTTTGTCGGTTCCGAACGCTTCCCAATAAAAATTTTGTCGGGTCCGAACGTATCAAATATCACCGATATTTATTTTCGTTGTGAGTGAGTAATTGTTTTGTTTACAAACGTAGCTGTCAATCTGTACAATATATTAAAAATTAAAAATGAATATGGTAATAATTTGATAAATTATATAAACTAAATGTCAAAAACTCATGACAAAAGAAAAAAACAAAAAAAAAATGTTGTTGTTGTAAAAATCGGTCGGATTATTGTTTTTGCTGATGTGGCGTGTGTTGTCCATATTTTCTATCGACTCGGTCGGAAATACAACTGCATGTGGCAATGCCTTAACTCGAACTAACTAATTCGAATTTAGAATGATATGCAACGAATTTGCATATGGCCAAAAAATTAAAACACAAGCGGCCAAAAATTCCAAAATCAAAATTTTGATCTGGTCAGTACTCGTTTATGTTCGATATATTTCTATTTTACTTATACATTACGGGCGTCATTTAAATAAGGCCAACTCTTTGCTATATAGTTTAAATTAATCGCTAATCAAATGTCAATTCCATATAATTTTTAAAAATAAAGTGTGTCCCACATGTCAGCTAGTGACATCGCTTACTTTTGTCTCAAATTATAAAAACACTTCACATTAATCGAACATATTATACGAATAGTTCACATTAAACGAACACAGACCAGTTCACCTTAAACGAATACAACAATTATTTAAGATTGAAACTATCAAAATATATTCATTTTATAGAACAATAAAATTTTAAATATTGCTTTTTTTTTAAATAAAATTTCGTTTGTTTTACGATAATTTCAAATAAACCAATACTTAAAATCGTAACGTATTTTTTCGTTCGTTGTTTCGCTGTGCTACTAGTAAATGTTGGAAACATGTATGAAGTTAGTAGCTAGCAGTCCATTTAAACTGTATAGTCAAAGAGAACTGCTATTTAATATATATTTTTATATTTCAGTTCATTTCACATTCTGTTGTGTTGACAATTAAAAAGCCAAATAATATTTTTTTATAATAAAAAAAATGGATTTTTTTTAAAAATTTGTATTTAAAATTGGTGAATTTTAATCTATTCCGAAAACCTTAATTATTAAATAATATTTCGTTAAATCTATTATAAATAAGAGAATATTGTCAAAAATGTCTTAAGTCAAATATGATTCAAGTTAAATCGCATAACGCATATATCTAGTTTCCATTATAATTGAAGAAATTAGAGTTAGATGTGGCTTAGGTTATAAATATGTATCAAACTTAATCTAAAATCTGTGAATAAAAAAACATCTTGTTTTTTAATTAACTAATATTTTGCCATGTTCTGGATCTTGAAATGTTCACCCTAAGTTTCTCACAATTTGCTTTTAGCGTACCGTAAGCCGTCGCCAGAAAAGTTGAGGACGTATATGAGTAAAATAAATACCTTTTTCATCTCTGACTTAATTTGGTGTTATCTGAACTAATAATTAAAAATGTTCATCAGGCAATAGTATTTCCATCCCATACAATGATTTTGAAATCCCAGAATTTAATATAGGTATTCAAACAAAACTGTAAACAACAGGTTTGAATATATGAACGTTGTATTTGGCCCATAGGCTAATAGATATGACCATATATATAGGCCCAATTTATTTTAGACTGATTTTAATTAATGGTTCTTAGGCACCATGATTGCCGGGAATTACTTTTAATGTTTTCGACTTGGCAAGATGTCCACTTGCTGTGATAAATTGTTGAAGCCCAGCCTAATTGTACGCTCTGAGAATCCTCAGGAACCAAGAGTGCTCAAAATGTGTTATATTTGATTCTAAATATAGGATGGTCTTCCAAACCTTTGTATATGGGATGAAAATACGAAGTATTGCTTGATGAGAATTTTTAATGGGATTTTTAATTCACACACTTCTGTTTTAGGGTAAAAACGTCATTTCCGCCATATTGTTCAGAAAAAAATATTAACTCGTATGTATGCATATTAAAAATTTGTCTCCCACTTCTCACGTGAAACCAAATTCCATTTCTATAACTATATACTATACTATTGTAGACACCACCGACCGTATATATAATACTAAATTAATATTATGACATTTCATCTACGAACCGACCATCTACCTAACAAAAGAATAATAAAAACTTTTAGGATTTATCCTCACCCGTTTTCCAATTTCATTTTGTTCAGATGGATGAAAAAAAAATGAACTAAACTGTTGAATTGTTTACAGTGCTTTAATATTATAATGTTAGATAAAATAAAAAAAACATAAAAATAAAACTCAAAAATATGGACAATTTTAACAACACTAGGAATGATGATGATGATGATGATAATGATGAGCCATAGTCGTCATATCAGTATACATACATATTTGTATAGTATGTATAGTGTATACCCCCCAAAAAACGGATGTGGGTGTAGTTTTTATTTTGTTGTTGTTCGGTGTGTACCCAAATGAGAAAATTAAATTTTCGGTTATATACAAATACATAATGTTTTTGGACAAAAAATATGTAAAAACAAAAGAAAAACGAAAAATTTGTTTGTTTTTTGTTAATGAAATATAAAACCCAGATAGAGATAATTTTTTCCGTTATTTTGTTGTTGTTATGTTGAGTAGCTTTTTATGTGTGTGGATGTTGCGGGTTTGATGCAATTTTTATGGATTGTTTGCTGAATTCTGGTTATATATTCATGTACATTTATACATAAGTATGTATATATAATGTGAAGCTTTAAAGTTTAGGTAAATATTTGTCAAATTTTCTGTTTGAGTTGTTCGTGGTTTATCTAACATTTTAAATTTTTTTAATTTTATTTAAATATACATGCATACATACATATTTACAAAAAAGAATATTGGCTTGTTTGGCTGCTGCTGGGGGCGATTAGACATGGTTAACGGTTATAATTTTGTTGTTAATCATTTTATAGAAGTAAAATATATTAATGATATTAAAGGCCTGGAGGATTTTATAGTTAATATTTCATCGGCCTTCAATTTATTTGCAGTAATAATATGGAGTAAACAATTTAAACTTTCAACCCTCTTACAATTAAATCCTAACCTAGTACTTATAAATTGTAATATCCATCAAATTGACTGAATTATGAACCTCAAAACTAGAAATCCTCCATTCAAGTTAATCAAAAACCAATAGTTAAGTGCAATATGTTGAACAACATAAAGTTCTAACTTAATTAGTATTCACGAAAGTTGAAAGCCGCAGAACTGTAGTTTTTCAAATAATTTTCTAGCGATGTAGAAAGCGAATTTTTAATTTAGGCAAATTTGCTTATATAGAACTATGTAAGAGGCGGTTTTCAAAATTTTGGAATTCCACATCATCCATCGAAATTAACATAACATACATTAAGATTAAATTAAATCTACAGTTAGGAATCATTAGTTTTAAAATTCTACAAACAATAACGATACTTAACACTTCAAATTAAAAACTTAAATTAAAATCATGAATTTCTTACAAATGAATTTCACTTTAAATTCAGAATTATAAACACATATATGAAATTTGCAATTTCAAACGTTTATTGATTTTTAAAATTCGAGTTGAAATTTAAATTTTGTATTTTATATGTAAGATATAATTAGCGCTCGAATATTTGTAAAAGTATAAATTTTATTCCCAGAATTTGAGTTCAAAGTTACATCGAAATTTACAAAATTAGAACAAAAACCTATCGAAAATTCACACAATTTCCGTTGAACTTTCGAATTGAATTTTAAAGATTGAGACATATAGTTTATCAATTCTAAACAATTGAAAGTTTTAAAATTCGTTAATTTCGAATTTTGTATTAAAAATTAAAAATTCATAAAATGTGAATAACATTTCACAAAATAATTAAAATTCTAAAAGAAATTGGGTGTTAAATTGGGATAAAATATGTTTGTTTATAGTTTAAAAATTTATTTATTTAGAAACAAATTATTCCACGCATGTGAAGTTAGCCCGAAAATTTATCCCGAAAAAAGGCTGTTCAAAAATTAGTTTGTTTCTCCACTAAACTAAAATAATACTAGAACGAAAAAGTATATTGCACTCAACAAAAATATTTAAAAAATTATACAAATATAATTATAAAACAATTGACCTTATAACTGTTCTATAATTATATTTGTATAATTTTTTTAATATTTTTTAAATAAGCTTTATATATAATATTTATGTACATATGTAAATACACATGGTCACATAGCGAAAACGTATATATTTATATTGCTATTAAAAACTGCTCAGAATGTAATAGTTATTTCTTAGTTCACAGGGATTGATAGATATATCGGCATATGGAACATATATGACAGGTCCCTCGCCATCAAATAATTACCACCCCTATGTTCATGCAATGGCGAGAAAGGAAATTTAAAGAATATTAATATATTAATTCTGTGGGATTGATATATTTATGTTTCTTATTTTAATGAATTAAAATCAAACTCACTGACTGACAGTCCATGGTTATTTGCATATGCATTTTATTAGCAAGAGATGGCACAATTTAGTTTGAAGATTATTTATTTTTTAAATGACCGTCGTTTTCCATGAGATTATCTTGAGAATCTATGGTATATACTACCATATGTGGATTAACATAAATGTTTTCTGATTTCTGGCGGTAGCAACTTATTTTATTAAATCATCATATTGGCCTAATTTTCCTTTGTATTTTGAATAACTTACAAAATGTCCAGAACTCGTTTCTTTTGAATTAAAATTTTGTTTCTTCTGTTCGTAACTTACAATTCCTGTTAAACTATAAGGAGTTCCTTCAAATAATATTGTGGATTCAATCTGACTAATTTTGATTTTCTGCTGGTTTATTATTATTTTGAGGATTCATTTTATTGTGACTTACTGGACAGCCCTGAGTCTGAAATTCTTCTATACATTTATTTAAATAAGAAACCCCAAATTCTGTTAATGTCAGCATAATAACAAGAAGAAAATTTCGTTCGTCTTCAACTACTGTTTCAAAATTGTGGCAACAGTTAAGCTTGGAAGGCTTTTCAGTATAAACCCGGGTACATCTTCAATATTAGAAATAATTCCAATAATCATAGACAAATGAGCGTTTTTCTTAGGTCAAACACAGTTTCATACAGTGTTTGAGTTGTAAAAACGTTCATTAATTGGCCTATCTTGCCATCGCATGAACACCAATCATGAATGTTCCATATGCCGCTATATCTATCAATCCCTGTGAACTAAGAAACAATTATAGGAAAATGAGCGTTTTTCGATAGCTCAAACCATGTATGGAACTAATTCTTTAAATGACCTGTCTCGCTATTGCATGAACAAAGGGGTGGTAATTATTCGATGGTGAGGGATCTATCATATATGCACCACCATATGCCGCTATATCCATCAATCCCTGTGAACTAAGAAACAATTATAGGCAAATGAGTGTTTTTCGATAGCTCAAACCATGTATGGAACTAATTCTTTAAATGACCTTTCTCGCTATCGCGCATGAACAAACGGGTGGTAATTATTCGATGGTGAGGGATCTATCATATATAACCCATATGCCGCTATATTTATCAATCCCTGTGAACTTAGAGACAATTATAGGCAAATGAGCATTTTTCAATAGCTCAAACATGGTATTAAACACTATAAATTTCTTTTTGATAAGAATAAATGTGGTTTTATTCCTATATTCGCTTTTCAATAATATTTTCTAATATTATTGAGTTATTTTAAAATAAAAGTAAAAATTGTTTATATACTATAAAGTATTAAATCATTTAAATTTTTATTATCAAAATTTTTTAGATATGAAATTTTTCGGGATAGATTTTCGTTTTACTTCAAATTTTATTATTTTCGCGCTGATAGCTGAGACACTTTTGAGTTTTAGTAAGGAAACATTCGAAAAGTCTTTTTTCGGGATGAAAGTCTTTTTTCGGGCTAACTTCATACATATAATTATTTCAGTAAATATTCTAATATTTTCTGAGCACTATAAGCTAACAATCAGCTCGGTTGCGGAAATTAGGAACATTTTTTCTTATAATGCATGTAAATTTGTTATATTCTATTTTTTCCATTATTAAGTTGAACCGACCTTCATAGTCAACACGAAACCTAAACCTAATAGTCAATTTTATAATTTTATAATATTAGAAATTTTTTATTTTATAATATCCACAAACTACGTATTTGAATTTTATAGGACTATAAGATATTTGGTTGAATTTTTAAATGATTAAAAGTTTATTCTAAAATTTGGCGGATATCATGACCACGTGATTTTACTAAACTGCAACTTATCGTATATATAGGTATTTTTATCTTCCCTTTTTATCTTTTAAATAAGTTATCTATATATGAATTCAAATTTGCTAATGAGCCAATCCAAATCGAACCATATTACTTAATTACACAATCGCGGTCCGCTGTAGTATAACAAATATTCAAAAAAATCTTAACCAAAACAATAAATCTTAAACACCACACAAACAAAAAGCTTCCTAATTCAAATATGAAAGGTATAAAAACCCGACAACAAATTAATTCAGTTTCACACTACGAGTATGTCCGTCCATATATGTATACAAATTCAATCCAATTTATATTTATATAAGTTTTTATTTTCTTGTATATTTCTCAAAAATTAAAAATAAATTAATAATTTTCAGGTATAACAAAACAAAAAAGATTGATCTCTTATCTATTATTTCATCTCGGCTTCTTTATTTCATTTGCTTTTGTTTTTGTTATTTTTTTTTTTTTTTGGTTTCATCTTTTGATTTTATTAGGTAGGTATATGTAGGTATTTTATTATTGCCTTATAATTAACTTGCCGGTTAATTTTTATTTTATTTTTTATTAATTTAACCCTAATCCGTTTGAAATGATGTGGACTTTATTGTTTAGATGCAGTATGTGTGTGTGTGTGTGTGTGTGTGTCTGTGATGATGTGATGTGAGCGGTGAGATAAAAAAAAAAACTTAAATTGATCATATCCATGTATGTACGTATATAATGTATATCTCTAATTATACAATTATAATAATTGGGTTTAGTATTTGATTTGATTTCGACCCCCACACCCACATAGACAGTAAAATATTATGACCACAACCCTAAATTTAGCCAAACAAAATTATGAAAATCTTCTTTATTTTTTTGTATTTTTAATTAAATGAAAAGCTTTTTATTATTGTGTTGGTTGTGTTGTTGTTGAGAAAGCTTTAATTGAATTAAAAATCTCGAATTTTTTTTATTTAATTATGATTTTTGTTTTTATCTTTTTTCTACCAGAAAATATAAGAAAGGGTTAGTGCGGTTTGTATGCTATCTGCGTGTATCTGTATATATTGAAATACCAAATATGTACCCCATAACCATAACGATGATAACGATCTCCTTTAAAAAAAATAAAGATTTTTTTTTATTTCAAAAGACACACGAAAAAATGTGATTAAAATAACATTGGTTCGTCTTAAATAAAAGCCTTCGAGGATTTTCCCACATTAAAACCGTAATAAAAAAAATAAAAAATAATAATTCCATAATTTTTTAGTATAGGTAAGGTATGTATGTAACATTCCGACATAAGAAACTAGTGTCGGTATCCTGTGGAGTTTAATTTTAAATTGGTTTATTAATACACGAGCATATTAATTTTTATTAGGTTAGACGTGTGTGCGGCTACCTGGTGGATTATTTTATGTACATGTATGTATATAAATATATGTGTGTGTGTGTTTTAGATAAATGCAGAGTATTTATTTTATTGATCAAATTTTACACGATCAAGTATATAGAAGAAATAATTTTGCATATACCATTCATTAATATAAATGACGCGATACTAATCCAATTGACCTTAATTAAATCGAGACCACGGATCAATCAATTGGTGAACGTACACGCGGTCTCATTTTAATATTTAATATATAACGAGATGTACATATATAAACATGTTCGCGCGGTAAAAATAAGACATACGTGTTTGTTGTGTCAACACTCATTATATAAAGCGATTAATCAAAATGCTTTACATGCGTTATATTAATTAGTGCGTTATATATAAAATTCATGGTGATGTCTTAGGTATTTTGTCCGTTACCGTTTTTTGACAATTAAATGATTAACATTCACATATGTATATATTTATAAACTATAGATAAGGCGGCCTTTTTGTTAATTATTTAATCAAACATGTTTCATACAGTCAACATAATATGTATGTATGTAGATGATATGTAGATATCTAGTCAACCAACTTATTTAAACCGCATGTACGAGTAACATGATTTTTCAATTCTTACTATAATAAACTCGAGTATGACAGAATAAGATGTTAAAGGTTTACATATAGGTTTACATATTTTCAGATCAAGGAATAATAGTTATGGTGGATTGGAAGTAATGAGTGTCTCAACAGCGAATTTGGAAATAAATAAAATGGTACTTAGGGTGAATGTGTCTCAAGCAAGAGAAGAAGACGAAGGGGGAAAAGCCATGAATAAAATGGCGATTTCGAATGGCGATATCTACTTCACTTTTTGGGCCGTAAATCACTCGCATGATTCTTCTCTCAAATGTAAGGAGCCATCTCTCGTACTCATTGGTCATCGCCCAAGTTTCACATCCATATATAACAACGGGCATGATCAACGCTTTGTAAAGCTTCAGCTTCATGGCACTTGATAAGTGTTTAGATTTTAGCAGTGGCCCTAGAGGATACCAAACACGACTGCCAGCTGCCAGCCGCACTTTAACATCCTCACCCACACTACTATCGTAAGTGATAAAAGAGCCCAAATATTTGAACCTCCTCACTCCCTCAAACGTGTAGTGCGGCCACTACTATAACCTGATGTGCTTTTGTCCCTATATAACCAGAGATTATGTATTTTGTTTTGGACTCATTGATCTGGTGGCCAACAGAAGCTGAAAACTTTGCAAGCTTTGAAAACGCATATGTCATCTGCATATGCAAGTACCTGATTGGACTGGCGATATAAGATGTTGCGCTGAGGTGTTTCAGTTTTACGAAAGATGTACTCCAACATGAGATTAAAGATAGCCTGTTCTCAATTTACACAGCATTGAAACTGCGTCACTGTCATTCTACACAGTCATACCAATTTTGTTGGCATCCCAAGGTATTCCAGAGCAGAACACAAACTACCGGATATTCAGGAACACCTGATGTACGGAGATAGATGTCTCTTAATATTTAAATAGAATCATTGGCAGCGAAAAGTGACTGAACGATTCGAACGAAATCTGATAGTCACCAACTAAACTAAACCTTCCGCTATACGGGTGATTCTATTCAATATAATGTAGGGCAGTAACTTGAATGCTGTGCAAAGCAGAGCTACACCGCGATAATTCTCACACTTTAAGCAGTCTCCCTTCTTGAATATGGGGCATATCGCGGCCACTTTCCATTCGTCAGGCATTACTTTGGTTCGCCATACTAATCGAATAAGGTCGAAAAGACAGTTTCACAAAGTATTACCTCCGAATATCAAGAGCACCGAATTAATGCAGTTCACTCCAGGTGAGCGGTTTCGTTTTATCTCTGCATGCCCCTAGTGAATTCCTCTTGGGATGGATCCTCAATGCAAATCACCGCAATCTGTATTTAAGGTGACTCAGCTACAGTCTATGACGCATGGTGAACATCAAGCAGGTCGGTAAAGTGTCCACTCCATGCATCGAGTACTGCATCGATGTTGACGCAGAGGTTTCAATAATTCAATAAGCAAAGGATACTGTGGTGGTATTCTAGGAAATCATGTTCGTGTAATTTAGGTTTACGACATGTGAGTGCCACCCCACCACAGGGTACTATAAAAAAGTTTGCTATGAACGGTGATTCAGAAACACCAGATGAAGGATGCAAGGGAAGTATACTTTGTATATATGTCAGCAAAAATGTGAACGTGAATATAATGAAAAAAGAGTCTCAAAAAGAATGAAGTACAAAGAATTGAAGATGCGATCCAGATTGGATCACATATAATTTGAGTGAGAAAAATGTTTGGGAATTGTGGGGACGTGTGCAGAATATTGAACGTCTGGTATTGATTTGCCCAAAGAATGATCAGTATCGATCCAGACTCAATATCCTTCAAGATGAGATCCACTTAACAATTTAATGAATGAGGGAGGTGATGCTTGTGTAAGAGGTGTGGGTTGTGTAAAAGTTGAAAATATGGCAGACGAAAATGGATCTGAGATGTAGGAATGTTCCGTGATTCTATACAATCCTCATTTATTATGGAATTTATTTAAATTTATTAGTCTTTTAGATAATAAATTCATTTTTGGATTAGTCCTGTATATTCGTAAATTCTTAATTAAAACATATGAATTAAGCTAACGAAATCACAACTTGAAACATTGGGACATCTATATCAGTAGAAGTGATATAAGCGATAATACTCATTGATTAACGGATGTGCTGTGCTGCTTGTAAAAAAACAACATTTTCTATTTAATTTCTGTTTCTATAATTATAGACGGAAGCGATATTCATATATTATATATATATAGGGCGCCCGACAACCTACGAACAATCGCCTGCCAGTAATTTTCATTTCAGTTAATTTTCTTCCAGGAACCTAATAAACATGGCAACATTGCTTGGTAATAAAACATTTAGTTTATTCAAATTCTACTAATAATGTTCAGAAGCCAAAAAAACGCATACATGGAAGCAGCGGCTTCCGGATAAGCATTGAACAATTAAATATTTAATTTTTCTGTTATTTTCATTAAATGTTCTAAATAAAGATAAGCCATTTATATTTATTTATTATTTAATTGTGCAATGATACCAAATTTACAATCTTATTTTTTGGTCCTATAGAAGAAAACTGGCCAAAGCATTTTTTAAATTTAAACGTATTTGAATTCAAACAGTACATATCCGATTAGTCGTAAATCGATGCGGGTCGCCTGTATAACTTACTCCATTACACAATGCATTTTCTTTTAAATTTAATTCGAGTTATAAATAAATTTGATTTAAAGGCTGTACTTAAAGGTATGTAAATTTATTTTAATGTTATATACATATATATATCAATAATAATTAACATTTTGAAAATCACATCAGATTGCTTTAAATTACATTCGGGCATAATATAACCAGTAAGTGAGATATTAAATTTAAAGTTTCTAATTAATTCTATTAAATACAGTTATTACAGAGTACAGACGCAACATCGTTATATTTGTATTAAAAACCAAACCGTAAAGACCTTTTAACTTGTGTTACATAAAACTAATAGAAATAAAAAACACTTGCGGTTAATTAGTAAAAATGTTTTCGAAAAGAAAAACCAAACAAATGAATAAATAGAAAAAAAAAAGTTTCGAACATAAAATTTCAATTTTGAAAATTTTTCTTTATAGCATAATACAGTACATGTATACTACACCGCCACACACAGTCAGCCAGCCAGCGATACTCATACTCAAAATGTGGTTTTGATTGATTTATGATAGTATGACTAAAAAAAATAAAAATTTGTTTTTTCTTGCATTAGGAAATGGAATTTCATGAATGAAGGAGGCGGTTTTTAAACACCCACCAGCCTACATGTATAATATACACATTGTGTATGGTTTAAAATTTTTTTTACACTATACGAGTACTTAAGTAGTAAATATAATAAAAAGGTATATAATGTCTATAAAAGATTGTTAAAATATATGTATGTGATTCGATCGAAATGCGCGATAATCGATTTTTATTATTCTCAGTTGTGATGTTTGATCGATATCTATCGAAATATTAGAATCAGAAGTTAATGGGTTTTGGTGTAGGTGGATTGTTTTTGCTGAAAAAAAAATTCCATCGATGTTTATTGACCCGAATTTTGTTGTTTAAACATATGTACATATACATATGTATATGTATGTATATGTATATATAAGTAAGACTGATAATCGTATTTATGCCAATTTATTTACACCAACAACATACCTCAAGAAAAATCAAAGTTGATTAAATTTCATCTTGGTACAATATTGTGTTTGGTTTTGGTTTGTTTGTTTATTTTTCAGTACGTTTTGGTTTAAAAAAAAAGTCAAATTTACATAATTATTGAATCACTTGAGTTTGGCCTTAAGGAGTTTTAATTTTTTTGGTTTTAACCATAAAGAAAATATGCGAAAAGTACAAAAAATATGTAAATTGATAGCGGATGTATTATATTTCGTTTCGGTGTACTACATAATGTTTGTTAGTTGTGGAAGACGGCGATATACGTTTGAAGCTAATCGATATAATCAGTTATCTTTTAATTGAATCACAACTTGATATTTATTGGTACATTTACATTTTAGAGGAGTTGTTAAATTAAAGTTGTATAACAACACTATATATACTCCGGACAAATATCAAAGATGCGTCACGTGTCGCATGATTGAGTGTGAAAACTAAATTCTAAAATATAAAATCAAGAAAGATCAAACGAAAACTTCCGACATCTTAAAAACGCATATACATACATACTGTAATAAATAATATGTATATATACATAATACAAGCATATAAAAAGTCAGTTAAATTTAGTGATCATCTCTCAAGCAATTTATGTACGTATTATACACACAAATCATCTTCAATATATGATTTTGTTTAAGATAACAAAAGAAAGTTATCATATCGACTGTATATAAATTTGTGGAGAATAATATATAGCTTTAAAAAAAAACCTTATACAGATGGGACCCATCATCATCAGCATCTTAAATTTTTCTTCTTGAATTTTTTATTTTTGAGATTCTATTCTTATACATATATTTCTGTTTATTTTCCCAAAAATAAAAAAAATTATGATTGATTCGAGATTTCGAGATCTCCGCAAACGTATTTTTTTTTAATAAAACAAAAATAATAATAATAAGACCGATGATTTCGATTTACCAAACGGTCGCAGGCACGGGTTTGAGTTAATATAGATTTTATATACAAAATATCGTGAAACCATTTAGAAACCGAAACTAATTTAGTTTCGCGTAATTATTATTATATTTAAATATTATATAAATGTCGTGTGGGTGAAACTCGTGTAAACAATTTTTTGTTTTCGTTCAATATTGGCTGGAATTGAGAATTGATCTTTTACACATTGTGCCTGACAGCTTTCGTACGTTTGCGTGTGTGTGTGAGAATTTTATTAGCTGGCTAACTATATTAAGAAATTATTATCATTATTAACTCATTAAATTATTATTCAAGTGAAATTAGCAATTTCGTTCGTGACTATATAATTAGTAATTATATTGTTAAGCAGATGTTAAATAGAAAAAATACTATCAGTCATATTATTACATCCTAATCAAGCCCGAGCCATCTCAATTTTCAGAGCCAATCCTTATTATTTCATCGACGATAACGATCGTCACGTTACTGTTAATGGAAATCGATACCGCGATATGATAAACGATTTTTTTTTGGCCGCAATTGAATGGAATGGACTTGGACGACATGTGGTTTCAACAGGACGGGGCCACATGCCACACAGCACACGATACAATCGCGTTATTGAAGACTAAGTTCGATCAGCGTGTTATTTCGCGAAATCGACCCGTCCAGTGGCCGCCGCGCTCGTGGGATTTGACACCTCTAGATTATTTTCTTTGGGGTTATGTGAAGTCATTGGTCTATGCCAATAAGCCGGCGACGTTGCAAGAGCTCAGAGCCAATATTGAACGTGAAATTGCTGGAATTTCGGCCGATTTATGCGAAAGAGTGGTCGAAAATTGTGTTCAACGATTGGACTTCGTAAAACGTGCACGCGGTGGTCATGCAAAAGAAATCGAGTTTCATACTTAAATGTATATGTTCAAGTTCGTTAATAAAAAAAAAGTTAGCTCAAAAGTCGAACAGTTTGTGTTTTATTCAAAAAAAAAGTTGAAGTGCTCTTATTGAAAAACCCTGTATAATAAATGTGTGTAAACCATATGAATGATTATACTTTGAAAAATTGATTAACCAGTTAAATGTTTTTCAGGAGTGGTAAAGAGGTTTGATTTGTATGACCTAGTCTTACTGTTATCAAAATCCTTTCAGACTTAAACTTATCAAACAATTAAAACTATAATAATTTTTCACTTCAATACCTTTTCCAACCATCTGAAAAAATAGTTTACTCAAAGTGTGGAAATTATTGAAGAAAATATAGGTTCTACAAATTAAATCCTAGCAGATGCTGAACATTACCAGAGCCACGTAAACCAATCTGATAATCAAGACGAACAAGGTAAACTCTCATTAACAAATAATTCGTAACAAGTAATTTAAACGAATTGCTCTCTTTATTGCACAATGAAGATGTCAATATAGAAATATAATGGCTAGTGAAAATAAGAAAATCGCCAAGACATAATATGTAGAATCATTTAAAAAATATGAATATGCAAAATACTCCAAATTCGACAAAATAAATTGAATATAAGAGGTCATAACTAGTAGGCTAAGTCGAATTTATATGTTTTTTGTCTGCTGTGAAATATTTAGAAGTACAAAAATTAGCCAAACAAAACTAGCCACTTCGTAAACAATTTCCTCCCAAATTAAATAGAATTCAATGCAACGACAAATCTATGTGTAGCACAGCAATAAAATAAAATTTTCGCTCATTATGTCAATTTTGCTTCTTATTTATTTTGCTTACTTAGTAAAATGTCATTGTGAATATCAAAACATTATCAAAAGAGTGACATCAATTTGTGAAAAAATACAATTATTTTTATGTATTTAATCGTAACTTTAATGTTAATTTTAATTTATTGTTACTTTATTATGCACAAAAATGGCTGTAATTAGAAAAAATGTTGTGGTAGTCCTAGAAAATATCAAAATTTTTAGATGAAATCCCAACAGAAAACGGTTACTTAAAATATCAGAATATGTATAATTTATAATCCAAATGGATAAATGCACAATAACTATAAAATGGAATGTTACGTCCTGTCAAGATAACTTAATAAGTAGTTAGTGTACACCTAATCTTAAATTATCCCATTTTAGTGTTCCTGATGCTAAAAACTAGTTCTTACAGATTGAACAACCAATAAGTTTATAGATAGGTTTTTGAGTGAGGATAATTAATTTAGCTATAGTAATTCCGATTAGCTATAGTAATTGGCCCCTGTGGTCGGGGGGCACTCACATGTCTCGTAAACCTAAATTGCACGAACATGTTTCCCAAGAATACCACCACAGTATCCTTTGCTTGTCGTAGGAGGCGACTAAACGGTTGGATCGCTGGGCTGACGACCCGCATCCGTAAAAAAAATAAAATGTTTATAAAATCAACAAAAAGAAAAATGGATACCGCCAAAAAAACACCGGACCCCCGCTCAAGTACCCGGATACGAGATTTAGGATCGGCACGTGGAACGTGCAATCACTTAGAAAACCAGGAGCGTTGGAGGGCCTAATCACGTGCATGAAAGAGTATCGGCTGGAACTCGTTGCTCTTCAAGAAACTCGCTGGCCCAAAAGTGGAGACCATGTGTTCCAGGGCTATACGTTGCTCTACAGTGGAGATGATCTCGGAAATCTTGGAGCTGGATTTCTTCTTGGGCCGCAGGTAAAGAAGGCTGTTTTGGATTTCCAAGCAGTCAATAACCGATTGTGTAAGCTTCGCTTGCGCATGAAGTTAGCTAACCTGTCGATAATTTGTGTACATGCGCCCACAGAAGTCAGCCAGCCCCAAGATAAAGACTCATTTTACAATGACTTGGACGATCTGATGGGATCTATACCCGAACACGATGTTAGAATGGTAATTGGGGACTTTAATGCTAGAGCTGGCAGAAATCAGACCGACTTATGTGAAAACATAGGTCCGTACTCCCGACACGAAACTGCGACCGATAATGGTGAGAGAATGATGTACTTTGCAATTGCTCATGATCTGAGAGTAGCAAGCACATTCTTCCCTCACAAAAACATACATCTAGAGACATGGACACATCCTCGTGGAACTTCCCGCAGCCAAATTGACCATGTGTTAGTTTCTAAAGGACGGGCTCGGGTTGTGCAGGATGTGAGAACTTATCGGTCAGCAACCAAATACGTACGATCATCATTTGGTCGCTGCAAAGCTACGATGGAAGTTTTCGTACAAGTCTGGGAACACAGCGAACCGCATGGTACGTTTCGACTGTGAAAGTCTGGTAAATGAAGATCACAAGAAACGATATCAGGATCTTGTCAGCGATAACATTGAAGGAGCCAATTACCAGTCTGACTGCGTGAACTCTGTCTGGGAGGTACTGAAAACTTCGGTTGTCAGTGCTGCTCAACAGACTTTAGGTATAGTGAAAGTCAGACCCAAGAATGATTGGTTTGATGACGAGTGTCGTCTTGCAGTTGAGCAACAACATATAGCCCATAGTGAAGTGCAACAACGTCTCACAATCGCGAGGAAAAACAAGGCTGCTCTGGCGAGAAGGGCAGCTAAGCGGATTTGTAGACGGAAGAAGCGAGAATGGTGGAAGGCCGATGTTCTGAAAGCACAACAACTCAGCAATGAGCGCAGTTCACGTAATTTCAGGCCTTCGTCAACCGCCATTCGGGACCGGGATGGAAACGTCTGTGTCAACATCGACGCAGTACTTGACGCATGGAGTGGACACTTTACAGAGCTGCTTGATGTTCATCATGCGTCACAGACTGTTGTTGAGCCACCTCTAAGACAGACTGCGGAGATTTGCACTGAGGATCCATCCCATGAGGAATTCACTAAGGCCACGCAGCGATTGAAACGAAACCGCTCATCCGGAGTGGACTGCATTAATTCGGAGCTCTTGATATTCGGAGGGGATACTTTGTGGAACTGTCTTTTCGACCTTATTCGATTAGTATGGCGAACCGAAGTTATGCCTGACGAATGGAAAGTGGCCGCGATATGCTCCATCTTCAAGAAGGGAGACCGCTTGAAGTGTGAGAATTATCGCGGTATAGCTCTCCTTTGCACATCATACAAGTTACTGTCATACATTGTATTGGATAGAATCACTCCTCTGGCGGAGGGCTTGGTTGGTGACTATCAAGGAGGATTTCGTCCGAATCGATCAGTCACTGATCAGGTCTTTTCGCTGCGGATGATTCTATCTAAATATTATGAGACATCCATCTCCGTACATCAGGTGTTCCTGGATTTCCGGCAGGCCTACGACTCGATCAATCGAGAGAGTTTGCGGTCTGCCCTGGAATACCTAGGAATGCCAACAAAATTGGTACGACTGTGTAGGATGACAGTGACGCAGTCTCAATGCTGTGTTAAGGTTGAGAACAGGCTATCGAAAATTTTTGCAGTTAACTCGGGTGTTCGGCAGGGAGATGCTCTGTCCCCGATACTCTTTAATCTCATGTTGGAGTACATCTTTTGTAAAACTGAAACACCTCAGCGCAACATCTTATATCGCCAGTCCAATCAAGTGCTTGCATATGCAGATGACATATGCGTGATTGGACTGAATAGCAACGGAGTGAAAGAAATACTTGATCCGCTTGTAGAGTTTTTAGCTTCAGTTGGACTCCAGATCAATGAGTCCAAAACGAAATACCTGATCTCTGGTTTTAGAGACAATGGCACTCCAGATTTTAGTAGTGGCCACCACACGTTTGAGGGAGTGAGGAGGTTCAAATATTTGGGCTCTCTTATCACTCATGATAACAGTGTGGGTGAGGATATTAAAGTTCGGCTGGCAGCTGGCAGTCGTTCTTTGTATCCTCTAAGGCCACTGCTAAAATCTAAACACTTATCAAGTGCCGTGAAGCTGAAGCTTTACAAAGCGTTGATCAAGCCCGTTGTTATGTTTGAATGTGAAAGTTGGGCGCTGACGGATGAGTACGAGAGATGGCTCCTTACATTTGAGAGAAGAATCATGCGTGTGATTTACGGCCCTAAACGCGAAATAGATGGTACATACCGAGCTCTGTACAGTTTCGAGATCAGAGATCTGATGAAGATCCCTGATATTGTACATGAAGTTAGATCCCAGCGAGTGCGCTGGCTCGGTCACGTTCTGCGTGCTGATCCGGAACGAATTGTGCAGCGATCTCTGAAAGGAGAGCCACCATATGGTAGGCGCAGAGGTCGTTGCAGGCGACGATGGCTCCACGATGTAGAGAACGACTTGGCCTCTTCTGATTGTCTTAGACAGTATGAAGACCAAGCTCAGGATCGAAACCGTTGGAGCCAAATTGTTGATTCAGTAAGGGGCCAGTAATGGCCTTTAACACTGTTAATTATTATAGTAATTCCGAAAATGGAATCAAAGAGTAAAGCGTTATGCAGTCCACGGTGGAAATATGGGTTCAACTTCAAACCCGTGGATTTTGAAAATGAACCAATCGTCAATATCTATAGCTAATTTCATTAATTTCAGGAACAAATTTGCTCTCAATTGAGCACTGTTCAAAGATAGTCTGGTTGTGCAAGGAGAAGAATTACGTCTCAATTCCCAGTAGAATACTTATATATATACATATATACATATATTTAGATGAGGCAGATAGTGTTGGGGCTAAGAGAACTTGAACACGTGGTGTTGGTATTTAATAAGGTATAAACCCACTAATTTACTGTAGTCAAAGAATGCTGTAGTCAGAGAATTAACCAACTGAAATATTGCTGAAGTTGGTGTGGGTTTTCCAGGTACACCCATAATGAAACGCCGATAAATAAACTAATTAATTATTCTCGGCCAAGTGGAAAATATACATAGTCCAAGTATCAACCAGAAATAACACTGAAATATGATGCTTATCATTTTATAAGAAACACAAACGTGGCGCAAAACAAATTCCAACCAACATGAATTTCATTGTTTTTCTTTTTTGACACCAAACCTTTGAGCAATACCACCGACAACTGCTAACTTCACATTTGTAATTTGCAATCAATTATTTTCATAACATTTATAATTTGAAATAGAATCATCTGGGTCAGATGTATTCGATAAGAACCAGGGTCCCTATTCCTGAATACAATACGTATCGTTGCTCGATACGAATCAAATTTTTTACACTGTCATGTATTCATTGGGAAATTTATTTTGAATGTTTATACCTCTATGACCTTGGGTATATGGTTTTGACGTTTGAACGTTGTTTGTGTCATAACATAACTTCTTCTTTCTATTAAAAGTAAATCACCTCAGTTGCGAATTACGATACAAGGAATTCAAAATTAAGATAGTATTTTTGAAAAAAATTTCTGTAATTTTAGTTTAAAAAATATTTTATTCAGACTCCCTTCATAGGTCTTCCTAACCATAGCTCGATTTGAGAACAAATTACGTGGTCGATCCTTGATTTTGAAGAGGTTTGATAAAAGGCTCGGAAAAAGTAACCACCAAAACGATTATGGCAGTATTTTATGTTATTATAAATATTTAGTATTTTGTTTAGAATAGACAAAATATGTAAATTCAATAAAAGAAATTTAATTCCCTCATTCAATTAATTTAATTAATTAAATTGTGGTAATATAAAAAAAAATCACTAAAATCTTTTTACAAAATTTTTTATATGGAGTCGTCAACTAATTCATCAACGTACAGAAATCCGTTCATGATCGAACAAAATTGGTTCGAATTCGTATTGTGGAATAAGGGAAATTTTGCAACGTATCAAGTAGATACGAATTCGTATTAGAATTATTCGAATTCGTATTCAAAAATACCAATGGTACGAATTCTTACAATTTTTATACCATTCGTATTCAGGAATAGGGCCCCAGGTGAATTGCCCACCATATAAATTTTCGCAATGGGGAATATTCACAAAAAAGAAGAAGTATATATTTTAAGCTGGGGCCTATTCCTGGGTCCCTATTTCTGTATACGATACGTATCTTTGTACGATACGAAAATGCTATACGAAACGAAAATGAATTGGTATTTCTGAATTCGATCGAATTAAATATTTTTACACTGTCATGTATTCATTGGGAAATTTATTTTGAATGGTTATACCTCTACGGATTTGGGTATTTGTTTTTGACGTTTGAATATAAAAACTATTTAGTTTTCATTCATCGTCTGTGTCATAACACAAACATTTTTTTCGTTTTCAATAAAAATAAATCGCCTCAATAACGAATTGCGATACAATAAATTCTATAAGATAAGTATTTTGAACAACATTTTTTGTACATCTAATTTTAGATGAAAGATTTTATTCAGATTCTCTTCATGTCTTCCTATAAAATAGCTCAATTGGAATCAAATTTCGTGACTGATGCTTACAACCTTACAATTACAATCAAATACAACATATACGGCACTATTGCAAATCCAATGGGGCAGCTTCACAGTTGTAAAAATAAGAAAATTAAATATTTTGTATTCGTTACAATATATGTGACAAAGTTTGCAAATTCAATAAAAAAATTTAAAATTTTTAATTAAATTTATAGTTATTTCCTTAACACAATTAATTAAATTAACTAAATTATGTAATTATTAAAAGAAAATTACTAAAAATTCTTTCCAAAATTTTTTTAAATGGAGTCGTCAACTAATTCATCAACGTACAGAAATCCGTTCATAATCGAACAAAATTGGTTCGAATTCGTATTGCGGAATAAGAGAAATTTTACAACGTTTCAAGTAGACACGAATTCGTATTTGAATTATTCGAATTCGTATTCAAAAATACCAATGGTACGAATTCGTACCATTTTTATACGAATTCGTATTCGGAAATAGAGCCCCAGAATACTATACGTATCGTTATACGATACGAAAATGCTAAACGATACGAAAATGAATTGGTATTTCTGAATTCGATCGAATTAAATATTTTTACACTGTCATGTATTCATTGAGATTTTGAATGTTTATACCTCTATGACCTTGGGTGTATGTATTTGACGTTCGAATATAAAAATTATTTAATTTTCATTTATTGTTTGTGTCATAACAGAAACATTTTTTTCATTTTTAATAAAAATAAATCGCCTCACTTACGAACTGCGATACAATAAATTCCATAAGATAAGAATTTTTGAGAACATTTTTTCTATATCTAATTTTAAATCGAAAATTTTATTCATATTATCTTCCTAAATAGCTCAATTTGAAATCAAATTTCGTGACTGATGCTTCATTTTGAAGATGTTTCACAAATGCTAAGGAAAAAATACACCAAGACGATTGGCTGTATTACAAATCCAATGAGGCAATCTTCACTTTCCAGTTGCATATAACTAAAAATATTAAATATTTTGTATTTACAAAATCTGTAATCCATAAAAAAAATTAAAATCTATAGTTAAATTAATAGTTATTTGGTTAATTAAATTAACTAAATTATAAAATTATTTTAAAAAAAATCCTTCCAAAATATTTTTACTTGGGAGTCGTCAACTAATTCATCAACGTACAGAAATCCGTTCATAATCGAACAAAATTGGCTCGAATTCGTATTGAAGAGTAAGGGAAATTTTATCAAGGTATCAAGTAGACACGAATTCCTATTTAAAATATTAGAATTCGTATTCAAAAATACCAATGGTACGAATTCGTACAATTTTTCGTATTCAGGAATAGGGCCCCTGAATTTTTTATATTCAAACGTCAAAAACATATACCTAAGACTTAAAATTCATACATTTATAACCGCATTCAAAATAAATTTCCCAATGAATACGTGACAGTGTAAAAATAGTTGATTCGATCGAATTCAAAAATACTAATTCATTTTCGTTTCGTATACGTATCGTATTCAGGAATAGGGGCCACGCTCTCATACGAATGATCCAATAATGTTTTTTCGATCCGAACTCATGACGAAGACAACATAACACAAATAAATTATGGAAATATTTCATAATGAGATGAAAATAATTTAACATTATTATGTTGCCTTCGTTGCGAGTTCGGCTCGAAAAAACCTTAGGATCATTCGTAGGAGAGCGGCTTTAACATCAAAATACGATGTAGAATAGTCATTGACCCTATATCATAAACATTACTTATACGTAAATTTTTTCCATATATATTAGTTAGACCACAACTATATTTCCATTTTCCATTTGACTATAGCCGTATTTTGCTGAGAACAATTTAATTCTAATCAGTTTAGAGTTATTTTTTCTAAACGCAAAATTAATACCCAAGAATTAATTTTTGAAGTTATTTTTTATTTTATGTGTTGAAAAATAATTTATTTCTATATTACTAATTATATATTTATTAATAAGATTTTCAAATCAATTAAAAAAGTCAAAAGCTCGACAGTTCGTAAGCTTCACAACAAATGTTGTGCATTTTATTATCGAAATGACAACCATTAAAAGTGAAATAAAAAAAATATAAAACAAGGTACGGTGTTAGGTATCATAAATAAAAATCGGAACATAATTAAATAACTCCAAAATTAATTTTGAGTTATTAAATTTCTTTGATGAATAAAACGGAATAAAATTAAATAATTCTCAACAAAATACGGCTTATAACAAGAAAATATGCCGTATACACGTTATTTTTGGTTATGGTTTTGTTTTAACAAAAATCTCACTTATAGTTTCTGCTTCGATTAAGTTTGGAACATTTATTTCCACATTTTACATTCTTATATAATGACTTAAAGTTGTTCTATGACCATAGAAGGAAAAGTTGAAATGATAACTTACCCCGATTTATATTTTCAAATTTTTGTTTAAAGAATTTTGAAATCTCCAAAAAAAGTTAAATTTTATTTAAGTTATTTTTTAAACTAAAGAAATTATCAGTACGTTTACAATTGCATTAAATTCGTAAAAATTTTGGATAATCAAGTTTTAATTGTTTAAAATAGTAAATGTTCAATTCAAAAGCTTGCAAAACGAATGTATTCTAAGCTAATTCGAACTTTTTTTATATTTTCACTAAGTTTTCTTGCGAACTTTATAAACTTTAGATAGGATTTATGAAATGGATACACCTATGAAATAATGTATATACTTATAGTAAATATAAAAACATTTTTGAGATATTTAAAGCCTGCCAAATATCACATGTGAATCTAACGTTGTTTAGGATGAGAAAATAATACATTTTAATTGTTTATATTTCTTATAAACTTTTATTATTTTCAAAACGTAAACAATAAGAGCGAAGCCAACTTAACTAACAACCAACATAACATTGTTTGCTTCTATCGTATCCTGTTAAATGACGTCAGACCGTTTCAGAATTACCCACATAACTTTCGTTCATCTTTATGTATGTACATATAAATAATAACTAAATATGTATGTATATCGCATGTACTCTCCGCCACATAGTTAATTTTATTAAAACAATTCCGCAATATTCCACTCTTCAATCGTCAAAAACTCCAAAAATTATCTTTCAAACAAAATTAATGAATTTTTAAACATTTCCATTTTTTAACATTTTCAATATTTCGACATTTTATAACTCGTTCTTCGCACCTTTCGTCGTTTTTTTTGTTTTGAATTAAAATATCGTATATACACACAACAAATTATTTTCATTTCTTTGAAAATAAATTTTCTTTTAGAATTATGATTTGTTTGCTTTAGCCTTATATATAATATTATTTATTGCATTGCATATATGTATATACATATAGTATATATAGGGCAGGTATGACTCCCCGGTGTGTACTTGAATAATACAAATCCAGTAGGAAGAAAATCGTTTAATGATTTAATAAGAAAGATTATTTTTTTGTTTTTCGTTTTGGATACATACATATGTATGTATTATATAAAAGTAAATTGAATCCCTCACACATTAAAGAGCACGCAAAGTTGAAAGGTTAAGTTATCAAATATTTAATTATACATAATTAATGTTGACATCATATCGTTTTAAAACAAACACTATTTATTAGCTTTCTTAAATTTGTCAACACTCTGTTTATCGACAGATTGATCGACAGTTTAAAAGTGCCAACAACAACACAACTTATATTTCTTTAGACAAAATAATTTTCAATACTAATATTGTCAAAGTGTGGAAAAAAAGTTAAATTAATGAACTAAACATTATCAACGGTTGACTGAAATTGCATAATAACGCGCACATACGATCATAAAATAAAACCAAACCGCACATAAGATTTTAAATTGTAAAAGACGAGATAGAAAATAAAAATCTTGGAAACGATCGGAAAAGATCAACTGAAAACAGCTGCATGAAAAAATCAATGACATAAATTTCCAATTTACTTCTCTTCTTGTGTTAATTTCTTTCCGACAGTAACGTTTTTTTTTTTTTTTTTAGGGTAACAATTTATTAAAGAAGTTTTGTAAAATCATCTATAAAACGTATTGTTTGCATCGTATAAATAATATGCATTACTAATTAGATTACACACACCATACCGCGGTACCTGAGAAAAAGGTGATGAACTTTTATTACACTTAAATAAAGAAATATCGTTATATTACCGTTCGAAATCAATATCTAAATTGATAGACCACACACAAACATGGTATTACGATATAATAAATTTTTCGATTTTACTATATGTATTCATTTCGGTACGTATGGGAATGGGAATACATTTTAATGGCCCGTGTAACCGAAAAATAAAAACTTTAAGACGTTGAGAAAAAAATATATATAATTAAATTAGTTACTTAGCGATGGTTGTGCAATCCTCTTTATATATGTATATATGTATATACGAGATGGTATATAGACAAATTCTTTTCTCGTAATTTTCTAATTTATGACCGTGTAATGTGATTTCTGCTTGACTGCGTACATAACGCGTTAAAAATTAATTTCGAATTTTATAAATGAACATATACATATACATAATACATACTTATGCTGACGTATGTGTTCGCAACAAATTGTTTAGCTACATACTATATATGGATATAGAGAGTAGCGCATTATACTAAATAAAGTAATTAAATGCCAATAAATATCCACCTTCTTAACGGATCTTATATATGATAATCCAAGAATTTATGTCGACCGAAAATTAAAAATTTATAATAAATTGAAATCCATACAAATCCGCTACTACATATAAATAAATTCTTTCATTACTGGTAGGCATCATAATAAAATAATGGGTAGGTGGCGAATTGTCGTAAATAAAATCCTTAATTGGTATAATTATTATAAATCAAATTGATTATTGATTTTACATAAATTTGTCAAAATGTTATAAATAATTTTGGATTAATGTTTACAAACAGCAATAATGCGACAACTTCATTTAGTGGTTTATTTTCATTTTAATAAAAATAAAAAATAAAAATATTTGTGTGTGGTGTTTTATATGTTTAGCGCCATATAGTTGTCAAAATTTTATTATGGATATTAATTAATTACGAGATAATCCCGTATTTTGTGACTTAATTAAATTATATCGGTTTATTGTGTAAATCGAATCAATTTACATACATATTGTAATGTGGGAGTTTCCTGATTTCTCTTCTATTAGTTGCGGAGATAATTTTGTTTTGACATAATGTGAATTTTCTTCACAATTTGTCATCGTACATATGCACAACACGCTATGTTTTGGGATCAAAAACAGGCAATTAATAAAAAGTTAACTATCGCGGACCAGTTTAAAGAATTTAACTAATGGAAAGATTGAATAAAAGCATTCACCCAATGTCAGATGAGTGATGATCATAAAACTTAGAAAATATTCGATATTCGTATAAACTGTTCAAGTGAATCCCTCCTTCTCTTATAATATCTGGTCAATGATCAACAGTTCCATGAAATTGAGCCTAAGAAAATTCGGCCGGATTTCAAACGGACGTTCGGCCTAACGAAAATTAATCTCGATATTTCTTCGACCGAAAATTTCGCTCGAATATCCTTGTTTAGTTTGTGACGGACTTTCTTAATATAACTTGCCTGAATAGAACTAAGGCCGGTTGCCCTAGTTCCATTCTTTTAATACAAATTATAAACAACGTGTCGGGTCACATAGCTCCCTATACATTAAAATATAACCATTAGCATCAATCCATAGGAGCGGGAGTATGAGGGCGTCTCGGAATAATTTGTTTGTCCTTTTCACTGTTTGGCCTAAACTCCTTTTATTTTATCATACTTATGTATGTAGTAAGGATAAAGTATTTTACAGCATACAAAACCAATTTTTAAAATAGAATTTTATTTCACAAGTATTTGTGGATTTTCGTAGAAATGGATTAGAGGATAGAAAGTTTTGTAAAAAATCGCTTTAATTTGGATTTTCTCATGTGATATATCAAATGAAACGTATTTTTATAAGCAATCTAGTGGTACAGATGGTTTGGTCAATTTATGTTTGGTTTTGTGAACTTTCGATTTACAAAAATTTTAGGTAATTCAGCTTACAACTGTCCATAGAAAATAATTAGGCTGAACTTCTTTTTGGAATTTATATTAACCTGATAAGTAAATAAGATTAAGATTTTTAAATCGTAATGGAAGTTGTATTCATATCAGGTGGAATTTGAATCATTCCAATTCTGACAATAATATGAACAGAAATTAAATAATATTTTTACAAAATTTAATTTTTTATTGCTGCATCAAAATGTTAAATTGCAATGTGGGTCATGTGATATATCAAATGAAAGGTATTTTTATAAGAATTCTGTCGCACACATTTAATATGTGAATTATTAATGAAAAATAAAAATGTATAATATTTTTACATTTATTAAATAAATTAAATTTGTTAACGGGATTTTCTATATTTTATCTGCTATTCTAGGGATATTTGCTAAGCAACGAAAAATATCACGAGAATTTTTCTATTAAAGGTTCTGTGTTTATCGGATCAAAACTACACTGAAAAAAATAAATAGGTGAAAATGAATACTTTCATGTAATCAATTTTTATAAAACATTTCTATCCTCTTGAAATACTTTTGCTTCAAATTTAAGGTAGTTTTATTCAATTAGAAAAATTTTCCATTAAAGTGTTTTTCTCATAAATGAAATAATCTGCTACTTTAAAAATGTTTTTTCTAATATTGATGGAACATTTTTCATAAAGGTAAGCCCGTTTTAAAATATATATATTTTTTTAAATTCAAGTGTTAAAACTTAATTTGAAAAAATTTATGTTGAATTAAGAAATATTATTCAATTATTTTTTGTAAGCTAAAAATCTTTAATTTTATTCAAACAACTATCAATTTGTTTTATTATTAAAAATGCGTAATTGATTTATAACATTTTATTCAATTTTAATCCAGTGTTTTTCGAATTTATAACAGAATAAAAGAAAACCTATATTTGAATAAAAATGTTATCTCGCTGATGATTTCAGAATAAAATTGAGTAATAGGTAGTTTATTTTGAATAAAACTCAATTTATTTAGTGCTATAAAATATGGAAATGTCAAAATTGTTTTAGAGCGCCATTTGGTGTGTTTGGTGTGTTTTAGATAATCAACTTAGATAATCATCTTAAGTTTCTTCGCATAAACAAAAATATTTTACTACGGTATAAAATTTCGGAAAATTTGTTGGGTAAGTTTAGTTAAATTCTATTTATGATTTCATATAAAAGAAAAATTAGTCTAATATTGAAACTGACCATGAAATGCTTGCACTTCTTAAAAATTATGGGACTGAAAAAATGTACGACGCATTAAAAGGAAATTATTTGATATGTTTAAAAATTCAACTTCAATTCCTTACAATTATTTACTTCCAATTTATTGTTTTTTTATTTTTAGAGAACGAGTTTGATGTTGAAGCATAGAATATTTAAAACAATTATTTGCCCTTACTAATTTTAAATTAGGCATACAAATAAAGTTTGAAGCAAATTGGCAAAATGGTGAAAAAACTACAATGTCAAACTCAGATTCATCAGAAATTTTTATAACGGATGAACATATCGACAAAAATAGGTATAGATAAATCAAATTCAATTAAAGAATATCTGGCTATTTAAACAATAGTATCCTAAAAATATTTAAAAAAATTATTTTAATTATTCCGTCACTAACGGAATTAGTATGTCAGTTGGGCTTTTCCCCCGGAAAACAGGTATGTATTGCTCTATAATATATATAGTATATATGTACATACATGTATATTATAGAGGAATTATATGCATAATATAATTAAATATTAAAACATTATTACCTTTCAGAGCACTTGGTATTTAAAATGACAAGCATATAAACGCAATGATCTATTATAGTGGATTTTTTAATAAACAACGGATATAAAAAAAAGGATGTGTTCAGGGTAAAAGGCCTTATACCCATTCAAGCTACGATGAGCAAATTGCTGACCCACAAACTTCCGGTAAGAGTTTTATCATTTCACTATAAAAATGCGTGTTTCCAAGATACTATCTCGAAATAATTTTTATTATTAGTGTCCATTGTTAATATGTGTCAAAATTTTGACTTTTTTCTCATGATCTGTACGATTTTCTCATTATAGAAATAGATGAATATTTAACAGTACATTTAGAAGAAATCGAGGGAAATAATTGCTCCTGGAGAGATCTAGAGCTTCATTGGGCAGAAACGGCAGCATAGCGAGTAAATAATTTTAAAAAAATGTCAAAAACAACATAGGAGACAATATAATAGTTTATTGGGATATAAATTGGTAATCTATTATATGTATTTGAAAATATTTGTAAAACAATATAAAGAAATATTATTTTTCAGATCAACATTTATTTTCAATATTTATATCCAAATGAGAGCAGTTTTTTGGAAAGAAAAAATTAATCATGTGTCAGTTGGTTAACAATTTAAAGAATCAAATATATCAGAACATAAGAATTAGTGATCAAATACGATCTTCCAGCAATTGAGTTGATTATTGCTAACTCGACAACGATTTTTTTAATTATTAGAATTTATGTAAATACATACGCCTTATTCGTACATTTAAGTTAAATTGATATTTGTTAACCTAGCAATAAGAACCAAACCAAAAAAATCTATAAAGTTCTGGTGGTCTGAATGAGCCAAAGTACTTCAAAAATTTAGACAAATTAGCTAACGTAATAATTATATTTAACAGATTGGTAGTTGCTTCTTATTTTGAAATAAGTTTTGAAATAATAAATCACATTCAATATATGATGTAGTTTTGAAAATTGTATGAATTATTTAAAAACAGATTTATGTAAATAAAATGTGAAGTTAATTTTTGTATTTTAAGAATGAATTTAATAAATTGTTTGTATGTACTTATATAAGTTTGGTCAGTCATTTCCCTTGGAAATATTTTTCGCGATGCTTTCTAGAATTGTATATGTTTATTATTTCAAAGTGATATACTCATAAGTGTATATGAATGTTCATACTCCATAACTATATAAAACATATAAATATATATATATATATATATATATATATATATATATATATATATATATATATATATATATATATATATATATTTATATATATATATATATATATATATATATATATATGGAAAATTAAATATTGTCAGAATTCCAACTGATGGAACTAGTATGAATTTTAGTAAACCGGCAGTTCAGAAATGACAAACCAATCATCAGTTTTTATTCCCATTCCCATTTTTTATTCTCAGTTTGATAATACAGGTTTCTAGTTTTGAAACAAAATCTTCAATTTAATAAAGTAGTGGTACGTTAATTACTAATTATTTATTCAAATTGATGAAATAAGTAGTAACTTTAAAGAAAATTATTTTCAAAAGTTGCAAAATGAGTATCATTCAGTTTTTTTTAAAGTAAATGAAGCGTCATTTAGATGAAAATTATATTTCAATTAAAACCACATTTTCAAATTAACCTGCGACATCTGTTGTTTTAATGTGTATACGAATAATATTTTTTTATTTTAATTGAAAGAACCAAATCTATCAAACAGTAGAATATTCTTCATAATAATAACCGGTTTGCTTTGGAGCATTATCAATCCCTTATTCATCAAATTAAACTATTTTTTTTCAGTATATGTGGTTTTGAGATGGGCATACTAACAGCATATTTCAAGACATTAATTTTGAAAATCGTACCGTAGTACCTAAATATTGCCCTGGCTGAGAATATCTTAATACATCTTTTATATATTATTTTAACTTTTCATCTGGTATTATTATACCAAGAAACCACCCGTATAAATACAGCCTTGACGAGGTGGAGTTACTTAAACATAGCAATGAAAGAAATGCCACAGCAAGAAAATAAAACACAAACTGGAATAGCATAACTTAAGCTATTAAACTAATCATAATCTAAATCTCAGGATTATTTAGAATCAACATACTCGTGGCAACCGATTCCATTTTTCCTCAAAAATGTATGGAAGCTGAATTAAATAAGTCACAGGGAATAACTAAATATATAAGATAAATTACAAACGCATACGATTTAGAAAATATGTTACCCAAAGAAAGCTGATAATGTAGGCACATTGCCACGATACGATTTCCATATGTAACCTTGACAAATTTTTAATTTCGACATATTAAGTTAAAATAAAATACAAAAGTTGTGCTATTCTCAGCATCAGGCAATGATTAGGCACATTACCACGGTGCGATTTTCAAAAATTACATAGATGGGCTAATTTCACACAACATTACATGAGGTATAAATCTGCTAGATTTGCCTGATGCAAAATTCCTATTTTCTCGGGTAAAATCCGGGGATAACTTAACATTCATACTATTTACGATGATATACATGATCGTAACGCATATAATATCACTATATTCAACGATTCTATCGAATACTATAGCATTTTAAAAAATTTAATTGACCGAGTATAATAGTACGCTATTTGCTCAATGGAGATCTGATCATGATCGCAAAACAATTATGCAATGGAAAATATTACAAATACATATCAAATTATATATTTAAAAACTACACAGACACACTCGATTCGGGATCGCATTTTTCTAATGATGAGTAATGCACTAACAACAACACATATTAGCTAGAATTAAAGCTAACTACTGAATTTTATGATACTTGTTTAATTTTATTTCCTAATTAAATCCAACAAAAGCATATAAAACATAAAATCACATAAAAATATTAAAGTAGGTCCCATATAAACATAAGTAAATATAGATGTATGTATGTAAGAGTATATACATACATACGTATGTATATATAGTTTGGAGCCAAATCATATAAAATTATGATTTTAATCGTTTGATTTGCGATAAGAAATCAAAAAAAATTACGAGTATATTGTTATCTTCGTTTATATTGATTATAACTTTTTTTACGATTTTTGTTCATCGTTGTTATTTTTTGTCGTTGCCTTCTGTGAAGATAATTTATTGAGGAAGAGAAATTTGTTAATCAAAAAAAGATTTGTAGATTAGATTTATACATATATACTATATACGAGTATATACAGCATATTATAATATAGAAATGATGTAGGAAGTCTCATAGATATCCAATTTATGGTCGTGTGTCAAACACAGTGTACCACACTCCCAAAAAATCTGAACATCATATGGCGTTCAACTCGCCACACTTTTCACAATTTAAACAACACAATTTAAACAACAAACCATTCCCGCACACACACACATACAAAATTATCCTTCTCCACATTTATGTATAGTAAATATGTTGGAAAAGTTAAAATACAAACAATATCCAAATATAAAATTACCATAATTTAATTTTTTTATGTTATGTTGTACAAACAATGTTTTCTATGTTGTTTAAAATTGCCCGAAAAAAATGTAGTCCAACAACAACTGTACAACTGTTTGGTTAACATGATGATGGAAATGGAAAAGTTGCATTATATATATATATATATATATATATATATATATATATATATATATATATATATATATATATATATATATATATATATATATATATATATATATATATATATATATATATATACATAGTACTGTATTTGGTTTCGAAAGGGAACAAAAATGTGCTGGGGAATGGGAGTGGAATTGTAAATATTTAAAAACTAAAACTTATAAATTAGTTTTAAAAAAAAAATAATAATTTAAATTACCTGTATAGCAGATCGTGCACCCCGACTAATTGCCGGCATGATACTCGTATGTATCGTACATTGTTTTTGTTGTCCTCGGCTAAGTCCTTTCACACCATAACATAAATTTGGATTTATATTTATACTTTCGGTTGTGCTGATGTTCGTGCGGCTCACATCCATTATTATGGTTTCATTGGGTAAGATGCCTACAAGATTACCATCGCGCGCATCGATCAACAAATGTGGTTGATCTTTTTGATAATTTTGATTACGTTTTCGATTTCGTTGCCGGTTACGACGACGATTCTGTTGTTTTTGATTAATATACATATCGTCATCGGAACTGGCAGGACTTCGTATTTTCCGTATTTGCAATTGTGGACTATTATTATCGATTTCAATTGCGGTCATATTCGCTTGACTTTGGCATATTTTTTTACTCGGATTCCGTTGGCACATACGTGTTAAGTTACGCACTTTTTTTGGCTTACCGCCGAATGGCGGTTTTCGTGTCGTTGTGCTAGTAGTTGTGGTCGTAGTCGTTGTTGACGCTGTCATTTTATTCCGATTTTTCATTCGATTATTGTTACGATTCCGTTGATTGCGACCCGATGCGTACGTAACACGAATTTCGGACTCCTGTTTTCGATGGTTTATATCCATTTCCGTCTGCGGAGTTTGATCGTTTTGCAAAAATACTTGCGGTACTATTGTAATTTTTTCGTTAAACGGATCGTACGAATCTTTTATCGATATCGATCGGGCCGGCACCTGCTGGAACGGAGATTGAAGTGCCATCTGAATCGGTGCATGCAGCGATGTGGGTGGTTTCGTTGTTTTAAGAAATAGAAATTGAGGAGGTGGCGTACTCGATTGCTGTGCTTGTTGCAAGCTCGGAAATACTACAAATTTGCTTTGAAAATTTTTATCATTTTTCGTTAAATTCTGTAACATAAGTATATGCCGTTTTAAATCTTCTATATTATGGGACGAGTCCTGAAACAAAGGACTCCGTTTTGGCTCCTCAGTAGGATTTTTTAACGCTAACGGTTGAATAAATTTTTGATTTTTATTATGCTCTAACTCTACAATCTCCTCTTCGATTCGCTCCTCAAGCAATGTGATCTCTTCACGTCGAGCATCATCACTGAACGGTGTTAAATATATTGATTTTCTGGTGGTAGTTGCATAAAACGCGTGCGATGCCACGGATGGGATCCGAGTCGAATAAGGCCCGCCAATCGGTAATTTGGTAGGATTAATACTAGTTGGTTTCACTAAATTATAATTTGGATGGCTAAAATTTTCATTTAAATAAAATAATGTCTCATTACTAACGTTACTACTACTTCTAATACCAATAAATTCATCACTTTGATATTTTTTTCTAATGTTACTATTTAAGAGGCCTTCCTCATTTGTTATATTCAATGCAATACTTGTATTTGAAAGCACTTCGTAATCTGATTTAAATTCTATAAATGGTGACTTTAGGCCAAGTGATCTGAAACGAAATAGAAAAAAAAATGGAAAATTAAAATTTGATTAAGAAGGGGACTGCCGCCATAATATATTACGGACGGTAAATATTTCTGTTAATTTTAACTTTAACATGTCACATCCAATGCTTTCGTCCAATCCATCATAATTGATCAAAATCATGAAAAGGAAAGTTGGTAGAATGAAGGAAATTTAAAACAACAACAACAAAGGGCGACCAGATTGTCTTGTTTTGCAAATACAATTCTTGACATGAAGCATAATTTTGTTACTATTACAAAAAACATTTTTTTTAAATTAAATTGTGATTACTATGATGCCCTCTCATATTTTGTTATTACCATACATCCGGATGTAAAATATACAGGCGGGGATGAAAAGTTAATGTATGACACACACATCCAGACAAACATTCAATACAATATCACTGGCAAGGCGCGGCAATTGAATTAATTACAAATTTTCTTTGCGTTTAACTTGGGTTTGTGGTTTCTTAGGGAAAATATTTTAATTTGAATTTGCCTCATCTCTGTTTTTGTTCTCGGTTCTGAATTATTATTAAGAGAAGACAAATCGATATAAGGAATTTATACTTGTTATGTTATTCTCCCATTCCTATATGTATATGTTAGAGGACGATTATTATTTATTCATCAAAGGATGAAGGACAATTTAATATTTTATTTATAAATGCGGAGTACGAGAGAGTAGGGGAGATATAAAAACAAAAAACGTTCTCGATGGTTAACGTGAAACATATGACCATGATTGGTCTAATTTTGCGAATAAAATTAGGATAACAAACCTTATGTGTATCATGTGAAAGGGAATAATACAATTTTTACAACATACTTGATACGTTGGATACATACTATTTTATATGGTTGTACAATAAAATTGGCCACAGAGGAAAATATGCGACAGTTGGGTAATATGATTCTTTATTATCTAATATGATGTTAAGTCATACACCTAAAATTCACCAACTATAAAAGTTTACGAGGCTCATAGCAAACTGCCAACAGTTTAATTTTCAACCAAAATCTATTTGATTACACGCAAGTTTACAATGAATTGAATACTTCTCATATTTTTTTTTGATTTGAGTAATTTTTAAGAGGTCTTGAAAAAACTGTATGTAATCATGTTAAACTCCAACCTCAGTTAACTATTTTTGTAATTCTAGTCGGTCTTCCTTTCGACAATGCGATAGTTTAAACACAGCGAAAGTAACCTAACAGTATATATGTTTCAAATTTCATTCAAACTTGATTCAAACTACCTACAAATTGAAGAATCTGTTTGCAAAATCTAGTTTTGAATTCCGACTAGAAATTACTTGCAAACTGAAATTATCTCGAATACCAATGAACTATAATTTCTCAATATTGGTGTTGTGTTCACAAGTTGACCTTAAATGAGTAAAATGTAAAACGATGTTTGTTCAGTCACTCGCGTTTGATGTCGTATCATGATTACGTTTTGGATAACAAGGTCATAACTATAGAGTTTATACAGTCAAAGATCTGGGTATTAGTTTTACTCATTTTCATAAACAAAACAAATTGTAGCTTCCATAGTTCCATTGCTATAAAACGAATTCGATGCTGCAGTTTGTTAAGAGGTTATCAAAAGATGTTGACGATTCAAATATTTTAAAAGTTTATATATAGGTATATCGCATTTGTGCGATACGGTGCTCTCATAAATGGGATCCTTTACATTTTAATAACATAAAAGTTTCTTAATGTTCCTTTGTACAAGATTTGCTTGTTTCTAAAATATAATAATGCTATAGTTATGCTTTAAGTGATGACTTTCAAACTGAAAAATGTCCGTAATTAAATTCTGTTATAATGCGGTTACCAAAATATTAAACACGGATCTATACATATTACTTATGTTTATACATACTTACATAAATGGACGTTATAGGCGACAGTTATAGTAAAGACACAAATCAATAGCATTCAAATTAAAATCAATCGCAGTAAAAAATTTATAAAAATTTGCATCTGACGTCACAATACTTTTTTTTAAATAGTGCATACTTGCATAGTATGATATGGGTATTTTAGTCATTCGGTTTTCATCAGTCAACAATGTAATTATTATGCTCGTTAAATTTAATTTTAAGTGAAAGACTTTTGACTAATACCAGCGATACATACGCCACCGGGGGATCTATTCTTAGAACAATTCGAAAATGTACTATGCATTTAAAATATTCGCAAACACAATAAAACTCATTATTTAACTAAAATAAAATTAATATTTTTTAGGAGATACGCAGCTATACTAACAAACAATTATTATTATTAAGAAACCATATCGATATAAATAAATCACCTTTAATTATATCTGTATAAGATTGTTTATTTGAAAAGAAAACGTTTCAAGATTTTAAACAGCATGAATAAGTATATAGCAAAATCTTCTTCGTATAATAAAAATATTTGCTCTACAAATTTAATCTACATGCTTAAATGAATGATTAATGGACCTCATTTTCCGGTTTGACCTTAAAATTAATTTAATTTTTCTCTTTTCTCTAAATTAGTGAAATTGAGTATATTAAACGAGTATACAATGAGCACGGAATGATACTCGAAAGTTGCAGCACGAGCTTTAACGAGATGAACAATGTTGTGAGTGAGCACTAGTTTTGTCCAAAAAAGGAATACCACGTACATGAAAGTAAATATTAAGTACATATTTTACAATAATTATCAGTCAAGTAATGTAAAATAATTAAGATAACATGACCTTGCGAAAATAATGTGGCTTAAATTAATACAAAATACATTGCTAAACTCATAATAATTTAATTTCATCCAAAATAAAGTGGTGTAAGATAAAATTTTACAAAAATATGTTATTATCGCATTTCTATGTTAAAATGAAATATGTAATTATTTAGCATAATGTTCTTAAATTGACGTATCTGAAACCAATATATACATACATATATGGTTGATTTTAAAGTAAAAATGTTACTCGCAAATACACATTTAAGTCGTATACCGTTTAAGTTTCAGACAAAATATGTAATTTTATAGCTATGTTCTCTATACAGGGTGAGTTTAAAAACAACACAATGCTTTTGTCTCGAAAACGGTGCTAGATAGGAGTAAAATACTTAAAATGAATATTAATGAGAGTCAATGGGGCCGTCTTATGGGGTCATGATCTTGAAATTCATTTGTTTCGTGGATTTACACTAAAGTTTGATTTTAAACGTGATAACGCTTTATGACGCAGCATGATAAGAAACCAGACGAAAATAGTCCTTCGTCGCAGCCAGTTGCTCGTTAAGTAAGCAATACATTTTTCGTCATTCATAATATTATCATATTGAGTTCAACAAATTCCTATGCGCCGCGGACTTCAGATTCGAGCCCAGCATAAATTTCATGCCCCAAGGGTTCCCTACAGTGAGCATTAGAGTGTTTCAATATATGTATTTAGTAACCAATTTTATTTGAAAATAATCAGTTTGTAGAAATTTATTTTAGTAAAAGTTTATTTAATTAATTAAGAACAAATATTTTAAATTATGGGCCAAACTCAAAATATATAATTAATTTTAAAGTGGAACGTCGAATATCTCAACCACGGTTACAGACCCCAAATTATATTGAAATCATTTTTTAAACTCTCTGTAGTTATTTTTCTTTTTTCCTTACCCTCTATTCATATTTCAGATTTTTTTCAAAAATTGCACCTTAAACATTAAGAGATAAGGAAAGACATAAATACATTTTTTGCTACATTATAATACAAGTAAATGTATTTATCAGTCAGGACAATATGATAGATGGTGTACACTTTTGAATATTTTTGTGGAATTGCATCCGACCATATGTGTTTAATATGATGTGTATAACAGGTTCCTATATAATACATAATTAAACTGACCTATTTTTAAACTTAGGGTAGGCTTGCCTGATAATAACTATAAAGGATATTCAAAAATAAGTTTTTAAACCAATTATTTTCTAAAAAAAAACTGGCGGCCGGCAGATCCGTAACACGGACATATACAGCGGAAATTATCGTGCAAAATAAAGAAAATGTCAAAATATAGAACAAGTTTTACAAAACCACACTGTTCTTGAAAATGATAAAATATGGTGTTCAAGAATCTAATCATGAATACCACATCTCAACATTTTCAGGAACAGTGTGGTTTTATAAAACTTGTTGTATATTTTGACATTTCTTTCAATTCGCGCGTTAATTTTTGCTCTATTAAGTGACAGATACATTAGACAAAATTGTGTCATTATGACGTTAAATTGTTACTGACTTAGCTCCAAAAGTAAAAATTAGTTGCACAGTTCTTTAAATTGACACCAAATTCTAAAGCTTTAATTTAAAAAATGATTCATAAGCAAAATATTTGAGCGAATCTCACGATACAAAAGAATGTCGTTCGGACGGAAATAGGTTGAAATTTCATAGGAACCTGTATAATAATCCACTGTACACACACCAGTATAATATTTAATATTTATAGTTTATTTATTTTTATAATAATTTCTCCTAAAAAAAAAATTTAAATAAAATATTTAAACAATTTATATTTTTTTCTGGTGAAAAATCATTTTGCCCTCCCAAAACAAAATAATAATTAAAACCCCAAGACAAAACATCTCCTCTATATATAAGAGATAAATATTAAATACAGTTTTATTTAATTTAATAAATTCTCGTCTTCATATTATTGTTGTTATAATTTTTTTTTTAGTTTAAACATTTTTTTTAATAAGATTATAATTTATTATTGTAATATTTCATTTTTATATTATGATTATTACTTGACTTGAAATAGATTCCATCATCCTACCTACTTATCACATAAAAAAAATTAACTCCAAGGTTCTTAAAATAATTAATTAATGTCTTGTGGTCAGAATATTATATTGTATATTATGTATATGGGTTTGAGATTGGATTTTCTATCTTCATTTTTAATAAACATATTTTGTTTTTGTCTAATTTTTGGAAATCTATTGATGACAGGTGGATCGGCTGAGTTTTTTTTTTGAAGAATTTGAAATGTATACTATTTTTTACGGATTTTGAATGCTGTATGTTCGTCGTCGCAAACATAATTCAGAGAGAAAAGAGTTAAAATGTAAAAAAAAATACTTAAGAACGGGTGGCCAGGGATGGCGAAACTTTTCGACACAAATTTCGAAATAAGGATTTCTGTGCAAGCAACTATATCAAAAATGTTTATGTACACTACACTACTCCACTATACATTATAGAAACATATATTACGTACATGTATATGTAAAAACGTTCTTAGGTTATACATAATATATCCAAAAATATATAAAAGTAATGTTCTAATCAAATTTCTTCTAACTCATCAGACATACATAAGTCAAAAAAAAAATTTTTTTTTCATTTCTGTCTGACAAATTTTTCATTTTTGTTATGATTCCAAAGCAAAACAAAATTAATTTATAAGGGATTTGCTATCATTATTTGTGGTGTATGGTTGTTGTTATTGTTGTTTGTATATCATTAGGAAATGATAAGAAAATGTATTACATATACATATTTTTATGTATATGTATGTACATCGGTTGCAGGTATATTGGAGCCAATAAAAATCAAAACGTTGCACGGGTTAATGATTTATATGTACATACTCGTATGATGTTGAACCATTTACAACAACTCCAAAACAAATAAATAAACGTATTCACCTTGTGCAAACTAAATTAAATGTTAATATATTCCATTCGCACGATTAAATTCGTTGCAGATGATTAACAAACCGTTAAGTAACCGTTATATTATAAGATTATATGTGCATATGTATATATATATAAAACCATAATATATACATTTTAATTGACTTTAAACAATATCCGACATTGTATATTTATAAAAACAATAAATAAATATACAAATCTTCAAGAATATAATCTGACAAAACAGAAAATATATAAACAAAAACATAAGATTTGTTTTTATTTTTGTTTTTTTATTTTATTTAACTTCTTCGCTCGTCTGTTGTTTTGCTCGTAATTGAAATATCAACTAATTGGCATCGACACTCGTCTCATTTCATTCTCCGCGCATATACTCGCGTACACACAAACAAATTACAAATTTTTAAAATACAAACAAAACATTTTCTTTTACGAAAATATACGTATATAAATAAGAAAATAGCTTAAGGTTTTACAAATTTTTTTGTAACCTGATCTCTTCATGCGCACGATATAATAATAGAGCAGCAGAACTCTTTAAAAAAAAAAATTGGTGATCAAACGAGATCCTTTTTCTGAATTAAAATATCTACCATACGATTGTTGTCGCACTATTGTCAATTTTGTCGGTTTCTTCACTCTCTTCTTTATTATTATAAAGATAAGTTATACATATTTCAAAAGGATCGAGATGAAGATAAAATTACAATAACAATACTAAGTAATCTTAGGTATTAACAAAAAAAATACTTATTTATATAAGAGACAAAATCAACTTTTGAATTTCCAGTTTTTGGCTTTCGGTTGACCCATGAATGCAATCCGAAGACAGTATACAAAGATATATGTATAGCTATGTGAAAGATTTATCAATTGTTCACACTATATATATATATGTATATACATATATAAATATATATATATATACTAAACGAAATTAGTGTGATCTTATATCGTTTTTGGAAGATTAATGATCTATTTACACTTGATTTGAAATAAATTAGAGTGCTTAAAGCGGTAGTCATTTGTGTTAATAATATACTTGAATTTTTTTGTTAGTTCTTTGCTTTGTCCCACAACTATACTTCCATCTGACATGAAGTGATGAGGGATCATTAATAATAAAAATGCCCGGCTACAGGGAGGTAGTAAGAAAGAGTGACTCCATTATTTCACTCATATATGGCAAATGATCGGAATACAATTTTAACCAGACAAAATTAATAGCCACGAAGAAACATGTCCCTGCTTTGCTTCTAATTTTATAATTTTACAAAATATATGTGCATACTAGTACATACACACACATAAATCAAGTAAAGCCGTAGAATACGCAAATACAAAGCACAAATAAAATATTTTCATATTGCGTACGGGTATTGCACAGTTCTTTGATATTTTTTCCGTTTCACGACACTAAATCTCAAATAGAAGGCTATGTTTTTTTAACATCAGTTGTCAAAATTTATCGACGGTGACCGCGGTAAATTTTGTATTTTTATTTGTGGTGAATAAATTTTAAAAACAATAATTTAGCTGTCAACATTTTTATTTTTAACGCTTTTTAGATGATTTATTCGATTCACAAACGGCCTATAATTACTATTTCATATCATAGTTTGTTAAACATGCAATATTTATGAATATTTAAAGTGCGATGTATGCGGAAAAATCTGAAATTTTTCGAGTTTGTGAATTTATGTTTACGCGCTGCTTTCAATCTTTGTTCATGCTACCCTTCGAACAGTATAATGAAATTTTCTATCAATGATAAGACCTGCTATTTATTTATGTAATTATGTATTTTAAGGGCTCAATAATTCCTTTATTTGCTCTATACACCTACGATGAGTGTCATAAAATTAGATGTTACAGCTTACAGCCAAGATCAAGGTAACTTTTTCCAATTTAATATAATAACAGGAATCGGAGTAAAATAGGTATATGGTTTAGAATTTAAATCAAATTTAGAATGTTACTTTTATAATCACTAAAAAATTTTAATTTGCTAATTAAACTTTATTCGCAGAAACAGCTGTCATCGGTAGGTAAAAAATAATTTTTCGAACGAAGACAAGCATGAAACCGGATTTAGTACAATATTTTTTAATGTGCTAATTAGGCCTGCCTGTATTACATTATCTCATTTCTACATCGTATAGAAAAGTAACAATAGTTTTTCACATAAATATTCGATAACAATTATTTCTGACTGTAATCATTTTGCTATATTACACTATCAATCATATTCATCGTAGTTGCGTAAAGTGTTAAACGTATAAATTCGACTTTAGTATTTTGTATCGACGAGGTAACAGTGCTTTCACAATGAAAATTTGTTTACTATTAACTTTTGCCTTCAACAATAAATTTTAAAACGCGGCCCTTCTCTGGTTTTCCGCGGGAATTGGGCATTTTTGATGCAGTATAAGATAGCAGAAAATTTTCAGCAGAAAAAATGTATTTTTTCTACTCACCACCAAGAGCAGCACTATAGATAAAGAGAATTTTTTCTGCTGTAATTTTATTAACTAGCAGAAAAATTATAAATGTATGCGATATTTTAGAAGAATTTTTGTAACAACTAATTAAACGTTAGCAGAAAATTTGTAAACTTTTAATAAATTATTTGTACCAAACAAAATATTTTATATTTTGAACTACATGCCAATTATTTTATTAATAATTTCTCATAAAAAAACCAATATGTAACCAATATGTCGTGCTGTTTTTCTGGTAGCTGAGATCATGACACATCTACAAGGGAAGTTTAAGAAAAATCGTTCGAGTCAAAAGAGCTCCAGAATTTTTTGAAATCTCGGCCATATGAAATGTTTCAGTTTTTTGACCATAATGTATGGAAATACCCCCCTGTAACCAGTGTGCCATGATGTTTTACTGGTAGCTGAAATCAAAACACATCTACAGGAGCAGTTTAAGAAAAATCGTTCGAGTCAGAAGAGCTCCAGAATTTTTTGAAATCTCGGCCATATGAAATTTTTCAGTTTTTTAACCATAATGTATGGAAATACCCCCTGTAACCAGTGTGCCATGCTGTTTTTCTGGTAGCTGAAATCAAAACACATCTACAGGAGCAGTTTAAGAAAAATCGTTCGAGTCAGAAGAGCTCCAGAATTTTTTGAAATCTCGGACATATGAAATTTTTCAGTTTTTTGACCATAATGTATGGAAATACCCCCCTGTAACCAGTGTGCCATGCTGTTTTTCTGGTAGCTGGGATCAAAACACATCTACAGGAGCAGTTTAAGAAAAATCGTTCGAGTCAGAAGAGCTCCAGAATTTTTTGAAATCTCGGCCATATGAAATTTTTCAGTTTTTTGACCATAATGTATGGAAATACCCCCCCTGTAACCAGTATGCCATGCTGATTTTCTGGTAGCTGGGATCAAAACACATCTACAGGAGCAGTTTAAGAAAAATCGTTCGAGTCAGAAGAGCTCCAGAATTTTTTGAAATCTCGGCCATATGAAATTTTTCAGTTTTTTGACCATAATGTATGGAAATACCCCCCTGTAACCAGTGTGCCATGCTGTTTTTCTGGTAGCTGGGATCAAACCACATCTACAGGAGCAGTTTAAGAAAAATCGTTCGAGTCAGAAGAGCTCCAGAATTTTTTGAAATCTCGGCCATATGAAATTTTTCAGTTTTTTGACCATAATGTATGGAAATACCCCCCTGTAACCAGTGTGCCATGCTGTTTTTCTGGTAGCTGGGATCAAAACACATCTACAGGAGCAGTTTAAGAAAAATCGTTCGAGTCAGAAGAGCTCCAGAATTTTTTGAAATCTCGGCCATATGAAATTTTTCAGTTTTTTGACCATAATGTATGGAAATACACCCCCTGTAACCAGTATGCCATGCTGTTTTTCTGGTAGCTGGGATCAAAACACATCTACAGGAGCAGTTTAAGAAAAATCGTTCGAGTCAGAAGAGCTCCAGAATTTTTTGAAATCTCGGCCATATGAAATTTTTCAGTTTTTTTACCATAATGTATGGAAATACCCCCCTGTAACCAGTATGCCATGCTGTTTTTCTGGTAGCTGGGATCAAAACATATCTACAGGAGCAGTTTAAGAAAAATCGTTCAAGTCAGAAGAGCTCCAGAATTTTTTGAAATCTCGGCCATATGAAATTTTTCAGTTTTTTGACCATAATGTATGGAAATACCCGCCTGTAACCAATGTGCCATGCTGTTTTTCTGGTAGCTGAAATCAAAACACATCTACAGGAGCAGTTTAAGAAAAATCGTTCGAGTCAAAAGAGCTCCAGAATTTTTTGAAATCTCGGCCATATGAAATTTTTCAGTTTTTTGACCATAATGTATGGAAATACCCCCCTGTAACCAGTGTGCCATGCTGTTTTTCTGGTAGCTGGGATCAAAACACATCTACAGGAGCAGTTTAAGAAAAATCGTTCGAGTCAGAAGAGCTCCAGAATTTTTTGAAATCTCGGCCATTTGAAATTTTTCAGTTTTTTGACCATAATGTATGGAAATACCCCCCTGTAACCAGTGTGCCATGCTATTTTTCGGGTAGGTGGGATCAAAACACATCTACAGGAGCAGTTTAAGAAAAATCGTTCGAGTCAGAAGAGCTACAGTATTTTTTGAAATCTCGGCCATATGAAATTTTTCAGATTTTTGACCATAATGTATGGAAATACCCCCCTGTAACCAGTATGCCACGCTGTTTTTCTGGTAGCTGGGATCAAAACACACACCTACAGGAGCCAACAAAGTTATAAAGAACTACGCTTTGAAAGATCTAAGACTTTAGTTGCTTGCTACATTCAATTGTCGTTTGGCGAAGAACTTCATTAGCGAGCGTAATTTGAAATGAACTAATAATGCTCTTTCTTTGAAAAAGGACCAAGTAAGAATTTTGTATGGTTCATGGTTGATTTAACGGGCATCTCCATCGAATGGGTTTATCTCAGGGTGTTATTTGTGAGGACTGTCTTGAGGAATATGATGACTACTTGCACTTTGTGTGCAGTTGTGCAACTTTAAATATTCTGCGGCTTCAGGTTTTCAGCTGTAGATCTATTAATGTAGATCAGTTGTCCTCCATACCATGGTTGCACCATGGGCCGTCCCAGCATTGAGTGCGGAATCCGTATGGGTTTCAACCAATTAAAAAATAAAATTAAAAACTATTAGAATGAAGGAGATGGTCGATATATTTAGTTAGGTGAATCCAAAAATGTAGAAAAGCTACTGCACATTCGAATATCGATTGGTAAATTATTAAAAATTATTGGCAAAACAATATTGAAAGTTGTTTCAAGACGGGTCCCACAGGTGTATCAAATCATTTAATTGCCGTTAAGATCGATACTCACACTGCATTTATTTAACATAAACCGTAGCGAATTGTGTTGCAAAAATGCTCGAACGATCAGATACTTGTGTCAGTTATCTTTATAGCTTTAAAGTTCCTTAAGAAATAGACACAAGTGAATGCGAAAGGAGTCCAGATAAAATCATTGACAAACATCTACAAATGTGGTATATTGATAACAAATCAATTTTTATATATCAATGAATCTCTTTTTTACAAGTTCGAGTTCATTGGGTTTAATCTCTTAGTGTTTTCACGTAAGGTTTAACTCTCTATTCAGAATTCTTTTCAACTTTCCCTCACGGTACTTCTTCGCTATCAGTCTCATGGTTATATTAAATCGTAGATGGAGTTTACCACCAACTTGGTGCTTAACACAACTCTCTAGAGATATCTTCTTATACAAGTTTATATTTACTACGGGTCTGACACCCTCTGTGGGTAAATGGCCCCTTTTAAGATGGACTTGAATCTATAATCAAAATGCATAAGATGACAGACATTCCTTTACATTGAATTTCCATTCTACCAATAACCAGTAAAAGGATTTAATGCTGAGGAAATTCCAAGGTTCACAAAATTATCAAAGCTCGCGTTATCGTTGCTAACAGGGTCCTTAACTTAATCACAAAGAGAAAATAACCATCTTTTTAACGACTTTCTCTGAAGAATTTATTTTCCACCAAATAAATTTTACATATTAAAAAAGTCTGGGATGGGTATTATGGTACCAACTGTACATTTTTGTGATAACGAAAAAGTCTGGGATGCATAAATGTAAAAACATTCTGGGCTGAACCCACTGAAATTAAATAATTTTAAAAAGTCTGGGATGAATTATTTACGCACATGTTGTCAGAGGAATTTTTAAAAAATCCCGATGAAATCCTGCGATTTCTTCAAGGGGGTCCCATAACGCAAAGTAGATGGTACATATCGAGCTCTGTACAATTTCGAGATCAATGACCTGATGAAGATCCCCGATATTGTACATGAAATAATCTCTTCTCATGAAAGAAGAGCCACATTGTAGAGAACGACTTGGTTTCTTCAGATTGTCTAAGACAATATGCAGACCAAGCTTAGGATCGAAACCGTTGGAGCCAAATTGTTGACACAGTAAAGAGCCAGTAATGGCAACAAACTATTATTATTAATATTGATAAAATAAATATGTACATACATATATGTACTCGTATATGTATGTATTTTGATAAATTTATATGTGCATTTCACTCAGTAACCTAATTTTCCATTTAAAACAATTTAAATACCTTTATGCTGCATAGGAAGAGATCATCATATTATTCGTCTTTTTAATACTTCACGTGAAAGCAAATAAAAAAAATTAATCATTCTTGCGCATCCCTACAAATATGAAATCGAATGTTCTATTCCTACATAGAACACAAAACTTTTAATAGCAAACCATATTTTGTCTCCTCATTTCAATTACAATTTTATTATCATGATCATTAAAAGAAAAAATAGTATACATATGAACCAAATAAATGATCGCAATGTTTCTTATTCGCTTAAAGGGCATGTTCGTAATTATTTTTTAATTATATTATGATATGATCCCGTATAAAAGTTATCGGATATAGAACGATAAACGAAAATATGTATAAGAAGAATAACTATATAAAATTTCATATGGCCGAGATTTCAAAAAATTCTGGAGCTCTTCTGACTCGAACGATTTTTCATAAACTGCTCCTGTAGATGTGTTTTGATCCCAGCTACCAGAAAAACAGCATGGCACACTGGTTACAGGGGGGTATTTCCATACATTATGGTCAAAAAATTGAAAAAATTCATAAGGCCGAGATTTCAAAAAATTCTGGAGCTTTTCTGACTCGAACGATTTTTCTTAAAATGCTCCTGTAGATGTGGTTTGATCCCAGCTACCAGAAAAACAGCATGGCACACTGGTTACAGGGGGGTATTTCCATACATTATGGTCAAAAAACTGAAAAATTTCATATGGCCGAGATTTCAAAAAATTCTGGAGCTCTTCTGACTCGAACGATTTTTCTTAAACTGCTCCTGTAGATGTGTTTTGATCCCAGCTACCAGAAAAACAGCATGGCATACTGGTTACAGGGGGGTATTTCCATACATTATGGTCAAAAAACTGAAAAATTTCATATGGCCGAGATTTCAAAAAATTCTGGAGCTCTTCTGACTCGAACGATTTTTCTTAAACTGCTCCTGTAGATGTGTTTTGATCCCAGCTACCAGAAAAACAGCATGGCACACTGGTTACAGGGGGGTATTTCCATACATTATGGTCAAAAAACTGAAAAATTTCATATGGCCGAGATTTCAAAAAATTCTGGAGCTCTTCTGACTCGAACGATTTTTCTTAAACTGCTCCTGTAGATGTGTTTTGATCCCAGCTACCAGAAAAACAGCATGGCACACTGGTTACAGGGGGGTATTTCCATACATTATGGTCAAAAAACTGAAAAATTTCATATGGCCGAGATTTCAAAAAATTCTGGAGCTCTTCTGACTCGAACGATTTTTCTTAAACTGCTCCTGTAGATGTGTTTTGATTTCAGCTACCAGTAAAACAGCATGGCACACTGGTTACAAGGGGGTATTTCCATACATTATGGTCAAAAAACTGAAAAATTTCATATGGCCGAGATTTCAAAAAATTCTGGAGCTCTTCTGACTTGAACGATTTTTCTTAAACTGCTCCTGTAGATGTGTTTTGATCCCAGCTACCAGAAAAACAGCTGGCACACTGGTTACAGGGGGGTATTTCCGTACATTATGGTCTAAAATCAGAAAAATTTCATATGGCCGAGATTTCAAAAAATTCTGTAGCTCTTCTGACTCGAACGATTTTTCTTAAACTGCTCCTGTAGATGTGTTTTGATCCCAGCTACCAGAAAAACAGCATGGCATACTGGTTACAGGGGGGTATTTCCATACATTATGGTCAAAAAACTGAAAAATTTCATATGGCCGAGATTTCAAAAAATTCTGGAGCTCTTCTGACTCGAACGATTTTTCTTAAACTGCTCCTGTAGATGTGTTTTGATCCCAGCTACCAGAAAATCAGCATGGCATACTGGTTACAGGGGGGGTATTTCCATACATTATGGTCAAAAAACTGAAAAATTTCATATGGCCGAGATTTCAAAAAATTCTGGAGTTCTTCTGACTCGAACGATTTTTTTTAAACTGCTCCTGTAGATGTGTTTTGATCCCAGCTACCAGAAAAACAGCATGGCACATTGGTTACAGGGCGGTATTTCCATACATTATGGTCAAAAAACTGAAAAATTTCATATGGACGAGATTTCAAAAAATTCTGGAGCTCTTCTGACTCGAACGATTTTTCTTAAACTGCTCCTGTAGATGTGTTTTGATCCCAGCTACCAGAAAAACAGCATGGCACATTGGTTACAGGGGGGTATTTCCATACATTATGGTCTAAAATCTGAAAAATTTCATATGGCCGAGATTTCAAAAAATTCTGTAGCTCTTCTGACTCGAACGATTTTTCTTAAACTGCTCCTGTAGATGTGTTTTGATTCCAGCTACCAGAAAAACAGCATGGCATACTGGTTACAGGGGGGTATTTCCATTCATTATGGTCAAAAAACTGAAAAATTTCATATGGCCGAGATTTCAAAAAATTCTGGAGCTCTTCTGACTCGAACGATTTTTCTTAAACTGCTCCTGTAGATGTGTTTTGATCCCAGCTACCAGAAAAACAGCATGGCACACTGATTACAGGGGGGTATTTCCATACATTATGGTCAAAAAACTGAAAAATTTCATATGGCCGAGATTTCAAAAAATTCTGGAGCTCTTCTGACTCGAACGATTTTTCTTAAACTGCTCCTGTAGATGTGTTTTGATTTCAGCTACCAGAAAAACAGAATGGCACATTGGTTACAGGGGGGTATTTCCATACATTATGGTCAAAAAACTGAAAAATTTCATATGGACGAGATTTCAAAAAATTCTGGAGCTCTTCTGACTCGAACGATTTTTCTTAAACTGCTCCTGTAGATGTGTTTTGATCCCAGCTACCAGAAAAACAGCATGGCACATTGGTTACAGGGGGGTATTTCCATACATTATGGTCAAAAAACTGAAAAATTTCATATGGCCGAGATTTCAAAAAATTCTGGAGCTCTTCTGACTCGAACGATTTTTCTTAAACTGCTCCTGTAGATGTGTTTTGATCCCAGCTACCAGAAAAACAGCATGGCATACTGGTTACAGGGGGGTATTTCCATTCATTATGGTCAAAAAACTGAAAAATTTCATATGGCCGAGATTTCAAAAAATTCTGGAGCTCTTCTGACTCGAACGATTTTTCTTAAACTGCTCCTGTAGATGTGTTTTGATCCCAGCTACCAGAAAAACAGCATGGCACACTGGTTACAGGGGGGTATTTCCATACATTATGGTCAAAAAACTGAAAAATTTCATATGGCCGAGATTTCAAAAAATTCTGGAGCTCTTCTGACTCGAACGATTTTTCTTAAACTGCTCCTGTAGATGTGTTTTGTTTTCAGCTACCAGAAAAACAGAATGGCACATTGGTTACAGGGGGGTATTTCCATACATTATGGTCAAAAAACTGAAAAATTTCATATGGACGAGATTTCAAAAAATTCTGGAGCTCTTCTGACTCGAACGATTTTTCTTAAACTGCTCCTGTAGATGTGTTTTGATCCCAGCTACCAGAAAAACAGCATGGCATACTGGTTACAGGGGGGTATTTCCATACATTATGGTCAAAAAACTGAAAAATTTCATATGGCCGAGATTTCAAAAAATTCTGGAGCTCTTCTGACTCGAACGATTTTTCTTAAACTGCTCCTGTAGATGTGTTTTGATCCCAGCTACCAGAAAAACAGCATGGCATACTGGTTATAGGGGGGTATTTCCAAACATTATGGTCAAAAAACTGAAAAATTTCATATGGCCGAGATTTCAAAAAATTCTGGAGCTCTTCTGACTCGAACGATTTTTCTTAAACTGCCCTTGTAGATGTGTCATGATCTCAGCTACCAGAAAAACAGCACGACATATTGGTTACATATTGGTTTTTTTATGAGAAATTATTAATAAAATAATTGGCATGTAGTTCAAAATATAAAATATTTTGTTTGGTACAAATAATTTATTAAAAGTTTTCAAATTTTCTGCTAACGTTTAATTAGTTGTTACAAAAATTCTTCTAAAATATCGCATAAATTTATAATTTTTCTGCTAGTTAATAAAATTACAGCAGAAAAAATTATCTTTATCTATAGTGCTGCTCTTGGTGGTGAGTAGAAAAAATACATTTTTTCTGCTGAAAATTTTCTGCTATCTTATACTGCATGCATTTTTGACGTTTTTCTATCAGGAATTATTTTTTCCCAAACTGAATTCTCAATCGTCAAAGCGATTGGGAATTTTTTTCAATGGGGAAATATAAATTCCATATTATAGCAGTTTTGACATTTATTTTTCCCTGCATATTTTTTGGGGAATTAGATGGGAGTTTTGAATATTATATTTCAAAATCGAAATAAAAAATAATTTCAATGATTATATGAAGCATTAACATTTAAAAATTTTCAATTAGAATCGCAAATCTATAATAAATAATTTGAATCTTGAATATATAACAAATAATTTACGTAATGGAACCTGTGTGAACCATGAATCATAATGATGAAGATTAATGTATATACATAGAGACATAAAGTACATCGAGACGTGAGTACAATGGATACAACCAAAATTGAACTTTTCATAGAATCTTAAATGGAAAGTTATCGAAAAACTTCCTTATTAAAAAGATAAAACAAACACTTACTGTATTTTGACTTTAGCAATTTCCGTTGGTGATTATGAAAATTGTATGTACATATATCGGCATTAAATTTTCATCGACAATTTTACAAAAATCGATTTTACATTGACCTACCACACTCTGCGATACGCAATTTAGGTAATTTATACCCACTCTCTTTTGGAAAGTACCTGATAATATATGTACATATATAAACAAAGTTTAATTAGTTTGTGTGTAAGTAACGTTCATAAAATGTGTACAGAAGTTCTCCTTGAGCCAAGAAACAGTGCAAAAAGAACGGGAATTTCTTTTGGTATAGGTGACACCTTCATAAAAGAATCAATTTCTTCTTTTAATGCCAAACCCAAATGATAGGGCATTCTATATATATATATTAATAAACTCCACTTCGTGAATCTCAAAGGGGTTTGAGGTAGCCCGCAAATATTTATTTATGCCTAATGCGTAAATTATAGCGCCGGTTTTCTTCGTCATCATCCAAAAGGCGAGTTAATCGTGACACTTTAAATAAATTTTATTCAATTTTTCTGTTTTTCAAATTTTTATTTATATAACAATAAATTGACAGCAAATTGTAATTTATTGGAAAACATTTGTACTGCTGACATTTTTAAGGGGCCGCAGCGGCCCTATTCTGGTTTTGTTGTCAAATTCATTTTTATCAAATAAGTGATTTCCAGCCCTCTTCTCATACACGTGACATCTATCACATGATATGATAATCACATTTTGGTATTCTCCTAGTCCCTTGAAGTGACGTTTATCGGTTGATGTGATAACTATCACTTGACGCCATATTCTAGTAGTCGTATAAAAAATCAAACGTCACTTGAAATTATATTTTTCATCACGTTTTATTTCTACGTGATAATGGATAGCTTACGTAATCAACATGATAATGACAGCTGCAGGAAAATTTGAAATCATGGATAAAAATGGAGGCTAACAAAATGTTAGATTTTAATTTTTTTGATGCATTTTATTCAAAATACAATAATTAAATATTTTTAGTTAATCAAAATATAATAATTTAAAATATTTTATCTATTTTAAATTTGTGTTTCTATGTATAACAATTTCAAGGTTGATGGAAAGCTAACTAGAGGATTTTTAATATATATTTCATTCTGAAACTATCGTCAATTACTATATACATAGAAATAATTTTTAATCTCTAAATAATTTGGAATTTCTCAACAGTTTTTATTAAACATTAACACACCACATAAATAATATGACAAACACAAAACAGAAAATTCAAATGTATTTCAAACGTTAATATTCCATGAAAAATTGTATTTTTCGTGTCACGTCACGACTAAGAGAATACGAATTTATATTTGAGGTGTTGTGACAGTAGTTATATCGAATGAAGTGATTCGACAAAGCTAATAGCGGGGCTCGTTTTAGATACGATTTTGTATTGTCTTGAAATGTGGTTAACTAATGCCATATTCTTTCGTAAAAAAAAAATAACCTTGAGGGCAAAAAAAAGTGCTCTGACAGCTAAAAAAGTGCTCTGACAACTGAAAACACGTGCTACTTTGACATTACATGTTCTTTGGAGAAACCAGAGAGCATTTTTTTCTTGCCCCAGTTCACTTTTCAAAAATCGCGATTTTTTCATAGATTTCAATAAAAGTTCACGCACAAAAACAAGGCGCCTTTTCCAATTTCATTTGTGAATTACGTTTTAACGGGGCTTGTTTGTTACATTTTTGTTATTTTTTTTTTCAATACATCTACGAAAAAAGAGCATTTTTTTTCATGTTTTTTTCATGAAAATAAAGTTGCTCTTTTTTCGAAATTGTTAAATGAATTTATGGAATACATAACAAAAATTTTCCCTGAATTTCTTATTTGAAAATAGCTGAGATTATTTAATTGTTTTTATACTTAAAATAGGAACTATAGCCTAACTTTTAGACAATTTTTTTAAGTTGAAAATATAAAAAGAAATGAAATTCATTCTAATATTCTCGATACAAAATTATCAGGCTGAATCTTCGTTTGGGATTAAGTGGAAATTTCGGACCTCGTTTTCTCGTTATATGTTTGGAAAGTAAAATAAAGAGCCTTTATTTCCCCAAAACCACTAAAACCGCCTAATCCCCACGATAAAGCTATACCACTGCTCGTATATGATATTCACGAGTTTAGATTTGTTGAAGGTATGATTTCGAGCATTACTTAGGATTTATAATTTAATTACCAAGTTAAGAAAGATGTGTATAGTTACATTAAGTACCTGAATTACTTATATGGGTATATAAGTTTTGTTAAATATGATTTCAAGGAAAACCTACTTTTCACTGTCAATGGGATAGATCGCAGTATAATAAATTTAATTGGATTTACAATTTAATTTTGACAACTTCCATTTTAAAAATTAATTTAAGCTGTATTTCTTATATTTTAAATCCGTAGATCAAGTGGTTTTGGAATTAACTCGATCTAAGGGATAAAAAATATATGGAAAAGGTTAAAGATTTGTGGATAAATACGAATTATGATTGAGATCGTGCGGTTTGCATTACAATGATTCAGAGAAATTATAAAACTTTCGAATAGTTAAATTCGTGTAATAAAATTTTAAAATTCGGTAAATTTTTAAAAATCGACGAGTAATTTTAAATACGTAAAATTAAGTTTGAACATTATCGAACTACATAATATATACATGTACAAAGTTTTATTATTCATATATCAACTATACATTTTATTTCAAATAAATTAAAAGATTAATAGATTAAAATTTTAATTTCAGAATACCCATAGTAACAAAATAAAAATTACAATAATTACAATAATAATTACATAAAATCTATCACATATTGCTCTAATTTTCTTAATGATTTGTTGCGGAAGTTATCGAACAAAGCGAATTTCCACCCACACGCTGTACATATAGTATAGGTATTATATAGATACCATCATACAATTATATTTACAAGAAAAAATAACTCTTGATGACAACATATACAATTAACCACCACACATCTATTATACTTGCTTGATATATACCTCTCTAAAATACCTTAAGGTCGATGCATTGGAATTTTTTTATATCCATTTACCATCATTTTTCTAAAGCATATGAAAAATTGGGGGATTATCTTCATCATTTTCGGGTTTCTTTACATTTTCAAATAAATTTGTATAACAATTTTTTAACCAAATAATCATAATAATAGACCTATATATGAGTAGTATACCTATACTAACTATGTATGTACATACATATATAGAGAAGACAATGCTATTGGTATTTGAATATAATATAAAAAAAAAGTACAAATGAAAAGGTACAACAAAGAGATTTTCTAGCCACCACAATCATCATCATCATCATCATTTTCAACATCAACAACTATATAACTATATAGACAACATGAGAAATAAAAATAGTTTAGCCTATAATTAGAAGTTGTATAAGAATATTTGATTTTGAACTAAATATATGGACTATATGATTTTACTATTTTAGTGTTGCATGATTATAATCATTTTGCTCTATTGTGTAATTATCGCATCTATCTATGTATATACATACACATATGTATGTACGCATACAATACGGATTCTAATATTGCTAATTAACGAACATGTTATATGGTTCATTTATATATTTTTTAATTTGATTATATTCATATGGGAACAGGATACAATCGTATATAACATATTACACACCTTATTTACTATGTATGTATGTATGTACATGCATTGTATGTACATATGAAAGTATTATTTATATATTTCTTTAGAACATGCGCTAATTTTCGCAATTCAAATTCTTTATTATATGTAACATAAAAAAAAAAAGTTCAGATTGTACATATCATATGCAGCGTGACATCTGTATGGTACTGTTCATTATTACATACGCGATCATTCATTTATGATTACAATATACCAACAACAAAAATTAAAAATTCAAATGAACATATAAACTGAATCTGGTACATTCTTTTAAATTACCGGTTTTTCCTTATCTTAATGCACTCACCACCGCACCAGACAGTCGGATTGTATTAATTTTGTTGTTGTTTTTGTGTTCTTCGCTTAATGATATTAAAGGGATTGGCTGCTATGGCAAAGACATTTATTTTACTTTTCATTTATTTATTTATATATTTTCTTAATTTATTGGATTTTTGTAAAAATGTTGATTTCATGATCATAATCAACATTGAATATCATAAATATGTCAGTAACGTTAATTGAACAATAAAAGATGATCGTTATATTTTTTATTATAACTATATGCCCCAATGCTTAGATATATGTACATATATAGAGTTGGACTGTAATTTCTAGAATAATAGATCAAGTACTTTAATTTTTGTGTATTTCTGTTCAATATTAATAGAACATAAAATTTGCTTTTTAACATACATAAATGATAGTTAACATACAACTATACGGAACACCAGAGAAGAGTACTATGTATATATAAACTTAATCTTTGACATTTATAGCACAGTTAATTTGGCATGGGAATTAATTTTGTGCGGATTCTAATATCTAACCCTATAGTAAAAAGACCAAAGACGTCATTATATAAGAACGACTTATTTAGAAATATCTTCTAAATTTAATATTTCTTTTTATTGATTGGAAAATGAAAAAACAATGAGTGTTTACAACTAAATCTGAGAGGTGTTTGAAAGATATAACAAAATACTACCTACTTGAATTGAGAATACAGGAGTATTTCGGTTAACGCGTTTTATAGCAAACACTAAACCAATGTGTAAAGGGTTTTCCAATAAGCGAGATATGAAATAAATAAAATAACAACTATATAGGCGCGTATGTACATGCAAGCAATGTTACCCCTTAATGGTATTATTGCTGATTTATTGGCATACACTTACGCATGTTAAATAATTCCGCGAAAATCCAGCCGAGCTAAACTGCAGGAGCAATTTTGCCAACTCACAGATCCCTTTCTTAAAATCATGTATTCACCAAATCCATATTTTATTTAATAAATCAATTGGTTCGGAGGCTGTATGGCGTCCTTTTGAAACTATATCTCGCTGAGATCAATGTTACGCAATTAAGGGGCTATTTCTGAATATGCGATACGAAATCGAAAGAGTAAGACTCCTATTTGATTAGAGCAGATTAGTTCGTTTCTTATTCAAAATCAAATAAAAATCTTAGTTCGAATTTGTATCGTCTTCAGAAATAGCCCTTCAGCTTGTAAACCGTACCACGAATTTTTAGAAAATATCTGCCTCCTTATATCTCGCCTCTCCTACCTCTGAAAGTCTTAAGTCCAAAATTTGGTAACGAATGGGGTCGTAAAGATTAAACGGAAAGTATAGCGAAAATAAAATGTTCAATATTTGTTAAACTATATACAGATAGTGTTGAAAAATGTGTTAAAAAATTATTTTAACAATATTTCGGATCTGACTTGAGTATTTTGACTCCACTTAAAATATTACTTCTTAATTAATTATTACTAAATTTTGACTCAAATAAAGTTTGACAATCTGATAATTTTTCAAATAAAATTGGTTTGTATAAAAAGTTAAAAACACATTCAAAATATTTATATGTTCACTATATACAGAAATACGCAGAAATCCTTTCATATATAATCAAACAAAATTGATTAGAATTCTTATTGCGCCAAAAAGCGAAATTTCGTAAAATATACATCATGAAGACATGAATTCGTATATTAAATTATTCGAATTCGTATTTAAAAATACTAATGCTAATTTGAATATATTATTGTTGAATTGAATGTTGAATCAGATTTGAAAAAAAATTAAAAGGTTCAAGATAGACGAAAGTCGAAAAGAGCATGAATGATGTATAAGGTCAAAGTTAAAATTTTGAAAAACAATTAATTAAATTAAATTAAAGTACTTTTTTAATTACAAATTAAATGCTTACTTAAAGTTACGACCATTATACTCGAATTAAAATTAGTTTCTAATTCTCATGGATCTAGGAGATTATAAAAAAAATTGGCACCGCTAAAAATTCTAAGCCTAAACAATAAATTACCAAATTAAATAATTCGTTTAATACCGAAGTTATCCAATATTAACACAGTAAATAGCGTCCTTGCTTTGGTATTTGAGGGTCTCGGGTTCGATTACCGATGGTGACCAAAAAATCACATTTGTGTATTTTTAATGTGTAAGTAGGTTTGTTTGTCCGGGTAATGCAACGTAGGCCTGTTTGTGGCATTGAGCGCTGCTGACTGATCGCACAATTTTTTTTATTTTTTATCCATAATATTGTTTTAAAACTCGGGAAAATCTTTAGTTTCTATAATAAATCCATAAAAACTGAATGATTTCATAAACTGCCACGTCGAGCAGAGTCAACAAAGAAGATTCCTTGTATATACATAAAAGCTCCTTCTTAAAGAACAACAGAATTTAAATTTAAATTTTCAATAATTTAGAACGGAGCTCATTAGCTCCAAAGGACAATTTATTCAAAAACCGTAAATATCAACGCATACGAGTATATTGTTTATTTAGATTGTTCGTTGTGAAAACCCTTAACAGCTGATTGATTACATTTGCGCCGCATACACAGTATTCGTAATTATTGTTTTATATTATGTATATACGTGTATACTATAATGAACTAACATTTATGTTGATGCTATATGTGTAACCATGTGCAACTTCATATGAAATTGTGTTCATAAATATTATACGTATGTATATGGTGAAAAATACGTGAACTCACAAATTCACTATATGGAGCCGTAAGTCATGTTTTAATTTTATGGTTTTTATGTTTTCAATGCATAGCCTTGATAAAAAAAAAAATTTAAGAATACTTAATTTTTTTTTATTGTTGTTGTTGTTAAAAATACAGGGTGTCAAATTTTGAGAAAAATGATAATCATGATGTTGTATTTATGGCAATAAAAAGAAAACTAATTGTCCGATAATTATAATTTTGGGCTCATTTTAAAGATAAATTAATAACAATTAATAAAAAAATATAAAAATAGTATGTTGTTTAATTTCTTCTTGTTTAAATTTCCCGCCAAAATGTTCTTTTTCAATTTTCTCAAAAATATATTTTTTTTTTTTTTTTTTTTTTTTTTTAAAGAATTTGGTAACTAATATTTTACAACATATTAAAACACTAGACCTCCGTTATTTTTTGTATTCTTGCAAAATACGTTTTAGTAAGAGCATTATTTTATTTTTATATGGAAAAACTATATTTGAATAGATATGTATATCTCATTGTTTTGGAATTACATATTTACATTGAATAATTACATATAGAAGGTGACACTTCCACATTAGCAGCGACATATGAGCATGGCGTCAGCAATCTTTACTAAATTGTACTATGTAGTGTATACTCAAACCTTTAATTTCAATTTATCTAAGATACCTCTGCTGGCAGCGCTATAACAACGTGTCATTTCTATATGTAATTATTCAATGATATTTACAAAAAAGACAGTTCAGTTAAATTATTAGTATTTATTTATTTTCAAACCCAAAGATAATTTTACTTAATTGATATCTGTTTTCAACGTTTTAGCCCATTTAAATAGTTCATCTGCATTGGTTGTGGTACTGCCGTATTCCATTGTGAGACTAGCTCTGGATGCCATTCTTTTGATGGTACCCCCTACTCCATCACATGGACCTTTTCCATGAGCTGTTGCATGAAAATGCCATTCGCAGTCAACTCCAAAATCCTCTTTGTGTTTTAGCATGTTCTTAAAATTTTTCTTATTTTTATAATGCGTGACTGCACCATCGGTAATATAATAAATTTTAGATAAACTGGATATTTTAGTTTTCAAAAACTGCATTAATTTCTCAATAAATAAGTGAACCGCTACAGTACCGTGGTGAAGACAATCCGATATTATAACGAAGGTGTGGTGATGTAATTTGCCTTCTAAATTTTGGTAAATTACAAATGGATGAATAGTCGCTTGTTTATTATTCCAATGAAAACCTTGTGCGGCATTTTGCATTATAAATGTATAATTTTCTGCAAAATCACATAAAACTATCACCTCGGTAGACTTCAGCGCCAATTTTTTATTTTTTAAGAAACTGGACTGCTGAAGTGAAATGAAGTAATGAGGCAACAGATTCTTCATCTTATTTATGAAATAATCCAGAAATCTTCAGCTCACTTATTCGCTTTCCTACTTTAGTTGCTGGACGACTTAGTGGACCGTTCTTGTCCCGTAGATCTTTAGCTGTTCGGACCATATGTTGCGTTGCGTTGAACTCGTTCTGAATTTCTTGCATGGTTAATGATTTTGGCAATATAGTAAGTAACTGAATCTTATCACTGGTTTTCTCCAGTTCTTGGAATTTGGTTTTTAGGTCACCAATCAATTCATCATATAGTTTAATCTTCCTTTGGTCATCGGTTGACTAATTAAAAGGCGGCACGATTCCCGAAACCAAAGATGTTGATAATGTCATTGAAGTTAAACCGATTAATTTTTGCTGCTGCTGTTTTGGTCTGACTTCCAATGTACTCGGATATATAGGAGACTTCCCAATAACGGGTAACACCTCATTTATTTTTTCCAAAACAGCTATATTTTTTAAATAACACGCTTCACTATATCACTACTATCATCGTCATCGGCTATTTGCGGTGTTATAGGTGATGTTGCTGATGGTCCCGCAACTGGTGACAATTCTGGTTCTATTTTTCGTCGTTTGCAGGTTAGATTTATATAGCACGTTGAACAGAGATACAATTTATCTTGATTCTCAACCGATTGTGGCATAAATTGCTTAACATAATCCGTAACTGGTTTTAGTTTACTCGAACACTTTGAGTCGCGACACTTTCGAAATTTATCCATTATCAAATTTAATGCACGTACTTATTTATCAGTCACTTTAACACACTGTTTTTTTTACAAATTTTAAAACATGTTGCTCCTTATTTAAATGTTGTTTACAAATAATCACAATGTCAACTAATCAAAATTTTAAATTTTAACTGTTATTTATATCGACAATATTTTTTTTTTGTTTTCAAAAGAATTACTCATCGTTTAACAGGTACACCTGTCAAGTAAAAATAATCAACCCCCCCAATAAAAAAGGAAAAAAAACATTTTATTTAGTCTTATAAAATAATCTAAGAAACAAAAGGGATTTATGGTACTATGGTTAACCAATTTTCAAACGATATAAACCAGGGGGTGGCACCTTCCAATTCGGTGACTCATACTTAAATGTGACGCTAAATTGAATATTATTAATAAACAAAACAAAAAAATTAAACAGTAGCAAAACACTGAAATATCTATTCAAATATAGTTTTTCCATATAAAAATGAAATAATGCTCTTACTAAAACGTATTTTGCAAGAATACAAAAAATAACGGAGGTCTAGTGTTTTAATATGTTGTAAAATATTAGTTACCAAATTCTTTAAAAAAAAAAAAACAAAAAAAAAAAAATATATTTTTGAGAAAATTGAAAAAGAACATTTTGGCGGGAAATTTAAAGAAGAAGAAATTAAACAACATACTATTTTTATATTTTTTTATTAATTGTTATTAATTTATCTTTAAAATGAGCCCAAAATTATAATTATCGGACAATTAGTTTTCTTTTTATTGCCATAAATACAACATCATGATTATCATTTTTCTCAAAATTTGACACCCTGTATTTTTAACAACAACAACAATAAAAAAAAATTAAGTATTCTTAAATTTTTTTTTTAATCAAGGCTATGCATTGAAAACATAAAAATCATAAAATTCAAATATGACTTACAAAAATTTGTGATTTCACGTATTTTTCACCAACATGAACTGCATGCTTACATTTTGTAAAGGTTAAAATACTACCTCAACCTCGGATTAAGATCGAATTCCGTTAAAGTTTAATAAAGAAAATACAAATTAATCAAACTTTTATTAATTAAGAAAATTAATTTTTCTTACGAATTTATAAAGTCGTTTGGTTACTTCATTTTGTATACAAATTTATCTTAATAAAAAATACAACGTCAAATCAATTATATAGGAATATAAAGTTTAAGTGTAAATTGTTAGTTTATATGCTATAGAACAGAATTCTCTAAGGGCCTATTTATGTATATGAATTACATATATACAAAATACAATGATTCGTTCCATTTAAGTAAACCATATACACTATATGGTGCGTCATATCGAACTTTTCTCATCTATACATATACAAGTATTAATGGCTTCATCCCAAATCTATAAATCCAACACAAATTATGTAAACTTTCTAAAATTATTAAACCTTTTTAAAAATTTCCCAGAACTTTGAAACAATTTCTAACGACAAAAACAAAACAGAAGGAAAAGCTCAATTTCGTAAAATTCAATTCATCCCCCATGAGATGTTAAAATATTAATGAATTTTCTTTATCAGTAGAACGATTTTTTGTATAAAATGTGATTCTTTTTTAACATGATGATGACATAAGTGAATGCGGAGACCAAAATTCAAACATATATACAACAAGATCAAATCAATCTATATTATATGCCATTGATTATAGTTTTGAGTGATATATACATATATACATATATGTATACATACATATATGGGTAAATTGTGTATATATAGCCGGGCTACAGGATTGATATCTATATACTTACATCCATGATGGTATCCCTTGTAGTCCGTTACAGTACAAAAAATTAAAACAAAATATAACGCTTAACTTAAGTAACATTTTCACTTATCCACTTTTCACGTTTTTTTTATCAAATATTTTTCACTCACAATTTTTTTTTAATTTATTTTTTTTTGTTATTCACTTCAACGATTTTTCTTTCGATATTTTCTCATTTTCAAAATTTTTCAATTACCAAAAAAACCACTCACAAAAAAATACAAACACAATAAAAAACCGTTTTATGCCACACGATAATTTGAAAACAAATTTCCACTCACTGTTGGGAAAACAAAATTTCCACCTTCGATTGTTTTTTATTAAATATTACGTCCAACTTTATCAAATATTATGTTACCGCACGAAATATTTGTAAACAACTGACTGTGACTGATGAAAATTTTTCATTCAATAATGTACACAAAAATTTCATATTCCATTTCATATCGAGCGCATATATCTGTTTCATTATTATTGGAACGAGATGTCAAGATAAACCGAATGGAAAATCTAAATCGCATTTTATGTATGTTTATGTGTGGCTGATTACTTGGGTTTGGGGAGCTGGGCGGGGCTTATTTATAGTTTATTGAATGAGCTAGAGTGAGAGCGATAAGAAACGAAGTAAATATACTTAGCGTGTTTTCGTGTATTATGCTATCTCGTATTTATAAATTCACATGTGAATATTTTTTATGTTTATGTTTTTTATTTTGTTTTTGTTTATTTCGTGTGTCAATATCAGAGGTCAGCGCGGAGCTTTAAATTTTGCGGACATTGATGGTCTGTTGTGTTGGTTTAGACAAATTTGTGTGATGTCTGCTTATCGAGGGATGAATTAATTCGATCGCTACACTTAAAATTAAAAATTATGATATAATCGGATCTGTTCGAGAATATCCCAGATTTTAAATTCAGAAAAGTACTACAATAACAATTTTTTTATATTATTACGTATATATAATACAGATATTATTATCATTATACATAAGGGTATCCGGGACTAGAGAATATTAATTTGAAAAAGGGACTTGTTTTAATAAAAAAAACTATAACAAAACATTTTTTAAAGTTTCAATATAAAATAATAAAACAGAATCTGTATAACGATAACCCCATGATGATTTAGACTTTTAGATATTTACAAAGAGTATCAAATTTCTTACGGGATTAATTTAAGGGAATTTTTTATGTTTACAAATATAAGAGTCTGTCGGTTTCATTTACTGCATTTTAATTCAGTAATTTACTAGAGAGATTTTATTTAAATTTGTATAATATATGACATGTTGTTCAGGCTTCGAATCTGTCGGTTTGTAATAGAGCGCGCAGGAAATGCTCGATATATATACGCGGTATCTTAAAGAAGAGTCACCAAAATCTAATTCATTATTCGTTTATAAACAATAAAGCATATAATATTATACAACGTAAAACTTAGCATTAAACACTCTATACATTTTAAAAGAATTTTATAGAATAACTGACTTCGCATAATTTGAGTCTATCATTTGAATAATGACCCCAGCCTAACCAAAATTTACTTCACGAGAAATTTCAAATCAAATAATATAGAATTCTTAAATTAGGTCTGATAGTCAAAGAATTTAAATTTATTTTAAACAATTTTTAAACTATAATTTCATCATAACTACGTCTTATTTATATAATATTTATTTAGAATTAGGAGTAATCTTAAAGAATTTCATAAAGGAGTTTTAGATTTTGGATCACTGAAAATTAAAAGTACGTATTCTGAATTATATATAGATGATAAATAATCGATATGGTACCTATAGGTGTATGCAATGTATAAACAATAAAATGCACTAACAGAACGGTGACATAGGAAATATCAGAAGTTTATTTTGTTCCTCTCTTGTTGTACAAATGAGAAATCTAGAATGATTGTCTATAAGCTATTGGTAAATTCAAAATAGTCAATACAGTATATATATAAAGAAAATACCATGCTACCACCAATTACGCTCAGGTAGAAGATTGCTATATGACTTGTCATCCGATCACCCATAGCGATAATAATAACTCTGAGTACCCAAGCTTTAAAAGCACAACCATCGTCTAAACTAAATGGGCTCTAATTAGAAATACAGTCGAACAAACAATTCACAAAAGGCTGCACACCAGATATTGATGCGGCTACCGATAGTTCAATACATATAATGGCAGCAACAGAGGTCACCGCTGATATTGGGAGTTCTGAAAAGTTAGTAAGCCTGGCTTCTTCATTCTGCAGTTAATCAAAGAAAAGCGGATAATATACGAAGGCAGATGTCAGCAGCAAAAATCTTCTTTCAAAGAAGCATTGAGGGAAGAAGAAGACCAAAGAAAACACTATGGAAGGAAATAAAAAAAAATAAAGTGGCCAGCAATATCGAGCCCACCAATCAGGCAACCAAATGGACATTGACTGAGATGTAATATAGAAAAAGCCTGCACAGCTGTTTGTATCTAAGTATATTCACTCTAAATGAAAAAACTAATAGTAGTGAACTAAACCAGGGCAAAGAAAGTCCCAGGACACGATTTTATTAACGCCAAAACGACCAAAGGACTACCTGATAAATACATAAAATGCATAACATATATCTTTAATGCGATTATGAGGTATGGGATTTCCCCCAAAAATATAGTCCAATAAGTTTACCTCCGATAATTTCGAAATTTTTTGAAAACATATGCGGTATTACAAAAATTAAAACCAATATTGTTTGAAGGGCACATTATACCAAACCAAAAATTTGGGCTTGAAGACTATAGCATGGTACTGTAGAGCAGATACACAGAGTTGTAAACACAGTTAAACTCGCATTAGAAGCGTACTGCTACCAGTATCAAAATTTCCTGTATACTGCTGATCTACCAACATTTGGTAAGGAAATCACATCAACATGTAGCTATTATATTTTCACACAAACATCCTCAATCCATCATACAAAATTGGAAATATAAACAAAGAATGTGGCGGATAAAAGCGAATGAAAACATATCAACAGACAATAACACTAACGTTGAATACACTTACAAGCGGTGAAATTTAACAATGTCACCATCCCTCAATAAACTAAACGTCAAATACTTGGTCTTTATCTTGATAAAAGGATGACATGAAGAAAGCACATTGGATCAAAGCGCAATCAAATAAAAATAAAAATTTCAAAAATGTACCGTATATCCATTATAGAATGCAAGGTTCTACTATATACAAAGCGATCCTAATCCCTATATGGACTTATATATGGAGTTTAGCTATATATGGAGCTGTACAACTTCATCAAATATAGAACTTTTACAACTAATACATTCAAAAACACTTCGCTTTATTACAAATGCTCCGTGGTATATTCCAAATCGCAACATCTCTAGAGACCTTGTGGTTAAAACGTTCAAAAAGATGATGCAAGCACACAGTTTGAAGTACGTTTCGATACTGGAAACACACCCTAATTAGAGAAGGAGCTATTAAGGTAATCGCAGGTATACTAACAATAAGTATTTGACATACGGTTAAGACTTGGATAACGAATTTTTCACATCACAAGTCACTATTTAATATTAAATGAATGGTCAATTCTTAAATGAAAATTAGAAAAAAGTTCATTCTCCCCTGTTTTTTCAATTTGGACTTCCCCTTATATGAGATATAGTTCGAAACTCGATTCGAAAGCTTATCATTGCATTGTTTTCAATTGGCATCCTACAGTAAAATAGAAATGGTTAATTTGTGTATATATGCTAGTAAAATCAGCATCACTTAAGTCTTCCAAAAATATTTATTCCTCTTCATATTCTAATGGAAACAATCAACAAATAATGTTGAGTGAAACAAGCATACCATGAAACGCTGGAAGGTATACAATTGCAAATTATCAAGATTTGGTAAATAACTAGAGCGGTTCCAGTCTGTAGATTTGCAATAAAGAAGTTATGTATACGTATTGGGAAACTATATATTCAAATATTAATGGCTTTATGAAAATATAAAATATATAAGCAAAAGCAACTTATAATTATATTTTGCTTACATCAATTGTAAAATACATATGTAATTGAAAAATAACCTAAATAGCCTATTTTTCTTAATTATGTAAGCTGCAACATATAAAATATGTATATAATTTACCTACACATTAGTATCATTACATTCTTTACAACGTAAGTTGTGAGGAAAATGAAGTCCATCCGCAGTTTAAGCGAACTTATAATTATAGAAGCTTTCGCTAATTTTAAATTGTTTATAGTTATTTGTATAAATAAAATATATAACATAGTTATATGCATTTAGATATTTATCGTCTTCTTCTTCTTCCGCCATTTATATATATACCGAACACAGACCATTTATATTGTCTTTATCATCTCTATTATTTATATAACAATTTCCTTACATACCGTCTCTTCTCTTTAACTATTAAATTTTCTTACTTTTTATGTTTTATTATTACAATTTTATTTTAAGAATTCTTAAGTTTAATTCAATTGAATAGAGAAGAAAAAAAAGATACAATAATATATTTATAAGATTAAAGTAGAAATAAAATTACAAAAACACCTTTTCCAGATTCCTTTCCTTTATGCATGCATATAACGACGTTTTATACCTTTAAGATTTTATTCTTAAGATTAGAAATTTTTTTCTTTCTTAATTTTAATTTTTCAACTGGGGATTGTATTTAATTTTTTTTTTTTTTGGTTAAATACAAAGGCGCAACAGATAGTTTTCTATATACATCTATAGAGGATACTTATCATCACATTATAAATATATATATGTACATATGAATACGCTTATTTGTATATTATTATAATTATAATAGTTATGATATGGATAAATTCGAGTCTAAATAATTTTCGGTGAGATCAACGAAAACAAAAGAAGAAATAAATTCGGTCATTGCCAAAAAAAAAAAAAATCGAAAAAAAACTAAAGAGAACATTTCAAAGGGAATGTCCGAAATAGTCGGAATCTTTTATTATAAATTTTATTTCAAGTTCAAAGAAAATAGTGAGTATATATGTAGGTATAATATATATACTTATATTATATATATATATATATATATATATATATATATATATATATATATATATATATATATATATATATATATATATATATATATATATATATATATATATATATATATATATACATATATATATGAACATAAGAAGAAAATAAAAAATGCAAGCAAGGTGAAGAGGAAGAAATATCTCTGTACATAAATGAAACATTTATTTCTGGTCGTTCAGCTCTATTATACGTGTACGAGAATTATACATATGAAATTGTCAACAGGTAGGTAGTTTTGTGCTTCTAAACAATTATGTTGTATAGCATATATATTGTGCGGCTCCATTCAATGCAAATTTTAAGCACATTGTGTGGTCAAACATAAATCGTTTACAAAATGTTCATTAACCTTTTAATCTTTAAATACACAACATAACGTATACACCGTACTCGTGTAAAATCACAAACGAAAAATTTGAATTACGACAAATTTTTTATTTTATTTTTTTTATATAATCCCCATTTTTATGTGATATACCCCGCCACACCTTTATATCGTACACTTATTTATACTAAAATTGACCCTTTTATTCGAGTGTGCGGGTATTTATAGTATGAATATATATATATATATATATATATATATATATATATATATATATATATATATATATATATATATATATATATATATATATATATATATATATATATATATATATATATATATATATATATATATATATATATATATATATATATATATATATATATATATATATATATATATATATATATATATATATATATGTACATGTCTTTTAGATAAGGTAAGAATGTAAACATTGACTTTGACTATTTTATAGAAGAAAATAAAAACAAGAATAAATATAAGGCGCATAAAGCACGCGACAAATATAGGCATAATAAATAATGTTAATAATAAATGGCGACATAATTGTATAGTTGCTTAGTATGGGGGAGAGCTTATCGTATATAGTATATAAATACATATACATATATGTATATATATGACCATATATATGTTAATCCTATTGCTATATGTATGACGCCCACAGATATACCATTCTATTTGATATTATTTGCAACTGAATTGTTGATCATTATGTATACTCTGGAAAATGAATAGTTAAAAAATTATTTAACATTTACCCGAACACCTATATACCGTACACCTTGTTCAACCTGCTATACCTCACGTTTATTTTAATTTAAAATTCATTTTATCGCTTCATATTCAGGATACAAATAATTATAAGATGTCTAAAAATCTGAATCGCCGAATTCATAATTATACAATTACAAAATTAATTAACTTAAATTTAAATCGTTCTGCGATTTTAAAGAACACGGGCACAATAAAATTCTATTCTGTAACTCGGATGGAAAATTTTCATTTAAAAAATTCCATTCCATTGTAGTTTAATTTGCTATTCTGTATCTCGTTGGACTGGAAATTTCTGTTGGAATTTTTGATTTGTATTATTGTCAGATTGATGTTTTTTCGGAGTTAAAAAATACTAGAATATCACTGATTAGTGTCAATTACAATAATACAATTATTTTTAGTTCGTCTTAATGTTGTTTTATAACAATAAAATATTTATTGCTATATGTATGTTAAAAAATAATATACATTTAAGAAAGTGTTCATTTCCAAAATGTACAATTTATTGTTGGTTTCTTTTCGTATATCCTTGGACAAGGTCATGATTCTCTGACAGCAAATCGAACAATTATTGTTGTAATTAATTTGTTGTTTTCGATATAAAATTCTGGTAACAAAATAGCTGTATTAAAACTAATACACTACTAAGATTAAAAACGATTAAGCAAATTTTAACTTAAACAACCGAAAGATGGGTCAAACCTATAAAAAATTGCAATAAAATACCGTCTATTGTTTAATGAAGAATTCTACGAGAAAAATTTACAAGCTTACGATTTTTTTGAATTTGTATGATATATTTTTACCCTTTCCAATTTTTATTTATGTTGGCAAACATAATAAAACAATTTGAAAGGGATAAAAAGATGACAATAATTCAGAAAGCATGATGATCACGGCTAACAAAGTTGCCACTATCAGTAAATAACCGTCAAATTTTTATTGTACTCGGATACCTATAATGTTTAAAAAATTTCCGCTGGATTAATTTTAGCTGTCTTTTGTAAGCGCCGGCGAACGATTATTGTTGTCCCAGCATTCTTTTTAAATATTCCGAAGTATAATCAAAACAAACTTTTCTAGCCGGCAATTTACGACTGTTAAAATGAGTTTTGCATTATACTTAAATATGTCAGAAGATGTTTTATTTTTATTTTATTTTCGTATTTATGCAATTAAAATTTGCCGCCAAACGAGAATACCAGTCGCCAAAGCATACATTTTTCACAATAATTGCATTTTCAGAAAAATTCCACTACAATTTTCTGACGGAGATTTTTAAAAACAATGAAAAATTCCAATGGAATCGAGTTACAGAATAGCAAAATTTCAACAAAACTAATTTCGGAGTTAAAATTCCTTAGCGTTTAAACTACCACACAGCACAGAAGAAAAATCCAAACTATGCAAGTGGATGAAATATGTAAATAAAAGGATGACCCACCGCCATAAACATGCTCTGTGACTCGCTTGCTGATGGTCATTCTTAGGTATATAAATTTGTCTCACACAATAACAAATTTGTTTCACATACAATAAATAACAAATTTGTGGAAATTTTGTGGTTAAACTAACACCTCTATATTAAACCATCCGGTGGAGTGGAAATTTTACCTCCACTTTCAAATTCATATTAATAGGGTCGGTGGAGTGGGACTATTTTCAAAATTATTTCCACTAATGTTTTGAGCATCATAAGTTTTCGGTGGAGTTTTTTTCATACAAATTTTCTACGTCAGAAAAAGGTAAATGAGAGGCGGTGGATTTTTTTTAAATAAATGTTTTTATCAATTCTTTAAATAAAATAGTTTATATTATAGCACGTTTTCTGATTGTAATATTCATGTTTATCATTTGAAGGAGTAATAATTTTAATATGCGTCCCGTCAATACACATTGACGGCACATTTTCTAAAGCCTCATTTATATGCGTTTTTAAATCTCTGAATCCTCAATTTTAAAATCTCTTTCTATTTTGCAAATATATTTTCGTTAGTAAATTTTCATTCTCATCGGCAATTAAAAATAGTCTAATTGCTCGGCAATATTAACTGTTTTTAGCATAAAAATTAACAATTAATTGAAAAAATCTATTTATTTCCGAATTCGAAAATATTGCACAATTCCACAAGAACTCACTCAAGACATGAATAATTTTTCCACTGGAATTTAAGTTGTGATATTATAACATTAATCTTTTATTGGTACGATTTCTTTGACTATGGCTTTTCATATTTTTTTTCATAAACCATAATGCTGATTTACTATTAAATGGGTGGGATAGCTAGCTTTCGTGGATAAAAATAGAGTGTAGCAATGTTGTTAGAAACCAAAGCAATATGAGAAAATAATAATTGTATTTATAAATTTATAAACCCAATCTTGAACCAATTTCAATTTTGCAGTCTTGTTAATTAATATTTTTAAATTATTTCCGCTTTGTTAAAGGGTCAAAGATCTCGATGAAAGTTGGGAGTCAGTTTCTGCAGACGAGTGATATCATTGATTGAAGCCGGGCTGGTACAATGATACAAATCGGCCAAAATCTATACACAAACAAAACCCATCCTGAACAGAATTAATTTTACATATAGAACATAACATTGATTTTAAGCAGATGAGATAGGTATTTAAAAAAAAATATTTGGTGAGTTTTGTTGTTTGTTCAAAAATTAGAAGTGATCAGATTTATTTATTTATAGAGAAAAGAATTAAATATTAGCAGTCAGAGCACTAAATTGCTTCAACCTTCGTCTAAAGCTGATCTGTATATGTACCAAGCACAAATTTTAGTAATAAAAAATCAATAAATATGCTAGAAAAACTTGTAATTTTCTTGTACAGTATAGGCTTTATCAAAACCTTCAGTTTGTTATTTTTGCAATTTATAGCAGTTTTGGTTGCATTACAATTAAATCAAAAATATTGATCACTTATTCGATATCATCATAAGTCAGTATAGGAACCAAGCGCAAATTTTAGTGATAAAAAAAAATCAACATAGGAAAATAATAATAATTATACAAAAACTATTTTTTTATATGTTGATTTTTTTTATCACTAAAATTTCCAGTCAGTTTTCTTTAAAATGAAGATCATAAATTTCTTTTGAATGCTTTCAATCCTTTTGATGTGGTTAGCATAATACGGGCTCCAAATTACTGATGCGTATTCAACTTGCGATCTTATATACGCAAAATAAAGTGAAAATAAAGTTGACAAATTTGTAAATTCACCAGTCCAACGCTTAACAAAACCAAACATAGAATTAGCTTTAGCAATGCATTTGTCAATGTGGTTGTTAAAACTCATATTTTCAGCGAATGTGACTCCTAGATCGATTATTTCTTTAACTCTTTGCAGTTCCGTATTATTAACGCTATATGCAAAGTTAATCGGTTGCCTCTTGCGATGAAAAGACATTACTTTGCATTTGTCAATATTCAACAGCAAAGAATTTTTGTGGCACCATTCACTGAATCTCTCGATGTCTTCTTGTAATACTTTTGTGTCATGTATATCTTTAATTGTATGATAGATTTTTACATCATCTGCGAACATGAGAAGATTAGAGTATTTTATGACTTCAGTTATTCCATTTATGAAAACGAGAAAAATCCATGGTCCAATATGGGAACCCTGAGGAACTCCTGACGTTACATTGATTATTTTAGATTTTTCGCTTCCAATTGACACATATTGTACGCGACTTGACAAATATGAGTTGAACCATTTAATGAAGTTGGATGCAAAGCCAAAGTTCTAAAGACTTACTAGAGCCTTGTGATGGCAGATTGAGTCAAATGCTTTACTAAAATCAGTAAACACTACGTCTACTTGGTTGCGGTTTTCAATTTCATTAATAACTTTGTTGGTAAATTCAACAAGGTTAGTAGATGTAGATCTTCTTGGCATAAACCCATGCTGATTGAGTGATATATGTTGAGCTTGGATTCCTTTAAAGCTGTTGCATACAACCTGTTCGAATAATTTTGCTATGGTTGAAGTGGTTGATATCCCTCTATAACAGGTGATGTCTTCTCTTTTACCCGATTTAAATATAGGTGTAAATTTAGATATTTTCCATGAATCAGGGAATATTCCGGATGTTAACGAGAGATTGTATATATTCCGTAATGGTTTTACTAAAATATTAGCATATTTTTTTTAATATAGACGTTGGAATATTATCCGGCCCACATCCGTCGCCAAACTGATTAAGTGCATATAAAATATCCTCATCACTAATAACCGGTAAACTGATAAGTATACATTATTATTTACGTTTGATTGAGTGGTAAACCAATTACTGTTTTTGGGTTTGTATACATATTGAAAAAAATCCGCAAACATGTCAGCAATTTTTTTAGGATCTGATGTTGTAATATCATTCAAATACATATTAGTTGGATAACCATCAATTACTCGTTTGGATCTAAAGTATTTCCAGAATTGTTTAGGGTTGGTTGAAATGCTTCATTGTACATCTGCAATATATGAGAGGTGCTTTTCCTTGAAGAAATCTGATATTCTCTCAAGAGCATTGGCTATGTTGTTGATTTGCTTTAGGTTAAAACCAAACATAGCATCAAGAAAGACATATTCCGATTCTGATGTGATATTGCATGGTAGAAAGGAATCCATATCTTGGAAGATTAAAGTCATCTAGTACTAAGACTAAGTCATTTGGTTTTGTGAGATTAATTAATTCGTCAACTGCATCACTGCATCTGCCGTATATTTCACTACACGAACTCGGTGGAATGTAGGCTGTATAAATAAACAGATTCGTCTGATTTATTTTGATTTTTACGCACACGTGCTCGATAGATGATGGAGTTAAATTTATGGCAATACTGGAAACCATTGAATGCACTGCGATAAGTACACCGCCACCTGATTTTTTTTCACTTGTTGATGATCAACGATCACATCTAAAAACAGCGTAATCATTTCCAAAGTATTCCTTACTGTTAATGTTAGGAGTCAATGAACTTTCCCCAATTACATAAATTAAATAATTAGTTTTCAGAACAAAATTGAAAAATTTAGAAGCTTTTGATGCCATCTTGTTCATTCTGGAAGTATATCGTAAATTTCTCGGATTTCTTATGTTTTACGGATTTAGCTGATTTGTGAGTGTGGTAAATTTCCGACGGCATGGAAATAAAAGGCTGGTGTTGATTTATAATTGTGTAAGATCGAGCCTTCGCCACAAGTGAGTATAGTCTGTCATTCTTAACTGATGAAAAATATTTAAAAGAACGTGTGTGTCGTGATATAGCTACTATAGCATGAGGCACACTGTCAAATAATTCATGCGGTTTCGGATTAGTTCTTACACAAATCACATTTGGTGATGTTAAACCTTGCGCTTCGTGGATCGTCATGGCTTTACTAGTTGATGGTATGGTGAGTTGAGAAACTAATTGTTTATCCACCTTTGTGAAAGTTAGATAATATGTATTATCTAAGACAGGTATCATCGATAATGTGGATGGCAAATTAAGAAATTCAACCGAGGTATCCAAGGAATTTTTAGAGCTGATATTAGGATAAAATTCCTTTAGAGCAAACGTAACATCTGCAGGATCGGCTTAAACTAGTTGCTCTTCAAGAAACTGGCTGGCCTAAAAGTGGAGACGATGTGTCCCAGGGCTATACATTGCTTTATAGTGCAGACGACCTCGGAAATTTTGCAGCTGGATTTCTTCTTGGGCAGCAGGTAAAGAAAGCGTTTTGGATTTTCAAGCAGTCAATAACCGATTGTGTAAGCTTCGCTTGCGCATGAAGTTAGCGAACGTGTCAATAATTTGTGTACACGCGCCGACAGAAGTCAGCCAGCCCCAAGATAAACACTCACAATGACTTGGACGATCTGATGGAATCTATACCCGAACACGATGTTGGTAATTGGGAACTTTAATGCTAGAGCTATAGCAGAAATTAGGCCAACTTGGGTGAAAACATAGGTTCGTATACTCCCGACACGAAACTGTGACCGATAATGGTGAGGGAATGATGTACTCTCGAATTGCTCATGATCTTAGAGTAGCAAGCACGTTCTTCCCTCACAAATAGAAACATGCACATCCTCGCGGAACTTCCCGCAGCCAAATTGATTATTTGTTAGTTTCTAAAGAGCAGGCTCATCAGCGATCATCGTCAACCGCCATTCGGGACCGGAATGGAAGCCTCTGTGTCATTATCGACGCAGTACTTGACGCATAGAGTGGACACTTCACTGATGACCTGCCATCATGCGTCACAGACTGTTGTTGAGCCACTTCTAATACAGACTGTGGAGATTTGCAGTGAGGATCCATCCCATGAGGAATTCACTAAGGTCATGCAGAGATTGAAACGAAACCGCTCACCTGGGGTGTACTACATTAATTCGGAGCTCATCATATTTGGAGGGGATACTTTGTGGAACTGTCTTTTCAACCTTATTCGATTAGTGTGGCGAACCGAAGTTATACCTGACGAATGGAAAGTGGCCTCAATATGCCGCATCTTCAGGAAGGGAGACAGTTTGAAGTGTGAGAACTGTCGCGGTATAGCTCTACTTTGCACAGCATACAAGTTACTATCCTACATTATATTGGATAGAATCAACCCTCTAACGGAGGGCTTGGTTGGTGACTATCAAGGAGGATTTCGTCCGAATTGATCAGTCATTGATCAGGCCTTTTCGCTGCGAATGATTCTATCTAAATATTATGAGATTTCTATCTCCGTACATAATGTGTTCCTGGATTTCCGGCAGGCCTATGACTCAATCAATCGAGAGAGTTTGTGATCTGCCCTGGAATACCTAGGAATGCCAATAAAATTGGTACGACTGTCCAGGATGACAGTGACGCATTCTCAATACTGTGTTAAAGTTGAGAACAGGCTATCGACAATATTTGCAGTTAACGCCGGTGTTCGGCAGGGAGATGGTTTGTTCCCAATACTCCTTAAGGTGGTCTGGTGAGAAGCTGTCTGGGGGAATCAAGTTGGCACTTGTTGCCAGCTCCGTATCTTGCAGCTTCCACAAGTGTGCGTGTTACCTCCCCGTGGTGACCACCGGGCAACTATTACACCATGTGGTGTACTAGGCGAAAACACGGCGCTAAATAACTGGGCCGGGTTAAGGTGTTAATCGTACCGTGCTAATAACCGGCCAGGCTGGGGGCCCAGTCTAAAAACTAGCCCAGTCTCTAACGGTGTATACTTGGCGCCCTCCGGATCATGTAGCCTTACCTGTGTATTGCGGATCTCTGCACAGGTGGACCTCCTTTCTCCGCTACTCGTGGGACCTATTATGGAAGATCCAGATAAAAAACAAGAAGAGACCGGTGCTCTTAAAAAACCGGAATCTAGTACTGCGGAGACATCGGCCTTTAGGCCCGGTCTCCAACGTGCAATTAGGGGCATAAGACCGAATGAGGCTGGCCCCTCGAAACCAAAGGGCAAAGGCACGAATGCTGACCCTCCATCAGTGTCAAACTATCAGACCAGGAAGAGAGCCTGGCGCATAATCTCTAAGATCTGTAACATTCCGTTGGAGCAGAGAACGGATAGAGACAAGGATACGCTTGCGTGGGCAAGACGTATCACTGAGCCAAATCAGGAGGGTTCCGTTGTGATCTCACAGCCGAAAAGGCAGAGATCTGATGATGAACCGCCTACGGAGGCTAAAAAGAAACGGGTTCCGGACAATGTTACCAGGCCCTTCAACGAGGGGCTAAAGGATCACCTGATCATGGCAGTCGTTGACAGGGCACAAGAAGATGGGAGCATTACGATCCTTAACTGGAGGAAGGTGGAGAAGGCCTTAGCCGCCATCTTGAGAATCCGTGGGTGCTTTGGCAAAATCTGGAGGCCTGATCAGCTATGGATTTGGAGCGATTACGCTCAAAATCTATAAGCGCGATGAGGCTGACAGACCTGGGGCAACTGCAGCAGGTGGGGAAGCCACTAGTGGTGTCCCGCCTATTGCTGGTGACCCAGATGTCCAAAGCATCCCGGAAAGGAGACACTATCCCTGGACTCGGAGATATCGAGATCATTGGGACTACGCTGTGCGCTCCTACCGGATGAATCGACGTCAGAAGATTCTGATTCAACAGTGGTGGAGGTAAGCAATATCTAATGCTTAAGATCCTTCAGATCAACCTCCATCACTCTAAAGCCGCCTCGGCGGCCCTCCTGCTCAAAATGGAATCTGAGTCCATTGATGTTGTTCTGGTTCAGGAACCTTGGGTCAATGGTGACCGGGTGCTGGGCCTCAGAACTTCCAAATATGAAATACTACATGCGAAGAATGAAGGTAAGATACGTTCCTGCATTCTCGCTAGAAATAATCTGAATATTTTTATACTACTTAATTACAGCAACGCTGATGTAGTGGTGGCTAGCATCGAGATGGATGGGCAAAATCTCTGGCTAATATCGGCCTACCTACCGTACGAGGAGGAAAACATACCACCAGGTAGGTTGGTTAGTGCAATAATGGAGGCTCAAAAACGAAAAGTAGGAGTCATCATGGGCAGTGATGCTAATGCGCATCACTCAATCTGGGGAAGTACAAATATCAACAGGCGAGGTGAGTTACTCCTTGATTTTATTTTAAGTACTAACCTAAATATATGTAATATCGGGTGCAAGCCAACCTTTATTACTAAAAATAGACAAGAAGTGCTGGATATCACACTTGTCTCGGATTTTATTAAGGAGAGGGTATTGAACTGGAAAGTGTCCGAAGACCATTCCTTTTCTGACCATTGTTATCTCCAATACGAAGTGGATACAAAACCCACTAGCAAACCACCCTTCAGGAATAGGAGGAAAACTGATTGGGATTGTTTCAGAACCATTCTGGGTAACTTATTACCGGTATCGGTTCCAAAACCTCCTGCATCTACACAGGAGCTTGATGCTCTAGAAGCCAAGCTATCTGATGCTTTTAACAAGGCCATGTTAGGTGCATGTCCTATCAGTAGACCCTTGGGTAAATATCGGCCACCCTGGTGGTCGAAGGAACTCCAAGGTACTCGTATGAAATGCAGGAGACTGTTCAAGAAAGCGAAGAACACAAATGCTGCTGCAGACTGGGACTGTTACAAGGAAGTCCTCAAAACCTATAAGTACGAGCTGAGAGCAGCCAAAACGAGGGCTTGGAAACTCTACTGTGGCAATATACAGGAGTCCTCGGAGGCGGCCAGGCTACGCAAAGTACTTTGTTCTAGTCCTTCCATCCCGAGTTATCTACAACGACCGGATGGTTCATGGACTACATGTAGTGAGGAATCCCTGGAGCTATTACTAGAAACGCACTTCCCGGAGTGCTCGGTACTAGCTCCGGAGGGACCCATGATAAATAGGGGTGTAAACTCCGTAAGCCATATAGTAAGCAGGCGGAATATCCTATGGGCAATAAACAGCTTTAAGCCATACAAGTCGGCAGGGCCTGATGGCATTATCCCTGCGGATATCCAGCGAACAATTGACTTAACCCTGCCCTGGCTGGAAGTTATCTTCAAAGGCAGCCTGGAACTCTGTCACATTCCTAGGAAGTGGACTGAAATAAAAGTAATATTTATACCTAAGGCGGGAAAAAGCTCTCACTGCTATCCCAAACACTTTAGGCCTATAAGCTTATCTTCTTTTCTGTTGAAAACACTGGAAAGACTAATAGAGGCTCACATTAGAGGCTCAATCAAGCCGGGCGAGCTGTTGGAATCTCAACACGCATACCGTAAGGGACGATCGGTGGAAACAGCTCTCCACTCCCTTATTGGCCCGATTGAGAAATCACTTGAATATAAAGAATATTCAATGGTAACCTTCTTGGATATAGAGGGGGCCTTTAGCAACGTCAGACCGGGGGCAATCACTGGGGCCCTTGCGTGTCTGGGGGTAGACGGGTCACTCAGAGGCTGGATAGATCATATGCTTAGAGGCAGGATCGTGACAGCTTATCTGGGTGGGACGTCTGCCTCCAGATACGTGAGCAGAGGGACACCTCAAGGTGGGGTTTTATCCCCCCTTCTTTGGAACTTGGTCATAAATGACCTGTTACTAAACCTGGAAGGGCAAGGCTTCAAGGTGGTTGCTTACGTGGATGACGTTGCTATTGCGGTCTTCGGTAAATATCCTAGTACGCTGAGTGAGCGCATGCAGTGCGCGCTTGGCTACCTCTCTGAGTGGGCACGCGGCTGCGGACTGAACGCAAACCCACAGAAAACAGAGCTGGTCCTCTTTACCAGGAAGCACAAGCTTCCTCAGTGTGACCCGCCAACATTAAATGGTACTCGCTTGATCTTTACGGATAGAGCAAAATACCTCGGACTTCTTTTGGATAGCAAGCTAAGCTGGAAACCAAACATCGTAGAGAGAGTAAAGAAAGCTACTATAGCGCTCTACTCCTGCAAAAATGCCATTGGAAAGAGATGGGGTATGGAGCCCCACATAGTACACTGGCTCTACGTTTCAGTGGTCAAACCTATACTGCTGTATGGGGTTGTCGTCTGGTGGCCAGCGTTAAAAATTATGGCCAACCTTAAACTATTGATGAAAGTCCAAAGAACGGCCTGCTTGTGTATAAGTGGGGCTCTCAGGAGCACACCTACTCAAGCTCTGGAGATTCTCTTTCATCTTACTCCATTGGATATTGCGGCCGAGCAGCTTGCATCTTGCACAGCCATTCGGCTCAAATCCATATCTATGTGGACCTGTAACAATGCCTGCACTCGTCTATCCTATGCAACAGGGATATTCCGGAAGCTACCGACTACGCTATTCCCTTGCCATCTGCTGAGGTGAGATTCCAAACTGAGTTTCCCACCAGAGAGGACTGGGTGAACGAAACGGTTATGGACAATGAGGCGATAAGCTTCTTCACGGATGGCTCAAAAAGGGATAGAGGGGTTGGCTGCGGGGTATTCTGTGAGGCACTAGGGGTTAACCTCTCTTTTCGTCTTCCCGACTTTTGTAGCGTTTTTCAAGCTGAACTGATCGCGATAATGGAAGTCATGGACTGGTTGAAGTATAATGTAATATCTACGAGGGATATTCGCATTTTTACGGACAGCATGGCTGCTATTAAAACGCTACAATCATACTCCCTGACGTCGAAAGTAGCCCAAAACTGTCTGGCATCTTTAAATGAGATGGCTGATCAGTTCAACATCCGCTTGGCGTGGGTGCCAGGGCATTTCAATATCGCAGGGAATGTAAAGGCAGATGAGTTGGCCCGCAAGGGTACAGCACGCCTAATAACCCAAAGCAGGCGGGCTATAAAGATACCGCTTGCTTCATGTAAACTGTTGCTTCTGGAAGAAGCTATAAATGAAACGAACGTCAGATGGTCTAACGCCAGTTCTGGTGAAATAACCAGGCAGATCTGGCCTGGTCTTGACCGGTCTAGATCAGACCAACTGATATCGCTTCGACGACACCATATTGGTATGGTCGTGGGAGCTATAACGGGACATTGTCACATTGGGATACATGCGCGCAGACTGGGTGTCCCAGCCCACGATTTCTGCCGCAGCTGTGGTGATGAGGAGGAGGAGGAAAATGTGCTCCATCTGCTCTGCACCTGTCCTGGTCTAGCGTACAGCAGAACAAAATGTATGGGGACTTCCCCTTTGAACGACCTCACGGATCTTAGTAAGATCGGGATCCGGGACTTTAAACGCTTCTTGGTAAGCTCACGATGGTTCAGCGAGTGGATAGGAGAAAACTCGAATGTGGTACAGCTACGGACCAATTTTGTGTCTATGCTAGTCCTTTAGGACGGCCACCCTTACCTAACCTAACCTAATACTCCTTAATCTCATGTTGGAGTACATCTTTCGTAAAACTGAAACACCTCGACGCAATATCTTATATCACCAGTCCAATGAGGTGCAGAAGACATATGCGTGATTGGACTTGCTAATCAGCGGAGTGACAGAAATACTTGATCCGCTTGTAAAGTTTTCAGCTTCTGTTGGATTCCAGATCAATGAGTCCAAAACGAAATACATGACTTTTGCTTATAGTGAAAATGGAACACCAGATTTTATTAGTGGCCACTACACGTTTGAGGGAGTGAGGAGGTTCAAATATTTGGGTTCTCTTATCACTCACGATAACAGTGTGGCTGAGGATATTAAAGTATGCGGCTGTCGTGCTTTATATCCTCTAAGCCCAGTGCTAAAATCTAAACACCTATCAAGTGCCACCAAGCTTTACAAAGCGTTGATCAGGCCCATTGTTATGTTTGGATGTGAAAGTTGGGCACTGACGGATGAGTACGAGAGATGACTCCTTACATTTGAGAGAAAAATAATGCGTGTGATTTACGGCCTAAATTGCGAAATAGATGGTACATACCGAGCTCTGTACAATATCGAGATCAGAGATCTGATAAAGGTCCCCGATATTGTAGATGAAATAAGATCTCAGCGAGTATGCTGGCTCAGTCACGTTCTGCGTGCTGATCCAGAACGATTTGTCCAGCGATCTCTGAAAGAAGAGCCACCATATGGTAGGCGCAGAGGTCGTTGCAGACGACGATGTAGAGATCAACTTGGCCTCTTTAGATGGTCTTAGACAGTATGAAGACCATGCTCAGGATTGAAACCGTTGGAGCCAAATAGTTGACTCAGTAAGGGGCTAGATTTTATTGGGGCTAACGCTCTGCAGCTTCCAGTAATATGTATCTGATATTCTGACCTATTTCTATACAATTGAACTTAAAATATGCTAGAACGTTGACTACTAGTAAAAAATTTAAATTATTTTTGTGGAAAAATTATTTTAACAGGATACTGGTTCAGATCACCTACTAAAAAAAACTCTTTTACAAATCTCTGTATACATCGAATCAATATACCCAAATCTTACACGCATATTATTCCACTAACATAATAGCAATCCACGTGTTCATGAATAAACTAAATAATTCAAGTGCCTGCTTACAGATAAAAGCAGCATTTCTCACTTTTAAGTATTGTATATACATACACAAATTTTTTGTAGCTACAACACATAAAGTTAATTGATTTTTTTTTCGAGACCATCAAGATCTACTCTCTTCTGTAATAAACTTAAGTTCTTTTATGTAAATTTAAAATGTTTTCTTATTTTTTGTTTCTTCAATTCGTTTTCTGTACTTTGTTATACTCGTATATAGATATATATATATATGTACGCATATAACAAGAAATAAAACCTAAGATAATTTTTTTTGTTAGTTTCGAAAATAATAGACTTTTAAGTGACACTAATTAGGTAATTAAAGTGTTACTTTATGTATTATACATATATAGTTCTTCGGTTATAGGATCCACCCTCAACAACTTCACCAAACCATAAAATGATTTAAATGTATGCGCGCGGTGCAACATAATGTAGGTATATATATATGTATATATATATATATATATATATATATATATATATATATATATATATATATATATATTTAATATGTAATATGTATATAACAATTTATGATCCCACTCAATCAAGTATAAGCTGACCTGTAAGCGATAACCGTGATAGTATGTGGTACTAAAATGATAAATATTGTACATAAAAATTTCTTGATGTTCTATATGGTATATACATATAATGCATATTATAATATATAAATAATTAAATTAGGTTGATCGTACCCTAAAGACCTAAAGGAATAAAATAATGAAAACCAACCAAATGTTTACTTGTAATAAATGATCATTATATTTTCAGTTATACACATATATATATGTGTGTACAGCAGATTATGATCACCCTGAAGATGTAAAAATTTGCAATGTGAAATATATGCATTAAGAGATGTATAAACATTTCAAAATCATTAAAATTGATTAAATTCATATTTTAATTTTATCCATTTTTTATACGCTCACACTCTTCAACGTATGTACATAATATAAATATGCATATATTTAATTATATGATATATGTGCAGTAAATAAGCGAAACGAACGGAAAAATATATCAACAAAAATTATCACATCATTAATCAAAATAATCATATGCGCGATGTGCATAATCATAATATGTATTACCGGCTAACAAGATTATTCATGGTTGTACGCGATTCATTGTATATATTTAAGTTTACACTTTATACACTATTCGCCGAAAACCGAAATCACTCACTTAAAAAATACAGTAACGATGGAAGGTGATTTATTTTGAATGATACACTTTAATTTGGAGCTTAATGAAATTCTTTGGGTCAGGATCAAGTTCGACCTTATTTGCAAGTTCGATTTATTCTGATTTATTTAGTCTCGGATAATTGAGATGGAGCTGGACGGCTCAACAGTGTCCGTCAAAGTAGCCAAGGGCTGCTCGCAAGGAGAGGTTCTCTCACCCTTGCGCTGTGGCTCATGGTTATCGATGAACTAGTCGATAAATTGCAGCGATCTGGGTTTTTCGTGCAAAGCTACGCGGATGATCTTGTTTTGACAGTTTCTGGTAAATACCTGAACGTCTTCATCTGATCTGACGCAGAACGCCCTTAATATGGTAGAAGTTTGGTGTCTTGAAAAGGTGTTGTACGTCATTCCCTCAAATACTGTTCTGGTTGTCTTTACGAGGCGTAGAGACAGTGTTAATCTGTCTGTTCCCTCTCTCTTTGGTAGAGCGGTTACAAGGACAGAGCAAGTTAACCATCTATATAGGTTTCATTCTAGATGGTTAACTCTCCTGGAAGTTTCAACTTGATTATAAGCTGCAAAAGGCCATTGCTATTTTTGGGCAATACAGAAGGGCCTTTGGCAATTCCTGAGGTCTAACCTCCAAAATGATGTCTTTCATCTATAAATCAATGGTTTTACCTTTACTGTCGTATGCAGCAGTTGTATGGTGGCCAGTTGTGAAACTGACGTCTTCGATAGCACGGTTGGATGGTTTGCAGAGGACAGCCTGTAGGGCTATAACCGGGGCTATGTCGTCTGCTTCACTTCTTGCTATGGAGTCTATTCTACATCTGCCCGAATTGCAGTCCCACATTTTTGGTACAGCGTGTTCTGCTGCGTATCGACTAAAGTACATTGGGGCATGGAATGTCTTCGGGACTTGTACGGGGCATAGACAGATTCTTAATAAGTATAAGTCACATATTCCGGAGCTGGAAATGGTGAATGACAGGCTATTGCCTGAATTTAATTTTAAGAGTCGATAGTTTTTTTTGCGGATGGCTCTCGTTCGGAAGTCAGTGCAGAGTTTGGATTTTACTGTCCTAAGTATGAGCTAAGATTCTCGGGTAGTCTGGGCAAACACCGCACGGTTTTTCAAGCTGAATTAATTGCACTTACCCATAGTGCGATTGAGGCGTTTAAGTTTAGTAATATAGGGAGGGATATTATTATCTGCACAGATAGTAAAGCCGTGCTTAATACCCTCTATAATCCTCTGACTATGTCCAATTAAAAAAATTAAATTAAAACAGTTTTAAAGGCCATTACTGGCCCCTTACTGAATCAACAATTTGGCTCCAGCGGTTTCGATCCCGAGCATGGTTTTCATACTGTCTAAGACAATCTGAAGAGGCCAAGTCGTTCTCTACACCGTGGAGCCATCGTTGCCTGCAACGACCTCTGCGCCTACCATATGGTAGCTCTCGTTTCAGAGATCGCTGCACAATTCGTTCCGGATCAGCACGCAGAACGTGCCCGAGCCAGCGTACTCGCTGAGATCTTACTTCATGTGCAATATCGGGGATCTTCATCAGATCTCTGATCTCGATATTGTACAGAGCTCGGTAGGTAAATTTGAAATACACGATATTTAGTTGATTCTTAGACCATTTTTACATCGAAGATACATTTTTTCAATAAATTGATTTGTTAGCTTATCGATATAAAATAGTTTTCAATTAAATTTTCAATTTTCTCGCTTATTAGAACGAATTTTTATAAAAACGTGTGTTAATCGCTAGATGATATCTTCCTGAACGTACCCATATATAAAACATTTACAGATTAGTGGAAAAATATTGATAAATTTGGTTTGTGAGTGAATGGTTTTTATCAAAAATTCATCAACTTTGAGACACAATTACGAGAAAACTATAGCGAATTTAAAAAAAACGTGTGGGCATAAAACGATTTGTAAGATACACATGTTTTCGCAAATTGAGTAAAGTAGAGCCTTAAGTGTTTATAAAGTAAAATGCAGTGTTTAAAAGTGTAAATAAAGTAATTATTATGAAGCTAAATAATTAAATGAATAAGTGAATTAATTAAATTAGTGTGTGGTGTAATTATTCGGAGATAAATTAATTCAGTGTGTTCTAGAATTTACATCGTTTGTTTTATTCACAATCCAGTGATCGAACCTTGTTTGACAAGGCAAAAACATAACAATTGGTGACAGCGGTTAAAAGAGATGATTCTAGACGTGTTGAAGATCTCCGATTTAAAAGAGGAGTTGGAGCGGCGTGGTTTGTCAACGGTCGGTCAGAAAAATGTATTGAAGCAACGATTACTTCAAGCATTGGAAATTGAGGGTAATGATCCAACTAGCTATAATTCATTTTCCGACCACGCAGAAGGGGACGAAGAGGATGGAGAGAATAAAGGTGCGGTGGTTGAGGCAGTGCCGGTGCAAACTGAGGGTTTTGATATGGCGCAGTTAATGGCTGTGATGATGAGAATGGAACAATCCAATTTGGAAATGAAACAGTCCAACTTGAAAGTTGAAAAGTCAGTTGAAAAGTCTAGTAATCAGATAAATCAGGAAGTGAAAGAAATTAAACAGTCAGTGGGCGAAATCAATAACAAAATGGACGAGAAATTCAATGAAATGTATAACACTCTAGATCTACATGGAGAAGCAGAGCATATTCAATCAACGGTTCAACAGGTTGAACAGATATTGCAGTCGGAGATTGAAGAGTTACAAGAAAAAGTTCTAGGCTTCGAGAAGAAACTTCTATGTATCGAAGTTAGCGGAACAACATCGCCAGTATCTCAGCGAATTCTAGCAATGAAATTTAAACCACCGATATTCCATGGCACAACATAGTTCGCGGTTTTCAAATTTAAATTTGAGACAACGATTAATCAAACTGGTTGGAATGACGCAAATCGTGGAATACCGTTAATAGTGGCTCTAAAAGGAGAAGCGTATTAATTACTACGACATAATGAAGGCGCTGGATCGAAAGTATGGAAGTGACCATAACCGAGAGATGTATCGTATGGAGCTAAAGAGTCGACATCAAAAGATCGGGGAGACTCTTCAAGAAAATTCCGCAGTAGTCGAGCGGCTAGTGCATTTGGCACATGTGAATACATCTCCCGATTACATGGAAATAATTATAAGATGGCCGCATTCATTGATGGAATACGGCATCCGGAAACACGTAAAGCATAAGCAGTGATGTTATCACCTAAGGCGACTTTCGCCGAAAACATCGCGTGTGCTGTGATAAATGAGACTGTGCAGGCTATTATAAACCCGTCACTTGGAGTGCGACGGGCGGAGAAGGATGTGAGAACAAACATCGAGCGGACGGCACCAAAATTCAGAGAAGGTGGCAGTAGAATAAGGTGTTGGGCATGTAGCAAGATGGGTCACATTTCACGAGACTGTAGAGAAGTAAGATGGATAAGACCAAGATCACGATCTCCTATGAAACGAGCACCAAGTTTTGGCCAAGGAGGAGCGACAGGACGCCAAGGTATTAGGAAAGTACGATGTTAGACATGTGACGAAACGGATCACATATCAGGAGACTGTCGGAAAATAAGGTGGAGGCGGGCGGAATCGCGATCTCTGGGGCGTCAAAAAATTGTGAACAAGAAGGAAGAACAGGAGCACGAAGAAGCAGTTGGACTGAGGAGATTCAGCTGCTACTCCATCCCTGTAAGAAGATTGGCACAAGGTGGAGGCGGTTTAGCACTTTTAGCAGCTAAAGATGAGGTTGGCGAACAGAGTTGTAATATAACCATAGACACAGGAGCAGCTGGAAAGTTTGTACGAGAAGATTTTAATAAAGGAAGGCCTACACCCAGTGGAAGGGTTGAAACTACGAACGGTCACAGGCCTGGATGCAGTCATAACGGGCAAGAGAATCGCAACAATAAAGATCGGGAATGCTCAGTTCCAACACGAAGTACTAGTTGCCAATATAGTGGATAAAGTCATCTTGGGGATGGACTTCATGAGAGCAAATGGCTTGGTGATAGATGTGGGGCAGGGAATATTGGATTGTAATAGATTCGAATTGCCACTACGTATAGATGATGCCGGAGCAACAATCAGGGGAGTAGTAATGGATCAGCAAGAAAAGCGCCCACCACACTCATAAACAGTTGCACTGGGGGAAAATACGAGTGCCAGGTAACCGAATGAAGACCCGGGATGACGTGCGAGTAAACAACAGTGGAGATATAGTATGGCGTTACAATTCTCAACGGCAAAAGAGTTTATCACCGAAGCTGCAACCTTCATGGGAAGGGCCTTACACTATCATCACCAAAATAAATGACGTGGTTTACCGGATTAAGAAAGGGCAGCGAGAAAAGCTGAAGGTGGTGCATATAGAGCGATTAGCGCTCTATAAGGGAAGTGAGTTGTATCATGTTCGGGACGAATCACGATTAGGTAGGGGGTAATGTTACGATCGTGGCGTCATCTCTGTTTGAGTAGCGACACTATCGTAAAAGTAAAACTGTTATAAAGTAGAAAAGTAGATGTGTCTAGACTAATCTAGACTAATCGAATATTGTGGAGATTTCTAGAATGTGAGTTCTAGAATTTCCATCGTTTGTTTTATTCACAATCCAGTGATCGAACCTTGCTTGACAGGGCAAAAACGTAACAATATGTATGTAATGTGAATTTACAAAACAGTACTGCAAATTGTTCAATTTTAATTTCAATCTTATTAGTAATAATAAAATTAAAAATGTATTCAAATGTGTAACATGTATAATTAAATTTTGAGCAAATTGGGACAATGATTTGTGTCACCTCACAGATGTCGCTTTCGATATTTTTGACAATCATTCAAAATAAATAATCATTTGGCGGCAAAACATTACCATCTTTCATTCGCACAACATCGAAAATACAGTGTGATTTGTAATCAATTAAAAAAATTAAATAAAATATTCAAAATGCCACCAGTTCGTGATTATATTGCAGACAAAGGTAAGATAAGAATCAATTTGCCACGTGTAAACTAGATTAATAATAACTAGTCCCATAACATTTTCACAGAAAGTATTACGAATTTTTTAACTGAGTACTGCAGCATCGATGATGACGGTAAAAAGGTGTTCAAATATGCGAATCAACTAACTTCGATTGCGCATCGTGACCAATCTTCAATCACAATTGATTTAGATGATTTGTACTCGTTTAACGATGGCCTAGTTGAACAAGTTATCGATAATACACGACGTTATGAGCGACTTTTCGGTGATTGCATATCAGAACTGTTACCGAATTATAAGACGCGCGAAGTAGCCGCCAAAGATTCGCTTGATGTATATATTGAACATCGGCTTTTAATGGAGAATAGATCTAGAATACCATCGGAGCATAGAGATGAGCGCAATCGATTCCCTCCAGAGCTAATGAAGCGATTTGAAATAACTTTCAAGCCAATCAGTTCAACCAAGCCGCTCGCTATTCGTGATGTAAAAGCAGCTCAAATCGGAAAATTAGTAACGGTTCGTGGTATTGTGACACGGTGTACCGAGGTAAAACCAATGATGGTTGTTGCTACATATACGTGTGATCGCTGTGGTAGTGAAACTTATCAACCAATCGCCAGTTTATCGTTTATGCCTATAGTTGATTGCCCATCCGAGGATTGTCGTGTTAATAAATCTGGTGGACGATTATATCTACAAACGCGTGGATCAAAATTCGTCAAATTCCAGGAAATCAAAATCCAAGAGCACAGCGATCAAGTGCCAGTCGGTCATATTCCAAGATCATTAACTGTTATGTGCCGCGGCGAAGTTACACGACAAGCCCAACCAGGTGACCATGTTCTTATTGCTGGAGTATTTCTTCCTCTTCATCGAACGGGATTCCGACAAGTTATTTCAGGGCTTGTATCTGAAACATATTTAGAAGCCCATCGTATTATGTGTCTTAATAAATCCGAAGAAGCTGCAGCATTATATCAAGAACTAACAACTGAGGAATTGCAAGAATTGTCCCAAGAAGATTTCTATACAAGATTTGCTGTGAGCTTGGCACCCGAAATTTATGGGCACATTGATGTTAAAAAAGCTCTACTGTTGTTAATGGTTGGCGGTGTTGATAAACGTCCGGATGGAATGAAAATTCGCGGCAATATAAACATTTGTTTGATGGGAGATCCTGGTGTTGCTAAATCGCAACTTTTGGGATATATCAGCCGTTTATCTGCTAGAAGTCAATATACAACAGGGCGAGGTTCATCAGGCGTTGGTTTAACAGCAGCCGTAATGAAAGATCCACTCACAGGCGATATGATACTCGAAGGTGGTGCCCTTGTACTGGCTGATCAAGGAGTATGTTGTATTGATGAGTTCGATAAAATGGCAGAACATGATCGTGTAGCAATTCACGAAGTTATGGAGCAACAAACAATCTCAATAGCAAAAGCCGGTATTATGACTACACTCAATGCACGAGCATCAATTTTGGCTGCTGCTAATCCTGCTTTTGGTCGGTACAATCCACGACGTACAATCGAACAAAATATTCAGTTACCTGCTGCGCTACTATCACGATTCGATTTACTTTGGCTCATTCAGGATAAACCTGACCGAGACAATGATTTACGTTTGGCCAAGCATATTACATATGTTCACAGCCATGAAAAACAACCACCGACTCGTGTTAAGGCTTTAGACATGAATCTTATGCGACGTTATATTGGATTATGTAAACGTAAAAATCCTGCAATTCCTCCAGAACTTACAGATTACATTGTCAACTCGTACGTGGAGTTACGTCGTGATGCCCGCAACAGTAAAGATATGACATTCACATCAGCTCGTAATCTACTCGGAATTTTACGATTATCAACCGCTTTGGCACGATTGCGATTAGCTGATGCCGTACACAAAGATGATGTTGCCGAAGCCTTAAGACTTTTGGAAATGTCCAAAGATTCATTGAATCAAGTTCAAGATAATCGGCCCGGTCACATTCCGAATACTTCAGATAAAATATTTGCGCTCGTTCGGGAATTGGCGGGAGATAATAAGACCGTTCGTATAGCAGATGTGATGGACCGATGCACTACCAAAGGATACAAACCCGACGAAGTAGATAAATGTATTGAAGAGTATGAAGAGTTAAATGTGTGGCTTGTTAACCAAACAAGAACCCGAATTACTTTCATTTAGATTAGTTTTCTGCTTATTTCCATTTTTTAAAGAATAAAATTTCCATTTGTGTGTGCCTTAACAAATCTAGTTTTATTACAGATCCATTATTCGCGATGAATGAAACAAATTTTAATTCAATTTACATTAGTTTTTTTGGTATTTTATTAGTCTGGTACTTTTACTTTCTAGTTTAAGGAATAGGGTGCTTAGCAGCATTTACACTTTTTGTTCGCTGTAACAAGTAATACGAGACATTCTCATATACAACAAAGGTTACCATAACAGCAGGAATGATACGAGTTAAATAGGGGCCAATCCCTTTGTAATATCCTCGAACTCCTTCGTAACTAGAATAAGAAATTAGACATATAGATTAAAAAAACGCAAATTATAAACCATTTATATAAGGCTTACCATTAGCAAGAAGATTCTTTAACTCGTAAACAACAAAAGAGGAACCGCCAGTAAAATCGATGGATCTCTAATATATACACAGTGTATATATTATAGAAAAATATACCTAAATTGTTTTAACAATTACACCATTTCACATTTGGCAATAGAATAAACAATATTATTAAGCAAAATATTAATATAATAAAAACAAATAAACCAAAAATTAAAGAATCTTTTTGCCAAAGTCGTGACATAACCTCAAATAACTAAATTGTTTTATTTTTGGGTTTATTTAAACAAAAAAATTAGCACCATTATATTAATAAAATATATTATATATTAAAATAAATTATAAATTAATTAATTTGACCAGCAAATATTAATAATTTTTTTTTGTTTTATTAAAAATACAATTGACATTTCATTTTCATTGTTCATGTTATCTGTCAAATGAGTCATCTTTTAAGTGACGATTTTTTTTATTGTGGAATATTTTTTCGCGCGTTCTCTTTATCGTACAGTAAATTTTTCATAAATTAACATAACTAACATAATATTTGGTGTTACATGTGCCAAATATGGCACCAGACCTTTATAAAAGCCTGGCATTCTTTCATACCTCCAAGTTTGTTTTATGCAATCCCAGGTTCCTTTATAAGAATGATGTTGATCCTGGAGACGAGCCCTTATTACTTGGTATGGATATGTGCAAACAGCTGCAATTAGTTTTGAAACTGCAGCAAAAGTTAAATAATCAGTTGTGCTCTGAAACGATAAGTCCATTAAAACTATATTGGGAATAAATTTTATATATTTGCATACCAGTTTTGTGTCAATGGGAAGCTTGCGATATTGATTATATCGGTTTTTCATTTCTTCGTAGGTCATAAATTGGAGAGCCCCATGAGAAACTCCAAACATTCCAGGAACAAAGCCACGATATAAACCGGCCATACCTTCAGTACGATAAATTTTTACAAAAGCATCAAGCATACCATGATAATTTTTTGAATCAGGCAAATTCGTAATCGGACCATCCGAATATTGTAAACACAGCCTTGTTTTTACCACCCATATTGGATTAGTCATAATTAGTGTTAGAATACCGGCTTCAGAGGCTGCAATCATGTGCCATGTCGGTCCTAATGGTTGTGCTGCATTATCTCCTTGAATGAAGGTTTTTATAGAATTGTAGCTGAAATAAGGGAAAAACATCAGTCTCCTATTTAACATAATATGTATTGAGTAGCATACGTACAAAGTAAAATAAAATCCCCATGCCGTGCCAGAGCCCCAAACATTTGGCGTAACCCCTTTATACAATCCACGAAATCCTTCCTGCCGTAAAATTGTAATAAATGCACTTGTTAGTCCTTTATATTGTGGCGCCGCCAGCGTTCTGCCATCATTCACTAAAATTAAAACGTGAAAAAATCAGTTATCATCGGTCTACTGTATCTACATCTCAAATTTGTCTCGAGACAATAGTGACGTCTTTCTGAATAAAATAACCGCACACAAATAAGATTGTTATTCGACCTTGACGCATTTCACTTCCTTACTAATATTATAACTGAAATTTGTTGCTCCTCATATTACAATACATACCAGCAAATCGTATTTTAATTAAATCCAATGGATGTAAAATTAACGTAGATGCAACACCTCCAGATACGCCAGCCACCATATGCTCGTACTTGACATTCGAAAATAATGTAAGTTTACTTTTTGGAGTAGTTGTCGACATGATCACACAATTTTAATTAATTTGATTATAATTAATTTCAATCTAAATTACTTTATATTAACTTAATATTAAAAATTAGTCACTTTTTTAGTTATAATCACACTAATTAACTTATCGTGTTTCCTCACTATTTCACAAAATTTCATTTTGAATTAAATTCGAGCACAAGGAACCAAACAAAAAAAAAACATTTAAAATGGATAAAATAAAAATCTGATGCAATTTTTCGTGAATTACATAACCAAATTTAAAAAGTTTTATTCACTTCCCAATTTTAATTTTATTTTCTGTTTAAGATATTTTAATGACGATCTGCAGAATCAATAATTGCGTTAGAAAATCTTGCACTAAGAATTGTGTGACTGATATGAAGAAAATATTCTTTATATTAATCGGTCGTGTCAAAATAAAGCAAAACAGCTGTGCGTCATTTTCCACTACTCTACAATACAAGAACAAGACTCGTCTACGATGGTATAACCGAGACAGTGACATGTGGAAACGAACAAAACGTGATGGAAAAGAAATTTGTTTATTGTAATGGGCCTGTTTAATGACTAAAATTGATTGGAGATGACAAAACATGTTTGCGAGAATTTACTTGTTCCAAAAAAGTGTGTCTAAAAGTTTTATTTGTGAACATTTTTTCAGTAAAGACGAAACTTATAATATGTTTACGATTGAGCACAAACGGTTGCAAATGTTCCAAAAGTCATAATCAACAAACTATTATATATAACTGAAAAACGTATTATACAAAACCCAAACGTAAATAAAACTTCGAGCACCAAGATGAAGCCGTTAAAAACTAAAATTGCAAATCAGTATGGACTAAGATTATGTGCTACGCTAACCCGACGTTCTCTGTTTTGTTGAAATGTCGTGCTCTCGGTACACTGTCATGGAGTGCGTTTAAATCTTTTAAATACAACAAAATATTTAAAACATGAAAATGCTCAATCTTGTTCATATTTTTAATGAGGCTCTCGTTATAAACTTAAAATACTATTAAAAAGAACATCAATAAATATTCGTAATAAAGTTTTAAATTAGTAAAATCAATAATTTTCATTTTTGTTGATCAACATTTCAAGAACTACAAATATCGATTCAATTCGAAAAAGGAAAATGTATCATGTAAACATTTGTGTCTAATCTCAATATGGCGAAATAAATAAATCGTAAGTTGAAAAGGCAAATAAATAAATTAATTTATCGCATTAAAACGTGACGGAATATAATTGAAAACTATTATAAGTTATATAGAAAATAGTGTAGTTTACTTTCAACTTAAGTTTAAGAATTTATTAAAAATGTAAATTATTAAAAATAAAATGTCTTCTAAAACTTTGACAGATCAAAAAAAGTTGTAAAAAGCAAATCGAAAAGAGACAAAAACAACAAATAAAAACTGCACGAACAAGATGTCATTACGTGATTTAGTGGAACCAGAATGTGGTGGCGCAAATCCCTTGATGAGATTAGGCAACCATTTAGTACGTGATGCCGCCTACAAAGATGAAGGATTAAGTGGTGGACAATTTTTTGGACAACAACCCCAGCAATACGATAATAATCAATATGTGAATGAGTTCTTGGGCCAAATTGCGGGTCCACCGCAAACATTTCGAATGGATGATTTACTAAAGGAGATGCGAGATATAGATAATACTTTTTCGCAGAAAGTTATTCGTGCCCCGCCTGTTATCGATCAGGTAAATAATAATGCGAGTGTCGATTGGGCGAAGGAATTCTCAAGTAATCATTCAGAATTTAATTTCGGAGCGCCTGGTAAATCCGAATCGGAAGTATGGGGTACGTTTCCACAAACAGTTGATCAACAATTTCGAAATCCGGATCCCGTAAATTGGACCGGTCAATTTATTGAATTGAATGAACAAAGTAAAGTTGCATCAATTCCAAAAGCTGCGGGAGAACTAGTTACTGGTTCAAAATTAACCGACGAACAAATAAATTACTCGGAATTTATGAAATTCATGCGAAACGTGAGTGACGGTGATGTACGAATTGATAATAGTCAAGTGCAAGAAACATGGATTGATGATTTTCAAAAAACCAGTCTCGACAATGATAAATCATTGGCTACGCTACGCGAAACAAGCGAAGATTGGGCAGAAGCATTTCACTCAGGAAAACAACAAGAAATGGAATCTACAGATTCGTATAATAACCAATTTTGGAATAGATTGCAAGATGAATGGAAACGCATATCGGAGCAGGATGATTCTAGCGAGCATCCGTGGCTCAACCAATTTGCGGATTACTATGATCCATATAAAGAGTATAAATTTGACGAAGAGAATTCGATGATTGATATCGACAACGCTTTTGAAAAGGGAAAAGTGTTTATGCAACACGGAGATATACCTAGTGCGGTCTTGTGTTTCGAAGCGGCAATAAAACAAAACTCAGAAAATCCAGAGATCTGGGAACTTCTAGGTTTAGCTCAAGCGGAAAATGAGAAAGATCCTAATGCAATAGCCGCATTAAAAAAGTCATTAGAACTTCGACCAGGAAACCTGAAAGTTTTAATGGCACTAGCAGTTTCATATACAAACGAAAGCATTCAAAATCTAGCACTAAGATCGCTAATCCAATGGATGAGCTTGAATCCAAGATATCAAACTATTGTGCCACCACAGCTAATGCCGGCGACTCAAGAAAATTCAATGTCATCAATTATTCCTGGGCCCGATCTAAAAGAAGTAGAAAACTTATTTCTTCGGGCGGTTCAACAGAATCCACAGGAAATTGATCCAGACATACAAGAGGCACTTGGTGTTCTATTCAATTTATCGTCCGAGTACGACAAAGCCGTTGATTGTTTTCAAGCAGCACTTCAAGTTCGACCAGATAATCCAAAAACATGGAATCGTCTCGGTGCGAGTTTGGCCAATGGTAATCGATCCGTCGAAGCGGTTGATGCATACAAACACGCTTTGGATTTATATCCGGGTTATATTCGGGCCCGTTACAATGTGGGCATAATATGCATCAATTTAAAATCATATAAAGAAGCGGTGGAACATTTTTTAACTGCTCTAAATCATCAGGCTAATTCAACCGCCAGATCCGGAATTCAAACCACATTGCCATCAAATAAAATGTCCGATACTATATGGAGTACATTACGAATGACGGTCTCACTAATGGGACGCCACGATTTACAACAAGCGATCGATGTGCGAGATTTAAATACGCTAAACACAGCATTCTCGACAAATGAGTGAATTTAACATATTGTATAAACAAACAAACAAAAATATTGGGAAGAATTGGGTTAATTTTTATGTTTAACATATTTTCATTTATGCAACACATACGCTATCTAAATTTGGGGATAAAAATTATATTTTTGTTAGTACATTTCTTCATATTATTATAATTATATTTTTCGGTGTTACAATCTTTTTTTATATTATGATTATTTAAAAAAAACAAATTAGAAATTGTATAATACTTTATTATAAATATTTTAAGTATCGTAATAATTAATTGCAAATACATAATAGTCTTCCTAAACGATATAAAAGCATTCAAAATTCATGGAATAATCCAAGAGGTTGTTGGCAAGTCCTAAAATTACACATGTTTTTATTTTGAAATCAACAAGTACTTTGAACTTTGACTAGGGGAACAGAAAATAACTTCATATTTTTTATTTTATTACATTTTTTACAATCATTTAGATGTTTTTTTTAATAATTTAAAATAAATATTGTTTTGATAAAAATTTTAAATAAAACAATTTAATAAATATTATTTTTTACTATAAGGAGAACCGAAAAGTTTATTTTATTTATTTTGTTTCTTTTTGATAACGATAAATAATCAAAGATAATAAGATGGCAGCTGCGACAAAAGGTAAGACTTAAAGAGCTTATTCGGCAATTTACCCGTTACCCAAGGTACTCTATCCAATTTTAGAGATTATAATCTTGATACGAATATGATATTTGTACTACCTTATCAAAATATAAGTTCAAATATCATAATATTGTGTGAACGATGCTTGTTCATTAATATGAACATGAAAGGTTTTATCAGTCGAACCCAATAGCGGTGTTGGGCCATAAAAATATTAATTTGCGGATTACTTTTATTAAATAATTATACTAAATAATGGTTGTAATCCTAGCTCATCTGATCAAGGACACTAACTGATATTGATATAACGTGCATATAATACTGGAATTCATGACGAAACAATTTTATATCTGCTCGAATGATGACGTGTGTTTAATTATTTGTATTTAACTAAAAATATATTTTATAGGCATATTTATTGTTGGGGCTAAACGTACAGCATTTGGGACATTTGGCGGTGCTTTTAAAAATACCTCAGCTACTCAATTACAAACCATAGCATGCAAGGCAGCATTACTAGCTGCAAATGTTCAACCAGACCAAGTAGATTCAGTTAATATTGGAAATGTATTATCAGTTTCACAAACCGATGGAATTTATATACCTCGTCATGTTTTATTACATTGTGGAATTCCACGTGATCGTCCAGCTTTAGGCATTAATCGGCTATGCGGTTCAGGATTCCAAGCTGTTATAAATGGCGCACTGGATATTATTGCCGGTGCTGCCGAGATTTCATTGACCGGAGGTGTTGATAACATGTCGCAATCTCCATTTGTTGCACGTGATATTCGTTTTGGGGTTACGCTCGGCGTATCACCCAAATTAGAAGATTCACTTTGGGCAGGATTAACTGATACCTACTGTAAACTCCCAATGGCATTAACTGCTGAAAATTTAGGTGCCAAATACAATATTGGTCGCGATGCAGTTGAAGATTTTGCACTACGCTCCCAACACAACTGGAAAAAAGCTGCCGATAGCAATGTATTCGATGCTGAAATTACAGCAGTCAAACTAAAGGTTAAAGGAAAAGAAGTGGACTTCAAAATAGATGAACATCCACGCCCACAAACAACCCGTGATGGTCTAAAAAAATTAGTAAGTCTCTTTAAAAAGGATGGTGTTGTTACAGCTGGTACAGCTTCAGGTATTGCCGATGGAGCATCAGCTGTTGTTGTTGCATCGGAAGAGGCGGTCAAAAAATACAATTTAACGCCCCTCGCTCGTCTCGTCGGATACTCAACCGTCGGTGTTGATCCAGAAATTATGGGAATTGGCCCAGTCCCAGCAATTCAAAATTTGCTTAAAGCAACGGGAAAATCATTAAATGATATTGATTTATTGGAAATTAATGAAGCATTTTCCGTTCAAACATTAGCATGTGTACAAGAATTGAAATTTGATATTTCAAAATTAAATGTAAACGGCGGTGCTATTGCTTTAGGGCACCCGTTAGCAGCATCAGGCTCAAGAATTACAGCTCATTTAGTACACCAGCTAAGGTAAGGCTCAATTTCCTTTCTATTATTTTTCAATTCAAATCATTGTTAATTTTTTTTATATATTTCAGTCAAAATAAGAAATTTAAATACGCAATTGGATCGGCATGTATTGGCGGCGGACAAGGTATTGCGCTTTTATTGGAAGCTGTTTAAGGCTGTAGATAATATAGATTAAGTTTAAAATATATCTTTTTATGGGCATTTACATCATTGTTATACAATAAAATTTAATTTCGATTTCCATTTTTCGTGATTTTATGTTTCCTAGTGCACCACTTCTCAAGCGTAGAAGTGGTGAAGAGCCCACGAAAATTATATATGTATAAAATAACATGGTTTCCCTAAATCTTGTTTATTTTTTAATTCTTTGATTTTTTTTATGTTCAAGCCGTATTCATGAGACCGTCCAAATCTTAGGAATTAAATCCGATCTCTCTCCTCTATATGATGGAAACCCGACAATGAATGATAGTACAATACTATTATGCTATTGACGATATGGTATAAAATGATAAAAGCACGCCTCGTTTTCTCTTCTTGAGTTGAAATATTTTCAACTTCATAGTACGAATTTTAATTCCGGTCCTGTGAACCGGACTTCATACAGTGTTTGTATTTGTTTTATAAATAATTACATATTTGTGATGTACAGAAGTAAAAGCATGTTTCAATAGTTGAAACTAAAATTTTATCGAAATGCATTAGACACAGATGATTCCTTATCAGACAAACACAAAACAACCTATTTTATTGCGATTAGCGATATTTACCTTATTAATGTCTTGACAGACACTCGATAGTATAATACTATAATATCAGTCGTGGAAAAAGTAAACCTACTGTCAGAAGAAAGAAAGATCGAAAATGTCAGATTTGATATGTTTTCGAGAGATTTGTCAGAAATAACGTAAACAAAAAATAAAGTAGTCATTTTATAAATATATGTTCATATATTTTATTAATTATACATATTTATGTGGATATATGTATAAATATTTGTATTTTTTTAAATATATTTTAACAAATCACTTTTAAAATTAATTATTTTATTAATTATTTATCAAATAGGTTGTGCCTAATTTACAAAATCAAAATATAAAACACGTTTTTGTTATTTTTTGTTATAAATATCATAAAACTTCAAATTGTAATGGTCTAAATATTAATTAAAGACTATATTGAGTTTAAATTTTAATAAAATGAATCGCGTAATAAAATCAATAGCTTTGTTAGATTTGGAGACCACAAATTTACCTGAATATGATGGGTTTACCACAAAGATCACTGAATTGTCGTTTGTTGCATGTTCTGTTGAACACTTGAACAGTTTAAAATCATCCGAAAAGCTACCGAGAATATTACACAAACTTAGTTTGTGTTTAGACCCAAGAAAATTAATCGACGATGTGGTCAGCAGAAAAACTGGTAAACTAAATGCTAGTTTAAAACGAAATTTAAAATTTCAGCGTAATTTCTATTTTTTAACAGGTCTTGATAATTTTATGCTTGAACATGAAAAACCATTCACGGAACATACTGCCAACTTGATAAAACTATTCCTGGGCCATTTAGAAGAACCGATTTGTTTGATTTCACACAACGGTAATAAATTAGATTTCCCCGTTTTGACAAAAGAACTTAAAAGACAGAAAGTTGTATTGCAGGAAAATTTATACTGTCTCGATTCGTTACAAGCATATCTTAAGATTGACTCAATGAATGAACTAGGTGGTAAATCGAATAATTTAAACCAATTTAAACCGGGGTATAGGTTAAGTGACCTCTACACAAGATTTTGTAATAAAGAACCTGAAATCGCACATCGCGCTGAAGCTGATGTACTTATGCTCCTAGAATGTATTGTTGCAACTAAAACTGATTTTATCCCATTTATGAACGATCAACCTTTGCTATTTAGTAATTTCATATCAATTGGAATAATAAGTCAATAAAACTGTAAATATACATACAATAATACAATTGTGTTTATAAAAATAATATAATTGTTTATTCTATCAAGGTCTTCTTTTACCACAGAATCAATATTCTATATAGATGAGCTCGGTGTTTCTAGTTAACCTTTTGTTAACCTATAAATGTTGGTCCATAATGCCATTTATTTGATAATTTTAACCTACACTCAAATCATTTTATTTGAGTCTGTGCTTTTCTGTTTTTGCTGCGAACTGTGGTCGGACATATTTCCTAGAGCCAGTAGTTCCGACGACTCGACGAGAACAATTTTATTCGAAACCCGTCCACAATATGTTACGCTACTTTTCAACCGGCCATTCGATTTGCTGATTTTAATGAAATGAAAAGAATAATGAAACTTTTTGCGAACAAGCTTTGTTTTAATAATCACGGTCGTATCGTAACATCCTTTGACAATTTTAAATCGTTGCCAATGTTCCTCGATGACACAAATTAGTTTTCTCAGCAGTACGTAACCATAAGTCTGTCCTCAAACAGTTTTGGGCCACGTGTCAGAGACATACATTATCCGGATAAACCAGATGGTTTATACAAAACAAATACCATGGGAGAACTACAACCAAAAATATTTTGGATTTCAGCTTATATTTTTCCATTCTTTCTCAATTGTGCGATCTCCTTCTTCTCATTCGAGCAGTTCTTAGATTGACCCACTGTTAAATTTATTTAGGTAATTACAATTAAATAATATTAAATGTTTAATAAACAATTAATTTAAATTCGTAAAAAATAATCGTAGAACTACCTACTAATGTTGTGATTGTGAAAGTGGATAACAAAATTTAGCAATTTGGAATTTTTGTAATTACGCTTGAATTGACAAATTTTAACAAAACGTAACTTGTTTACTACCTTCCTCAATTAATAAATAACAGAGCACACGAATATGATTGTTTGGCAGTTTAGTCTTGTCAAATTTGAGTATGTGTATGCAGCGGCGACACTTTCAAGCGTATTATGGGGTTTATCCCCTAAATACTATCGAAGAAGCGACATCTGCAAAAGGCAAATAGATGCATTTTAAATGGTCTAAAACATGTACCAGTAAAAAATTGGTTTTTGACATCTATCTACTCTACAGTCAAATCTTGGTCAAATGTAATCTGCAGTTATACACAGTACACAATGTCTCTGTCAGTCGATCGGAGAAACCGTCATCCATCAAACAACATTTAATTTTATTTAGTGTTATTATTTATTTTCTAATTATTTACGTTTTTGATGTTAATTTGGTGTTTAATAATAGTAAAATGAGTGCAAACATAAGATCAATAGTTGCCTTCGACTTGGAAACAACTAGCTTACCGGCTTATGATAGATTTCATACAAAGATAACCGAGATATCATTAGTTGCTATTTCCGTTGAACATTTAAAAGGGTTAAAATCAACACAAACAATCCCCAGAGTAGTACACAAATTAAATTTATGTTTTAATCCTCGAAAACGGATAGATGATAAATCTAGCCAAATCACAGGTATGTAGGATATATCGTATAAAAGTTAATATGTAATTTATAACAAAGAAAATTATATTTGGGGAATTACCCAATTACTAATCAATTAATCTATTTTCATTTTCTTCAAGGCCTTGATAATTACATACTTGAACATGAGAACTCATTTTCAGAAAAGTCTGGAAATTTAATTAAATCATATCTAGAGCATTTGCAGCAACCCATTTGTTTAATTGCACACAATGGAGATGATTTTGATTTCCCGATTTTATCCAAAGTTTTGAAAAATGTAAATGTGATCCTACAAGAAAATGTATTCTGCGTCGATTCATTGCGTGCATTCCGTGAAATTGATACAAAAAATGAAAAGAAAATGTCTGGTGAAAATGAAAAATGTGAAATAATCGAACTTCAAGAACTACCCAACGATTTTATAGATAATACAGGCAGTTTAACTAAAATTGAAGACAGCAGTGATAATGAGGATGATTGTAAAACTTTTCAACAATTGAATGAAACTACACCACAGCGAATAACGGATAATTCAACAGCTAAACGAAAATCCTCTAGTAGTGCAACAGAAACAACTCCATCGAAAAAATTATCCCAACACCGGCTATCATTTAACACACCGAAGCGACAATTATTCTCGGCGTCTTTCGTATCACCATCTACCAAACAAGTGTATAATCCAAATAAATTTAAAAAAGGTTATAAATTAGATGAACTTTATAAAAGATTTTATAAAAAGGAACCCGAACTTACACATCATGCTGAAGCTGATGTACTTCTTTTGTTGCAGTGTATCGCTGCTATGAAGGAAGATTTCATTCCATTTATGAAGGAGGATGCCGTGTTATTTAGTGAAATTAAACCACTAGGAACAATAATAAATCACTAAATATTTTTATAATGTAAACAAACAATGTTTTTTAGAGTATTTTTGTGGTTTTCCTTTTTTAAATTTATATTAAAGAAATCGATTTAGTTCATAACAAGTATGATTTCATGTGCAAAACAAATAATCTATTCGAAATTTAGATTATTACACACGATTAAAAAAGTTTAAATTTAATATTAAAACTACAATTTTAAAAATTAGAAGTTAAGTTCTTCAGATTAGAAGTTTTTAAAAAAAAAAGATTTAAAATAAAAAGTATATTTTTTACAAAAAATAAATTGTAAAGATTATTTAAATTAATTTTATTTTTAATTATTTTAATTATCGGATAATTTCTGATAAATTAAGTTTTAAAATTTAAAAAATAGTTCTAAATAGTTCTTCAAGTTCCTTTTGAAGCAGTCCTTTGTGAGATGAAAGTCAAAGTTTTCTTCTGCGATGTTGAATGATTTTGCAAGTCTATTGATTGGGCTATTTTCATCATAGTTAGTTGAGTGGCGTACTATCTCCAAATTTCGATGGTTTCGCAGCGATTTGAATGGAACATGGATAGCTGTATTGTCCAATATGTAAGGTGAATCAATATGGCCAAGAAGGATGTTACCGATGCGTCTAAAAATAAACGTCCTTTTTCCAGAATGCAAATACTCTAAACATCTTGCCGTGTGTGGTGGTAGCGGGCTATATTCTCATAAAACGGTAAACTATGATCATAGTCCCAGTCAGTTTTGTTTAAAATGAAGATCATACATTTCTTTTGAATGCTTTCAATACTTTTGATGTGGTTAGCATAATAAGGGCTGCAAGTTACTGATGCGTATTCTAACTTGGGATCTTATATACGTAAATATAGTGAAAATAAGGTTAACAAATTTGTAAATTCTCCAGTCCAACGCTTAACAAAACCAAATTATATATTGATAAGATAATCTTATCTTATCAATTGATATACTGTTGAGTTATTACTTATTTACAATAAAACGATTTACTAGTAAGCTTTAATCATTGGAAAATATTTTATTAATTGGGGCAATAATCTAATCAGTATTTGTTATACAAAATACAATAGATGAGCATTAACGTCTAAAGCAAATGCGTCAGGGTTGTACAATAAAGAATGTGCAAACTATGCGTATTTCATCAATAACATCGAGACATAAAACGTGTAAAGCGTTTGGCAGATCGCATCTAATAAATAGGGGCCTTCGAAAAAATCATTGACGCAACGAAACTATTGATTTTGTACATGCGGGTTTTAGTACGTAGGTTTCGTTTTAAAATTCATCAACGATTTTCTCGTTATGTTTTTATTAATTAATTAAAACTTTTTATAAATCTTTTACAACATGAATATGATAATAATTAATATTTATCTGAAGTGAAAAATGTCCAAACGAACACCCAAATCAAGAATTACAAAGCAACTAAAAACGAGCATATTCGGAGTACATATTATGAAGCTCAATTATTTATAATTAGTAGCTCAATATTATTAATAAAAAAAACATAGAAACCATCGTTATGGATAAAACATTTTGAATCCATTTTTTTCACTACTTTCACACTGGCTCCTTTAAAGAGTTTCATTTTTTTTGTTATCAAATTTATTTTTTCTAAATAAAAATGTTGGGATCAGATTTGGCCGAAAAAAATCTGGTGATTGTACCTTCCGCACCAAGGAAATTTACCACTGATGATTGGAGATTCAACAATAGGCAAAATAATCGGATAGCTGAGGATCAACAACAATTAGCAAACCGAATATTAAAGTGGGACATTTTTTTTATTGTTATAATTTTATGGAGGAGGCCTAATATTTTGTACGTTTTCCAGAGAAACTGATCGTTTAATCGATGAAACGCAGTATATCACCTCGCGCAATAAAAAGGAGGCCGATTATCGCTTGAAGGAACGTCTGATTAACATCAAATTCCTCCGTGACGAGGCTCAAAGACAAAAAAATGATGCGAGCAAAGAAGAGGAGGCGTTGAAAACGTATAAACAGCGTATTTTGAATGCGATCGAAACGTTAAGTGAGAAATCCTTAAAAATATGCCACAAATGCATAATACTTCGAGAAAATCGTATCGGAGTCGATATGGCCGATGATGATGTGGATAAAGAGTTACGAAGGGAGCTTACGGTTATCACTGGTTGCCAGGGTTTATTGAATAAAACTCTCGAAGAGGCAACTGAGCAGATACGTCGAATACGAGCAACGATTTATTTATTGGACCGAGATTTATCGAATAAAGAAAAATCGATCCAAATCGATGAGACTAATTTGAGTTTACGAGAAAACCAAATGAATATGTGTGTTTATGAAGGAAAATTACCGATTAATCCATAGTAAGTTGTATAAATACTGAGATCTCTATAGTGTGCTTACATTATTTTAAATTGTAGTAATGCAACAAGTAATGAATGGGAAGAAGCAACCCATAAAAATATTCAGAATACATCGAAAGAGCTGAACTCGGCTAAACCGTTACGCTCGTATATTGATATATTGTTGAAACAAGTGGTTGAAGATATGATTAACCAAACGAGTCGTACGAATGAAGAATTTAGAAAGAGAATTTCTGAAACTACGTACGCAAAAACTTGCCTCGAAAATATTCACAAAGAAACAGCGCATCAAGTAAACGAAATGTCACGAAATATTACGCGATTGGAGAAGGAGCTTGCAGAAAAAGAAGGATTTATTGCATTGGTACAAATGCGATTGGGAAATCGAGCACAACGTCCTGGCATTGAACTGTGTGACGATTATGTTCAAGATACTCTAATGCTAGAGTTAGCCGGACTACGCGAAACAACCGGCAGACTTCAACAAATGATCGCTGAATCATCTGCTACGCAGCGTTACCTATTGCACACGCAAATGATCCAAGAAGAGGAGATCAATATAAAAGCCAACTCAATCAAAATTGACGAGGTCGATTGCATGACCATTCGGCAAGGTCTAGATTTCCAGACATTTTAAATCACAATTCTATAGTAGTCGTTAGTAAATAAATAAAAAAACACGAGAATTACGATAACATATTTGTATTTAAACCTTAATTTAAAAGAAAATCTAATCCATTTCTAATTTCCGCTTCTTCTTGCTAATGGGTTTTCCTTTAAACATTTCATTCTTTCTTTTCTGAGCTTTAATCTTACGATTTTTCACGCCCATTTTGCGTTTCATAGCCAACTCCACGTCATTAATCTTCTCCTGGGCTATAATCTTCTTCCGTTTAGCTCGTGTTAAAATTAATTTAGTTTGAATCTGCGATCGAATCATATTGTATTCATCTTCGCCTACAATTTTTTTCATTCTATTTCCTATTTTTACCGCTAATTGACGTAATTTTGGGTTAATTGTTGTATCCTCTTCGGACATTTCACGAACTAGTGGCCCAAGAAGTGTCTGCGCTAGATTTCTAATTTTAATTTCGTCTAGAATTGATACCGTCCCCAAGATCCAATTAAACGCAGCTATACGAATTATAATTTGTAATGGCGCCTTTGCAATTTCCGAATTGATCGCAAATCGAACTTTCCGTATCAGCCAGATTAAACTTATTCGATGATTTTCGTTTTCATCAATTATTATCTGTGTTTCATCGGTTACCGTGTTTTTTAAAAAGTTTGCAATATACAGCAGATTTTTCATTACAGCGTTTGCAGTGTCTTCACTAGTGGCACCCGGTATTAATTGTGCAATATGATCTAGCACTAAAGATTTAATATCGGCAACTGGATTCTTATACAAAAACGTTCGATATTTGTTCGGTTGTTCTCGAGCAATATTGGCGATCACGCTTTGAATGTATTCATAATCGGTATTCGCTAAAATCGACTCCAAAATTTTTATGGCGTTTACTCGAATCCATACATGATCATCGTTAAGTAATCGTTGCGAAGTATACGCCAGTTCATCGATAAATGCATTTAATTTGTGATTATCTAAAATTTCGGCACAATTTTCAATAATTTTTATGATCAAATTTTGAATTTGTATAACTTGGTGATCGATTTGAGTTTGTTTTCTATCATCACCTTCCTCCAACAAATTCTCATCATCACTTACATTAATAATCTGTTTCTTTACATATTTACCAGTTTCTTCAGAATTGTTTGCAAGAAGTTTTGTTAGTAACAATGGAAATATTTGTTTAACTCGTGGTATACATTTTTTATGTTCGGCTGATACGAATCGTATACATAATTGGGCACCCATTTCACAGTGGATCGGTTTCTCGTCGTTTAGAAGAAGCACCACAATTTCGAATAATTTATCCAAATCAATTTTCTCCATGCGCTGAAGTAAAGATTCGATTGTATTAGCAGCGAGAGATCGGCAGTCTGCTTCATCGTCGTTAACCATTCGGGTCCCTATGGACAGAAATAAAAATCCAGATTGTTGCTTTAAAAGATGTGAGGGTAATTTTTTGATTATAGCCATAAGACAATGTATAGCTGACTGCCTTCCCGTAATTAAATCGACCGACAGTTGATTAACGTAAAATTTGATGAACGATTCGACCTTCTTACCCAAAGAATAATTCATGAAATAGCTTAAAAATATTGACCTTGCCTCTTCCCTGAGAAAATATTTTAAAATTATCTTAAAACTTTAACAACACAAAAATATATATGTTTATATATATATATACAACTTACCGAATAGAATGGGATTCCGACAATATACTAATTTCCGAAACTTTATCCATAATTTCATGAATCTCGGACGTAACCAACTTTTTGGATAACACCGCTTTTAATAATGTAAATGCAAAACTATGGGATTTATCACTACTGTGTAAATCTTGTTCCGCATGAAGCAATAAAATTTTCAACTCATCTTCCGTTATCGTATAGTAATCAACATGTCTCAGTAACGCTACAACCGCTTTAAATACATTCTTGACTAAATGGTAATTTTCACTGTTTGTTGACATGCCAACTGTCGCATATTTATGCAAAATTTGGAATATTTTCTTAACCATAGATTGCACGCTCAACTCCAAATCAGGGTAACTTAATTTTAAATTCCAAATTGTGGTCAGACATTTCAGAGCATACGTAGCCACACCAACATTGAAACTATCTAGTGACGCATCAATTATCGTAATAAAAGGATTTATGTACTCGGTAAAATCCAGACCGCCATTTAAACGTCGTTTTAGAATGATGTGCAACATTTCGAGTCCAAATTCGATTAAAATGTGGGCATTCGCCTGATTGTTCGTCTTTACAGCTGCGTATAATATAGTGTTCGATTTTTTCGGTGCTTGCGGTATTATAAAAGTATCCGATTTATTTATATTTTTATTCGATTTTGCATTAAGCTTGGCCGAATTTGATTTTACGATTTGCAAATCAGGTATACTCGCCGATGTCACTCCATAAACAAAAATTATAAGTGATTCAATCGTAATGTACTTATTTTCGATGAGACCAATGGTAATTTTTTTAAATGCCTCATAAATTTTGTTGGTAATTTTTTTTGATTGTGATTTCCGTAATTGCTCTTTGAATGGTATCATTAAATCAAGTAGCGAGACTTCCGAAATATTTTGTGCTACGATATTTAAAATCATGTAACTTTTATTTGATGGCTTTGCTTCTGGCGTATTAGCTGCCAATTTTTCCACCTCTTTTTCTGCACCTGTTGCTCCAAATATATCATCCATACAGATATGAAGTATTGTGCCCAAGTTTTTATCGATATCAGCCGGTTTGAAGTCATCTTTTAATGCATCTAGAACATTGTGTAATGTGATGGCAAACACATGACACTGGTAGCCACGAGTCAATAACGACGACAAATGATTTAGCAACATTCCCAAATAGGATGGCCCAACACTTATCATAATCTTGCGTAAAATATCGCGAGATAACATTCGTATTGATTTTAATCGGGATTTTAAAAACGTTCCGACTTTTAAGAATATTCCAGGTAAGTTGGTATCTAGAGCACCATGAGGTAATTTTTGAAGAAGCTTGACAATCGCTAGTGCGATTGGCACTTTTAATGTATGTTCGTCTTCTATGTCCTTTGTTTTGTGGCCTTTATTTAATTTATGTGACGCTTCATGTACAGACAATTTAGAAATGGAATTATTTAGCATCGGGATGATATTGTTCGTTAAGGTCGATATTAGCTTTTTAGCAGCAGGTGGTGTTAGTTTATCGATTACTTGGAATTTATTATTTTCAACTAGTGTATCACTATTCTGTTTAACCACCTCTTCCATTTCATCTAGGACCTTTTCGAGAGTGCTGTCAACATTATCTTCCTCTGGTTGTTGAATTTTCTTATTTTCGCGTTTTCCAATTTTTTCTCTTACTACAATAGGAATGTCAGCTGCCTTGGACAGATCAAAATGAAAGGAGTCTAGAATCCCCATAACAATTCGTACTATCTGTTTTTGATATTCAAAACTACTTTTCAATTTGTTTAAATAAAATCTCAGAACCAGTTCGTATTGGTACCATGGCAATAGCCGACATACAGTACCAACAGTTTGAATCGAAGCATCAATAACACCATGTTTTTTTAAATACGCCTCTTTGCATAAGTAGCTAGACGCAATCGGTAACATAAATTGAGTTAAAGTTCTGGAACACGGTGGTTTTTCACAAGATTTGGCGACTTCGCAAAATTTGGTTAGTGCCCTGCCTTGTCGATGGCTTTGAAGATGAGTTATATTATCGAAAAAGTCTACTTCGCGATCCGTTTTATCAGTCAATGGATGAAGATCGGCCAATACCTGATGACATTTTGGAAATTCTCGTACTAATTCACCAAGTAGAAGAATTCCTTCGGTACGAACTACATTATTTTTATCAGTAATAGAATTTCTTACTAAATTCAATAAAACGGTTCCAATCAAATATTCAATTTCTAGTTTATCGATTTCATTATACTTGGCCACGGTGCCTAGCACTGTCATTTTTAAATGATAAGCCGAGCTATCTCGCATCGCCAAATCATTGTCATACTTCAGAAAATAAAAGCAGTGATAAATGATAACTAAACAAGCATTTATCGAGAGATCACTCGATTTAGTTAATTCTCCAATTGTTCTAAATGTTCCGAGTCGAATTTCGTGATCTGGCTGATCGGCCCACCGTTTACTTAGGGCATTCAAACCGCTAACAATTTCTGCGATGTGTTCATTATCTTTTGTCATACCTTTTATAATTTGGCATAGCACACTTCTTGTCGGACATTCATTCAACTGTAAGAATAATGGAATAATAGTTCGGAAATACTTCATCGGGGTCTCTACTTTAGCCAATAAATCCGATATTGTATTCAACGTTTGCATCACGGCATCTTCTTTCACCGTCCGTAATTTTAACTGTTTTATCATAGCCGGTAAGATTAATGACAACAATTTGTCACAAAATTGAGGATCAATATCCAATTTTGTCAACATTGATAGCACATTCAAATCGATCTGAGCGAGCTGCGATCGGCCTGATTTTGATGATAGATTTGTCTCTATTTTATTTAGAATATCCGATATAAAAGGAGTTAACAAATCGGAATTTGTTAGCAATAAATTCTCGATAATTTCCATTACTGTGCGACATACAGGCCGACTAGCATTCGGGTTTTGCAGAAGTTTGATCAAAAAAAGCATTGGTGTAAAATTTTGATCGTTTTTATATTGCTTGAATAGAAGCGCTTGTTGATTATCACTTTTACCAAACTCTAAAAACAGTTTCAGTAATTGGGTTGGCGTGTGAATTGAGTCAGATGGCAATTTTGATAGATTTGGCCATACAAAAATTTCAAACATCACATCAAACTGCTTGTCCGTCCAGTTATACTCATCAAATTGATCAAAAATAGAGATGAGTGACGACATCACTATATTTCGTAGATTTTTCGCAGCTGTAATTACGGCCGGTTTCACCTCATCTTGCCTATCCAATACAAGCTGTAATTTTTTGCCGATGATAAAGATTATGTGAATCATAAATTTGATGAAATCTTCCTTCATAATACCAGCGAAATTTGTACGCACTGTGTCAATGAATGTTAAAATCGATTGAACTTTTTTTGGATTTAAGTAGCAGGTTAGATCGACTGAGTCTAATTTATACTCATCGTTGTCGCAATTTAAAAAGAATTCGTATTTTTTGAGGTTCAGCTTAACAAAAGTTAATATTTCCTGCTCGTTGCAATTTGACGAAAGACAGCGAAATATTAAGGACTTTCGTAAATTCCCTGAAAGAAAAATCATTGTAAATATGAATAAATCGTTATCCGGTAATTAAATCGAGTAATTAAATTTGCTTACCAGTATTTTTATTTGAATGCATCTTCATCCCAAGTTTACTTAGCAATATTTTCATAAGGACGGAAACTAATTTCTCCCTTTCTTGAACATTTTCATCAATTTTTAGCGCAACAACTTCATTTTTAAACGTCTTCTCATCGATGATATTATACAAATTTTCCTTATAAGCTTGTAAAGACTTGATTTTATATTTCATCATGCAATCGAGAGCCAATTTTTGTACTTCAAAATTTGCATGCGCCAATAATTCATAGATTATATCGTGCAACACATCATGTTTATAAATACCTTTGATATTCGTCATTTTCGAGAATATTTTCAAATAATTAATCAACGTTCGTTGCACTGCATTCGATTTTCTATATTCATTGCGATCCAGTTTTGTTTCACTCACGGTATTCGAAATGTTTTGCGTTAATTGCAGTTCTTTATTTGTGGCTCGATATTCATCATCAATAAAGTTTAAAAAAATCGGAATTATATCACGATTCTTCGTTTCGGATAGTTGTCCACATTCCGCAATGCAATTCAATAATAAACAACGGAAATTTATAAAGTCTGGTTTATCTTTAAGTTCATATGCACTATGAAAATATTCCTCGACGAGCTCGTTATTGGACTCGAGCGATGGTATTTGATTAATTTGCTCGACAGCTTTCTGTGTAATCGCATTATTGCAGAATATGAAACTGGATTCTAAAACTGGCCAAAATTGCTGGGCATTTATGTGCTCACTATAGTTTGTTATTATTTTGGTGGTTGGTTCCCATAATAACTTAAAATTGACATATAAAATCCCGAACAGATATCGCAATGGATCGAGATTAATTTCGGTATCTTTCAATGAGATTTTATAGTACTCCGTATCACACGAAAATGTGGTTAAAACCTGAAAGCAAATACCCAATAAAGTTAATTTTTAAATTTATTGATTTTATAGGGTTACCTGAATTTGATGCCGATAATTCTGAATATCGGACTTTGTGGTTTCAATATTGAATATATATCCAAACAAATCATTAAAATGCATTAAAATGTGTGCCGTTAATAGACGATACTCGTGATACGGTGACGATAAATTCTTTGAAATTGTTGCATGAAGTTTCTTAAATAAGGCCACCTCTTTATGTTGAACCTGATAAGTCACCAATAGATCTATAGTTCGAAGGGCTTGGATAAAATTAAAGTCATCTGCATAAGGAATCAGCACCTCGATCAATTGTTCTATATCGAGTGGTTCATCCAAATGGACTAACGCTTCAACGACAAAGGACATTATAAAAATATTTCGTCTACTCTCGGTGACATCGCCACCGATTTTGATTAACTCCAGAATTTCCTTTAAATTTTTATGTAATCCCTGCAACACTTTTTTTTTGTTAACACTTTCAATGTGTGTACAACATATAACGGACGCCATGAAATTTCCCAAATCAGGCTTAAAGTCTTTAACATTATCCTCAATCTGCTGCAAACATTTGGGGTCAAAATTATGTTTTAATGAATATCTCTTCCAATTTTCCAAATTAATTCCACTCCAACATGGTGGTGACTTTTTTATAATTATGGTGCATAGAAATTGCAGACACGACTCGTTATAGAGCGAATTGAAATATTTTAAGAATTCTGGTAGAATTTGGAGTTCAAATTGTGGATAATTCACCATGCTTAATACGAACGATTCAAATACGGTGTTATAACCGATTGATAAAATTTGGCGGCAAAGTGTAGTTGATTCGTACTGTTCGATTTGAAGACATTCGGATAATAATATTGCGGTTGCTATTTTCGATATTGTTAACGATAGTTTCTCTGATATATTTAGTTTCACGAGCGATAAAATACGCGTTACTATCTCCGAAGGATTAGTTACATTAATTCCTTTGTTGTAATCAATAATTTTACCCATACATTGAAATAGAAGGTCAATTGAGTTTTCAACTTGAATATTATCACTCTTGATCAGCTCGACCTCGAAATTGTCCACGCACTTCAATATCGAACTCCAGAATATACCATTATATTCTCGAGCAATATTTGCATTAATATTATTTATAGTTACCGTAAGTATTTCCTGTAGTAAACTGTAATACTGGGTTAAACTATCGTTGCGAAAGCACTCAAAAATGTGTGTCAAAAACTGTTCCGCACAATTATGAAATCGTCCATTTACACCACGAACCATTTCATAGAATAAATTACCACATCCTACGATGCCATCGCAATTGGTATTAATGGTTTTTAGAATACTAGCGATTAACGCTTGTTTGTCCCGTATATCACGGGCCACAAACGAGAAGCATTCGGCCGCAAAATTTGAAATCTCGATTTTGTTAGAATCGCTCAAAAGGGGCAGAACTAATTTGAATATCATTGTAATTTCTTTTTTCAAGAATGGCTTTAGTATCTTGAAAAGATGAGCCAGACAGATTAGAGTCCATTCGATTTGTTCCGGATCATTGGTGTTAAGTAAATTGATTAGCACGACCAAAAATCTTTTGAAGTATGGATAGAATTCCTCGCGTAGATCTTTCGCCAGAGCAACAACGAACCTAGAAATATAAAATATGAGAAATACTGAATGTTTAATATTAATAATGCAAATACACACTCTAATAGGGGCTGTAATGATAGGCCCGTTGACTTCTCTAAACATTTTTCCAAATGATCGATTACAAAATCTTTTTTATGTACTAATTGTGGCAATGTAACAATACGTCCAGTCTCCTTCAGAAACAAGCCAAATTCTTCAGTTAAATTCAAACCAAACCATTTCTCGTACGTGCTGTGGAATTGGGTTTCGGTGTCATCGTGCTCTTCATTTGGATGGGCGACATGATACAGTGCCTGTTTTCTTATATCTATTTCAGATATGCGATCCGAAAATGATTTGAACTAAAACGTGATACGAAATGTTTAACATCTGTTTTAATTAATTTATTAAACTCAAACTTACTTTGAAAATATTTTGTTTTGCGGTTTTCATTGTAGACACAAACGCACATGTTCAAAAATAAAATTGACAATTGACTGTCAAATAATAATATACTCTCGCAGGAGTACTAAACTAAATCCAAAACAATCACATCACTTTACTTAAAAAATTCCAACAACATTGTGTACTAAACGTCACACATTCAAACAAGATTTAGTACACATATACAAATAAATCTTTATTATTTGTTTTATTCTGATTGGGATTGGGATTTGATGTTTTTTCTACACATAAATCACACAACACAGCGCAGAGTAGAGTATGAGTTCAGTCAGTAACAGAGTCGCAGCTCAATTGTTTGAATTTTTGTGACGTGGATTTATTCGGGGTGTTGAAGTGATCAATCAAATCTTTTAATTTTATATTTTATCAAAAGTTTAATGTAAGTAAGATAATAATTAATTTTAGTTAATTATATAATATTTTGTAGTACATACATTTATTTAAAATTATGTGTAGCGTTAGTAAAAGCGGAAGGGATGGTATATTGGTATTCATTCTCCTTAAATTAGTGAAAACTTAAAAATTCTTATAGGAATCGAATAAAAGCTTGCAATTGTATTGTATTCTATATAATCGGTTACTGCACAGTGAAAAATAACTTTCGCGATTTGCCCATATTATTTTCAGTTATTCTAATTATTATTATTTAATTAACTGTTTATTTGGGTTTGTACAAATTATATATGTGTTGTATACAGTTAAGCTACTAAAATTATTCTATGGATATTTATCGATAAAAAAATCAGTGGTACCACTTGAATTATCATCGTAATGACGTGTTAATCAAAAAAAGCTCTAGTCATTTATAATTATTATATAATTGTTTGAATAAATATTATTGTTATTAATTATTATATAAAATATTGAAAAATCGTACGACATAAATTTTTCGTGACATGTACACTGCGTACATAAATAAGGGCTTGGTTATAAATGTATTTAAATTAAACTGGTTTCAGTTTAGTTCCCATCTGTTTAGCTTTGTTCTAATGTTCAAAACGATATTATTGGCATATCATGTTTCCATGCGAGTTATCCTAGGTTAACTCAAGTTTATGTGCATGGAAACGGAGTTTATGTGCATGGAACGGTAGAGATTCGATCCATATTAATTCAACAAAACTTTCCTGTTAACGTATTTTTTTTAAATCTGTTTAACGCGGTTTTCTATATTCATAAAATCATAATATGATCTATCTTTTAAAAAACTAATTGGCTGCATTCTACGTGATTGTTAAAAAAATTGCATTCAAAAGGAAACAGTATTTTGCAAAATTATTTAGGAAAATACAAATATTTTGAAAAACTATAACATGAACTCGTTTTAGTTTAAAATTCAAACTTAAGTATTTAATAAAGTTTACTTCATAATTAATACAAATATTCATAAATATATTTCATGCTAAAATAATTTTATTAATGAGGATTTTAGAACCAAAGCATAATTTCGTTTAACCGATAATTTGAGTATGTATTATACTTCAATACATAATTCCGTTTAAGAATATTCTGTATTCAATAACAATGTGTGGCCGGTTGTGTTTTTATAACATGTGCCATCGGGTTAATTCGAAGAGAAATAACTATTCATATACATATACATATTATGTATACGTATTGAATTAAATAAATCAAAGAATTCAACAACAATTCGATACAATAATATCTTAGATATTGTCCATCAATATTCCACATTTATCAAGATCCGAAATTTTTAAAATTAAATAAGGGTTGCCATTTGCATATCGGGATTAGACAACAAAAACAAATGTTTATTTATCGAAAATGGCTTTATTGCTTTATAAAATATTCTCCATGAAGCTCAATGCACTTTTACATGCGTTTAAACCAAACAAACGTTGACCTTGCAATTACTTTTTGATGTGCGGGAATAAAAAAAATTTATTAGGTGCCAAATCAATACTATACGGCGGATGATCCATTAATTCGATGTTTTGACCACTCAAATATTCAATTGTTTATGCCGATGTGTGATAGCCCGCATTGTCATGGTGGAGAATGATCCGACGGCCGCAGTTGGTTTTCCTTGTTTCGCCGAAGACTTCTGGTAAACAAATGGTTGTGTACCATTCATAATTGACCGTTCTACATTGCACCAATAATACGGTTGCACCATGGCTCGTTTCAGGCTCGTACGCTTAGATCAAAGATAAGTCACCTGTCACGATGTTTTGAGGCATGTTTTGAAGCACTGTGGTCATATTTTTTGAGCATTTCTTTCTAATTATAACGCGAACAAATCTTTTTGACGGCCAAATCTTCATGCAATATTGAATGTATGCTGGTCCCACTAATGCCTCAATCTCACGATAAATCACATGATGATCTTGCAGTATCAGTTCATGCACGGCATCAATGTTTGCCGGAATAATAACCGATTTTTCAACGACCTTCACGAAATTCGAAATTAAGCGAACTGCGACCTCGACTGTATTCTGTAAGTTATTCTGTCAGTTACATGATGGCAGTACTTGGGTTGCCCTATTATGTAGAATATAAAAGACAACCTATGTAATTCACTAATTAAAATTTCTATGATTTAGAACATTTTTAAAATGCGTAAATATTAATTTAATTATTCCAAAATTAATAACATCGCCAATATATTTAAACTTTGAGTATTCATTATATATCGAAACTACAGCGAATTGTAAAATTGATTTAAAAGAAATTTATAAAATTGGTAATTGATATTTTATCGAATAAATATATAGAAATCGAGCAGAATTCCATACGGAATAGCATATCATTTTGTTCTTGAAAAGAGACCCAAATGTCTTATCGAATATCGAAAAAATGATGTTACAACATCCCACCCCAGAAGTGACGATTTTCACCAAATCAAAGAGTGAATAATTTTATATGTATAGCAAATAATATCATCATGATAACAGTTCATAACTATAAATCAATCTCATTGTAATAATAAAGTACTTGCTCACTCACTTAACAGCTTATGTAAAGCATACACAATTATTCAACATATGAATATGTATCAACATATGTTATATCATATATTATAGTTTTATCAAAGCAAATCGGTCCTTATATATGCGATAAAGATAATTGAAATTGAAAATATTTGCTTAGTGGATCCAAAATTACACACACATTGGTGAAGTGTATATTCAGTGGCGGATTAATTATTCAAGTCATTTTCGTTTTCATTCAAATTGCGGTGGTTATGCCCTTTCGTATGTTGCTATACAACATAATTTACAACACCTAATAACTTTAAGAATAGGCTTGACCTATGACATCTCTTTAACTTGATGCTCATTAAATAGCGTGTAAGTAAGATAACAAAACGTTATTGCATGTTTTGCAAAAATTATATCAAAACTGTTTGCGATAAGAACGGAACTAAAAATATATATACATATATTTGTACGTTGTGTATTTATTTTAATCGTATTTTGGTATATACATCTATTCAATAAAATTATGTAATTGACATGATTCCACGTTTTTTTTGTTGTATTTTGATAATCATTAAAAAATGTGTTACAGTTTTGTTTGTTTTATGTGTACATATTTTTGCTATAGATAGATGCATTGTGAACAAAAGGATAATTTTGACTCAAAACAACTGGAACCAGCACTGCATCTAGATCGTGCTTTTTACGAAACTCCGTTTCTTTTATCGAAGTAAGTTTGTTACAGGCGTGCGCAAGTATATACGAGTATAGTAGACATAAACTACCCACTATACCGATATTAAATCTATTAAGATTATGCATACTTATATATGTAATTAATTCTACAAATTGTTTGTTGTTATTTATTTTAAAAATAGCTTCTTTGAAACTGGAGATGAGGAAGTTAATCCGATAACGTCAAAATGCGAACTTTTCTTTGATCCAATTTTTCCAAATGGCGTTGACTTACTTAAACAAAACATACGTATAGCAAAAGAGTTATATGGTTAACAAAATTCAATTTCCCACCGGTAAATTTTAAGACAAAATCTAACTGTAAAACTTTATATAATTATACATAATTATGGATATGGTGATGTAAGACGCTTGAAAAACTGAAATTTGCTCAAATTATTTATTAGAATATTTAGAAATTCATAAATCGGTTATTTGTATCACCGGCAAGTAATCTAAAATTAAACAAATTTTCAAAATTTGAGAAAATTTCAATTTTGAAAAATTCTAATGTATTTAAAATTTGAGTAATCTTTAAAAACTCTATTTATTAAAAGTTTTGAGATATTAGCGAAGATTCGAAAAGTGGAACTGTAAATCTTAGCTTTCGCTCATCAGTTGAAAAACACAAACAATTTGTAACTAAAATGGCTTTACGAATTTATTGAAAGATACCGAAATTTGGAGATCATAAAACTTTTTAAAGACTTTGTAAAATCCATTGTAATGTTCTGGATTTCATTACTAACCCATCGATTCCATTATCCCCTTGCACATATGTATATTGAGATAAATCAACCATCTCAGTTCGACGATAAACCAACGACAAGGCCACTAAAAAAATAGGAGCGTCGTCGTTCAATGGCTAGGTTACGATCGAAGAAAACCGGGTTGGGTTAACTTATACAAATATTTGCTTGCGAGTCTCAAAGTGGTTTTAACCGTTCCTTTAAATGAGTGAATGAGTAAGTAGAATAGAAATAAAAAGTTTTCTTACTATTTATATTCATTAGATTTTAGTACCGGCTTCCACTAACACTCCATATTTGTAATATTCTTTGGATTACAAAGTTTTTTTGTGTACTGATAATTTGTTTATATTTTTTTAATTTAATCAGTCTATAGAAGCTAGTTATTATTTGAAATATCTCATTTTACTTGGAACTAAACATTTAAAGATAACGAATGTAGTTTAAGGCTAATTTTATGCATTTGCTTTCGAGCTTTGGCTTTTAGCCAAAAAATACTTTTCCTTTCCGCATTTGCACACAAATCATTTACTTTAGCATTTGCTACTTTTATGCATTCGGTCCAATTAATATCTTATATTTTTAAAATCATACAGCTCTCTCTGTTTTCAAGATACTATAGCACATTCTGTAGTACCTTGTTCAATATTTTTAAGGCGATGTTTGAAATGCAGATATATAAGTTGGACTGGCGATGCCTATGTAGAATTAGCTATTCAATTTTCTATATCGCTTTTCTGCTACTGTAGTACGGGAAGGCGAAATTATGATTGTTTAATGTTTAATTTAACTGAAATATTGTTGTTAACCTCGTCCTCAAAATCTGAGCAATTTTTATTTTGATCTAAGTTATATAACTGCACAGCGGCATATGAAAACAGTGTACAACAGAAGTTTTTCTTCCCTCGCATAGTTCATTTAATCTAATCTATACATAAAATCGTCGTCTATATTATACCAAATTATCATATATTACATAACCATGTTCTGTTTCATAATTAACATCGTACTCTTATCAAAAATTTATTCTACTTGAAGTATAACCTACTTGCAGCCAAATTACAGTATAGGATTCAACATTTAGAAATTAATTCAATTCGGTGTAAATTTGAGATTCAAATTCGTAAACGAATACTATACAAAAATTGTAAAGCACATGCTTTAATAGAACAAGATCTTCGAAGCTTAGATTATATAAATGCCAAGGTTATTACTTAATTATATCATAAACTTTGAACCATAATTTTGGCTTTAGACAAGTTAACTTGGTAATTATTATTGGTGATTAAAATAAGTACATACATGCATACGTCGTATTTCGAAATATTTCCGTTAATAAATAGTTAAGATTTTCAACATTTTACTATAACTTTATTATAGTTATGTTTGGATGTGAAAGTTGGGCGCTGACGGATGAGTACGAGAGATGGCTCCTTACATTTGAGAGAAGAATCATGCGGGTGATTTACGACCCAAAACGCGAAGTAGATGGTACATACCGAGCTCTGTACAATGTCGAGGTCAGAGATCTGATGAAGATCCCCGACATTGTACCTGAAATATGATCTAAGTGAGTACGCTGGCTCGGTCATGTTCTGCGTGTTGATCCGTGATAAATTGTGGAGCGATCTCTGAAGGAAAAGCCACCATATGGTAGGCGCAGAGATCGTTGCAGGCGACGATGGCTCCACGATGTAGATAATGACTTGGCTTCTTCAGGTTGTCTAAGAGAGTATGAAGACCAAGCCTAGCTAGCATCGAAATCGTTGGAGCTGGATTGTTGACTCAGTAAGAGGCCAGTAATGGCCTATATATACTGTTTAACATTATTATTATATTAACGGTCACGGAAGTCGATTTTAGTTGAATCGACTGACTCATTATAATATAAATTATCATTGATTGTTATAACTACAAAAAAGAATTCTTGATAGGCACAATTGCCGAGGACCTTGATTTTGTGTGCAAAGTGTATTTAAAATTTTAAAGTATACAGTAAAACCACAACCGAAAAAAGTACCTTACACATTTATTGGATCTTATCTTAACACCGATGTTTTTAAAATCGTGATTGAAATCGTGATAATTGAAATGATATTGGTGTGCATATATGTGTGTTCATATATCCGTGTTGTTTTGGTACAAAATTAAAGCATGACTATATTTTAAAAAAATTTTAAATTCAAAATTGGTGACGATCCTATTCCTCTACTTAAATTTAAGTTCGATATCAGTAAAGGTATAGTGTAATTAAAGGATCAATTATGTAATTAAATATGGGTTCTCAAATTCTTTGAATCGATCGATTGTGGTACCAGGCGTATCTTAATTCTCATCTTTTTGTTTTATTTACAAATAAGTTAATATTTTAAATCAAATATTTTACACGTCCGTATAAAATATCTAAATGGTTGTCACACTCTTCGAAATGTATTTCGGGAACCGAAATTCAAAAATAATCAATATCGTACAAATGAAAAACACCAAGCAAAAAAAAAAAAAAAAAATTAAACTCAAGCTTCAGCTGAGAAAGATATGGCATATATTTTTGTTTGGTTCTGGAACTTTGATATTTGGGGCTCTGGTCCAAAAGGTTGCTCCTTCACTGCAACGCTTCAGCTCACCAAAACCGACAATTATAGTTTATATCGATAGTTTACGATACATATTTTGAATTTCCCTCGTATACCCAAATTTCGATTTTATTTTATATGCATACCAATTTTATAAACACATTCATACATATATTTCATATTGAATATATGTATATACTATATATAGCCAAATAAAATTCAAAGTCTGAAAATACTAAAAATACTAAAATAGTTTCGTACTATTGCACACAGCCATATATGTATGTACGTATGTGTATATCGTGTATTGTGTGCTTCGGTGCGTTTTAAACTTGAAAATTATTTTTTGTAAATCAAAACAAATAATTATAAATAATAAAACCACGATTACGTAAAACTACATATGTATGTATATAATTTTATATGCATTGAATATATTAAGTACGTACAGACATAAATAAAAATAGTTGTACCCTTGAAATTTTCAATTAGTATTTAAAATGTAATTGTATATGCACATATGTAATATACAGTTGACAGGTCAATAACTTCAGTTTCATGAAGAAAATGAAAATTTTTAAAGAAAACCGATTTCTACTCTAACCATTAGCATTTTATTCTATGCCAAATATATGCATACTTAGCACTATTTATTAGTATATCAGTCAATAATGCACAGTAAACCAGGTGGTGGTGCATGCAAGTATATACATTGTACATAATCGAACGAAACTTTATGTTTATTGTATTAGATCTGCTCTGGCTAATTTCAAAAGTAGAATAAATTAGAAGTCACGACACAATAATTCGCAGTGTTATAGGGGGATAACAGCTGGGATTGATCATTACACATCGTCTTTTGCGCAATCTTTTGGCGCTGGATATCATATTACATAGTGTATCCTATATCTAAAGGCGTGATTGAGATTTTTGCGGGTTCATTTAAAATTTATACTTTTCCTAATCAAATTTAAATCTTTTCCAAATCAAGTTCAATCTCAATCTTTAATTCCTTTGATACAATTGAATTTAATCTTAAGAAATCTAAATATTTCAAACTTTAAGGGTACAAATATTTAACTATATGTATCTATACTTTATTCAAGTCTATATAAATTTGACCTGATTATCAAACATAATTTGCCTTACTTAAGATAAAGTCAAAGAGGTGGTTAATTTTGTTGGACATCACGCATTTATTTTAATTGAGTTGAGTATATATAGTACATGGTGTTTTGGAGTGTTCTCATGTAGTAGGTTTTCAATCCAGGTGATTTCAAGATACGGTGGCAATTGCTTCAGGTTAAGGTGGTATATGCTGTTATGTAGCGTATACAATTTTTTGGATAATCTCAATGCTGCTGATATGTTTGATGTAAAAAGGGCAACAGACATTGACGGCATATTCAAATTGGGATATGACATAGGTATAATACACGACCTTAATTGTGTCGAGGTCATAAATATCCTCTGTCCAGCTCTTAATAAAACCAAACATTGAATTTGCTCTGGCGATATCATTCAATGTGCTTAGTAAAGCATGTCTTTTCAACGATAGTAACCCGTAGGTTCTTGATTTCGAATACTTGTTGTAAAAGTATTTCATAAATTTAATATTGTTGTATAACAGGATTCACTTTCCGATGGAATAAGAAGGTCTTACACTTGTTAATATATACACCAAGTCGTTACATTCTCTTCTTGCAGTTTGTTTGTATCATTAAGGGTCTTCATCGCTCTGTAGATTTTAAGATCATATGCAAACATAAATTCAATGAGGTTCGTTGATGTTGATCTTTTTGGCATAGAACCATGCAATGTGAAAAATATCGTGTAATTAACATTTTTAATGAGTTGCATGGAGCCAGTTAAAATTGCTTAGGATTATATTGAAAATATTGATGTTATACCTCTATAACATGAGACATCATTTCTTGCTTCAGTTTTAAAAATTGGTGTCACTTTGGTTAATTTCCATTTCTGAGGAAATTAAAGTGCGGCTGGCAGCTGGCAGAAAGGAGAGCCACCATATGGTAGGCGCAGAGGTCGTTGCAGGCGACGATGGCTCCACGGTGTCGAGAATGACTTGGTTTCTTCAGGTTATCTAGGGCAGTATGAAGATCAAGCCTAGGATCGAAACCGTTGGAGCCAGATTGTTCATTGTACTCAGTAAGGAGCCAGTAATGGCCTTTAAATACTACTTATTATTATTATTATTGATCTAAAAGTTTTTAGAGCTCGATGAATATTCCCGCCTACAATACGTGGTGTTAGTATAGATACGTTGTTAACGGTTTTACACTACTATTTAGATTTTCATACTTATTGATGTCTTGTGGCTTGTATACCGATTGGAAAAACTTCAGCGAACATGTTCAATATGACTTGAGGGTCGCAAGATTTCATTCCAGTAAATGTCATGTAAGCTACCATTATTCACGTTTTGTTTTAAAAAAGCTTCAAAAGTGTTTAGGATCTTTTCTTATTCTTTCCTTTATAGAGCTAATACAGTTTTTATACTTTCTCAAAGTAACTTTTGAAATTTTGGCTACACATTCTATGAATTAATGGTTGCCCTCCTCAGAATAATATTTGAGATTTTTTTGTATGCTTTATATGGCATGTTTTTAAAATTAATCAATTTGTCATCATGCCATGGAGAATATTTGTTCGATGTGGTCACAGCGGTGGAAAAAAAACATTCTATGCCCTTAAATAAGATGTTATAGAATTGCTCAAAGTTTACATCTATATTCCTGCTGATTAGCTCATCCTACCAGTTAATTTGTTCGACATATAGACGAAAGTTTATTGTATCTGCTTTTATTTTGAGTTGTAATACGTCCTATGATTTTGATGATTGCTAGTACCATTGATTTCATCGCTCTTCAATTTTAATCGATTGTGGTTGATGTCATTAAAGACGAATGGCGATAGTGACTCATTAATTTTAAATACAACCGGTGCATTTGTAAAAATCAGGTCCAGAATTCTATTATCTCGCAAATTTGACTCAGATTTGTATCAAAACCGGTATCAATGAAAAGACACTCTGTTTCTGTACTAACAATTAGAGGCAAGAGTTGACCAGTTTCTTATCTCAATACTCCACATTAAATATCAGTATCTTGAATTTGTATTTTCAGATTCCAAATTCTAGTGAGTGGACTGAAAATTTCAGCCTTCATTCTCTAACTAGCCCAACCTTTTTATTTCCAGCCAGAGTCAACTATGTAATTTTCAGGATTAAAAATAAAAATTGTTGTCTCCAAGTTCTAATTTCTAGATTATACATTCTAAAGTGCAGGCCACGGCGCCATCTAACTCTTCAGAGTTAATATTATAATCTCCAAACTATATACATATATACATATTCAACATATACAAAACGATTTCAAAAACAATTTAATTTGATTTCTGTTATTTTTTATCGATATGCTGCTTGTCAAACTCCTAATCCTGGTTGAGAATCGAAGTTATTCTTGGGATTTTTTTAAATCCTGGTTTGCCGTTTATCATCTGCAACCGCCGATGTTAGCTTTCCACATTATTTTGGTTTTTTGAGTAATTTTGGGTAATTTTCCTTGGACCCGCAACTGTCCAAAAGCTTGGGGAATATTATATACTTTGGTTGTGCCCTTCGATTTATTGTCCGGGTCATGTCGTAGAAGTTAAACCATTTCCCACTTTGCATACCATCGGGATATGCTCGGAATTCATTTTATATGTATGAACGCTTACCTTTTTTTTATTGGATTTCCTTTTTGAAACTTTGAGCTTCATCAAATTTAAACCCATTAACTAGCAAAATTATTATCACCTCCACGTTCTGAACTGTAGTCAAATCAATCTGTTATGTAGTGTTCATAAAGCATCGGTTAAATATATCGTGGTATAGAATAATAGAAAGTTAGCATTTTAAATGATTTGATAGGAAAACAATTACGATGGCATTTTTGTCCCGATGTTATGAACGCTTACCAAAACTTGATAATCAAAAATTAATTGAAATATTCGTTGATAAATCAATTCCGTTGCTCACTCAATCATTTCTTTTGACCTTTTAAATGTATAAGTTAAGATAATTTACTAAAAGATTTTTTAAATATGATTGAATTGCTATTTGAATATTCCATTACGTCGTTGGAACTTTATAGTTGTGAATATCAAATTCCTGAAAATGGCCTAGTTGACATTCAATTTCTTTAGTTGTAGTATAGTGAAATTTATGGCCTAATCGAACAGTTTATCAAAATTTAAGAAGATTTAAATGTTTTTGAAATATTACAATCGTTGTTAATTAAGGTACTATCAGTAATTTATTTTAACATTCTAGCACGTACATACGTACTATACTTATGTATTGTCACATTTTAATTTTACTTTGTGTGTTACATTATCACGATAGCAATTAATCATTCGAACCTTTTGCACTTAGTTGTGCGTAATTATTTTGCAATGGCCTAAATTTAAAACAGACTACGATTATCTTTAATTATAATTAAAATTGTTATGAAATTTTACTTTTACTGTATAGTTTTGTATCCTTACCTGACTGAGTAATCATTTGGATTAAGTTGTCAGTGAAATATTTGACAATAGTCGATATAACGTAATATCAAAATTATACGTTTTTTTAAACTCACTTCAAATTTAAAGGTGCGTTTTCATAAATCACACAAACTCGGGGAAGTACACCAATCCACAAGTATGATAAAATTCGAAAATTCCCACTCTAGTTTTTTTGGCGTTTGTATGAATAAATTTTAAAAATTTCCATTGTTTTTACTTACAGATAATCATGGCAGGAAAAATAAAGGCTGGTCCAGTAGTCGATGTTCTCGGGGACGAAATGACCCGAATCATTTGGGACGACATTAAAAATAAACTAATTCTTCCATTTCTCGATATTGAACTACACGTGTATGATTTAGGAATTGAACATCGAGACAAAACGGATGATCAAGTAACGATTGATTGTGCTGAGGCCATTAAAAAATACAATGTTGGAATTAAATGTGCCACAATTACCCCGGACGAGAAACGTGTCGAAGAATTTAAATTGAAAAGCATGTGGCGATCACCAAACGGAACTATTCGTAATATCTTAGGTGGGACAGTATTTCGGGAAGCAATTATTTGTAAAAATATTCCACGTTTGGTTACCGGATGGGATAAGCCTATCATTATTGGACGTCACGCGCATGGTGATCAATACAGAGCTACTGATTTTGTTGTTCCATCGGCTGGGCGTCTTGAAACCCGATTCTATCCAAAAGACGGAGGTGAACCAATTGTTCATATAGTAAATGAATTCAAAGGTGCTGGAGTCGCCATGAGTATGTACAATACCGATGAATCAATTATCGATTTTGCCCACTCATCATTTAAATATGCTTTGGACCGAAAATACCCAATGTATTTGAGCACAAAAAATACAATTCTCAAAAAATACGATGGTCGTTTCAAAGATATATTTGAAGAAATATACGAAAAAGACTACAAGAAGGCATACGAAAATGCTGGTATTTGGTATGAACATCGTTTAATCGATGATATGGTCGCTTATGCCATGAAATCAGAGGGTGGATTCGTTTGGGCATGTAAAAATTACGATGGTGATGTACAATCGGATTCGGTTGCACAAGGTTATGGTTCATTAGGTTTAATGACATCTGTTTTAATATGTCCCGATGGTAAAACAGTCGAGGCTGAAGCAGCCCATGGAACCGTGACTCGCCATTATCGTATGTACCAACAAGGCAAGGAAACATCAACAAATCCAATTGCCTCAATTTTCGCATGGACTCAGGGATTATTGCACCGTGCCAAACTTGACAATAATGCTGCGCTAAAAAATTTTGCCACAACACTTGAAAAAGTATGTGTTGACACAATTGAATCTGGATTTATGACGAAAGATTTGGCCATTTGTATCAAAGGCATGAACAATGTGAAAGCAGGAGATTATTTGGAAACATTTAAATTCATGGATAAATTAGCGGAAAACCTAAAAACAGCATTAGGAAAATAAGATGCGTGCATAAAGCTAATGCGCGCAAATTTATTTCATAATTCCTTTGATTGGACCATAAATTAGTTTTGTAAGAAAATGGTGGTGTTTATATTGAAAATACATTTTTTGTAATACCGGATAATTTTATTAAAAAAATAAAAAAGTGTTTATTATATATTTGATATAAATATTCCAAATAATAAAAGTTTTAATTTAATAATGGACTATTGCAACTATAGGTAAGTATCAAGTATATTTCTAGAGAATGAGTATAAAATTGCGATTTGTGATTTCTACAGGATTAAAAATTGAATTCAGAAACGTGGAAACAGTGAATAAACATTCACGCCAACTTCTGCAAAGTCAAGTTCAATTTAGATGGAAGCAGGTTTGCTGCAAATTCTGTTTCTCGATGAAAGCACACCGTTCTATAATAGATGATTCAGACTTGGTCAACTATTGATTTGTTAATGATCACAAAATATTACAATGTTTAAAATTCAATTGTATGTTTTAGAATAAAAAAAACTAAACAAATTCTTAATAAATATATAATCTTTATTGTGTATGCACATTCATCGGGCTTCCACAAGTGCCATAAACGGCTGTATAGTAGGAGTGGCCCCATCAACCGGTGTTGCATTCGGTAAGCTTTGCCCAGCTGGTATAGAGAATTTATATTTTTGTAACATTGTCGTTAAAAATAAAAATAAATTTGTTCTTGCCATTATTTCGCCCATACATCGGTGGCGGCCAATACCAAATGGTACATAGTAATCGGGAATACATATTTTATTATCTTTAATAAATCTCTCAGGGTCAAAATCTTTCGAATTATTTCCCCATAGGTCAGAATTTGTTGTAACTTCAAGAAACGAGGCCAATACCATGGTATCTTTTGGTATATCGTATCCACATAATTTTGTGTCGCGTAACGCACGATGAGGTATTCCAAATGTGTTCGACATGAAGCTTCGAATCGATTCTAAAACAACAGCTTCACAATATGGTAAACTAAAAAAAAAATACGAAATATTAAATTTAAATTGTTAATTAGATCTGATACAACTGATAATTTATACTTTGGTTTATCATCGAATCGTGGAGCCCGGTTGGGTCCAACCACACGATCTATTTCCGATTGGCATCGTATTTGAATTTCCGGGTTCCTTATTACATGCAACATACAGAACGAGAATGATTTAGTGGTTGTTTCCGAACCAGCCATAAACATGTCCAAACATACGGCCAAAAGTTGTTTTTCGGTGAAAAATGAAGCATTTTTGATTCCACGCATTTCCATTTCTCGCAAATAGGCGTCCATCAAATCGAGCGGTTCATTTTCAATTTTAAAATTCTGTTTATGTTGATGCAATTCTTTTTCGATGAAATTAAACAGCTTTTCGTGTATGACTATGAATTCATTATAGCCTGATAGGTTTGGTGCAATAAATCGTAAAAAAGGGAAATGGCTAAATAGTGCTCCCATCATATCCAATCTTTCAAATAGTTGATGTAATAAATGTTGTAATTTTTTTAATTCATTATTATTGTAATTATATCTTAGGCCAGTCATCAGCTTCCACAGCGTGTTCAATATGTACACACTTCCAAAATTTTTTATTTGTAATAAAAGTTTGCCTTCATTTTGGTCCATCATTTCTTTTAAGTCTATCACAATTTGTTCAGCTTCATACTCTATCATTTCCATCATACCTTTACGGGCGAATCCAAACTCTTTTAAATGTCGCATTAGAAATCGTCGTTGTTCGAGCCACAATTCTTCATCGGTTAATAGCACACCATATCGTTTGCCCCATGTACGTGTTTCAAAAAGCGGTCCTGTCGGTCTACCATCTAAATCCTCGTTTAATAACATTTCTTTTAATGCCGACACAGACAACGCCACAACTACTCGATCTTTTCCGATTTTTAATCCGATTACATCTTCAGAGGCATAACGCTTGGATAAATTTGAGAACGCTTCAATAAGCATTCCATTTTTTTTACGTTCTTTCACCACAGTCAATGCACTACCGATTATTGGGAACCATATCGGCCCTTTGGGAAAATTTCGCGGCTTAATACAACTGATAAATGTTATCAGTAGTAGTGTCAATACATAAAATGCAGCCGAATAAAACATTATGGTATGTTCATACGGGATCGATTTACCTACAAGTAAGTAATAAAAATATCTGTTATTTGCGTTAACTATTTATTATGCACTATAAGAAAAGTGAAAGTATTATGTCATTTCAGCTGTGATCTATAATATTATTTTTAACTACTAACATTATTTTTGTGCGCTTATCTCAGTTAGACTTTCATTTTTCTCGCACATACTTTTTATAAGTAGTTAGATTGCACAATTCGCACAAATTTACATAATTTCTTGGAATTTTCTTTTTCAAACAGGTTTACATTTGTTTATTAGTAGAAATAATTGTGGAATAATGAAATGAAACAATTATGTATAGGAAAACTACAAAATCAAGGTTTTTTCCATGAGAAAGATCAGTAATCTAGCGGTCTTCGATGTCTGAAAATAATACTACGATTTTCTTTGGCCAAGCCAATGAGATTTATTATACGAAACACCAGTCATCAGATGTAGTCAAATAACTATTATAAGTTATTTGGATGTAGTACAGATAGTTTGATTATAATACAGTATGATAGTACAGGTAAAAAACTGCTTGTTCGACAGTCCATCAACAATTTTATAACTTCACTATCAAAATAATAAATGATTTCTACGCACATAATGTGTTATCGTATTTCACTAACGAAAATTAATTTTCTTCTGTTTGAATAGACAGAAAATATTGATAGAATGATTTATTTGTTTCGTAAATAAATCGTACAAAACGTAAATATAGATATTAGTTATTTATAATAGTCATAAACAGTGTTATATTGACTTATTAAATTTTAACTACATATCTGCATCTTTCACATTGCCATAAATTTAAATACTTTACTTACTTTTCACTGAATTCTAAATATATTTTAAATTCACTTATGTATATTTTAAAAAAATCACTGTATTACAAGTATTTTAACGTTCACAAAACTAATAATATCCATGTACACTTATTTGGCTTGCAGTTTATCGATATTATTCAAGAGACTAAACTCTTTTATAATGTAACGAGTGGTAATATATACAGATTACCCCACTTTCTTAAGAAAATGAATTTTCTTTCATCCAGTTTTTATTACATAAAGCACGTTAGATAATTTTTAGAGACAACTATTATAGATGAGAGCAAAAAAAATGAATTGGAAAATTTTAAATGGATCTTTTAGACATTATTAATTATTTAATAACTACATACCGGTTTTTAATGTGGATAGGAAATATATTTTTTATTTATCGTTTGTCGGTTGCAACAAAAAAATGTATCGAAAACGTTTGAATACTGCATTGACCGTGAGCTAGCCTTGTTATCGTAAACCCAATTTTCAGTTTAACTATTTGTTTATAAACTATGTCCTAAATACAAATAATTAAAAAGGGTTAACCTATTTTTACAGATTCAAGAAATTGAAATAGGTATAATTAAGAGATTCCACTTTTCAAAGAATTTTGAGAGACATATAAATATTAAGTAAATTAATTCAAATAATTCGCAAAATCAATAGAATCTCAAAAATCCACAGAAGCTCATGAAGCGAAGAAAATCAAATAATACTTATAATAATAATACAATAGGATTTGGATTAAATTCAAAACATCTATAATATACTCGTATAATTTAGAGAATACTAATATTCCAAAGAATTAACACAATCTTCCAGAGAGTTGAAAATAACATATTATCTAAGAATTACATATACTAGTTCACAGAAACGATATCAGGATCTTGTCAGCGACAACATTAATGAAGCTAATTACCAGTCTGACTGCGTGAACTCTGTCTGGAAGGTACTGAAAACTTCGGTTGTCAGTGCTGCTCAACAGACTTTAGGTATAGTGAAAGTCAGACCCAAGAATGATTGGTTTGATGACGAGTGTCGTCTTGCAGTTGAGCAACAAAATATAGCCCATAATGAAGTGCAACAACGTCTCACAATCGCGAGGAAAAACAAGGCTGCTCTTGCAAGAAGGGCAGCTAAGCGGATTTGTAGACGGAAGAAGCGAGAATGGTGGAAGGCCGAGGTTCTGAAAGTACAACAACTCAGTAATGAGCGCAGTTCGCGTAATCTCTTTAAAGGAATTACTGGACTGAACCATACTTTCAGGCCTACGTCAACCGCCATTCGGGACCGGGATGGAAACCTCTGTGTCAATATCGACGCAGTACTTGACGCATGGAGTGGACACTTTACTGACCTGCTTGATGTCCATCATGCGTCACAGACTGTTGTTGAGCCACCTCTAATACAGACTGCGGAGATTTGCACTGAGGAGCCATCCCATGAGGAATTCACTAAAGCCATGCAGAGATTGAAACGAAACCGTGCACCTGGAGTGGACTGCATTAATTCGGAGCTCTTGATATTCGGAGGGGATACTTTGTTGAACTGTCTTTTCGACCTTATTCGATTAGTATGGCGAACCGAAGTTATGCCTGACGAATGGAAAGTGGCCGCGATATGCCCCATCTTCAAGAAGGGAGACCGCTTGAAGTGTGAGAATTATCGCGGTATAGCTCTCCTTTGCACAGCTTACAAGTTACTGTCATACATTGTATTGGATAGAATCACTCCTCTGGCGGAGGGCTTGGTTGGTGACTATCAAGGAGGATTTCGTCCGAATCGATCAGTCACCGATCAGGTCTTTTCGCTGCGGATGATTCTATCTAAATATTATGAGACATCCATCCCCGTACATCAGGTGTTCCTGGATTTCCGGCAGGCCTATGACTCGATCAATCGAGAGAGTCTATGGTCTGCCCTGGAATACCTAGGAATGCCAACAAAACTGGTACGACTATGTAGGATGACAGTGACGCAGTCTCAATGCTGTGTTAAAGTTGAGAACAGGCTATCGACAAGTTTTGTAGTTAACTCGGGTGTTCGGCAGGGAGATGCTCTGTCCCCGATACTCTTTAATCTCATGTTGGAGTACATCTTTCGTAAAACTGAAACACCGCAGCGTAACATCTTATATCGCCAGTCCAATCAGGTGCTTGCATATGCAGATGACATATGCGTGATTGGACTGAATAGCAACGGAGTGAAAGAAATACTTGATCCGCTTGTAGAGTTTTCAGCTTCTGTTGGACTTCAGATCAATGAGTCCAAAACGAAATACCTGATCTCAGGTTTTAGGGACAGTGGCACACCAGATTTTAGTAGTGGCCACCACACGTTTGAGGGAGTGAGGAGGTTCAAATATTTGGGTTCTCTTATCACTCACGATAATAGTGTGGGTGAGGATATTAAAGTGCGGCTGGCAGCTGGCAGTCGTTCTCTGTATCCTCTAAGGCCACTGCTAAAATCTAAACACTTATCAAGTGCCGTGAAGCTGAAACTTTACAAAGCGTTGATCAGGCCCGTTGTTATGTTTGGATGTGAAAGTTGGGCGCTGACGGATGAATACGAGAGATGGCTCCTAACATTTGAGAGAAGAGTCATGCGTGTGATCTACGGCCCAAAACGCGAAATAGATGGTACCTACCGAGCTCTGTACAATATCGAGATCAGAGATCTGATGAAGATCCCCGATATTGTACATGAAATAAGATCTCAGCGAGTACGCTGGCTCGGTCACGTTCTGCGTGCTGATCCGGAACGAATTGTGCAGCGATCTCTGAAAGGAGAGCCACCATATGGTAGGCGCAGAGGTCGTTGCCGGCGACGATGGCTCCACGATGTAGAGAACGACTTGGCCTCTTCAGATTGTCTTAGACAGTATGAAGACCATGCTCAGGATCGAAACCGTTGGAGCCGGGTTGTTGACTCAGTAAGGGGCCAGTAATGGCCTTTAATACTGTTTATTATTAGTTCACAGATCCACATAATACATAGAAATTCAATAATCCAAAACAATTTAAAAATATTTAATTTCCAAAATTTCTAAATATTAAATTCAAAATTATTCAGAATCCAAACAATCTATAACATCCAAACAATAATTAAAATAATCCACTATTCATAAATTAAATGAGCAGACAATCCACTATTCATAAATTAAATGAGCAGAATATACCCAAATCAGCTAAACGAATAGATTATAGATACAACCAATATGTCACTCAGTTCTATACATATCTCCTAACAAACAAACCTTTGAATAGTTCTTTAGATCACTTTGGCGTAGTAAAATGCAATGTAAGGTTAAACATGACACATTTGATTTAAATTTTATTTAAGTCAAATTTATATACATATTATACTAACTCAATCAATTTTTTGATGAAAAGAATTATTAACAATACGATTATTGATATTGGAGAAATAATTGGCTTTAGAAATTTTGAATTTGAAGATCTTACAGTTTTTGGGCAACTTACAACTTATCAAGGAGTTCGAACTGGTCCACTAGGTACAGTCGATTAATCAATTTGATCAATTTTCGATATTTATTTATTTTTTAATTCCATTACATATATTCATATTTTTTTATTTGTCGAGTTTTGTGATTAAAAAACCATTGGAGTTTCAAGTAAAATATTCGGCTTCGGTTGTTGTATCGAATTCTACCCAGCTGAGTCTATGAGATTAAGGTACCGAACACAAACTCCGTATTTATGAAATACAACAAACAAAGCATTAGGCTATATAGCTGGACTGTTTCGATAAATGGTTTTTTTGTAATATTTTCGAACCCTAGTTTTTTCAATTTTCTCTATTATCACTTATTAATTTTTTCACGGTTGCCATAGTTTAAAATCTCACAGATTAGATTATATTAAAAATGGAGTCGTAGGACTTTTGTTCTTTTTGTTTACTGTGGCATGAATTCAGAACTTTTTGTGAATACCTCTGAATAATTTTTCCTCTTATAAATTTAAGTTATTTAGCAAACTTGGTTTCTAATTAAGTAAGATTTTAATTGAAATCAAGCTTTCAGAAATTATTTAACAATACAGATGATATTTTAATTATTCTGTAGTTGTGCAGAAGAGAGTTTTGCCGATAATATGGTGAATGTAAAAACAAATCAATTTTTGATGTTAAATCGTCAATTAATATTTAATTTTGATTACAAGCGACAGAAATTAATTAATACGTTTAAATCGAGCGCAGAGTGGCATTAATATTCAATTTTGTAACCAAACAATACATGTACCATCATCCCATGACCTTTAAATAAAACTATAAAAATTGTTTGTAAATTAATAATGTCAATATATTTGTTTGTTTTTTAGTGATTAATCAAAAAAAAAATTAAGATCCAGCATATAACTAAAAAATTTAAATTACAAAGTAGCATTAAAAATAATATATGTATATTCTCTTATACAGAAGATTTAATAATTATACAATTAATTCCTTTTTTTTTGTGTTTTAAATTTTAACATACATTTTTCATTCTTTCTTTTTTTATTAACAATTGTTGTTTTTTTATAACATAAGTATAATTATTTAACAAAGCTAAATAATATATTTTTTATATATTATTCATAAAGTTTTCTTTGTTTATTGTAAATACATCGTGTTTTTGTAATGTTTATAACTCACATTTTTAATGTGTAAATAATAAATATATGTATATTATAATTGTATATACAAATAAGAAAACAAAATTATTTTATCTATTAGTTTCTTAAATAAAATTATGTATAATTAAAATTAGTTAATTTAATAATAATTAATTAAAATAATAATGAAAAGTCGTTTACATATTTTACAACCAATGAAAATGCTATTCAATTTGATGCTAAATTAAATTTAATTGGCCAAGCTAAAAAAAAAACATAAAAAAAAACATAAATTAATAATTAAGAATAAACAAATTGTTTAAATTAATTAATAGTAGTGTTTTGTAGATGACAAGCATGAGCGTTAAATTCTAACCAAAATTTGGTAACAAATAAATGTTCGATACTCAAATAATTACCTAACAATTTCGCTAATGCCGATGTGGTAAGTATACATTAATTTATTAATTTTTTAGTTTTTAATTTTCTTGTCTTCTCAGACGCATTGTGGAAAGTGGGACCCCTATTACACTCAAATTTGATGTGGTTTAGATTTCGGTTCCCATATCTCTTCACAATTATAAAACCAAGAGCGTCGCTCTGATTTTGTCAAATTAGTGAAAGCTTCGTCAACATTTAGTTAAATTTATCTGTTTGATATTTTATATTGAACCATAATTTCGTCAACATTTTATTAAATTTGGAATTCAATGATGATGTATAAGTCACGGATTTTCACCTAAAGCTTGATTTACACTTGACGACTTTCGACGTCTACAAAAAACCTGAGATACAATGATTAAAATTTATTAAAGCGAGAACGAGAAAAATATATCGTCTGCAAAAAAAAAATCATACCAAAACGATCCCAGTAAACCAAAAAAAAGCAGATGCAAACGAAAAAAAGATGTCGAGCTTCATCTGCTACTATAAACAGACGTCAATTCATGTACTTAAAATGTATAATATACTAAATTTTGTACACACATTGAAAATAATTTAAAATATTATAGTTATTTTAGTTATTATAGTTATTATTAGTTATTTTTGACGTTTCTTGCAAATCTGCTTAATCGTTCAATGTAAAGCAAGCTTAATCTATTGGTTGAATTTCGGAACCGGCCTATATAAATTAGATCGTATGTATTATGTAAAAATTCTACTGGGAGTCTTGGATTTTACTTTTCTGAGTATAAATTCGAAGCCATATAAATCGTGACAAAGGGTCTTTTAGTTTAGATATATTTATTAAATATATATAAAGCTTTGCATAGTTTATCACCTGGGATAAAAAATTCCGAAAAAAATAGTCTTTATATAATTAGGGAAAGGAAATTAACACCAAAAGCTGTAAAGTTGCTTAAAAATAAAAAAAAAATTGTTTCTAATTCATTATTACCAGTGAATTTCGCTGCGTCTCCTTTTCAAGAATAATTTGCGTTTGCTGCTGATTAAATTTCAATACGGCCGCGATTACCTTAACTAGAGTTGTATTATTTTTATTTATATTCCCTGTTAAATATTGAAACATAATATTTTTTAAATATTCAAATTCTGTATTAGCTGAAATTCCTTCACTGTGATGCTGCATGGATACCTTTAAATATATAAATAAATCCGTTAGAATTTTAGCAAAGGTTTATCTGTATATATAGTCTATATTACCAAAGTTTCATCCAATTGACGCGATAATTTGTCATTTGCCAATTTTAATCGTTCATTTGATTGTTCTAATATTAAATAATTTTCACACTTCTGCTCCAGAAATAGATTACGATTTGATACGTCTTGAACTTCGTTCATTATTTTTTGCAATTTAATTTCTAAATCATCTTTTTCTTTTTGAATTACCAATATATTTGGTTCATCACTATCGACAATACTATTATTATTTTCACTATCAATATTATTACTACTAGTATTAAGTTGATTAACATTTACAGCAGTTACCATTTGAGCTTCGTTTATCGATAACTCTAATTTTAATTTTAATTCATTTATATCATCTTCATAAGACACTAGAGTTTGTTTTAGTTGTTCAGTTCCATTATTGAGGATATCAACTTTGCCGTTGAGCTCGTCAATTTGGAGGCTTTTTGACTGAATTTCGGTTTTGTACATATCAATTTCAAGGTCCAAGTTCGTTATTTTTTGATCGAGATCTTTTTTGGTGACGCCCATTCGAATTTGTTCTTCTTCAAGTTGTTTTGTCAGCGTGTTTAGGTATTGATTTTCAATTTTTAATTCCTCGTAGTTTTCTAATTTTTTCTCAAGATCGGTGGTATTTTTAGCAATTGATTCTTTCAGGGTTCGTCGTTCCTCCGTTACGGTGTGGAGAGTGTCTTTTAGTGTTGTGATTTCTTTTTTCGACAATTCGACAGTCGTCTTCAGCACTTTATTTTCCTCCGAAGCTTGATTAGATTGCTCACTGGTTGAACTAAGCAATTCTTTTAGTGCGTTTGATTCTTCAGTGGCGGATTGTAAAGATTTTTTTAGCGAATTATTTTCGTCTTTGGTCGATTTTAATAAATCCCGTAATGTATATGTCTCAGAGTTGGAAATTTGGAGGGATTCTTTCAACGATTGACTTTCAACGTTTAACGTGTTTGTGAGCTGCTTCAATGCATGATTGTCTTCCGTCATTTTCTTAAGTGTGTCTTCAACATCTAATAATGTGCCTTCGGCTGACGTAAGAGATTCATTTAATGTATTTTTCTCGTGCTTAAGGATTTCAATTGTCTGTTGTAAACTCTTATTTTCATTTTTAGCTTTTTGTAATGTATCTTTTAAAGATTTTAGCTCGGCGGTTTTCTTATCAGCATGATGAATTGAATTTTTCAGTGTTTCGTTTTCATCTGTAGTGATTTTTAACGAAAGTTCTAATTCATTAAATAGAATTTGACTGTTATTGAGTTCGGTTTTCATCTTTTCATTAGAATCCTGTAATTTTAATTTATCATTTTCCAAACTCTTTAAATTATCCATTAAACATAATTTTTCTTTTTCGATCACTTCTAGCTGATCCTGTACTGATCGATATTCGTGTTCCAGTATTTCTTTTGCATTCATCATTCGTGAATTTTCATCAACACATTGCGATAGTTTGTCTTCTAAATTTTTTAGAGAATCTTTATTTGCCGCAAATTCAATCATTAAACGTCCATTATTTTCTTCCAGTAAACAATTTTTATCCGACAATATTACATTCTCACATTGAACTTGATTTAATTTCCCGTCAAACTCTTTCAATCTATCGTCTAAAAGTGATTTCTCGTTTTGTATATTCGAATATTCCGTTTTGATTTCCTTTAGCTGCTCTTCCAATCGGCCGATCTCTTGTAAAATATTTGTCACTTGTATTTTGAGTTCACCTTTTTCACGAATCTCTTTTTCCAACGTTTTTTCCAAATCTCGTTTCTCGTTCTTTAAACTCTCAATTTTTAGCTTAATTATGTTGAGCTGATTATTCAAGTCTTCGTTCATTTTGATCAAATTATGATTTTCACGTGATTTCTCGTTCAGCTTATCGAGATTATGTCGCATAGCTTCCTCGAGTAACTGAATAGCTTCCGACTCTGAATTGGCGTTACGAATTGTGAAATTCCGAATATCCTCCTCGAGGCCAACGATTTTATGATTTGAATTTTGAATTTCATTTTTGTAGCTATCGATCTCAGTTCTTAAACGAGAATTATCTGTATTTATTCTCTCAAATTCTAATTGAAGTTCATTTCGTTCCGTTTCTAACGCGAGAATCCTTTGTTCCATATCGTTATTTCTAACTTCCCAATCTTTTATTTGAGCTTGTAGGGAGGAAATTGTTTCAGCGTCTGATTTTATTTTCTCGTTTAATTTGTCTTTCTCGCCTTTTTCGTGAACAAATTGGTCACGCAATTCTTTATTTTCTGATTCCAATTTTTGTAGATGTTGTAATTTCTCGTTGAAATTCTTAATTTCGTTCTCTAAAGAAGATTTTTCGGTTTCATACTGGTTAAGTTTTTCGTTTAAACTCTCTTTTTCGATCTTTTCGTAGCTCAATTTACTGTTTAGCTCAGTACTTTCAGCTTCCAAAGTTACAGATTTATCTAATCGTTCGTTTAAATTTTTAACTTCATTTTCAAAAGATTTAAGTTTCTCGTTTAGAATTTCCTTTTCTCTAAATTCCTGAGTTAGTTTCTCGTTTAAATTTTTAATATCATTTTCAAAACCATTCGAAGCCTCCAAGCCAGTCGTCAACTCCTTGATCTGACATTCCAAAGATGAATTAATATTTTCTAATGATTTCAATTTCACCTTCAAGTTATTATTTTCATTTTTCTCCGTCAATAATTTCTCTCCGAACATCTTGATCTCGACTTCCAAGTTTTGTGATTTCTGTAAATTCTCATTAAGCTGTTTAATTTCGTTTCGTAATTTATCCTTTTCGTCGAGTAATTTTTTCGATTCTGATTCCCAATTTTGCGCCTGTAACACTTTAAATTCTTCGTCAATTGTATTTTTTTCTTCGCTAAGTGTTTTGAAATTGCTCTCCAACGAACTAGATTTTTCTTCAAGTGCACGTTTCTCTTGTTGTAAATTCTCAATGTTAATTTCAAAGGTTTTGATTTGATCGCTTAGCGTACCTTTTTCTTTATTCAGAATATCAATCGCGCCGTTCGACATATTTAACTCAAGTTCAAGATTTTTAATTTTCTCCTCTAATTCTTCGACATTATCGTCATTTTTCTCACTTTCGGAAAGAATATTGATTTTCTTTTTCAAATTATTATTCTCTTCTTGTAGTTTTCCCTTCTCCATTTCATAACTTGAAATAATAATTTTTAAAGACTTCACCTCAGTTTCTTTATTTTCCAGCTCTGAGTGTATCATAAGTTTATTTTCGGCTAATAAAATTGTGTTTTCCTCCTCTCGGGTTTTTGATTGATTTATTTCCGCTTCGGATTCTTGAAGTTTTTTGGTAAGCTCCTCAATTTTTGCATTTAACTGATCAATGGCTTGACTCTCGGGCGATGAATTATTCGTTTTCGTATTTGCATCATTGGTATCAGGATTTTCGCCCAATAGCTCAAGTTTAGTGCGCAGCGTTTGATTGACACAATTTAATTCGTCCATTTCAAGTCGGAGCGCGGCTTCTAAATGTGCTTTCGCTTGTTGTTCGAGTGAACATTGCTCACGTAACTCGGATAATCGTCGTAATGCTTTGTCCTGTGTTTCAACCAATACGGCTCGGGCTTTATTATTATCACGTTCTAAGTCACGATATCGTTGTGCTATTTCAGTAAAACGATTACGATATTTTTGATACCGATCTAAAATCTTTCTGTAGGCCTGGTATAGTTGTTCCTTTGTAATTGATTCTAGTTGCACGATTTGAGTAGCATTAATTGTAGATTCTTCGCCAGCCGATGTTTCCATATCGGACTGAAGATGATAAACGGCGGGATTATCATAGTTCGGTAAGCGAAAAGATACATCACTAGCCATTGAAGAATTCGATAGTCGACGAGTTCTCATGTTCGGATTCAACGGTAAGCCATTGTTGATGGGTTTTGATAGATTTTGATTGGTAGGGGCTCGCAGCGGTGAATTGTGTGGCGTGTCTAAAACGAGAAAGTTAAAAGGTCATTAAAATTCATATAGCTGGGAATTTAAAATATAAATTTTTAAACTAAATCTTATTTTCGGTTTAGCTCCAACCCTTATTGAACCTATGCATAAATGATTCAGATAACCATTATATAATTCCGAACTTCCGAACCTATATCACGTATGACAACAGATCATATTGATTCAACAAAGTGAGTAACGCATCGTTGGAAAGTTCAACTGTAAAAGTTAAAATTCCAGAATTTTAGAAAAAAAATTAAAATTTTTAAACTTGAAAAAACTGATCTAAATCACACAAAAAATATTAAATTTTCTAAAGAAATAATTAAATATCGAATGTTAGAAGACACGGCTGGGGGATCGGGAAAAACAAGGCAGAGATGACAGACAGTATTATAAATAGGTTTGTGTATTTATTCGAAGAAATAGAACAGTCGTAGAGACAAAATCGATGATATAACTGAATATTTTAATGCCATCAAAACTTAATAAATAACAATAATTAATGATTAGGTAATCAGTGTACGAATATTGTATTAAATTAATTAACATTGAATGCAGTAATATATTAAACAAACCGTATGCTGGTACAGTGCTTGAAGCAGATTAGGCACTAAAACTCACGTTTTCAAATATATTTTTTATTATCACTTGTACATATAACTTCTTGTCTTACAGGCTGATCGACTGAAAATGGTTCGGCCCATAAATTATGAAGGATTAAAGGAATGAAACCTAAATTATATTACTAATTCTCAATTACGGTGTCATTTTTTTACAGCTGAAACAATTTTATGCCCCAACAACCCTTTTTTTTAGTTTTACACAAAATGTAGTGCTCCAAAATTTATTTGGAATGTTTACAGAATTTACCTTCTTCAGTGATACTAAAAAAATTTTCACTTCCAGATATTTCAGACGTAGTACTTGATGCAGAACTAACAGCTGCCTAAAAATTAAGAAAAAAACAACGCCATATAAATATAAATAACAATAAAAATTTTGGGAGTGACACATCTTTGACATACAAGTAAAATTGTCAAAATTGGTAATGTCAACAAAAATTTTAAGAAATTTCGTTTTTATTTATTCAATACCTGTGCGGCCTGGGCTATTTGTTGAATTCGTTGGGGTGATGATTTCACTTCTTCGGCAATTTTATCTTTTAGTTTTTTGAACATCTTTCTAAAATTAGTTCGAATTTCTATTTTTCGTTTAAATTAAAATTGAATTAGAGAAACATTGACATTTATGTTGAAGTCACACACAAAAAAAAAAAGACAAAATTATTCCAATTGGATTAGAAATTTTTTTCTGTCGATAAAAAATTGTACGTGTAAATATTAGTGGTGCCTGATAAGAAAATTTAAACTCTCCAAGCTAATTACAAATTTTGTGATAATGTATTAATAAATATTTATGATTTTTTGAACAATTTTGCCTTTTAGAACATCGTGATTTTGCATCCAATAAATTGCCAAAATTAATAAACTATTTTTTCAAAAATATATGTGGCTACTACTTTTCATCAGCTATTCTAATTGTATTGTAGACTTACCTGTAAGAATTCTCAAAATTTGAAATAATTCTAAACATTTACGTATTTTGTGTTTACATATGCGTTAATGTGTAGTTCTGGTCATACAAATTAACTTTTTAAGTTAAAAATTTCGGTTAGAAATACAATTAATTAATATTTTGGCAAAATTGGACAAAGAAACTCTCCACGTACATATTTGCTCAATTCAAAGATTCGTTTAGGAATTTTATGACATCCCTATAATCTATATATCGGTACATATATACCAAATTGACATTTGCCATTCAAATTCAAGCGCTTTTCATTTGTAAAATGTAACAGTAATTTGTGAATTAACGCTGGTAAAACATAAAAATATTAATAAATTCTAAATAAATAATTTTAACTCACAAAAAAATATATAATATGTTAAAAACTAATAAAAATTCTGATAGGGATGTGAAAATAGCAAATGTCGCTAAGAACATGGTAAGTGGCTGCTTAGTAGAGAGTTAGCGGGCCAATATAATTTTTTATATCTGATTAATTTCAGCCTTCGAATCATATTTCGAGTATTTATAAACCAGTAGAATCAAATAAAAATTATTCATTCAATCAAAGCGAGTTGATGAAAACTATCGATGATACTATCGATTTAAAGTTAACAATGTCGTTTCAAAATTCGGAAATAACGGGGCGTTCGACCATGTGCAATGAACTTGATGGCCCGTCACCAAATAATAGACCACTCTCGCCAAGTATTGAAAATATATTAGCAACCAGTTGCTCAGCCGATATTCGGAATATTTTGTCTACTTCAAAACAGGAGCGCACATTTTTACAGAATCATACACAATTCGAAAACTCAGTGCATGGGACTGATAAAAATTACTGGGATATTACGAATATAGGTCAAAATGAATTAAGTTTTAAATCAACCTCTGTAGTAGGTCAAGATAATGAATTTAAATCATCGGGGCTCATGGAATCCAAACTTTTGGCTGATGAACAAGAATGGAAGAAACAATTTGCTGTTTTACCTATTGATGTGAGCGAAGCTTCAAAATCTCCATCCATCGCAAATGTTTCAAAGTTCGATAGCAAGCGAATAAATGAGAGTCAATTCAATAATTATTTTAATTCGTCTGTTTCAATTTCTACGTATTTTGATAAAAAGTCGGAAGATTTACGACAAATGTTGCCTCAATTGAGCCCAAAGAAGAAAATGTTGCCTGCACCGTTACATAATTTTAATTCGGACGGAAAGGAGAATCGTCAGGCTAAAAATTCATTGGAAAATATTGACTTTTATCTAGGTAAGTATTCAAAATATAATATGTAAAATTTCAATGAATATTTTCAATATTATTTTCAATTCTTCCAGCTCAATTTGATTTGAACGATTCGCCAAATACAATTATTCAAAAGTTGGTCAATCAGCATGGTTCGAAACGAAATGAAACTGTAGAATCTATAAGTTCAATTGGCAATGAAAATCTTCAAAGAACTCTAACAACAGTAAGTTCATTTAACACTTCGATAGCATTTACGGAAGATGGACGTAGTGAAATAGATGAGCCAAGCTTAAAAGACAATAAGAGGCGCTCATCTGATGTTAATTTATCGACTGCGACAGGCACGAGTGAAGTAGTCGAGCGGAACGAAAGAATTTTGGCTACTGAAAATTTAAACGACATTGATGATTATACTCAAAATACGCCAGGTCTTTTAAAACCTCAAAACTCTTCGCCGCTTTGGTTAAACCCTGGGCCATCAGATTTTTTGCCACCCAATATGTTCCACCAAAAATATTCATTACCTGCTTTCGGAAGTAAATTTAATCATGTTCGATCAAATTCCCAGTCACCTACCAGCCAAAAATCTAATTTTGGATCGCAGCGCGAATTGGTTAGTAGTGACAGTGATTATGGGTTCCCTATTAAATCCTCAAAATCTGAGTTAGCATGGAGTAGTGTAAAATTAAGGCAACGGGCCGAAAGTTCGGTCAAATTAAAGAATAGCTCCAATAAGAAAGTAAGCTTAAAGCTATATATTTCTGGGCCTGGTTTTCAATTTGGATCGGTCGACAATAATTGTATAATCACACTACAACGTCAAGAGTGTTCTACATTCTCGATTGTTTTTTGTCCAACTATAGTCGGATCCGCTGTCGGGCAAATAACAATACACCTCATACATGCCGATAATGCCAATAATATGCGAATTATACCTTTATTCGGCTACGGAGGACACGCGATTCTCCATGTCGAGGGTGTTCAATTAGGGCCTATTGGACCACAAGGATTAAAGTTTTTGCCGCTTGGTGATTTCCGTCAACTAAGTCAACCTATTAAGAAACATTTCAGACTTATTAATCGTGGAACACTACCTGCCTTCGTTATTATCGATGTGAAAACAAAAATGCGCGATATTTTTATGGGTACCTCGTCGATTGATGTAAAACCTGAAAAGTTTATAATCGATTCTAATGGGTCACGAGAAATATCATTAGTTTTCAATCCTCGATGTGATGAGATCAAAAAGTTCCTAAAAAATAATTCCGATGTCCTGCCTATTGCCAACTTATCGATACTTTATGGTGACGAGCCCACCCGGCATCGTATTAAGCGATTGGTAAAAACAGCTAGCGCGACCGAACAGAAGAATGTGCACAAAACATTGAATGAAATTTGCACGAAATTTGTGCGCGAGAGTACTGTTGGCGACATTACGCTGTTAAGAGAATCATGGGGGGTTCTCAGCAATTTAATTGATAATTTCCATACAGAGGAGATTGAGGTGACCCTAAATCGAAATATGGATGAGACATTAATGAACTTTACCCTTGATATTGAAGATGAATCGTTAATGTTCCGCACAATTGTTGCATCACCATTACATGAAGGGGGTCATAGATATTGTCAACCAGGAGAATACGACATTAATCCGAACTATGAACAAATTGGGAATGTATCGGTGATTCGAGAACTTACAATAAAAAATATTAGTTCTGAGAAAATAAAATTTGTAATTGTATCAGACGCAAAATATATTTTCGGTATTGAGCCGCGTGATGGATTCATTCGGCCTGATGGTCAAGTTTGTATACAGTTTATTATTGATAATGATGATTTTAATTTTAATTTATATAAAACTGAGGATGATTGCAATTTTGTTGGGGTGCATGTTGCTGAGAAGATTGTTTCAATACCAACATGCCTTCAGAATGTTTAGGTGTGCCCACGTATAATCGTGTTTTGAGAGCCCTGTGAATTTTTTTTTATTGTTTAAATGTCATTTTTAACTTAAATAAATATAATTTTTAATGAATTTTATATTTCTAGTATATTAATTCTTAACAATTTACATTAAATATTATTCCATGGTTGTTTAGTTGCTTGTCCAAATATCACAAATATTAAATTTCCTACGAAATAAATTCCAGCCGCTATGAAGAAGACATACCGCCATTGTAATGGGTCATTGTCATTCTCAACTATAAAACCGACCAATAGTGGGGCTAATATTGAAATACCATTTCCAGCAAAATTTGTTATTCCCATTAAAGTTCCCGCAAAGTTTGGCGACAAATCCATATGATTGAGCTAGAAAATGATAATGATTTCAATAAATAAACTTTTTCTGATACTAAGTAGCTAGTGTACTTACTATATATCCAACATAGGTCGATGCCGATACACCAACACATAAAGTCAACAGTAGAACAGCAATCTCTCGATTTTCTTTTGTCACAAATCCCAAACCTATTAACATTGTCATTGGAATCCAATGGCCGATAGATTGAAATAATTTTCTACTCGTCACTGGTTTTATCTTATTTCGGCTGTTAAGGTAATCTGCTAAGAACGTAAAGAAGAAACTTAAAATCCACATAGTGAAATATGGGAGAGCTGAAAGAAGGGCATTCGCTTTGATATCATAATCCAAAACATTTTTCATGTATGTTGGGATATTAGTGAACAATGTCCACACACCCCAGTTATGACCACAGTGAACTATTAGTAAAGCCCAAAGCGGCGCGGAAGTAAAAATTGATTTCCATGGTATTGATTTTGGTTGTGTTTCCGTGTCATTTGAGCCGCACGATAATTTAATGTACTCGCTTTCCTCTGTTGAAATATATTTTGATTCAGCCGGTTCGTTTGCTCCATAAAAATACCAAACGATTGACCAGACAATACCTAGTGCACCAGATACGTAAAATATGCTTGGCCATCCTGCAGATGATGCTAAAAATCCACTAACCGCTAACATTAAAACAGTACCTGCTTGGGATCCACCGTAAATTAAAGTCGTCAGAGTACCCCTTTCTTTTGCCGGTGCCCATTTCACTATAAGCGCATGTGTACAAGGATATAAAAAACCTTGAGTAATTCCAAATAGTACACGAAATATTACCACAGTTTCCCATCCTCCAATAGATGCTGCCAGCGGTACAACTAAGTTAAATATTCCTCCTAGTAATAATCCATACATAACTATTACTTTGGCTCCATATCGTCGCGCCAATGGTCCAGACGGTAGTTGTGATATCACGTAACCCCAGAAGAAACTGCTTAAAATAATTGACTGTGTTGACGAGTTCCAATCATATTGCTGAAATTACGTTTTATTATAAAGCCAATGGTGAAATTGAATTATACGAGTAAGATATACGCTTACTTCAAAATCAGGATTTTCTGAATTGTCTACCATTGCCACAATTGCTACCGAAATATTTACTCGAAGTGAGTATGATATTATGAACATCAGGAATAATAGTAATGCTTGAATGTGCCGGAATCCATATTTTTTTGCTAAAATATTTACAAAAATTATTGACATTGAACAGAAAATTAGGCGATAATTGAACAACATGTTTTAATTGTTTTGTTGGCATTTTTCTTTCAATTTAAAATATTATGAAACTGTTACGTTAACATGAATTTAATAAAAAAAAAATTAAGACTAAAAACTCAGACTGATGAAGAGAACATTGACTTGACAAACGTTGATTATGGGTAAGTTAAACTGGCTTTGGTTAAATACAGAAAAGAACAGAAAATAAAAGTGCAAGTAGAAAAACTTGGTAGTTCAAAACAATAACAAGGAAATAACAAACCTACCAGTAGTTCATTTAAATAAAAAGTATCGAAATTCGAAAGATAAGAAATGAAGTTGGGTTACAATTACAACTTTACATATATATGTAAAAGGTTGCCCCAATAAGAAAAATATCCTGAGGTTATATTCACAGCCTAACTCATAACAATCTGATAAATGTTTGAAATTTACGAATGTCTATCTGTCCCTAAATGTTCTTGCACCAAATTAATTCCGAATTACAGACCGATAACTTCATTGAAAATGTATCTATACGTCAACAGAATTTGTTCAAACAATTTTCATAAATTGTTCGTTTGGTCGACATTTCGAAAGCATTCGACAGTATTAAACTATTAATCATGGTCGTTCAAATTTGCTGAAAAATTCAAATAATCTGATCCAGCTAATAATCTTATTATTTTGTGTCTCATAGAAGCCATAGAAGTCAGTTTTTATCCGCAAAGTGCTTTTATGTATTTGACCAGCTCGTGAATAATTTTTTAAAATGGTTTTAACGTATAGACGGTAATATAATACTACGGTTCCTGATTTTATAAAATCCTAGGACGATGTAATCTCAGTCCTGCGAAATTCTGATAGAATTGAAACCCATAACAAATTTAATATTTTGAGCGATGTAAAAACATGCGTATGGTAAGCATCGCCTATGTTTTTACAGACAGTTTAAATTCAATTTAAATATGTATTAAAAATTCTCTACCGATAAACACTTCAGACATTTAAAAAAAATATATTTCTAATTTTTCTCCTACAGAGGATTCCTGGTAGCATGGGGATACGTTGATCTCTTTCAGTGCCCGTACTTTATGTGATGAGGGCCTTTTCTATGATGACATTCCACGGCTCCATTAAAGCCTGTGAAAGCCTCCATTAATTTAATGGTGACCATAGTAATAGACATTTTAATTTTTCCCTATCTACGAGTATAAACTTTTCGGTAAACAATTTAAATAAGTATACCTACCTATTACCATTACTAAAATCAAGTATTATTGCAGAGACAAGACAACAAACAATTATTGTAGAGACAAGACAATAAATTCAAATTTGTGACCTAAATGAAAATTTTTACACATTTAAAACCATACCATTAAAACTAATCCATTTTCACTTACAATATTTTACACTATTATCATCATCACTATTTTTGACATTAATTATCTCAACAATATTATTAGCACTACTAAATTCTTTATCAGTCATATTTAACATCTTGCACGCTTCAAGAATAAATGACGACCAGAATTAAATTGTAATATACAAACTGCTTAATGAATTGATACCAAAAACAATATTTACTACTCGAACGTATGCATAATTAATTATATCAATTTGATAACACGATAATATAACTATTATTAACAATTATATAAAGCAAATACTTATTGTGCTGTAATAATCATAACAAATATCATAGTTTCGTAGATATATTATTGTGCTGTAATAATCATAACAAATAAAAGCGTAAATCATGTCAATTCGACATTTTAGCTTTATGAGCTTATGACACGTTAATTTGTATTATATTGCTTTAACAGGTGAATAATATGTATACAATAAACACAAAACCAGTGTTACTGTTTTTTTATTTATTTTTTAAAATATAGAAAGATGCTCTCTATAAAACATGTTATACGAATATAATATGTATTGTGGGTTGATAATCAGGGAATGGAGAAATCTTGTGCTGCGAGAGAATTCTTTATTTTTTATATCACTATTCACTATCAATGACTTATTTATTAATCAATGTATTCGAGGTAAAAAATATAAAAACAGTAGAATCTCGATAGAATCTCTTTGCTTTTGAACGATCATTAAAATATACACTGAACAACGGTGAAACGGCCAATCTTTAAATTTAAGCGATAATTCAGATTCATAAAACTAATCAATACATAGCTAGAAATAGCATAGAATTTAAAATATTTGATTTTAATATGAATTATGGCCTTGAATATTACAATTTCCGTACATAAAATGTAAAATGGAATCCTTATGACTTTGCTGTCGTCTCTCCAGTCTGTCGTAGCACGTTATACATTTTGAACTATCATTCATATCACTAGTGGACATTTTGGTGAATATTTTTTGACGTGCTCACGGACCTATACCACAAACAAAAACTAAAAATGGTCATGAACGATACCAGTTACGCGAATTCAATTCAGCTTTGAAAAATTACAAATGTAAGGGTGTACATTTTATAAATACTTTGTCCATTCCGCTGTCGTTGAATAGCACAAAAGTAGACAAAAACCTCCAAATAAATCTATAAATTACACCCAGCGCATTCATAGCTAAAAGGTGGTATATTAGTTTAAATTACAATTGTAACTACCACAATTGTAGACTAAACATGCGCTGGAACTCAATGTTTCAAATTTTTTGTTTCGATTTTTGTTTCATTATCACATAAAATAACATAATATATAGGAAATATGGTATACGTTTTGTTTTCGATCTTTGCTAGGATTACCAGCAATACAATTACAGTCCTAGCCGGCCGCATTTTTCGTTGGAAATACAAATAGGTATGTATATAATAACTTGGGAATAAATTTAAAACTATGATATGCTATAGCTACAAAAATGAATGCTCGGACGGCTCTAGCAAGGAGGGCCGGATCAAAATATGCCCCGAAGGGACATAAGGCCACACGGCCTAATTTATTAATTTTTTTTTCTTGTAATCGAAACGAGCATTACCCTCTGCCGCACTTAGGTAATGTTCATTTACGTATTTATAATTCAGACGTGGTTGACAAGTTATCTCGTAGCAATACAAGTTAAAAGTACATTTACATTTATAAATTTCGGCATTTCCATGCATTGAAAATTCTATATTTCAAATTATGATTGGCTGCGAAATGGAGATTACCTATAATTGAAATCAAATATGACATTTACATTTTTCAATTTAAACTTGAAATAATTAACTCAGTTTTGAAATAAAATTTAAAAATTTTTTAAATTTCTTAATTAAATTTTAAAATTTTGAAATTTTACATATATGAACGTTTCCAAAAATACAATTAGAAATTTCTTTAATTTTTAAAATTTAAATATTAAACGCTCATCTCCAATTTATGACAGACATTTTTTGAATTTTAGAGCATTACTTGTATACATACGATTAAAAATTGAATTAATTTTATAATTTTGAAAAATGTCTTTAGTTGATTTTGTTTTTTCAAAAATTTTTAGAGGAATCCATTTTTATCAAGGTTGCTATATTATGAGAAGGGTCTCAGGCTGAAATTAAACATCTTATTCCACATCTTCGTTATGATTGACAGTGAGTCTACCGGCAGCTGATATATGATGGATGCGAGCTATATACCACGCTCATTGGAAAGATGCAAAACGAGTTACGGTTTCAAACAAATTATTAATTTCTTTTTCTAATGAGCTATAACCATAGGGATTACAATACACAACAGTTTCAGTTGGAACAAAGTTCCAAAATTAGTAAAATACTTGTTTTGCAATTAAAACTTCGAATAACAATAATTATAATTTTTAAACTTATTTGTAAGCTTTCAAAAGAACTTGCAAGCCTGCAGATTAAATTCAATTTGTCATACTTCTATACAGTATGAAATATCAGAGATGAGTTTTCAAAAATTATGATTCAAACGTGGTTGATGTCTTGGTGATCACAAGTTAATCGGTTAAAATCCGATTTTTATAAATTTAATTACGATATTGTGAAATTTCGAAAATCAAAATACGAAATCGAATTTTACATTTCTGAATATTAGGTGGCGGTTAAAACTACAAATTTTTGAAATTTTCCAATTCAAATTCACAGCCGATTTTAAATGCCGTCATTAAATTATAAAATTCGAAAATTTTTGAAACCGAATTTCACGTAAACGATTGTTATAATGTTTAAATGTTTAAAATTTATATATTAAACGATCATGAATTTCTCCAATTTATTTATGGTGGACGTTTATTAATTTTTAGAGCATTCTTCAAATATTAAAAATTCACATATTCGGCATATTACTCGAATATTACTCGAATTATACCGCGCAAATGTGATTGAAGTTGTGATGCTTGGGTAGTTTCAAACCGGTATTTAAAGTAAAATAATGTTGTTTTAACAATTTTATTGTAAGTTAACTTTTTTATATTTTTCTAATTTAATTATAAATTAAATAAAAAAATTAGTATTTTTATTTATGTTTAAAACTTTAAATTTAAGTAAAATTTATGAATATTAAGAATTTTATTTTAGTTAATTTAATTTTATTTAGCGTACATATAATTTTTGCTTAAGTTTAATAGTGAAGTTTTAAGAATTTAAATTTGTGAAATTTATTTAATTTTAGTTATAGAATTTTACCTAATTTTAATTTAAGTTTAAACATTTTATTTTATGTAAATTTTAATTAAGATTATTGATTTAGCTTATTTTATAAAATTTCATTGAATTTTTATTTAAGTTTAAAAATTGTATTTAATTTAATTTTCAGTTATTTGTTCATTTGATTTATAGAATTGTATTGAATAAACAAATTTTCTAATTTTAAGAATTGTTTTGTAATTTGAATTTAAGTTAGGTATTTATTTAATTTTACTTTTAGCATTTTATTAAATTTTTATTTAAGCTTAATAAATTTGTTTAATGTAAATTTTAATAAGGTTTTTTGTAATCTAACTAAGGAGTTTTATTTAATGTTAAAATAATGTAATTTTAAATTTAAATTATTAATTTTATTTTATTTATAGTATTTCATCTTATTTTTATTTAAGTTTAAAAATTTTTCTATGGTTTTTTAAGTTAAATTTAACTTATTTAATTAATTTTCTTGAATTGAATTAACATTTTTATTAACATTGAATTGAATTTTTATTTAATTTTTAGAATTTCGTTTAATGTAAGATAAATCTAGGTTTAAGAATTATATTATAATTTAAATTTGAGCCATTTATTTAATTTTACTTCTAGAATTTTATTAAATTGTATTTCAGGTTAAGAATTTTGTTAAATGAAAAGTTTAATAATTTATTGTTATTTAAACTAAGATTATTTATTTAGGCTATTTTACAGAATTTCATTCGATATTTATTTTAAAAAGTGAATTTTTATATATTTTTGTATAATTTTATTGAAATTACAATTTAGGTTTCAAAATTGTATTTAATGTAAAATAATGTAATTGTAACAATTATAGTGTAAGTTAAATATGATATTTTATTCAATTTTTATTCAAGTTTAAAAGTTTTATTTAATTTAAAAATTATGTAATTTAAAGAATTTGATTGTAAACCAATTATAAATTATTTAGTTTATTTAATTTATTGAATTTCATTAAATTTTTATTTAAGTTTGTAAGAATTTTATTGTCATTTAAATTTAAGTTATTTATTTTATTTAAGTATAGAATTTTGTTGATTTGTTAATTAGGTTTAAGAATTGTATTTAATATAAAAGTTGTATTTAATTTATTATAATTTAAATTTAAGTTATTTATTTAATTAATTTTTAGAATTTTATTAAATTTTTATTTAAATTAAAGAATTTAGTAAGAATCCCAATAGACACAGTCTTCTAGAGATTCGAATTAAACCGGACCGGGAGACTGAGACTAAGTAGAAAAAAATCAAATTCGAAATGTCGGATGAACATTTTTGATCGAAATTTGTTAGAGAACTCTATATTTAATACTAGCCGTAGGGCTTGGTGTACCCATAATTCGGTACTATAGGAAGCAAGATTTTTTAATTTGAAATAATAAATGGTTTGTGTTTCAATTTTTATCTTTATAGTATTAAATGCTTTGACTTACTATAGATTTTATTTGCGGGCCCAATAAATGCATATAGCAATAATGTCAATATAACGACGTTGGTTGTGTGAGCATCGAAGTGTATTCTAATTGGACTTCTTATATTTTTTTGACACCCTCGATTTTGTTTAAAATTTTATTTTAGTTTAAGATTCTAGAATTAAAATAAAGTTGGAATCTTATAAACATTAAATGAGCAAAAAGTTTTATAAAATATTTACCTATACTTGTTCATTTGTGCAAATTATACAAAAATTTAATTGAGGTTCTGTCAAAGTACCAAAGCACAAAAAAATATGCTAATGTAATTATATCCACAGCGGAAGACTGGCATACGCTGTTACTCACGAAATGGTCATTTTAACCGATGATCTATATATTGGAAGACAGGCGGATCACCATTTCCAAATTAAGTGTAATATTAAATATATCTATTGGCAGTGTTAGCACAATTTTACACAATCATCTTAAGCTGGTTATAATAAATGTTATTGCAAAGGTTATTGCAATATGGGTTCCTCGAAAGTTGACTATGAACCAAAAAAAATATCGAGTGGAAACTTCTAAGGTAATTTTAGAAATGAGTGAAGACGATCCGGCTAAATTTATAAACCAAATAGTCACCGGTGATGAAACGTGAATTTATCACTATGATCCAGAGTCGAAACGGAAATCCATGTAATGGATAGTGCAGGGAAATCCACCACCGAAAAAGTTTAAGGTTTAACCATCTGCGGGTATGATAATGGCAATTTTTTGGGAAGCTGATGGAATTTTGATGAATGACTACTTATACGTCATAAGACTACAATAACAGGGGCTTGTTATACGGGGATTTTGAATAAATTGAAAAATACTATCAGGGAAAAACGACTAGGTCAAATCAAGCAAAAAATATTGCTTTTATAAGACAATGCACCAGTTCATAAGGTGAATGTTGCACAACAAGCCTTACGAGATTACAAGTTCAATGAAATACCGCATCCACCTTACAATCCAGATCTAGCCCCAAGTGATTATTTCCTTTTTACAAATTTGAAGAAAAAAATAAAAGGGGTAAGATTTAATTACACTAACAATTTTCAAATAGAAATCATTTTATTTTGATGGTTTGTACTAACTATTTGAGAGGTGTAATAAGTGCATTAGCGTGGGTGAAGATTATAATGAAAAATAAAAATATGTTTGAATAAAATTTACCGTAATTTCATATAGATTTACCGAACTTATTGAACTCCCCTCGTAATTGTTTGTCTTGTATGTTCATTTTGGTAAGCTTTTGTAAAATTTCAAATTTTTTCGAAGTCGCTTTTAACGAAATAATTATAAATAATAAACTGAAAACAACATAAATTTGTATACATACTCGTATACATACCTACATATGAGAATCTTTATAGTCGGTTTAGTGTGGCTACTTCAACACAAATAGTAGCCTTTCTTGCTATATTGTTGCATGCTTTTCAAATTTTAATAAAATTTCTTCTGCATCCAAACAAGGAGATGGATCAAGGATTTTAGCGTCAGTATAATGAAGTAAGTATAAGAAATCTCAAGTTTCCTAGTCCAAGTTTAAAGTATACACGAAACTTTAAGGGCTGTCGTTAGTATTGCCAAAACAAAATAGCTCAAATAGAGTAAATCTTTAAATTTTTAAGTTCGAATTCAAAATATAACTTTAAATAATTTTAATGTATATCTACAGTACATTATCCATTATTTATTCTATTAATGGTTAAAAGTATACACGACAAATTGATAACGCACGCATTTGATTGATTAACTCGAGTACTTCTAATCAGCAAGTTTAATTTAGCACTAAAAATATAGTTCCAATAATTTTTCAATTTGAAGTGATTTTTGTCAATTGATTACTTCTTTATTATAAATATGTATGTACATACATATATGTATATTCATAAACCATTCAGTTGCAATCGAAATTTTATGGCATCAGTTGCAATAAACATTGATGCCATATTAATTGTATATCTTTGGTAGTGTTATATTTCATTGGATATATTTGAATAAAAATGCCTAATACCGATTCATTGAGTGAACCAGAAGTCATTTCTAGCTTCATACCGATCGATACCGAAGATGATAAACCACGCTGTAAGTTGTCTGATTATATGTATATGTGACTATATATTTACATTTTGGTGGCGTGTACGGTATCAGCAAATGTTAAATCAAGATATAAGTGAAATATAAATTCTTCATGTGTCAAATTTGCCACTTGAAGTTGTGTTATAATTTAAATTAATATTTTATAATTATTTGCAGCCCTACGATTTGGAGTCCGCCACGTGCAAGCAATTTTACTCTTTTTCATGTTGCTTCTTTCGTATGCGTTGCGGGTAAATTTGTCGTTGGCAATTGTAACAATGGTGGATAATTCGGAAAATCTAGATTTTAAAGTATGTTGTTATAATTGGTATATGTGTTTATAACTGTAAGCCGCTAAATTTCAATATGTTTATAAATTTTTCTTCATATAGAAATACGAATGGAACTCTTCAACACAATCGATTGTGCTGAGTAGTTTTTTCTGGGGTTATGTAGTATCTCAACTACCATCTGGGCCTTTGGCACGACGATATGGTTCAAAAATATTATTACTATTAGGTATGTTTATTGGATCAGTTTTTAGTTTACTACTGCCATTGGCTGCATCAATTGGCGGTTGGGGAACCGTGGTCGCATTTCGAGTGCTCTTAGGTATAACACAAGGCTTTGTTTATCCATGTACTCATGCGCTAATTGTGAAATGGGCACCAATCACGGAACGTGGAACACTTACGACATTTATATATGCAGGAGCTCAAGCCGGTACCGTACTAATGTTAGTCGTGAGCGGAGTTTTAGCAGCATCAGTTCTTGGTTGGCCTAGCATATTTTATGTATCCGGCGGGATTGGTGTGATATGGTCAATATTTTGGTTTATATACGGTGCTAACACACCAGCTGACAGTATTCATATTTCATGTATCGAACGTGATTACATTGAAGGCGCTTGTGGAGTGGACGATGTTGAATCTATACCAAAGTCTATTCCGTGGAAATCGATTTTGACTTCGATACCATTCTGGGCGTTACTCGTTGTGCACTGTGGTAATAATTGGGGCACATGGACGCTATTTACAAACATACCGACGTATATGAAAAATGTTTTGGATTATGATATTAAGGAAAATGCTCTACTTTCAGCAGTACCCTATCTCGCTATGTGGATACTTAGCTTTGTCTTCAGTTTTCTGGCGAATTACTTCAGTCGTCGAAAAATGTCTGCCGGAACAAACAGAAAATTATTTAACTCAATTGGGCACTGGGTCCCTATGGCGATGTTGGTTGGTTTGGGGTTTGTCACTAAAGATAATCGGAATTTAGCTGTTGTATTATTAACTTTATGTGTTGGCATGTCGTCCGCTACGTATGTTGGTTATTTAGTGAACCACATGGATTTATCACCAAATTTTGCTGGAACACTGATGGGGCTAACAAATTTTGTAGCTAATGGTCTTTCGATATTAGCTCCGTTACTTGTTGGAATTGTGGTTGACGATGAGGTATGTGAAAAATATAATTTTTAAGTTATTATTAATTTTAAATGGTTTTGCTTAATTTTATAGCGCGACCCGTCACAATGGCAAATCGTTTTCTTCATAGCAGCTGGAATTTATTTCATAGGAAATTTATTATTTGTTATATTTGGCAAAGCAGAAGTACAATCCTGGAATAATATTTAAGTGTATATTTAATCTGCGTGTAAATCAGAACTAAAGTATTATATTGTACCCATATTGGGCCAATTTTTTATATATACTCGAAATATATATCGATAGTTAAAACTGTTATAAATACAAATTTAAAATGCGTTTTAAATTGCTCATTCAAATGATTAGAGATTCTGATTTTGACTTCTGGGTGATGAAAGGTATTAATCCATGAATTAATTAGCATCATCTAAATAAACAAAATTGAAATGACAGAGTTTTATAGAATTGATAAAGTTGCTTTGAAATTCCTTGGAGTATAGTTTACAAAGATAATCGAAAAAAAATTCAGAGAAGGGGTAGGTCTTCTGTCGATTTGATACATTTAAAAACATCTATAGGCCACAAAAAATTGAAGGATCTGATTTTTTTGTATAATATGAAGACACGATTATTAAGAGATGCGCTAAAACATCAAAATCAGTCAAAATGGAATTAACATGTGAAGAACTATATCTATCGTATATATGTATATATCGATGATTATGATGAGTTACAGAATGTTTTAGAATTCTTGGTTTCGATAATCTAATATTAATAACTTTAGTAGATCATCGTATGATGTAGCAGGAGTTCTTGTTCGGTACAAAGTGTACGTGTGATTGTTAAATGGTTATTCGCAGAAAGATTTTACGTTGTATGGGATCACAAATGTGCACAAGTTTTAAAAGGATATTTTGTTTTAAACCAATGTGATCGATCACATATGGGTCATATATCAACGGCACATAGTATATGAATCAGAGTATATATATTATGGCCTTGTAATCGTTATGGTTGGCAAACGTTATTGCATATTGCCATTTAACCCGAAATTATATTACCAATTCGAACGTTGAAATAAAATTCGTCTGTACCGTGTACCGATTTTGGATAATCAAACCCACATTTGAACTATATATTGGCCTAGAATAATTGTTTAATTTTGTTCTGTGTTTGAAAATATGTTTAAATATTAAATATGTTATAAATATGTTTAAATATTTTTGAAAAGAGTTTGTTGATTGACCTGGCAAATGTGTGTGGCCAATATTTTAATGCTATTGTTTTTAATCAATCAACATTTCTTTGTTAAGGGTTTTCCAATAGGAATAACACAATTTAAAATGGTTTTTATTATTATTTTTTGACATTTCTTATGTCATATGTGTTCAGTGGGTTATGCCATTTAATCATGGAAAGATACACGCTTCAACAACGTTTAGAAATTGTTAAATTGTTTTATCAAAATCAGTGGTTGAAAACAACTTGAAAATGATGAGCATTTTTATCGAAACATTTTATTCAGTGATGAAGCTCATTTTTGGTTAAATGGTAATGTAAACAAACAGAATTGCAGAATTTGGGATGATGAAAATCCACACGGAACTGTTCAGACACCATTACATCCAGAAAAAGTCACATATTTCTTCGACGATACAGAACAATGTGAAATGATTTTTTTCTGCTGTTGTTGAGCATAATCTGGAAGATATGTGGTTTCAACAAGACGGTGCCACACAGCCACCTTAACAATCAATTTATTAAAAACAAAATTTGGTGATGAAATTATCTCAAGACTTGGTCCAGTTAATTATCCTCCCGCAGGTCGTGTGATTTAACATCTTGGGATTTCTTTCTTTGGGATATGTTAAGGCACAAGTTTATGCCAACAACAATTGAGCAATTAAAAATTAACATTGAACGTGCTATTGATGAAATACAGCCAAATTTATGTAAAAGTCATTTGAATGTAGTTAAAAAAAAATGTGGGTCTCACTGAACAATTTATGTGTTTTTTTTAAACTGTATCATTCCTATTGGCAAACCCTTTACGTACATTTACTTCACCAATTGTTCGTTCGATCTACATATATAGTCACCGCACATAGCAAATACGCACAGTGTTTGTTTGCGTTTTTTGTTTTTTATTTTCTGCTATAAAAGGCGATGGTCATCATTTTAAAATTTAGTTAGTTTGTTAAATCTGCAAGCCATTATGAGACAAATAGAAATACCTTTTATATAACTAACGTATATATTGATTTCATTTGATTTTTTGGGGTCGGAAAGGGGGCTTAGTTAAATGGCATATACAACAGCCCAAACGTCATCTTCACCTGAACGCGGGGCACCCTGCTAGGAACCTAACGAGGCTCTGGCGACCGAGACACGGCGGTATAACCGACTATCGAGAATTTAGTAAATGATGTTCTCAAACCATTCCCACGACCAACTCGTACTGGTCAGAGTGGTAGATGCTCCAAGACCAGCAAAACAAACAATGAGTACAACAAATTCAGGTAAATGTACACCAGGTGGTAACCCAGGTAAGCAGCTAACAAATCCACCCTCTAGCGAGGCTGGCTTAACGGATTCTGGGGTGTGCCAATCATTGTTTAAAAGCCCTTTTGGGCATCCCAACCCTAATTTGGACAAAAACCCAGGTTACCACCATTAGCGAACACCTTGGAAAGGGTAACACAGAACTTCGCAATAAGATTTTCGAAATAGAAAAGTTAATGTTAAATCTAAACAAAGACCTCAAAAACTTACAGCGAGAAAAAAAGGAGTTAAAATATGCTCTAAATGTAGTAATATCTGAGAAAGAAATCACTAAGGTACAGTAAGAAAATGATACCAGTTATGAAACATACGAGGAAGAACTAAACAGAGCAACGAGATGGATTCTGAACCGTAACAAAAAAAATAAGAAACGCAAGATGAGTAAATCACAACAGGTTTCACCCGAACTGAAACAATCAATTGATGTTTCTAATCATCTGATAATTATCAGAGTATTAGAAACATCATGGACAGCAATCGGATTAAATTTCAAGCTACAGCGTTAAATAGTGGTGATATCAAAATAAATGTCTATAGATAGCTATAGAAAGTTAACAGGAGTTCTTAATGAAGAATAGACAACATGGTATTCCTACAAAGATAAGCAGACAAGGCAAACCAAAGTCATTAGTTACATTAGTTAAGACATTAGTTAAACAAAATTGATTTCTTGTCTTCATTTGCACAAAAGTTTGATCTACAACTAGGCTAGATATTTTCCCTCGCTTTTTTTCAAATGTTGACATAATTAATTTTATTGTTTTGACGTGGCTGTCAAAATAAGTAAGTGAAATCAATTAGAGCGACTTGAATTACTTATTTAAGATGGCGTTAAATTAAATAAGCCTAATTTTTTGTATTCTTTGGTATATGCATATATATACTTTGGTAAGCTTGCATCACTTCACATCCTTTTGTTTTAGCCGATATCGGGTCCACTCCACAATTCACATGACCTTATGATATATAAATCAGGGCTGAACAATTAAAACAATAATTTTTTGTGTGAGGATTAGAATCTTTTCTGCATGATCTGAAATGATTTCATTAATCAATTTGACATTGGACAATTTTGCAGTGTGCAATTTTAATATTATTCGTAAGCAGGTATTTTTGTTATTTGCCTGATTATGGTGTTAGTCATTGTAAATATAAAATGCACTTAAATCACTTACCTATGTTTTGTATTTTGGTTTAAATTTTGATGTTAAAATCCCAACAAGAAATAATGTATTCCCCATAAGTGTTTTATAGGAATGGTTGTAACAATGTTTATAGTTTCGCCCACTTCTATTTATTGATATTTCTGAGGAATGGTAATCAATTTTTCTGATAATAAGCTAATTATAATTTCAAAATTATAATATCTTATTTTCATAAACACTTTGGTACCGGATATACCATACCTCCACTTTCTACAAATTTTAAAATAATGATCTGCGCGGTCTTCTTGTGTGAACGTCATGTTTAATACTAAATTTATCATTTATTATTTTTATCTGAAACTATAATGTGACGATTATGCCTAACGTTAACCTTAATCACATCAGTATATTCGTTAGTATGGTGGTAAGAGTCGCAGCTATAAAGCCTGGTGTAGTTAAAGATCGATGGTCCGATCCTCACCAGGGCAATTGTAGTTCTTATGACGGATGTTTATTTGAGTCGATGACCGATGTTGTTGCGATGAGTATAAAAGGCAGACTAATCATTACTATTCAATAAAAACACCACAATGTTTGAGAAGCCAAGCAAGGCGTGAAGCGTGAAGGTGAACAAAAACCATATAGAGGAGAAATGAGAAAAGGCGCAGGGGGAGAGAGGAAGAGAGAAAGTAATTATGTGCAAGTTGTTATAATTACGTCACAGAATTTATAGGGTTTTCCAAAGAAAACACTATATAACAGGTATTAGTAAAGTAAATTGAATAAGAATGATCTATCGTACCCGCCTGCTCCCTTTTCAGTATATGACAAGATGAGAAATTATTATATCGGTTAACCTTCGCAATATATATAGTACAGTTCGTAAATACATAAGATATACATAATGAATTTGCTCCAGATATCGGTATACCAAAAATATTTATTATTCTCTTAATTATCTAAGTACATACTTAAATATTTTTGTATACGTAATTGTAAATATGTATACAGTAATTTTTGATGATTTGTAAAAATAAAAAAATGTAAAAAATTATTATGTATCGAGACACCGAATAGACTAATTCAATCAATTTTTGGAAGTCGTAATTATTGTAAAATAAAATTCTAAAAAGAAAATAATCCTTATAAAATAAAATAAAATATTGAAATTAAAAATACATTGGAGTCATTATTTATTATAAGTAGTGAAGTGGAATTAGTGCCAAGTGGTTTTAACGGCACCTCCAAAACCACTACAATTGGTGACCGTAATCGTGAGCGAACAACAGCCACATAGCTTTGACGCTATAAATATGTATGTACATATCTATACGGAAGAATAAACCGCAAATATAATACGAGTGCTATAAATTACGCAACAGTATCCAGATACATATATCAGTGTTTCTTGAATAAAAAACGATTATCCTAATAATTCCCATCGAATTGCTGCAATTACTACGATACACAAACTTTAAAATAAAGGGAACCAGTAATACAGTATTTAGTTTCTCTGCTAGATTTTCGAAACCAACAAAAATCAACAAGTATCACCTATATACAATACAGCATAGTGCAAATTTACCATCAAGAAAGTGATCCGAAATTAAGCAAGGTTATTGGAATACCGTGATATATAAAAAAACTACATCATACAACCAAAGCCCGAGTTCAAGGTCATTAAGATAAAATACCGCATCCACCACGTTATCAACACAACATCTTAATATAGAAAAGTTATGAGAATATCGTTCTTCTGTACCAAATTGTGAAAACATAATTAATTTTTTTTAATTTTTGTTATTTGATTTTAGTTGTTAATTGTAAAGGAGAGCAATAGAAATTGAGGTGGACCAAAAGTATTTGGAGCAAGTAATCCTGTAGAAACAAAGCAACTTTAAGAAATACGTCTATATCAAAACGTGGTAAGTGCTATATATTTGTATGGGTCACAAGCAACCGGGTAGGATAATATATTTTGAGCGTACTACAACTTCTGTCAAAACATATATTTTTTTTATTTCTCTCATTTTTTTTTTGTTTATTGCCACAGTCGTACATAAAAATATTTAATTTTTCATAGGGTTAAAAAAAATTGGATTTTTAGAAATTTATGAATATGTATAATGTACATAATTATGTACCACAATACAAAATTGATAAATATTTTTTACAATATACTTGAAGAAAATAATTCCACCCATTTTATTTTAGATAATATAATTTAATTTTAATATTTTTTTAAAGGGATGATTAATCTTATATCCCGTTTACACGAGAAGAATAAAAGTTTTAAAATAAAAATTGAAATAAATTAAAATAAAAATTTTCACGCATTTTAACAACAGAAAAAAAAACCCACAAAAAAAAATAGTTTCGCCGGCTATGAACGTTTTTATATAAACATCAAAAAAAGCAAAATGGCCGCGTAATTTTGTTCTATTTTTGGTATACAAACAGTTTAGTTTTAATTTTTTTGATAGAAAACTAAAACTGATTTAAACTAAAATTGGTGGCCATAATAAGGATTAAATACACTTTAAAACTGCATAATTATTTTTAATTTTCATTCGTGTGAATTAAACTGCGATCGAAAAATTTTGAAAAAATATGCACTTAACACTTACCTAAAATAGTTAATTAAACACTTTTTATAATTGTTTTTTTTTGTATTAATTTGCTACGTATTGGAGCAATTTGTCACACAACACTTAATTAATTTAGCCATCTTATATTTTTCACTTATAATTTTTAATTTTATTTCGATGTTAAAACACACAAATACAAAACATGAAATAAACAAAAAAAAAAAATTTTTTTTGATAGAAGTTGTAGAGTAGTACGATTTTCTTATTCTCTTTTCATACATTTTAAGTTTTACACTCTCTCTATATATCTTTATGCTCGAAGCATAGAGAAGGATATAAGAGTACTTTCTTTCATACATTAAAATGGTATTCGATTCACCAAACAGCTTATTTTATAATATTTATTTACCTATTATAGCGAAAAGAGACCATAACATTTATTTTTCTATACATCTATCCTTATCCATACTTCTTTAAAGATCAGCAAAACCAAAAATTTGTATTCCTATTTATTTACGCAAAAGCAAAACAAAAATGAAATTATGAATGAACCAAACATTTCAGTATATTTAACGTAGTAAAGCGCAGGTGTTTAGCAATATCTTATAAAAGTAAAATTTATTTAGACAGAGGCCATGATGGTGTTATTAAAAACCGGTTTTGGTCAGTGTTTTCATCAAAAACTTGGCAATGAATATAGACAAAAGCAACAATAAAAATTAAATTTACAATATTTTATTGTTGAATATCTAGTCCATGAAGCAAATGACACAAAGCCACAAATGATTTGTGATTGTTCAATAAAACAACTAAATTAACAATCATTTTAAAATTGAAGCTAAGTTAGATTTGGATCAACTTTTACTTTTAGATCACGCAAAACAAGAAAATCATTCCGTTTCAAAAAACGTGTAGAAGTGAGAGACCGCATGTTTCATGGTAAACGGAAAAAAAACGTGAAAAAAATTTAAAAATAATGATGGTTACGAAAAATATTACAATATTTTCCCGGAAGTTAATTTTTTCAGTGGAAAATATTCTTTTACAAGAAAAAAAATACAAGAATGGTCAACCATTTATTTAAGGTGCACACAAATGGAAATCTATTAATCTTGTTCAATTTTAAATCAAACTGTCGATTTTTGAATTACTTAAGGTAGATTAATTAACGAAAAATATCCACTGAAAATAATTGGTTAGTGTTATGGTAAGACTTTGTTCTGTAAAACCTCTCCTATTTGAAACTTGCAATCATTGTCGAAGACTTGTATAATTCCACTTTCCACCATTACCTAATTTTTCCACAAAAACATAACGCAAGCGCAATAAATATTTTTTTTTCGAATACTCTTGGATTCTCTTGTATTTGCTTTGTTTTTACTCACCACATGACCACTAGTTTACTATACTCACCATATGAGCACTAGTAAAATAAGACACTATTTCTACTCCTGCTAGTATATTTTATTCTTCCATTTTGTTTTGTTTCACATATTTAAAGAACTGTGCCAATATTTATTGACGCATACCGAAATTTATCGTGCGCCGAATTTAACAACAAAGAAAAATAATGAGCTGCACTGCACCTCGGTGAATAAAGTCGATCATAACAAACGTATTACTTATATACTGGGAGAAATGGAGTAAAAAAATGAACAAAGAGGCACACGGCTCAATTTGGGAATCTAAAAATTAACATTTTATTTCCAGTCTGATTCAGAATATTGAAATTAAACAATTGTTACAAGACACATTAAGGTTAGACAAAAAAAAAAAAAAATCGCGTGAATTTTGTCTTATTTGTTAGATTAGAGTAAGCAAACACGATAACAACAATTTCCAAACAGGTCTTAAAACCGAAAAAATTAAAACAAATGAATTTCTGTGAAAATTGTAGTTTGCTGCTAAATTATTGAAAACAGTAAAGTTGAATAAAATTGGTTTCGATTTTGAACGGAAATTTAAATTTTAATAGACTTTGATTAATTTTCACTCAAATTTTTCTAATGTGTTTGTTTACATTGAACCTAACTAATAAAACAAAATTCAATTGAAAAAAACTATATTTTTGTCTAACTTTAAAAGATATACAGGATTAGGTGGGCGTCTAACAGTTTTAAATTTGGTATTTTGAATCAGACTGCATTGTTGGTCTTGCGAATCCATAATTTAGCCGTGTACCTCTGCGATAGATTTTGTTGTATCTTGGCTCTTGCATTATTAACAGGAGTAGAAAAAATGACATCACAATAATCAATAACTCGTTGACTGATTGTCTTTGTTATTAATCGATGTTTTAATTTCTTAAACAAATGTAGTACCAAAGCGATAGTTGAACACCAGAAAAAAGCAGGTCACCTGTATTGTACGAAACTGGAAAATAAAATCAATTAAATCGGACATACAATTTTTCAAATTTCCAAACGACTTAACAAAGCAACGAGCATGGATAGATTCTATTGGTCTTTTTCCAAATGAGGTTGTAAATAAACATAACTATGTATGTCAAAACCTCTTTCTGGCACAACATATTACTTCTTCCAACCATTTGATAAGAATTGCAGTCCCTGTGCTGAATATAATCAAAAGGACGAAACAGTCAGATAATCAAATGTTGTGTCAATTGGAAGATGAAAATTTTGTATTACAAATTGATAAAGCATTGGTTCCATCGAAAGTCATCAATGTACCATCTCTGAAAAGTATCAGTACTCAAACTGACAAAACCAATGAGGAAATCGAATTTTTGCAATTTATAGACAAAATTAATCGTCATCACTGCCAAACCTCTCAAGAACTATCATGCCGAAAATGTAACAGGAATTCCAGACTAATTCACCCTTATAAGACTAAATTACAACAATGTCAACGAAAATGCAAGATATTAAAAATCAATTACAACAATGTCAAACGTCGTTTAAATCGGAACCACTTGAAGCATTATATAATTTAAAATTGATCGATAACCATATAGACATTCTAAATTTGAACGATATGAAAAAAAAATGTTTGCAAACTTCTTGTCAAAGAAGTTAATCACTACAATGAAAACGACAAGATTTTTGCACAATCTTTATTTTATAAATCGTCATCAACATATAGATATTTAAGAGACCAATTAAATCTAAAACTACCATCTACGTCTTCGATATACAAATGGTCTTCTATCAAACCCATTCCACCAGGCAGTAATCAAATTTTAATTAAACAACTTGAAAAAGTATTTCAAAATATGTCAAGTCAATCCAAAATATGTACATTGAGCTTTGATGAAATTTGCATTAAAAAGGATTTGACAGTAAATATTTTTTTAGATCAAGTTGAAGGATTTTGTGACCATGGTTGTGAAAGAAGGAATGAACTGGCAACATCAGCATTATTTTTTATGCTTCACGGAATAGTCGATGATTGGAAATATGTATTGAGCTACATTTTGATCAACAGTTCTACAAATGCGACATATTTATCAGAACTGCTGAAAGATAATATAAGAACTTGCAACGACATCTTGCAATTAACTGTTGTTATGGTTACATGTGATCAAGCGGCTACAAATATCGCTACGTAAAAAATACTAGGAGTAACTCCTGAAACCCCTTATTTCTACGTCGACGAACACCAAATTCTAACACAATTTGACCCACCACACCTTATAAAATCAGCGAGAAACAAATTCTTAAAAAATCAAATTGAACATTCTGATTTTGGGGTTAGTGACATAAGCGTTGTACCCAAAATTTTTGAATTCGATTGTCATCAACATGTTAGACTGATGCAGAAAATAACAAAGCAACATTTTGAACCCAACACGTTTCAAAAAATGAACGTTAAATTGGCAACACTAATGTTGGCACTTGTACGGTTGCCAGCGCTATCAGGACCACGTTAAAAGTTAAACCCGAAACGTTTGGCGAATATCTCAATAATGCCATACCAACTGCTCATTTTATACAAAGGTTTAATGATTTGTTCGATGAAAAAAATCAAAAAACCGACCAAAACCGGTTTTTAATAACACCATCATGGCCTCTGTCTAAATAAATTTTACTTTTATAAGATATTGCTAAACACTTTACTACGTTAAATATACTGAAATGTTTGGTTCATTCATAATTTCATTTTTGTTTTGCTTTTGCGTAAATAAATAGGAATACAATTTTTTGGTTTTGCTGATCTTTAAAGAAGTATGGATAAGGATAGATGTATAGAAAAATAAATGTTAGGTCTCTTTTCGCTATAATAGGTAAATAAATATTATAAAATAAGCTGTTTGGTGAATCGAATACCATTTTAATGTATGAAAGAAAGTACTCTTATATCCTTCTCTATGCTCGAAGGTCACAAGATATAATATATTTCTCAGTCCATTGTCTCCCCGATTTCTCAATACCGCGAAACAATTTTACAATATTACTCAATAATAAATACTTGAACCTTTCGATTACCCGGTTATTTTTATTTTTATTTTTTTTCTTCAATATTTGCTAATAAAATTAAGTACAAATGTCGGATGACGAGGGTAACAATGTGAATGAAACGCTTCCAGAGAACAAGTTTAAAGTGAATATTGCTGAAGTACCTATACCACAATTTTGGCATGATTCACCTGAACTCTGGTTTAAACAACTCGAGGCATTATTTAAGGTTAGACGAATAACTAATGACGAAAACAAGTTTAATTTCGCGATAGCTCAGCTACCGGTAAACGTGATAGCTTCAGTAGCCGGTATAGTCCGTAAACCCCCTGAGTTCAACAAATTTGAAACTCTTCGAGATGAGGTTATTAAGAGGCGATCAGTTACAAATTCTCCCGAATAAATACACGCATACGGGTATATAAACGCGACTATAGGTTCCAGAGAAGATCAGTATAAGTTCAACTAGTGAACAAGTGAAATAGAGTGAAATAGTGAACTAGTGAAATACTAGTGTAAAGTGCTCTTCAACCGAGTGAAGCAGTCAGATTGTAAAGAAAGAGCTGAAAGTGTGGTTAAAATAAGGGGTCTAACTTATTCTCGAATAAATTGTGCAATGTTAATAAAATAGTTGAAAGTGTTTTATTGCAAAATCCAATACGGATTTGTAAAAATAATTTTAAAAAGGTTCAATTTCAAAAAACAAATAACATCGTTGGCTGAGGCATTTCCCGTTTTCTTTACCGTATACCTACGTATTTGTATCATTCATCATTACTTTCCGGATCTGTTACGCATTGACGGCGGTTTCTAATATTTTGTCAATTCGGCTTCATATATACAGTTCTTATCAACTTTTTCTTACTCCCATTACACAAAATATTTGTAGCGTCCACCTTCTTAAACTTATTAGAATTATGAATTATTTAAGGAATATATCGAATTACACCGCAACTGTTAAGGGCCACCCGCACTCGTTAATAAAACAGAAACACCTATTTCGCAATAATGATTAAATAAGTATTTTCAATAACAATTAATAGTAATTCTTATAACTGATATAAAAAAACAAATATAATTTTCTTAATTTAATTTTGTAGTCAATTGTCAAATCGGTTATGACGGATGATGATAATTGGGATTATAATTTATAATGAAAATGCTTTATATATAAAATATTTTCAGCTGATACTACATATATAATGGTATACGATGAAGATGATGATGATGATGATGTTATTTCCCTTTTATTATTTAAATTTAATAGTAAAATAGAGTTTTCATTTTTTGTGATTTTCAAATTTTTTCCTAAATGGTAATCTATCATTTGACAACAACAAAAATAAATTAATTTTTTTTTCTGTGTATTATCTTTAATTTAAGGATTGATAATGCTAAATTATTTGGTTTATGTTATATATAATACGTATATATAGATTTACTTATATATAATGAACCTAACCAGCAGATTCATAAGGATTTTGTACACGGAATTGCCAAAAGGAACCATTTTGTATGAGTATAAGAGTATACAATTGTATTATTATACGTAAAAAAAGAGAGGGAGTATACCAGGTGCTCCACTTAAAATGTTATCGACAAATACGCCGAGAAATAGGGCAAAGTTGACATTTTGAAAGGAGGACACAATATAGTACTTCAGCTATTGTAATTAATCGAGATTGCAGTGGGTGAAAAAAGAGTTAATTTTTTTAATTAAATAGGAACTACTTATACGCACTATACTCGGAAACCTAAATTGCACGACCTATTTGAAATATTTGAAATTTGAAATATCAACAAAATAACTATTTTAAATATCAACAAAATAAAAACTGGATACCGCCAAACCAATACCGGACCCCGCTCAAGAACCTGGACACGAGGTTTAGGATCGACACGTGGAACCAGTGGAGACCGTGAGTCTGAATTCCATATGTCCATATAGGAATTAGGATCATTTTATATAGTAGAACCTTGCATTCTAGGGAAAGTTTTGATTTGCTTCAATCACCCAGTACATTTTTGAGAATTTTATTTTTATTTGGTTGCGCTTTGATTCAATGTGTTTTCTTCATGTCAATCTTCTATCAAGATGAAGTGACCGAAGTATTTGACATGTGTTAGTTGAGGGATTATTCAACGTAAATGTTATGTATTTGATTCGTTTTCATTTCAAGTGATCTTGCAATTTGAGGTGTTTTGTGTGAAAACAGGATAGCTGTGTCATCTGCAAATGTTGATGTGACAACCTTATCAGTTGTTGGTAGAACTGCAGTATACAGCAAATACAATACTGGCCCCAGTACGCTGCCTTGTGGAACTCCTGCGTTTATGTCACATACTGCAGTAATGGATGGGTTGTGTTTAACCTGGTATTTCCTTTGAAACAAGTAGCTTTCAAGGAATGCATGAAAGTTGTTTGGCAGACGAGTTTTAATTTTATATATAAGGCTCTCATGCCATACTTTGCCGAAAGCTTGCGCAATGTCTATAGGAAAAATGCCGAACATTAATTCTTTTCTTCTAATGCAGATAGCTGTGTTAACAACTCTGTGCACTTGCTCTACAGTACCATGTTGGTCTCGAAACTCAAATTGGTGGTCTGGTATAATCTGTCCTTCAGATAATATTGGATTTAATTTTTGTAATAAAAATTTTTCAAAAAGTTTAGAAATCATCGGAAGTATACTAATTGGTCTGTACTGTGTTTCGTCTTTTCCAGGCTTTGCAATCATTGTTATTAGCGATATTTTACATTTTTTAGGGAAACACCCACATCTAATAATTGCATTGAAGATATAAGTTATGAGTTTTATGCATTTATCAGATAATTCTCTGATCATGGTGTCCTGGAGCTGTCTTTAGGTTTATACAATTTTTAATTTTTTCCACTTAAATTTTAAAGGAATTGGTTTCGAAGGGTCCTCGGTAAACTTTGGTAGTTCATTGTTGTTTGTTTTTTCGTTTGGCGTGAATACTTTTTCCAGAGAAAAGGTTAGCGAAAGCAGTAGCCTTATTTTCAACGTCACTTCTGGCCCAATGTAAAATAAAGTAGTTCCATAATAGATAATCTGTCTTCTCGGTCGCCGAGTTCAGTAAGGTAACTCTGTATTCCTAAGTTTTCTTCATCTCTCAATGCTCGTATAAGAGCTTTAATAGCCCTTTTCAGTTTCTATTTTAGTAATGGAGATTTTTGCTGCTGCCATAGCCGGCGTTTTTCTTTTACTAACTGCAGTATATTAGGTGAAGGCTTATTAACGTTTTCAGAGTTGTTAATATCAGGGGTGGCCTTTTTTGCTGCTATTTCCAATATACATATGTATTAATTCATTCGCCGCTGCATAAATATCTTCAGAGGTGCAAAGTTGGATCTCTAATTGGCAAATTTGTTCGACTATATTTCTATATAGAGCCCATTTAGTTAATTTATTTATTAGACGTTGGGGTGGTACTGCTTTTGAAGCTCTGGTACTCAGAGTTATTATTATTGATGAGTGGTCGGATGATACGTCATAGCAATCTTCTACCTGTGCATTGGTGCGTGCAATTCATTTTGTTATACAGAAATCTATTAAATCAGATATTTCATTTCTATTTCTTGCCATCAGGCCAATAAGTTGTAGTTGCCCCCTGCGAGAAATTTAATGCCCGCAGCTTATTAAAATAATCGATAAATCGCTGATTTTTGATTGGGAGTTTCGGTGGACAGTAAACAGCCGATATTACCTACACAATTTTCAGACCATTCCTCTAGGCAGATATATTAGGATGTGATCTTTATCATATTTGATGAGTTCATATTGCTTTATTCTTCGTTTGATCAAGACCGCAATGCCGCCGTGTTCTGATATTATGATGTCTATATTTTAATCTACAAGAAAGGTTTGAACTTCAGCTTTGTGCTGAGAAAGACCGTTCGCATTCCATACAACTATATCTTTAGGAGCGTGATTTTTGGCTTTTGACAATAATTTTCATTAGTTTGTTCATATTTTGCATCATCATGCTCATTTGTCTTTCCATCATCATCATGAAACTTTGGATCGTTTCGGTCAGTTTATTTACGGTTGCGTGAATATTTAATTTTTCTTCGTTGAAATGAACTTTCGTTTTTGGGGCGGTACTTTTTAGGGTGTTGGCATAGGAAACTCCTGGTTATTCAAAACTGCTTGTAACATTCTCCAGCTCATTTTGTGTGGTTGAGTGTGCATTCGCTTGTTGGGCAATTGTACTTCTTGAAGTCATATTTCTTTGATTGTAACGTGACTTAAGCATTCGTCTTAGCACATATATCTGTCCATTCCGGTTTGTACCAAATTTTCTTTATTTAAGTGACCTATCCCACAAATTAAATTAATATCATTATTCAAGTTCATTGCACTGGGTTCATTTGCTGTTCAAGCATTTATTTTTACACTATTATTTTTATTTATATTAAAAGGTGGTATCACTAAATTTGCTAAATCTGATGTCGAAGCACTTTTTTTTTTGCGAAATTATATTTTTTTGGGGGCTATGTTCAACTTTACCCATTGCGGATGTATGCACAGCATTATTTTGCTTTAATGCTGGTATTAGCTGTGTTCTTATATGCTCAGTATTAAAAAAAACTTAAAAATAATTCAAAAGCACTGATACTGCACTTTTTTATTTTAATTTTATTTTAATTATATTTCGCGCACATTGATTTTACATCTAAACTGCACAAGGCCAAAAATCAACTAACTAAGCGCATTTGTTGACGGAAGAAGCGTGAATGGTGGAAGTCCGAGGTTCTGAAAGTACAACAACTCAGCAACAACTCAGACGTATGGAGTGGACACTTTACCGATCTGCTTGCTGTTCATCATGCGTCACAGACTATGGCTAAGTCACCTCAAATACAGACTGCGGAGATTTGCATTGAGGATCCATCCCATGAGGAATTCACTAGGGCCATGCATAGACTAAACCGCTCACCTGGGGTGGACTGCATTATTTCGGAGCTCTTGATATTCGGATGGGATAATTTATGGAACTTGAACTGTCTTTTCGACCTTATTCGATTAGTATGGCGAACCGAAATAATACCTGACGAATGGAAAGTGTCTGCGACATGCCCCATTTCCAAGAAAGGAAACCGCTTGAAGTATAAGAATTATAGTGGTATAGCTCTCCTTTGCACAGCATATACAAGTTACTGTCCTACATTGTATTGGATAGAATCACCCCTAGCGGAAGGTTTAGTTGGTGACTATCAAGGAGGATTTCGTCCGAATCGATCAGTCACTGCGGATGATTCTAGTCTTTTCGCTGCGGATTATTCTATCTAAATATTATGAGAAATGAAATATCTAGGAATACCAACAAAATTGGTACGACTGTATAGAACGGCAGTGATGCAGTTTCAATGCTGTATTAAAGTCAAGAACAGGCTATCAGGCGTGATTGGACTGAATAGCAACGGAGTGAAGAAAATACTTAATCCGCTTGTAGAGTTTTCAGCTTCTGTTGGACTCCAGATCAATGCGCCCAAAAAAAATATATGAACTCTGGTCATAGTTTCAAATATTTAGGCTCTCTTATCACTCACGATAACAGTGTGGATGAGAATATTAAAGCGTGGCTAGTGGCTGCTAAAACCTAAACACCCATCAAGTGCCGTGAAACTGAAGCATTACAAAGAGTTGATCAGCCCTGTTGTTATGTATGGATGCGAAAGTTGGGCGCCGACGGATGAGTACGAGAAATGGCTTCGTACATTTGAGAGAAGAATCATGCGAGTGGTTTACGGCCCAAAACGTAAAGTAGATGGTACACACCGAGCTCGGTACAATGTCGAGATCAGAGATCCGATGAAGATCCCCGATATTGTACAGGAAGTAAGATCTCCGCGAGTAGGCTGGCTCGGTCACGTTCTGCGTGCTGATCCGGAATTGTGCAGGGATATCTGAAAGAAGAGCCACCGTATGGTAGGCGCAGAGGTTGCTATGCAGGCGACGATGGATCGACCATGTATTCAGACCATGCTCAGGATCGAAACCGTTGGAGCCAAATTGTTGATACAGTAAATGGCCATATAATTATTAAAAAACTATTATTATGTTATTATATAGCTTTCAGTTTTGCCAGTATACGGAATGCACTAACAACTTCAAACACACAGAACTTCTGATAAGTGGGTGTTATGAAAAAATTTATAATCATATTCTGCCATAAAAAATGATAGTTCTTATTTAATTAAAAAAGTTAACTCTTTTTTCACTCACTGCGATATCGATTAATTTAGCTAAAGTACTATATATATTGTGTCCACCTTTCAAACCGCGCATTTGTCTTTAATTACTTTTTCGTAGTACTCCTATTTTTCGGGGTTTTTTGTTGATAACATTTTAGTGGACCACCCGGTACAATTGCTTAATGCTTTTTATACACATATATACGTATATATGAAATGGAAAATGTTTCCTGCATAACCATTTATTTTACTTTGGATTCAAAAACTTTCTACTTTACAAGAAAATCTTCGAAGAACGAATATTTTATTGACAAGTTTATGTTTGTATAATATTTATTATCAGGTTTTATGTGATACGATAGTTTTGAGAAAACTATTGTCGTTAATATGAATATCTGTGTATGCTATCAATCGCCTATATAGGATTGGGCTTCTCGGTATACGACGAAAAAATAAAAATTCATCACCGTTAACTATACATCACCCTAAACGCCAAAGTGTTAATAATTAATAATAACACAATCAGTCTAATCGATGTTACGTTTCACCTTATCAGTTTTATTGTTTTATACTTAAATGATGCACTAATCATGCCATATTTAACCTTACACAATAATTTTCCAAATATGCGTAATCTAAATAATCTACTCTAATAGCCGTGATAAACAAAGCACGCGTTTACGTCATACTAAATTTGTATATTGTTCATTCAAGCACTTGGACCTATAGCGAAGTAAGTAAGCGACTTTACTTTATTTATTTTATACAATTATCGCAAATATTTTCTGTTATACCGGGTATTTCTTTTAAACTGAGACGATCAAATATCTCGAAAAATAGCCACTCTACGGAAAAAATGTCCATAATCAAAATTTAATCATACCGCGGGGGAAATACATTAGTGCAAAAAAAAAAGTTCCCCCACCCCCGCTTTGTAGGTGGGGCGGGGGTAACTTTTAAACTAAGATAGGAAGCCATATTTTTTATTGCAGATACGGATTCTACGACTAAAAGTACGTATGATTTGAATGAAATATTTTGTTCGGTTCATGATAGATGGCGTTGTAATCGACGAAATTCAATTTTTTCAATTTTTCCTTCTTAGAACACACGCATTCGATTCTGCAATACGTTTGAAATGAAAAAACATCACGTTTTCATTGGAAATACTCGAAATTCGTCATCAAAACAATTTATTCAGTTTTGTAAATCACATTTAACGTTTGTGTTATTTCTTTTCTTCATGTTTTTCGTAATTGCAAAATAAACGACAAAATACTTTAGAATGGAGCGTTTAACTGTGCCAGAGAAAATTGAAATGGTTCTGGTTTATGGAGAAGCTTGCATAAATCTTGAAAATGCTGTTGCTATTTACGCTCAACGTTTTCCGGATAGGATTCGTTCACGTGCTTCATTTGGCCGTACTATCAAACAATTTATTACTGATGGAAATGTTCAACCGAAAAAGAGGACCCGTAGAGCAACAGTCACTGGAGAAAATAATGTAATTGCTGTATTGGCAGCAGTGGCTCATAATCATCATATTAGTACACGAGAAATAGTTCGCGATTCCGGATTGCCCCTCACTAGTGTTTGGAGAATTTTAAAACGGCACAAGTATCATCCATATCATGTGTCTTTACACCAAGATCTTAATGGCGTTGATTTCCAAAATCGGGTAACTTTTTGTCAATGAGCACGTGAACAAATACAACAAAACCCCAATTTTTTTCGTTGCGTAATGTTCTCTGACGAATCGTCATTTACAAACCATGGAACAGTTAATCGACACAACATGCATTATTGGAGTGTTACAAATCCGCACTGGCTTCGTCAAGTTGAACATCAACGTCCTTGGACTGTCAACGTGTGGTGTAGAATAATTGGCAACAAACTCATAGGCCCCCACATTATTGAAGGCAACTTGATTGGTCAAATGTACCGAAACATTTTGGAAAATGGCCTGCCAATATTACTTGAAAATTTGAGCTTAGAAGTAAGACGGAACATGTGGTTTCAACATGATGGTTGTCCTGCACACTATTCGTTGATGGCACGTGAAATACTTGATCGTGATTTCAATGGTCGCTGGATCGGTAGAGCTGGTCCGATAAATTGGCCCGCCAGATCACCAGATCTTACTGCGCCAGATTTTTTTTTGTGGGGCTACCTCAAAAACAAAGTTTACACACAAAAACCAACAACACGTGAGAACATGATTGAGCGAATCAGAAATGCGTGTGCTGAAATTCAACCAGACACACTTCTCAGTTGTGTACAATCATTTGAAATGCGGATTAATAAATGCATTGAAGTCGCAGGCCATCATTTTGAACACTTATTTTAGATTTACAAAACTGAATAAATTGTTTTGATGACGAATTTCGAGTATTTCCAATGTAAACGTGATGTTTTTTTATTTCAAACGTATTGCAGAATCGAATGCGTGTGTTCTAAGAAGGAGAAATTGAAAAAATTGAATTTCGTCGATTACAACGCCTACTATCATGAACCGAACAAAATATTTCATTCAAATCATACGTACTTTTAGTCGTAGAATCCGTATCTGCAATAAAAAATATGGCTTCCTATCTTAGTTTAAAAGTTACCCCCGCCCCACCTACAAAGCGGGGGTGGGGGGACTTTTTTTTTGCACTAATGTATTTCCCCCGCGGTATGATTAAATTTTGATTATGGACATTTTTTCCGTAGAGTGGCTATTTTTCGAGATATTTGATCGTCTCAGTTTAAAAAAAACACCCGGTATAGAAAGTACATAGCAATAATTATCAAAATATTATTTTTCTGAAGATTCTTTATTAATATAACAAGTGTTTTGTGGAGTGGTATATATAAGCATACCGATCTTATATTTGAAAATAACAAGATACATTTATAATTTAAACAGAGGTGAAGTTAGTTGCAGTTTGCAAATATATATACTATATATGCATTTATATTAAAACTTAAACCATTGTTTAAATAAAAACACAAATGGCCTTAAAAAATTTCTTCGTTATAATTATTTTAACGCTATATACCGATCAATCACAATATCTTTTTGTATAATAAATCTGACATATTTGATTCAATTAGGGATTAGTATCAACTTTATATTATGTTGTCTAAAAATCTGTCGTACGTATATAATATAAATACATAAAATACCTATGTAATTAGTGCGTAAATTAATGCGATAATTGAAAAACTGACATTACATTTCTTAAAGTCCCATGTCAAGTACCCACGCGCGAGTGCTATATGTATTCATATCATAAATTGAACAATCATTTACCATGGATTACCACAATACATGGTTGGAAATATCAAAATTGGTTAATTTGTTTTTGTAATCGGTCTGATTAGTTTACCAAAATGATGATTCCAACTCAGATTATCTCTATATATACATATACATGTATATGTATATATATTTATATATAGTTGAGCACTTTAGATAAACTGATATGCATGTTGGACTGACTATATACCATTTTAAAAGTTAAAGCCAATTTTTAAATATTTCATGTTAATTTATGATTAAATACTTTGGGTTTATGGCTATATAGCTATATTTATAGTAATTATATATACTTTCAATTCAGATAACGTATTCGATACAACATACTCATCGTTATCGAGCATTCAATTATATATATATGTAGTTTGTTGTTGTGGTATAATACATTTTTAACTGTGCAACGCTTAGAACCACATATTCTTCAATATGTTGATTTATTTGCCTTATTTTATTATTGGTCATGCCTGGAACGAAAATATTCGATTCATTTTCAAATTCATGTATAAGGTTTTAGCAAATTCTATACGTATATATGTATAATTCAAAATCAAATTAAGTCATGTTCCATATATATACATTTCTAAATAAGTATTGCAAGTTTAATGTAAAATGTTCAATTTAGAGAACATTTCTTTACAATTTTGAGTCAAAATTATGAATTCAAATTTTTAGTAGAGTTCTATGCGTTTACATTAATGAACTACAATTTTCTGTCAATTAGAAAATAAAAATAATTAATATTTCAGAGATTAAAACATCAAGAAATCAAAAGTTGGTTCACGAGGTATGAGATTTACCTTAGCTATTATATATCCATCCTCGTGAACCAACCTTGAAAAGAGAACTTAATTTATTCTAATTTAAATCACGCCTATAAGGAAGTGTGTGAAGTTATCCCAGGATTCCATCCCAGAAAAATTAAAAATGTTCATGAGGCAATACTATTCTCATCCCATCCCAGGACTTAAAAATCATCCCAAAATTTGATAATATCATTTTAAAAAATTTCAAACGACGTGTTAGCTTATATATTCTTGTCGTTAAAAGTAATTGGCACAATAGGCTCAGAAATTCATATGAATATGGCCCCATACATAAAATTAGGAGTTTAACTATGATCTCCACTTGCTGTGATCAATCGTTGAACACCAGCCGTATCATAGTGGATCAGAGTAAGTGGACATCATGTCAAGTCGAAAACAAAGAAAACTTTTTCCGGCATTCATGGTTCTCGAGAACCATTAATTAAAATCTGTATTTCTTATATGGGGCCATATACATATGAGCTCATTGCGCAAATTACAACATACGGCTGGTGTTCAACGATTGATCACAGCTAGTGGACATCATGTCAGGTCGAAAACAAATGAAACTTTTTTCGGCAATCATGGTTTTCGAGAGCCAGTAGTTAAACTCATAAAACTAGATTCAAATTCCAATTGGTTTAGGGGTAATAACCCTGCTACCATTATATTGTTACAATTTTGCATACATTTTAAGAAAATTCGAAATCTTTGAATTTTTTTGTGAAATTTCAAAGTCAATTTTTTTAAAATTATGAATAACGATTTTGTTCGTTTGATGTAAAGTTTAGAATTATCGAATTTCAAAACATTTCAATTAATATTTTAAATTTTAAAATTTTTAATTTAATTTTGAACCCACAATTCTCAAAATTAAAATGACCAGTTTTGGATTTTTATGATTAAAATTTTCGTAATAAATCCAAATTTTTCGAAATAACAAATTTTGTATATTTATAAATCTGAATTTAAAGTAAAATTTCTGGATTTTCGAATTTTTCTCTTCCAATTTATTAAATTTCAATGTATGAAAATGACCTTAAATTATGACCTTAAATTTTGAAAATTTTTGAAATCAAAACAATTCAAAATCTGCAATTTTCAAAATTCAAATTGATCTTTCTTTTAAAATTCAGAACTTAAAAATAATAAATTTAAAATACCAATTTTCGTATACGAGTATATGTATATATTTTTATAATTCTGAATATTTATTATTCAATTGTTCGGATTTTCGAATTTTTTTTTTACAGTTTATTAAATTTCGATAAAAAATAAAAATAATTTTAAATGTTGTACTCAGTTTTTAAAACTTCTGAAAATTTAAGTTTATCAAATTTTGAATTTTTGAAACCCAATTTTAAATTTTAATTTTTGAAACTTTTTGACTTTTCACAAAAACTAAATTTCAACGTATAGGTCGATCATAAGTTTGCATTATAATATTCAGAGGTTATATCGGAATTATGACGTGCAAGAAATAGGAATTTCAAAGTAATTTTATACAATCCAGAAATTTCAAATCTCAATTCAATTCAATCAAATATCGATTCCTTATATATCACTAACTTATTACGGCTCAGTTACAACCGAAAAATTCACAATTTTTATACTGATCCTTGTTTGGTTATTAAGTTACGTTAACACACGACTCACCGCCCTAAAGGTCATGCTTCACCTTCTTCCGGTCAATATTTTTGGCGAGCAGATGGTGTCAATTACGGCTACGCGACTATAAGCCGTATCTCAGCGGAAATGTCTTCAGGCAGGCCACTCGACCATATTAGATCGGTAGCTTTAAGGTAAAAAGACCTGAAAAAATAGTACATACTTTTCATGCAAAAACATCAACAAAATATTTTTTTTTAATTATTAAATTAAAACAATTATTCAATGAAGCTAAAACCTAATTATTATTACTATTAAATTTTAATACAGACATTAAATAATTTTCAACAACAACAACAATTGATGATCAAAATGAAACCAAACAAAATATAAAATAACCTACTTCCGATGTTCACCGCAGGATGGCAGTAAAATAAATAAAATAAAATAAAATCGTTTTGAAAAAGTCAATTTTATTTTAAAATACTCTTGGGTCTATAATTATGTATATAAATTTATCTTTTAAGCAAAATTTATTTCATACACAATAACAAATTTGTAAAAACTTAGTGATATACATATTAAGTTTTTCCACAAAAAAATAAGCAATTAAAATGTTTAAGAACTTCATTTTTCCTTTTAATGTCATCGAAATGCGAGCCCATAATGTGATTTATGGTGTAATTGAAAGAAAAACTGAATAACATTCTTAACTAAGTTTTTTGTTTGTAATTAAAAATTTGATTGAATCTAATGCTTATCTTAATCAATGTTAGTATACATTTTTGAGTCAATGTTTTAAAATATAAGAGAACATGCTCATGAACATTTTGCGTACTATTTCATTTACACGATCATTCTATTTACGTAAATGTATACTGTGTACACGCAAATAATTGACAGAAATAAATTTGTGAAATAGTTTTTTTTATTTATACTTCACTAATTAATATTTAGTGTCATTATAACAGGCTTCATATATGTTTTTAAGTTTAAAATTAGTACACAATTTGTACATTTTCAACATTATTTTTACATTAGTTCTTATGCGGAAATAGAAAAAAAGGTACCGCTATTTGAAGCTCAATTGAAAATCATTTACGGCTCTATAGATGTATATACATAGAAATAATAGTTGCAGTTAGAGAAACTTTACTTGTTAAAATCACAAATTCTCACAAATTTACTCGTATTTACCTTAATTTTATTATATCGCAAAAAATTAAATAACAGTACAGTATCTTTCATATATTAAAATGACAAACCACTTTATAAGTAGCTCATTACAAAATAATTGTTTGGCAACTTTAACGGAAAGAGACCATAAATATTGTATAACTATCCTTATTTTAAATAAAATCTCTTAAAGCCGAAAAATAATATCCATGTAGCCTACTATCACTATGTATGTATTTTTTCGTAAATCAAAACAACAAAATAATGAATGAACCAAGCAATTTAATATATTTAACACAATAAATAGCAGTTTGTTTTTATCAAATATAGATAACTAGACACTAGACCATTATGGTGGTATTAAAAACCGAGTTCATTCATCATTTTGTTGTTTTGATTTTGATATACGTATACATAGTAGAGGGCTACTTGGATTTTATTTTTCGGTTCATAGAGTTTTTTGTACAACAAGGGTAGTTATACAATATCATGGCTAATTTTCGTTAAACCAGCCATACAATTATTATACAGTGGAAGAGTTGTTTATGATATCGCTGTACCTACATAATAAGGTTCATTCTGCGAATATTAAAATCCAATTTCTTCTGATTTTACAAGACATTTTGGACGGATATATAATTATTTCTAATGAATATACTGTTAAAGTTAGCCGATAATATCCAGCCGAAAGTTATAAAAATTGGTAATGCAGATTATAATATTAATATGACAGCCGATAAAAAATGTATTTAGCCGATATAAAGCCGAAAGTTAATGACTTTCGTAATTAATATGGTTAATGGGGGATAAATTGTTGCCAGAATTCTGCTTTGATATCCCTTTCTCGATGGTTTATCCAACGAGGAACTCGTGGTTGTCTCAAGAATTCAAGGACTGGGTGGCTCAGTTGCTCGTGTTTTTCGCTGACGGGTCTCACTCTAATTTTGGTGCAGGTTTTGGAACCTATTGTCCTAAACATGACCTACAATCATGTGGGAGTCTAGGCCTGAACTGCACTGTATTCCAAGCGGAGCTGATTGCACCCACACGTTGTGCGATTGACGCTTCTAACCTCGCTGTTTCCGGAAAAGACATTATTCTATGCAGTGATAGTAAACCTGTGCTCAATTCATTACGAAATCCTATGATCACTTCCAAACAGGTCAAGGATAATTAATTTTATTAACGTCTAATAATCGTGTCAGAGTTATGTGGGTCCCGGCTCATTATGGCATTGAAGGTAATCAGATAGCTGATGTTTTAGCTAAAACAGACTCAAGGTTGGAATTCATTGGACCTGAACTGGCAGTGCCCCTGACCTTTGTTTGTTTTTGCAGGCTAAGCGTAATTGGCTAGCTTCTACTACATACCGAGTGGCTAAGTACTTCATTTGTGAACCTAATCTGAGGCTCACAAAGTTTGCTCTATCTTTGAAGAAAGGCCAACTGAGAGTTCTGATCGCTATTCTGACCGGCCACGGTCGTTTTAATCACCATTTAAAAAAAAATTGGACTTGTCCAAGATTCCTTGTGTGACAGCTGTCTTGAAGATGACGATGACAGCATTCAGTTTGTCTGTGGCTGTCCCGCTTTCAAGGTAGTTAGGTTCTGATTTCTTAATTATAGATCTTTAAATGGCCCCTGTGGTCGGGGGGCACTCACATGTCTCGTAAATCTAAATTGCACGAACATGTTTCCTAAGAATACCACCACAGTATCCTTTGCTTGTCGTAGGAGGCGACTAAACGGTTGGATCGCTGGGCTGACGACCCGCATCCGTAAAAAAAATCAACTGTTTATAAAATCAACAAAAAGAAAAATGGATACCGCCAAAACAACACCGGACCCCCGCTCAAGTACCCGGATACGAGATTTAGGATCGGCACGTGGAACGTGCAATCACTTAGAAAACCAGAAGCGTTGGAGGGTCTAATCACGTGCATGAAAGAGTATCGGCTGGAACTCGTTGCTCTTCAAGAAACTCGCTGGCCTCAAAGTGGAGACCATGTGTCCCAGGGCTATACGTTGTTCTACAGTGGAGATGACCTCGGAAATCTTGGAGCTGGATTTCTTCTTGGGCCGCAGGTAAAGAAGGCTGTTTTGGATTTTCAAGCAGTCAATAACCGATTGTGTATGCTTCGCCTGCGCATGAAGTTAGCCAACCTGTCGATAATTTGTGTACATGCGCCCACAGAAGTCAGCCAGCCCCAAGATAAAGACTCATTTTACAATGACTTGGACGATCTGATGGGATCTATACCCGAACACGATGTTAGAATGGTAATTGGGGACTTTAATGCTAGAGCTGGCAGAAATCAGGCCGACTTGTGTGAAAACATAGGTCCGTACTCCCGACACGAAACTGCGACCGATAATGGTGAGAGAATGATGTACTTTGCAATTGCTCATGATCTTAGAGTAGCAAGCACATTCTTCCCTCACAAACAGATACACCTAGAGACATGGACACATCCTCGCAAAACATCCCGGAGCCAAATTGACCACGTGTTAATTTCAAAAGGGCGAGCTCGGGTTGTGCAGGATGTGAGAACTTATCGGTCAGCAACCAAATACGTAGGCAGCGATCATTATTTGGTCGCTGCAAAGCTACGGTGGAAGTTTTCGTACAGGTCGGGGAACACAGCGAAACGGATGGAACGTTTCGACTGTGAAGGTCTGATAAATGAAGATCAAAAGAAACGATATCAGGATCTTGTCAGCGACAACATTGAGGGAGCTAATTACCAGTCTGACTGCGTGAACTCTGTCTGGGAGGTACTGAAAACTTCGGTTGTCAGTGCTGCTCAACAGACTTTAGGTATAGTGAAAGTCAGACCCAAGAATGATTGGTTTGATGACGAGTGTCGTCTTGCAGTTGAGCAACAAAATATAGCCCATAATGAAGTGCAACAACGTCTCACAATCGCAAGGAAAAACAAGGCAGCTCTTGCAAGAAGGGCAGCTAAGCGGATTTGTAGACGGAAGAAGCGAGAATGGTGGAAGGCCGAGGTTCTGAAAGTACAACAACTCAGCAATGAGCGTAGTTCACGTAATTTCTTTAAAGGAATTACTGGATTGCACCATACTTTCAGGCCTTCGTCAACCGCCATTCGGGACCGGGATGGAAACCTCTGTGTCAACATCGACGCAGTACTTGACGCATGGAGTGGACACTTTACTGAGCTGCTTGATGTTCATCATGCGTCACAGACTGTTGTTGAGCCACCTCTAAAACAGTCTGCGGAGATTTGCACTGAGGAGCCATCCCATGAGGAATTCACTAAGGCCATGCAGAGAATGAAACGAAACCGCTCACCTGGAGTGGACTGCATTAATTCGGAGCTCTTGATATTCGGAGGGGATACTTTGTGGAACTGTCTTTTCGACCTTATTCGATTAGTATGGCGAACCGAAGTTATGCCTGATGAATGGAAAGTGGCCGCGATATGCCCCATCTTCAAGAAGGGAGACCGCTTGAAGTGTGAGAATTATCGCGGTATAGCTCTCCTTTGCACAGCATACAAGTTACTGTCATACATTTTATTGGATAGAATCACTCCTCTCGCGGAGGGCTTGGTTGGTGACTATCAGGGAGGATTTCGTCCGAATCGATCAGTCACTGATCAGGTCTTTTCGCTGCGGATGATTCTATCTAAATATTATGAGACATCCATCTCCGTACATCAGGTTTTCCTGGATTTCCGGCAGGCCTACGACTCGATCAATCGAGAGAGTTTGTGGTCTGCCCTGGAATACCTAGGAATGCCAACAAAATTGGTACGACTGTGTAGGATGACAGTGACGCAGTCTCAATGCTGTGTTAAAGTTGAGAACAGGCTATCGACAATTTTTGCAGTTAACTCGGGTGTTCGGCAGGGAGATGCTCTGTCCCCGATACTCTTTAATCTCATGTTGGAGTACATCTTTCGTAAAACTGAAACACCTCAGCGCAACATCTTATATCGCCAGTCCAATCAAGTGCTTGCATATGCAGATGACATATGCGTGATTGGACTGAATAGCAACGGAGTGAAAGAAATACTTGATCCGCTTGTAGAGTTTTCAGCTTCTGTTGGACTCCAGATCAATGAGTCCAAAGCGAAATACCTGATCTCTGGTTTTAGAGACAATGGCACACCAGATTTTAGTAGTGGCCACCACACGTTTGAGGGAGTGAGGAGGTTCAAATATTTGGGCTCTCTTATCACTCACGATAACAGTGTGGGTGAGGATATTAAAGTGCGGCTGGCAGCTGGCAGTCGTTCTTTATATCCTCTAAGGCCACTGCTAAAATCTAAACACTTATCAAGTGCCGTGAAGCTGAAGCTTTACAAAGCGTTGATCAGGCCCGTTGTTATGTTTGGATGTGAAAGTTGGGCGCTGACGGATGAGTACGAGAGATGGCTCCTTACATTTGAGAGAAGAATCATGCGTGTGATTTATGGCCCTAAACGCGAAATAGATGGTACATACCGAGCTCTGTACAATTTCGAGATCAGAGATCTGATGAAGATCCCCGATATTGTACATGAAGTTAGATCTCAGCGAGTACGCTGGCTCGGTCACGTTCTGCGTGCTGATCCGGAACGAATTGTGCAGCGATCTCTGAAAGGGGAGCCACCATATGGTAGGCGCAGAGGTCGTTGCAGGCGACGATGGCTCCACGATGTAGAGAACGACTTGGCCTCTTCAGATTGTCTAAGACAGTATGAAGACCAAGCTCAGGATCGAAACCGTTGGAGCCAGATTGTTGATTCAGTAAGGGGCCAGTAATGGCCTTTAACACTGTTATTATTATTATAGATCTTTAAATGTAGGTCAATTGTCATCCCTACCCCTGGTTTAAGCTGTTACAGTTTGCCAGAGCAGACGAGCGCATTTGCGAATTATGATAGAATCCTCGGTTTGCACCATGGGCCTAGAGTGGCATTGAGTGCGGAACCTGCTTTGGTTCCAGCCAACTTTAATAATAATAATAATAAGCCGAAAGTGCTCAGCCAATGGTTTCTAGCCGATAGTTCCAGCCGATATATCTCGATAAAGAAAATTTTTTAATTCTTGGATCAAAATAATACGATAAATTGGATTTTGATACAATTGTAAGAATATTTATGATAATGGAAAATTTCCATGTTGGCATCCTAGGAAATTTAAATCTTCCAAAATCATATGTAAGTAGGTAATTGAACATTTATAAAAATTCAACCTCTAGAGTGTTATGTCTGGAGACGGCTTGATTTGAAGAGTCTTCCAATAAAAATTTAGAATTTCCAAAATCATATGTAAATAATTGAAAATTTATAAAAATTCAAACTCCAGACATAACACTCTAGATTCTGAATTTTTATAAATTTTCAACTATATATGTATGCACATATGATTTTGGAAAATCTAAATTTCCCAGGAGCCCCACATGAAACTTGGTCTAAAATATTTTTCAAGTCATAGCTATTGGAAAACTCTTCAAATCAAGCCGTCTCCAAACATATCACTCTAGAGACTGAATTTTTGATATGATTTTGGAAAATTTTAATTTCTTAGAATCTCCACAATTAACTTTTCCTAGAGATATTAATAAAAAAACATTTCACAAATGTATCGAAATAAATCTTATCTCTTTTATTCAAGAATTAAAGATCTTCTTTATCGACATATATCGGCTGGAAATTATCGGTGATTCTCAAATAACTTATAAGGGAAATTGCTGCAGATTTGCTTATCAAGATATGGCAGTTTATCGCAGCTAGGTTATTTTAACTAGATGGCACCACTGGCATATAAACGGCATATGTTACCATTTTTTTTAACGGAATTTTGAAAATAATGAAAATGTATCTATGAAAATAGAAAAATTAAACAAATAAAACCAAATTGACAATACCCGGTTGAAATAACTTGGAAATAACAAGTAACGTAAAAATCTCTTGAAAATAACAAGTAACGTAAAAGTGTGTCGATAACATGAACTCACGCGAGTTTACTAAATCTGTAGTAATCTCTCTTATATAGTATTATAAGTTGTTTGACTCCGATGTTCAATTCAAAACGAAAAATTATCTGCATTATCGATTTTTTTCTGCTGGAAACTATCGGCTAACTTTCCCAGGGTCTGATGATTGCCAGAAAAAAACGGTTTCGAAAATCAAGTTATGTATATGTACTTATAATTGAGTTGAAGCATTATTGTTAATGTGTTGGCCTGATGTTGTACATACAGATAGTAAATTAAATTTTTGTAAATGGGACTCTAATCGAGATTATATTTATATATGACAGCCATAACCATTGGAACTAGGTTATTTCGATTTCGATCGAATTTTGATCGTATGATGAAGATGAGGTTTCTAATCGATTAATGGCATAAAGCCATATGTTATAGTATGATGGAATTTTAAAGTGATGTTATTTATGTCAAGTTCTATAGAATTTGACTAAAATTAATTGTAAATAAGAAGGAACTGACAAAGACGTATGCATATATGTAAGATAAATATGATTTTTCCATAAATCTATAAATCAAGGATGATTGTGAATACTATGTATTTATAATGCACGAGAATCTGAGTATGGAACAAAAACCATGGGGCCCATGTACATTGTACATATATATAGGTTTACCCTGAATCTTCAAATACGAAGATTATACTTGCCACCGAATTGCTGATTATACAAATAATAAATATATATACAAAAGGTATACCTATGTATATGTATACATGTATGCATATGAATGTACTCGTATATATCGCGAGATTTTCATTTTTTTTATGTTTCGCGGTATCTTATCTCTTGTGTTGTTCAACAAAAATATGAAATATAATCTAATAACTGTTAACTTTTATGATATTTTACTGTCATGATCATTTTTATTTATACCCGTATTATTTTAATATACATACATATATATATATATATATATATATATATATATATATATATATATATATATATATATATATATATATATATACATATATATATATATATATATATATATATATATATATATATATATATATATATATATATATATATATATATATATATATATATATATATATATATATATATATATATATATATATATATATATATGTATATATATAGGGGATGGTGCGCGATGGTATATAAATATATAGAACACGCAAATACTTCCAGCACTCTTCGCATGAATATTAAAGATTTTTGCAAACAGCAAATGCAATGCAAGTCCCATATATAGACATGTACAGAAGGTACAGGAATGTAATAAAATCAAATATTATAATGAAAAAACGCGAACTGTTGATTATATATTACCTTTATATATCCTGTATCATATACGTATTTATTAGTCTCTGAGGTCGCATAAAACTCAAATAGAAATATGATTGCAATGCACTGTAAGTATGTAAGTATTACCGAATACCGACAATGCATTATAAGAATGTCACCTATATATCTATACACATTTTACCTATCATTTTAATTGACCGTGTGATCACCAATCAAATGCAAGGCATATTTTACTCTCAAATTACATTCAATAAATTCGAATATATGTACGAGTCTATATTTATACATAGGGGATGTTACGATTTTAGGGCGAATGTCTTACGTGCATAACGCACCGTGTATTTATATACTAATAAAATGATTGATATGATTTTGATTAGGTTTTATGCAATAATTTCAATTTTAAATATTTTTTATTTCGTTTTGAGAATTTTCAGGTGGCATGGTAAAATTAAATCAATTTAAGAATTCTTTAATTGAAATGTTATTAGAATTCGGTGATTCTCCCCAAATATTATAAAAATACAAAAAACATCAATTGAAATGCTTCTGTATATTCTCGTGTCGCCATGGCTGCGCAGAGATATGCGATGAATATTTTTGTATATATACATATATATAACAGTCGAATACAATAGAATTTCTTTTGATGATCCAAATTGAAATGGCGCAAAAAGAAGCCGACCCCATGATATTAAATAAAATATAAATCGACATGAGAATGGCGCATATATGCAGAGTCGGCATTAAAATCAATCAACATTTCTTATATATTTACGCTATATAGCGTGTATCTATAATATATATATACATATATACAATAAACACACAGGCATATTATCTTAAGTGTTTTAGTAGCACGCGCGATAACTGAATTTATCTCTCCAAATAACCACTTAACCGCCCACCTCTCCCTTACTATAACAACAACATGACTCGTCAAAACAAGTACATACTTTAGAACGACCAAGTACGAATAGCTTTATAGATAATTTGAATTTAAATTGAATTGAGCAAAATTTGAGTTAGTTGCATATTATAGTCAGCTGTGTGGAGGAGGATTTGCCGTGCGTATACAAAATGGAATTAAGTGAAAATGTGAAGAAGGAGGATTTGGATAGTAAGGAATCGGCTGCTTCAGAGCCATATAGTAAGTATATTTGTATATGGGATAAATACAAAAGCACCTACGCGCACTTGAATTAGTGCACGCTCTTCAGAAATCTATATATAAATAAAAAATTTATTTTATCAAATTTATATTAAAGCCAAATATGGAGTGCGCCACATACAAACCTTGCTGTTATTTTTCATGCTTGTGATATCATATGCACTTCGAGTAAATATCTCAATGGCCGTTGTGGCCATGATCGATAATTCAGAAAATACAGATTTCAAACAATATAATTGGAGTTCATCAACAAAATCTGTGATATTAAGTAGTTTCTTCTGGGGCTATGTCGTTGCCCAACTTCCGGCGGGCCCACTAGCACGAAAATATGGTCCCAAAATTTTACTGCTCGTTGGAATCGGCCTGGGATCAATTGTGAATTTACTCGTTCCACTAGGCGCGTCTGTTGGAGATTGGGGACTTGTTGTAGCGCTTCGTATAGTGTATGGGATTTCACAAGGTTTTGTTAATCCATGCACACATGCGCTTATTGTAAAATGGGCTCCGATTAAGGAGCGAGGACGATTTACGACATTTATTTACGCCGGATCCCAATTGGGTACAGTTATTATGTTGGCCTCCAGTGGATTATTGGTATCATCGGCTACCGGCTGGCCGGGAATATTTTATATTTCCGGCGCAATAGGTTGTTTATGGACGGCGCTATGGTTTGTGTTTGGTGCAAATGAACCGAAAGAATATAAAAATATTTCACCGGAAGAGCGAAAGTATATCGAAGAGTCATGCGGCTCGGACGAAAAAGACTTGCAACCAAAATCAATTCCGTGGAAAGCAATATTGACCTGCGTACCGTTCTGGGCGCTGCTCATTGTACATTGCGGTAACAATTGGGGACAATGGACACTTTTCACAAATATTCCGAGCTACATGAAAAATGTTTTGGATTACGATATTAAAGAGAATGCACTTTTATCGGCGCTCCCATATCTCACGATGTGGCTTCTCAGTTTCGTATTTAGTTTTGCCGCTGACTTCGTGAATAATCGGAAATTGGTGTCGCCGGGGACAAGTCGGAAATTGTTCAATTCGATTGGTCACTGGGTGCCAATGGTTATGCTAATTGGACTAGGATTTGTCACAAAGGAGAATAAAGTAATAGCCGTCCTATTATTGACGATCTGCGTTGGAGTGAATGCTGGCCAATATGTTGGCTATTTGGTAACAAAATATTTAAGAGAGAAGAGTGGGCAATCAATATCTTATATCTTTGAAAATTTATTTCACAGCTCAATCACATGGACTTGTCACCAAATTTCGCTGGCACCTTGATGGGACTGACAAATTTTGCTGCGAATGCAGTATCTATATTGGCCCCGCTGATTGTTGGTTTTATAATTGAGGACGAAAGTGATCCGCTACAATGGAAAATTGTTTTCTTTATATCAGCTGCCATTTATTTTGTTGGTAATTTAATATTCGTTATCTTTGGTAGGGGTGAGATACAATCATGGAATAATTTATAGCAATAAGGCGAACAATTAAAGATATAAATATGTATACATATATAGTTAGATTTGTTTTTAATATGTTTTGTAAATATACAATCAAAATAAAAATACTCAATACGGTTATAAATTATAAAGTCCATAGTTCGAATTAGATCAAGTTGAAGTGCATTGATTTATGCGGTTTGCATATGTGCCTGCATTTATATTATATTGTATAAGCTCAATACTTCAAATAATTTAAGCCGATGCTAAAATTGTATCTATAATATATATATAGCAGCCTCAAGTTTTGTTCCTAGAAATAGCGCACTTGCAGCGGTGGCTTTGGAAACTAAAACAATCAAAACAGGAAAAAATCCCTATAGAATCGAAAACAAATAGCTCATTGCATATACACAAAAATAATATTTTTTCAAACTATATACTAAAAACCAATCGTATCAACCAACAACTTACGAACATCATCATCTCTCTTTGAATTTATTTTGCTATGTCATTTTTTAATAATAATTACAAAACCATGACATCCACCAGTGCAACCGCATCATCGAGCTATAACGAAAACAGTTATCCAATTCAAGCGACGAGTGGTTCGGTTGGAAATCCCCGCGGCAGTTTTGAATATTCACACGTCTGGAATATAATGCGAACTGAAGAAAAATTATGCGACGGTGTGATCCGATTGAAAAATGGTGATAATATAAAAATTCATCGGGCAATCTTGTCAGCGTGTAGTCGCTATTTCAAAGCATGTTTCATATATAAAAACAACGAATATTTTCAAAATTTTGAAACTGGTGACTCCAATAATGATACGAACGATAGTAATGAGTATAGTGGCGCAATGAATGCGAGTAATTCGGAAACGGAAATTTTGGTCGACACCGACAAAAATATTATGAATTTAATATTAGATTTTGCGTATACGGGAACCTGTTCCGTCGATTGGACTAATATCGAAGATTTATTACCGGCCGCCGATAAATACGGTGTCGTTGGCTTGATTCGTTTGTGCTGTACATTTTTGTTGGGTGAACTTCAAGCGAAAAATGCAATTAAAATTTATCTGTTTGCTAAACAATATTTTTGCGCCGATCTGATTGATCTATCGAAGGTATTTATATTAGGGAATTTTCGACAAATAATCGATGAAAGCCAAGAGCTGCTGGGAATGTCGGGCGATGAATTGTACACATTTTTGGCTCACGATCATTTGAACGTTAATGATGAAGAGATTGTGTATGAAACAATCAAGAAATGGGTGGAACACGATACATTAGAGCGTAGCCCAATGTTGGCAAAATTATTAACTAGCGTGCGATTTGGGCTACTAAAAAATCGATTCACATGTCAGGGTTTTATGATGTGGCCGCCAATTCAGCAAAGTGCTGAGTGCCGAAAAATTGTCACGCACGCATTAGCCTATTTGAATTCAGTTAGTAAAAATTCGGATTTTAACACCAATCCAATGTCACGGCCGCGAATTCCATATGAAATCATAATGGTTGTGGGTGGTTGGACCGGAGGGTCACCGACCAATATAATTGAAGTTTTTGATACAAGGTAGGTTTTTTTGTATATATGTGTAAGACATTATTATTTGAAAACGGTAACACCATATTGGACTACTAGATCACATGTATAATATATATATATCAACAAATGTGACACTCCGTCCGCCATACTTCAATATTTTTTTCCATATACGCATATAGATCGAACAGTCAATAATATATCTTTCGTTTGGCATACCTAGAGCGAATTGTTGGCTAAGAATGATTAAAACAGACACGAGACGCGCCTACCACGGTGTTTGCACCATCGACCATAAAATGTATGTGCTCGGTGGATTCGATGGGACGACACATTTTAATTCGATGCGATGTTATGACGGATTAAAATATATCTGGGAGGAAAAGGCGTGCATGTATCATCCGCGGTGTTATGTAAGTGTTGTTGCACATCGGCGGATGATATATGCAATGGGCGGTTATAATGGATACTCGCGATTAGATTCGGTGGAACGTTATGATCCTGATCGAAATCAATGGGAAATGTTGGCGCCCATGAATCGGGTGAGATCTGATGCTGGAGCAGCGGCACTCAAAGAACATGTAAGAGTTCGCATAATTTTAGTGCCTTTATACCTTATATATATACATGCATATACAGATTGAATATATACAATTTGATGAGTTCTAGATTTATATAGTAGGCGGTTTCGACGGTAATGAAATATTAAGCAGCTGCGAAATGTATAATATCAACACGAACCAATGGACATTGATTCCGTTTATGTTGAGCCCACGATCAGGCGTATGTTTAATATCATGCCAAGATTCGATATACGCAATTGGTGGTTTTGATGGGGCGAATCGTTTAAATTCGGTGGAAAAATACTCGGATCGAAATCCACGTTGGCAAAATGTTGCCGAAATGATGACACCACGTAGTAATTTTGCCTCTGTACTAATTGAGAATTTAATTTACGTCATTGGGGGATTTAACGGTAATTATACGATGAGTTTTGTAGAGGTATATGATCCGTTGATGAATATGTGGCAGGCGGGAACGCAAATGAACGTAAACCGATCGGCACAAGCGGCATGTGTTTTACGTGGGCTACAAAATATTCAGGTGTATTCACGGCATGCAAATGAATTGCCATATACGCCATGTAAATTGCCGGCCGGGCCCGAGCATAGGTGGTCGAGTAGCAGTGGCACGACACTTGATTATAGTGCATTGACACAGGACGATGAAAGTGAGGGTATGGATGATGATAGTTGGGATGAATAAGAACGATTGGTTTACGGTTTGTGTTTTGTGTTGGACGAAAAATATATATGTATATATATATATATATATACGCTTGCAGCTTTGTGACTAACTTTTTATATAACTTTCTGTTGATTATTGAATATATTAATGTAAAATATTAGATGTTTTGTCTTGTTGAACGTGTGTTAAATAACATATGTAAAGGCAAACCATATGAAGCCTTGATACATTTTATTAACACTAGGTTTATGGAGTATTATAGTAGACCACCAAAAACGCGATCTCACGAAAATCAAAAACATCACAGCTTCTATAATTATTTCATTTACATCGACATTTTGTTATACAATCTATAGGTATATACGAGACGAGTACAGCTGTAATGTTTTAATTTACTCTCAAGTCGCGCATCACACCATATACGATTGTGTTAATTGATTAACTCTTAAAAAAAAATTATTTAATTAGTTTACTGGATCATCGTAAGAAATCTGTCTATATATAGGTGTCGGTAACATTTTGATTGATATATTTCAAATTTGAACTTGGCGTTATGTTTACATTTGTATGATGCGCGCGGGGAATTTGTTAATTGTTTTATCTCAAAAATAACACATAACTTGTGATAATTTATCTAATTTTTGGTGTTCAAACGCCATTAAAATGTATAATATGTATTGTGTTGTTGTAACAGAGATACAAATAAAATACAAACCGAGCACTAAAAATAAATAAATCCCATTCGCGTTCACAAACAGTATATATTATGTGTACAAAACCAATTAGATTATATGTATCTATATAGATGTATATATATATGAAAAAAAAAGGATACACGCGGAATTAATATATGATCGCAAAAAAATATAACACACAGACACGAGAAAGCCAGCATATAATCACAAATCCGCACAAAATTCTCTATATGTATATAATGCAGCCATAAACATTCAACACCAGTTTTATGGTATTTTTATATTTTGTGGTGGCATTAAAAATAAAGTTATTGGTGTAAATCCTTCTATCCATGGCGTATAGACTATAATACATATATATATATATATATATATATATATATATATATATATATATATATATATATATATATATATATATATATATATATATATATATATATATATATATATATATATGTATATGTACATGCACATATATAATACAAAGCTTTGTTTATTTTGTTGGTTTGATTTGATACTTCTCATATACCACCCCACCCACTATTTCTCTCCCGATTGTCACACAACCAGATATATACTAAACATACAGTTTTTGTTTGTAATTATAAACATTTAATGATATGGTGACACTTATAAAATTACTATATGGTTTCAAGGCTCGAAACTCCAACAGAGATTATATAGAGGACCCGCCTGAAAATGAATAAAATATAAATAAACCCATTTTCTTAAATAATGAGTGTAGTGGCCTCAATGCATGTAAAGTGTACAATAGAGATAATATCAAAGGTAGACTAAATACTTCTTTGTTGTTGTTGCATTTGTGTTTGTTTTTAGCCTCTCTCGTACTTTTGGCTCTATTAAAGGCTTTCCTACATGCCTTCCGGTAGGTTTCCAGTTCCTTGAACCACCATGCTAGTTGTTGCTTGCCACTGGGCTTAACTATTGGGCAAGTAGCATTGAAGGACCGGTTACAGGCACTAGTGATTGTGTCCACTACGCAATTCAGTTCCTCCACTGTCGCTGGCGGGTAGCAGGGGAAACGTTAAGGCTGAATGTTACATATCGATGGTAAGAGAAAGAATGTTCTCCCGCCACTCTCCATTCCTTGACCATAGGATAAATATTATCTGTGACGAAGGTTTGCCGATTTTTAGTAATAAACGTGGGTTCTTTCCCAATATTACACACCCAAAGGTTAGTATTTAATAAGTATGTTCAAAAAATAATCCACCGCTTTCGTTGATGCCTGTGCTGCCCCAGATTGTGTGATGTGCAATAGCATCACATATCCAAGGATCACCCCAATCTTCTTTTTTCCGCTTCGAGAACCAGGTCCCTCAAATTATCGGGCGGAACTTGTTTGTCCCAGTCCATATAGGCTGAGACCAGCCAGATTAGGCTCCCGCCAACCTCTAGGATGACAGCAGTTTTGTCAACATTGCTGTATTAAGAGAGTAGAAACATGTTTAAATTATTTTTTCCAAGAATGCAGGATCTAATTTTCACACAATTGCTTGAGTATATTATATTATATACCCCTTCATTCTAAGGCCACAGATCCTGTTAATGTATATCCAATGTTCTTGAATAAGGACCACATCCTCACCTGATCCAGTCAGTCTGAGGAGTAAAGCGGCCGACGCCGCCTTCGTATATGGTGCAGGTTTATTCGTATGATATTTGGCATAATATCAAGTTGAGCCTACTTACCATTTTTCACTCCCCGCTGCCGCAGGCTAATGTCTGTTGGTTCCAGTGGAATCACTGATGTCGCCCTTATTGCTTACCCCGGAACTTGGTTCCTCGATCCTGGCAGCCACAGCAGTGAAATTAGGGCCATAAAAAATATCATGATAATTTTTATAATTTTTGCCCGACTGAATACGTCCAATATGAATGGGGATAGTTTTTGATAGTCCAACATTTTAAAAATCAATGTTTTTATATAAAAATCATCACAAAAATGATTTGTTTATCTTCGTGGGCTATACCAACGCGAACAAGGAGTAAAACCAAAATGAAATTATGTTGAATAATAAAAACAAAGAAATAAAAGTAATTACAACAATAACAAGCTATCTAAGCTAACCAAAAATGTAGTCGTGAACCTGAGGACTTTTCTAAAATCAGTGGCACAACATTTTCATTATTATTTTTAGTATTAACTTCATATAGTTTATATGCTTCAGCTTCGCGGCACTTGATATAGGCGTTTCGATTTAAGCAGTAGCCTTAGAGGATACAAAGCACGGGTGCCAGCTGCCAGCCGCACTTTAATATCCTCACCCACATTGTTATCGTGAGTGATAAGAGAGCCCAACTATTCGAACTTCCTCACTCCTTCAAACGTGTAGTGGCCACTACTAAAATCTGGTGTGCAATTGTCCCTATAAACTATATGAAGTTAATACTAAAAATAATAATAAAAATGTTGTGCCACTGATTTCCAAATGAGAGATCTGATGAAAATCCCCGATATTGTGCATTATATAAGGTCTCAGCGAGTACGTTGGCTCGATCATGTTCTGCGTGTTGATCCGGAATGAATTGTGCAGTGATCTCTGAAAGGAGAGCCACCATATAGTAGACGCAGGGGTCGTTGCAGGCGGCGATGGCTTCACGGTGCAGGTTGTCTAAGACAGTATGAAGACCAAGCCCAGGATCGAAACCGTTGGAGCCAGATTGTTGACGCAGTAAGGGGCCTGTAATGGCCTTTAAACACTGTTTTATTATTATTATTATTATTAACTTCACATTAATTTTTAAATAGCGTGCAATAGTATATAAATAGTTTTATAATATATAGTCATATCATTGCTCCTGTTATAATTAATCAAGAATAGTTGAAATTCACTTTACTTCTTATACATTCAAACGCATTTTATTATATTATTGGCTAGACATCGCTGCAGCCATGGAAGTTTTGTTTGGTGTGGTTATTCTTCAGTAACATTTCTTTTTCTGACTAAGTTTTTTTCTATGTCATTGATGAAACTATAGTCTCAATAGCGAAAAATATAATTTTGTCTATGTTTTTGGTGATAGAATCTTTGTTTTTGTCATATTGTGATCATGGTTCTGAGTATATATACTGGTTATATGTATATATACTAACTTCAACTTCATATTTCCAGAACTGTTCATTTTTTTAAATATTTGGAAATTACTAAGTAAGGTTGATGTTCCTATTCCTAGATTTAAAATTTATTCTTTTCAAGTTCTATAAATATACTTCTCTAATATCTAAACTAATTGTTATTCTGTTTTTCAAATTTTCTTGGAAAATCCTGAGAAACTAACAATTGATAAAATACTATTCGAGGAGTTTAGTTTACTTATCGATATTATTAATTAGTCTCCAAAGGCCTTCCTTTAGAATTTTATCTTTAATTGAGATGAGTTTATATAATTGAAGGAGTTATTCGAGTCATCTACATAGTTAATTTTATTGGATTTCGTTAAAACTTATTTTACTTACAAATATGTATTCGATACAAAAAGGTTTGTGACTCTAAAAAAGTGAACTTAAGGCAATGCTGTTAGGGTATAAGATCACAAGGTGTAAACGGTTAATAATTTTAACCAAATGAATGTATTTTAACTAAATGTAACAACGACAACAATTTTCTATATTTAGTATTAGTAACAATCTGCTTCTAAATATTACCTTCAACATCATTCTATAGCAATTCCATGTAGTGGTAAACCGTTGTTGCATAATACATAATATAACATACGTACAGAAAGTATTTCAAATTTTTCAAACTGAAAAGTATAATTTTAAATCCCCAATTCCAATAAAAATTTATTGATAAAATTGAAAATTAGATTTTTGTAAATTGGCTTGCAATCAAAATATAATCTGCTCTGTACCTTAAAATATCGTAACAGACAAAAAAAAAAAAAAATATACTTTACCCCATTCGATTCGTCGAACCAATTTTCATTAATCGAAATTTAACTGCTTCGATTCTCCTTATCGATATATATGTATATATATATACGAAAAGAAAATTGAAAATTTTAGTTTTTCGAGGATTTTATTTATATTATCTTTTATTATATAAAATCGATTTAGATGACAATTTTTATTGTATACAAAACGAATACATACATACATAATCATATATATGCGAGATCATGAATTTTTATACGCGCGCATATACAGTTGCCTGGATTTAACATATTTTTCACGCAGGTTACTTTGTGCAAGCTTTTAACAGTATGTTTGGTAAATGATATATATACATATATACCAATTAGTTAGCTATATAAGAGGCAGAAGAGACTGTTCTACAGCAAAGAATTTCCTAGGAAATGTACAAAACATATATATATATATATATATATATATATATATATATATATATATATATATATATATATATATATATATATATATATATATATATACAGCCTAACCTCCCTCCACATAAACCCACAAAGGCGGGTTTATGTGGAGGGAGGTTAGGTTCTATTTGATGGTGGCAAAACGTTAACTTCGAAAATTCTGATGATGAAGTTACGATAATCGACACACTTCATTCACATAGTTCAATAGTCAAATTTTTAAATCTATTGATGATGAGCTCTATGTGTATGCGAAGAACCAAATCTTCACCAAATTGTCCAAACAGGTCTCGATGAATTAAGCGTAACACGTTTATCAACATCAATGATTTGAAGTTCGGAAAGTGAAGCAGATGACATAGAAGTGAGCTTTGGAAATCCTGCCGTCACGGGCGAGTTAAATCAATGTTATAATCATTAAAAAAAAAATTCAAAAGTGACATGTCCAGCAATGTTTGAATCCGTTGGAAAACAGAAACAACTTTTGAACATTATATAGCTATATAGAAAGCCAAAAATGCTTATGCTTATAGATGACTATTTTCCGAAAAATTGTTAATATTGAGAATATTTTATTATTTTTTAATTATCACAACTTAAGTGAATACATTTTTTTTAAAGTGACCACCTCTTAAATGTGACCAGAATGTATGGTCCCTTCAGTGGTCCCATAACGTTATAACCTTGAACTATTTATTTTAGCGTTAAGTTATATAACGTTATGTAACGGTATAGTAACGTTATATTTGCACTATGTAATGTTATAAAATAATTTTATCATGCGGAAATGGCAAATAGTTGATTAAATTTGTCGAAATATCGGGTATAAAAAGACATGATCAGTTAAATTTAACTTTTAATTTAAATCATTTTCTAACAATTATCAAAATAACACAATAAATAGAAAAACTATAAGTTTTTGAATTCCAATATTCTAAATTTGTTGTTTTGGCAGAAATAACAGGCATATTATCGAAACTGTTAATTTACTGTTAAAACTGTTAATTTGAAGTAACAATAATATATGCTTAATTTGTTTTTGCCAGTAGTAGAAGGTCTTGTATGCCCATGAGATTTATTTTAAGTGGTTATCAAATTCTTGATCGGAACATGTTGAATCGTCTAAATTTAAGAGATGTTTGTCTGCAAGCTTGGTATTAGTATTACCGATTTCTGCGGTAATATAGGATTAAAAATTGCTTTAATAGCAACAATCCCGCTGGAGTACGTGATTTTTCTTCGCCTTTAAAGCTGTCAATAACTGCTAGCTGTAGCGTATGCGAAAACTGATAAAATTCGTCCACGTAACTCACATTAAACTTTTATTTTGAAAGCTGCGGCAACATATGGTATATTATTTGCCGCATATGGTATATTATTTGCTGTAATTGCAATTTTTTGCTTAGAATTGGTGTTGAAACTGTTGAGAATAGGATTTAGGTATTTTCGAAATCCTGAATCTTTAAGAATTGAAAACGGCCTTCAATTTTTGGTTACCGCATTTCTAAACATTTAATTTCATTAAACGTCAATTTTACATTTGATATGTAATGACGCTCTGTGACAATAAAATGCGGAAACAAAAATGTATAACAGTTTTTTATTTGGTTATTTATTTATTTATTATTTGGCCCGCAAGGGTACAGCACGCCTAATAACCCAAAGCAGGCGGGATATAAAGATACCGCTTGCTTCATGTAAACTGTTGCTTCTGGAAGAAGCTATAAAAGAAACGAACGTCAGATGGTCTAACGCCAGTTCGTGTGTAATAACCAGGCAGATCTGGCCTGGTCTTGACAGGTCTAGATCAGACCAACTGATATCGCTTCGACGACACCATATTGGTATGGTCGTGGGAGCTATAACGGGACATTGTCTCATTGGGATACATGCGCGCAGACTGGGTGTCCCAGCCCACGACTTCTGCCGCAGCTGTGGGGATGAGGAGGAGGAGGAAAATGTGCTCCATCTGCTCTGCACCTGTCCTGGTCTAGCGTACAGCAGAACAAAATTTATGGGGACTTCCCCTTTGAACGACCTCACGGATCTTAGTAAGATCGGGATCCGGGACTTTAAACGCTTCTTGGTAAGCTCACGATGGTTCAGCGAGTGAAGAGGAGAAAACTCGAATGTGGTACAGCTACGGGCCAATTTTGTGTCTATGCTAGTCCTTTAGGACGGCCGCCCTTACCTAACCTAACCCTATTTGGTTATTTTATTTTATTTTTAAGGTCATCGGTTATTCTTAAGTTATATCGAAACGTATAATTAATTTTGTTATGTTATTGAGGAAAACATTGCAATATTAGCGTTATTGTTATATACGTTATTTCGTTAACCTTACATTACGTTATCACTCCCTGGTAAATAATAAAAAAATAGGTAAATAATATTAATATATGTATATGTACATATATATATATACATATACATACATAGTTCTGAAATAAAGGCAAATAGAAAGGAACTAAAGGCAGATTTTCTGAGAAGCTATATACTTTGATGAAATTAAGTTTATTTCTTGGAAATGGGTTTCTGCTTGTTTGGCGAAATCGGATTTTATATATTTTTTTTAATGTAGTTCTGTAACATGGAACTAAGCTTTCCATAACTATACATCCAAAAATCGTTTGAGGTTTCAACATTTAAATATTAACTGCTTATATACGATAAATTGATTGGAATCCTAGAAGACAATGTGGAAGGCAGTAGAATGAATGAAATATTTTGTTCGGTTCATGATAGATGGCGTTGTAATCGACGAAATTCAATTTTTTCAATTTCTCCTTCTTATAGAACACACGCATTCGATTCTGCAATACGTTTGAAATAAAAAAACATCACGTTTTCATTGGAAATACTCGAAATTCGTCATCAAAACAATTTATTCAGTTTTGTAAATCTAAAATAAGTGTTCAAAATGATGGCCTGCGACTTGTAGTGCGTTCGTTTGTGGTGAATTAACTGAATTATCTGAATTAACTGAAGTGATTTGTCCGTTCGTTTGGTATACTTCACTTCAGTTAAAAATATTGAGCTACTGATTTATCTGAATAATAATTTTGCTTGGGCAGGTAATTCAAATAATTGTTTTTGTTGTTTTTTTGAAATTATTTTGTTATACGCATCGAAGAAGCCATCATATTTTAGAGAATTTTAAATTATTTTTCGATTATAATGGATGACGATTTGATTGAATATGTTAGTTTCTCAAACGAAGAATTTGCAAATGAAAATTCAATAGATGTAGAATCACAATGTAAGTATTTCTAATTATATATATATATATAATGATGTGAGAACTTATCGGTCAGCAACCAAATACGTAGGCAGCGATCATCATTTGGTCGCTGCAAAGCTACGATGGAAGTTTTCGTACAAGTCTGGGAACACAGCGAAACGCATGGTACGTTTCGACTGTGAAGGTCTGATAAATGAAGATCAAAAGAAACGATATCAGGATCTTGTCAGCGACAACATTAATGAAGCTAATTACCAGTCTGACTGCGTGAACTCTGTCTGGGGGGTACTGAAAACTTCGGTTGTCAGTGCTGCTCAACAGACTTTAGGTATAGTGAAAGTCAGACCCAAGAATGATTGGTTTGATGACGAGTATCGTCTTGCAGTTGAGCAACAAAATATAGCCCATAATGAAGTGCAACAACGTCTCACAATCGCGAGGAAAAACAAGGCTGCTCTTGCAAGAAGGGCAGCTAAGCGGATTTGTAGACGGAAGAAGCGAGAATGGTGGAAGGCCGAGGTTCTGAAAGTACAACAACTCAGTAATGAGCGCAGTTCGCGTAATCTCTTTAAAGGAATTACTGGACTGAACCATACTTTCAGGCCTACGTCAACCGCCATTCGGGACCGGGATGGAAACCTCTGTGTCAACATCGACGCAGTACTTGACGCATGGAGTGGACACTTTACTGACCTGCTTGATGTCCATCATGCGTCACAGACTGTTGTTGAGCCACCTCTAATACAGACTGCGGAGATTTGCACTGAGGAGCCATCCCATGAGGAATTCACTAAAGCCATGCAGAGATTGAAACGAAACCGTGCACCTGGAGTGGACTGCATTAATTCGGAGCTCTTGATATTCGGAGGGGATACTTTGTTGAACTGTCTTTTCGACCTTATTCGATTAGTATGGCGAACCGAAGTTATGCCTGACGAATGGAAAGTGGCCGCGATATGCCCCATCTTCAAGAAGGGAGACCGCTTGAAGTGTGAGAATTATCGCGGTATAGCTCTCCTTTGCACAGCTTACAAGTTACTGTCATACATTGTATTGGATAGAATCACTCCTCTGGCGGAGGGCTTGGTTGGTGACTATCAAGGAGGATTTCGTCCGAATCGATCAGTCACCGATCAGGTCTTTTCGCTGCGGATGATTCTATCTAAATATTATGAGACATCCATCCCCGTACATCAGGTGTTCCTGGATTTCCGGCAGGCCTATGACTCGATCAATCGAGAGAGTCTATGGTCTGCCCTGGAATACCTAGGAATGCCAACAAAACTGGTACGACTATGTAGGATGACAGTGACGCAGTCTCAATGCTGTGTTAAAGTTGAGAACAGGCTATCGACAAGTTTTGTAGTTAACTCGGGTGTTCGGCAGGGAGATGCTCTGTCCCCGATACTCTTTAATCTCATGTTGGAGTACATATTTCGTAAAACTAAAACACCGCAGCGTAACATCTTATATCGCCAGTCCAATCAGGTGCTTGCATATGCAGATGACATATGCGTGATTGGACTGAATAGCAACGGAGTGAAAGAAATACTTGATCCGCTTGTAGAGTTTTCAGCTTCTGTTGGACTTCAGATCAATGAGTCCAAAACGAAATTCCTGATCTCTGGTTTTAGGGACAGTGGCACACCAGATTTTAGTAGTGGCCACCACACGTTTGAGGGAGTGAGGAGGTTCAAATATTTGGGTTCTCTTATCACTCACGATAACAGTGTGGGTGAGGATATTAAAGTGCGGCTGGCAGCTGGCAGTCGTTCTCTGTATCCTCTAAGGCCACTGCTAAAATCTAAATACTTATCAAGTGCCGTGAAGCTGAAGCTTTACAAAGCGTTGATCAGGCCCGTTGTTATGTTTGGATGTGAAAGTTGGGCGCTGACGGATGAATACGAGAGATGGCTCCTAACATTTGAGAGAAGAGTCATGCGTGTGATCTACGGCCCAAAACGCGAAATAGATGGTACCTACCGAGCTCTGTACAATATCGAGATCAGAGATCTGATGAAGATCCCCGATATTGTACATGAAATAAGATCTCAGCGAGTACGCTGGCTCGGTCACGTTCTGCGTGCTGATCCGGAACGAATTGTGCAGCGATCTCTGAAAGGAGAGCCACCATATGGTAGGCGCAGAGGTCGTTGCCGGCGACGATGGCTCCACGATGTAGAGAACGACTTGGCCTCTTCAGATTGTCTTAGACAGTATGAAGACCATGCTCAGGATCGAAACCGTTGGAGCCGGGTTGTTGACTCAGTAAGGGGCCAGTAATGGCCTTTAATACTGTTTATTATTATTATATATACAATCATTACACATATTACTTTTACAAATAAACGTTTATTCATAGCTAAATCGTCAACATGGACTAGATCCGAGACTAATAAGCTGATAGAGGCTTATGAACAGTATAAAGATAGCTTTATTCACGTGAAACAACGTAAATACGCTTGGGAAATGATAGCCACCCATTTGCAAGCACTTGATGTAATGGTTCGTACAATTATAGTGTTAAGTAAAACATGACGTACATTTGTTAATCTGTTTGCTATTTTTCAGAAATTGGCTAAAGATTGTTCGGTAAAATGGAATAACGTTTCACGAACGTATAAGGCAGCTAAGGATAATAAAAAAAATACCGGACGAAGGCCTATCCGGTTTGTATTTTATGATATGATGGACGCCATTTTGGGAACGAAAGCCAGTAATATTCAAGATGGTGTAGGGGTTAGCGTTGGTGCCTCTACAGAAGGGCGCGATTCTATTTCAAGCCCTGACAACATTGTTAGCAGGCCGGTAGTGGGTCGTCAACAGACACAAAAGCCAAGAAAACGACAAATTAGTGCGAAAGAAGAGTACTATAAATTAAAAATTGAAAGGCTTAAAGCAAAATCGACTAACGAAATGGAACTTTTAAGTATTGAGAATCAAAAAGTTGAATTACTGCAAAAATTGATTGAGAAGATGTAATAGGTGTAGCTATTAGTATAATGAAATAAAAAATGAACTGTTATATTTTGTGATAATGAATTAAAAATATATATTTATAAGTATTAAACAGATTGGTTAATTATTATTTATTAAAGATTTGAATTTTAATGTGAATTCGGAAAGAGCTGTAAAAATGCTTGTTGTCGTCTACTGGTATGAGTATTTCGAGAAAAGTCCTCTGGCTCAAAATATTGTGGTTGATTGTGAGTTTCAGTTATTATATCGTCTACTTCGTCATCTTCTCTGATACACAAATTATGAAGCACGATAGCAGCCACAGTTGCCCTTATGATAAACTCTCTGTTTACATTCTGAAAATCTCTCAGACTACGGAATCTTCCTTTTAACATACCAAATGCGTTTTCCACGCATGCTCGTAGTGATGAATGAATGAAATTAAATTGTCGCTCTTCGGATGTTAAAGTGCCATTATCTTTAAACGGGGGCACAAGCCAGTCTTTTGACATATAAACCGAGTCGCCAAGAAGAAAATAGCCATACATACATGCTGGGCTTTCCTCAATTTTTTTACACAATCCAGACTTTCTCAACAATCTTGAGTCATGCATGGACCCAGGCTCACCGCAATATACATCAATAAATTCTAATTTGAAATTGACGACCCCTTGTAGTAGTATACTCGAAAATCCTTTTCTGTTTATGTAGTCGTTGTCTCCTTCTATATTTAAAATTTCAATATGTGAGCCATCTATACATCCCATAACGTTCTTAAGTCCTCTTTTATTAAAAAACAATCGTTCATTGGCGGCTGCTTCCTCTCTAGTTGGCCATTTAATGAATTTGGGCGAATGTTTAAAAATTAAACCTACCACATAATTAACTATCTCATGTGCGGTACTTCGGGATACGTCAAATAAATTAGCAACCTGTCTAAAACAGTCTTGATTCACCAGATAATAAATAGTCATAAGCACTTTCTTATTAGCAGGAATCTTCCTCCGTCCACCAGCATACAATAAATTTTCTTTGGTCATTAACGGCTCCAAGAACGCTGTTTATATATAAAATATAAATTATAAATTGTATGATAAATAGAAATAACATACTTACTTATAAGAGCATTAAAAGTTGACCTTTGGCTCACAGGAATCTTGAAATAATTCTTTCTAAGATATGTCAAATAAAATAATGTTAGTAGTGGTAAACACAAACTGTATATTTGAGTATTTAATATTATATATTTACCAATAATATTGTAACTATCTCTTCATTTTTCGACATAGTGAAAATGTAATGTGACACAAAAATAATTGATCCAAGAAAATGGTCGATTAACTTTAAATTTTAATTATTTTGCAACACAAGCCAATTACTTTTTAACAATTTGACACTTATCTGAATTGTAGCAAACGAACGACCAATTCACTTCAGTAGCTTAATTATCTGAATATTAACTCAATTATCGGAATAGTAACTCAATATCAATTCAGTTAATTCACCACAAACGAACGTGCCTTTGATACTAAAAAAAATTTCTGATGCACAAAAATTCACCACGAAGTTAGCTGTATGAAGTTGAAATATTCACTACTCGAAATATAATTTCATCAGTGTAGCCTTTGTTAATAACGAAAATATTATGACTTTTGAGTGAAAACTTTTGTTTAACTATACTCAAAATGACAATTCTCTGTTTATTTACAAATAAACAAGCAACAAAATAGCAAAACAAGTATAATATTCAGTTTTGTTAATATGGCTGGCCTGGTGAAATTTTATTCGAGTTGAGCATATTTCAACTCAGATAGCTAACTTCGTGGTGAATTTTTCTGCACCAGAAATTTTTTTTTTGGTATCGTGAACGCACCTTCAATGCACTTATTAATCCGCATTTCAAATGATTGTACACAACTGAGAAGTGTGTCTGGTTGAATTTCAGCACACGCATTTCTGAACAAAATATTTCATTCAAATCATACGTACTTTTAGTCGTAGAATCCGTATCTGCAATAAAAAATATGGCTTCCTATCTTAGTTTAAAATTTACCCCCGCCCCACCTACAAAGCGGGGCTGGGGGACTATTTTTTTTGCACTAATGTATTTCCCCCGCGGTATGATTAAATTTTGATTATGGACATTTTTTCCGTAGAGTGGCTATTTTTCGAGATATTTGATCGTCTCAGTTTAAAAGAAACACCCGGTACCGATAATGTACTTGTGTGAATGGGATGAATGGGTTGAATGAATTAGTGTGAATGTGGGTATTGCATTGCACCGTGGGCCCAATAGTGGCATGAGTGCTGGAGTAAAATCCGCTCAACCTTAATTTTTTATGCGTGAGCCTGAAATTTAGGCTCAGGCATGCAACTGAGACCACATATGTGAGGATTTTGAAATATCTTATACATCATATGCAACTATGGAATTCTTCAATTTTTGAATAAAGAATTTCTTATTATGTTGAATTTTTGGGGCACATCTCTTTTAGAAGGAGTTCCATCCCACATTGGGGTGTTGTATGAGCTAAACTGATCTTATTGATCTATACAAATTCTGCAAGATTAATTATTATCCCATAGCAGCGACATTACAATACACAAAATCTGGAAGAACCCAATATAAAATTAAAACAGTAAAACATATATGTATGTATATATATACTTATATACACATATACAGATATGTATATATAAAATAAATGGCAATGAATGGAAAATAAAAATTTGAAAATCTAAAAATGTTTAGCTCCATCTAATATATTATACTAAAGGGCAAGAAGAATGAAACGAGGAATTAGGAGGAGGCAAGTAGAAAAGAGTTGATTTATGGAGAGATTTTCGAAACAGTTTATTTCACATATAAAATGGATTTATCAAGTTTTATCTTATTTTTTTTATTTTCCAATGCTTTCTTATTTTATTTTTAAAGAACGAACGATTCTATATGTGTTTGTACTTTGTATAGCTGTTTATATATAATAATATATGTATATCTATTTTATGAACGCGTGATTTAAGGATGAGTATATAATACAGATTATACCATTAATGTTAAACAAAATGTGGAAGGAAAATTTTTAAGGTTTCCGTTGATATATATATATATATATATATATATATATATAGTCGTATGTACATATATTTTATGTATTTAGTACACTAGTATACATATTCTAGAGTTCGACGAATATGTATATCGAATTTCTGAAATACTATAGATGCGGCCGTGTAAAGTGTACGGCCGTATGTAATGTATATAGTAAACCATATGCAGAATTTTCTTACATCAGCGCTATGGTTTGCTAAGGGTGAGTGACAAATATTTGACAAAAATTTGACATCGTGAATTTGTAAAAATTTATAAACAACAATAAAATAAAATTAAAACAAATTCTCGTTACCAAATTTTAGTTCACCTTTTCAGCACTTACATATACTAAAAAACACGAAAAATTCTCTTTCAACAATGCTAGAAAATTTTTCGTGTGTTTTACTACTCATCGCAGTCTATTTCTTAATCGATTATGATGAAATTCAACATGTTGAATGGAAATGAAATTCTAAATTGGTTTATGGGTGAAGTTTTATAATATTGATAACTGAAACGGAACTGTATAGGCTATTCCCGATTATATAATCGAATTCGACACGTTGGATCATTAATTCGTGTAATTCATTAGTAAGGTTGATATTAATAAACTTGTGTGCGGGTTTGCTGCACCAATGTCCAATTCCCCTGAGGTATGATGATCATTCGGTTAGCTCATGTGGTTTAGTTCGTTTGAGCCGCCTTACTTCGTTTGTAGTTGTACCGCCTCAACGTTGGTGTGGATGAGAAGTCTATTTTCATGTTTGATGGCACATTCGCGGATGACGTCATCTATCAGTTGTATTTGTAAATCATTGTGTATTTCCCTGTTAGTCACAAATCGGTAGGCGTTGGTGGTTGGACCATTCGAAGAAATTTATTTTGGCTACGTTGGGTAACGTCTCTATTAGACTTATGAGTACAACCCCATAGATGCTCACCATACATCCATATTGGTTTGAAAATTGTCTGGTAAATTAGGCTTTTGCAATATGCAGGTTCATTTTGGAATGATGCCCTATTAACCAGTGCATTTGACGTGGTTTTAATCGTATCTGTTCAGCTTTTTGTCTCACGTGATGTTTCCAGTTTAGCCTTGAGTCTAGATGCAGACCTAGGTATTTGGCAGATTCAGCCTGCGGCACTTGTACCCCGTTGATGTATATGTGCTGGTTGATATTTTTGGGTCGGAGCGTAAATGTCACATGGGTTGATTGCTCGTTGAAGATTTTTCACTGCCCTTTGTTGAGATTCGTCTATTGCCATAATAACAGTGGCGTCAGCAAACGTACCGATGAATGTTTTGTTCGTTGTAGGTATGTCTGCAGTGTAGAGAAGGTATAGGAGAGGTCCTAATATACTTCCCTGCGGAACTCCCGCTAGCGTCGGATAAAAGTCAGAACATGTTTCTTCATGGATGACTCTGAATTTGCGATCAGAGAGGTATGATTCAAGCAGCTGGCAATAATTTTGTGGGAACATTTTGCTCATTTGACTGTTAATCCCTCGTGCCAAACCTTATCAAAGGCCTGGGATACATCCAGAAATACGGTGCAATATTTCTTTTCTTCTATCGCTTGCTCTATCGCCGTAGTGGTTCGATGGACTTGATGTATTGTGGAGTGGTTACTCCTGAATCCAAATTGAAAATCAGGAACGTTTACCATTGGATTGAGACGTTTCAGAAGTAGTTTTTCAAACAGCTTTGATATAAGGTCGGGAGCAGTGAGATTGGTCTGTACGATGTTACTTCTTTATCTGGTTTGCCTGGTTTCTTCTTCTTCTTTCTTTGGGTACATACTTCAACCGCATACAGGCATTAAATAAGTATGTGATCATGATGATTGCTTTACGTGGTAGTTCCTTGAATAGACCCGGTGATATTTCATCAATTCCTGGTGCCTTTTTTTGGTTAAGATTTTTGTCGATTTCTTCGGCAATTTCCATTGGCGTGACCCTTTTAAAATCCTGACTTGGTTGATAAACAGGTGTTACGTCGATGTTGGATTGAATGTCATGGGGTTGAAATACTGTTGCTAGGTGTTGAGCAAAGAGTTCCGCTTTTTCTTAATGCCGATAATGATGAAAGTCAACATGTTGCGGATGAAAATGAGATTTTAAAATTGGTTTTGGGAAAAATTTTAAAATATGGCTGGTACTTTTGACATTCAGTGATGTTTTTGTACATTGGGTGAGACGAAAATAGGTCACACAAGAGTTAACGAGTATATTAAATACTATAGTTATATAGTCAACAATAAGTGGGCTGAAATGAAAATAAATCAATGATGAATGAGTATACAAATACGATTGAGTAAAACGATTAGGGTTTTAACTATTGAATTATTGTAACATGACATATAAGTGCGTATAGTCGTCATGACATTTTGTACATTGAATACAAGTCTAACGCCACTATAGAACCGTTAGTTCCGATGTGTGAGATAACTGCGTATAGATTTATGGTTGTTCATTTTAAATTTGTTGTGTTTGATTGATTACATATGATGCGTTATTATTTTGGTTAATAAGTATAGTAAATCCTTCTATATACCACAAATTTATTGTATATAACCTCAAACCGCATTCATGTTTATATAAACATTGTGCGACATGTGTGGTTCTTTCACGTTATAACGAACTACATACATCGGTCACAAATGTTCCGAAACGATACAAAATTACAAAACCAAAATTAACTTAATAAAAATGATCTCACTTTTCAATTATGTAATAAATCTAAAATGAAACTAAATTCATAAGATTGAAAATGTGTTAATAAATTCTGGTAATAATAAATCTACTGTATAATTGTAAATATGTATAGCTGGTTTAAGTTTTATTTTAGTTTAGTTAGCATAAATTTTGCTTAATTATCGATATTGTTAACACTGTATTATTTCACTACATGTGTCTAAATATTTTGATTAGGATACTACCTTAAACTCGGCAAAGTATTTATAGTTTCTTAATATAGTAAGTTTATAATAAAAAAATTAATCAATTATTAGTACAAGAAGATTGCAAGCTATACATATATATATATATATATATATATATATATATATATATATATATATATATATATATATATATATATATATATATATATATATATATATATATATATATATATATATATATATATATATATATATATATATATATATATATATATATATATATATATATATATATATATATATATATATATATATATATATATATATATATATATATATATATATATATATATATATATATATATAATATATATATATATGTATATATAGTAAATGAGGAAAATTATTCAGGGAAGAGCCTCTTGGTCTCCGTCTCGCCACAAGGGCCGTTCGAACTGCTGGTCGATATTGATTCCAGGCTCCATTTGTAAATTCTTTTCCACCGAGTGAATTAATAAAATGAAAACACAATCTTATTGGTTTTAAATCTGTTTATATATGGTGTTCACTATTTTCTTTATTGTTTTGTCTCCCCTAATCTATATATATATATATATATATATAGAGTTGATTAATCAATTTTATATGTAAATACAACTTAGTTTGTATTTTAATAAGTTCTACTCATTGGAGTTGTTAACGTATTTTCGCTACTCGAACCTTCAGTCTTTCCTAATGCCGCTTTTAAATTTTCTGCCAATTTATTAAGAAATGTGAATGTTTCCAAATAATCACCTTCTTTAACATTGATATCTTTGATACAATAGGCCAAATCTTTTGTCATTATTCCCGATTCAACTGTATCAATGCAAACTTTTTCAAGTGTTCCTGCAAATTTTTTCAACTCCTCGTTATTATCTAACTGGCCTCTATGCAATAATCCCTGAGTCCATGCGAAAATCGATGCAATTGGATTTGTTGATGTTTTTTTGCCCTGTTGGTACATACGATAATGCCGTGTCACCGTGCCATGAGCAGCTTCAGTTTCCACAGTTTTACCATCGGAGCACATTAAAACCGATGTCATTAAGCCTAATGCACCATATCCTTGTGCAATCGCATCCGATTGTACATCCCCATCGTAATTTTTGCATGCCCAAATAAAACCGCCATCAGTCCTCATGGCATAGGCGACCATATCATCGATTAAGCGATGCTCGTAACAGATACCAGCATCTTTGAATGCTGTTTTGTAAGATTTCTCGTACATTTCTGCAAAGATATCTTTGAAACGGCCATCGTATTTCTTGAGAATTGTGTTTTTTGTGCTCAAATACAATGGATATTTTCGAGTCAGCGCAAACTTGAATGATGAGTGAGCAAATTCGGTAATTGACAAATCAGTGTTGTGCATGCACATGGCGATCCCAGCATCTGTGAATTCAGTTATTAAACGAACAATTGGTGCACCACCATCTTTTGGATAGAATCTAGTTTCAAGCCGCCCAGCCGATGGGACCACAAAATCATAAGCGCTATATTGATCACCATACGAATGCCGCCCAATAATGATCGGTTTTTTCCATCGGGGCACCAAACTTGGAATATTTTTACAAATGATCGGTTCCCGAAATAACGTACCACCTAAAACGTTACGAATCGTTCCGTTTGGTGATCTCCACATTTTTTTTAATTTAAATTCTTCGACACGTTTCTCGTCCGGAGTAATTGTGGCACATTTAATTCCAACGTTATATTTTTTAATGGCCTCAGCACAATCAATCGTTACCTGATCATTTGTTTTGTCCCGATTTTTAATTCCTAAATCGTACACGTGCAGTTGAATATCAAGATAGGGCATAATTAATTTAGTTTTAATATCGTCCCAAATGATTCGGGTCATTTCATCACCGAGGATATCGACTATTGGACCCACTTTAATTTTTTCTGATGTCTTTGTCTGCATTTATGTATTAGAAAATGGAAAACAATTTTAAAAATTAAAATTTTTTTGACGTATAGTTGAACTTACACAAAAATTCATCACGTGAAGCGGCTTTAGAATCCAAGGATGTAAAACATTTCGTGGGTTCATAATTATAAATAAAGATGTATAGCACATATATGCAATTCGGAAACAATTAGCCATTCGCACCCGTTGGTGTATATAAAATTGTGTAAAGAAAACAAGTAATGTCAAAATTGTTTTGTAAAATTCGTAGCCTACTAAATCCAAATGATTATCAGCAAAACCAATTTCAACCAAACACTACACTGTTAAGTATTTGTTATTTTTTCCAATTAGATTTTTTCTTACGAAAATAAAATTTGAGGGGTTTTGTATAATTTTGTACATTTTGACTAAATTTTCAGATAAAGTGACATAGGAAAATCATGCATTTTACAACCCTGTATTTTAGTACAAATTCAAAATTTTAAAAAAATCTGCACCTTCAAGAATCGCACCTTAAAAGCGATATACATTTTTGGGTAGCATATGAGCACTATATATCTAAGTAAAAATATTAAAGCTTTCTTAAATCTAGAAGATAAGTATATATATCTTAGGACAGGGAGTATTTTACCACGTTTAACATACACGTACAAAATTGAAATTTATAAAAAATTCTCTTACTAAACCAGGGATCGTACCCAGATAGCGATATATATTTTTGGGTAGCTGAGGACTATATATATCTAACTAAAAAAATATTAAAGCTTTCTTAAATCAAAAGATTAGTAACCTAGGACAGGGGTGTTTTACCACGTTGTTTGTCAGTACCAAATTGAAATTTTAAAAAATTCTCCTATACTAAACCAAGGATCGGATCCAGATAGCGATTTACATTTTTTGATAGCTGAGGACTATATCTAATTGAAAAATATTAAAGCTTTCTGAAATCTAGAAGATAAGTATCTTAGGACAAGGGTGTTTTGTTGTTGTTGGTTTTAGTTTATAGATATAGTCCTCAGCTACCCAAAAATGTATATCGCTATCTGGGTACGATCCTTGGTTTAGTATAGAAGAACTTTTTTTAAATTTCAATTTTGTACTAACATATACAACGTGGTAAAATACCCCTGTCCTAAGATACTTATCTTCTCGATTTAAGAACGCTGTAGTATTTTTTAGTTAGATATAGTATACAGCTATACTCAAAAATCTATATTATTCATCATTGTCCGAAGACACTCAGCTACTAGATGTAGAGGATTGTTTTTATTAATCGGAACATTAAGGTTTCCGTTCATTTACTTTAAACAAGTATACATGCTCGTGTTTATCCTTTGAGTAAAATTTTGCACTATAGTTTTTATTTGATGTAACTTTATTTGAATTGGCATATGCTTTGTATAGTTGTATATTTTTGTATTTTGATTTCTTGTCTTTGAGCATTGGACATTTTTCTACGTTTGCTAATAAGACAAATAGCTTTTAACAATTGATCGGTTTATCCGAATTTTGTTTATCATTGTGACTAATATACAAACAAATTTATTTAGTATAATAGGACAAACTTCACTCTTTTAAACAGACCCGTGAAATTTTTCTTAAATTTGTCCTAATTGTTGTTTTTGTATAATTTAGGACAAATTTAGGACAAACTACGCGAATAGGTAAGTTACGTATACAGTTTTAACCGATTTTTAATATTTTCCATACATTGCGCTGTAGAGAGATATTCACAGGCACTCATGTACATTTTCGAACAGTCTAACCGGAACTGTGTAGAATTGTTGTGGTCAAGGAACTTTACAGTTTATAGAACTTCGAATGTATATAAGTGATTTTGAATGATTTTTAATCCGATCCTTTTAGTTCCTCTCGCCGACGAAACAGATATATAGTTATACAATAGATACATGTTATCGTCAAGAACTTGAAGCATATATAGGTATGTATTGTTCAGTACATATGCTGTAAAGCTTTAAACACATATGCTGTAAAGCTTTCGTTAGAAACGTGTCTGACTAATAAAGAGATGACATTTAGAACCCTTAAGTCATGCAATAAAGTGTCAACAAAAGTATAGAAGAGTCTTGTTTGGAAAGTATTTGTGACTAAAGACCAATCAGTTGGGATAAACATACTTTATAGGAAATCATTGATATTTGGATTAAATAATTATTAATTGTACTTACCATTTAATGTTTGACCTGAACACGCGATTATGGAAAGTATTGGTTTAAAATACGTTAATGTTGCAATCAAACTGTGTTCACAAATATAAAAATTGGTTTATATACAAACACTTCAAGTTTGTGTAACAAACAGTATGCGAATGTAGTTTGGTATACAAACAATTCTTATTTCCAGCAAGACCCTACTGTTTATGCTAATTTTATTAAAACATATATTGTTTCGGACAACCACTTTAACAAAATATATTGGTTGTGTGAAACAAAAAGTACAGTTAAAAAATTGATGCACAATTTTATCCGTTGGTCTTTTTAGAAAAGGTAGAAATGAAATAGTGAATAGTTGTGGTGCGTATATTATAAATTTAATGAATTTTATTTATAAAAATACATGGGTGCATAATTTTAAGTTGTAATTATAAAAAATTTCAGTGGTTATCAATAAATAAAATTGGAAAGTGAAAATAAAGAAGAAAATTAGACTGAACATTGGGAAGTGTAAAAAACTAATCAAATTAAAACGTGCTTTAAGTGAATTTACTGCTACAGAATTATAAGATAGAAGTAAATGAAATATAATAAAAAGTGAATTTATTAATAATTTAACAGTTCAGTGAATTTCAAATCTTATTTCAAAGATCATATACTGATTTTTTTGATATTTATACTGCGGTGAGTAATTTACATAATTAAAATTACGTATAATGGAGTATTTTGAAGTCATACAAATCTCATATAATAAAAATCTTGGGATAGTGGCAGTTTCTGGAGTAGGTGAATTTTCTTATGATATATTTCATAAAGCTGGTATTATAAATAACGCATGTTATTCTGAAATTGAAACTACATGTACATATATATTGTTTTTCATAGTTCGATCGCACTTCAAAATTAAAAATGATTTTAAATTTACTCATGAAAGCGGTGCTGAAATAAAACATGAATTTGTTGTTCCTTACATGAGACAGTATCAACTATTATATTTATATTTTGTTTAGGATTTGCGCATTCTACTTTCCAAATCGGTGCCGGAAGTAATATCAAAATATAATAAAAATCCTGCATCACTGGAAATAATAACAGAGTCAAACTCTCTAAAATCATAATTCATAATATTTTGGACAATAACCCATAGGAACGGTGTAAGGATTATTTAGTGAATTTTACATTTTTTAAAGTTTAATATTAATTTTATTTTGTCATGTCGATTAAGGTTAAAAAGAGAAATTTTTGATCAATTAGCCGATCAAATACTGAGTATTTTCAATAAAAATACTGAGTGCAAAAGTGTGTACTATATACTCCAGCAGAGAAAGGAAGCTTTTCGACGCTTATTATAATAAAAAAAATATTTGATCGCAAGCTGGTGTTATAACTCGACGGAAATTGACATTCAAACCTGTAGCCGAAGACGAATCTACGAATACATCACAATCTCTTGATAAGGAGGAGAATGGGCTCAAAATAAGTAATAGCATTGCATTTCTAAAAGCAAATGTAAATCCTTGGAATGAAATAATTGACCACTGGAGAAATACACACACTAGACGAGCTTTATTATTTAACTCGAAAATTAGCACTCACGAATACATAAATAAGTTTTTATGTTTACTCGAACCCAAAGGGTTGAAATTGGTATTTATAATAATAACATTAATGAATTTACTTATTTTTACAAATTTGAATTAATTTTTCCAACATATATGTTGTACAGCTTGAAATTGACACAAAATTACGATACCCGGATATATTAGTTGTCAAAAAGTATCTATAGATGTATTAACCGATGAAAGTAGGTGAAACATTACAATTATATTATTATGTTAGAACCTATAGTTAAAACTTACCGGAACGGATTCTAATAATTTTTTCTATCAATCACACAAATAGATTTAAAAGCAAAAGAGACAATTTGCCTGTTATTACTATACCATACATTAGACCTACATATTTCATTACGGGTAAGAAGAAACCCAGCAAGTTGGAGGTCCAACTAACCTTTATTCAATATTTTAAGGTAGTTATAAAAACAGTGAAATTAAAGCTTAATATTTTCATTAATTTTTTTTATTACAGTCAGAAGCCGAAGCTGAAAAAGTAAAAGGGACATTCAAACTACCAAGGATTTTATTATTAGGGAGCCTGACAAATCCTACAACTGCAATTTCACTAGCAGATAAAATTATATATACAGACAACATGTTGTCTGCATTAAAATCGTGCTTTAACATTTTTTGTGGATTGAATATTTCATACCCTGAGGAATCAAATCATATTTGGGTATTAGTGGAACAAGTATTTTTTAATGTAAATATTTCAAAAAAAGTGTTTCCAAATATTGATTTACTTATAAAATCTTTAAAAGGTGCATAATGCAAACAAATTAAGAATGATTGAATGCCATATCTGCAAAATTTCACAACGGTTAATATTTATATTAATCATTTAAAACATCACAATTTAGTGAAATTTTCTTGCCCGTTTTATGAATGTATGAGAAAATTCCCTTTTGATTTTTCATTACGTTATCATTTAAATAAGTATCATCTGAACCAGCCAAGCTCCACAATTACTGAAGAATTATTAAAAACTAGAAAAAAAGGAATTTGTTCTTGTTGATCCAGATGATACTAAAATTTGTTTTGGTTCACTTACTTCACCAATAAATTTTGAAAATGACATTTACGGAATAAAACGAGATATTCTTAAACTAATCGTAAATATTTATAATGAAAACTCAATATCAAGGAAAAAAATGTTAGAAATTTTAAAACAAAACTTCAATATCTTTCAAACCCATATAAATAATGTAATATCAAGATCAAATAATAATTCAAATGAAATAAGTACATATTTGCAAAGCTTATCCGATAGTGGTACGCTTGGATCAGAATACAAATTATTTAAGGAACTAAAGGATGCCAAAGTTTTAACCTTCCCAGAAACACATGTAATCAGAACAAGTGTTCGTCTGATAAACTCATCTGGTGGGAATATAATTAAAAGGAAAAATGTTACTGTTCAATTAATTAACTTAATAGATCTATTTTATAAACTGTTTAACATGACTAATTTGTTAAATGATATTATTAGTTATATCGATGAACTAAAATGTGGTGACACCACAGTTGTTACAAATTATATCCAAAGTTTAAGCTGAAAGAAAAAGTAACAAAAATGAATGAACCTGATAATATTTTAGTATTGCCGTTTTTTGTTTATTTCGATGATTTTGAACCAAATAATCCACTCGGTTCCGGTAGCAATAAACACAAAATTGGAGCAGTTTATATAATGATTCCTTGTATGCCACTTTATTTGCAATCCAAACTTTTCCAAATTTATCTAGCAATGCTCTTTTTTATGTCAGACCGTAAGGAATTCCAATTCAATGGAAATAATCGATTCTTTGTTCCGCTAATAAAATAATTAAATGATTTACAAAATATTGGCGTTAGTATTAATCATGAAAAATACTCCAATGTTAAATTAGTCACTTCTTTAATTCTTGGCGGTAATCTGGGATAAAACCAGATTTTAGGGTTTGTTGAAAGTTTTAATTGAATTGTTTTTTGCAGAATTTGTAACTGCAATAAAGCTCTCACAAATAAATTATCTTCCCAACATTCTCAATATTTGAGAAACAAAATTACCTAATTAAATTAAATTAAATTAATTGTAATGTAGGAGAAACAGGTATAAAAGAGAATTGCGCTTTTAATGATATCCTAAATTTTCATGTCCCAGAAAATCTAAGTGCTGACATAATGCACGATATTATCGAAGGCGTTGCTCATTACGATATTTTAGCAATATTTAAACATTTTATATATGAAGAGAGGCTGCTTACTCTCGAACTTTTTAACCAAAGACTCAATAATTTCAATTAAGTAAAATCTCTGAATAAACCACCACAGATCAAGGAAGCTATACTGCTACGTGGAACTAAACTGAAATATTCAGCTGCAGAGATGTCTAATTTAATATTTCATCTAAATCTTGTAATTGGAGAGTTAGTACCTACAAAAAATAAATATTGGAAACTGTACTTAATTTTGAGAGAAATCCTTTCAGTTCTCAGTGTACAGATAGTTAATTCTGATTCCAGTGGATTATTGAAAAATTTAATTATAGATCCTCATATAATAAGTAACATTGGTCCATTACCTAATATAAGTTGTATGAGATTTGAAGCTGAACATCAATAATTAAAAGAAATTGGAAGAGTTAGCAAATGTAGAAATAACTTATTGTATACACAATATCTTTGAAAAATCAATTAAAAATCTGCTATATGTTATTTAACTATAATGAAATAAGTGTCAAATGCCGAACACCCAACATCCATAATAAACATGTATTAAGAGATGATAGCCTGTTACAAAAATTTAAATTATCATGTAATCCGTTCACTGTGATTGTTTGGATTGAGCTAACGGATATTAAATATAAACCCGGTGTATTAATAACAATTGGGTATTACGAAGATGAGATCCCGTGTTTTAAAGTTATAGAAAAAACTGTCGAAATAGAAAACGGCATATTTATGTGTTGTCAAGCTCTAGAAACTATAACATTTGATCCTCACTTACAACTTTTCTTTGTAAAATTACCGAAGAATTTAGTTCTATTTTATTTGATAAATTACAAAACAGAAATATCTACCATTTGTTCTCGTTCAAGTTGTAAACAGATTCTAAAAATTTGAATTAAATTTATATTCTGTATTATTATAATTTTTTTAGATTTATTAATGTAATTTATATGTAATATAAAAAGATCAATAAAAAAGGATTATATGAACAAAATTTAATAGTGTGATTTAATTGTTACAATGCGGTGAAAGTTGTTTATACATCAATGGAGTAATCATATTATAAGTATGTATTCGTATGTCCTACTTATGTTATACTATATCTAGTTTGATATCTTAAAGATAATAACTATAATTGTCTAATTTACTCGTATAAGTGTTTCATATATGAATGCAATGGATTAACATTAATAAAGTAAGTAGTAGGATCATACATACAAATTACACGTATAAATAGTGTAGCTTCAAAAGAAGTACTAAACAATATAAATCTTTCCAACAAAAATTGGATTTGTTAAACACGAATAATAAGTACGGGTATTTATATGTGCTTTTGCACTAAATGTATTTATAGTTTATCATATAAACATTTTGAGTATTTGCCGTAAATGCTATTCCCAAACACTTCAAATGTTTCCTGCTTTAAGTGTTTGTCACAACAGAATTATTTTTTTGAGTTTGTACTTATGTATATATAGATCGAACAAAATCGTAATATTAAATAAGTACAGAGCTATATTGAGCATATAGTATATTGTGGGTCTCAAACATTTACGGATGCAACGAAGTGCTAAATTTCGCACTAATATATTCAGTAAAATTCCAAACTGGTATATACAATATATATACGTATATGTATCTTGCGCTCGCAGAATGAGCGCACGCTATTCACAATGAATATAATCACCAAGCCAACAACTCTGTTTGTTTCATAAAAATACTACATAAATATAAAATATATACATACAACAATTCATCAATATCATTTTCCAACCAAAAGAATTTTTCATCAATTCGAATTATATATGGAAAAACCCAAAAAAGCAACAAAACCTGCACAACCCAGCATATTCAAACAAAACCAAATTATTACAACAAAATTAAATTGTGAATCCAACAAAATCCAAAAATTCCGCTCTTCTTCCCCGCGCTTCACATTTAATTCTAATCCACCGATTTCATTATTTTCTAAACCCCCGCACAACAGAATTACCAACATGAGAAAAAACGAGATACTATCATCATCATCGCGTCATCTTTATTTACAACACAATATACAAATTTATACGTAATAATATACTCCTTTTTCATTCATACCGAGAAAAAAAAATATACGGGTCGTCTCTTTTCTGCCGCAACAAATTAAAATTCATCTCGTGCTCTGTTCATTTTTGTAAAAACATTGTTTACTACATTTTATAACGACTCGTTGCTGTGTTGTGTTTGCGTTTTTTTCGTTTATCCGAAATGACATTTTGTCAATAAAAAATGACATTTTTCATAAGATGACCCGCCTTCTCCTCCTCTATATGCCATTCTATCTATTCGTGATCAATATACATAACATTCAAATAATAAAAATCAATTAAATTTATTTTCTAGTTATTGATATTTGTTTTAAAGGAAAACTAAGTTTAAATTTTTTAATTTTATTTAAGCAGCAAAAAAAAAAAAAATACAACGAAACAGTTTAATTAAAATTATAAAATTATTTTCATACGGTGACCGCCCATTTTATGTACATATATATACATATTTATATAAATTTGTGTATATTATATACATATCGCCATCTCTTTTTTGTATCCACACTTGTGATTCGTTGATTTTTATTCAATCAAACAGATTTGTGTGTTGTATTCGTTTCATGGAGATTTGAAAATTTTTTCGTTATTCGACGTTTTTTTTTCCATTTTAGTTTTCAGTGCATTTACAGAATTCATAAAGTGCGCGCTCAAAACTCAAAATTAGAGAGACACAAAAAGGAAAAAACAAAACTAAGTTGGAATTAATAAAAAGAAAATTGATAAAACAAGAAAAAAAATAATTTAATTTAAATTAAATTAAAAAGTTTTTTTATTTTATTTTTTATGTTTTTGTTTATAAATAATTAAAAACAACTTGTATACGTCGTCGTCTATATACATATAATATGTATATACATAGTGAAACTTAAGGTGCCGCCATACATTAACGGCTTTTTTTCGCGAATTTAGAATTTTTAATTTTTTTTTTTAAATATGTTTTTCGTCGTTACATTTATAGTACATATAATTATATAGTATAGTTGTTGTGAAAATTGAAAATTATGTATACGATTGTTAATTAAGAGAGTCGTGATAACAATTATAAATAAATTAATTAAAGTATATTTATAAAAATAAATTAAATTCACGTGATTTTATTGTTGTTGTATACGATATATTAATAATATATTAGATATGTATATTTAAATGAAAATGATGAAAGTGAAAATAAAAAAAGAAAATTATTAGAATTAAGATAATTAATTTTTGTTTTTAATGTGCTGTGATATACATATACATATGTATTTAAAAAAAAGTGATGAATTATGTTGTTAAAAATACAAAGATGATTTCAACAACATAATTTTTTTTTTTTTTTTTTGGATTAACAATTGTGTTGTGGATTATAAAACACAGCCGTCGTTGTGAATTTTAGTTTTTTTTTTTAATTCGTTAATTTTGTACTATATTTAAAATTTGTAAAATTAAAAATAAAACAAACTGTCTGCGATATCGATAAGGAATTTTTCAGCAAATATGCTGAACAACCTCAGTTCGTCCAGCATCGGAGGTAATTATTTTTGTAAGAAAGATTTTTATTATTTTATTGCTATATACACCTAAATATATTCAAATTTGTAAATAACCAAACACATATATAATTTCGGCGGCCGTTGGAAGTATTCTCTCTCATTAATTCACGCTACTTTTCAGAATTTAGTCTGATGGCTCTTAAATATCTTCTGAATCAGTATAATCTAGAATTATTTTGCGATTAAAATGGATAATCACTCTTTAATTTAGGCAAAGAATTGTTTTTTTTTAAACTTTAAAGTGATCTTTACTTAAAAATTAATAAAGTGCTCCTTCTTTTTTAATAAAACTAACAATCTGCAAATATCACCTTTACGTGAATTAAATTCTGGTACACCGAAACAGAATATCTGCGATATATTTCCAAATTATAGCGCATAAATAATAAAACTATTTTTATGTACAATGTTTATTTAAGATTATTTCTGCCATCTTCTTAATTTGAGAATAAAATTATCTAATTTATTTGAATTACTTGATTTTCTAAAAATGAGATTTTTACTGTTAACCAGTTTTTCAAAAAAAAAATCAAGTCTATTAAAATATTGCCAACGAATTGGAAGCGCTATACTCGTTCATACATATATTCATTTTGGGATTTCTTCCTCCTCCGGATAATTTTACAGAAACCCTTTTTATATAGGATTAATGTGTAAAAATAAGTTTTAACTTAGAAAATGACCTTTCCGTATATTCATACTTAATATATATGTTAAAAATGAAATACTAAGATGATACCACATTCATGTTGGGGAACGGGAAAAGTATAAGATTAATTGAACTTAGCCAAACATTAAATCAAACATTTTTTGAATAGTAAAATTTGAATTGTATTATAAAGTGTATATATATGTCAGTTCGTATTGTTATAAATTAAACATTTTAAAAAGTTCAGAATATTTCAAGATATACATATAATCTATAAATTAATTCCAAATTGCCATATGCATTTCCATAACTTTATCGGTTCAATATATTAATTCCCCATTTTGTATATAAACGTTAAATCCGCGAATAAAATAATAATTTAAATATTACAACAAAAAGTGATGCTTACTTAAGTTTATACCAGCGATTCGAACCGGAGCAGATCGAAAACTAAAAAATATTTTTGTGTGGAAGAGAAACAAGATCTTAACCGGTAAAACAAGATACAAGTATATACAACTAAAAATATAACGAAAATATAACCCCAATACAGTGGCATAATCTATACTATTATAACCATCACATTTTCGATGTTCGATAAATGTCTGCGTGTCTCTTTTTTCGCGATCAAACGATGGTCAATTTTGTCGAAATTTTTGGACATCATATTTATTGGTTTGTTATCGCCGTATATTGTTATAGTTCTATATGTGCATCGAAATGAAGAAAGTCACGGCCTCGTAAACATCTATACCTGGTATACATTGATCTTAATTGTTTCTATATATATTATATAATATTGTAAGTGCATCGATACAATCTAGCAACATATTTCCAATAAAAGAAGATTTTAGAAGCTCGCGTTTATTTTCCAGTGGCATCCAATATCGCGGCAAAAGTTCAAAATTCAGGTGATACGGTAGGTTAGGTAAGGGTGGCTGTCCTAAAGGACTAGCATAGACACAAGATTGGTCCGTAGCTGTACCACATTCGAGTTTCCTCCTCTTCACTCGCTAAACCATCCTGAGCTTACCAAGAAGCGTTTAAGGTCCCGGTTCTCGATTTTACTAAGATCCGAGAGGTAGTTCAAAGGGGAAGTTCCCATACATTTTGTTCTGCTGTACGCTATGACTAGGACAGGTGCAGAGCAGATGGAGCACATTTTCCTCCTCCTCCTCATCACCACAGCTGCGGCAGAAATCGTGGGCATGAGACAATGTCCCGTTATAGCTCCCACGACCATACCAATATGTTGCCGTCGAAGCGATATCAGTTGGCCTGATCTGGACCGGTCAAGTCCAGGCCAGATCTGCCTGGTTGTTACACACGAACTGGCTTTAGACCATCTGACGTTCGTTTCTTTTATGGCTTCTTAAGCAAGCGGTATCTTTATATCCCGCCTGCTTTGGGTTATTAGGCGTGCTGTACCCTTGCGAGCCAACTCATCTGCCATTTCATTCCCTGCGATATTGAAGTGCCCTGGAACCCACGTCAAGCGGATGTTGAACTGATCAGCCATCTTATTTAAAGATGCCAGACAGTTCTGGGCTACCTTCGACGTCAGGGAGTATGATTGTAGCGTTTTAATAGCAGCCAGGCTGTCCGTAAAAATACGAATATCCCTCGTAGATATTACATTATACTTCAACCAGTCCATGACTTCCATTATCGCGGTCAGTTCAGCTTGAAAAACGCTGCAAAAGTCGGGAAGACGAGAAGAGAGGTTAACCCCTAGTGCCTCACAGAATACCCCGCAGCCAACCCCACCATCCCTTTTTGAGCCATCCGTGAAGAAGCTTAGGGCCTCATTGTCCAAAACCGTTTCGTTCACCCAGTCCTCTCTGGTGGGAAACTCAGTCTGGAATTTAATCTCAACAGATGACAAAGAGATAGCGTATAGTCGGTAGCTTCCGGAATACTCCTGTTGCATAGGATAGATGAGTGCCCTGCATTATTACAGGTCCACATAGATATGGATTTGAGTCGAATGGCTGTGCAAGATGCAAGCTGCTCGGCCGCAATATCCAAGGGAGTAAGATGAAAGAGAATCTCCAGAGCTTGAGTAGGTGTGCTCCTGAGAGCCCCACTTATACACAAGCAGGCCGTTCTTTGGACTTTCATCAATAGTTTAAGGTTGGCCATAACTTTTAACGCTGGCCACCAGACGACAACCCCATACAGCAGTATAGGTTTGACCACTGAGACGTAGAGCCAGTGTACTATGTGGGGCTCCATACCCCATCTCTTTCCAATGGCATTTTTGCAGGAGTATAGAGCGCTATAGTAGCTTTCTTTACTCTCCCTACGATGTTTGGTTTCCAGCTTAGCTTTCTGTCCAAAAGTAGTCCGAGGTATTTTGCTCTATCCGTAAAGATCAAGCGAGTACCATTTAATGTCGGCGGGTCACACTGAGGAAGTTTGTGCTTCCTGGTAAAGAGGACCAGCTCCGTTTTCTGTGGGTTTGCGTTCAATCCGCAGCCGCGTGCCCAGTCAGAGAGGTAGCCAAGCGCGCACTGCATGAGCACACTCAGCGTACTAGGATATTTCCCGAAGACCGCAATAGCAACGTCATCCGCGTAAGCAACTACCTTGAAGCCTTGCCCTTCCAAAGAAGGGGAGATAGAACCCCACCTTGAGGTGTCCCTCTGCTCACGTATCTGCCGGCAGACGTCCCACCCAGATCAGCTGTCACGATCCTGCTTCTAAGCATATGATCTATCCAGCCCCTGAGTGACGCGTCTACCCCCAGACACGCAAGGGCCCGAGTGATTGCGCCCGGTCTGACGTTGCTAAAGGCCCCCTCTATATCCAAGAAGGTCACCATTGAATATCCCTTATATTCAAGTGATTTCTCAATCGGGCCTATAAGGGAGTGGAGAGCTGTTTCCACCGATCGTCCCTCACAGTACGCGTAGGTGATACGGTAATCCACTATTATATTCCCAGCCATCTTTCCAGATGGCGTATCGTATATATAAACTTGTTCTGTGTACTTTTACGAGTTTTTGGATATTTCCATTATAAAAAGGGCACCAAACTATAACTGCATATACTCAAGTTAAGATCGAACGTACATGCATACAATTTTTTAATTGTTTTAATGTCATAAATATCCCCTGACCATCGGTTAATAAAACCGAGCATATATGGGATTGGCATTAGCTATATACACAATGGTCGTCTTGCTTAGTATAAAGCACGCATGTTTTCCTCGAACGTAACTCCGTCTTTTATTACCGAATTTTTTTTGCAGTTTTGCACATTTTTGCTCTTCACACCAATCCGTAAGGCTGTTGACGTCTTCTTGCAATTTGTTTGCATCATAGATATTCTCAACAGATCTATAGATTTTAAGATTATCAGCAAACATTAGGACTTTGGAATGAAGTCCAACGGACCAACATGAGAACCTTGAGGTACTCCAAAAGTTGCTTGTATTATGGTTTGACTTTTTATTTCCAGGTTCGATATACTGGATATACGATTGTCCATAAGTATATGATTTAAACCATGCTACAAAATTGTTTGCAAATCCAAATGTATGCAATTTTTCCAGCGTTTTGTAATGGCTTTTATAGAGTCTAAAGCTTTACTGAAATCAGTATGCACTAAATTTCTTTGATGGTGCTACTGGTAAAATCCAATGCTTATTGAAGACCAATGCTTATTGAAAGAATTGCATACGACTAGCCCAAATAATTTTAGTATAGAAGATGTTGATGTTATATACCACGCATTAACAGGAAATATCGTATTTTTTCTCCAGCTTAGAACAACGGTGTTATTCTGGTTGTTTCCATTACCGAGTCAATTCTCTCAACTTCAATGACTGATTAAATAGCAAACAGATAAGAGTTTCTAAATTTCCATAGTTCTATAGCCTCGCGGAATAATGTTTTAGCATTACTTTATAAGCTTTATCTTTCTTATTCTTAAATTTAATAAGAATAACAGGTTTTCGTACCAACCGTATAAAGGAACAAATAAGTTTATGCCACATATGAAAAATAATTTTGTAAAAACTATATTCACCTTTCCGACTATATTGTTGTTAGTTAACTTCATTAACCATTTGATGTTCCTTCGAGCTTGCACCATCCCATATAATTTCCATCGACACGTGATGAACATCATTGATTATAAAAGGTGAAACTGCCTTGTGTATATTTTGAATAATCCGCTGTTTCATCGGTTAAAATCGGATCTAAAACTCGGCTAAGCTCATTTGTTGTATCATAAATTTGGTTTAGGTCTAAACCGGAAATAGTATCTATAAAGAGAGATTCAGAATCCGAAGACACGTTTAGTGGTAAAATTGTGTCCATTTCCACATCTTACGTCCAGTTATTGATCGTAAATTAAAGTCTCTCGTATAATTAAAATGTTAGATGAATTAGCTGCATTGTTTTTTGTTTAACATGACGTCACGCAGATAATGTAATCAGAAAACTGCATCTTGCCGATAAAATAATGAAACACCGATGCCTTTAACGACATTTTATTTACATTTTGGTAATACAATTTGTGTATATATATGTTACTATTGGTTTTCTTGCTTCCATCATTACTTTTTATAGTGATTGGTGTAGAGTAGTTCGTGTATGAGGGTCAGATGCGTATATGACATTATCCACTTTATACTTGTTTGATACTTAACTATAGTTTTTCCGGTCGCAGAATTGACAATGATGCGTTTTTAATGCAACAAGAGCATGTGGTATGCTATCGAATATAATTATGTTTGCAAATGTTAGACCTTGAGCTTCATGAACCGGTAATGTTTTACTTGAATCTGGTAAAAAATTATTTTATTTGTTAACTGACTATTATCGAGTTTCATAAATGTTAAATACAGTGTTAGATGACACTGGAATATCTTTGATTGACAAACATTAATGGAAGCTTACGGATTTGGTGATCGTATTTGTAAGTATAAAATTCTTAGCATATTGACTGTACTAAACACGTGTACTAAATCGGCAGCTATACTAAATCTATGTACTAAACCTAGCAGTCCTGCATAAACCATCAAATACTCGTCAATATATAAACAGTGTCATATTTCTTGAATCGATTAAGAAGATGAGAGGCAATATTATACGATAATTATGGTTTTGATGTCATCATATAGTTTATTCTAATGTCCCTACCATTGATTTGGTACCCATTGTTTCGTAGAACTGAGCACAAGATCCTTCTCTAGAAAATGTAATTTTAGTATCCATGTTGATTTACTCCACCCCGGAACTCCTTGAATTGATATAATTTCTGCTTTAATTTTATTCAGAGGTACAATAAATAAAGTTATCTATCCTTTCAAATATTATATAATCCAGCATTACTTCTGTTGCGTCCCCAAGTCAAGCTCTTACCAGTGATACTTCGTCGAAACCCCAAAGGATAAGACAATCTGTTGGTTCCACTAAATATGAATAGTTTGACAACTTTATAACATGGAGGATTGCACTCCACCATTTGTTTGGAGGTGTTCGCATCCCCTTCTATGTAGTTGGAAATGAAAATGTAAATGAAAATGTTGGAAGAGCAATATCAGTTGAAGTTTTCGTACTGGTCAAATCGTTAGACAACGGTAAGTATACGATATATCTACAATTCCACAATACATCGCGATTCATGTAATCTTTCTTATTTAACTGACTCATTAAATGGAATATTTAGTGACCATTTAACATTAGAAAATTTGTTTTTAATAATAAACGTTATTATTCTAACCGATCGACATTGCAGCAGACGTCTAATGTAATTTGAAGCTTTTGTGAAATTATTTTATGTAGTATGTAGATATGGAGCTGCATATACTAAATGAAGGAGGTCATATTTACACTTTGTCATCTTTCTTCCATTTAGATCAGTTTTCTTTAGAAATCAACACTCCACAATAATCAACACTCCACGAAATAATTCAATACAACCGGAAACCGCACCGATACTGAAGTATTATACTAAACATCAGGTACAGCGTTCTGCCTCGGCCATTTTTTATATTATAAATATTGTACATATACATATGTATATATATTCGAACAGAACATTGTATCGATGACTATATGACACTTCGTTGCCGAATCAGGATATTCATATAGGCAGCAGTTCATCTATATATATTTTCTGCGTCATATGAGGTCAACTAATTGATGGTATAGATAAATATCTTCCGTAATTAAAATTATGTCTCTATACGCTATTTATGACTAGTTATGCTATTAACCACCAGGTTTTATTATTTAAAATCATCGCAAGGTGGCTTGAGTTTTAGTTGCCATTCTTTCCATCATTTTGAAGATCGCATCGAATGAGCATTGTCAACGGTTATTGACACTTTTTCGTATTAAAAGTCGAAATTTAGTTTAGTTTGCGGAATTTAGAATTGCATAGACACAGTGGGGTAACCACTCGATAGTACTCGTATATAGCAAATCGCAAGTCGATAATTATGTGGCTACTTGATGGCTTAGCTACTTAATTATATATGGCTAGTTGATCTTTAGCATGTAAACTTCAATTTTAAACAAAAACAATTTCCAATTTTTACAAATGACATAAAAACCATTCTTTAAATACAACTGTTGTGTCTGCTACATATTTCTAGGCGACCTGTATTCTATGTTATAAATAAATAAAGAAGTTTAAATTTTTTTAATGCTCGCGAATTTTTGCATGACATATTTGTGATATATTCTTTAAAATTCCTCTTGAAACCAAATCTTTAATTATAAATGTTCATTGCACTAGTACATAAGGTTATATTTAAATTCGTATATAATTATCTATAATATGTGTGTTATTTCGATAAATCCAATAGTATATATGATATGTGCCGCGATGTGCCCTATATCTTCAAGAAGGGAGACCGCTTGAAGTGTGAGAATTATCGCGGTATAGCTCCCCGTATTGCACAGCATACAAGTTACATATACTGTCCTACATTATATTGGATAGAATCACCCCTATGTAGCGGAGAGCCTGTGGTTGGTGAATGTCAAGTAGAATTTCATCCGAATCGATCAGTTACTGATCAGGTCTTTTCGTTGCAGATGATTCTATCTAAATATTATGAGACATCCATCCCCGTACATCAGGTCTTCCTGAATTTTCGGCAGGCGTATGACTCAATCAATCGAGAGAGTTTGTGGTCTGCGCTGGAATACCTAACGGTATGCCAACAAAATTGGTACGATTGTGTATAGAATGACAGTGACGCCGTCTCAATGCTGGTGAAAGTTGAGAACAGCCTATCAAGAATTTTTGCAGTTAACTCGAGTGCTCTGTCCCCGATGCTCTTTAATCTCATGTTGGAGTACATCTTTCGTAAAACTGAAACACCTCAGCGCAACATCTTATATCGCCAGTCGAATCAGGTTTCAAATGAGTGATTGGGCTGCCAATACCAACGGAGTCAAAGAAATACTTGATCTGCTTGTAGAGTTTTCAGTTTTCTGTTGGACTCCAGATCAATGAGTCCAAAACGTATATAGATTTTAGTAGTGGCCACTTCACGTTTGAAGGATTGAGGAGATTCAAATATTTCGGTTCTCTTATCACTCACGATAAAACGATAAGTGTCGGTGAGGATATTAAAGTACGCCTAGCAGTTGGAACCCGTGCTTTGTATTCCCTAAGGAAACTGCTAAAATCTAAACACCTATCAAGTGCCGTGAAGCTGATGTTTGGATATGTGAAAGTTGTGCGCAGACGGATGTATTTTTGTTTATTCTAGAAATTATGCTTTTATATTTATTTTAAATTTTAAACCATAATTAGCCTAACGATTGTTTTAAATGGTGAGTTAAATAAAGGAAGACTGAAACAACCATATACTTTGTTGAGTGTTATTCTCGATTAAACCCTATAATTGTTGGAATGCGCACTATAAGTATGTCTATAAATAGTTCCTATTTATTTGATTTACTAATTAATTTTTTACTATGCGTTCTAATACATCAACTTCATACGGTGGGTAAGATACTTATTGGACGCATGACCTCCTCCAATAGGCAATGTAGTGTCAAAATTTTAAAATTGGATAACTGTTCATATGAACTTGCTATACTTTGACTGTATTTAAACTAAGTTTCTTCAGTTAACTCTATGACCTATATTGGGATTGATTCATTCTTTATCGCTTCTATATCATGATATAGTATTTAGTTATGCTCATCAATTTTCGAAATATGTATGTATAGAACTATTCAAACACAAAATTGTTTTTGAACTATACATCTTTCAAAAATATCGCATTCATTGTTTGAAATGATTTATACACTAATCCAAATATGCTGGTGGTATACGAGTATACATATATAATATACATGATATCTTTTATAAGTTGAATTCCCCAAAAAGGTGCGGGTTATCTCAACGTTTCAACTTTAGACGATCTGAACTAACTATATATAACGAAAATTAAAAAGAGGAATAAAAAAACGGATACCAGAGATATTTGGCTTGAATACGTCTTGTCATTTTTTTTTTGTAATCGCATGAATTATCTGCTTCTTGGATAATATTCACGAATTAAATGCATCTCGAATACGCCGCGTATACTGTATACTATATATATATATATATATATATATATATATATATATATATATATATATATATATATATATATATATATATATATATATATATATATACATATATATATATATATATATATATATATATATATATATATATATATTTTTTTTTTTTTCTCAGTAGGGGGAAAATCCTCATGGACGTTGTGCCGGACTCTTACCGACTAAAAAACCCCCTACCTCAGCTCCTCGCAGCGCTCGGTACCACAAAGTTTGCATTACTTCGACCGCTGGATGTCTATTGTCTCCTTGTTTGTTCAAGTCGTTGTGCTCGCTTCTTCCCTCATTTTTATGGTCAATATTACCGTAATCATTTTGCTTATAGCGTACCAACTATTCTCCTCCTCTACCATCTTCGAGATAATATTCCGTGGTGTCATCTCTCCTACAGTATCGGTTCACTTCTTCCTCGTTTCTTCCCACCTTGCACAGTACAGTATCGTATGCTTTGGTGTGTCGTCCTCTTCACAGTATGCGCAGTTAGGAGTATCCTTAATATGCATTCGGTACAGATAGCTATTGAAGCAGCCGTGACCTGTCAGGAACTGTGTCAGATGAAACTTCGTATCCCCATGCTTACGATTCACCCATTCCCTTAGACTCGGCATGAGCTCTTTGGCCCATGATCCAGTGTCGGCACTCTCCCAACGTGCCTGCCATTTTTGCATTAATTCCTCTTTGGCCTCAACGCTTGGTGTTCCCTGAAGAACCGCTAGTCTACATTTCGCCATTAAAGTGGCCGGTGGCATGTTTGCTATCACGAAAGCTGCTTCCTTTCCTACCGTTCTGTAGGCACTAGATATACGCAGTGCCAGAGTACGTTGTACGCGTTCTATCTATATATATATACATATATAAATATATATATATATATATATATATATATATATATATATATATATATATATATATATATATATATATATATATATATGTATATATATATATATATATATATATATATATATATATATATATATATATATATATATATATATATATATATATATATATATATATATATATATATATATATACAAAACGGTGAGATATTTTTGAGAATTTTCGAAACAAAAAAGTTAATAAATTTATTATAACTATATACCTTTTTGTCATAAGTTTGTTGACAAGGAGAAGAAATATAGCTCTTTCCCTTCATTTTGGTTACAAATTTTGAATAACATTTTTGTGGATTAATTTCTTGGTGCGTGACTGACAAACGGTTGATGAATAGATATAAACTAAAAACTGCAAATCAAATAATCAATAATCAAATACCTTTAAAGAAGAAAACAAATTATAAGAAGCAAAGTCAAGTCAACAAATCAGGAACAATTTTTGGAAGGAGTATATATATATTAGAATTGAATCTTTTATCCTATATATATAGCATTGCGTGGTTGACTGTGCACAACAGTAAATTTTGAAATAATATACGTAGATTTAATTTGAAATACATTATTTGCTCTTCGTGACATTGGAGTCCTGAAATTAATCCGTAATATACCGACAAATTAGATTTATTATACACATATATGATATATCTATGATGAAAATGCACATAAAATGATGTTTAACTTAATCTATCTTATGTGTATATATATACAGTTTTAAACAGCTTCCAATAAAAGCGCAATACCTTGCCCACCTCCAATACATGCCGATCCAATGGCATATTTTAATTTCTTATTTTGACTGAAATACATAAAAAAACATCAAATTATAGAAAATATATACCTGAACTAAAACAAAATTGAGACTTATACCTTAGCTGGTGTGCCAAATGAGCTGTGATTCTTGAGCCTGATGCTGCCAACGGGTGTCCTAACGCAATCGCCCCTCCGTTTACATTTAATTTTGAGATATCAAATTTCAATTCTTGTGCACAGGCTAACGTTTGCACGGAAAACGCTTCATTAATTTCCAATAAATCAATATCGTTTAATGATTTTCCAGTTGCTTTAAGCAAATTTTGAATTGCTGGAACTGGGCCAATTCCCATAATTTCTGGTTCAACACCGACGATTGAGAAGCCAGCAAGACGGGCAAGTGGAGTTAAATTGTATTTGTTGACGGCTGCTTCTGATGCAACAATAACAGCCGATGCCCCATCACAAATACCCGATGCTGTACCGGCTGTAACAACACCGTCCTTTTTAAAAAGACTTGCTAATTTTTTTAAACCCTCACGGGTTGTTTGTGGGCGTGGATGTTCATCAACATTGAAGTCCACTTCTTTTCCTTTGACCTTTAGTTTGACTGGTGTAATTTCCGCATCGAATACATTACTATCGGCTGCTTTTTTCCAATTTTGTTGCGAGCGTAGTGCAAATTCTTCAACTGCATCGCGACCAATGGTGTATTTAGTGCCTAAATTTTCAGCAGTTACTGCCATTGGAAGATTACAGTATGAATCAGATAAACCTACCCAAAGTGCATCTTCTAATTTGGGCGTTGTGCCGAGCGTAATGCCAAAACGAATATTCCGTGCAACAAATGGAGTTTGTGACATATTATCAACACCACCGGTCAATGAAATCTCGGCAAGACCGGTCAGAATATCTTGGGCACCATTTATGACAGCTTGAAATCCTGATCCGCACAACCGATTAATACCTAATGCTGGACGATCAAGTGGAATTCCAGTGTGTAACAAAACATGACGAGGTAAAAATCCACCGTCGCTCTGTGAAATCGATAATACATTTCCGATATTAACTGTGTCTATTTGGTCTGGTTGAATATTTGCAGCTGATAATGCTGCCTTACATGCTATGGTCTGTAATTGCGTGGCTGTGGTATTTTTAAAGGCACCGCCAAATGTTCCAAATGCTGTACGCTTAGCACCAACAATAAATATACCTGTAAGAGATAATTTAGTTAAATATGTATATATATATATATATATATATATATATATATATATATATATATATATATATATATATATATATATATATATATATATATATATATATATATATATATAATCTAATCACTAACATAATATTGTTTCGTCATGTATTACAGTATTAAATCAGTTCTCAGCGTCAGATTAGATTACAATCATATTTATTAAAACTATATATATATTCGGCTGTATTAGACTGATAAACTCATTCATTTTCATATTAAGAATATGGACAAGCCGGTTCACGTAGTAATTTTGATATTTACACCCATAGCTGATAAGAAAGTACAAAATCCAATTTCGAATCAAGGTCGTTATTACACCTTACAATCAGTCAATCACTAAAATTGAATGGATATATTGCCATAAAATTTCTATATAAGTCTTACCTTTTGTAGCAGCTGCCATTTTATTATCTTTGATTAGTTATTTTTACACCACACAAACAATAAACAATTAATAAAATACACTTTTGATCTTCTTATTTACAGTAAAAACTAGTAGTTTTTATCAAAACAAAATTTATTTTAAATTATTTAAAAAAGACATCCATATGATTGTAAGAAATGTAATCAAATAAAAATATATGATGGTTTATTTTCTTTCTGTTCACCTAATCAAAGTTCAAAGTACTTGTTGATTTCAAAACCTATAACATGTGTATAATTTTAGTACTTGCCAACATTTTTAAAATAATTATCATAACACATATATAAATAAAGATTGTAACTACACCGGAAAATATAATTATAATGATAATATGAAGAAATGTACTAACAAAAATAAAATTGTTATCTCCAAATTTAGAAAACTTATTGCATAAATGAAAACAACGGGTAATCCAAATTCAATCGTTCATTAAAAATATATAGAACTCTAATTTATTTTCAATGTGTTACAATTAACAATAATTATCCATGCACATAAGGGCAATATTCGAGCTGCGGTTGGTGAAATATTGTCCCATTTATCCGAAATCTCTTTGTAAGAGATCCCAATGTCTCCATATGTTAGATGTTATTTTCCTAATCGGAAAGTCAATACTTCATATTAAAATAAAATTTCAAAACCTTTTCAAACAAAAAAACAGCTTTTGGAAATCAGTACGTATATATAAATCATATTGACATAGTTGAGTTTAGAATTTTGGACCACCCTTTACATAAAGATAAAAATTCCCATTATATTATTTGCAGTTTACACTTTTTTACATAATAATATGTAATACACTCTATTGTCGAGAATGCTGTGTTTAGAGTATTTAAATCTTGCATATCAATTGGTTTCGGTTAGTCTTGTCGCGGTGTCACACCGCCATTGAGAACCTGCAATAATGTTGAGCAATTTTTATATAATTATTGACGTCTGACACTCTGTTTTTTACACCCTTGAAGTGTTATCTCATAGGATGTTTTACAAATACCTCTGACAACACAAGCGTAAAAAATCGTTTGTAAAAATATATAATTTATACAGTTGGTCCATCCCAGAATATTTTAAATTTATATTATAAAAGAGTTATCGTCATTTAAAAAAAATATACAGTTGGTACCAAACTACTTATCCCAGACTTCTAACATCTAAACTTTATGCAACTTTATATAGAAAAAATAATTCTTTTGGCCAAGTTGTTGAAAGAACGGTTATTTTCTCGTAACCATTAATTCTGGGGCCTTATTTTCGCCCACTATATCAGCGTTGATAATTTTTTGGACGTTGGTATTGCCGCTGTACATATACACGTATATACTATATATACATATAAATGTGTCGCTCTCACAAACTTTTCAAAGAAAATTAAAATCGAAAAAATCGTATGGCCAAGCCTTTGTAGAGACGACAGTTTTCTCACAACGATTGAGTTTAGGACGTTGTGGAATACCACTATGCCAGCGCTATTAACTTTTTAACCATTGGAATTGCCGCTATATAAATAAAAGTGTCGCTCATGCAAATTTTACAAAGAAAAATCAAATCAAATTGAAGAACAAATCGTATGTCAAAGCTAAACCCCGTCAGTATCTAAGCTAAACCCCGTCAGTATACTTAGCCGAACAATACAAGACTTATAATTTTTAAATTTATTGATATAAGAAAACAATTATTTTAACCTTGAACACAAATTTCATGGATGCTCTAATTGGGAATACCAGTTCGAATTAACGAATGACATTTGCGAATCATCGGTGTTGGGGAATTTGAAAACGAATAATATTTCAACAAAACCGTATAACTATATGAAGCGCTAATTTTATTTGCGTAATCCGTTTTCAAAAAAAACAAAATCGACAAGGGTGTATTAGAGACATGGCCGCAGAGTGTAGGACTACATGTTACAGTAAGCCAATAAACCAATAAATCAAAATAGCTTCTCTCTCACACTGCAGTTTGAATATATACATTTGTAGAAAAATAAAAACCTATTTTGAGAAATTGCAATCAATATTTTATCGCATTTACATCGAAACTTGTCGATTTGCATCATAATCGATTAAGTAATAACCAATAGTAGTTTTATTCCATTGTTTTGTATTTTATATTGTTTTGAAACATTTCGTTTCGTTTTATGATCCTGTTTTGTCACATCTGGTTTTTAAAAATTCACGGTTTCCCGTAAATTTTTAGAAAAAAATATGATTGTTTAATTTTTCGATGCACTTTTACATGTAAACTTATAAAAGTGTCACCTCCAGAACTAGAATATAGGCGTAATCGTATACGTCAATAATCGTAGGTACGATTGACGATTGTAAAAGTAGGCTAAGCTCCTCTCGCGAAAAAAATGATTATTTAAAAGAACGATCCATTTGAAGTATGTGTTGTTGTTTGAGGTTTAGAATTTATTTTTAGCAAAGTGTGTTATACATACATCATACATATATATTGAAATTGAATTCTTTATGTAGATAATTATTTACTATTTCCTTCATAGTCACCATACAAATCACAAAAGTCATTATGCGTCTATATTTTGTTTTTATTTTTTCCACGAGAGGCGCTTTTTCTATACTTTTACAATCGTCAATAGTTTTGTTACGTGATTTAATTAGTATAAAACAGCATCAACTATATACGAAAATAGATATTTCAAAACTGAATATCTCAATGGAATGGAAATAGCTATTTATAATTCGGCTAGTGTTGTGGAAGTTTGCGGATATAAGTATGTAGTTCATGAATATGTATACCTTTTATTTAGTTAGTTGCCTGCAATGACGTCCCTATAATTTTTTTTACTTTTGATACAGCACAACGTATATATGATTAATTTAATTTAATTCCCTAACTTGAAAAAATATGTTGGAATTTCAAAAATATATCGAATAATATGTAAAATACATGTAAACAAAAATTGAAGTTACTTTGCGATGATTTTTCATTTAAGCTGTGCAACGTGATGAATAAACATCAAAGCAACCGAATTTGCATTTTATTTTGGTTTAGTTTGGTGTAAGTGCATAAGTGACTTTTATACTGTGCTATCCATTTAATTCTTGTATATTAACTAACTCGCCTAGTTTAAGTTTAGTTAGACTGTGTCCGAAAACTATGATAAAAAATCGTGAATTAATTTTTTGACATTTACTTGAAAATACCGAACACACCCAAACTATTCTAATTTATTACTATGATAATTTTTGACAGCTATCGAATAATTGGTGTATGCATGTGCAATGTGTGATTATACATACATAATAATATATTCTAAAATTATTAATACATATATAATAATAATAAAGTGACATTAAAAGGATTATCGGAGTCATTATTTTAATATTAATTTTTTTAAATTTACTGTGCAATTTATTAGTTGTCACAAAACTGACGTGGGGAAAAAACTTATGAGGTGGGGAGATTTATTACTCATTTCGGACAGCATAACAAAAAATCGTAAATGTAGGGGAATAATTATCAAACACATGTCAAAAAATTAATTCTCGATTTTTTAACACAGGCTTCGGGCACAGTCTTAGTTTAGTCGACTGAGGCACGCTTTAGCACCTATATGTAGAAAGTCAAGACAATTAAGATTAAGATAAAAATTGAGTCGTTTATTATTTCATATCGAAATTATTTATTTGCGACATAATATGCCGATTATTTGATAAAATAAAGTGAAAGCAAATATGGAAAATAAAGTCTTTAAAAGATTAACGAAAATAAAATTAGGTTTAAAAGCTCTCAGAAAAATCTTATTAATATTTCGTGTTAGAATATGGTTGAATGTTTCATAAGTTTACGAAACGGATTAAATTTTATTGATATATAATGGTTATTTATAAACTAACTTAAGAAACTATATTGGCAAGATAGTTTTGGTGTGGCCATTGCGTTTTTCCTATATGATTTAAGCTGCGCTAACTTTATATATATATTGAAGTTTGTTGAAACAATTTGAATAGAACTAATTTTCAATGTTTGTCAGAGTACGCGGGTCTAAACGAAAGAGGATAATATTATAAATGTTAAATTATGTCAACTATAATCGGTATCGGTTACGCAGATGGTGAATGAGCTAGCGCGTATATTCGCTTTAATTCGCGTACAATATTATTATAACGTGTAGTAGTAGTTTTTCGATATTTGTAACAATTTTCATCATCATCGCTCTTGGGTTCGAAATCACTAATAACTAATATATTTATAAATTATAAATAATATTTAAAATAAAATATTTAATAGAGTTTGAAATGCGTTTGACTTTGAACTTTAGTTGCATTATTGTCTATAACAGAAAAAATTCAATATCGAACAGTAAACAAATCGTCACATAAATATATAAAAAACAATTAAAAATCCTTTTTACATTAAATAAACATAAAATACAACACAAACTTATACGCATACATAAATATATAAGCTCACCAAAATTCTAAAGCTCAACGTACATATGTATACATAAAACATAACATTTATGTATATACCTACATAGAACCCTAAAATAAATTCACATCATAAATAATTCATACACAAAAATTAAAAATTTGAAACAAAAAAATATTTATATAATTATTTTTTATTTTATTTTAATTCTATTTAAGAACATTTAAAATTATTACAAAAATATAATAATATAAATTTAATTAATTTAAGTTAATTTTTATGCAAATTTATTTTCATATTTTTTGGTTTATTTAGAAAATAGAAATTTATTTTTGTTTTGTAAAATAATATTTTTGGTTTTTGTTTTTTAGTTTTTAAATAAACAAAAAAATGAAAAAATATTTTATTTTATTTTTTAATTTAAATTTATGCAAATTAAATTTTATTATTTTTAATATTTATTTTATGGAAATGGAAGTTTTTTTGTTTTTTGGGAATTAAAGTATATGTCTATGAATATACTATAATAGTGTTTAGCTATATGTATGTGGTGTGTCAGAAGTTTTTATTGCGCTGTGCAGATATCATATATATGTAGTATAAGAAATATATTTGAGAGGAATTTTACACTTGGCTCTTCGTAAGGAATTGGTTGGGTTTTTCTAATAAACTTACATGTATATGCAAATCCGTAATGAATGGTGTTACTTATTTTGTACAATCAGCTACTGACATTATATGGTATTTATTTACATATACATATAAAAATGTGAATTTTCAAAATATACGCTTATTAAATACAATATAATGAATATGTCGTAATTAAACGAGAACAATTAAAATTATGTCCAATAATTAAATTCATGCAGCAATTAATTATTTTTAATTTATATTTTTTGTTTTATTTATTTATTCTGTTTTTTTGTTGTATATTTATTCTGTTTATAATTTTCCACTTTATCATCATCATCACCTCGACGAAAACATAAAAATGGTGTTACTGTTATATATTTTTTATATATATGTACGTATGTAACATACATATATGTATATCGCGTGGTATTATAGTTGTTATTACTACTATTACTATTATAATATTTTGTGTATGTGTGTGTGGGTTTATTTTATGTGTATATGTATTCTGTATATGGGATTATTTTTCTGCAGTAATTAAATGCGAATGGTAAAATTTCCGTGAATATATATAGGGTATGGCACTGATCGATCCGATATTATCATAATAAGAATAATCAACCAAAAAATGTGGCACGAGCGTTTTGGTTGTAATTCTGAAAGCAAATTTAAAAAAAGTGTCGAAAAAGCTCATTCGAATCATAAAACTGAAGAATTTATGTTCAATAATATCACGAACGCTGATTGCGAACAAATTTGATTTAAATTTGAATCGACCTATAGAACGGAATTTGAAATTTACACTATTTAAACTCAAATTAATTTTAAACTTTATTAAAATATTTTAAAGAATCGACGACTCAAGCGTTATGTTAAAATGTTTTTCAAATTTTTTTAGAATTTTTGTTAAAATAAAATTTAATTATATAATGTATCGATCAAACAGTTCAAATTCAATTTATATGAATTTATATACTCTGGGATGTTATATGACACTTGAACCTTAATCTAATCTATTTTATCGAACTTAGAATATTTGAATGTTATATATATAATAAGCCAGCACTGCAAAAGAAACATCTGTTGCTTACCTTATGCGGAATACGAGACATTTAAATTAGCATTTTTATGCTCACCTTGGACACGACCACTCATTTACCCATCGAATCAGTATGGCCATATATATTGATTTAAATAGTGTAGCGTAGTTTAGATTTAAATAGTGTAGCGCTTGCCCCCCTTTTACATGAAATCTGATTCCAATTTTGCAACACGGAGGCTTATTTAAGATGCAAAATATTTATTCGATTTAGAAAAGCTGAAACATTATTCCACTCAAAAGTACAAATGTTCTGCTGTACCGCGGTACTTTTTTCGCTTTTATATCGTACGAACTTCGTTCATTTTATTGTATTTTAAAAATTGAAAAATATTTAACTCTTTTATTTTGGCCCGCGGTACAAATATCCTATATACAGTACATTTTCGTGAAGAAAGCTTCAGTCACAACTGAGAATGTTACAGTGATCGCATGGTTTTTCTGACTGACTAATGTTGAAAAATATATACGTACATATACCTGCACCTTTCTTTTTTATTTTTATTCATAATTGTTTCTGCATGTACCATAATGCATCAGCGCGTTAATATCTTCGATATGAATGATTCCATTTGAATGAACTTTTTTTATCTAAAAATGATAGAATTAATTTTTTATTAATTATTAATTAAAATTAGAGTCCTGCGGTACAACCTCCAATTATTGTCGCGATACAGCATCAACCACTTAAACGTTCGGAATTGTTGGTTGTATATAATACTTTAAATATTTTATATAATAGTCCGGATTAATTTATAACAAATAAAAAAAATAAATAAAAACATTAAATTTTTGTTCCAAAAGTTGAAAAATAACAATTCTGTTTTTCTTTGGTAAAAGCCACGTTTGTAACTGAATTTAGAAAAAAAACAAAACATTCATAAATTAAAATCGACTACTAGATGAAAATAAAATTAAAATTTATCGCACAGTACAGCAACTTGAATTTAAATTCGTTTGATATTGAAAACATGGTAGATCCCTAAAAATAATGCCAGGTTACCTTAATACATATAGTGCGCACGCGTTTCATATATAAACATTATTTCTGGCAAATTATATATTAACTTAAAATATTAAATTTTGCAGGAAAACCTAAAATGATATTCTCAGTACCAAGCACACGATTTTATAATTACCTAACGCCATATTATGCTATGCATATATAGACACAGTGTCTGTTTAGCATAAATAAATTCATCAAGAGAAAGTTCAATACTATGGGCGACTCGTATATACATATACATACCTATTTTATTTATACTGAATTAATTTATGTTAATTTCAACGCCCAAAAATATCCACCGAAATACGCATCTTCATTAAATAAAGATATACAACAATAATCTATGGTCTATACTTATAACCAAAATTTGCCGCCGCAAATAGTAAATTATTATTATGTTCTTTTTGTCTTGGGCTTTTTGAATAATTTAGCTTTTTTTTAATGTTTAAAGTAAAACCGCAAAATAAACATAATTTAATTAAGTAAATATACGCGGAAATTGCATTTCATCAAAAACGCAAAACTCAAACTCAACAAAATAAAAAAAACTTTCAAAAGAAACTTTCCGATTGTTCGACGAACTTGATCTTCAAACAATCTTATAAGCTTGTTGTATTAGTTTGATAAATTGTTACATGTTAATGTTTATACCCTCACCAAATATTTTAGGTATACATATAGACTTCTTGTATGTACATATATATGTACAAATAATATAAATATACATGTGTACGATTGTTATACGTATATGTATATATCTTTTATACACATTGGCAATATTTCTAAGCGCTGTGTACCAAACAAAACAACACAAAAAAAAAAATTAAAATGACAAAAAATTGTCAAACAAATATAATAAATATTTGTTAATTAATTCATTAACTAAATGATTTATTAACGCAAAACTACTTTAACGAAACACGGCGAACAACAACAAAACAAGAATTTTGTGAGGTAGCACGAATGATTGATATACAATGAAACTAAATACAGAAGCCGCGATATTTATCTTAACAATTTTCAGATTTTTTTTTTTTATGTTTTTTTAAATTTTTAATTATTATTTTTGTATTTTAATTATTTAAATTTTCTTTTGTTTTTGATTTTTTTTAATGTAACACACGAAAATTAAGACATTTTTGTTGGTTTTAACATGTCTTAAATATCGCGCGATTTTTGTTGCTTTTATATCTCATATATATCTTAGTTCAAAAGAAGCTTTTATGATGTCATAAAATCTTGTGTTTTTTTATTGTTATTGGCTTTAAAATTTTGTTTTTTGATGATTTGATAATGGATTTCATGAATGGTTTATTTATTCAAGAGGAGAGATATCAATAATATTAAAATTACTCTTCTAGTATACATAGGCAATTCATCAATATATTCCGGTATTATATATCGTTGGGAAACGCAGAGAAGCTGCGAAATTTAATTTTTTGATTTATTCATCTTATTTCGCATTAACACAAAAGTTATGAAGTGTCTTTTAAACGAACGGCTTCATTCAATTAAATTAAAACATTGAGGGCAGAAATAAATCAAATTGCGTCCAAAATTATTTAATTGAGGCCTCGGTTACAAATACGAGTACATCAACGGTATATTTTATAACAGACCCGCATACTACGAGTATCTATGTGCCTTTCACTATAATAATCTAAATTAAAGTTTTCTACCAGAAATTTCCAGCGTTCTAGCAACAAGTGTTATACTTATTGAACACACGCAGCCTATATAGGTATCATTGCTGTTAAAATAGCCAAAGGTTAACACCTATCATTAATTTAAAATTTTGATCATTATAGGCATAGTTGATCATTATAAGCCGCAGTAATACTATAATGGTGCATGATTTATTCAAAATTCTGACCCAATACTTTTGGTGTTAAGGTAGGGAAGTATTATAAAAATAGCAGAAAGTTATTTTGGGAAGCGGTGGCATACTTCTTGTTAAAAGTATTTTATTTGGCAGATAGATTCAAGAATAAAAGCGTATTGGCATAGCCTTACAAATAAATAAATACAAATAACCGTTTTGAATGCGCACAATTAAACGATTTCTGTACAATTAGCGCAAACTAAGGTAATTCGGTTGCTAATTTTTTTTTAAACTTTTGGCCTTCTCTAAATTGATAAATGATTTATCCAACAAAAGCATTAATATGCGCATTTTATTTGACCAACACATTGAAATTGGTATCCATTCAAAATCGCCTCATCGCTATTTTATAAAAAATCGTTAGTGAAAATATTCAGATGATTGTAAAACTATCTCAAAATAAAATTAATATAAAAAACCAGTGTCAATTAAAACTTTAAAAATTTAAATCTAGCGAAGATTCAATAAGCCTGGTGTTAAACACAATAACCATACAACATAGATTTTTGCATTTTTAATCAGTAGGCGATGATCAAACTCATTTATCGTATTGAATATATAGCAAGCATTGTTGTTGTATAAATGGCCAGATTAAATGCGCCTAAGATTAAAGTAATTTTGAACTTTTTATTACAATTATACGTGAAACAGAACATCATTTAAATGTCTACCATGACTGCCTGTGCAGACATCAATTCGAAAATATTTACAATTCCTTTTCGACACATGTTGCTGGAGTTATTTCACGAATTGCAACTGGAATGTTGTTTTCTAGGCCATTAATTGTTTGTATGGCTTGTTAGCGCACGCATTGAGTTAAATTATAGTTATTGAATTAGTGATTGTTTTGGCCGATTATTTACACCAAAAAAAAAAATGAATTTTGCAATGGGACCTGTCCACATTCCTAAAATTATTGAACCTATGGTAGGCGCAGAGGTCGTTGCAGGCGACGATGGCTCCACGATGTAGAGAACGACTTGGCCTCTTCAGATTGTCTAAGACAGTATGAAGACCAAGCTCAGGATCGAAACCGTTGGAGCCAGATTGTTGATTCAGTAAGGGGCCAGTAATGGCCTTTAACACTGTTATTATTATTATTATTATTATTGAACCTATACTTATAACTATACTAAAACAAAATGGCTTATGCCATTTGAAAACAAACTATAGAGAGAATATTCTATTTAAAACGAAACCTCCTGAATAACTGCCAAAATATTTAATTTCTCGGAAAAACCCTAAAGACATCCCAACTTAATTTTAGAGGAGGACCAATCTCACTTCAGCTCCAGAGGTGGGAGCTAATATTTTCTAATGGCATCGTGTCGTCGTGTGATGTATATCATTTAAAAGGAATTTCAATTCTGCGTGTAATGCGGTATGGGGTTTTTGGAAATAGGCCAACCAATTATACGAGGCAAAAATACCAATCAAAATAAGAAAATGATTTGGTTTGGAATTCAGAATATTATCAAACTTCAGAATTGTATCTTATTTATGTTTAAATCATTTTGAAACTCAATTTGTTTTTGTATAAAACCTGTTTTAAGTCTACTTTACTTGAAAAAGTCCCAATTTTTCATTCAGAAATATTATTTTAAGTCGCTTTTATTATTGCAATGAGATGATTTCGAATAGAACTAAATTGATTGTAGCTTGAACAGAACATATAAGTTAAAGCTAAAAATAGAAACCAAAGAGACTATAGTTTGAACTATAGACAAATTTATTTAACCAAATGTCTTCTACATACCTAATTTGATTTAAATTTGAAAGATATTTCAAACTTAATTTTAAATAATAATTAATTATTATTATTGATATTAATTCATTTTGTTTCATTACAATTGCATAGAAGTTGAGTAATTTTAAAATAATCTTTGAAATAGTTAGTAGATTGATTGAATTTTCGTAAGTAATTTCAAACTGAAATTGAATTTCGGAATTAATTAATAAATCTTGGTTCGATTGTACTTGAAAAGAATTTAAATTGAAGAAATTATATATCTGAATTTGTAATAATATAGTCGTATTTCATAACGATTGTTCTGATTCGAACCAGGTTCTGGATGCTCTATGTTGTGTTCATTTCTATATACATAGCGGCATTTCATCAAATCAAAACAAGTATTAAAAGTAATGAGGAATTTGAACATCAAACAAAGAATTTCATTGAATACACTCGAAAGGCCGCCAGCCTCGCTACTCCAGAATTAAAGGAAAAACCGAACATGAAAGTCAAATATACCTTGCTGAGATCAGGGAACAAATCAAGGAAGAAAAGAAAAAAGGCTAGGAGAATATGGTATCTCACCAGGAACCCCATTGATAAAACAGCCGTCAATCGGATAAGTAACCAAGTCAATAGGCTAATCAAAAGCTTTAATCAATTTCGATTGCTTCGACAACTACTTAAGCGGGCTAGGTCCAGAAATGGATAAGGACTACTCGTTATGTAAAGACACCAGAAAATTTAAACGACCTGTAGCTCGGATACCACCCATAAGAAATGCTCAAGGTAGTTGGGTTCGACAAGACAAAGAAAAGGCGGAACTCAACACCTAGCAACAGTATTTCAACCCCATTACATTCAATCCAACATCAACACCTGTTTGTCAATCAAGTCAGGATTTTAACAAGGTCACGGCAATGGAAATTGCCGAAGAAATCGACAAAAATATTAAACAAAAAAAAAGGCACCAAGAATTGATGAAATATCACCGGGTCTATTCAAGGAACTACCACGTAAAGCAATCATCATGATCACATACTTATTTAATGCCTGTATGAGATTGAAGTATGTACCCAAATGCTTCAAAACGGCCCAAATAATTATGCTGAAGAAACCAGGCAAACCAGATGAAGAAGTAACCTCGTACAGACCAAAATCACTGCTTCCGACCTTATCAAAGCTGTTTGCAAAACTACTTCTAAAACGTCTCAAGCCAATGGTAAACGTTCCTGATTTTCAATTTTGATTCAGGAGTAATCACTCCACAATAGATCAAGTCCATTGTATCACTACGGTAATAGAGTAAGCGTAAGAAGAAAAGAAATATTGCCCCGCTGTATTTCTGGATGTATTCCAGGCCTTTAATAGGGTTTGGTACGAGGGATTGAGATTCAAGATGAGCAAAATGCTACCACAAAATTATTACCAGCTGCTTGAATCATACCTCTCTGATCGCAAATTCAGAATCATCCATGATGAAACATGTGCTGACTTTTTTCCGACGCTAGCGGGAGTTCCGCAGGGAAGCGTATTAAGACCCCTCCTCTACCTTCTCTACACTGCAGACATACCTACAACGAACAAAACATTCATCGGTACGTTTGCTGACGACACTGATATTATGGCATAATAGACGAATCTCAACAAAGGGCAGTGGAAAATCTTCAACGAGCAATGAACAACGTTACTAAATGGACGATTGATTGGAAAATCGCGCTTAACGAGCTTAAATCAACCAATGTGACATTTACGCTCCGACCCAAAAATATCAACCAGCGCACATATACCTCAACGGAGTGCAAGTGCCGCAAGCTGAATCGGCCAAATACCTTGGTATCTGCATTTAGACTCAAGGCTAAACTGGAAACATCACGTGAGACAAAAAACTGAACAGATACAATTAAAACAACGTCAAATGCACTGGTTAATTATTCATCATTCCAAAATGAACCTGTATTGCAAAAGACTAATTTGCCAGGCTATCTTCAAACCAATGTGGATGTATGGTGCGCATCTATTGGGTTGTACTCATAAATCCAATAGAGATATTATCCAACGTAGCCAAAATAAATTTCTTCGAATCGTTTACCGATTTGTGACTAACAGGGAAATACACAATGATTTACAAATACAATTGATAGATGACGTCATCCGGGAATGTGCCATCAAGCATAAGAAGAGGCTTCTCATCAACACCAACGTTGAGCCCGTATAACTACTGGATAGTACAAGCGAAAAAAAAATCAAAACAAAATATGTACTATATACGATCAAACTTTTGAACTAAAATGCTACTCGGGTCGGTAACTTTAATCGATTCGGATTAGATCAAACGTTATCGCCATTATTATCTATGAAAACATAACGCCGCCTATGTTCATGTATATGCACATAATTTGTATATAAAATATAAGCGAATGCAATTATTTATAAATAAATTAATAACAACAATAAAGCATATTCAAAAATTAAAAATAATATCCTTTTTTTGCACTATATATAGAAAATATAATTTATGTTAAATTTTTTGTTCGTTTTTATTTAAATTTATTTTTAATTATATTTTATTTAGTTTTTATTTTTATTTTTAAATCGTATATACATTTATTTACATAAAAAATAAATTAAATTATTTATTATTAATAAAAACATTTAGTAGGAAAACTATATGTGTATGTATGTATATATGCGATATATGTAGTTTGACTAATTGATTAGAATTTAATATAACATTATTTTTTATAATTATATCGTATAGATTTTTTTTTGGTTTATCGTGACGCGACCACATCATCATCGAATATCATCATCTAAATACGCTGAAATTTATATAATTTTAGTAAAACAAATTTTTTATTTTATTTTTCTCAAAGTAAAGTGTTAATTTTAACACATTCATCTGATGTCAGCTACCGTTCTTACATATATTACATATATGTATGTATATAGTATGTGATTTTTGTTGTTGTTGTTGTATGTTTAATTTTCTTAAAAGCCGGTTTTATTTTATTTAAATTAAAATAAAATAAAAATTTTGTTCAAATTTCACACACAAAATCACGATTAACCAACAGACGTAACAACAATGTATATGTATGTATGTACGAGTATATAGGTAGATATGAGTGTATGCATATAGTGATGAACAAATTGTATTTTGTGGCAAACTAGCTTGTGACGCTGTCGTGAAATTACAAAACGAAACTATCGTTATCATATATGTATAAAAATATATCCGCGCTGCCAGAATTTGACCATCGAACAAAAAAGTAACAAAATTATGTTAAAATCTTATTAATTATATGATCTGGTTTTTCGGTTATTTGTTAAATTTTTATTTTTATTTTTTCGAAAGGACACGGCCACCCAATAATTGTTTATGATCTGAAGAAGAGACTCTGCGTGAAGGTCGACATTCTAAGTTTATTATCGCACTATTATTTGTCCGAAACGATTTTATTGTATAGTATACACCATCCACGCGCGGCATTTTGTCTTAATCAAAAGAAGCGGTTGTAGTTTGAAGTTTTACGTCTTATATTTTACCATTTGTTTTCGGTTAAAACATATAAGTTTCAAAATTTATGAAATTTGTTTAATCATCAGGTTTGGAAATATTAAGATTAACATGGAAACGCAGCGAAATTTATCAATTTCCTTTATCGAATTAAATTTTAACTTTTTCACAATCCGCCTTTTATTATGAATTTTCGACTTTTAAATTAAGTAAAAATAGTTAAATTATTATGTAGATCAAACTATGTTTATCCGCTTTGCTAAATAAATATTGAATATAAAACCGACCTTATTACACCGAGCTATCTGAATAATTTTTTAAAAATTGGGAAATATTCCAGCGCAAGCATAATGCAAAACTTTCTACTTTTTACTTATAAGTTTGTATGAATTTCATTTTAATAAAACAAAAATTCTTTGTTCGTTAACCTAAAGAAAAACGTTAAAAAACTCCAATCTTTTGTTTTTAAAAAGAATGAAGTTAAATACATTTGAAAATAACTGTCAAAAATTGTTTTCCGAAATTTAATACAAAAACACAGATTTATATAAAAAAAAAATCTATTATGGAAGAAAAATTAATATTTATATGTTTGGACTGTTAGAAACATTATGACTAAAGAAAATTGTTTATAAAATTATATAGAGGGTAGGAAATTAAATGTCACAATTTTTCAATTGGATTCAATTGACTTTTTTTTTATTTAAAAATTAAAATTCAAAAATAAAAAGCAAATATTTTTAACATTGTGATTGCACTGGTATAGCAAAAAAAGCTCTTTGCACAAATTTTTATTAAAGCCTTTTTATTATCTATTGGCAATACTAAATTACTAAGCTTAAAAAACGGAATCATTGTGTGCAGTTGTCAAAAAATAAATTTAAGAAATTTAATTTATTATTCTATTTCGTTGTTGATCCTTGTTTATTAAAACATTATTGAATGCTATGCTATATACAGAACGAATAAAATGAAAACTATTTGCCATTAAGCTGTCGCTATAGATCCATACTATTAAATGATAGTCAAAATTGGTTTATATGTGAAATTTCCTACATTTTATTTTTGTATACGCCATCCGCATAATCAGTTTTAAAATATTTCGGTGCATTTCTATGGCACTGAGTATAAGAGTAGGCTAGCCTATCCAGAAATAGAAAACCCTGAAAGAATTTCAGAAACAAAGAAAAATCGACGAAATATCTATTCGATAGTGTTTATCTGATGTAAATATTTTCGATATACATTGACAAAAATCAATAGAAACGTACATGTAAATTTTTTATAATTTATAATTCTTTAAAATTGAAATTTTTGTTTAAATTAAAAAATAATAATTTTTCTGGATTATTATTTGCGTTGCAATGTTTTCAACCAAAATTTTATTTGATGCTGCACGAACTGTTACGCACTAACAATAAAAATGCCAAACAGAAATTTATTGGGTTCAGGATTTATTTGCTGAATTGGTCGAATCATTTTTAATTTGTTTAATTTTTTTTTGAATCCGTTGTTTTTCATAGTTAAATTTTCCGTTAGAAAAATAAATTGAAATATAAAAATTTATTATGTCAAGTTTTTTTTTAATCTGCGTAATCAACGTTTACGTTTTGAATTGGAATCATTAATAATTATCTATATAGTCTTGACGAATAAAGCAAAACCAATAGTCTATTAAACACCGTGCATTTTGTCGGAAAATTGGAATAAAGAACAGACATTGTTGTTAATCAAACAACTCCAGAAATATATGTCTCTGAAATCCGTTAAATCGGCATTACTAAATAAGCCGAAATGCATTGTTATTATTTAATTCTTAAAGAATTAAAAAAATAGGGAGATTTACCTATAATTTTTAAAACATTTTTTTTTCTAATTTGTTTCTTTGAGTCAAAGAATCAATATGAAATGAATTTTCCTTACAAATACATAGATAAGTGAGACCGGTTGATGCATCCTCGTGTGGAAACCAGTTGTGGTGTTGTCTTGTACTGCATACTCTGGTGGACAAGGCAATTACATTTTCGCAAAGAGCGAATATCCACTTTATAACCCTCTAAAAAATTCAGAAATTATTTCTTTAAGTAAAATTTCATATAACGACTACTGAAATCGAAAAACAACTTGTCAAATCGTATTAAATCTTGAATACAACATTTTATTATTTTCATACATAGCGTGCTTTTGAAAATTCCTATCTATTTTGACATTTCCTTCAGCTTGAGCGATAATTTTCGCTCTGTTAAGTGACAGATAAACTAGACAAAAGTGAACAAAACATTCTTAAGGTATCGCTGGTCGTATAGCATTCAAAGTCCATATATCGTATTATTATACATTAAGTTGTTATTGTTACACTTAATGTGGAAAGTTGTCAAAGAGAAAAGTTGATAAATCAATTGAATCGATTTGTCAACTTTTCTTGTTGACAACTTTCCACATTAAGTGTTGGTGCTTGGGAACTTTTATTGGGACTATCCAAAATCATCATATCCACATTTTTTGTAGTTCTCTATAATATATAATTACTTTATGGGTTGGTACCAATACGCTATAGGAATTTGTAAGCTAAAATATTCATTGGTACCTCATATTGTTATCACACAGCCTTTTATATATTTACCTTCTGTCTGATGACTTCTTGGCCAAAATGAAACAAGCATCCCTTATATTTAGCAGCCGGAAAAAATTTTTAAGATCAGATATACGCTGGTTTTTATAAAATTGGTTATTATCCGGTCTGAAATATATTTGCCATATTCACATGCTGTCTGGACATTTCGCATGGATAAACAACTTTCAAAATTGAAACATTTTTTGTTGAATCGAATTTTATTATACCAAACGTGTTCAGTTCACAAAATATACATATATGTATACATATATAGAAGAAGTTTGAAAAGTTTCGGTAGATAGGCGATATATTCCCTATATATACGTTGTATATCAGCTAAAGTTTATTTATGACTTATATTGTCACATAATAAAATTTACGGATATGCTTTGTACATAAATGTATGTCAGCAATTCCATTTATACCTACGCATGAAAAACATAAAATACAAGTTGGCATTTTGCAAAGTTTATTATATTGTGTTTAGTTTAATTAAGCGCATAGTTTGAAATTCGAAGACTAGTTTTATATTTGACTCACACAGTAGTATCTATACAAATACAAGTTTATCTGTATTTATTTAATATTTTATGTCTCATCTCACAAAAATAACTGAATTCTATTATACCAAAACGATGGTCTAAATATACATCTATATAATTTATGGCGTCGTCTTGTCATCGATATTCATTTATCCAAGTAATTTTTAAGCAATCAAAAACTAACTTTCTACTACATATCACCACCAAATATTTACAATTATTTAAATTTGATTTACGTATATACGAGTATGTATTTGAAAAAAAAAATATAAACAATATATGAATAATTTTTTAAACAAACCATTAAAAATGCATCAAATATACAAACCAATGCATCTGGCTATCGACTAATATACGCATCGGACTTCCAAAATCGAATATAAATTTTGTACTTATTAAAAAAACACCACGCGGTAACAGGTAGTAAGCGCTACTTTATAGTGAGGTAGTGTGACTTTTCATAGAAATATCCCATAGAATTCATAAATTTGAGTTTACAACACAAAAAGTCGTGAACAATCAAACTTCTTGTATTTTTTTTTAACTGACGAAACCAAAATAAAAAAAAAATAACCGAATTTTTAACCTTAAGACGCGTTAAAGATGTTGGCAACAATTTCTACTTGTGTTTTGTTAAAAAAAAATGAAAAATAAAATATAAAATATGAAAAAGATCTTGAATTAAAAACCAAATTCATCAAATATTGACTCAGACTCTTCATGAATCACATATATGTGTTAAAATATTTTTTTTTTTTTTGGTTTCTTCATCTATAAATATTTTTATTCTTCTTATATTTTCGATCTTTTACAGAATATGTAATATACGAAAACAATAAGATATATGGATGAATTTTACGAGTATAATGTATGAGGTTTTCTTCAGTGATTTTTCAACTTTTTAAATACTAATTGTTGTTCTATATTTAAAAAAAATCCCAAGTGCGACAATTTATGAGAATTTATGGGAACTTTTGACAACTTTGCTGAATAAAATGAAATCGCCACATCGTATATAATTCGACTGAAAGTTTCGATTAACCCGAATTTCAATTTTGAATTAAATTCCAAAATGCAATTTGAACAATTAATTAAATCAGTCAAATTTATCGTTGAAAAATTATCGGATTTATAAATTCGTTATATATATTTTACTTGCCTAATGTCATCGATAATTCAAAATTATCATCAAATAATTCAAATGAAATATTGTAAATGTACGAAATTTTCCATCAACTTAATTCAAATTTTTAAATTTCTGTTTTTCTATTTTCAGGTCAAAAAGATTGTGATTTACCCAAATCCACATTGACATCGATACACGGTGGCAATACATTTGGCCAAGTTCAAAATACAAATAATTCAGATACAAATGGCGGTCGATTACATGTTTCAAGTGGATTATGCGGTGAACCGCACAATATTCACCAGGATCAAGTAAGGCAAAAAATCGTTCGTACCACACGAATAACATGCACACAAAATTTTATAATTTTTGGTAATGGGACGAGTTTTATGTGATTAAAACGTAGTTTTATTTACAGAATTCCGAGAAATCAGGCAAACAAAAGCGACATCGTACACGTTTCACACCGGCCCAGCTAAACGAATTGGAACGATGTTTCTCGAAAACACACTATCCGGATATATTTATGCGTGAGGAAATTGCGATGCGAATTGGATTGACCGAGTCACGAGTGCAGGTAAATTGATTTTTATATATAATTAAAACATCTTTATGTACATGACAACATACTCATGTAAACATAGAGGTATACATAATCATTAATGTAAATAAGATAAAAATCAATTTTTGATTGTCATAAAATTGAGACAATTTTAAGAAAATGTTAATTTTATGTCACAAAACTGTATACCATAATATATTATGTACAACCCTTTCTCTTATAATAATATGTGATATCAAAATATATTTTAATTTAATTCTAAATAAAATTGAAATAGTCTGTGGTTGGTCAAATTTAAAATTAAAATTTTACGATTTCTAACCGCTCTAGATATACACATATACATAATTTTGAAACTTTTATAAGTGGATTTTGAACATGTTGTTCGTTTCGACATTCGTGTTGAATATTTTAAACTTAATGTGGATTTTTCTATATGGATGTAGTTATATATAGTTCATTTAGAGGTTAGCAATAGAAAAATTTTAATTTCATTTTGAATTAGGATTTATAAAATAAACTTGAGTCACATTCAACTGTTTGGTTCTATTGATGTAGGTATTCACAAATAAAAATGAATTCCCCATTGCCGAATAAATTTCCTACTTATAGGTACTAATCATTTACCAAACATTGTTATATAGATCGCTAACTTTCAATGTCAATTGTATTTAGTCTTTTGAGACATTATTCCTATAAACCTTAAAGTATAATATTTACGCGTTTCAAATCCACACATATACAGTAAAGAAAATCTTACATATGCTTCTCAAATATTGTGCCGATAGTCAAAATACACGAATCGATTTTTTATATACATACATACATATATGTATATATACACATTTTTGAAGAATTGTGAAAAATGTGTGTGAGTCAACTTTTGTTTGCGGTTAAATTTAAATGTTTACTGATTTAAGTGAACATTGATTGAGTTTATTATAACATGTCAATTACATTTAATTGAAAATCTATCGTAAAGTTTCTTCAATTGATCTTTTGAAATCAAACACCTTCGTTTATAACCTTTTCCGCTAAAATGCTTATTTTACGATATATTCAATTGTGCCAATTAAACTGCCCTCGCACCAAATACTATAATAGGACACGATTTCTAAGAAAATGTGATTCGAAAATGTTACTAAAATGTGATTACAGTTTGGGTTAGAATTAGAAAGGTACTGAAGATATAATGCAAGGTCATTTAGAGGGCAACTTTGTTTATTGTCATATAAGGATTAAGAAGAAGTTCGACAAGCAAGTATATGTATACATTAGTACATAAATAACTAAAAACGATTCAGAATTCACGAATTTCTTTGTTTTTGTGTTCCTCAGATAATTTCATATATGAACGATCAATCTTAAACGAAAAGCATACTAATGATCTAAATTTGAATTTATTTAGAAAAAAATATTTGCCACTTCGAAATTTTCAAAGTTCGATAAAATGTTGAATGTGTCAAACGGCCTAATGCCATTGTTAATCATATATGTATAGGCAGTATTCCTATTTCGGAACACAGGATTAAGTTTATCTCAGATAAATAATTTTCTAGATTTATGATTTTATCAAATTCTGTCAAAATACGTTTCCAGTTTCATATAAAATAAAAGTTTCTATCACTATCAATCAATATAAATATTAAATTTAGATATAGAAAAAATAGAGATAAAAACTTTCAACACAATATATAAAATAGAGAAAGACATTTATGAAAAGCTTCGTTTTATTTTTGGCAAAAACTATTCATATTTCAAATTCACCACAAAAAAATTGTATTATAGTACATCATATTTTTCCATAAAATGCATTTTACATATTTTATATACATAATATGCACATATACATATGTATATACGTTCATATTATGCGATTGATATATGGATGTTGATATGAAATGAATTTTATATACCAAACTAATCAGCAATAAAAAAAAAGTTTTTTGTATTATCTATTCATCCAACATATAAATTTTATGTATTCAACAACATAAATATGAAATTCAAATATAACATGTTTATGCTTGATGTATAAAAATATATGAGAGTATATTTATGTATGTTTGATGGATGCATTGTATGACAATTTAGTCACAAAAATAAACGATTTTGCTAATATAATTTAGATAGACAGCTGTTGTCAAATTATTAACGAGTGTTTTGAAACTCATATGCTTACTTAATCGCGCGGGCCCGGAAGCCCATTTAATAATCAATTTCGATATTTTTATATTTGATTGTTAAATTAAATTTTTAATTATACTTCATAAAATTAACAAATTAATTATTTATGTTTAATAAAAATAAAAACAACGAACAGTAGTAGTAGTACATAAAAGAATAAAATACCAGCCGTAAAAATGAAACATAATTTTTTTTTTGATTATCTTAAAGTTTTAATCTCTTACTTAATCACACACAATATAAAAGAAGAATAACGATAAAGATGATGATTATGTGTTCACCGTGACGAAGAAACAGTATTATATATATAAATATACTTGTGAGTGGATTCCAAGTAGATTATTTTATTTAAGATGGTGAAAAATAAAGTAGGAAAATAATAAAAATGGTATTGTACTCGCTGTTGATGATTATATAGGAAGTGGGATGATCAACATGAAAATCTATATATGTATATGAAAACTTTATTTAATTGGTTGTAATTTTTAATTGAATTGCAATCCCCATGGGAATTTGTGTTATGTGTATATGATTATGGATGAAATTATTCTTAATGGCTAAACTTAATTCGGTATTTGATATTTGTGTTTACTGATGCCCCATTCATATCGCATCAGTTTGGAGAACATGACCATATATTCTTTATCCTTTAATTTCACGCGTTATTCCGAATTAAATTTATGATTTCAAAAATTATTTAAATCATGGAATGCCAAATCCGAAATAGTGTGACTTATGGATTTCATTTTTTTTTTTAATTGAATGGTACAGTTACAGGTATTTTACCAATTTCCTACATTTCTAATCACTTAAAAATATTATAGTATTATAAAAAATATATAAGATTAATTAATAATTTAAAAAACCGTTTCATTTCCAAACATGTATACATATGTAGATATGTAAATATATTCAAAATATACGATATAAATATTATTAAATTTAAATTCACCACTCGATAAAATTTCCTCAATAATTTATATTCACCTCATCAATTTTAAAATGAAAATAGCAGAATCTCACTCTTGATTATTTAAAAGTGACATGAGATCAGTTTGTTTTATCGTGTCTGCGTATAGTATTTAATGCTGTAAACTTTATAAATAATAAAAATGTGGTAATTTAATTAAAATTTAAATAAATTGTATTAAGTGATTGATTGAAATTTTTGGTTTGTCAAATGGAACATTAAGACGTTCAGTATGCAATAATAGTGGATAATTTCCAAGAACAAAATGATACGCTGTATCCAATTTTGAAATTTCTATAAAAAAAATTTGTGTAACAAAGAATATAGCCGTATGTATGTATATGCGGTTCCGTGTATTTGGGCTGTTACATTTTTTTTAGGATTTTTTCATGTACAAAGAAAGGAAACTGTTTTGATAACTCGTAAGAATTCAACACAAGAAATACTATATGTAAAATATATAATTGGTTAGCTAAGACAAATATAGAAATTTTAGAGCAATAAGCATGTAACAACTAGAGAATGCAAATAACATTAGAATAGACAACACATAAAAAGCATGCAAAGTGACCTAATAAAGGAAAATTAAATTCAAACATGATTGATATTATTTATGTGAATACCAACTTAATCTCAACTTAAATTAGCGCAAATATTGCACAAATGGCGTATATGGGCAAGACAAACGGTTTACACAACGAACTGTTGCGTAACAAAAATTTGAGCAAATGGGTTTATCGTTTAAGGTACTATTATAGGCCTTGGTTATGTGGGCAACATCCTTCGCACACAAACATTGAGGATTTTCTATATATAAGTATTGACGCATATAATACTTATGTATAAGGTTAAATTATAAATGTTTTATTTATAACGTATATAACGCCCGAATTGCTTTACAAAATATTGATCTTATTTAAAATTTTGACAAAATATCATATAAGCAACATTTTATATGATCTAAATAATGTTTTCTTGATTAGCTTAGCTACAACGTGCGGCTGGTCTTAAGATTCCTAAATGCTAACTATCCGGTTTTGGCAAGACCGTCTCGTTTCAAACACTGTATAGTAATGTGTAACTATAGGTCAAAAATGTGATTTTCGATAAATTCATCGTATTTATCGTAAAATAATTTACTGCGTATATACATATATAAACATACATATGTGTATATAAAACTGTGGAGCGTAGACCAATGTCGAACTCCAAATATCTGTTCCTGGAAGTTCATTTAGTCGCAAACTGCTTTCTAAACTTTTCCAAAATAGGATATTTTCACACCGCCCCTTTTAAAAATAATAATTTGTTGTTTTTGAAAAATTTGAGGAGAAAGCTGGCAGTTTGATACCGTACCCTTATACTATGTCCTATATAGAGACTAAATTTTAGTCATTAGCTAAGAGACTCGATTAAAATAAAGGTTTTTGGTAAATTCATTTAGAAAATATTATCAGCCGTTTTCGGAAATTGACCATTCACAGTAAATTTCGAACATTGAATTTATGGTAAATTCGCAATAAATTTATTTGTCGTTGCTGTCGTTTCTGTGTCAGATAAGTTTTGAATTCAGTATAGTAATACATATATATTTACTTCAATACTATTTACAAAACCAAACATTTTTTATTGAAGTTTCTATATTAACAATCAAAAACACATATCGGTCGAATTATTTGACGTGAGTCATCTTTGGTCAATTTCCAAAATTGGTTAATAAAGTAAGAATAAAGAGAATATACAAAAGTAAATGTTTGATGTTTAGGTTATTCATTTTGATGAAAATAAAAGAACACGTTTATCAATAAAATTAAAATACTGTAGATCGACCTTTAGCTCGAGATACAATTTATCGTGGACACACTTTATGTTGTTTGGTAAATTTTTATCATATAACAATTTATCGGACAACAATTTATTGTATATAATAGGTCAATTTTAATATGCTTTAGTTTTATAGTGTTTCAGTTTGAAACTTATAGCGCCTTATTTGTTGGAAATTCTAAAATGATTTTTTCTTGATCTAAAATCTTTTTCGAATTCCATTTCCACTGAAGAAATCAAATTATATAATTATGAAGCTTTCTGGGGAGCCTAGTTTGGCCAATTCGTTGGGCCATATTTTAGAACTACATCCAAAAGTCATTTTAGAATCCGCTTTTTGTCATACAAATATTGAATTCCAACATTTCGACACAATTATACGATAAATTGGTCATACGATAAACTGTCAAACTGTCATAAATTGTTAAGAGATTAATAAATTATCTTACGATAACGACATTAACTACATACATACATAAATTATACTAGGCTAATTTAATTTTTAAAAATTATACGTCTAATTTACGGATAAATACAGAGTTGTACGATATCGAAAATTAAGTATTAATAGATATTAGAAGAAATTTTGAAAATATTAATAATTATGGGGCGGCAAAATATTATATAAAAACACTTATTTTGTCCTATTTAGCCAAATTTAACTTTTGCAATTCTGATTTATCGATAGTTATCCAAAGTTTTTGCTATTCGGCCTTCCTAAGAAAGCTTTCTGAAAGGTCTGAAATAATTGAAAAATTCGTTAAAAGTTGGATGTAACTTTACGGTTAAATGCTGAAAAGCCATGTTCTGCCTAACAATTTTTCCGTCAAGGAATGGTTTAAGTAATGTATAATAAACACTACTAAAATTATTTTTCAATTGATCTTTTATTTGTGTATATCTATGTCCGGTTCGTACTTTCAATTTTACAAAATTAGACTTTCCGATTGGTACAATTTTGTGATATGAGCATTAATCACGCATAATTGTCCATTACAAATAAAAAACGATTCAGAAGCAATAAAATGTTGTAGACATAAATTTATTTACTCCGTATCTTTACCATATATACAACCATGAGTATGAAATGAAATATGTATATATATATATATATATATATATATATATATATATATATATATATATATATATATATATATATATATATATATATATATATATATATATATATATATGTGCATCATATAGCGAAAATAAATCACCTGGGGAAGTCATGTTTATTATATTATTATTCAAAGGTGTTTTACAAGTCAATAATCTGATTTATCCGTATATATGTGCTATAATGTACATACACGCACACAACTTAAATATCCAACAGCATAATAAATCACACGGATGGTTAAATCCCTTTTATTACGTTCATTTATTTTCGATTCATTCCTTATTGATTTTCCATGCGAACATCAACAACATATCCTTCCTTCGCATCATCACGTTGTTGTGTGTGTGTGTGTTATATTTTTGTGCGCGGCGCTTCTATTTATATATTATACAACACATTTCGTGATGAAAATTTATTTCGAATCAATGAAATTTTCAATTTTTTTTTGTATTTCGTGAATAATTTATAACGTTTATATAAAAATAAAAATACAAATAATTTCAGCTGTGATTTAATTTTTATTTATAATTAAAATTGTGTTAAACAAATTAAACGTATATATATACATATACCAATACAACAAAGACCAACCCTAAAAATTCAATGAAATGACTGACGATGAATGTTTAAAATATTAGTGTACATATATGTACTTGTATATAATACGTTTATTGGTGATGTTTTTGGCTTACTGTCTATAAGGTTAAATTTTCTTTTGTATATATGTACATACAAAGTAAATACGAGTATATGCGGTTAAGTTCATTCACATTATTTATATCGATTTGATATCCAAAAAAAATTATTCTAGACCTTATTAAATTAAACTTTTCGAGCCGAAAGTACATAAAAAATTAAAAAGGATCGTCGAAAGAAAATTAAAAATTCTTTACAAAACAACCGGAAAATGTGTTGGTATGTATAAGTAAAACAAAAGCAAAATATATAGCTTTTTTCATTTTGTGTTACAAGGAAAATTTTTATTTTTAGTTTTTAAATTCAATTCACGTTTTACCTTTTTTTTTTGATTCTCGTATTTTGGATATATTCTTTGAGTTGGTTAAAAAAAAATTAAGAATTTATTCCTATATGTATATTATGACAAGATATTCATCTTAACGAAAATAAAATGTGATCTTGAAAATTTCTGGTGAAATTGAATAAAATCATTTTTGATTGAATTATAAACGACCATGCATTAGCATACATAACATTTTCACAGAATATACCAGTTGAGTGTATTTAAAGATGAGCTACACTGAATATATTCTATATCACGTATATATAGGTATATAGTATACATACATGGTTTAAATCTTATAGGATGGAACGTGTACAATTATTTACCGGCGGTAAATATTTAAAACACCTCAACTTTATTTATGTAGTATTTTGTTCATATTTAACGAGACTTTAAATTAAAATTTATATGCACTTAACTCTTAAAGTGGTGAACAGTGATGTCGGAATGAACTCAGTTGCCGCGTATATGAAGAGTTATACATGTTAACCTTAACACTTCACCTTTAAAGTGTGGCTATAGTGGCTAATCCATATACAATCAAACGGTGATCAACATTTGTTTATGTGCGAAAATACCTACGAAAATATTATATTTGTTAAATATTTCCATATAAAAAAAGAATTTTAATCAGATTGCATGGCCAGAAATTGTGTCAAAAATGCAATTTTACATCGAAAAATTAACCGTTGGATAGCTTATCAGCCAGTTAACCAGTTAGTTTTAAAATATTTCACTTTGAATTAAAAGGTTTTTATTAAATGTTTTAATTTCGTTTTAAGGTTAAATAAATTAATATTAAAGTTTATAATCTATATGCCTAATAAATTCCGAACATGTATTTCATTTAGTTTAGCAGTTGTGTAATGCTGTACACATGTTAAAAAATATTTAAAATCTAAAATGTTGATAGAAAAATCAAGTTTTACGATTTAGTTCATTTAGTAATGAAATTACTAGTTATATTTAAGTTTCTGCCAAAATTTTAATTTTTAACATTATTTTTAAATGTTGAAGTTAAACTTTTTAAAAGCCCTTATTTGTAAATTAGTTTTGTTTTATTTAAAAAAAAATTGTATTTGAAAATAAGCAAAAAAGTAAAAAGTGTGATATAGAGTATAGATTGTTCTCTTCTAAGAAAATGTACAGAGCATAGTTATTGAGAAATTAAAAATCTCGTAGTTGTAGTTTCGAATCACAAAATTCATCATTGGCTACGGAATATAGAATAATATTTGGGTAAAAGTCGACTTTTACTTTACTTTTCGGTAAATTGACTTTCTCTACCAAACATTTAACGTTTAGGTTGGTAATTTTTAATGATCTACAGATTAAACAAAAACAAGTATTTCAATAAAACAAAAATACTGAAAATCGAATTTACCTTAGTAATTAATTTACTCGAGTATTGGTCCTCAGCCATTCTATTATTTCGGGTCATTTTATATAGTTCCTTAGAACTGTTTTGAAAGAATAATAAAACAATAAGAAACAACAACCTAATGAAAACAAATTGAAACAAAACTAGATAATAATCATGTCAAAAATCTTCATAAAAATATTGGAATCAGGAATAATCAGAAATAAGTTAATTGTTTTCAAATACTTATCTCTCCTTATTAAACTAGTAAAAGTAACATAAGTAGAATTTGTTACCATATGAAAGAAGCGTGCTCAATGCAAATTTTTTGGCCAGAACTGTAGCCTACAAATAAGAAATAAATACAACTTCCAGAATTCTGCATAATGTGCTGAATCCATGTCATTTCGAGCAGTTTCATCTAGTTTCGCTGCAGGCGGAGTTTCAACCGTCCCTTTCCAGCATTAATGCTTCGTTACATTGTTTTGACGTTTTAATATAAAAATTTGTATGTCCTTTTGAAAAAAATTTGTGTTCAGATAATTTAAATGAATGTTGTAAAATCACAGAATAATACTTATTGTATATAAGTAAACCTATTTACTAGAAATATTGGGTCTGTTCTGTATGCTCTAAAGTAAGAGCATTTATGTAAATGATTAGAACCTTCTATTCGTGCAATCATTCATGTTACTCTACTAGAATATCTGCAGTTAAATCGAGTCACAGAAAATGTTTCAGTCTCTTTATTGCGAAACTAGCATATACCAACGTATATTGTATGAATCACTTATTGTTGTTATTTTTATTTTTGATTTTTGCCAATAGTTGATAAATCTACGATAATTTCACGAAAATACTCTATACTTTATCCATTATTACAATTTTTTCTTCAACAAATCGTATATAGGAGACATATAGTATCTGCAGTGGCGTCAAGAATCTTTAAAATTTTAGCTATTGCAAATATATTTCAGGATTTTAATGTGATTGATTTTAGTTTTACTATTGAAAATCTGAACTATGTAATTGCATATTAATAAACTAATTATTAAATTATATATAGCTACCTATACCTAACTTGATTATAATAATTTACGAAAACCAATTAATCGAAAACGATAGTTCACCGAAAAGTAATTCACCAACTATACTCAATTCGCCGCCGAAAACGACAATTTATTTGTTGAAAACCTATTGACCGGTGACGATAATTCGTCGTAAATAACGTAAATGAATTCATTTTAAAAATAAACTGTATGGTTCTACTAAACAATAGATAATGGTATTAAATCTACTTGATCTGAATTCATGGAGTGGAATTATTATTTTTTCTGCCTTCATTCAAATAATTGGATTAACACTAAATTAAATTATTTTCCGATGGATTAAATCATCTTATGTTCGCGTCCTTCTCAAGATCCTACTGTTTCTCGGCCAGACCAATGTTTGATGATCATCAGTAATATTCTGGTCTGCCTATTTTTGGTAAAACATTGTTCGGTCCTTCTCAGTCCAGTTATTTTTCTCCATTCTTCCTATATACTAAGCCTGACTTATATTCACACCTGAATAAAACGACATTTTGGGACTCCTTTATGTAGAGAAGGAGAGGGAAGGTTAATTTACAAGGACTATATTTTAAAATATAATAAAACAATTACAATTACATATACCAAGATCAGCCAAGATAAAAGTTACTGAAGATTTTGTGAGGCCCTCAAAGTTGCAACTTTATTTAAAATCCAATTACGAATATTCACAAAATTTCTTTGAATTACGAGTCTCTCAAAATTAAGAAGAATTTACTTAAAAGTTCATCTGAATCCAAAAAGATTTAATTTTCTTGGCCCCATCTCGTTTTTTCAGGACCAGAGCGAAATTACTTCAAATAAGTATTTATAATTATTCTAAACTTTGTAAACTTTTGTGCGAAGGAATTAAATAAAAGTTCAAGTTTATCTACATATAGAAAATTTCTATTCTCTGGATTTCGAGACTCTCATAGTTCCGAGGGGATTCATATTGATTCATATAAACGCATAACGCATACATTTACATATATCCACAATTCAAAAGTGCTAAAGCGTTTCGCATGTACTTTTAATTTAATGCCTAGTTCTCTGTACCATCATAAACATGTATGTACCCTCGTTAAGGATACTTACGCCTATATATATGCTGTAATAAGTATTTTGAATGATGCACACAATTAACAATAACTTAAACTGAATTTATCCAATTAATTTGATAGAAATATTTATTAAATGTTTCAGTCAACAATTGAGTATTATTATGTAATGTAATTTAAAATATTAAACCAAAAACGATGTTCATTTTTCCATTCCCGTTAAAAATTTAACAATATAAAATCAACAACCTCAACCATTTTGATGTACACACATATACATATTTAGAAACAAATAAAGTCAAGTAAAGTCATTAAAATTCATATAGCTTCCTGTCTAATTTCCAAAGTTCTTATTATCTTGTACAAAACATTATAGTATATATACATTATATATAATATTATATATAATATGTATATATATTATTCAACAGGCTTTATATAGTGAATATTTACATAGATACAAATTTTTCAAAACCAAAAACATCCCCATTTTTGTTGTTGTTTATTCTTCTGTCGAGCCAACATCTGTCTGTATTCGATATCAATTACATGATTTACATCCCAAAACCAACAACAACCACCTCATTAATATAAGAAAGAACATCCAGATGTAAAAAAAGTTTTAGCAAAAACTATTTCTAAATCACATCTCATATACCGTTATCATATCATGATCAAGAATACCAAACCAAGCCATATCGTCATGACATGGTGTCTACTAGATGACAGAGAGTATGATAAACTTTGTTTTCTGTATTACTGTTTTATTTGGTTCTGTGGGCAAATTTAAAAATTAAAACTGAATTATTGCATTTTAACAAGATATACGACATATCTACATACCTTACATTTATTTAACCAACAAAAAAGTTTTTTTAGAAGATATTTTGGTTTTATAAATTTATCTTGCAAATTTTATCATTAATATTTAATCTAATATTGATTCATTATATACATGTACATACGTATATATATATATATATATATATATATATATATATATATATATATATATATATATATATATATATATATATATATATATATATATATATATATATATATATATATATATATATATATATATATATATATATATATATATATATATATATATATATATATATATATATATATATATATATATATATATATATATATATATATATATATATATATATATATATATATATATATATATATATATATATATATATATATATATATATATATATATGTACATCTTCATACATATCTTATATACAGTAAGTGAGGTCAGGTTAGGCAGATATATGTATGCACACACACCGAACTGTTTTAATTATAAGTATGATGATATGATTTATTGTCCGCACCCCCATAATAAATATATATATATATATATATATATATGTATATACGCGCACGCACACAAACAACGCATATATGTATATTAAATCAAATTTTTTTAAACTAATGGCACGTGACCTAACAGATCTTTATCGGTATACAGGACAAATTAAAATTTAGAAAACAGACAGTATGTATTAATTTAATCTGATTTCGAAACTATTAACTCCCTCCCTATATGTATACGACATATATAAATAAAATGTAAACATAAAATTTAATTTAACACTAATCCTAATATTGATTGTATATCACCCTGTTTTTTATTTTTTTCATATAACTACAGTGTAATATTATTAGCAATATAATGTTATCCTAAGGAATCTATCTTACAAATCATCATACAACCACCCTAAAAAAAATTATGTATTATTATTTGTGATATTATTTCTATATTATTCAGCATAATGAACCGCTTGGGTTAACATTAGTGTATAAATTCATTGTACTGTTTATTTTGGTAACCACCATGTTAAACCGAAAAGAAAAATTATGTATTTGTTTATTTTAGGTTAGGTTAAAGTTAATTTTTTTGGTTATTTTCACTTCATTTTCCAATATAAATATAAAACAACAACACCAAAATTAGAACTGACGATAGAGAAAGAAAAATTAAAATCTAAATCAAAACAAACCCCTAAAAAATATGCTATATGCTACTAAAGTCGAAAAGTTAATTTTTTTTTTGTGTAACTTCGAAAACAACCAACAACAAAAATAATATGGAGAGTGGTTGTTGGTATAAAATTGTAAATAAATTTTTTAAAAAAGGACGCGATGAAGGGAATGAAATTGGAAAAGAAACTGTGAAAATGAAAAACACATTAAATATGTAAAGTTAGATTATATGGATTATTATATTTAAAGTCAATTTTTCTGTTTTTTTTACTTTTTAAAGGGAGGGATGATGTTTTCTCAACCTGATGCAAATTTACAATCTAACCACTCGTACATAATAGAATTTGTTTTGGTTCTATTATGAAAAAAAAAGTCAAATTTCAGAAATTTTTGTTATATCTAGTTTTATGAAAATTTTGCTATGACCTTGTTTGTGTATATGGATAAGCTTATTTTGGAATTATACAACTTACTAACTATATAGTTTAAATTTTTACTATACGCTATGCTATTAATTTACCATATAAGTGAAATGAGATTTCAACGCCGTATCCACAAGTCTCCTTTGTTGTGACAAAGAAGGAAAAATGTTGTTGTAGTCTCGCTAAGAATTTTGGTGAACATATCTGTTTGAAAACTCCTTGTTACATTACGTTTCTACCTAAAAATGAATTATCCGGTATACTTCTCATTATTGTTGATGACCTAGCCGCTTAGATAATTTGAACTAAATTAATTTCAAGTTTTATTATTAAATTTCAAAAATACAAAATTCAGGCCATCATTTTGAACACTTATTTAGATTTACAAAACTGAATAAATTGTTTTGATGACGAATTTCGAGTATTTCCAATGAAAACGTGATGTTTTTTATTTCAAACGTATTGCAGAATCGAATGCGTGTGTTCCAAGAAGGAGAAATTGAAAAAATTGAATTTCGTCGATTGCAACGCCATCTATCATGAACCGAACAAAATATTTTATTCAAATCATACGTACTTTTAGTCGTAGAATCCGTATCTGCAATAAAAAATATGGCTTCCTATCTTAGTTTAAAAGTTACCCCCGCCCCACCTACAAAGCGGGGGTGGGGGGACTTTTTTTTTTGCACTAATGTATTTCCCCCGCGGTATGATTAAATTTTGATTATGGACATTTTTTCCGTAGAGTGGCTATTTTTCGAGATATTTGATCGTCTCAGTTTAAAAAAAACACCCGGTATACATTTAAAAGGTACATTAAAAATAAACATAAAAAAAATAACAATATTCTTTAATAAATTGGATCATTTTCTTAGCAACTTGAATAGGAGGGTTTTTAATTTATTTTAATTTAACGAAAAAAGTTAAAATTGAAGATCTATAAGACTCTTTCCTGAGGAAGGATCTATAGAGAATAATTGTGAGGAAACTTAACTGTGCGGAGACAATCAATTCCAATCACATTCGTTCGGAGAATTTGTAAATTGTATATAGAATAACTAGCGGGCTACGCTGCCAGACGCCCGGTGGTTGCTGGCTCTTAAGTAAACCTTTTGTTTTGTATTGCCTCTTGATTTATTGTAAATATAAATTTATTTTGCACATTTTGTACAGTAAGTACAAAAGAGCGATTGACATTTATCAGGTTGAACCAGACAAAACTCCGTTCCGAGGAAAATATTCTTCTTCGCGATGCCATCAATGCTCACGGAAATGCACAGAATATCGGCAGAATGAGAATTCCCAGCAACACGCATCGGAAGTCCGCGACATATGCACGAATACACTCAAGATGCTATGTCGTATAGGTACGTCATTAATATGGCACACGACAGAAATCCGAATTTTATTTTTAAAAAAAATTATTTCAAAAACATCGTATTTATTGTAATGCGTTTTGATTCACAACATTGTTAGTTTTGTTTTCTGGCGTGTAAATAATAATAGTGTTGATGGTTTTCCGACACGGGAACAGGCCACATACAATTGGCCAAGTGAAAAACATGGATTTTCCAGGTTGATGCCACAAACACTTAACGACTGCCCTTGCGATTTTTTTATCGACATTGCAAATGAAAGCCGCACTGGAAATTGTATCCGTTTAAAGTCGAATCGCATGGCGTTCGGAATCATAAGGATGCTTAGAATCAATACGTCTTTGCCTTTGTACTTCCCTATCAAAATTGTGGCTTCGATTATGTTGTTCAATAATTTCTTCACCGCAAGCCGGGTGCCATCCGCTTTTTAATTGCAGATTTTGAGATGATAATCCGGGCAATTCCAACGAATTTAAAAATTCCGTTGGATAGTTGACAACATCATCTTGGTTAGTAACGGAATCAACCGATTTGTACGAACACCCTTGCGGTGATGTCATGGCGATCAATGGGTGATTGGCCAGGAAATAATAATTCTTGTCGAATTTCTGTCCACTGTGAATTGCACATGACATGTGATAGTTTTGTAGAATGTTTGAATATACATTTGTTATTAGTTCTTCCCGAGAATTAACAATTGTACACATTTGACATTTTCTGGAAATTCGATTTCTTTGGTTATTTGATCAGTACCAATTATTCCATTTCCAATGTCAAACAATTGTTTAGAAAAAAATTCAGCTGAAGGATAGTTTTGGATAAGTATACACGCATATTTGTGCATATTTCATCAGCAGATGTTGATCGTGTTATAACGGGTAGTGTTTGTCAGATATCCCCAGAAAGTAAAATTATGGTTCCACCAAAAATATTTGTGTTCTTGAAATCTTTTAATGTTCGATCCAATGCCTCCAATGAATGTTTATGAGCCATTCATCGTAAACTATAATGCGACATTTTTGCAGTACTTTGGCCATGTTTGATTTTTTTTTATATTCATGTTGCGTTTTCAATAGTTTGAATATTTAATGGCAGTTTAAATGCTGAATGCGCTGGAGGAAGAACATCGCATCTAATAAAGTTGCAGCAATTCCTCACGAAGCCGTTGCAATGTTACCTTGGGAACGAATTTCTGCGAATAAAAGTGAAATCATTAAAGTTTTTCCAGTTGGAGCATTCAAAAATAAAGAAGCCCTCAGTTTGGGCTTGAACTGCATGCAAAATTCTATCGTAAATAATTTTTTGTTCATCTATCAATTTTGGCTTGTATCGTTGTGAATACTGCGATATGTGTGAAGAATATCCTCAGTAATTTCATTTTTGAATTTTGAATTTTTCCCATAGTTCATTTGGATTGGAAGGACTGCAAATTGTAATGATATGACGAATAATTGGCGTATTTGATTTGGAGATGACGTAATGACTGCATCGTTTAATGTGGAATCCCAATGTAAATCTGCTTCTAATAAATTCAAAGCCAAACATGCTGCGTGAAATGTTTCATGTTGGTATCCAATAACTGTTTTTAAATTATTAAATGATGTAGGTCCTCGAACATTAATTAATAATAAACGTAAATAGAAACATTATTTTTGATTTGGCTGAATGGTGGATACATTGATCCAATGTGGTGATAAACTTGGCCTTGAATTTTAAAAGTTGATGCAAAATTACGACTAAAAGAGGTCATTTGGAAACATTGGTTAATTTCCTTATTTTCGACAAAAATAGCTTTGAATCACTTGATTCTCCTGTCATCAAGGATTTTAAAGGTTAAGGTGGTGGATTTAAAATAGGAAAACAACTTTATGTGAAATATTTTACAATAATATTTTATGAATTTTTGACGTAATAAAAAGGGGGAAGGGGGTGCTTAACTGCTTAATGTCCAAAAAAACTTACCTGAAGAGCAACACATCCCAAGAGTTCCATTTCTACATTTTAATGCATGACAATAATTGCATTCTTTAGCCATTTCACCGATAAATTTTTTAGGTTGGACATAATAATCGATGTCTGCTTCATAGTTAAAGGCAATACACCCTGTTAAAGTTAGCCGATAGTTTCCAGCCGAAAAAAATCGATAACGAAGTTAAATCTTTATTTTGAATTGAACAATAAAATTGAAGTATATTTCCTCTTTCTATCATACTACTAAAATTATCGATAAATTCCAGCCGATATACGAATGTCGATAAAGAAGATTATTAATTATTGAATAAAAGAGATACAATTTATTTCGATACATTTGTGAAATATTTTTTATCAATACTGGTAGGAAATGTATCTTGTGGTGATCCTGGGAAATTTAGATTTTCCAAAATCATATGCAAATAATTGAAAATTTATAAAAATTCACCCTCTAGAGTGTTATGTCTGGAGATGTATTGATTTAAAGTGATTTTCCAATATCTATGACTAGAAAATTGTTTTGGTCCAAGTTTCATGTGGGGATCCCGGGAAATTTAGATTTTCCAAAATCATATGCAAATAATTGAAAATTTATAAAAATTCTGCCTCTAGAGTGTTATGTCTGGAGATGTATTGATTTGAAGTGTCAATTGGAAAACCAATAGCTATGACTAGAAAATTGTTTTGGTTCAAGTTTCATGTGGGGATCCTGGGAAATTTAGATTTTCCAAAATCATATGCAAATAATTGAAAATTTATAAAAATTCTGCCTCTAGAGTGTTATGTCTGGAGATGTATTGATTTGAAGTGTTTTTCCAATAGCTATGACTAGAAAATTGTTTTGGTCCAAGTTTCATGTGGGGATCCTGGGAAATTTAGATTTTCCAAAATCATATGCAAATAAATGAAAATTTATAAAAATTCACCCTCTAGAGTATTATGTCTGGAGATGGCTTAATTTGAAGTGTTTTTTTAATAGCTATGACTAGAAAATTGTTTTGGTCCAAGTTTCATGTGGAGATCCTGGGAAATTTGGATTCAGACATGACACTCTAGAGGCAGAATTTTTATAAATTTTCAATTATTTGCATATGATTTTGGAAAATCTAAATTTCCCAGGATCCCCACATGAAACTTGGACCAAAACAATTTTCTAGTCATAGCTATTGGAAAAACACTTCAAATCAATACATCTCCAGACATAACACTCTAGAGGCAGAATTTTTATAAATTTTCAATTATTTGCATATGATTTTGGAAAATCAAAATTTCCCAGGATCCCCACATGAAACTTGAACGAAAACTATTTTCTAGTCATAGCTATTGGAAAAACACTTCAAATCAATACATCTCCAGACATAACACTCTAGAGGGTGAATTTTTAAAAATTTTCAATTATTTGCATATGATTTTGGAAAATCTAAATTTCCCAGGATCCCCACATGAAACTTGAACCAAAACAATTTTTTAGTCATAGCTATTGGAAAAACACTTCAAATCAATACATCTCCAGACATAACACTCTAGAGGCAGAATTTTTATAAATTTTCAATTATTTGCATATGATTTTGGAAAATCTAAATTTCCCAGGATCCCCACATGAAACTTGGACCAAAACAATTTTCTAGTCATAGCTATTAAAAAAACACTTCAAATCAATACATTTCCAGACATAACACTCTAGAGGCAGAATTTTTATAAATTTTCAATTATTTGCATATGATTTTGGAAAATCTAAATTTCCCAGGATCCCCACATGAAACTTGAACCAAAACAATTTTCTAGTCATAGCTATTGGAAAAACACTTCAAATCAATACATCTCCAGACATAACACTCTAGAGGGTGAATTTTTATAAATTTTCAATTATTTGCATATGATTTTGGAAAATCTAAATTTCCCAGGGTCCCCACATGAAACTTGGACCAAAACAATTTTCTAGTCATAGCTATTCGAAAAATACTTCAAATCAAGCCATCTCCAGACATAACACTCTAGAGGCAGAATTTTTATAAATTTTCAATTATTTGCATATGATTTTGGAAAATCTAAATTTCCCAGGATCCCCACATGAAACTTGGACCAAAACAATTTTCTAATCATAGATATTCGAAAAATACTTCAAATCAAGCCATCTCCAGACATAACACTCTAGAGGCAGAATTTTTATAAATTTTCAATTATTTGCATATGATTTTGGAAAATCTAAATTTCTCAGGATCCCCACATGAAACTCGGACCAGAAAAATTTTCTAGTCATAGCTATTGGTAAAACACTTCAAATCAATTCATCTCCAGACATAACACTCTAGAGGCAGAATTTTTTTGGAAAATCTAAATTTCCCAGGATCCCCACATGAAACTTGGACCAAAACAATTTTCTAGTCATAGCTATTCGAAAAATACTTCAAATCAAGCCATCTCCAGACATAACACTCTAGAGGGTGAATTTTTATAAATTTTCAATTATTTGCATATGATTTTGGAAAATCTAAATTTTCCAGGATCCCCACATGAAACTTGGACCAAAACAATTTTCTAGACATAGCTATTGGAAAAACACTTCAAATCAAGCCATCTCCAGACATAACACTCTAGAGGCAGAATTTTTATAAATTTTCATTTATTTGCATATGATTTTGGAAAATCTAAATTTCCCAGGATCCCCACATGAAACTTGAACCAAAACAATTTTCTAGTCATAGCTATTGGAAAAACACTTCAAATCAATACATCTCCAGACATAACACTCTAGAGGCAGAATTTTTATAAATTTTCAATTATTTGCATATGATTTTGGAAAATCTAAATTTCCCAGGATCCCCACATGAAACTTGGACCAAAACAATTTTCTAGTCATAGCTATTCAAAAAATACTTCAAATCAAGCCATCTCCAGACGTAACACTCTAGAGGGTGAATTTTTATAAATTTTCAATTATTTGCATATGATTTTTGAATATCTAAATTTTCCAGGATCTCCACATGAAACTTGGACCAAAACAATTTTCTAGACATAGCTATTGGAAAAACACTTCAAATCAAGCCATCTCCAGACATAACACTCTAGAGGGTGAATTTTTATAAATTTTCATTTATTTGCATATGATTTTGGAAAATCTAAATTTCCCAGGATCCCCACATGAAACTTGAACCAAAACAATTTTCTAGTCATAGATATTGGAAAAACACTTCAAATCAATACATCTCCAGACATAACACTCTAGAGGCAGAATTTTTATAAATTTTCAATTATTTGCATATGATTTTGGAAAATCTAATTTTCCCGGGATCCCCACATGAAGCTTTTCCTTAGAGTATTATTATAAATTGTCTTACAATTGTATCAAAATCCAATTTATCATATTATTTTTATCTAGAAATTAAAAATCTTCTTTATCGTCATATATCGGCTGGAAACTATCGGCTGGAAACCATCGGCTGATAACTTTCGGCTATGTGAATTTTTTATCGGCTGTCATATTAATATATAATCTGCATTATCAATTTTTATAACTTTCGGCTGGAAATTATCGGCTAACTTTAACAGTATAGGCAATACGATGAAATGAAGCAATTACTCTTCAGTTCCGCTTGTATTGAGCGTTCGATGCTCTTGCCGCAGCTCGAACATATCTATTTGCTCTTCGAGTAGGAACTGTTCGAATTTCGGTTATATTTTCTTGTTGATTTTCACGTTGTAAGTTGCGCTGCCTTTGTGTCTTTAATTCTGATAATTGTTGGTCAGCATTATATTTTCTATATATCATCTAATCGCTTGGTGTCGCATTTTTATAAAAGAAACACTCAATTTTACAATACAATGGAATTATCTTTAACTGTCACTTCGTGTTTTTTGTAACACAATCAATATTTGTTAATATATGCACTTTTAAGCGTCCTGCGATCAATGTTTTCGCGTACTCTTTTATTTTTGTAAAGTTTTATTTTTATTCGTAATTTTACTTTAATTAATTTGTTTTTAACAGTTATTTTGTGTAAATTAATAAAAAACACTACGTAATAACGTTTTTTTACGATTAATTATAAATTTTATTTTTAATTTTTCGTCGTACGATGTATTCTTGCGCGTGCTGTAATGAAACTACCTAAATAAATTTTAAAAATAGCGGTATTACCACCTACTATTTTGAAAACAGCTCCACCTATCGGGTCCAAATTTCACAAAAACCCAAATAGCAACGAAACAAACCTATATGGTTAAAATCTGAAGTTCCTAAGATGCTTCGTTGCTAAGAAATAGAAAAACCGTTATATCTTGGAAACAACGCCACCTATCGGGCCCAAATTTCACAAAAGACCCAAACCGCTGAAATCCTAATCTATGGTGAAAATTTCAGCTTCCTGCGATGTCTGGTTCCTGAGAAAAGCTATTATAATCATTACAGTCACCATTTTTATATATTAGATTTAAAAATCCTTTAGTTGACTTTTAAAATTGTACTAAATTACTTGGGGGCTAGGTATGGTTTTCATACAACTCCCGTTTTCAAAATTTTTGTTTTCAAAGCACTGGATTTCAAAATCTAAATTTTAGATTAGTCTTTACAAACCAGAATTTTGGAAGCCAGATGTTTTGTGATCTTTTATTGTTCATTTTTAATTTATTGCATCTCAATCAAATGGACTTAACATTATGAAGTTATTAAATTTATGGCTATCGGTAATAAATTAAAATTATAAATTTGGTTAATAATCTAACCATCATTTTAAAATACCGGCTTTGAAATTTCCAAATACGGAAATGAAAAGTATTATTTTTTAAGTTTTCTAAAAACATATATGTACATTATTAATTCTAAATCTAAATCTTCTATTTAAAATTCTTTGTTTTAACTTAGAATGAATTAATTTTAAAATTTAAAATTTCTAAATATCATTCAACAATTTTAATTATAAAATTCAATTTCTCAATTTTAAATTTTCGATTTCTTTTAAATTCTGACTAAACTTGTATAAATAATTGAAATTTCATAAAAACATCTATTTCCCTATTTTCTGAATTCTCCTGAAATATCCTGTGATGCCCATATGATATGCGGAACAATGATACTTTGTAGTCGCAGTTAAGATGGTAATAAACTTATGACTAATAAAATGCCCCTAAAATAGAATCATTGTGCACACCATCTGATTAAATTTTCTCTTATGATATGGAAATTAATTGTTTTTGCCCTTAATTTCCATATACATTTTCAGATCTGTTGTTGTAATTTTATACAGGGGATATGAGGTGAAAATTTTTGACAATTTTAAAGTTTAGTATTTACAAACGTTATCTGGGACATGTTTTATATTAAAATGTTCACCATGTTTTCGTTGAGTTATAATAAAACATTATGACATCTTAGTTGGCCCACTCTGTACATCGAATGTTTTACTTTCTTCGTCAATAGCTCAACTAAGGATGTGGTGCCTATAGGCTTTTTCCCCAAATTTGTATTTTTAAGTAGACGGAGGAGGGAAGCCGTACCACTGGTACTTTGGTTTTGGCTTCTTTGATACCTCTACTTTTGCCGACATTATGAGAGACCAACGTTCTAAAGTGAAATGTTTATTATTCAACTTTCAATTAACTAATAAACACTTTTCTTTTATTTTCAGGTAAATTTTTAACCGGATATATCATAAGCGTTTGGGCAACAAGGTTAGAATTAATTTTCAGCTAAATTTAAAAATGTGTAAGTATGTAGCCTATAATTGGGACACAATTTAATTTAATTTTAATTATTTGTGTGTGCCCATATATAGCAGCACTAATAATAATACAACAATGGTATAGTAATGTATATATATGTATGTATGTATAGAGAAAATCCTAGTATATTCATTTCTATTGAAAATACGTGTCAATTTATAATATGAATATAAACCATTATAATCCGAAATATGAAAATCCTTCACATAAATATTTCTCTCGTATTTAGCGATTTGTGGTGTGGTTGAATTTTCCACTCCTTTTTTTTTTTTTGGTTAGAATCTGTATGTTATACTCGTAGATATATAATAATCTATATGAATATACCACAAAAAAAAACATAATCAAAGCCATATTGTTCTGCGCCACACCACCACCACAAATATCAAAAACTCAATACCCAAAACAAAACCTTAACCGCACATCATCATATCACATTATATTAAATTTCAAAGTAATTTTCCGAACACACATAACGCAACAAAGTATGAAGGAAAATTCGAATCTCTGTAGAAAATCGGAGGATTAAATTATCATCATCATCATTATTACTATCATCTTTATCATTATTATGATTACGATTATTATTATTATTACAATTTTTTTTTTTTGGTGTTGGAATTTTTTGTATTTTTTTATTTGAAAATAATATTCTTACTTATGTATCCATTTCGGTTCGTGTTATCTGTATATACATATAATATGTATGTAGATACATATTATAGAGATGCGAGCTAGGCGAATAAAAATGGTGGTGCGATGATGGCGATATTATATTATTATCATAATGGTGCTAATGATCGTGATAAAAAAATATTTATGAATTTTAATTTAATTTTTTTTTGTCGGTTTTGGTTGGGTTTATTCTAAAATTGAAAATCTCTTATTTAATTTAGAAATTTTAAAACAATTTTTTTCGAAATTTATTTCAATGTTAGCTGCAGTTTTTATGTAGCAAATTAGTACGATGGAGTAGTTTTATTAGGAATTTATCAAGATTATACGGTTTATAAACCATTTCTCGCAATGAGTATTGGTTTACAATTAAACTAGACTAATTCACGAACAGGTTTATTCAAACATTTGTTCGAGGCAATATCAAAGAAGATATATCTTCTTTGGCAATATTTCAAATATTATGCTAAGTTACATGAAATTATGCCATTTATATCACATTTGAGAATCTCTACTTAAAGTATTATTGTATCCATGAGCAGTGGCGGTTTTAAGCTTAGACAACCAAGACAACTGCTTGTGGCCTCGTGCTTTTTGAGGGCTTCGCTAAATTGAACTTATTGTACCTATCCCTTTCTTTTTTTATTTGGTTACATATTCTTTGGGCCTCGCAGGGAAGAGTATTGCAGAAAACATAAATATAATAACAAAAAATTAATAAAATAAAGTGAGGTTTTAGCAATATGTTAGCACAGAGATTTGCATTGACGATCCATTTCATGAGGAATTCACTAAGGCCATGCAGAGATTGAAACGAAACCGCTTATCTGCTTTAATTCGGAGATCTTAATATTCGGAGGGGATACTTTGTGAAACTGTCTTTTCGACCTTATTCGATTAGTATGGCGAACCGAAGATATGCCTGGTGAATGGAAAGTAGCCGCGATATGCCCCATTTTCAGGAAGAGAAACCACTTGAAGTGTGAGAATTATCGCGGTATAGCTCTCCTTTGCACAGCATACAAGCTATACTGTCCTACATTATATTGGATAGAATCACTTTTCTAGCGGAGGCTCTTATTGGAGACTGTCAAGGAGGATTTCTTACGAATCGAAATGTCACTGATCAGATCTTTTCACTCCAGATGATTCTATCTAAATTTTATGAGACGTCCATCTCCGTACAGTGTTCCTGGGTTACCGGAGGCTTATGACTCGATCAATTGAGACAGTTTGTGATCTGCCCTGGAATACCTATAAGAATAAGTTGGTACGATTGTGTAGAATGACATTGACGCAATTTCAATGCTGGTTAAACTTGACAATATGTCTCGGTATGAAACTTAGGCGCTGACGGATGAGAGCGAGAGATGGCTCTTTGCATTTGACAAAATAATCAACCGACCTCTGTATAATATCGAGATCAGAGATCTGTACCCCGATTTTGTTGTCTTTTTGAGACTATGACACTGCCAAAAATTTTGTATACGTACACTGTGTAGAGTATTAAATATTGTTATTGTGTTTTGTAATTTTTTGTATGTGTATTTGTTTTGAGAGTGTTACAATAAGCATCAAAAATTATCGAAACGGTATAAAAAACAAAAATAATACAAACATTTTTGGTGCTTACACTCCGTTTTCTCATGCTATTGCGCGACGGAGATTTGACGTTTATGTCAATAGTATAGTACATAAATTATGATGTTTACTTATTATCCTATTATGATATTTTTGCATCCGAAGGCTTTTGAATTTTTGGCAAAATAAAATACAAACAAATTGAACAGCGTATGCGCACAAATGCACACACACACTCACTAATCTTGCTATTTTCAGGTAATTTTTTACTCTCCTAGTCTCATAGTCTCAAAAAGGCAACAAAATCGAGGTACTGATGAAGATCCCCGATATTGTACATGAAGTAAGATCTCTGCGAGTACGCTGGCTCGGTCACGTTCTGCGTGCTAATTCGGAACGAATTGGCGTAGAGGTCGTTGCAGGCGACGATGGCTCCACGGTGTAGAGAACGACTTGGCTTCTTCAGATTATCTAAGACAGTATGAAGACCAAGTAAGGGGCCAGTAATGGCCTTTAAACACTGCAGTTTATTATTATTGATATTATCAAGAATATTGGACTTGGATTTTGCACAGAAGTCTCTAAATGCGATTTTATGTCTCTTTTTCTATGTTCGAATTTAAACACTTGTTTGCTCATTTGAAATCATTTGCATTTCTTCTATTGCGATTTCTGCTTGCTAGACTAAAATGTATTTCTATTTAAATTTACATTTGTCTGTGCTACTTGTCTATTTTACCTTGTGGGTTATGGAGTAAATATGATAGTGATTAAAATTATACTAATTGGCAGTAGATCGCAGTATAAAGTAACGTTTTAAGCGGGATAAAGTGTTAATCCTAGTCCAGTAGACAAAACAAAATGCAAAAATGTTTCTCGATACCAAATTTTATACCTTTTCACACAAAGAAGAGAAAAAGAGTCTTGTATTTGTGCTAGATCGAAAGTCGAAAGTTCGACTAAAATATGGTATCGAAAATATTTTTTTTTTCAATTTACTATCATTCCTGAATATGTAATAATAATAAAAAAATATTCTCACTACCAAATTTTAGTGATCCTTTCTAAACACTCACATAGTGAAACTCACGAAAAATTGTTTTATCCCAGTGTTAGACAATTTTTCGTGTGTTTTAGTATGTGAATGGCTGGCAAGGTCCACTAAAATGCCCAATATGACGACTCGCTCCTGCATATACCTAATTACTAAACCATTGACTAATGTTTTTCTTTGATGATACATTTTATATTTTAAAAAATTACAATAAGTAAAATTAGAGGTTTATGGTGTAGTTTTTATTTCATAATAAAAATCAAATACATACTTAGGATACGTACCAAATCAAATATGTTTTTTTTTTTTAATTTATTATTTAATATAGTATTTCAATATGTCTTAAAAATATCAATAGATGTATCCGCTCGGATTGTTATTAAATTTAAGTCACCATACTTTTTATTATTTTAATACATTATTGGCCATTATAAAATTAAGACAACGTTCTAATTTTTATCGTCAACTATTTTTAATTGTTTTCATAAAATATCCTTATTTAACATAATTTTATTTGTAATCAACATTTTGGAAATTTTGAACCTTGCAAACTCAAAAGGGCCTCACATGCTGATACCGTCACTGTCCATGAGCTAATTATACCATTCTGGTGCTTTTGTAATATTAATCTAATATTTGCGATATTTATGTAATAATATAAGTAATATTACAAATCACTTGGAATTATTTAATTCTAATTGACAATTTTTCTTATAACACTATCAGAAATAGTATTTATTCATGTTTTTTTATGTCAAAATATACAAACAAAAACTAATTAATTCTACATAAACAAGTTTTCAGAAAAAATTCAACAAAAATATGTATACCCAACAAATTTTTATACAAATCTAAAAGTAAATACAATAATAAAATGACCGCTTAGTAACCCTATTAACCCAAAAATATATAGAAAAACGCATCATATATTTGCTCGTGATCGTGAAGAAAATTCCTGATTCATTTGATTTGGCTGAAGATCAAGAATTTGTAGACTCTAAACTGTGAAGTCACGAATAATTGTCAGGCTAGGAATATATATTGTTGTGAATTTGGAAAGTATTATTTTTTTGAATAGCAATCTTGAGATTCGTTATTATGAGAAAAAACATTTTTAGAATAAAGGTTGGTTTATATTATCCGTTCCGTTCCGCACAGACACGTACCGGCACAGACAAAAAAAATATTGTTTCATACATTTTATATGGAAGTATTTATATTATCCGTACGTTTCCTTTCAGACACGTACCGTACAGACAAATATTGTATAAAAGAATATTTGTCTGAAATGATACGTAAGCGAAAAAATACGAACACAACGAAATAACTCGAACTCATAGTCAGTGTTACCACTTTACTACAATAGTAGTAGATCTACTACATTTCCAACCTTCTAAAATCTCAGTACGTACTATTTCATTTCTGCTACATTTAACGTACTTTTTAATTCAATCAGATTCAATCAGATTTTGTTTTTGTGTTGAGCTTCAGTTCAGTGTGCCATGTCTTTGTTGTTGTTAATTGGAATTAATTTTCAGCCAAGTAACAAAAACTTAAAATATTAGTTACGTTCAATCAATTTTAATATAATAGTGTGATTTTTGATTATAAAAATTAAAAATCAACGATTATTCTGCTGCGGTGTAAATATAATTCAAATATATTAACTAAGCTGAACAATTTTGGATTTAATCAAATAAATTGCTGTTTTCAAGACTCAATCACGGATAAATTGTGCAAAATTTAAATTGGAAAGGAAAAACGGTTAGTTAAATATTTGGGGTTTTGTGTGTGTAATGACAGCATGCCATCTATTCGTCCATTTTTATTAAGTTTCCCTTTTCATAACAAATCCATTACAATAGAAACACTTAACGACCAATGGCGGGCTATGATTGGGCATAAAGAAATCCTAACCAGAATTGTTTTAAAACATTAGAAATTTAAAAAATAATTTAGGATGTCTAATGTTTGCTGAATTAGCAGATTATATTCTGCGTCTGATTTCTTTGCCCCACAGCAGTGCAGCCGCAGAAAGAGCGTTTTCCCATTTGAATTTAATAAAAAATCAAAAATATAATGTTTTCAAGAACACTAATTAGAGAAATTTGCGATACGGAGATATATTGTCCTGAAGAAGCGTTATTGAAATTTGCATCAAAATATAAATTTGTAGACGGCGGTTTTCAACTTATTTGAAAATTGATCTAGTTTTTATTTTTTTAATGTGAGATTTGAAAGTGAGATTGTGAAAGTTGTGATTTGATTTACTGAATTCCTAAGAATAAAAATATTTATTTTATTACTATTCATATTGATTGAAAAAATAATATGTACATTTTTGTTTGTAATAACTTGTTTTATTTTCTACTACTTTTGATTTTCAAAATGTAGTGATCTACTACAAAGTTTTAAAAAAATGTAGCAGATTTGCTACACTATTCGAACCAAAAAGTGGTAACACTGCTCATAGTATCATTTCATTATCCATCCATGCTGCTGATGCATTTTGTATTTTTTTTACATGAATTATTTTAGTTTGTTGCGATCAATCGATCATGCAATGATGCAACTGAATAGGTCGAAATATGTATGTATGGATATGTCGGTTACTTTCAGATAATTTTATTTCAGATTTAAATTATTTTCAGATATGATTATTAAAATTTTGTGATTTCAACATTTTTATTAATTTTCACTATCAAGATTACTCTAATAATACTGATATTATCAATTGATTAAATATGTTATTCTAAATATTTAATTTTATTTATTTTGTATTTTTTTATTCTTGTTTTTTGTTTGTACTGTACGTAGTTGAGCGGTGACTGTACGTAGTTGTGAATATATACGATCGACATATCGAAATAATACGAATCAATGTCTGTACGGAAACGTACGGATAATATAAATACTTGATGTCTGTGTCGGTACGTGTCTGAAAGGAACTGAACGGATAATATAAACCAACCTTAATGATAGAAGCTATACAGGTTTAAGAATTTATCGACTTAGAAATACGTGATAACGTTTGCAGGAAAATAGAAATTATTCAAGTTAGGTACTATAGCAATTTTGAGAGTTCAAAATCTATAAACTCAGTGTATTTCCACCTGTATATATATGAATGAATGAATTTTTTCATAATATATTATATTCGTCGTCCATTGACTCACATATTCAAATTTAGGAGTTTCGTTAACTGTTTATATGTCTGTTTATATTTTACAATCCACAACTAAATAAATCCGAAAGAACAATAAATATTTCATAAATAAAATTTATGTAAATCCTATTTTAATTTAGAAATACAATATTTTTTATTAGGTTTTCAATAAATTGTATTTTATTCCCTTAAACATAAAAAAAAATTACAAATTTTATCCTTTTTATTACACATCTAAGATAATCATCATTGTATGATGCTCTGTTATTGCATTATTAGGACGATATGATATTCATCCGTCCCTCCCCTTTATTTATCGTATTATATACAATATAACGTTAGAGGATAAAGAATAAAAATCACCGTTTTAAGATAAATTTTTGTTACTATTTGATACGAATATATATTAGGGAAGAATGGTGTAATGGTACATTAATATCTCTATTATACGTGTAAGAAAAATAATCAATTCTTGTGATTAATGGTTTGTCTATGCGGGTTTTGTTATTGTTTAGAAATTAATAGAATTTTTGCAGACGATTAATTGTGGGCAGGTATAGGGTGAACCACTGAGCACCGCATGGAAATACCTTTCGATAATGTTGCCGTTTCAATAATTCTGTGACCTCTGTAGAAGATTTTTTCATTTGGATATGCAAATAAATGAGGATCAGCATATTGTTTATAAAATGAAGTGTAGATTGTACAATTTTGACTGATTATACAGAAATACCAACAACAAGAATCTTAATTTAGATTTTAAATTCATCCATGTGTACTGTATAGTTACTATACCAACGATGTTTTTTTTAATAAAAAATTTGGAAAAAAACAAAGGAATTATTTAGCATTCAACACAACGTTAACAAGGGAAGGTGTTCATTATTTTAAATGTTTTAGAAAATATAATATTCAACAACTTATAATTTCAGCTTCACAACAAAACGAACTATTCTTCATATTTTCTTTCTTGTTGATGTTTTAAGTGTGTTGTCAAAAAATCTAGCTTCTTTTTAACATGTTCTATTGGAATTTAACGAGCTGGAGAATCGCAAACTCATCCAAAGATGGCTTGCAATATTTTAGTTTTCTAAATTAGTTTTAGGTCCACTGCTGTGAAAATGTTCACCCTCTTAAATATTTATCTTGTTTTGACTATAATAGTCTTGCCAGGCTGCGCGGTTTAATTAATTCGATAGAGTATATAAAAATTCTTAAAAAAATAAATATTTTTCATGTTTCATGAAATACAGCACTCTTAACCATCAACTTTAGCCATCTATAAGAAGAGGTGCATGTTTTATAATCAAAAATATTATAAATAACGTACGTTGAAGAAACTTATGTACCTTTATACATTTATGAAACCGGGACTCAGCAGTTCTCAGATCATCAGGCAGACTTTAATCGTTCAAACATATATTTTTTTGATTTAGTTAAAAATGACCGTGAATTAATAAATATTACATTGATAATTAATATATATTACATTCTTTTAACGTGAGTATAAATTCCATAAATTCTTTTTACTATATGATTCAAATTAGTTTCAAATCAGCGCAAATGTCATATATACATATACACACATACATATATCTTGAAGAATCTGCTAATTTTTTTTATATTAATTTTAGTGGTCAAATTCTGTTTGGACAAATTTAAAAAAAATCGAATGTCACTGTTAATTTTATTAATTAACTAAATAACTTACAACTAAATACAGAATAATTTTTATAATATATTCGCCGTTGTGGTATACGGTAAAGGTTACCTTGAGTTTAAAAGATGCGGTATACAAAGGTAGTAGTAGACTAGTAGGTAGGTAGTCCATTGTAAATATAAACAAATAAATTAATTAATTTGTTATCAAAACAATAGATATGCAGTTAACGCAAAAACCAACGGACCAAAAAATAAAAAATGTTTAATTAAACATCCACAACAGCAACAAAACTAACGATCAAATTTATGTCAACAAAACATAAAATGACCATTCATTTTCACTTGCACACCCAAAAAAAAAAATACAACATAATGTATATATGTACATATAAAGCCCAAGCCATAACATTTTTATATTCCTGCTGAGCAAAGTTAAATTGAATTTTACGATTTGATAATTTTTCCTTTTTGTTGTTGTTGTTGTTGTTTTGCCTCCTTTTGCTTCATTTTCATTTTAATCTGACATCAATTTTTATATTCAAAAGGGTGGTTGAATGGTTGGTTAGTTGTATATAGATTTTTATCTATAATATACAAAGATGTTATAATTTAAATGTTTATTTTCATGTACTATTTTATTTGTATATTATTGTGACACGTGCCAACACTGAGAATTTTTTTTAATATATCTCCTTTACAAGCAAATTAATTTTTTTTCTGGATTTTCTTTTTTTTTTCTCCGAAACTAAAATTCACATAGGTAAATCGTAGAGAAAAATGTTTTGATTACAATCAAACGTATATTATATTTAGCAACGTTACGAATTAGGGAGTTGTCCCGTGTGATCATCGTGTACATAAGGAACAAACAATATGATCTGGAAAATTTGTGATAGGTGGCACGTGACCTAGAATTAAAAAGCTGAGTTCTTTAAGATATGCACGTGCAGGTAGATTACTACAAAATTTAATAATTTTAATTTAAAAGTAAATTAATTTTCGTTGGTTTTTGCTTCAGGGCATATATAAATTGATGTGTATCCGTCAGCTAAGTTAATTGAAAGACAAATTGAAAAGGCGGTATATCATTATGTCTATTTATTTTGATGGGCATATACAGATCTAACATAGGTGGCCTGAGTGATAAATCTAGAACACTGATATGTAAATGTTGTACAAATAATTGCTGGGTTATTTTTAAGGATACGAAACCAAAATATTTAAGTCGGCTAGAAGCAAATTTAGGACACCAGTTTGAAACTCTTACTATTTGTTAAAATTTAGGGAAATTGTATTTAAAGTTATTTTGGCTGTATAATAATAATAAACAGTATTAAAGGCCATTACTGGCCTCTTACTGAGTCAACAATTTGGCTCCAACGTTTTCGATCCTGAGCATGCTCTTCATACTGTCTATGTCAATCTGAAGAGGCCAAGTCGTTCTCTACATCGTGGAGCCATCGTCGCCTCCAACGACCTCTGCGCCTACCATATGGTTTCTCTCCTTTCAGAGATCGCTGCACAATTCGTTCCGGATCAGCACGCAGAAAGTGACCGAGCCAGCGCAATCGCTGAGATATTACTTCATGTACAATATCGGGGATCTTCATCAGATCTCTGATCTCGAAATTGTACAGAGCTCGGTATGTACCATCTATTTTGCGTTTTAGGCCGTAAATCACACGCATGATTCTTCTCTCAAATGTAAGGAGCCATCTCTCGTACTCATCCCTCAGCGCCCAACTTTCACATCCAAACATAACAACGGCCTTCACTCCGTTGCTATTCAGTCCAAACACGCATATGTCATCTGCATATGCCAGCACCTGATTTGACTGGCGATATAAGATGTTGCGCTGAGGTGTTTCAGTTTTACGAAAGATGTACTCCAACATGAGATTAAAGACATTTTGGCTGTATACATATTGCTGAATATATTATTCATTTTTTTCATTTACAGCTCATCTATTAGTATAGGCCCTACAGGTTATTATAAACTATTTAACCGAATTCAGCTTACATATTTCTAGCTTGCTCTGTTATGTGGCATGATGTCACACATACCTATATATAGGTTTCGCAATGCTATATGCATCTGAGTGGGAATAGTGTCGTTCAGTTGACAAATTTAAGGTGAACCTAAAAAGTTGTAATAATTTTCCAACCAAAAGATTGCTCCTCGTTAAGACGGTTCGATATGTGTCCGTCTATGACCAAAACATCTAAAAATGACTGATTGAGAACATAAATTTTAAAATAATATTAACTAAAAGTATATACTTAATTTAATAAGACTTTAGAGTTTGGTAAAGTTTCATAATTTGATGAAATTATTGAATAAATTTCCAAATGCTAATGTCATGAACTTAATAATTTGCAAAATATCAGAATTTGTATCAAACTGAGAGAATTATCGGATTTCGCTAAAATTATATTGTTATTGTGTGCCGGATATCGTTTTGTTTGACTAAATTACACATAAAAAATAATCCAAAACAGGAATTTAATTACAATCTAAATATAATGGGAGTGTGTGTGTGTGACAGCTATTGTCAGTTTATAAATCTTGTTATTGGACTCCAAGTTCAGTGCCCAAATTATATAAATTTCCGAATTTAGATAAGGCGTATTTTATTTGGCCAAACAAATTAGTATATTGAATTCGAACTCACTTCTCCGCTATGTTCCGAAAAAAACTATGCTAAATTATAGATCCGAAATGTTTTTTTTTTCTAAAATTTGATAACAGGTTGACACTGACATTATGATACTCAGTATAATTGTCTATAATCTTTAGAACTTCAAAACGGTATATGTGTATATAAATGTCAACACAATAACCAACAAATATTAGAGAATAGTTTTGCAATACCGCACGAACACATTAAGCCTTAACAAATAATGGTATTGAATACAATTTACTTCAGATTAAAATAAATAGAATTTGATGAAATTTGCAAATTTAAAACATTTTTATTTTTAAAAATTTATATTTCCAAATATGTATATTCATATTTCATAGATTCTACAAAACTTTTTGGTAATTTAAAAACACATAGCATAAAAGTATATACGGATTCAAAATTTCACAGACTGATAAAATATCTAATTCAATAATTTCTGTATTTGATGAAACTTTCATTCGAAATTTGATCTAAATTCAGCAGTTTATTAATTTGAGTTTAAAAAAACTTTCAGAATTTGATAAAGTATTCAAATAAATTTTGAAAAAAACTTTCAAAATAGAATTTGATGAAAATTATAAAAATATACGTTCCGGAATTATTCCATGGAACACCGATTAGGACATCATAAAATAATCTGTTTGGCGCATTACGAGGGTTACCTTTTATATTTCGGTAATGGGCTAGTGCTGCCGTCTGGTAACTGACGTCTCTATCGTAAAGTTTGACATTTTAGACAGTATGTTTACTTAGTATAGGCTATTTTATATTGCCGCTATGTGTGTTTGTTACAGTGCAATATCAGTAGAAAAACTAAATCGTGAACAGTTTCGTGCGATGATTTTTTATAACTTTCGACGTGCATTGATTTTTGGCGATGAAGGACCATCAAGACTTTAGTGTTTATCGATGGTTTACAGAATTTAATCGTGGCCCGAATGATCCCAGAATCTATATCTATAGAAAAACAAAAACTCAAGTACAAAACATCGAGAAACTTGACAATTTTCCAATTCAATTAATATTTTCAACTTGTATTCTGCGATTTTCCTCTCGCCAAACGAGAAAACCAGGCGAAAAATTTTCATTACATCTATCTATATATTGGATATACATAATAGTATGTATATGTATTTATATAATGTATATACATATACACATCCTTATTACAATTGGATTATTTATTTCATTGCTTTTCAGCCATTCCCATTTCTCGTTTTCATTTTATTTGTTTTTTAAGGAAAAACTCATAAAGTTTCATTTTGTATACATGTATATATACATAAAAAAGAATAAAACGAAAGCGAAAATACAGAGGGATGAAGCTTTTTTCCATATTTGATAATTTTAACAAAGTATATGGCTGTATATTACAAAACGTAAAGAAATATACGAATGATGATTATTTTACCGTTTCATAGCGACCCCGCGCGTTCAATAGCATAGCAACTATATATGTAAAATGTATCTTATGACTTTCTAGTGGCGCAATGAAATTTCGTCCTGCGGATTCATGATGATGGTATAATAATTGCACAATTCGGACACAATATCGTCCAATAAAACTTTGAATGAAAGAGCTTTCAAACACAAAGTCTAGACGCTAATTAAACAGGCATACAGCATATACACATGAAGCCAATTCAATTTCATTTCTATATATTCTATATTTCCCGATAATCATAAAAATAATAAAAATTTCCATAATATGATCAAATGAAAATCAACGAAATACCCGTATATAGAAAGGTACGATAACCGTTTATTTGAATTGTCTTTTGTTATGGGGAAATAGGAAAACTTGTAATACGATGCGATAGAAATTTTATGATTGTGTCGGATAAAAATTCAATTAGAAATGGAAATTGTTTATTAAAAAAATAAAATAAAAAGTTTTTACTGTTTGCGTGTTATTTCGTTTTATGGCGATGCATTAAAATACGAGTATATAGGATATTTTGGAAAATGGTAATTTTAGCGAATAGATTTTCGAATGTAAAAGGATTCACATTTTTATTGCTTGACATTTTCAGGATTTGTTTATAATTTGGTGATTTTTTTATATGAAAATGTTTATCCTTATGATTATTTATAGTTATTTAAACCATAGTTTAAGAAACCATTTGAGATCCTAGGCATCTCTATAAGCACAAATTAACATAATGTGTAATAATCAAATCATATTGTTGCGCAATTCATAAAATTTTTTGGAAAAAAATGACGAATTGGAATTTTCGTATTCTTAAGTAGTTAATTAACCTAAATCCATTCAATAAATTTTTAATCGATAAATAAAAAGTGATTAATTCGGAATATTAGAACAATTCAAACAATACAATAGTTATTTATTTTTGTAAAACAGAAGAAACTAACTACAATGTATACGCCAATAGATGAACTACAAATAAAACAAAAATTGTTCAGAAACACTTAATTTTATTGAAACTCTATCCATTAGTTTATACAAATATATTTTTTAAGAATATTAATTTCACACAGAGTGCCAGATTTGCGTTAACATGGCTATTACAAACATAAAAAATGTGAATCTAACGGATTAAAACTATATCATATTTTGCTTCAAGTTATAAACAATTTAAATAAGCAGAGACATCTGTATAACAATGATAGGACATAAAATAAATAATAAAATCCTTTTTCCTCATTTTGAGCCCATACGACTTATTTCACGTAATTTTTATGTACCTTGTGACGTAACTTAAACAACAAATAAATAAGTTTTATATACATACATATTTTTTGTCTATTTTACTTGAAATAAAAATTTGATCGTAATTCGATTGCGTCTTCTAGAAAGTTGAGATTGAAGTTATCAAGCCGAGCTCTAGAATTCAAGAGGAATTAAATTAACTTTTGTATCAGTAGTTCTATAATATATAGCACATATAATTGATAGTAAAATAAATTATGATAATCTCATCGCGGTGCGCATACATCAGCAAGAAATTGATTGCTTAATTATGATTTTTGCTCAATATTCAATACGTCAAAAATATTATTATAGTTGATTTGTTTACTTTTCGCGTTAATATACCACACGCTCAATTTTTATTTTAAAGGCACATAATTAATTTTTTTGGTATAATATTGGTAAGATGTATGTATCTATATAAAAAAAGTAGCTCAATATATAAGTTTAAAATATAAATTTGTACATATTTAGAAAAATATCAGAATGCTTCATCAGCTAATCAGACGCCAATAATGATGACTCATTTTTGGCTGGCAGTCCACATCTGGCACACATCGTTTGACATAGCATCAGGATCTTACATATTTGTAAAAAATGATTGCCGCCAGTTCCAAATAAAATATTCTCAACAATTTTCTGGTTTTCCTGTAATTTTGAATTCAACAATCTATTTTTACAAACGAAAATTGTTTATTAATACATTTTTTCCCGTCTTCTTGCTTCAAAAATAACATTTCAAACATGGTATCATGAGCTTCTAATATTTTAACTGAATTTGGTGGAGCATTAACGATGAGTTCGTTTTGTTGTGTACGATGCCAAACATTTCTTTTCTCATCCCTATAGTGCTATGATTATAACGAATTGTGTAGATAAAAGTGAGTCAAAACCGAACTGATGCATCCAAACTTATAACACAGGAAAAGGTATTCCCACATATCTCATTTAAATTTATGTTTGTTACTTCGTCTAATTCAAGATGGGAAATTCTGATGTTGATTCTATTATTCTGAGAAAAACTTGATTCTGATCCAAAAAACAAATCCACCCAAGATCATGTCAATAGAAACAGAAAATTTAGTTTAAAATTTAAATACATCCACAGATGATTTCACTTGATAGGGCCATTTACACTCCATTCTCGAGGTGTACAATTACATATTCAATCTTCAAAGTCATCTTCTAAAATTTTTTGGCTACTACCTAATATTCATAACATCTCTTTTCGTTAATAAATCTGGTTATTTTGTAGCTCTTTATTGTGAGTGCAATGGCACATCATCCAACGGACCAATGCAGCCAGGATATCCGTTTCATTTATATGGCCATTGAATTTATCAAGTTTAAAAATTTCTTCTACGGTATTTGGATGAAGTGGTAAAAATATTTCTAAATTCATAATCTTATTTAGTATCAAAGCTGCTTTGAGTTTAGTATTATTTAAGCCAATTTTGTGATTTTTGCCAATTTCAATATAATTATACATGATATATTACACTATCATCATATTGGTCGGTATAAATGAATCGGATCAATTAATAAAATACGTCGATAGTCAGTGGTAATAGGAATAAATAAATTTTTTCTTCACCCAAAGTTGCCTCCAAGTGATTTTGAAATACAGTGATCCGTATCGTTATAACCAGGGAGTGAACATAAATGTATTTACCATTGACTATAAATGTCACGTCCGATCAAAATTGTTTATTAAGAAGTTTGCCCGTAATTTCTTCCATTTTGAAAAGTGTTTGATTGATTTCAAATTTCATTTTTACACTTAATATGGAGACACTATACACACGATTTTGACATTAATACTTAGTTCAAAGCGCTAAGGTAAACTGTGTTTATTATATTTTAAGATACCAATTATCGTATTTCCTTATCTTACATACATATTATACAAAAAAAAAGCGTGATATATGAGCCATAATTATATTTGGATGATTTTCGTTCTATTTGCGAATTGTTTATTTGAGTCTAGATTTGATTTTCACAACAAATTTCACTTCGTAAAAAAGTTATACTCGTGTTGCATTTCTTTTCTCTTCATTATTGCACTAGTCCTTGATATGGCTTCATCGATGATTGTTAGATTAGATAATTCATTGTGATGAGATACGTTAGAATTAAATCTTCGGTTCTGTTCCCACATACGTACTCTTCGGTTCTGTACCCGCATACCTATTTGTTTTTTAAATGGTGTCGAAAGAATTTCTTTGGTAAGGGTTTCGAACTATTTAATGGTTGATGTATCTGCTTTCCTCTTACATAGACGTCAAATAATTTCAGAACGATTAAGTTTGACCTCGCAATATCGTTTAATTTGTTCATGTTATATACTAAAACGTAAGTGATCCTTTTTTCACTAATCATATTGTTTGATTCTTTTGATGTTTGGTTTAGTTTATTATATTGCAATTAGCTCGCCAAAATTTAACTTCTCGATTTGTAAAACTTTTCGCGGTCCTTACGTTAATCACCATATATGACTTACGGACAACAACAGGTTGGGACATTCGATGTACAAAACATGAAATATGCCCATATACTTGGTCCAATCTTAAAGAAACGATGGCCAACAGGTTGATTATGCCTCGATTTATTATTGTTGCGTTGCTTGTTGTACCCATTCGATTAACCTATTTCATTGGGCTTTCTCAATGGGTTATTTTAAAGTGTAAAGTTATTTTGTCGTATATCAACCTTTATTCAAGTTAATTAAAAAGTTAATTATAGTTTGAGTAAAACAATTTAATCAAATTTTGTTAAGACTTATTAACGAAATATTCAATTATAACTCATTTTATCTTGTCATTACAAAAGGGTTTGTATAAGATGGAAGTATGCATATGAAAGAAAGACTATATCGCGAGAATAATTTTGTAATGACAAACTTTTCGTACTGAGAGAAATTATTAAATTTTATTATTTTTAACTTAGAATTTTAGTTTTAGTTTTCGGCTTTCCACAGATAATACCAATTATTTTAAAACTATAAAAATTATACGCTTAGTACTTTACAATTTGTGATTTACACAAATAATGTCGTTTGACAAAAGCTTAGCTTTGTGTAAAATATTTAATTCCAAATTTCTTTTTAGTTCAAGGAACCGTCCCTATGTGTGTTTTACAATTTGTTTTTTTTTAAATTTTTACGTACAGAAGTTAAAGTTCTTTCTAGTAAGTTAAATTTAATTTGTATGGGAGTCTCCGGATGCAGCCACTTTTAAATTTTAAAATGAATCCCTTCAAAAATGTTTTCAAAATTGTTTTGTGTCTATAAATAATTATTGTAGGATTTCGTATATGATCCCGATCACTTTGCAATAAATGTCTCATCCTCTATATAATCTCGCTCAATTGAACATTTTAAAAGAAAGTTTACTCCAAAGTTAAGAAAGTGTACAAATTTTCAGACAAAAAATATAAAATTTAAAATATTGTGGGATCTCCTGATCTCAGGCGAAGCTAAAAAAGTGTACATTTTCACACATTCAAAATTTAAGAATCATTGATAGAAGGGAAGAGCTCTGTCTCTGCCTCAGAATCCAGTTTAAAATTTTTGTTAAATCACTGGATCTAATAAAATGTACCAAATTTGAGATTCCTGGCGTTAGTCTCAAAATGATGTTTCCAAATTCTTAGTAAATTAAATTCTAAATTAAAAGAAAAATTGGTTTGGGAATATCAGTAAAATTTGATTGGAATTATGTACCTATATTCAATTTTATTGGCGTTTAATTTACACTCAAATTAACTTGGAATTGTTATGGCCATATTTGATTTAAATAATAATGAAAATACATTTTGAATTTGATTAGATGCGGTTTCAAAATTATAATAGATAAATCTGAATAAAATTTAAATAAATCGGTTGAGACAACTGACCGAAATGGACAAAAACAAAGTTACTCGTATATCGGTGTGTTTGAATAAAATGTAATTCGCATTTGACTATATAGAACTTATGGCCTCATGTGGCACCTCTATATAGGAGGGGCATTGTCCTGAACATCATCCAAATTAAAATAAAATTAATCGAATTAATTTGAATACAGTTTTATTCGCATGAAAATTTTAACTAAGTTTTCTCTTTAATATTTAACGAATCATATCTTATATCGTTTAATTTAAGAAATGAATCAACAAACTTATAGTTATTTATCAAATAGTACTTAATAATAATAATAATAATAACAGTGTTAAAGGCCATTACTGGCCCCTTACTGAATCAACAATCTGGCTCCAACGGTTTCGATCCTGAGCTTGGTCTTCATACTGTCTTAGACAATCTGAAGAGGCCAAGTCATTCTCTACATCGTGGAGCCATCGTCGCCTGCAACGACCTCTGCGCCTACCATATGGTGGCTCTCCTTTCAGAGATCGCTGCACAATTCGTTCCGGATCAGCACGCAGAACGTGACCGAGCCAGCGTACTCGCTGAGATCTAACTTCATGTACAATATCGGGGATCTTCATCAGATCTCTGATCTCGAAATTGTACAGAGCTCGGTATGTACCATCTATTTCGCGTTTAGGGCCGTAAATCACACGCATGATTCTTCTCTCAAATGTAAGGAGCCATCTCTCGTACTCATCCGTCAGTGCCCAACTTTCACATCCAAACATAACAACGGGCCTGATCATCGCTTTGTAAAGCTTCAGCTTCACGGCACTTGATAAGTGTTTAGATTTTAGCAGTGGACTTAGAGGATATAAAGAACGACTGCCAGCTGCCAGCCGCACTTTAATATCCTCACCCACACTGTTATCGTGAGTGATAAGAGAGCCCAAATATTTGAACCTCCTCACTCCCTCAAACGTGTGGTGGCCACTACTAAAATCTGGTGTGCCATTGTCTCTAAAACCAGAGATCAGGTATTTCGTTTTGGACTCATTGATCTGGAGTCCAACAGAAGCTGAAAACTCTACAAGCGGATCAAGTATTTCTTTCACTCCGTTGCTATTCAGTCCAATCACGCATATGTCATCTGCATATGCAAGCACTTGATTGGACTGGCGATATAAGTAGTTGCGCTGAGGTGTTTCAGTTTTACGAAAGATGTACTCCAACATGAGATTAAAGAGTATCGGGGACAGAGCATCTCCCTGCCGAACACCCGAGTTAACTGCAAAAATTGTCGATAGCCTGTTCTCAACTTTAACACAGCATTGAGACTGCGTCACTGTCATCCTACACAGTCGTACCAATTTTGTTGGCATTCCTAGGTATTCCAGGGCAGACCACAAACTCTCTCGATTGATCGAGTCGTAGGCCTGCCGGAAATCCAGGAAAACCTGATGTACGGAGATGGATGTCTCATAATATTTAGATAGAATCATCCGCAGCGAAAAGACCTGATCAGTGACTGATCGATTCGGACGAAATCCTCCCTGATAGTCACCAACCAAGCCCTCCGCCAGAGGAGTGATTCTATCCAATAAAATGTATGACAGTAACTTGTATGCTGTGCAAAGGAGAGCTATACCGCGATAATTCTCACACTTCAAGCGGTCTCCCTTCTTGAAGATGGGGCATATCGCGGCCACTTTCCATTCATCAGGCATAACTTCGGTTCGCCATACTAATCGAATAAGGTCGAAAAGACAGTTCCACAAAGTATCCCCTCCGAATATCAAGAGCTCCGAATTAATGCAGTCCACTCCAGGTGAGCGGTTTCGTTTCATTCTCTGCATGGCCTTAGTGAATTCCTCATGGGATGGCTCCTCAGTGCAAATCTCCGCAGACTGTTTTAGAAGTGGCCCTTGTACAGAGCTCGGTATGTACCATCTATTTCGCGTTTAGGGCCGTAAATCACACGCATGATTCTTCTCTCAAATGTAAGGAGCCATCTCTCGTACTCATCCGTCAGTGCCCAACTTTCACATCCAAACATAACAACGGGCCTGATCATCGCTTTGTAAAGCTTCAGCTTCACGGCACTTGATAAGTGTTTAGATTTTAGCAGTGGACTTAGAGGATATAAAGAACGACTGCCAGCTGCCAGCCGCACTTTAATATCCTCACCCACACTGTTATCGTGAGTGATAAGAGAGCCCAAATATTTGAACCTCCTCACTCCCTCAAACGTGTGGTGGCCACTACTAAAATCTGGTGTGCCATTGTCTCTAAAACCAGAGATCAGGTATTTCGTTTTGGACTCATTGATCTGGAGTCCAACAGAAGCTGAAAACTCTACAAGCGGATCAAGTATTTCTTTCACTCCGTTGCTATTCAGTCCAATCACGCATATGTCATCTGCATATGCAAGCACTTGATTGGACTGGCGATATAAGATGTTGCGCTGAGGTGTTTCAGTTTTACGAAAGATGTACTCCAACATGAGATTAAAGAGTATCGGGGACAGAGCATCTCCCTGCCGAACACCCGAGTTAACTGCAAAAATTGTCGATAGCCTGTTCTCAACTTTAACACAGCATTGAGACTGCGTCACTGTCATCCTACACAGTCGTACCAATTTTGTTGGCATTCCTAGGTATTCCAGGGCAGACCACAAACTCTCTCGATTGATCGAGTCGTAGGCCTGCCGGAAATCCAGGAAAACCTGATGTACGGAGATGGATGTCTCATAATATTTAGATAGAATCATCCGCAGCGAAAAGACCTGATCAGTGACTGATCGATTCGGACGAAATCCTCCCTGATAGTCACCAACCAAGCCCTCCGCCAGAGGAGTGATTCTATCCAATAAAATGTATGACAGTAACTTGTATGCTGTGCAAAGGAGAGCTATACCGCGATAATTCTCACACTTCAAGCGGTCTCCCTTCTTGAAGATGGGGCATATCGCGGCCACTTTCCATTCATCAGGCATAACTTCGGTTCGCCATACTAATCGAATAAGGTCGAAAAGACAGTTCCACAAAGTATCCCCTCCGAATATCAAGAGCTCCGAATTAATGCAGTCCACTCCAGGTGAGCGGTTTCGTTTCATTCTCTGCATGGCCTTAGTGAATTCCTCATGGGATGGCTCCTCAGTGCAAATCTCCGCAGACTGTTTTAGAAGTGGCTCAACAACAGTCTGTGTCGCATGATGAACATCAAGCAGCTCAGTAAAGTGTCCACTCCATGCGTCAAGTACTGCGTCGATGTTGACACAGAGGTTTCCATCCCGGTCCCGAATGGCGGTTGACGAAGGCCTGAAAGTATGGTGCAATCCAGTAATTCCTTTAAAGAAATTACGTGAACTACGCTCATTGCTGAGTTGTTGTACTTTCAGAACCTCGGCCTTCCACCATTCTCGCTTCTTCCGTCTACAAATCCGCTTAGCTGCCCTTCTTGCAAGAGCTGCCTTGTTTTTCCTTGCGATTGTGAGACGTTGTTGCACTTCATTATGGGCTATATTTTGTTGCTCAACTGCAAGACGACACTCGTCATCAAACCAATCATTCTTGGGTCTGACTATCACTATACCTAAAGTCTGTTGAGCAGCACTGACAAGTTTTCAGTACCTCCCAGACAGAGTTCACGCAGTCAGACTGGTAATTAGCTCCCTCAATGTTGTCGCTGACAAGATCCTGATATCGTTTCTTTTGATCTTCATTTATCAGACCTTCACAGTCGAAACGTTCCATCCGTTTCGCTGTGTTCCCCGACCTGTACGAAAACTTCCACCGTAGCTTTGCAGCGACCAAATAATGATCGCTGCCTACGTATTTGGTTGCTGACCGTTAAGTTCTCACATCCTGCACAACCCGAGCTCGCCCTTTTGAAATTAACACGTGGTCAATTTGGCTCCGGGATGTTTTGCGAGGATGTGTCCATGTCTCTAGGTGTATCTGTTTGTGAGGGAAGAATGTGCTTGCTACTCTAAGATCATGAGCAATTGCAAAGTACATCATTCTCTCACCATTATCGGTCGCAGTTTCGTGTCGGGAGTACGGAGTTACGGATTAATAGTACTTAATAATGGTCTAATTAATTTTAGCCCTTTTGACTATACAAAAATTAGTTTTGGTACCTATACTTCTTTGTTCGCGCGAAATATTTTCCAAACGCCGTTGGTTATCCATAGATTAATTTGGTTCTATAATCCTAAAGATAGGTATTGTTTCTCAAATGATACTGCAGATATTAAAGATGACTTTCTGATAACGCGTTCTTTTTTTGGCCTTTCGTTTGAGTTGGCCGATTTGTTAACTTGAAAATGTTGAGTAAAGGCCACTTCTATTTTACTTACGGATATCTCTGAGTAATAATGATAATTTATTTTTCCGATAATATCTTGTTGTTTTTAAACGCTTATTGTGGTGCTACGGATAATCTAACCCCATTTTCTAAAAAAAATATATTAATTATGGTTGCTGCTTTTGTGAACGATATACCAAATTTCCAATACTAAAGTAATTCTTTGGTTTTTTTCAAAATATGATTTAAATTTTAAAAGAAATTAAAATTAAATTTGTTTGTCTTTTTTTGTCCTTTACCTACTTTGTAATTTTAAAAAATGTTATTAAATTTGAATAGTTGGCCGCAGTTACTATCGTACTAGCTATAAATGGAATACTTTTTACTGACTAGCAAACAATGCTCTAAAAGTTAAACTGAATTATTTTTCAGCGACTATGCAAGTGTTTCTTCGGAAAATAAAAATATATTTAAAATTAAATCGCCATTGTTTAAAATTCACACGTGGCTGTTATGGAGGATGAAACAAATGAAAACCACTAAAGCATACTACTCAGTATTTTTATTTTAATATCCGCTCTTATTCATTTTCGTAAAGATGTGTATATCATATATCTTGGAACTTTCGAAGTAATAATAAAAAGAATTTACTTATTTCTAAAAAATTCAATTTAAAACGAATCTTTTGTTTCATATATATGTACGTATAGAAATTTAATTTAAAGAATTTTCATTGAAAATGGAAAAACAATATTAAAAAACTAACGGAACATTTTGTAATATTATATTTTAAAAATTGTTTTGTATACGTACTTATACATTATGTATTATATATAGGAGTACATAATACATAAACGTATATATACATAATTCTGTTTCAGACTTTATAGTCGATTTTATTGTCTTTCGTCGGCGAAAAGAAAATGTCCATGAAATACAAGAAAATCAAATAAAATAAAAAATAATAATCGCAAAGTGGATTTTTCCGAGCATTTTTATTTGTTGTTGATTGTGGATATGCGCAGTACACACACATATTTGGCAGATAGAATATATATATGTTTGATGGGGTATGGTAGGGATTTTTTTTTGTTTCGAAATGGTTTTGGTTCAAGTCAAAAATATTTTTAGTTGTTTTTCTATGAATATATATTTTCATTCCGTTTTTTTTTGGGGAAAATGAAAATATTTGGAAAATAAGAATCCAACAAAAATGAAATAAAAAAACCAATGGGAAATTGTATACACGATATATACGATTTGAGGTATAGTTTCTATGACAACATATTTACCCTCCCTAGATACCAATTTTCCACTAGTCAAAGAATTTTCCCATTTATTTTTCGGATTTTTTTGTGTCTATATTGTTGTAGATATGTATATATAATATATATTATATATATATATATATATATATATATATATATACATATATACATATATGTATATATACTGAACTGCTGTATATGAAAATATACATACATCAAATGGATATAAAATGAAATTTAAACTTATTCAAGCTTGTGGCTTACCTTTCATATACAATTTTTTTTTTTTTGTAATAAAAATTTGATGAAAAACAAGAAAAATTTTCCGTCGTTTAAAGTGTTTTTGTTGTTGTTACTGTTATAATGTAAATAAATATGTTATTATTATTATTATTGTTTGAAGTGGAAAATTTTGCAAAAATATTTTTAGGAAAATATATGTATATAATATGTGTGTATATAGAAATAAATTTTCAGCTGAAGAGTATATATATAGCTAGGATATATGTATCTCGTAGGATGGAAATATGAAAATTCATTTCATGTATATATACGCGAGTATATACATATTATTATTATTATTTTCTGTTCAAAATTAAAATACGAAAAATTATTCAAATAAAATAGAAAAAGCTTTTATGTTTTTATTACAAAAATTTTCAATTAAATTGGCAATCACTCAAACATATTTGAATAATGAAATATAATTTTATAGGTATTTGTGTGGAGGAAATGGTGAGAAGGTTTTTAAAGAGTATACCTACATATCTATGGTTGCTCTTGCTATATAGACAGATTGAGCATAGTAAAGCTATAATATTGCAGGACTTATATACATAATTCGAATGTACAATGATAAATGTATAATACTCATTTCAATTTCCCAAATTTAGGACTCTCAAAATTCAAACGTCACATATTTTGTCGAATGCCAAAAAAATATTACCTATATCTATAGAAAAATTTTGATGTATTCACTGTAATTAATTGAAAATTAAGTAAGTTTTAAACTCAATTTATCTATATAATAACGCGTAGTTTGTAATTATTGAGAAACTCATTTTTAATTAGCATTTGTAGCCACCTCTGGTTAAGAATGAAAAATTAATTGATTGGTTATGTTCAGGAGTATCATATAAAATGTAATTGTTGCACCTCGAATTGAAGCAATATAGGAAATATTTTCCAACATCTATATACTATTAACACACTAAATACAAAATCATATACCTTGGTTACCACACATTCTATGAAGTAGCTAGCATAATTGAATTAATTGCTAAATATTTGCAACAACATCGACAATTCAGTTAAAAATTATTCAAAACTCCTTTATTCAATTAACTATTATAGATAATAATTAACAGTGTTAAAGGCCATTACTGGCCCCTTACTGAATCAACAATTTGGCTCCAACGGTTTCGATCCTGAGCTTGGTCTTCATACTGTCTAAGACAATCAGAAGAGGCCAAGTCGTTCTCTACATCGTGGAGCCATCGTCGCCTGCAACGACCTCTGCGCCTACCATATGGTGGCTCTCCTTTCAGAGATCGCTGCACAATTCGTTCCGGATCAGCACGCAGAACGTGACCGAGCCAGCGCACTCGCTGGGATCTAACTTCATGTACAATATCGGGGATCTTCATCAGATCTCTGATCTCGAAATTGTACAGAGCTCGGTATGTACCATCTATTTCGCGTTTAGGGCCGTAAATCACACGCATGATTCTTCTCTCAAATGTAAGGAGCCATCTCTCGTACTCATCCGTCAGCGCCCAACTTTCACATCCAAACATAACAACGGGTCTGATCAACGCTTTGTAAAGCTTCAGCTTCACGGCACTTGATAAGTGTTTAGATTTTAGCAGTGGGCTTAGAGGATACAAAGAACGACTGCCAGCCGCACTTTAATATCCTCACCCACACTGTTATCGTGAGTGATAAGAGAGCCCAAATATTTGAACCTCCTCACTCCCTCAAACGTGTGGTGGCCACTACTAAAATCTGGTGTGCCATTGTCTCTAAAACCAGAGATCAGGTATTTCGTTTTGGACTCATTGATCTGGAGTCCAACTGAAGCTGAAAACTCTACAAGCGGATCAAGTATTTCTTTCACTCCGTTGCTATTCAGTCCAATCACGCATATGTCATCTGCATATGCAAGCACTTGATTGGACTGGCGATATAAGATGTTGCGCTGAGGTGTTTCAGTTTTACGAAAGATGTACTCCAACATGAGATTAAAGAGTATCGGGGACAGAGCATCTCCCTACCGAACACCCGAGTTAACTGCAAAAATTTTCGATAGCCTGTTCTCAACCTTAACACAGCAATGAGACTGCGTCACTGTCATCCTACACAGTCGTACCAATTTTGTTGGCATTCCTAGGTATTCCAGGGCAGACCACAAACTCTCTCGATTGATCGAGTCGTAGGCCTACCGGAAATCCAGGAACACCTGATGTACGAAGATGGATGTCTCATAATATTTAGATAGAATCATCCGCAGCGAAAAGACCTGATCAGTGACTGATCGATTCGGACGAAATCCTCCTTGATAGTCACCAACCAAGCCCTCCGCCAGAGGAGTGATTCTATCCAATACAATGTATGACAGTAACTTGTATGATGTATGAACTATTATAGAAATTATCTAATATAAAATTTCTTTAAATTGCATTATAGCTAAAAATAATTTTATATTACAATTTCAAAGGTCTACATATTTAATTGAATAAAGAGATTTTGTATAATATCTATGCGAGGTTTTCTATTGGTTAAAAATTAAAAATTAAAATATTTAGCATTCAGCAAAAACTTAATTATATAAGATTACTTTGAAATTTTTGTGTTTTATAACATATCGAGCTTAGAGATATCGTTAAACTTGTTTATCCAACTTAACTCAACGAAAGGTGGAGGGTAAAAGGGCTAACCAACGAGTCAGTAAGAAATTTAAGTAACAACGCGACGAAATTATTATTATTACCATTTTTAATGGCCCCTTACTGAGTCAACAATCGATTCCAGCGGTTTCGATCCTCAGCCGAGTTTTCATACTGCCCTAAATAAGCTGAAGAAGGTTTAAGTCGGTCTCTACACCCATGTAGCCCTCGTCGCCTAAAATGACTACTGCGCCTACCATATGGTGGCTCTCCTTTCAGAGATCGCGATACAATGACATAGCTGACAATCGAATCTTTACGAAGAAATTGGATTGTCACTTTAACAAAACTTAACAGCGAAAAATTTCGTCCAAACGTCAGAGGAAATGTCAAAATATTATGATGTATACGAGTAAAACATTTCCACATACAGCATATTTAAACATTAATATTTTATGTTATGTATGTTTAAGTATCCATTTAAGATATATAATATTATATACAAATATGTCTAATATGTTGTAAAAATAACACACTATTATTACAGACTCGCTGGTTAGGGCTTAAAAGAGATTCTATCTGAAAAAAAATCTAAATCAAACTAAGGGCCGCATACAATGAATTTTAAATTTTATTTAATGGAATTTCTTAAAACTCTATATACCATGCTAAACTGCTATGCCTCAGTGCAATACCTTATATCGCCAGTCCAATCAAGTGCTTGCATATATGCAGATGATATATGTTATTGGACTGAATATATAGCATGGGAGTGAAGGCAATACATGATCCGCTTGTAGAGCTTTCAGTTTCCGTTGCAGACTCCGCAGATTAATGAGTCCAAATCACAATTTGGTTAAAGGGACAATGGCACTTAAGATTTTTGTAGTGGCTACTACACGTTTGAGGCGCAGTCAAGCTTTGTATTCTCTATAGCCACTGCTAAAATCTAAACACCTATCAAATACCGTCAAGCTGAAGCTTTAACAAGCGTTGATCAGGCCAAGGAACTTCATTTATCTTAACTCTGAGCATGGAAACAATGGAATTGGGGTAGATGCTCGATCGACTAGCCAGCAAACCGATTGCAAGGCAAATATTTATAAGACTACTGGATTTACTCTACCATATACAAACTGAATATCAAATTAATTTTTTCCGAATTTTTATTTAGTTCACGATGTATTGTAAAATTCATGAAAAGAGTGCTTATATGTATCTTTAGCTCTCGCATATCAAAACTAGAACATCATCGCATTTAATACAAAACATAGTTACGTATATGTAACTTTACGAACTATGATTTACCTATGTGGGTAATAGGTTAGTTCTCGATTTACCAGAAGAAGCCACATTTTTTTAATGCTTGATGTTTCGCTTCAAACCGCATTGAATTTGAAAATAATAATTATTTGTAATCGAAACACAGAGACAAATTAAATTTCATTTCAGCAGAAATTGTTGGTGACTGTATACAATACATCAAAAAAAATTTCGTTCTAATCGGTCGGATACCAAATGAAGTATTTTCTCTACAGATGTTTCTATCCAATTACTATGAAACATCTCATGAAGTACAACGTATAATTTCCTGAATTTCAAACAAGTCAGCGACCCAGTTGATTTTATTAATTGTGCGACTATACTTTTTTGAGGATTTGCTTAATTCAGATATCTGGTCTCTCTTATCAGTTATGATTATTTTATTATTTTTAATAATTTTTATAAATTTACGATATTGCCGCTAGAAGTCGTAATTTCCATCCTCTAAGTATAGATTAGAAATACCGGCAAGCTGAAAATCTACAGATTGTTGATTAGGTCTGTTGTCATGGGATGTTTGTCATGGTGCAACAGTTTTGAACACAAAATTATTTTTAAATCTTTCTTAGAATCGTTAAAGTGAACCCCAAAATTGATATAAATAAAATATAAAAATTGTTAGACCTGCTTTTAATTATTAATTTATTTACCATAAGGGTACCGTTTTACATTTAATGTACGGAGTCCTAAAGATCAACTTATATAACGATACGATAAATATAGAGTCAGTTTATCGTTGACTCTATACTTACCGTATCGTTAGTTATAGTGTCTAAACGGTGAAATTTGATGGATGTGTTTTGTTTGTTTGATGGATGTGTTTTATTATTTGTATCAAAGGCATACAAGCAAGTCTCATCAAGTTAATGTTATTTAAATTATATACTTAAAGTTGTGGACCAAAATTATCGAGCAAACCATTTACTACTGTAAAAGTTGATTTTTAGTACTTGTGTTTTATTGAAATACGTGTATTTGACTATTTTAAACTCACTCCAATCCATAAATCAATTAAAATTGAATAACCTATACATCAAATAATTACTAGTGTGTATTCACTTTGCCCTCATTTTTGGTATAGTGTAAACAAATTAAAGTAAAAATCGGCCTTACCCACATCCTAAAAGGTGAAATTATTTTTGAGATTTATCAACATATTTGTTTATTAATAATTCATAATATTTTTGTTTTTTGTTTTTTAAATTCAATTACAAACATGGCGTTGACCAAACTTAAGATTTTTTGTGATACAAAAAAGTGTAAAGACAAAATTTTGTGCTTGTTTCTTAAATTATAGCAAATAAATAAATTTGAAAAGCTAAAATACTTAAAACACTTAAAATTAATGAAGAGATCAAGGAAACATCATCATATTTCTAGAGCAAATATTACGGATAGTTAACTGTGCTTTGGCGGCTTATATCGGTTATGGTAATGTGAAACTCGATGAAATATATTAATTATAAATTTTATGGTCCCATCTAAAAAATATCGATGGCATATAATCGCAAAACAATTTCATTTAAAGTTAGTTTTGGTTTTGGTGGCAATAGAAAATTCAAATTTTGGAACCACAACGTTCATTTATGTTAATTAATTTAGAATATAATATTAAAAATTATTTGAAACTAATATATAGAACACCATTTTAAAACCACACAAATTTTAATACATTTTTCTCATCAACATTTATTTTTTACAACGGTCCGAAAGCTGATCCTGAATTATAATAATTGTGTCAGGCTGCATTTCACATAATTTTCGATAATATATAAATTATCAGCTTCTTTCTCAGTATATAAAATACTTCCAGTAAATATACAGGTTCCAGCTATATGTGAGTTTATATATATGAATAGGCAAACGCAAAATGATGTTCACCCTAAATTAATTTTTAATAAAGGGAATCGGGAAATTTCTGTTTGTCGGATTATTAATAGGGAAAAGTGAGTGTGAAAATAACATAAATGAATAAATAATGGTCGTGAAAATTATGCATTATCATTACATATATATACCAAGGGATTGTTGATTGATGTGTTATATACCATAAAAAACAATTATTCAATATTGATTTATTTAAATATCTTGGGTTCATATAAATTTTTTATGATTTATCCACTAAACGAAGAACGTTTTTTTAAATAAATACCAACACAATTAGAGACTGTTCGACTAGTTGATTTATTGTCATTTGAAAGCTGAACAGTAGCCTTATTTAGTACACGGCTACATATCCGTCTTTTAATTGGCCATCTGCACACTGCATAGCTCCACGCTAGCCTGTACTAACGTGAACGATACAGAATTGTTCAATGATTTGTTTCCAAATTCCGCCACCGTCCGAGGCGGACCTCCTAATTCCAAACAAAATCCTAGATTAATAGACCATCCTTATATGTATATACATATGTACATACATATATCGAAAATAAACAACAACCCAAAAACTTTAACATTATACCAAGAAAATATATAAAGTAGATTCATTTATCTTTTAATCAAACATAAATTCTAATATTTTTTTGGTTGTTGTTTTCCACACCAGACCCAAAGTTAAGTAAAAGAAAATATAAATAAAAAACAAAACAACAAAAATACATAAAAAACATTTTTCCTCTTGTTCTTCGACTACTGTCGTTTCCGATAAAGAGGAAATAAAAACTATACGTACAAAAATATACTATGTTTAAGTAAAAATGTACCAATATTGTTGTATCAACACAACAACACGAGAATTTTCTTCGGGAAAAAACTTAGACTTAAACCTAAGACTATACTAGGGTATATAGTGTTGTGTCTAAGAACGAAGAAAATATATATACATATGTATATATTGTATATACGAACGGAAAAAATTGGAAAGCAGCAACAGAAAAAAAAAGTTATTGTCTGACAGACATCAAAATAAAATACGATGCAACCAAAGTAATTTTGCTTGTACTTTTAACATCTCATGGGAATAAAATTAAAAAAAAAAAAAATCTGTAGAAAGTACATAGAAGAAAAATATGTATTCTCGCACCAAACAATGAAATGGTTTAGTTTTATTTTTTTTTTTGGTTTGGTTTGGATTCGTAAAGGGATGGTGCGGAATTGAGGTGGAATCCTTTTTACTTTTTTTTTTGGAAAATTTATCTTTAATATGCGATATGATGTTTGAATGGTGGAACCGAAAATGTGAAAAAAAAATTTTGTTAAACGGAAGACGATGATGGTAATAAAAATAACAATAGAAAAAAATGATTCTCTTCCTCTGCGCCCAGCTACTGGGTTTTCGCTTCTAATAAGGATAACATTAAAGTATATTTTATTGATTATATAAAATATATGTATGTATGTTTATATATATATTTTTTTTTTGTGCTGCTGGCTGCTACTCTTCTTTCTATAATATGTATAAGATAACTCTACTCTGCTAAGGTGGATTAATATAAATTGTTATTTTGTTGTATTTTTATTTTGTAATAAAATAAAAAGTTATATTCTTTTTAAATCTACTATTTTTTTTATAATCTGAGTAAATAGCATATTTTGTATCCTTAACATAAAACCGTTGAATTTTTTATTTTTATACGATGTATTTGGTAAATTCCGATAGATGTGTGAGACGTGTCGATATTTTTTTTTATAAATTCGTATATCAAGCGTATAGTAACATTTAGACAAATGTAAAAATAAATGTTGATATAAGTATATATGTAAAATTTCTATAGTTAAGATATTAATCAAACTTCCTAATAGACCAGTCTCGTATTGGATAATCAAAATACAAGTTTCCCATGCCATTCTTTATATAGGGGAGACAGTCTATCATTTAATTACTATATGTATTTTTATTTTACTCAAATGTCAAATTTTAAATTGAAACGTAATCAGTAATCCCTATCAAACTGCACAACTGTATAGAGTTGGGAAGAAAAAATAATCTATGTATTTGCATTCTAAATTATTTTAAAACTGAATGTTAAAAACTCAGTTATTTTAAAATGTACGATTTTTATTTGTTCTTTAACCCATATTTAAATAATCAAAGAGTATTCACAAATTTCAGCTTAAGTTTGAGTGCAAATATGAGTGAAATTTTGTTAACTTGATGTTTTTGATGTAATTAAAGTCGAATTGATTACTGAACGTTTGTATTACCCAAGCTCTTCCGAATATTGTATTTGAAAAAAACCTAGTGCAATGTGTTTAAACCCATCCAAATTCTAATCAAAATTAAATATAGTTTAAAAATTTTGAAATTTAGATTGAACTCACATCGCTATTCCAACTTTATGATATTTAATTAGGTACAAATTACATTCATAGTTATATAATGGTCCATATTTGCATGATGTAGCAATAACTCAACTATATACTATACACACACATCCTTTCCAATTGTTCTTTTTGAAAATAACATTCATCGTATTCCATTATACCGGGTGGCGCAGTGTACCGTAGCAACCTAACTTAAGGAAATGATTTATCCTTTTCTAAATACTGATTATCCGTATGCCGAGGTAAAGGACAAAAGTACATACGTCGCTTATATACTATTTCGCTTCTATTTCACTATTTATATTTTAATTCAGTTTCCGCAAAAAATCTATTACAATTTTATTTAAGTTATGCTCAATAGATGTACATATAAGTATGTACTTAAAATACGAGTAGATAACGTTAAATTTGATATCAAAACAGAAAAACGCGAATTTGATTGTTTATAAATTTTTACTGAGGTCGTGTTGCATAGTTGAAATAATTGTTAAAAATTAAAATTTTGACAGAAAACTGAAAATCATTTCTTTGTTCGCATCACAAAACGAACAAGTAAATCCAAATATTTGATATTTTTCTGTCAAAATTTTATTTTTTGACTATACTTTAACTATGTATATAATTGCAAAATGGCTTAAAATAGTAAATACAGTTTGGTTTCTTCATTCAATCCAGTTTGAAAAATTCTAGCGCCAAGTTTGGTTTGCAAACAATAAGAAACCGAATTACATTTTTATCACTAACGACAGAAATTTAATTTTTGGTCATCAGTGTTGTTGTTGTCTAATTTTGAATATGTAGTTGCATAAAATCAAGTATTAACTTAATCTTATACGACGTGTTGAAAAATTTTCATTTTGTTAAAACTATCTTTCTAGTTATCTTTACTTAAACATTAACAAAGAATAAAACTATATATCTAATTCACATAAAGTTTATGTGCATGAAATTCTGATACACACAGCAAGACAGGATATCTAGGTTAGGTTAGGTAAGACTATACTTCACAGGATCATGTTTATATGTAAGGTGATTTCTCAATTTCTGCCATCTTCTTAAACTAAGAATACAAATAAAATCAATAAATTTTCAAAATTCTTTCAATTACAGTGATTTTTGTTTTAAATGCGATTTCCCAAAACTCATGGTACATGGTTTTATAGTTAACTAGTTGCTAAAAAAAACACAGACATGTCTTTCTTATTTCTCTGCTAAAGTTTTAAAAATACTTGACCTGCGGTTTTGCAGAAGTTGAACAGCACTGATTTAATAAATAATACATGACAAGAAAGCCACAAAAATGAGAAATTATATTTGTATCCAACTTTTTAATTATTTTACACAACATCTATGTTATATATACTCACGGACAAAACAAATCATCATCGCCTATATACATTCGTATATGTATATACTCGTACATATACATAAGTAAAATAGAGTAATTTTCCCAATAGAATTTCGTATAACAAATGGTCAAAGTTATTTTAAAGACATTTTCTAAATGGACTTGAGCTCCCATCTAAATCATTTTAGATATACAATGTTATGTAATTGTGTTCTATTTTCTTTGGTTCGTTGGTTGGGTTCGTTTATTTATTTGCTTATACATATTTGTGCCGGATCATTAATATTAGATAAGCACAAAACAAAAAAAAATACCGCAGAAGAGGGTTGGTATTTAGTTATACTCCCATCTCAAGAGGTATATCATAAATAGATGATAAATCGTTTTTCAATTATCCGATGTTCAAGAATATATTCGTATATAATATAGAAAATAACATATTATATTTAAATTTTCTAATTTCCAATATCGTTGATATTGATTTTGGGTTCATAATCTATTTGGGAATTCATATACATATACCTACAACCTACCGACATAATACTAAGAATCTTTTGCGCTATATATGTTATTTATCACAACAGAAAATCAATATGCTTATATGTATATATACCTTTTCGAATATGTACATTCGTTGTTGGCTATGATGATTGGTTATGTTTCCGAAAAAAAAATTAATTTCGATTTACAATATTTTAATAAAAATAATTATAAAATTTTTAAATATTTATTATGTGCATGAATATAATTTTTAATTAAATTGTATATTGATTTTATAAATCAATTATTATTTTTATTTGTAAACATATACATAGGGTAGACCGGAATTTTCAGAAGTCTCGGTTTTAAGATCTGAATATCTCGCGGTATACAATTTATTTCTTATCGACATTAGATTTTAAAAACTTTACGAGCCCATTTAATGTTATCCGCCCAAGTGTATTTCTTTATTTATTTTAAACCAAATCTATAGAAGACATATACACGAACATAAGGTTCGGAGTAATATTATAATTAGCCCTAGGTATTTTTTGTAAGATTTAGTGGCTTAAAGATCTTAATAAAGAAAGGGCAAAAATAAATCTTAAATGAAAGTTTTTATTAGCAACAAATTAATTTTCTTTCAATAATTCATGTTTTATAATCGAAAAAATTTTGGGTCACCCTGAACATTATAATAAAGACTTTTATTCTAATTAATTAAAATAATTTTATAAATTATTTATATAGACTTTGTTGTCTATGCTAGACTATCTCAATATTTTCATTCTATAATGGATGAAAAACCACTATTTCACTACTCAAGGACACTTGTTACGCCATGTTAGCCATGGCTTGTCTTCCCCAGTATAAAAGAACCGGTCCTTCTATTTAATTTTTTTTTTTAATGATGGCATTTTAAAACCATGTCTAGTTTGGTCGAATATAAGGATCTTGAAATAAAACGACCTGTCCTTCAAATAAATTCTGATTTAGTTTAGTTTGGTAATAAAATGGGAATACCCTAAACAAACAACCCTACATTCACTATAATGAAAATGTGAATTTATTTTATTTTCCATTATGATATTTTAAATTTATTTAAAATTCATTAAAGCGTTTTATTAAGGAACTTTTGAAAGCTAGATCTAAACAATTCATGTCACTATATTCCAGTGTCAGGTCAATTTAAATTTTTCTTTATTGTTGTTATCATAATTTTTTTTTTTTGTACTTATTATAATTTTTATATAAGTTGGGTGTTCTAAAGATAGAGCACCCAACAGACAGCAAGCACCTATTGAGAGAGTGATAAAAACAAAATTCCATTAGTGTGCTAAGGACAAAGAATTATTATTTTTATAGCTAAGTTTTATAAATAAAGTTTTAACAATGTGGCAACAAAACCTATACAAAAAATGATACGTTAACGTTTGTTTGATTTTGAAGTTTGGAGTTATACAAATGTATATAGATAAAATGTTTCAAACGGAAATAAATAACGGGGTTTGTTAAAATTTTAATAAAATATTTAATTTTCAAAATGCGTCTACTTGCTTAGCCGTTTACAAATGATATTTTTATTATCCCTATTCCTGAATACGAATTCCTCTAAAAATTGTACGAGTTCGTTCCATTGGTATTTTTGAATACGAATTCGAATAATTGTAATACGAATTCGTATCTACTTGATACGTTACGAATTTTCCCTTATTCCTCAATACAGATTCGAGTCAATTTTGCTCGATTATATGAACGGATTTCCGTACGTTGATGAATTAGATGACGACTACAAATAAAAAATATCTTGTAAGAATTTCTAGTGATTTTTTTTTAATAATTTCATAATTTAATTAATTGAGTCAAAGAAATCACTATAATCTAACACTCAGTAATATATATTTTTTACTTACTCTAATTTTACTGAGCAGCAACATTTTTCCATGAGATTCAAGCTTTAAGCAAAACCACACTAAATCGATTGCAAAAATCACAATCATAAACATGTAAAAATAGTTAATTTGTTATAATAACACGAACTATTTTATTACACGCAGACAAATAATCTATTTTGTATGTGTTGCTCATCAAAATATGGTTTAAGTCTTTGCTGAATTGGACGAAATTCCATTTCAAAGGAAACCCTCTAGAACTACTTAAATTTATTAAAATCGTTTTCGAATTTATTGAGGTAACTTGCTTGCTTTATGCTTATGAATGATCGCAAAAAAGAAACTATCAAAATAATGGCGATCGTGAATTAACTAAATATATCACTATATTTTTTGTACGCTCCGTGACACTTCTACTCGTTTATAGGGTCCGACAAAGATATTTCAAAGGATCCTTATGATGTTGAAGATAAATTATAATTATAATTAAATAAAATTGAATATAGTTAATCATTTAAAAGATTTGTTATTCAATTTTGATGAATATTTTATTTTAAACGCGAAGTCCCAATATAAAACATACATTGTGAGTTTTGGAATCATTCAAGTTCAACAATACCGCAAAGATGCTTCCTATAACTTAAGAAATTATGTTAGTAGATCTTTTATCAGACATCGCAAAATGTTAAGGAACTACATTTCGGATATTAATTGACAAGACACTTGGAACCATACTTATATTTCCTTTAACTTATTTATGTGGAAACGGGTTTTCAAGAGTCACGGTATGACTGTTTTTATTTTACATCGCAGCCAAACTATGAAATTAGTTAAATTTACTATAGGTTTTCAGACTGTATGTTTATCGAATTGCGCAAAATATTATTAAGTTCAATTAAGCCAATGCGAAGATAAAATTAAATTGATATCAGATTTATATTTTTGGTTTTGTTTTATGTCAAAAGGATAAAAAACACTACTCTTTATAGATTGAAATAGAGTATTGTGTAAATTAAATTAAATGCTAAAATTTTAAAAAGGCGGTCCTAATCTGATTAGAGCAAATAGATGTCTTCGGATATCAGAAGCTATTTTAAAGTTTCCTCAAAGGAGTTTGGAAGTCCAATTTGATGTATTCCCCAAATAGCTATCAAACGTGCAAGCAAAACAAATAATCCATTCAAAATTTAGTTTCCATTCTGTATGAGTGATTGAACTCGAACTTTGAAAATTGGATTAGATGGTTTACTTTAACGATGATATTTTAAAACATCAGTGTTTTGTAATGTGTCCTATGCGCTTACGGTTTATCAAATGACGGATTGGCCCAGCGAGACAATGAGGTATTTCCTGGTGGGCCGGTTACAATTGAGGCTGCAGGGCCGTTTTAAAAAAAATCATGTAAAGGGTCTTTCAATAAGAACTTGTTTTAAATAAAATATAAAGTAGCTCAGTTGTTTTAAAAATAAACTGTAGAAGGTTGACCATTTGTAAAATTAATTTAATTTCACTTCAAAATTGTATTAAAACAATTTATATTCAATATGAAAATGATCTGTAAAAACAAGATTTCGTAAAAATAGCGGTTTCTTTGGTAGACAAAATCGCCTATCTGAGCCCGCTATTAAATGTTTAGTGTACTGGTTTAAATCTACTGGTTCAGTAGCAAACATACTGACAGCAATACATGCTCGTTTAGGTCGTTCAACCGAAAATATTGCTACAGTGAAAGAAAGCGCTGCAAAGAATCCACGTTCGATTTCACGGCGTTCTCAACAATTAAACTAGACCACACCGACCACATGTTGAATTTTACGCAAGGATTTATCTTAACATTCTTATAAGACTCGATTGGTCTAATAATTTAAGCGGCGAGATCATTCATTCTCAACGTCGACAATATTTTACTTGTGCTGGGTGTCCACACCAATCCGACAAATTAGAAACGTAATTTGAAAAAAGAACAAAGACATAAAAATAAAATCGAAACTTATTAGAAACACAAAACTTATCAACTTCCGAACCTTGTATTCAACACGGATGAATCCATACTAAATTAAATAATTTGACATTTTGAATTAAACATTTTGACAGTTCTCAACAAAAGAAAAACAATTTTTATTTTTTCTCTCATTTCCAAAAGGCAAAACAAATATAGCAAAACTAAAAAGAACAAAGAAGTCGCAGATTTGTTCCACTTGCCGAAATTTTGCCTTTAAGCACAATGTTTTTGTTTTGTTGGTTTGGTGTGGGCTGTGTATTGTATGTATTCTACTTCAAAATGTGATTTGATGATAACATTGCTGTTGTTGTCATGTGTAAATCTGAATTTAAAATTACAATTTGTCGAGGCCATTACTGTTGTTGTTTCAACAAAATTCAATTTTTCATCTAGTACTCGATTTAAATTTAAAAATGTTACATTTTTTTAAATTAGTTTTTATAATTCAGTTACAAAAGTTGACCTTAGAGAAAATCAGAAAATAATTTTAAAACTTTTGGAACAAAAATGTAGTTTTTATGTGATATTTAGTGAATTTATTCGTATAAAAAGTAATTAAAAGTTGATATCTATAAACAAGGGGCACTTTGTTAATTTTTAAGTATAAAGATAACTGATTTTAACAAAACGAAAATGTTTCTATAAATTAAAAAGTTTCTATGAATTTTCTTTTTTTTTTTAAACTGCCAATGGTTTTATTCTTGAATGTTTCTTTATACGAAACTAACAAGAAGTGTGCAAATCTTACAATCTTAAAAATATATTATCCAAGTTCTTAACCTATGTTAAATATTTATTATTAGTATGCATGAATAATTACTTTAAATTAAGTTAAATTTAATTTATCAATACATTAGATCTAGTGGATCTACTCTGCGAAGTCGTCTATATTTCGGTTGTCTTAATAATAGTTGCCTTGCTAATTCATTGGGGTGAGTTTCCAGTTTCGAAAGGTACTTCAAACTGTGTGGTTGGATCATATACAGATATGATCACAAACGGTCACAGGACCGTTTTAATCCTAAGATCTCTATGGCTGTTGCAATTTCGGATATACGGAGCATTTGTAAGACAGCGAAGTATTTTTGATTGCGTTCGTTGTAAAAGATCTATATTTGTTGCGCTTGTACAGCTCCTTATCTGAATTCCATATGTCAATATAGGAATTAGGATAATTTTGTATAGTAGAAACTTGTATTCTAGGGAAAGTTTTGATTTTCTTCCAATCAGCCAGTATACATTTTTGATAATTTTATTTTTATTTGGTTGCGCTTTGATTCAATGTGTCTTCTCTTCTATCAAGATGAAGACAAAAGTATTTGACATTTGTTTGTTGAGGGATTATTCAACGTAAATGTTATGTGTGTTGATTTGTTTGCATTCGCTTTTATCCGCCACGTTCTTTGCCAATTCTCGATTTTGTATAAGTGATCTTGCAAGTTTCTTGATGCAGTTTGAGAATTTTTGTGTGAAAACATGATAGCTGTGTCATCTGCAAATCATCTGTGGTGAGATGTGACAACCTTATCAGTTGTTGGTAAATCGGCAGTATACATCAAATACAATACTGGTCCCAGTTCGCTGCCTTGTGGAACTCCTGAGTTTGTGTCACATAGTGCAGTAATGACTGAATTGCGTTTAACCTGGTATTTTCTTCGAGACAAGTAGCTTTAAGGACTGTATGAAAGTTTTTTGGCAGACGAGTTTTAATTTTATATATAAGGCCCGCATGCCATACTTTGTCGAAAGCTTGCGCAATGTCTAGGAAAACTACCGAGCAATATTTATTTTCTTCTAATGAAAATTTAGCTGTGTTAATAAGTCTGTGCACCTGCTCTACAGTACCATGTTGGTCTCGAAACCCAAATTGGTGGTCGGGTATAATCTATCCATCAGATAATATTGGTTTTAATTTTTGTAATATCATTTTTTCAAAAAGTTTAGAAATCATCGGAAGTATACTTATTGGCCCGTACGATGCGACTTGTGTTTTGTCTTTTCCAGGTTTTGGAATCATTGTAATTAGCGATATTTTCGATTTTTTAGGGAAATACCCACTTCTTATAGTCGCAATGAAGATGTAAGTTATGAGTTTTATGCATTTATCAGGTAATCCTCTGATCATTTCTCCGGTAGTAAAATCGTGTCCTGGAGCTTTCTTTGGGTTTATACAATTTTTAATGGTATTTTGATGTATTTTGCCTTCCACAGTGAAAAATCTGTCATCTCGGTCGCCGAGAGTTCAGTAAGGTAACTCTGGACTCCTGAGTCTTCTTCTTCTTCTTTCAATGATCGTTTAAGGGCTTTATTAGCCCTATTCAATTTCCATTTTAGTAATGGAGATTTTTTCTGCTGCCATAGCCAGCGTATTGGTTGTTTTTCTTGGATTAACTGCACATTATATTAGGTGAAGACTTATTAACTTTTTCGGAGTTGTTAATATCAAGGGTGGCCTCTTTTCCTGCTATTTCCAATATATGTGTTAAATCATTCGTCGACGCATCAATATCTTCCGGAGTGCAAAGTTGGATATCCAATTGGCAATTTTGTTCGATATTTATTTCTGTATAGAGCCCATGTTGTTAATTTATTTGATAGACGTTGGGGTGGTTCTGCTTTTAAAGTTCTGGTACTTAAAGTTATTAATAATGGTGAGTGATCGGATGATAAGTCATAGCAATCTTCTACCTGAGCATTGGAGTGTGCAATTCCTTTTGTTATACAAAAATCTATTAAATCAGGAATTTTTTTTCTATCTGATGGCCAGTAAGTTGGGTGTCCAGAAGATAAATAATCTAGATTTTTTTCGTTCATTGCTTCATATAGTTGATTTCCTTTAGGTGTTGTTAATCTCTAACCCCATTGCAGATATGCTTAGCATTGTAGTTGCCCCCTGCGAGAAATTTAATGTCCAGCTGAATAAAATAATCGATAAATTACTGCTTTTTGATTGCGTGTTTCGGTGGACAGTATAACAACCGATATTACACAATTTCCAGACCATTCCTCTAGTCAGATATTAGTTGCTTCGATATGATCTTTATCGATGTGATCTTTATCATATTTGTTGAGTTCATAATGCTTTATAATAATAACAATAATAATTGGTTTTCCATCTGGATGTTTGGTGTCCAAAACTGAATATCCGTTGATTTTAAAAAAGGTATTTTTTGTAAAGTGCGTGTTTCTGATATTGGCATGATGTCTATATTTTGATTGACAAGCTTTGTGCTGTAAAAGACCGTTCGCATTCCATACAGCTATCTTTAGGAGCGTCATTTTTGGCTTTTGACGATGATTTGAATTAATGTGTTCATATTTTGCATCATCATGCTCGTCTTTCCATCATCATCATGAAACTTTGGATCGTTTCGGTCAGTTTCTTTACGGTTGCGTGAATATTTAATTCTTCTTCGTTGAAATGGAACTTCGTTTTTGGGGCGGTACCTTTTAGGAAGTTGGCATAGGAAACTGCTGGTTGTGCAAAACTGCTTGTAACATTCTCTAGGGCATTTTGTGTGGTTGAGTGCGCATTCGCTTGTTGGGCAATTGTACTTCTTGAAGTCATATTTCTTTGATTGTAACGTGATTTAAGCATCCGTTGCTTAGATAGCAATTTAGGATTGGTCTTACGCTTCAAATCCAGATATACATACTTTACAATCTTTACAATTTATTTTTTTGAATCATGAAGTTCGCCATAAATAACGCAAACTTCACTTAACGTGCAATAAGCTTTTGTGTGCCCTTATTCTTGGCACTTGATACATTGTACTGGTCCGGTTCGCTTTTTGGGTTCCTCTACAGTGATTTTGCGATGCAATAAATGTCTCATAAGTTATATATAATGGTTCCTTTATTTTTCTCTTCTGGCTCTAATTCTATGCGAATATAAAATTTTCAGAGTCACTGAACTTGTCGATTATATTAACGAGTTTATTATTTAACGCCTCTCTTAAATAAATTGGTGGCGGCTTTTCGGTCTTTTTAGCTGTTGTGCCATCGGCACCATCCAGTTACAAGCTAGAAAATCTATTGCCGAGAGGTATTTGATCAGCACCATATTCTAATCTAGACGCTTTTGCTAGCTAATTGCGCTGATTTCGGGCTTCTTTTACGTTTGGTCTGAACAGTACTGCATTATTCTGATTCAATGCTGGTATTGGCTGTGTTCGTTGAACAGATATTGTGTTTTTTTTTTGGAAAATAGGCCCCTTATTATTTTAGCACTAATTATTATTTGCAAAGTATAAGCACAGTAATAACAAAACATAAAAATAATTAAAAGAACTGACACTCCACTTTTTATTTTAATTTTATATTAATTATATTCTGAGCACATTTATTTTACGTCCAAACTGCACTATACAGATCTAGAATTTCGAAAAATAATTATAAAGATATTCGATCACATGGAATTTTGTTATTGAATTGACAAAGGTATACTTAAAAATGTTACACTACAATCATTTGGGCGCTTTTTTATTTTATAGCAAATGGATTACAGAACTTATTTATTTTTAATGTAATGTTTCAAAAAACATTTATTATTTTGTAGTACCAATATAACTTTTATAACAAGATAATTTAAAAAATTTGAAATATTTTCATTCATAACTCAAAATCGTCAAAAATTCAGTCAACTAGTTTCTCAAAAAAACCACAGATTAGTCTACTTAAGTTTAACCAAGTTCTTACATAAATGTTGCTCTTTCTTCCGACACCAACAGTCAAAAACGCTCAATATTTTGTGAATGACGTACGTACGTTGCGTTGCAATAATATAATAAAATCATATAGTTAGCATTACACTGCACATTTTAAATTTAAATAATTTCTTAAATAGTGAATAAAAATAAAATGTTAAAAAATCAAATAAATAAAAAAAAAACAAGCAATTAACGATGAATTATAATAGGAAGGGTGTACATAACAAAATTGGGATATTCCGATTTATTTCTTGTTATATGTATATATATTTACCAGCAACCAAAAAATTATGATTACATAATAAACAAAAAACACAAAAATTATATATATTAAAGGCGTAAAGTGTAAATAATAAGGGTGCGCCACACCAACCGTATTGTGTGATACGGCTTTTATGAATAATAAATGATTAATATTACGATGATTAACGCAAATAAATCATTTATCAAAAAATAAATATATAAAATAAAAAGCGTTTGGCGAGTCTCACATATTTTTATTATTATATAGATTTTTAGACCTTTTAACGACGTTATTGTTTGATTGATTATATTTATATAGACATTTTAGCAAAGATGAAAGATGGCGTGCTCATTATGTGTATAAGCACAAATTCCTACGAGTGTGGCCTAGATCTTAAAATCAAATATAAATACTCTGCAAATAGCATAACAAAAAATAATAATAATTGTCACCCCTATTTAGAACATGCGAATATATATATACCCTCGATGCGCACAGTATAATACATACATATTAAAAATTTATTATACGAGTATATTATGTATATATATATATATATTTTATTCGAGATGGTTGTCTGTTATCTATAATAATCATAACAGGTGTCAAATATGTTTTATCCATAATGCACAATTAATGTTAGATAAAATTCATTTGGGATTTGTGGAATAGATACACACAGATTTGCTCATCCCCGAGATCTTTCTATATGTGTGTCGTTTATTTGATGTAGATCGGTTTATCCATATAAGGAGAGCAAAATAAAAATGTGACGTGTTTTCCGCACATTTTGATTTTAGAAGGGTATATAATTACAGAATGTGATATTCTAGGGACTTTTAAACATTTTTTAGAATATGTAACTCTAAACATAAATTTATTACAAAAACTTTAATTCGATTTATTTTTTGGTTTTGTTGTCGTTGCAGGTGTGGTTTCAAAATCGCCGAGCTAAATGGAAGAAGAGGAAGAAGACAACAAATGTATTCAGAACCCCAGGTAAGGAAAATTAATTTTTACGCAAGCCATTGTTTATTCTAATCAAATACCGAATTTTGATGTATAGTTTTGAAAATAAATTTTACCTAAATGTACATAAAACACACAATTTTCAGAATTCTGATGTCTTAAATTTAATGATTTTTCAATCTGTATTTATAGATGTCGCATTACAACGCAATTAAATAAGTTCGCAGAGTTCGATGATTGAAGTTTCCTTTACCGAAATTTTAATTTTTAAATGGGGAATTTTAAAATTCCTTTACATCTTGGAATGCCTGTAACTTTTAAAATTTCGAATTTAGTTCCGAATATTACGTATATAAAAAGGGTTTTCCAATAAGAGGTTTCATTTTGAATAGGCTGCTATTTGGGCAGCTGTCATGTTTTGACATTTGACAAGTAAAAACTATGCCATTACTAAAAATGGTACCATACACGCTTCAACAACGCATTGAAATTGTTAAAATTCACTACAAAAATGGTGAAAATTTTGGAGTCACAGTTCGCAAAACTAAAGCACTTTTCGGTCGTCGTGAATGAAGCAATCGCAATTTTGCAAAAAAAGTTTCCTGACCGGGTTATTTCTCGAAGTGGTGATCACAATTAACCACCGAGATCTTGTGATTTAACACCTTTAGACCTTTTTCTTTGTGGCCACGTGAAAGATAAGGTATATGCCAAAGCTCCACAATCGATTCAAGACCTTAAAGATGGAATTCGTGAAATTATCGAGGACATACAGCCGGAAATGTACGAATTGGTCATGGACAATTTCATGAAAAGGACATGGTGCTGCAAGCGTAGCCGTAGCTGATATTGTTTTCAAATGTTAATAGAATACCTTCCTCTTTACAATGAAATAAACATTCATTGATTTCTCTTAAAAAATACTCGTTTTTTTAATATCAAAATGAAACCTCTTATTGGAAAACCCTTTATATAAACATATATACAAGTCTTGAATATTTTGAAATATTAAATTTATTTTCCGAACAACCAAAATTTTTAATAATATTTAATTCCACATCAAACTTTTTGTATGGTTCCAAAAAATTAAAATTTAAAATATTACATCGATATTTAGAATTCCGAAATTTAGAATTTTAAAATCCGATTTAAAATTCATTTTCATCTATATAAATTCTGAGGAATTTATAAAAAAAATATTTACACAATCTAATATCGTATTCTAAAATTAAAGTCTATATAGTTTTGAATCAAACTTAGGATGACTAACACAGCTGCAAATCAAAATTTTAGATACTTTTAAATTGAATGATTATAGCAACATTGCGTTAGATTTAAATATCCTTTTTATTGAGTGCCTTGAAGCTGCACCAGCCAAATCAGCCCTCCACAACGAAACCTATCCCATAATTTATTACAATTTTATTACAATTTATTACACCAAGTCCCGATTTTATTATACTTGCCGTTCGCGAGAAAATCGTGGGTGGAGTAACATCAAATTGAACCTACACCGCCACTTTGTAACTTTTGATATAATTGTGATATCAAAATGAAACTTGGGCCAGAATTTATTACAAATTTATTACAGTTCACTGGTAAGTCACCGAAAAATAAAATGTAATTATTTTGTGTAAAAACATCTTATTTTAATAAAAACCTACTGAAATTCAAAGAAAAATACCAAAATGTCGATAAAAATCACCTGTAATAATTTATTACACCAGACCGCCACCATATTTTAAATGGAACTGGATGTTGTTTACACTATACGGTACATATATACCTTGTAAAGTAGTGATTTATAATTATTTTTTGTAAAGTCTATTCCAAGTCAACGAAAAATACCAAAAAAGTCGATTTTATCACCTGTATTAATTTATTACACCAGACCGCCACAATTTGTGAAGAGCATGAAAAGAAAAATTAAAAATAATGTTTGTTGAATGTTATTTAATTAATCATCTAGCTTATCAAAAAACAAGTAGATAGCCTATATTGGCTATTCCCACGATATGTTAAAATTGTTCAATAAATCACATACATTTTCTAAATTCTAGGAATCACTTCAAAATTCAAGAATTATTTAAAAATACACAATTACTAATCAAAATTTGAAAAATCTTTAATTTTATTTATTTGAACCAATTTTACTAAAATCCAACAAATTTTTAATTTTAGTAGACTCAAGTCCATTGGTGTTAAAATGTCACCTTTTCTATAAAAATTTGAAGTAGATATAATTTCTGTAAATCGGTTTAATTAAATTCGTTCAAATTTGTTGAATTTGTTATATACGAATATGTTCTTAGTTCCTTAATTCGTAAATAATATAAATAATTCCTAAGAATCTAAAATTTAAATCTCTAAAGCTCTGAATTCTGAAATCTTTTCGTTCCTTTTTCCTAAATTTGTAAGTTTCTATATACCTCAAATCCTTTAATATCATAAATATTCAAACGTTTAAATTCTCAAATTTCGTAGTCGGAATCATATTTACAAAAGTATATAATTTCGACAATAGGTAAATCTGGTCCCAACAAATAATATAACCTCTAAACTATTCGGGATTCATATAACGTTAATAATAATGTCGGAAATTATGTACTAGGCTGAAAGATCCCAACAACCACCACATTCTCACTCACACTAACATCTGTATATTATCAACTTTATTCTATTGTAAATATCACAGTTTAATTATACCAAACCTAATCTTGCTACTAACTTAATTTATTTTCTTATTGTATTTCTCCATGGGTTTCGAACTCATGCTTAAAACTATTTCCATTCTTTACACAACTCTGGCCCATCCGCATTGTTTACTTTTCTCAATTGGCTAAAATGCCCTTTCTTAATTATATTAAATTAAATGAAGTTGGCATGGTTTTTGGTTAAACCAAGTTGGCATAGTTGTAAGTTTTATTTTTAGAACTGATTTAATTTGTTTCAATGGTTGTCAAAATCTATTAAATAATTTTTATCGGATTTTTTCCTGTCGATTGACGATTGTAAAAGTAGGCTAAGAAGCTCCTCTCGCGGAATAAATGATTATTTAAAAGAACGATCCATTTGAAGTTTGTATTGTTGTTTTTGTATTCGAAAGTAGGTGGCTGTGTGTTTTTAAACGTCAATGGATAGATAGTTTTAGTTTAGAAAAATGCTGCTACGTGGAATCCGTGATGCTCCAATCGTCAATAGCGAATATCAAATTATCTACACGGTGTTAGTTTGTATGCTATAATAGTTGCTGTCATGATAGCAATTTAAATTAGAAAGTATTTTAAAAGTTAATATATTTTAAAAGTTATAAATGTTACAAAACTACACGATTTTTCGATGACTGAAATCTATTATAAATTATTGGCCAAGCGAATTATACTTTTTAAATTATAAATTTATTTTTTAGGTGCTCTATTACCATCCCACGGACTACCACCATTTGGTGCCAACATAACAAATATAGCAATGAGCGAAGGTTTATGCGGAACATCAATGTTTGGCGGCGATCGATGGAGCGTGGGCGTAAATCCAATGACAGCAGGTAAAAATATTGTATTAACCTTTCAACTTACCGTGTTCAATTCTCCAACGTTCTACTAACTTTATAATTTAATTATGGACTTGAGGGACTTAAAACATTTTAGTTATATCTTTAATTTAATATATTTTGTGTTTAAACTATATGTATTAAGTGCCATATGTATTAAAGGTTTTGGTCAATTAAACCAATCATCATCACTGTCGTCGACATTAAATAGTGCCGGTTTAAATACTGGAATTAATATATCGTCAGCAATGGGTGCTGGAAGTTATCAACATTATGGATTAAATGCTTTGGGTGAGGTTAACTAAAATAACATTTACTAATATTGCTTTACATATTTTTTAAGTTTTCGCTTTTTGTATTCTGCATGCAAATATAGTTTTTAATACATTGTAAATAAGCCGCCATATTTTTTTGTAAAACATTTATGTAAAGTTATAGATATTTTTTTGGAATATTAATAATAACATTAGACGTATATATTTTGTGTAAAAGTAACACTAATATGTAGAAAATATCATAAACAAAAAAAAATGTTGTTTAATGTTCGTTACGCTCGTGACTTTTAAAAAATTGACTAATTGAAAATCTAAATAAAAAGTTAAGAAAAAATATAAGATATAGTATATTAATAGCACGAAGAAAAAGAAGAAGAAGTAGAAGAATTTAACAATAACATAAAATGTGACTTCAACACAAAAATCAATCAAAATGGCGCTCAAATTTTATTCAATATATGTATATTGTTGTGAAATTGGAAATAATCGTTAAATTGATTATTTAGCGAATTATTCTCGAACTAACTACATTTTTAAGTTACACATAAAGACAATAATTTAGTATCATTAAAGTCAAAGAACAACGATATAATCTAAACCAAGCCATTTAGTACACCACGACTTCTTCGAAGTTTTAGAGTAAAGGTTAGTTATAGGTATACCAGGCCTACGATGCTGAAATTCCAAATCAAACCGGAATTCTATATCGATTTACCATATTTTTAAAACGAGGACGTTCGACTCAATTCTTTAATCGAGCATCGTCGACTGTATATAATGCATTGAACACACCTCGACATTTAGGTGTATTTGAAATCAACTTAAATTGTATAATTTAAAGTTTATTCAAATGTTCGGGCTGTAAAATTTACAATTCTAATCAAACGCCACTTAAATTAAATTTTACTGAATTTTGGAATTTAATTCAAATTGCATATTTAACATTTTAAATCAAGTTGGCTTACATCATATAGATAAATTGAATTCCTACGATATTAAGTTTCGAACAGATCTTATTCTAAAATAGGCTTTCAGGTGAAAATTTAATCCATATTGACTTGAGTGAAATTAGACCTTAATGATTATTTGCTTAGTCTGTGAATTCGACTTAAAGTTGATCGATTAAGATTAATATTTGACCTGAAGCGTGTTCTCGAACTGAAAATTAAATTTTTCTTAAAATTTGAGTACGGATACTGACTTTGCATTTCCACTCAATTAAAGAACTAAAAATTTAATCGCAAACGTGATCATGGGGATACTCGCAGGACACTGCCATGTTTGGAGAACATGCGAGGAGGCTAGGTCTGACATCAAATGTCTTTTGCAGGAGCTGTTTGGAGAAGGAAGAGAATTTAGTCCACTACTTATATGTTCATGTCTGGCTTTAGCACACCGAAAGCATAGACATATGGGTAGGTTCATAATAGACACCTCTCGGATCTCGATAAAGTGCGAGATATAATACGCTACTTAAGTAGCTATAACTGGTTCCACTAAGAGTAACAGAGAAATAAGATCCTGTGTTATCACAATTTACTGTCACCGGTCTAAGTGTGCCGTAGCAGTCACTCTAACCAAAAACGATATGTATATATATACATATGTATATACATATATATATGTATATATATATATATATATATATATATATATATATATATATATATATATATATATATATATATATATATATATATATATATATATATATATATACATATATCGTTTTTGCTGAACAATTGCACTAAGTAAATGTTCTCACTTATTTCACATCCGTCACATCGTCATCATGAGTGAGAGAAATAAAGTGAAAAGATTTTGATCAATGATTATTTAAGTGGAATAGTATAACCAGTGTTATGAATCAAGAGCGAATTACAAACCAAAGGTGGTGCAATAACAAAAAATTATTCGTATATATCTTATAAAAAAAAATCAAATTTAATTGAAGATTTGTTTTTTTTTAATTTAATTCTTCTACGCAGTTGGCTTTCTATAGTCTTAACTTCTAAATCGAGAATTCATGGCTGCTGTAGATCCATTTTTAATAGTCCTTTTGCACATTGCATACTCACCATGTCAGAGCCTGCAACACTAACTTGAATCGATGGTATGAACCGTGGACTCTTCACCCTCAAAAGGGGGTCTCCAGAAATCAAACGTGAAACTGTATTTTAAATAAAATTTACAGAGTTATAACTGATTATGAATTTGATATTTTGGCGTTGTGCTGCCTATATTTATGTAAACTAATTTTTACATAACAAGTTAATTTCATATGAAAACAAAAATGTATACGATTTTTTAAATATATTGATTACTAATAAGAGCTATGTCATCTGTCTCATATAATAAAACATGTAATCCTAATTAAATATAACACATTTGTTTGACAAAATTTCACTAATTTGAACTAGCCCATGCTACGAGTACTACAATGAATGAGACAAATATTTTCAACGCCTAGTTTTAATAGCTTGTAAGCACTAAAACATAGAACGGTTTAAATGTGACGCTCATTTTAATATCGAGTGATAGAATTAAAAATGGATAAAGATAGAATAAAAATTAGGGCTTCAAGAATTCAACAAAACATCAAAACATCGACTTGCATTTTTATACTAAGTTTCTAGGCTAAATAAAACATTAATGCTTTTCAAAAGATTTTGTTCTAACTTTCTAAAAAGATACCGAATTGTAGGCTTTTGCAAGTCCACAGTTTCAGAAAGGTTATTTTTCACAGGAATTTGGGAATTTAACCACTAAAAATGGTTATTGTAATTAATTACAACTTTGAGATTCAAAATTGTGTAACTTCAACATTTTAGTTGAACAAATGAATTTTAAAATTTTATATTTTGTTTTTGACTTTACTGATGCATAAGATACGGCTCTGCTTACCAGTGACAAGAAAATGAATCCCTTCAAAAACAAAGTATAAAGGTATGAACGGAACTAAAGATACAGCGACAAAAAACATTTGCCTGTTTTTAAGCGTTATTTAATTAAATTTCACTTTAATTCCGTAATTCTCATTTTCTTATCGTCGGGAATTCAGACGTAAACAGCACTCTTGAATATAGTGTTTGTTTTGTTTGCTATAGTGTTTGCACTGAAATTTGGTCTGTGTTGTATAAGACAAATATTTATACTCATCCGTCCACATCCGTCCACTAGCACTACGTTGGTGTTAGTCAATGAATAAGCAAAATCTAAATAAATCGGGTTTTCCAATAAGATCTTTCATTTTGAATAGCCTGCTATTTGGGCAGCTGTCAATTTTGAAGCTGTCATCTTTTGACATTTGACAAGTAAAAACTACGCCATCACAAAATGGTATACGATGCACGATTCAATAACGCTTTGAAATTGTTAAAATTCACTACAAAAATGGTGAAAATTTTGCAGTCACAGTTCGCAAAACTAAAGCACTTTTCGGTCGTCGTGTAGCACCTTCTCGGCCGGCAATAGTAAAACTGGTGAAAAAATTTGAGTTGTTAGGACAAGTTACTGTGAAGATTCGAAACCGATGTCCGTCGCTTCAAGAACAACTGAGAATATTGCTGCTGTAACCCGTAGTGTTGAGGAAAACCCAGATTTGTCGATTTCTCGTCGATCTTTGGATTCCACAAATGACATTACACCGTATTTTACATAAAGACTTAGGTCTTAAGGCTTTTAAAGTTCAGTTAACACAAGAACTCAAGTCGATCACCATAAACGTCGTATCTTCGCTGATCGTTCAATTGCATCAAAATGATCCGGATTTTCATCGAAAAATCATCTTGTGTGATGACGCCCATTTTCACGTCGGACGCTACGTTAATAAGCAGAATTGTCGCATTTGGGGCTCAAATTCAAGAATGATTGTTGAAAAGCCTCTCCATCCTGTCACTATTTGGTGCGGTTTTTGCGATGGCGGTCTGATTGGCCTTACTTTTTCGAAAATGAGGCTGGTGCAACTGTTATGATTAATGATTTTTTATGGCCGAAATTGGAAGATATTGATGTGGACGACGTTTATTTTCAGCAAGATGGCGCTACGTGCCACACAAGCAACGAAACAATCGCAATTTTGTAAGAAAAGTTTCCTGACCGTGTTGTTTCTCGAAGAGGTGATCACAATTGGCCATCGAGATCTTGTGAATTAACACCTTTAGACTTTTTTCTTTGTGGCCACGTGAAAGTCTATATGCCAATGCTCCACAGTCGATTCAAGACCTTAAAGGTGGAATTCGTGAAGTTATCGAGGACATACAGCCGCAAATGTGCGAATTGGAAAATTTCATGAATTAGATATGGTTTTTCGATATCGTTTTAAACATTCATTGATTTCTCTTAAAAAATACTAGTTTTTTTTTAATATGAAAATGAAACCTCTTATTGGAAAACCCTTTACATTTTATTGATTGGTGTCCTAGATTAAATTTTATTACATGCAGAAAAAATTTGTTTCAATTTTAATAACAAATTAAAATGTCAAAAAACACGTAATCAAAATCGGGTTAACATGATTATTTTCAGAAAAGCGACGTGGTCTTAGATTAATTTTGACCGCAGACTCAAAAGTCAAATAGCATTTTTAAATAGAAATGTTTCAAAACTTATATCTGCATATATGTTGTTTACCCGCAGGCCGATCGATCCGATCGGTAGCACTTTAACGCCAACAGGATTAAAAAATTGTCGCTAAAGAGTTAATCTCACTATACCGACATTGTTTCTGTTTGCATCGAATACTTTCTGCGCATTCCAATTTCACAGGCGTCTCTCTTCTTTGGTTGTATATATTATGTAGGTGTGTTTAAAATTGAATTGAAATAATGTCAAACTTTTGATTACAGAAATATCGAAATTCGAATTTTGACGTGTGATTTTAAAACAAATATGTTTGTACAATAACATATCTGCTAAAATTGGCGGCATTTTGTTTAATCAATCGGTTTCGCAGAGTTCGCTCGTTTTCAAATTTAGACCATGCATTTATATAATAACATAACGATAACAGGATATTACAAAAATTTGTGTCGTGATACAAATAAATAAAAAATGTGCTTAATGGAAAATTTTAAATTAACTGTAACAAAAAAGAACAAACAAAAATTGTCACCTAACATATGTACATATATATTTGAATATCGCGCGAGATGACCTCAAGGAACATTTTAAAAATAATATATATATATATATATATATATATATATTTTTGGTGTGAAATCAATCAGTCACGATCTCCACAAGAAATGAAAATTGATTTTATTTTATAATATTTACATAATTCATTTAAGATGGTTTAACAATACATGACCGCGCATATAGCCATATATATGTACATATATTTAGAGACCATATAGAATAACCTAATCTATAATAGTAATGCATGCACGAAACCAAGATGTACTCGTGCATGACAATTTCAGGACAATTAACCAACAAAACAGTTATATACATATAATATGCGCTTATGTATTTATGTACATGTATGTAAACTAAATCATTTAAAAATGATGATACGTTGGTTTGCTATACGTGCTTTAGATGTACACATACGGTAGTACATTCAACTTGATTAAATATTGATACAAAAATTATTTAAATTTTTTTTGAGAATTTTTTTTTTTTTTTGTGTCCATCCGTCAATAAATATTTAATAGTTGTTAATTAATGACAACAACATATATACGCCAACGAAATAAAAAATTAAACATCAATCTTAAGAATCTGTATGTATACACATACATATAGTGCTATACTGTTAATTTTTTGATCTTATTTTTTGGTAGAAGTGGCCGGTGGTGGAGGGGAACCATATATAACAAAAAATAAGATGTGAAACGACAAAAATTGTGCGTCAAATTTCAAAATATTTAATTTTCCAATAAATCCATAGTTGTTAATTAATTTTTTATAAATAAAATTAATAAATAAATAAAAGTTCTAAATTTTAAATTTCTTCTTATTCTTTTTTTTCAATTGTATAGGTGATTCTATGATGTATCAACATTCTGTAAGTAGTGGTGTTGCTTGTTCGGGTAGTTCGCCAACCACTTCGACACCACCAAATATAAATGCATGTTCATCAACAACACCACCGTTAACGGCTGGTGGACAACAACAGAATCCTAGTCAAAATGAAAATAGTGGCAATAATAATAATGAAATGGTAAGTGTATGTAATCGGAAAACAGTTTTGTATAGCAAATTGGAATTTTCTAAGGTGCATGAAACTGTGATCTATAGTAGAAATACCTATTTCAGTTTTACAAAAAATCAATGGAATTTCAGTTCTATCTCAGCTGAGAAACAATGTTCAAAATAATTATTTAAATTGTTAAAACAAAAACCCAACCACTTCCCGGGCCGTCGTACTAAAAGTTTTCATGTACATATTTTTTGTTCACTTTCTATCAAATGTTTTTTACAATAATTTATGTTACAATTACATGAAACTATTGGCGCTATAGTCATATTTGTATATACTTCGGTAGTGGATTATGATGCGTGTGAAAGCGACCATCTCTTTTTCTAAATTTAAATTTGAATTCTTTTATTGCGATCGATATTCTGCAATCGAATTCGTTGAAATCGCTAGAGAAACATAGACGTAAACATTTTTCTAGTCTTCTAAGTAAAATACGATCCCAGGGCAGTTATGAGTTTGGTAAAACAACTGATAATTTTTAAAATTATAAAAACAAAAATTATATTTTATTTATCACATTTAAACATATATAATTACAATAGAGTATGTATTTACATTCGTTAATGATGATGATGATCGGGACTGGTACTGGTGACGATGATGCAGCAATGATGTAGATTATCAAAATCAATGTACGTTTTAATTTTAACTTCAAATTAATTCTTAATTTTAAAACACGTATAATCTTATATAAAATAGCGTGGTTTTTCTAAATACTGTTCCGGATGTTTTAATTTTCCAACCCGCACCACCTCAAAATATATCGGTATCGGCTGCAGAGCTAATTTATTGTAAAAAAAAAAATTCTGGAAAGGTGCTCAGGATCACGGGGAATTATTTCTGGAATTTTTCGGTAAAATCTCCAACTGCTAAAGCTAGTTTTCGAGAAAACCCAAAATGTGAATGAAGCAGAGATTTACCAAAATATTTAAACAATTGGTTGTTTATTCAGAGAGCATCCAAAAACAAAAATTTGGATACACACAATCATGTAAAAATATTCTACTCTTCATTTAGTCTTACTACACCAATTTATATTTGCCATGTTACATTTCCCATGTTTTTATACATACTGCAATAATATAGTTTTATGGTTTCTCTCGATTCAAACTAATTTGAAACCTTTAAGAAATTATGCAAAATTTTCTGTAGAATTAATTTTTACATCCGTCACAAAGTTGTTGTACACAATTTTCATAGAAAATTTGAGGTTATATTAAATTCACAGCTTAAAAGCAACCTTAGCACTAAATTATCTTACTAAATTAAAGAGTTTGAGTTAAATAAAACAGGAGGCTTAAGCAGTGGTTGACTGGGCCAGTAGTGTGTTCATAAACTCGACATTGTAACAATATTGTTAACAATGACTGTACTAAAGCGTTCATAAACTGCGATTGTAACAACAGCCATGTGCTTTTTGTTGTTAATAAACCCTAATCAAAATTTCCCCTTATTGTTAGAAACGTCATTACCCACTCTACTCGATACTGCCTTTCTATACGTCAAAAGCATTTGTTATTTGCTAAAATAAATAATTCCGGCCAAAACACGCATCTAGGAATTAATAGTAATGGATATCTTATATACCCATTAAGTAATAAGTATGTCTTGATCGAAGTCAAGACATATGTTGTGTAATTATTAAATTATAGCAATTGATTTTTCTTTTGATGTTTTCAACAATATCGTTGTTAACTATATACGTCATTTAAACAATGACAGTCGTAACAATATTGTTACAATGTCGAGTTTATGAACACACTCCAGCGGGACATAGGAAAATTCTAGATGTTTTTAAAAATCATATAAAGTAAAATGCAATTTTGGGCCAATTCAAGCGGTCATGAAAAAATTAATTTAAAAAATTATACTGAATAAAGCTGAATTATTATTTTTTCTATTTGTGCCTACTTTGAAACTAAAATTTGCGAATTATATTATACAGTAAAAATGTGGACCAATTAATTATGCGTTATGCTTCTTATTTCCCGAGATTTTCGTTAAGTGGTTAGAATAAGTTGCAGATTGGGTTTACATTCCAATATAATTTGTATTCTTAGGTTTCGGTTAACAGATTTACATCGATATTTTACTCTTGTGAACACACAACACACCCGGGTATTACAATTTTCGGCCGTAAAAATCAAACTCATAGGGATTACCCTTCGAGCTGAAGTGCTAAGTGCCTGCTTAGAAACAAATAATATTCATTTAAAACAAAACAAACTTTAATTTTATCATTTAGAACGTTTTGGAACCCAATTTACATTATTTATTACGTATTTATAAATTCTCTTTTTAATTTAATAACTTTAATAACAAGCGAGCAGAAATCAAAGAAGCTTATTATATGTTATTTAACCTTATAAAAAAGTGTTATACATATATTTTAGATTTGTTTCTGCGATATATGTATAACACTATGTATATGAACAGGTTCAAGTAAGACGTGGTACAGTAAAATTTGCACACAATGTCGCTTTTTTTGACGAACGCACCAAATCAAATAAAAAAAAACAACATGAATTGTAATTTGCCGTTAAGTTACAAAGCAGGCTGTGTAATATTTATTTGTTTTAAATCAGTCGTTTGCAAAATGTCATCAAATCCAGAGATAGTACGCAAACAAATTGTGCAATTTTATTTGGAAAATCAAAGTCTCACATACAAATCCATCGCAAAAAAAGCTAATTCTACATATTCTACCGTTAGAAGGACTATAATTCGGTTTATGGAGACTCAGAGCGTCAATAGAAAATTTGGAACAGGCATATCGAGCCATATTGATAAAACATTGGAAACTAATTGGAGCGCGTACCACCGCTCTGAAAAACAATCCAAACCTATCTCTGAGGGATTTAGCGAAAAAAAATAACACAAATCATGTGCGAATTCTTCGAATTAAAAAGAGGTGTGATTTTCGATCGTTCAGTAAATTCAAAGTACCACGGCGTGAAGATAAACAACAAGCTACGGCAATCCGACGAAGCCGAATGCTGTACAAACTTTTGGTGGACAAAAAAGATGATTGTTTGGTAATCGATGACGAAACCTACGTTAAAGCTGATTTCAAATCTCTGCCAGGTAACCAATATTATTCTGTAAAGGATAAACTGAGTGTCGACATGAAATTTAAAATTATCCAACATGAAAAGTTTCCGAAAAAATACTTGGTTTGGCAGGCTATTTGCCAATGTGGCTCTAGAAGTGCTCTGTACATCACGCAAGGGACAATATCTTTGGAAAATTACATTAAAGAGTGCTTCCAAAAGCGACTCCTGGCTTTTTTACGTGGGCACCAAGTTGGTACTTTGTTTTTGCCTGATCTAGCGTCAAGTCATTACTCTAAAAAAACATTAGAACGGTACGAATCTAACAACGTGTGTGTTGTTCCCAAATTTGTCAATCCGCCCAACTGTCCTGAACTTCGTCCAATCGAACGATATTGGGCAATAATGAAAACTAAATTGAGAAAGACGCACAAGGCAGCAAAGAATATGGAATATTTAAAAAAATGGATAAAAAGTACGAATTTGGTTCCAAATTCATCTGTGCGTGCCTTAAAGGTGACCGTCCGCTTCAAAGTTCGACTTTTCAGCCGGCAATTAATTAATAAATAGTTTAGATGATTTTTCATTAATAACAAATATTTAGGAACATAATGGAATAAAGAAATTAAAAAATTCGTTGTTTATGAAATACTTATTGCCGTTTTAGAATTTGCAAATTTTACTGTAACACGTCTTATAATAACGAATCTGCGAAACAAGATAATAGATTCTTTGAATTAATCTTTGAAAATTGTTCGCTCTAACCGAGACTTGAACTCAAAAGAACACCAAAGTCAATATGACTATACCCACTTAAACCCCGCCGTACAATTACTACATTACTGCTACAACCATCCTTTATACTATATTTGACTAGAGAAAATTGAAATTTTGACAGAAGGTGAAGTGAATCAATATTTACAAGAATAAATTAACCCATAAACATTAATTTCAAATATATGTTAGATATAGCATCTTATTTCGTCGTTAGGTGTTTTGCAACTATTTTTATTTTTCATACTAAATGTATGACAAAATTAACTATGTATATACCCGGGAATGCCTTGTTTATGTGAAGTATAGTTCAATGCTCTAATTGGCACAAAAGGTTAATGGCATCCGATGGAATTTAAATTACAACGTAAATAGTTGTTTCACTTAATAATTTTTAAAGATTAAATATCCCTTTTTCCCCATATATTAGAAAAATGATATCGTAGCCAAACATATGTAGCCATTAATTATTTAAAGAAACAATACGAGTATGGCAAAAGCTTTACAAAGAACGCGTTGTTAAGATCATATAACTACAAGAATACATTTATTCGGTGTGATTTGAATTCTACTATTTAGCGTCAAAAAAAATGTAAAACTATCACATAAACTGGTATTATACAGCTAGTGAATCTATTGTTCTATAGCTCGATTAATCAAAAATGTACATCACTTAAAGCGACTCAAAAATACAAAATAACAAAATAAGTTATAACGTTGGTAATTTGTGAAAAAACATATGTGTTGGAGTGTTTCAAATCGATCACAGATAAAAACTGTTACACTCATTTTTTCGAATAGGGATAATGGTATATGGTGTGAAGTCCCTTATTATGGTGGAATATAGACTTAAAATTTGAAAGCACTAAAATAACTGCTATAAATCAATATTATTAAGGTATTTACTCTTAGAAATATCAGTTTACATGAAACAAGCGGTATCTTTATGTCCAGCCTGCTTTGGGATATAAGGCGTGCTGTACCCTTGCAGGCCAGCTTATCTGCCTTTACATTCCCTGCGATATTGAAGTGCCCTGGCACCCACGTCAAGCGGATGTTGAACTGTTCAGCCATCTCATTTATAGATGCCAGACAGTTGTGGGCTGCCTTCAACGTCAGGAAGTATGATAATGATTGTAGCGTTTTAATAGCAGCCTGGCTGTCCGTAAAAATGTGAATATCCCTCGTAGATATTACATCATACTTCAACCATTTCATGACTTCCATTATCACGATATGCTCAGCTGGTGCTGAATTCGGGAAGACGAAAAGAGAGGTTGACCCTTACTGTCTCACAGAATACTGCGTGCCCACTCAGAGAGGTAGCCAAGTGAGTATTGCATGCGCTCACTCAGCGTGCAAGGATATTTACCGAAGGCCGCAATAGCAACATCATCCGCGTAGGCAACCATCTTAAAGTTTTGCCCTTCCAGGTTTAGTAATAGGTCATTTATGACCAAGTTCCAAAGAAAGGAGGATCAAACTCCACCTTGCTATCTTCCCCTACTCACGTATCTGCTGGCAGACCTCCCACCCAGATGAGCTGTTGCGAACCTGCCCCTAAGCATTTGATCTATCCAACCTCTGAGTGACCCGTCTACACCGAAGCACGCAAGGGCCACAGTGATTGCCCCGATCTGACGTTGCTCTCTATATCTATGAAAGTTACCATGGAATATTCCTTGTATTTAAAGTAATTTCTCAATAAGGCCAATAAGGGAGAGGAGAGCTGTTTCCACCGATCGTCCCTTACAATATGCGTGTTGAGATCCCGACAGCTCGCTTAAGATTGAGCCTCTATTTGTGTTTCCAGTGATTTTAACAGAAAAGAGGATATGCCTATAGGCCTAAAGTCTTTGGGATAGCAGTGAGAGCTTTTTCCCGCCTTAGGTATAAATATTACTTTTACTTCAGCCTTCGCTCATATTTTTCCTAGGAATGTGACAGAGTTCTAAGATGCCTTTGAAGATAACTTCCAGCCAGGGTAGGGTTAAGTCAATAGTTCGCTGGATATGCGCGGGGAGAATGCCATCAGGTGCTGCCGATTTGTATGGCTTAAAACTGTTTATTTCCCATAGGATATTCCGCCCATTTACTATATGACTTACGGGGCATATACCCCTATTTATCGTGGGTCTCTCTGGAGCTGACATGCGTTTCTACTAGTAGCTCCAGTGATTCCTCACTACACGTAGTCCATGAACCATCAGGTGGTTGTAGATAGCTCGGGATGGAAGGACTAGAACATAGTACTTAGCGTACCCTGGCCGCCTCCGAGGACTCCTGCATATTACCACAGTAGAGCCTCCAGGCCCTCGTTTTGGCTGCTCTTAGCTCGCACTTGTAGGTTTTGAGGAGTTCCTTATAGCCGTTCCAATCTGCAGCAGCATTTGTGTTCCTCGCTTTCTTGAACAGTCCTCTGCATTTCATACGAGTACCTTGAAGTTCTCTCGACCACCAGGGTGGCCGGGACTTACCCAAAGGCCTGCTGATAGGACATGCACCTAACACGGTTTTGTTAAAAGCAACAGATAGCTAGGTTACTAGAACATGAAGCTCTTGAGTAGATGCAGGTGGGTTTGGAACCGATACTGGTTATGAATTACCAAGAATTACTGGAGATAACAGTTGTCAGAAAAGGAATGGTCTTCGGACACTTTCCAGTTCAATACCCGCTTCTTAATAAAAATTGAGAGAAGTGTGATGTCTAGCAAGTCTTGTCTATTTTTAGTAATAAAGATTGGCTTACGCCCGATATTTCATATATTTAGTTAATACTTAAAATAAAATTAAATAGTAATTCACCTCGCCTGTTGATATTTGTACTTCCACAAATTGAGTAATGCGCATTAGCATCAATGCCCATGGTTATTGCACTGCCTTACCTACCTGGTGGTATATACTTTCCTCCTGGTATGGTAGGTAGGCCGGCAGGCCGCTATAAGCCAGAGATTTTGCCACCACTACATCAGCGTTGCTGTAATTTAGTAGTATAAAAATATTCAAATTATTTCTAGCGAGAAGGCAGGAATGTATCTTACCTTTTTATTTTGCATCGTGCAATATTTTGTATTTGGGAGTTCTGAGCCCCAGTACCAGTCATCACTGAAACAAGGTTCCTGGACCAGAACCACATCAATGGAATCGGATTCCATCTTGAGCAGAAGGGCCGCCGAGGCATGATGGAGGTTGATCTGAAGGATCTTAACAATTAGATAGTGCTTACCCCACCACTGTTGAGTCAGACTCCGCCTCTGACAGCGATTCGTCCATTTGGAGCGCACAATGCAGCCCCAAGGATCTCGACAACTCCAAGTCTACGGATAGTGTTTTATGGGCGTCTTTCGAAATGCTCTGAACTTCTGGTTCACCGACACCAGGCGGGAGTCCACAAGTGGTTTCCCCACCTGCTTTCGATGCCCTAGTTCTGCTGGCTTCATCGCATTTATAAACCTTGAGCGTAATCGCTCCAAATCCATAGCTGACTAAGCCGCCAAATTTTTCCAGAGCACCCAAGAGACCTCTTAATGATGATAACAGCCGATATGTGATCTGATTCCGCCTTTATCTCCTCTAACCTGGTAATCTTTCAAGGTCGTTGGCAGATCCAGATTGCTGATTTTCAGAATTTCCAGGATCTCCTTTGGATTGCTTGACTCCGCAGGGATCCAAACTCGTGCCCTAGGCCTGCAGGGAATTTCTTCCCTCGGCATCATTTCCAATTTGGCCCCCGGCCAGACTTCACCCAGGCTGCCGATCACCTTTTTGTAGAGGGTCTCAGACCTTTTTATCGGCACTGGCAGTCAGTTTAACGTGCCCCCAGTGCCACCCTCCGTCTCGGCAGGACGGAACAGATCCCGGATTCTCCCGTGCAGAGATCCGCAGTACACAGGTAAGGAGAGCGCCAAGTATCCGGATACACCGTTAGAGACTGGGCTAGTTTTAGACTGGGCCCCCAGCCTGGCGGGTTATCAACATGGTAGCGCCGTGGTTTCGCCTAGTACACCACATAAACATGGTGTACCAGTTGTCCGGTGGTCACTCCCGGAGGGAGGCAACACGCACACTTGTGGAAGTCCCAAAATACGGAGCTGGCAACAAGTACTAACTTGATTCCCCCAAGACAGCTTCGCACCAGACCACCTCACTGGGCTTATCTATATTAACACAGTTTTGTTAAAATAAATGAAATGTGTAATTGGTTTTTATTGGTTGTATATACTCGTATGTATATGTATACGTACAGAAGTTTTTTTTTTAATGTTACCTTGCTAAACTTATGTGCCAGTCCAATAATTACTGTAAGCGCGGGCTACAACTAACAAAACTATTTGAACACCGATTTGAATCAGTTGTCCCAAGAAGAAATTTTACCAATTTAACCAGCCTACAATTTTGTACTTTTGTTAGTTGATAGGTTAAGTATTGTTTACCAACGGTATTCAGTACACATAATTGCATTTTCCCTCGTTTTTTTAATAAATTTGCTGTTTTGACGTGTGTCGCTGATAGCGCTAGTATTTCATTTGTTTTTATTCGGAATTGCCTAAAAAAAATTTATTGTGTGACCACCATTTGCTCTAGTTCTAAAATAGTTCACCCGATGTCAAACACTTTAAAGGCGAATACATTTTTCAGTTTGTGATTTTTTGATTGGGCATTTTGCAAGCTACATTAATTGAATTTTAATGATATGAGGATTTTCTTTTTAAATCTCTGTAAAATCGTATAGATAAAATAGATCAGGGAAATAAATTATAAAATTCCCAATTTATTTATTTGATTGTTTAGAATATTGTAATTTAAGTAGCACAATGCGTAATTCAATTCCCAAATTCCATTTTATATATTACATTTGATTACATATTATCGAATTTTAGTTTTTGGTTAATACGAGGAATAAATTTTTTAATATTTAAATTGTATTCTATATTTATAGTTAAGCTAATAGTACGCATTTCAAATTAATGTAATAAATATTCGACTTACCTGTACGTAGAAACATGAACATTTCGTTTAAATGTTCGAAAAAATGGCTTAAAAAATTTCTAAGTTCCACACCAAACTTCTCGGAGTGAATCATTAATGAATTGATTGGATATTTTTATTTATCGAACAAATTTATAACCAAAAACCTTTAAAAATTTGATTATAAATATCAATTCTTTTTATTTTATTCATTTTTAGTCGGGCCAAGCAACAAATCACCATATCAACAATAATAACTGTCAAAATCTGCCAACAAACACCGATGGTGATGAAGATGTATGGCGAGGCCATAGCATAGCGGCGTTACGAAGACGTGCATCTGAATTAAATGCAACATCAATACCATCATATTTACACTCACACAATTACGAACATCATAATTCGGTTTATTAGAACAACAAAATAATAGGTGAATCGATCTAGGCCCGGTTCTTCAATGCTGATTTCACAAATGTTAAATACCTATCGAGAATTTCATCACCGGTTAAATTTAAGTTAAACCTTTAACTTTGTTTAAATAGTATCGAAAAATCGGGCCTTAGAAATCAATATCAAGTCTATAATTAACTAATTGCAGCAAACCCAAAACAAAGTGAATAAAATAAGCGCAACCAGTTAATCAGAAAAATTACAACATAAAAGATATTTTTTTATTTTATATAATATGTATATAATATATATATATATATATATATATATATATATATATATATATATATATATATATATATATATATATATATATATATATATATATATATATATATATATATATATATATTTAATTGCATAATTAATTATTATTTCTATTATATATTTTTTTTTTTTTTTTTATTATATTATTTTTTGAATTAACAAACATTAAAAAATGAATATATAAATAAACGTTTAAGTTTACAGTGCTATTAATAAATATAGTTAGATAATAAAAATAAATAATAATTAAACAAAATTTATATAAATAAATGAATATTATAATGGAAAATAATAAAACAAAAATCAGAAGAGTAATTAAATTTATTTTTTTATTATTTTGTACTTATTTAATAAATATATACGGGTGCTGTGCTTCCTGTAAATTATTATTATATATTTTTAATAGTTTTTGTTTTTTTTAATTATAAATATACATTTTCTTTTCTTTCTTTTTTTTTTGTAATATTTAATATATTTAAAACTAATTGTTATTTAAATAAGACATAGTTTAAAATTTGAAACGAGCAAAAATAAACTAGTTAAATCAAAAACAATGCACTTTTGATTTAATTTAATTAATTTTGCAATTTTAAACACAAATAAACCATCCAATTAAAAAATTTAAAAATAAAACAAAATACAATTTCGGAGACTTAAAAAATGTATACGATTTTTATTTAAAATAAAATTTAAAAAAAACAATATTTTAAATTAATTTAATAAAAATAAAAATATTTATTGATATTTTTCTTTTGTATAATTATTTAATATAATATATATTTATGAAAAAATAAAAAATAATATAAAAACAAATATAAATAATAATTATAAAATTTTTAATTATATAAATAAATAAATGTACAGAAAATTAACAATTGTATACGATTTATTAATATTAATAAAATTAATATAAATAAAATTTTAAAACAAACACACTAATAATTAGCCTATAAGTAATTCAAAAATTAATTAATTTCATAAATGTTTATATAATATACATACATATATACAATATAAATAAAACTAAAATATAACGGAATTATTAAAATTATTTATGTTTTTATAGTTTAAATTTATAAATTTTTCAAAAACGTTTTCATACAACGAAATTATTAATTTTTTTTTTATAAGTTAAATTAAAAATCAATTTCGTTGATAATTCCAACAACAATAATTAAACACAAAAATAAATAATTAACAATTATGTTTTGAGCAATTTTTTAGTTTTATTTTGTATTTTAGTGAAAAGGAACCACAAAAAGACAATTAATTAAAATATTATAATTGCATATACATATATAAATAATTAAAACTTCTTCTAATACACTATTACCTATTATTATTAATTAATTATATTTGGAAAACAAGAAAAAAAAAACAAAAAAACTATAATTAATATAAATATTATTCTATATAATAAATAATAATAACAAAAATGTTGTAGTTATAAATTTAAAAAAGGAATTAATTAATTAAAATTAACTAATAAATCTGTTGTGCGATGAAATTATAATTAATTATTATTTTAATTAAACAACAACAACAAAATGTGAATGAAAATAAACAAACAAAAAAATGGAAATAAAAATTATTTAAATAAAAATAAATTTTAAAATCAATTTTTGCGGTTTTTAATTTGAAAAAAAAAATCTTTTAATGACTATTTCCACAAGAACTTGTTATTCTTTATTCAGTTAAACTGTGCATCGATTCAACTCAAGACAATTAGAGACAATTAAACGAATTTACCGACGAAAAAAAATCTCCAAGACTATAATCCCAATATTAAAGTCCCTAAATTCACATGCACACAACCTTAAAATTATCTACTTGAATATCAATAAATGTATTCCTTCCATGTGTGTAGTTCAAATCCCATTAAAATGGTCAACAAACCTAAAATGATTATCAGTCCCGTCAACCACGATTTTTTATGATAAAAAATAAAATGTTCAGAAAATACTTTATTTTTTTTTTTTATCATAGAGATCAATAATCAATTCCATTTTTTAATCTCATCACATCTACTTTATCAAATTGATTTTGATGTATGTAAATTACAGAAAATTGTGTACATATCGATCGGGGATGAATTGAATTGAGCGAGCAGGAGTAAATATACATAGATATTGCAACAAAAACGAGAAAATGAGATACCGAAAAATTATATCTCAGATTTCTTAAATTTTCAATTTTTAAAATTCTTAATTCACAAATTGCCAATTTTTGTTAAATCTACTGTTATAAAAGTAAAACAATTCAAATAGTTGAACATTTGTTAATTAATAAATAAATTTTGATAATTTGGAAATACTTATATAAACATTTTAAACTTTCAATAAAACGTTCAGCCAAATTGGTTGTAAAACATAGTAGTTCATTATATACTTTCTAAAAAAAACTTAGAGATTGATAAAATACCGAAGAATTCAGAATTTGATAAAGTTTCAGAAAATTCTAAATATCAACATTTTAAAAATTCTAAAAATTAGTTTTAACAACATTTTCTGAATTATATTACCATAAACTCCCTAAATTTAGTTAAATAAGCTCGGATTATGGTGTGTGCCTGATACCAAAATTTTCGACTATGTATTACAGAATTTTCATTTCAAAACATCATTATGCTACTCACCACCAGGCAATTAGCGAAGTCTCCTCGAGAGGATACTTTTCAATTTAGTTGTAATTTTTAATGCAATTGAGGTAGCGAGATAGGGCTTGGGCCATAATTTATTACAAATTATTTAGTAAAATGCCGAAAATATTTATGTAACTATTTTGTTATGTAAAGTTTAATAGAAACTTACTGATATTCAAATAAAAATACCAAAATGTCAATTTTATCACTTGTAATCATTGTTTACACTATATACGCTACAATATCAGAAAAGTCGATTTTATCACCTGTAATAATTTATTACACTAGACCGCCACTATATTATGGATAGAACTGGCTATTGTTTACACTATCCGGTATACATATAAATTGTAAAGTGGTGTAATTTAATTATTTTGGGTAAAAATCAACGTAGCTTAGTGATTACAAGTGATAAAATGGACATTTTGGAAAATTTATTTGAATATCAGTATGTTTCTATTAATCTATATAAGTTTATTTTTACATAATAAATTAGTTACATAATTTGTTTTGACGTCTTACCAGTTTTAACTGTTATTAATTTGTAATAAATTCTGGCCCAACCCCGATATCACAATTGCATCAAAAGTCACAAAGGGCGGCGGTGCAGAGAGGGATGGGCGAGGTAGATTACGCCATGTAATTTATGCTGTTGTCAACACGTAAAATATAACGTAGATTACTTGGCAGTGTTTTTTATCAACGTCGACAGATAAAATAATGTCAACAACCTACGATATTTTAGAGATTTGAAATCGAATGCGGCAATTCGCGGGAGTATTTTCTAAAAGCGATTATCTAGAGGTGATTTTTTCCTTTGTTTCTTTTTGACAAATTACGCATGATTAGTTTCAAACTGTCATCGTGTTTTTATTTAATCAGTATTGTTTTCCATTTCGTCATGGAAAGACTGAGCCCGGCATAGCGTCTACAAATTGTTCAGCTTTATTACGAAATTCAGCGTTCTGTGAGGAATGTGTTTCGTGCACTATATGGAAATACCATCGAAAAGTTTGAATCACAGTTTACAGTATTGGATGATACGCGACTAAATAGACGGTTTGGTGTGGTTTATGCACCTGTGAAATCATTCATCCATATTTCTTCAAAAAAGAAGACAGCCGGGACGTACCTGCGAATAATGCTCGTTATTGCGCCATGATAACGGAATATTTGCTGCCTGAAATTAAAGCCCGAGCTCGACGACATTTGGTTCCAAGATGTCGGCGCTATTTGCCATTTAACACGCGAAGCAATGTACATTGAGTCATGGCTTTTGCATTGATGGATTCGAGTTCAATTCTCCCCAGCGTCAATACTTTTTTAATTAAATTTCTTCGGCAAGTATAAGACCCATCTCTTGTGTATGACCGTAATGAAAATGTAAGAGACATCTTTTCTGTATGACCGTAATTTAAATGTAAGAGCCATTTCTTGTGTATTTATTTCTTGTGACCGTAATGAATTCTCTATTCCTGTTGCTAAAATTTTCAATTTTCTCTATTGAATTGGCAAACATAATAGATTTGTATAGCACCAATATTATGTACGCCGGTGGTCCAGTAAGCAGAGTCGTTGCATTTGGAATTATGAACTTGAGTTCAAGCCTCGGTTTTGGCATTAAATAGTTTTTAATTTAATTTCTCGCTTCAATTGGCAAATATAAATATATGAAATTAAATCAAAAAATGTTTGGTTCGATCGAGAATCGAACTTAGGTCCATAAATCCAAAGTCACTGACTTGTATGCATGCCACAACTTGAAAAATATGAAAATGTTTAACAGAAAGCGGTGTGCTGAACTAATTTGAATACAGCGCTGGGATGTTCTATCATCACTTCGATTCGCTTCGATAGACAATTGTGTCTCTTTTTTTTACGAACAAAATTGTATTCTATTTCGCAATTAAGAAGAAATTAAATTAAAATAATACCGTCGCTAATGTGACTCGAACCTTCGTCCACGAATCCAAAGGCAATCACCCTGCTACCTCGCCCACCACCGTATATATATATATATTTGTTGTTATGCAAATCTTTTATACTTTCTAATTGAGTTGAGAAACTTGGGGTTAAATTTTTTAACAGCAGCTCAGTTGAATCAAAAATGTGCCAACATTAATATCGTTTGAAACCCCACTCTATATAACGCTGTATATCGTTGTTTTGGGTCAGTTTAATAATTTTGTAATGGATGACGCTGAAGTAGATTCATGGTATTTGAACACGATTAGTTTTAAATTCCGCGCTTTCTATAAAACTATTACCAAACGCATTTCCTAAAGAAATTTGATCACTCTTTAGTTTAGAATTAATTGACAAAACCAATCTAGGAATTATTTACATTATCGACGTTCTCTACGTTATTGAAGTCGTCAACGGGTTGTCGACACGTCAATGTAGAAAATAATAGACGACGCGTAAACGCCCATCCCTGATTGCTATACTTATCATAACATTTTATTTAAAATATATCGCCAAACCGATATGGATTTTATCTTTCATAATTTGACGTTCGAGAAGTTAACAATTTTACTATGAATAGTAAAGCCCAGCTTGAATTATTAAAAATGTCGCCATCTATTAATGACTGCCGTTAACTAACCATCAATTTAGTTAGTCGAAAAAATCGATGTCAGGCACACAGCTTAAGGTTAAAAATCGCCATTTCGTAAGAGCGTCTACTTTCTCGCAAAATCGATATGAATTTGTTCGCTTGTATCAAGTTAAATAATCCATGAAAACGTTTATTTCTTTGGCATAATATACTAATTCAATTTACCTTCATCGAAAATATAGCAACTGAATTAATATTTGAAATTTCGCGGTAGGTATAGCCGACAAATGTTTCGTTTCTCATGTTTCGCCTTGGATTTGTTGATTTCCATTTCAACATTGTTTTGAATCCGGAATTTGACGTCTAGGTCGGCGCTTTTTGGTACTGCATCATAACTTTTTTTACTTTGTGGCCTTTGATTTGTAATATGGTATCACTGAAATAGATCGTTGTAACTTGCAAACAAGTTTGATGGCCCCGTTTAAGTGTGATTTTGAATTGTCAACTGTTTAAACCCTTTATGATTTTATTTTTTAAGAGATTTCTTTTATTCCCTTCGTTTTCTTTTTCTACCAAACGTTTCTTTATCAACTATACTTTGTTTTCCAAAATTATCTAAATAATGCTAGTAGACAAATAGAAGATAGTTCATAAAAGGCTGCTCTATAACTAATCTAATACCATTATTGATTCGGTGTACTAATAAATTGCGGTGAAAAATTGTAGTCCATGTACTCGGTAACTAGTTTTAGTTTTAGACCCGTAACTCGTAATAAGAATTGAGAAGACAATGTAAATATTAAATAAACTAAATTATTTATTTCCCAATAACAATAACAAATTTCGCCACTCCAGATGATATTAAATCTTAAATTTCTGATCATCTAATTCCAATCTCAAAAATTCATTAATTAATGGTTTCTCAATATTTTGCTTATCCTTCGTTTGCATGTTCTGTAAACATTTTTCTAAATTTTGGCACTGCTGCGCTTGATTAGAATTTTCGTTACACATATATTCTTCCAAGTTGCCAATCACAGCATTTAAAAATTCCTGTTTAACCATTCCAATTTCCGTTTTTGGAGGATTAGATTCTTTGCAATCGTATCTATAAGTAGCGGACCTAAGCAAGAATCACACTTTAGTCATGGTGATTTTTTTACATAAATTAATACTCACATGTCTGAATTTTCTAAATTTTTATTCGTAAACGTCAACGGTTTTGGTATATAAGGTGTAAGATGCTAGAAATATTAATCCAAAATACATCGAATAATCATTTGAAATATTTTACACTAGTACACATACCTCTGCCTCGTCTACTTCAACATTTTCAATTACCGTTGTCACAAAATCGTCACATATTGGATATATCACTTTCAATGATTGATCACTTCGGTTATCGCCTAAATCAGTTTTTGACTCTGGCTGCGATCGTGATCGTGAGCTCTCCTTTCTTGTCCCTCGTTTTGATGGACCTTTTTTATCATTTTCCTTCTGTGAATATCCCCGCTTTGCTGGACCATCTTTTTTACTTGAACTGGTTGTCTTATCTATAGTTTGTGCACTAGCCTTACTAATTCCAGTGGTTTGACTTGAACTCTTTGGTTTTGTTTTAATCTTGGAATGCTGAACTTTTCCTTTACTATAACTTTTAGATTCTCTAGCATTTAAACCGTACATCGCATAGCGTGCTGCTTGTTCATTTGTACGCGGACTATTTGCCGTATTAAAACGTTTCGATAAATTCGGCTGTGGATTTTTTTGATATTGTATTTCCTTTTTACGTTGAATATTTTTAATGCATGACGACAAATTTCGACACTCTTGCAAGAAACGTTGTGATATAAGATCATTTTCGTCGAATATATTGAATTCGAATGAAATCAAAATTGATGTAGATATTACGTTTATCAATTCGTCGAGCTTCTCCAAATTATGATCGTACGTAGCAAACATTTTATTTTTTATGTAAAATAGAACAGCTTCATATATTTTTAAGTTGATCACAAGAATCTGTTGGCTAACGTTAAACGATGGCATTTCAGCGATCTATAAAAAGCAATTTATTAAATTTGATTATATCGGAAACCGTTCATACGTACCATCGAGTTAATTTTTTCAAGAAAATTTTTTGAAAAATTTACCAAAAAAGAATTAGAACTTGAATAAAATTTGATGATTTTTGAATCGATTCCAACGTTTTGAATTTCTAACAAATTGAATCTTAATTGATCGATCAGATTCATCGATTTTTGCTGGTAGTTCGTAATCTTTGCCAATTGTTTTGTTTTCATCTCCATCGAATTGCGTTTATTTGACGTACTATCATTTGAAATATAAATCTCAGGTAGATTTGGTGAACTTTCTCGTATTGCATCGTCCACCACTATCGAATCCTTTTTTAACTGCCGTCTTTTTTTATTAAACAGCCGCATCATTTCATATCGCTCCGAGTCACTAAGTCGCGATTGGTCGATAAAGCCGTGTTCTGGTGGGTCCACAGGTTCTGGCATTATAAACGAGTTTTTCTTTGTTGGTGCATTCACTGTTTCGCTTGATTTAATTACCATCGGATAACCCTCATTAGAATGATCGTACGTTGTTCGCTGATTTGTTAGCTTAGAATGACGTAACTTTCTTTCGTCGTTTTGCGTATTTTGTATTTTCTCCGATGATTTTCGGATATTTTCAATATTCTCTTGGCTAACCATTTCCGCTATATTTTCCAGTTTATTGATAAACCTCTTTGCGGAAGCTGGCCTTTTATTATTGTAAATTACTTCTAATTTAGGTTTGTTATCATTTTCATCTGAAATATTTTGGGCGCCATCGCCTTGATTAAAATTTCCAGACGGTGGTGAATTATTTCCGACCCGTTCCAATCGTTTAATAGTTTTTCGAGGTTTATTTTGTATTTCTTGTGATTTTCCTGTGAGACTGGTTTCTTTCACAACTTCGCTGATCGCTCGATCAATTAAGTCGCTTATTTCCAGATCCGATAATCGACGAACTTTAATTGGTGTGATTTGACTAGTTGATGGTGCAGCGGAAATTGTATCAATGCTTGCATTCTGCATCGGTATTTGTTCATCTGTTGATGACATTGTGGTAATCATATCGTGGTCACAGTACTCTTCCCACATACCTCGATCATTTTTAGTGGTTCGTCGATTTTTGCGGACATTTTTTATTATATTTTCGACATCTTCATTTTTAATGGTCTAAAATTTGTAAATAATTTACAAACAATAAAAGCACACAGGACCGTACATATCAAATTATCAATGTTATAAACTTACCTTAAAAACGTAATCTGATGAAAATAATCGTCGATCACTCATTTCGGTATTGGGTATAATTGAAAGCTAAAAGTGGGGAAAATCTGAACGTATAGAACTAAAAATAAAATCTAGCTTCTATATAATAAAGAAAATTTATTTAATTGAACATTATGCACTGAATACTTGATCAAAATATTTTACAATAAAAAAAATGTTTATCCATGTGCCAACCCTGTTATACTGATGCACTAAATTATTTTTTCAGAACGACAGTTGTAGGTTTATTTGCTGGTGCGTAACCATTTTTTTGTTTTGTTTTTTTTTGTAGTAAAGGCTGCAGTTAGGGTTTTGACTTTTGAGGTATTTAAATATAGTTAGGGAAATTGCTTCGTGTAAAATTTGTCTTGAATAGTGATTGTTTTCATTTTAGAATATTATTTCTTATCAATCTCTATTATTTCTACAAAAAACTACCACACCATTGTAAAGATAATAATAAAGGGAATACTAATGAATCTTTGTATCTATTTATATGTACATATATTATCAGGTACTTTCCAAAAGAACGTGGTTATTAATTACCTAACTTGCGTATCGCAGAGTCTGGTAAGTCGATATATAATCGAATTTGATAAAACGGTCGATGAAAATTTAATGCCGATATACATAAAGAAAATTTCCTCAAACGCCAACGGAAATTAATAAAGTCAAAATACACTAAGTGATTGTTTTAACTTTTTAATAAGCAAGCTTTTTCGAACTCTAATAACTTTTCGATTTCAGATTCTATGAAAAATTGATCTTGCCGACGTAATCGGTTGTATCGATTGTTCTCACGTCTCGAGGTTCACACGAGCAACTAGAGTCGAACATGTATACCTTAATCGGCATTACTATCATTCCAAGAATATCCAATTTGTAAGAACAAGGGTTCCATTACGTAAATTATTTGTTATATACGAGTATACAAGATGTAATTTATTTATATGTAGATTTTCGATTCTAATTTAAAAAATTTAAATGTTAATGCTTCATATAATTATAGAAATTATTTTTTATTTCGATTTTGAAATATAATATTCAAAACGCCCATCTCCCATCAATTCCCCAAAAAATATGCAGGGGAAAAATAAACGTCAAAGCTGCAACAATATGGAATTATTATTTCCACATTGAAAAAAATTCCCAATCGCCAGAATTCACTTTGGGGAAAAATAATTCCAAACTACTAGAAAAACGTCAAAAATTCCCAATTCCCGGGTAAAACCAGAATAGGGCTGCTGGCCAATACTATAGAATATATTTTACTTTCAAACTTTATCACACAGAAACTGATGGAAAATGGTTAAATGATTAGTCTATATTTTTGGTGATGACCCAGTAGTCTTAAGTTCTTTAGCATTATTGAATTACAAACATCATTCTTCACTGGCTACAATGTACTATCTGACTAACAGGCATTGACTTGTTCGCACGTTTTCACATAAAAGCAAACGGTGATTTTTCAAGGTTATTATCGATTGTATTCCTCTTTATTTAAATCATTGGCACCTATAGTGATCTAGAGATAAAAACATTCAACAAAACTCCTTAATTTTTCAATAGGCATGTGTATGATGGATGTATCTCTTTACGTGAGATTCTCTGAAACGTATACCAATGATCTAATACTTAGCAACAAAACATTATTGGGAATGGTATCATCTATAAAAGTAATTGGCTACCAGTATCATCACGACACCAAAACTGTTTTGTGTAGAATATTCGACCAATATTTTATTAATTTTAGGCTATTGCACTTACGTTATAAACTTTTTTATTTCTAAACGTCAAAATGTAAAGGTAGATTTACATAAAATACTGAATACATACATCTGATAAATTGAACCTTCAAACCGTATTTTGCTCCATCAATTTGGACTTAGACAAAATGTTGTCTTCAACATAATATACAGCAATTAATATTATTCATTATTTTTTGTGTTTTTCATAACGGTCTGATTCACTTTTGATGCACTAGGCCGAATTTTCTTATCAACACTTTTAGCTTTCGGTTCAAAGCTAAATTTTTATTTCAAGGATCCCGCTGGTTTGCTAAAACATTTCATAATAATTGGTTTAATTCAGAAACTCTCCCAGAATAATGGAAAATTATTATATGTATGACATGGCATGTCTTCACAGCAAATAGCTTCCTCGTTCCTCTCAATTCAACGTAAATTTTCTAAATTTTACAAAAAAAATAGAGATTTCATGACATTTGAACTCAAATTAAGGCAAAGATAATCATTTGCGCACGCGGTTTATTCTACAATCCATTTATTCTACATCCATTTTATTCCAAAAGTTCCTGCTATTATTTAAACGTCAAATTTATAGTGCAGTTGATATGATATACTCTTAGCGAACTAGATTTCAGTTTCTGTAGGGGCCACATATTCTTATTTAAATTATACATTATAATATATTTTTATTATGTATATTTAATAGGATAAACAGAAACACTTCTTGTGAAAGCTTCCTTTAAAAGCCTTCTTTTAGGTCTATGCTAAGACCTAAAAGAAGCAGATTCGATACTGGAAATTACAGACCATGACTGCTTAACACTGAAAAACTTCGCACCTTTCGGACTACGATCACCGTATCATCTTCTAACCTTCTACCAAATTTAATCGCATTCAATGACATTTTAACATTGTTCAAATCTTATTTAAAATTTAAATAAAACATTTCAATTTTAGTTTTTTGCTACGTTGATTAAATTTATTGATTTTTATTTCATGTTTTCATTATTTCTTCTTTGTTTTTTATCTAATTTTTTTTTTTTGTTTGTATTTTTTATAATTATAATATAAAATCCACTTATAATTTTAGTATTTTAAAAAGAAACAAACAAAAAAAGAAACAACAATAGTTTTTAATAAAAAATAGATGACATTTCTGGTTTTTCATAAGTGTGTACGGGGTTACATATTCAATAAAATATATTTTTAAGAATTTGTTGTATTTATTTTGATAATATTTTTAAATTTATTCATATTTGCATGCATTTTACGGGGGATGGAGCCAAAATTTATTTATAGTATTTTTTTATACATAATTATTACCGGACCAAACTATACAGTTATTATTAGTATTTATTCTAAATATAATTTTATATGCAAGATAATTAATTATTTTTTTGTAAAAATGAAAACTAATCAACAAAATCAATATTTAATTCATATTTAATTTATCATTATATAATATTTATAATTATGTTTTTTGTTTATATTTATTACCAATTTATATAAAGGGAGAAATTTTATTTGGAAGAATTCAAGTTATTATTTTTATTTAATTAATAAAAATTGATAATAGATACAATATAAAATTGTCTTATTTATTTTTTATAAAAATAAAATTAACACACCATTTTTATAAAAAAATATATATAATTGAGACTTCTGTATAAATTTAAAAAATTTTATTTATTTAAAATTTAATTTATTGAATTAATAAATTTAAGAAATTGTTTTAACGATATTTATTTGAGAAAAAATTGCATGCAATCACAAACATATACACGACACAAACACACGCACAATTTGTTATTAATTTTTAATTAATAATTAATATCTATAATCATTTTTTATAGAAATCTAAAAAATATTACACAATTGTTTTTAATTTTTGTAATTAAAATTTGATTGAGTCATACTTTAGTGATTTTAATAATAATTTTTTTGTTTAGTGTTTATCAGACTTGAAATTATTATATAGTTGTTTATTTAATTTAATTAATTTTTATTTTTCATATACATATGTGCTAATTATTTTATAATATATAAATTACACTGAAAGAATACTTTTATTTATTGAGTTTTAGTTTTTAAAATAATAATAAAAAGATTCACCGTAACAAGTTTTATTATTTAATTTTTTTATAATGTAGTGAATTTTTAACTATTTTATATATATATATATATATATATATATATATATATATATATATATATATATATATATATATATATATATATATATATATATATATATATATATATATACATACATACATACATACATACATATATATATATATATATATATATATATATGTGTATATATATATATATATATATATATATATATATATATATATGTAGGAAAAATATAAATTAATAGTTACAATTTTTCTCTTTATTCATTATATTATATATTTATTTAAAAAATAGTAATAATAATTAATTAATTAATATAATAATAATAAAAACGATCACACGAAATACGCGACGAAACGCGAACATAATCCCCGTGGATTATGTTTTAAGGTACGTACGAGTGAATTTTACATAATTTTATTTTGTTTTAATTAATTCTTTTAACCGTTAAAAAAAATAATTAAAAATAAAAATTTTCGACGAATATAAATATAAATATTAAAATATAATCTTTTTATTTTGTGTTTATAAATCTTTTAAGTACATAAAACTTATAATAAGCCTCATTCAGATTACTTTAAATAAAAAAAAAAGATTATATTTTGACATTTGTATTTAATTTAAATTAATAAAAAAAATCGCGATAATTTAATTGAAATAGAAATTATATAGGATAAAAATACAGATATTATATTTATTCAAAAATCGTGCTTAATATAAATAAATGCAATTAAATCTATATAAATTATAAAAATATAAATTAAATGAAATAAATATAATTCTTTGAGATTTATTTAATTTTTTATTTTTCAATTTCTTTGGTAATAGTTGAATATAAATAATTTTAATAACCAATTTAATTTAACAAAAAACTAATAATAGCACCTCCATAAAATATAATAATTTATAAAAATATTTAAACATTTTGAATATAATATAATATTTTATTTTTGAGGTTATTTAATTTCATATTTCAATTAAATTATTTTCGTTTGTAATACGACCGACGAAAACTTTAACAACGCGACGGACTAAAATAAAACGCGACCCGAAATTCCGATTAACGAAAATAATAACATAAATACCGATTTAATATTCAATTTATATTAATTTATAGAAATTTGTTTTTGGGAAGAGTAAAAAATGGTAACGATACATTTAAAACAGATCTTAATAATTTGACATTTCTATAAACTATTGCAAATTAAATATTATAAATTTTATTTTTATTAATAATTTTATAAATAAATTACACGATATTCTTTGATAAACGTTTGTAGATACCGACGACCCGACGAAAAAAAAAAATACTATATCACACGGCGACGTAGACGGCGGCGGAACGATAAACCGAGTTTTTTATTTTTTTATTTGGAACAAATATTATTTAATAATTTTTATTGTTTTTTTTAATTCCTATTATAATTATAAATAGCTAAATACATATTTTTTTTAATAAATTGTTTTTTTTCCTAACAACAACCTCAATTGATTTTTTTTTAGTTTTATTTAATTCTATTATCCATTTTTAAAAATTAAAAAATTTATTTTTTAAAAATAATATTTTTCAGTCTTTTGATTTAATTCATTTTTGTTATTTTAGACATTTTTTGTTAATTAATTTATTATTTTTCAATTATTTACATTTAGTATTTCTACATAAAAAAGAAAGTAAACTGAATATAAAATATACATAATATAATGATGACAAAGGTTTAGATATTGTTAAACCCACATTTAAGATGAGGCCGTGAATCTGGTCCGTCACGAAAACTAGCTTATTCCAAAAAGATATCCGGATCCCTTTGCATCAAATAAACTAATCACACGGACAAATCAGACAGACATTCATCATGGCACATGCTTATAATTTTATTTCGTTTGGAATAAAAATAATAACGACAAAATAATGCAAAAATAATTCTAAATTTTATTTAACTTTTTTTAAATATTATTTGTTCCTTTACAAAAAAAATAATTAAAATAAATTAAAAAAAATAATTAAATAACGCGACGCGACCCGAGTAAAAATAAATACAATAACTTTATTAAAAATTAATAAAAAAAAATCATTTTTTTGTTTTTTTATCACAATAATTATTCGTAAATAAATCCTACCTACAGAAAAAAAAATTGATTAGTTTTTACATTCACACAAGATTAGAATTTGTTTTTGTTTCTCACCTAAAAAGGAATAATTTCTTAAATATTATTACTTAATAATTATTCAATAAATTAAATTTAATATTCAATATTGCTCTGTAGGGACAACATCAAATTTTATCTTATTTTCATTGCATAATAGTATACTGCTAAGAGAGTGTGCGCGACTATTAGACGACGGAATTTACAACATTTAGATTAATTTTGTTTTTATTTTATTTTGTATTAAGAAAATTAAACCTGAGAATAATAATAATATTACACACCATTTTATTTTATATCTTCAATACAGAAGTCTCAAAAATATTTTAATTTGAAAACGCGCGATTAATAACAAAAAAAACGCTGAGAAAGTTATGGAAAAATTATATTTTCATTATATTTTTACACAACCAAAAAAAAATAAATAGATATAGTGTTTTCATTTCAAACATTGTTTTTTATTTATTATTACTTTTAAATTTTTTAGTAACTTCATCAGACCTTAAGATTTGTTTGTATTTTTATATTAATTTTATTTTGTGTTTTTTACTAAATTATTCAGTTATTTTCATTATTGGTTTTGAGGTAAAATAGTTGAACACACACAACACAATTTTTTTATTGTGTTATTTTACCTTTCTGATTAAAGGTTTTGTTTGTTTTGTGAGTGCACATCTATTTTTTATTAAGATTATATTTTGCTTATATTTCGAACATTGAATTTAACCGTTCGGATAATTGTGGTGGAAATTGATCCACAAACCTTCGCCAATTTTCTTCACCTACTTGAGTTTTGAAACCAAGTAAAATCTGAAATTATACAATAAAAAATAATAACATGTAGTAAAATGTAAAATATAGATTTTTAAACGATTTCACTAAACCCAACACTGGTTGAAATATTTGTTCTTATAATAGAAAATAATTATCAATAATTATTTAATCACGAACACTTCAAGCGAAGAATATTTGATTTTGGGGACATTGAATTGCCGATCAATTTGATACCTTTCATTCGTAACCGCCAACACTACCAAATAGTCGAATAATTATCAAAATTCTAATTAAAATTATCACCCTCGCCCCGTAATATACTAAAATAGAGAAACATCTATAATTTTCTAATGAGCTATTTTTCATCCAGTGCGTCAGTCATATACAGTAATCGTACATACCATATAGTCCCTTGACCGTACGCACCATATGGTCCCTTAACCGTACGCACCATATGATCCCTTTTTTCCTTTTTTTTCGGAAGCACGTGGCATATACACTTTTTTGGTCCATAGCCTTACCTTACATTTACACAACATTCATTCAACCCATTCATTCATCCCATTCACACAAGTACAGTATACCACCTGCGCATTGCATAGTTCCATGTCACCCTGTACAGAGAAATGGAAGATGGGTCGTCCCATGAGTTCTACATTCCAACAGAGGGTCATAGATGTTTTCAATTTAATCACCGATCGTAATCGGGAGATGGAAAATCCCTTTTGCATCCCGCCTCTGTTGGGATTCGAACCCGGTCCCTCCCAATCCAAACGGCGCAGCTTTAACCAAATATGGTCCCTTAACCGTACATTGTAAGCGAGTTTCACTGTAGGTTAAATATTTTGAAAATAAAATTAATCATTTCTCAATTTTGGGTTTACCAGTCAATTTACAGCTCTATAGGGATGGAAAATAAAGAGCTAAAAGTGTTGAAAGTTAATCCATAATTAAAAATTATTTTTAAATACAAGAAAAAATCATATAAATATAAAAACATATTGAGGTTTACAAAATAGTAGTTTCCTCCTAGGCCATTAAAATTGATTGGTCTAACAAATACATATGGCTTTTACCATCATAGTCTGTCTGATTTAGAGCAACATTAAATCAAAATTTATTTTTGAAAATAAAATTAATGCCCGCTTTAATCAACAATTTTTTAATATATTAAACAAACCACAGAAAGTGATTAATTTGCAAAAAATTGTTGATTGTAACTGATTTAAAAAAAATTTATTTTGTAAACCTTATTTGCAAAAAAAAGTGGGGAAAAATATAAGATTCTACAGAAAACTATAGTATATGCAGATAACGTATAAAGATTATTAATTTACGGCTTCTAAGAATTTTAATGTGATTGCAAGTTTAGATCAATCTAAAATTTTCAATCAATCACAAAAACCATAAAAATGTAAACAGTTCTGGAGTAATTTCAAATAAATGAATAAATGATTTCGAAATAACGTATTAAAAACTAAAACTAGAATGGTTTTAAACTATGTGATTCGATCAATTCAGATTTCATAAAATTAGTTTTTATTTATTAAAATTGGAGTCTGTGTTCTGTACCCTATTACATCTGCAAAAACAAAGGATTGTAAATTACAACTCCAAATGCATTAATTATTAAATTAATAAAGTTAATTATTAAATTTCCTTACAATGCCTTTCTTTAAGGGAATGTAGAAAATAATCATTGATAAAAAAGATACATTTAAGTATAAATAAGAATTGTCAGCATTGAACTTTCATCCAACCATAAACATAAATTTAAATTAATTCTCTTACCTTTTGTAACATATCATGAAGATCACTCTTTGGACTCACCCACGAGGCGACCGCATCACAAAAGAATATAAAGTCCGGTACAACTCCAACTGGATTCACGGTAATCATTTGACACATACCCCGAAATGCTGAATCTTTCTCCTCATTGTCTCTTATATTCCGTAAAGAAGAACACCTAAATAATAATATTCACAAAAAAATTATGTTAAAAATTCACAATTTTAAATAAAATATAATCTTATTTTTAAAATTTTATAATTCTTTGCTTTTCAATACCATATCGCACTATTAATTAGTGGCTAAAAATTCAAATTTGTAATGACGATATAAAAATTTAAAAAAAAATGTTTTCGTTATTTTTATGTTTATCAATTAGTTATATGTACCAATTAAATAAAATTAAAAATAATAACACGTAGCCATATAAGTATACAATACAACACAATATATATAAATATTGTAAAAAAAACAAATACGAATCTTTGTCAGTTTACTTATTCATATTAAAATAAAACATTTATAATTTTAATTACATTAGTTTTTATAATATTAATACAACAGCAGCTATTTTATCTAGTTTTTGTGGCCAGTGGCAATGTCTTTCTCGTTCCATCGTATCGTACACAACATATACAATATTTAATTTTGTTATAACAAAAATATAATGAACGAAACCAAAATTAATTAATAAAAAAAAATTGAAAAAAATATTAAATTAGAATTAAATTAAATTCCAAACAACAAATACATTAATATTATATATTAAACAAACAAATTTTATGAATAAAGTTATTTTTGGAAAGTTTTCTTTTCACGAAGTTCATAAATATAATATTAATTATTAAATAAATTTATAATAAATAATTGTGTTGTAATTAAATATACAAAATGGCATATACTAAATTTATTTTTTTCATTAGTAAAGCAAATATAAATTATAAAAATAAAATTGTTATTTTTTATATTTAATTAAAATGATATAGAATTATTTTTATTATATATTGAATAGAAAACAAAAAGAAAAATTAAGAAAAAATGTATGTTTTAAAAACTTAGCTTTAATTAAATAAATAAATAAATAATAATAATAATAATTAAGGATTGTTACACACCACTGCCGTACAAATTGTTGTAATAAAGGAGCCACATCAAGGGGGCACACTAAACCTAGACGACCAATTGTTATAGCTAAAAACAAACAGAAGAAAGAAAAAAAAATATACATAACAAATTACAAAAAACAAATTATTAGATAATAAAATAAATAAATAATATTATTAATAATATAATAATTACATATCAAAATCGTGTTCGATGTTGTTTTATTTCATCGTATTATTTTATTTATTCTGTTTTAAGTTTTAATAATCAAAATTTTGTTTATTTTTTTATGTACATAAATACTATAATGTAAATATATACTATATAGGAACAAATTAAATTAATAACAAAACATAAAACAAAATAAACTAAAATTAAATAAAAACAAAAATAATATTAAACAAATTTATATTTCAATTATAACCTTTAAACCCTAGCCAAAGGAATCGCGCATATTTATTTATTATAAGGTGAGTGGATGATCCATTTTGGGTACGTTATTTTTATTTACAATTCAGAACTATGTGACAAACAAACAAATGTTCTCGTGAAGTAAAATGTACAGCAACACCATAAACGGCAGCACAACATTCAAACAAAAAACATCAAAAAATAACAAACCTAAAATATAACGTTTTTTTTCATTTCTTTTCTACAGCATGTGCAAAAACGAATCAACGTTGCCAAAAACTAATATACATATAACAATATTATTTGTTTTATTTAACTCAATATGCAATATGTTTATGCTGCTTAATCATCATTAAAAATAACTAATTGTAATCCATTTTTAAACACAGCATAATGTAAATACAAATAAGTAATAATTTCAATTGATAACATTGGAATACTTAATACTCATTATTACGAACTTGTGTGGTTGATAATATAAACGATTATTTCTTTTTGTGAGAAAATTATATCCATATTTAAACCTTGAACAAAAAACTATATTAATCTGCCATTACCTTGTATGTAGTGATATAACTGTAGATTACACGAATTCCGACATATATAAATTTTTAAACCGCGCTATCGAAACGACAGAAAATATTCAATTTCGCTATCGAAACGACAGAAAAAATTCATATAAATATACAGTCGAACTTGCCTATAACGAACCTCAAGGGACCAAAAATTTTGTTCGTTATAAGGAGGAATCGTTACAACAAGAGTTGGTTATATCGAGATCTTAAAATCAGAAGTTCATTATATCCAAAAATTAAAATTATCTCTGTTAAGTACTTTAAGATAGGAGAAAAATGACGTGTGTGGATCAAATTATGGTACTATTCCTGTTTTTTGTACATATTATGCGTTACTTTTTTGCGAATATATTTTTTACTTCTCGAACTACTGTTTTTGATTTCGACGTTCGTTATAAAGAAGTAAAATTAAGAATAATGTAAGATTGCCGGATTTTAAAGTCGTTCGCTATACGTAATAACGAGGTTCGCTAAAAAGAGATTATTTCGCCTCGATTTTTAGTTCTCGGGACTTCTATATACGTTTTTTATAACAAGACTTTCGTTATATCCCGATTTTTTATATCCAAATTCGACTGTAAATGTATATTTATACTAAACCAATCCTGAAAATTCTATGAACTTACATTAGGATAAGCCAAAAGGAGCCGAACGACCTAATAATTTATAAAATGAGATGTATTGAAATACTGTTGGAAGATTTTTTAATAAAATGTTATCATTTATAGATTTGTTTCAAGAGTAAGATTATCTTATTTAAAATTTTGAAAATTGAATTTTAAATTTATATATGTACAGCGGTTTCTTTTAAATGCAACTGACTCAATAGAATATTGACAAATCATTTTAAACCAACTCATTAAAATTTCGAAAGACATTTTATTTTATTTACCAGGCAAATAACTTATACTATTGTTATTACATAGTATTATAAGTTGGTACCAGGGGAATAATTAGGAGTACTGTGACTTAAAAGGATATGACTACTATATTTTTCTATTATTTCCTGGAGCCATCGTGCCATCGTAATCACGACGACGAAATAAACACAAGTTTATTAACATTGGAGTGAAACCTTAATCCAATTTATTTAAGTACACATGGTGATAAGAGAATCATGTCTATGTGTGATGTCTATGATCAACCAGACATTACATATTTATAATATAATCTCTATTCTCTATAAATGTATTCAATGGTGTTTTTGAAAAATTAATTCTATTGTTTTATCGATTTATTAGTGACAAACTTTTTGACGTTTATGTGATAAATTCAGAATTTTTCGGTCGATTTTAAACTCCCGAATACCGTTATTTACGAATCATTTGTCGTTGAATTCATGTGTGGGTTTTCGCAGGTACTCGAACTTGAATCTAAGGTCTTCTAAAAATTTTATCTTTGTATACTTTTATGCCTCAAATAATTATTTACTACAAGTATTTTCTTGATTTTGTATTGCATGTTACCACTTATTTCAATTCTTGTGAAATATCTTTAAATTAAAGCTCAACGAAAACTTTGATTATTCTTGAATTCATAATTAAAAATGATTTTCTAAAACGAATGGATTGCATTTTACAAACACCCTGTACAATCGAACTAGAATTAAAATTCTAATGCAATCTCAAGTTCTATTATTTCTTGCATCGAACTTGCAGAATTGGGTAAGTTATTTTATAACTTCTTCTTTCGTCCGATACATATTTTTTCCATTTTGTTGGTAAGAGTTTGAAATTTAAATTTTTTTTTTTTTAATATAAATATTGTCTATGTTGAAATATTTTAGCATTGTATTTTTAAATACTCCAGAAGCAGCCGCAAAAATATCATCTACATTTTCTACAAAAGATTCTGTCATCAAACATTGCACTAGTGTAACGAACAAGTCTGCTGACAAATTAAGATAATATTGATATCATAATTCGAAATAAAACCAAAGTTATCAGAATTAATATAGCATGTATAAATTCATACTTCGTAATTCATACTTCGTAATTCATACTTCATAATTCATCCTACAATAAACAAACGCGCATACCCGATATGAAACCCATGCACCAAAAACCAATGATTGATACATAAAATTTATCAGTTGAACAGTACATCTACATACATTATAGAAACAATTTAATATACCAATTGTCAAATACATATGTATGTACGTTACATTTTTCTATCTTTAATTTGCACACATGTTGTATGAATTTACAATTAAATAGCACAAACATAAGTTCTTGAATGCCCACCTAAAAATTCAAAAAAAATTTTTTATCTAATTTACCTGTATTTTCCAATAGGGTTTTTGTTGTATTTGGACGATTAATAATTTCGATAAGTTGATTCAACACTAACGGTATATACGGTCTTGTCTCTGGTCCTGTTATGTTAGAAAAATTATTAGATTTTAGTACAAAGTAAAAATTTAAATATTTTTGTTATATTGCATATATACCTAGTTTTATACAAATTTCTCCAATCGCCCAGGTTGCATTATTACAAACTGATATAAATTCAGGATTTAAATTTTGTCCCAGAATTGGCAAAAAGTCGGATATAAAAGGTGCCACATGTTGAAAACATGCTTTCGTCAAATCACCCAATAGCGCAAATGATGATTGTCTAACCTAAAATCATTATCACGAATTACATTTTATTTTAAAATTAATGTTGTTTGTACACTTACCTCAGGCATTGGATCTTGCATACATTGATAAAGTAATTGCATTATATTACTATTAACCACAAGCGATTCTATATGACCATCTAATCCTTCGGCTAAACCCGATAGTAAATCTAATGCTACAATCATAAACTCTTTGTCTGGTAAATCATATTGTCCGGGGCTAGTTGTATTTGCCATGTCTAAATTAAGTGTCTGTTGTATTAATGATATGCAACGTTTGTATACAGGTTCACAGTAGGGCAAAAATCCCGACTGTAATGCCGTAGCCACACTCGATAAGCATTCTAACAAAGGAAATAAATCTTTGTCTTCGTCTTTTAACATATTCCATTTTTGTATTAAAGGTGGCATAAGCATATTTATATATTCGGGTTTATTTAAATGATGTCCGACTGAATCGGCTAGCGTCCCTATGGCATCGTATAAGATCAATAAATTTTTGTGTTGATACTTTGAAAAAGCAAATACTAATGTCCTCAATATAAAACCTAAATATGGTACCAATTCAGTACATGCTTCTTCTTCTAGTGTTGCAAACGCCGAACACGCTGCTTCTTGTACACGCTTATTGGCATCAAGAATACGCTTCAATAATTCTTCCATTAATGGTTTTAAATATTGATCGTGTGGTTGACTGACAACCCAATGTGCATATCGCGATAGCGTCCAACAAGTAATCGCTCGAACTAATGCTTTCTTATCGGACAAACATGATATTAAATAAGGAATTAATTCGGGTAAATGTGGTACCATTCCTTGCATACATCCCTCGGCTATAGCGCCTAATGCTAAAATACCACTTTCTTTAATTTCCCACTGCTGATGGAACAGTGTCTCTTTAAGGATTGGTAACAAAATTGGTAAACATTCTTCTTTGAACACATTTGCTAGTACATCAAGAGCAGCTGCACTACATTTACGCAAATTCCAGTCGGATAGTGACCCTTCGTCATCCAATAATCCACCATCATCATCATCATCGTCATCATCACCTGGAATAAAAATAATATCTCTAGTACTTGGAACAAAAAACAGAATTGATCAATAAATTTAATATTTCTCAAGATATCGAGTTCTGCTATGATCTGGAAATGTATTTGGAATCATATGGCCACAATTATTTCACTAATGTTATAACTTCAGAGCCGAACCCAGCTTGAATTGTAACTTACCATTTTCTATTGAGCCATCTCCAGCACTACTCTTATTCGATGTATGAGTTCTTGATCTATGAAACCGTGGCTTAATATCCTCTTCACGATCTGGTATCATTTCATCTTCTTCAACATCTCCCTTCAATAAAATTATGTCAATTTCTGAATACTTCATTCCTTTCACTAAAATTGGTGCCAATCGGTGAAGATGTGGTCCTAAAACTTCTTTACAAATACTTTGCTCGGCTAACGACAACCAAAATTCTGACGCCTCCAGCGATACACTTTCATCCTGATCTTGTGTACGAATTAGCATATATTCAATTATTTGATTCATATGGGGTAGTAGACGATCCATTCTTACTTCAAGTAACATAACTAAACCACGACATACGTTTTTACGCACCTCATGATCTTCATCGGACGATAAATGAAATAAATTTTCAATGAATGTATCGATATGCATCATTAAGGCTTGTGTTCGATTTATAATAAATTGATTTATACAAGCGATCGCATGGGATCGTATCTTTGGACTTGTATGCCGGAAAAATTGTAAAAATTTTGGAATCATTATGTTTAACGGGCGGTTTAAAGCGGCACTATCCAGTAATTCAGCTAAATCTTCGCAAAGTTTTTGTAATGCACCGAATGCGCCCTAGTTAAAACAAGAACATATTAAATTGGTAATCTGCATATGGATAAGAAATTAATTATCTTACCTCACAAACATTATAATCCTGCGAATCGAGCATGTCACAAAGGGTTGGCAATAATTCAGGCCATCGGAAAATACTACCACGATTAGCAATGGTTGTTATTAAAATTCCAACAGTGGCCCGAATTAACGGAGAGGGATCGCCAACCGCCATTAAACATTCCTGTTTTATATAATCGATAATTTCATCTTGTAAATTTGCATGATGGCGTATATTATTTTTTAAAATTAGACCACTAAGCGATCTGGTTGGTTCATCTTCAGTTGTTAATTTCGTTAAAACATAAATTAAATAATTATTAAAATCTGGATATTGATTTAGCTCTTCCAATTTCTGAAATAAATTAAAGTAAAACATCATAAATAATTAAATAATAGAAGTACGGACTTTTATATTAATAATTAAAACAAAATTTTTTGTGTGATAAAATTTCAAATTTTTTTTTTTATTTTTTGTTGAATTTTTCATTTTTTGTGATACAAATTTTATTAAATAATGTAGCCAGGTTTGTTGTCGAGTTTCAAGTCCAAAATACAACATTCTTATTTAGTATACGCAGCAAATTTTGAACAACGATCGCGACATAAGTACATTTTTTTTATTAAATTTTAAACATTTATTTTTTAGAAAAAATACTCTATAATACTCGATTGAACCCTTTCGAGGTGGTTTATATCAACAATTTTATCCGCGTGCGATTCATTTGTGGTATAAATTATATAAAAACTGATGTATCTTATTTTTCTTGATTTTAATATAATTGCAAATAAAATTGTTGAAATTATATAACACAGCACTAAAAAATAATACAAAACATAAAAAAGGTTCAACTTCTATTAAAACTACATAAACCTAACTTAAAATTCATCACACAACTCTTATAGCTTCCGCTAAATTTTTAGTTGTTTATTTAATTAATTTATATCTTTCCGATTTTTTTTATTTATTTATACACAAAAAACAATGATTTACAATCAAAGACATTAAATCGAGTGGCATGACGATTCAAATAAATTATCCCAATCACCGACAATAGAAGAAGTATAGAAACATATTTCTGTTTTATCGTTTTGGATATTCATGAATTATCTAAAATAAGGAAATGTTTGTTCAAGCTCTACTTCTATATTTATTCTATTCTCTCTGCCCTAACGAATTAAATGTCTAACGATTAATTAAAATAAAAATATCCTAAAAAAATAAAAACAAATTTATTTTTCTTATAGGTATGTATGTACTAATATTAAACTTAAAAAATCCACACAAATTAATTTTTACAAAAAATTATAAAAAAAAAATTAAGTTAAAAAAATAGATATCTCATTAAACATTTTTTTATTAATTTTAATAAATTCTAAACACTATTTGTAATATCCCGTATTGTACATATTTTAATTTAATAATATATATTTTTTTAATTTTAAGTTCCAGTTTTATTTATATTTTTTTAAATGAGGTTCACCATGCTTACGTGTATATATAAATATATTAAAGCAGCCAAGTTTTATATTTTTAAACTATTCAAATTTATAGTAAAGTATATTTAATAATTTATGATTTAAGTAATTGTAATGTTTTGTTGATGGAGGGCTGAATTGTTTTTTTATAATTAAATTTCACTGTAATACTGAATTAAAAATTAATAAAAATTGGTTATATTTTATTTTTGATTGTGAAATTCTTCCAAGCATAATTTACAACTCCATGATCCTTCTGGCGGAACAGTAAGCGGTGGTGATAAACAATACATGTGATATCCGCGATCACAATCATCACAGAACAATAATTGATCATCATTATCTGAAGTACCACAAATTGAACAGTATTTACATTCAATACATTGCCATCGATATCTTTTTACTGATATAATCATATTTGGTGTGAATTGTAAGCAGGTCGGATGGCCGGACCGGCCACAATTAGAACATGAAACTAGTTCTTCAGGAATTTTTGTCTTTTTATTTTCATTTGCATCGCCTAGACAAAAATCACAGTACGGCGATGGCGTTGGTTTCCCATACTCGTTTACCATTTTATGCATTCTATGCTGACCGCCACCTTCTTCCTGTGGATGCATTGAGATTGTATCATCCCGGTCGGTAGGTATTAGGCCACCCACCATTTGCGTCTCGTCTAATACACTTGATGGTGATGCTGTACTGCTACTACTATGAGGTAATTGTGGTCCCCACATACGATGCCATCCACCACGATTTCCACTCCCGGTGCCACCAGCACCTCCAGGTCCACGTCCTGATGGACTAGCTGCGTGTGGGGATTCGGGATTAAATAAATTCGCATTTTTACGTCTTCCTCGAGGACCAGTTTTACTACCACGACGAGCTGGTGTTTCACTATGAGTGCCCCGATTGCTACCTCGTGACGGTGCTTTTTTCTTCTTTTTTCGACTTCCATAATGATCGTCATAGTCATAATCTGAATCTGGTTCCGGATCATGAAACGAATCCATCTCATGTATATCCATTTCATCGTAATACCATTCTTTTGTCACTTCTTCGCGTATATTTTGACTATCCTTGCTATCTGTATCACCCGCACCAATCGATGAACCATCCAAACCGATTGAGTCACCATCATGATGTTCGCGCAGCATACCAAATGGTCGCGGATGTGGTTGATGAGTTAAATATTGTCGTCGGGATTTTCGCCATCGCGCCGCTGGATACGTATATAATTGGCCATCACGAAAACCAGGCATACGCTGTTTTCGTTTCATAAACAAAGCAGAATGATTTTGAGCTACTCCGGTTTGGGGATCGAGAAATGGCATACGCAATCTCCTCTCGATACATAATCGTGTATTATAATTTTCACTATTCTCTATCACTTCACGATAAGCAGAATCATTTAAAAAATTCTCAATTTTCTCTAAATTTGATATATTAACAATTTTTATTCCCGTCGTAGACGCGGACGCCATTATTATCGCTTTTTACTGTGATTCTTTTTACTCATTTTTCTTTGGAATCGTGCACTGAACTTGAAATTTTCTTATGTGGAACGTAAAATGACATTCAATTTTTATTTTGCATCTCTGTTTAATTTATCGATAAACAATTTCCAACCAAAAGATGGCATACTTTCATAATAATTTTTGCAATCAACAAATTAAAAAAAAAATATGTAAATTTCTTTTGTATTATAAATAAACCGATCATGTAATTAGAAAAAATAAATTTCTTTGACGATATAATTATATTACAGATCTTATAAAAAACGCGACGAATTTAATTGCAATATGCATTAGATTTTTTGCCCCTAAATAAAACCGGCTAATTATATAACTATTTATAAAAAATCTTATTATGTATTTAATAGTGATAAATATTATATATTGACTATTGACAAAATTATTAATATATAAAAAGGAAATTTAAAAAGTGGAATGCGTCGCATTAAATATCGTAAAAACCAAAATATTAAAAAATGACTGTCATGAAATCAATAAACGCATGTTTGTATTGGAAAAATAAAAATCAACACATTAAAGGGTAATAAAAAAATAATAATCCCGTTAGATTAGAGAAACTACAACTACACTAATTAAAAAATAAAACAAGCATATTTACCCTTTGAACTGCTTTCTGTGTAGCAGTATCTGGCGATTGTGACTCTTTAAGTAATGAAATTATTTGCTGTAAGCCTTCCGGCTGCGGTTCCCAATTCATTGTAACTTCTTTAGATTTTCAATTTTATTCCCGAATACAAAAAAAAGGCACACAAGACACAACTTATAAACTTTTGTTAGTTCGCTCTTCGGATTTTTACTTTTTCTATCCTTTTAAAGCTGTGTAATTTACTTAAAATTACAACACATTCACAATTCAATATTTATGATTTTATTTTTTCTATATAATTATGTTTCTTTATTTTTTAATTACAAAATTTCCTTTTCTTGAATTGAATGCAATGAATGTCACACCACACTTGTCTTCATTTAAATAAAAAAAAATCACCGTCTCTTTTTCTCACCCTTTATGCTTTTCTTTTTCTCTACTACTACACTTTTTTCGTGCGAGCTTGGATATTTTCTTTCAAAATCGCCAATTTTATTTTTTTGCTTTCGTATTTTATTTTATTTTTTAATTAAATAACTACATGAATTTATGTTTTAAATTTACACAAGTAGATTGTATTGATTTTACGTTAAGTTTTACAAATATTAGAAATATATTTAATTTTATTACTTTCTGTAATTTATATTTAAATTTTAAAATAGAAAAAAAACTAGATCACTGCTTGTTTTTTATTTTTTTAATTTAATGTGAAATGACTAGCGATGTCTTCTTTTTCTATACGAATAATGTATTTTTGCTGGTGGCAATACTATTTTGTCTCGTTCGTAGTTTTATGACATGTGGAACACGTTGCGGTGAGTATGACAAATAAAATAAAATTGGTTATTAAAATGTACATTCTACATTGCAAGAAGTGTTTTTGAAAAATACAATGTTTTACAGTACGCTACGTACTATGTATATTAATATTATTATATATTACGTTTATAGTGGGCATCGAAGAGAATCAAGTTAACTTGGCTTTAACATTTTGTGTTTTATGGAAGAAACTAGAAAAACGATTATTTAAAACACTTATTTATTGCCGCATTTATCGAGAATAAAATTCACATTAATAAAATAATTGTATTTTCAACCTGGATTGAAACGGGTTCAACCTGAAATGGAATGCTGTAACATCACTATTTTCGATATTCAATAGACATTTGTGTCTCTCTTTTAAAGAACAAAATTGAACGCTATTTCGTTTATTCAATTACGCTGCTGTTATTGCGTTCTCATCTGTTAGAATAAATTTGCACATTGCACACTACTTATCCGTTTTCCTTCATTTCGTTAGCTATCGAAAATAAAAATTAAGGTGATCGTGATTCGTGATATTCGAAAGAATGTAACGAAAGAGAATCGAGCAGGCCATGGTGACAATAGAAATTGCGAAATTGAAAACGAACGTTACAACTTACAACAACTCACCCTTGGACTGAATCGTCAACATAAACGTAATTGTATGAATATACATAATTATGTATACATAACATAGTTAACTTTGGATTAAAGTCGCGTCTTGCACACGGGTATGGATTTAAATCCTACACTTTTTGGTGAACAAATAAAAAAAGATTTAAATGTTAAATATTTTTTAACTAATTGACACAAGGTTTAGTACGTTTATACTCGAGATCGAGTCATCTAGTTGTTAATTTACGATTAAAGGGTACACACGCACACCAGACGCGGCGCGTCAAATTCCGAACTATCCACACTGCCAGACACACACACATCCATGCACAGCTCGGCGTATTTTTTGTTTTGCTCATTTTTGATAATTAGATATATCAAACATTTTCAATTTATTGAAAAAATAATTGCTAGTATAAACAATAAGAAAATTTAAAACTGAGCAAACGGACAACGATACTTTTGCATAAAATGTCAGCATTTTTAGGTTATGTTCTGCGATGATGGACTAATTTTTTTGGCTGCTTGGTGTGGAAGTGAAACAAAATTTCACGGCGATGGATGTACTTCATTCGATACATTTTCTTATAATTGAAATTTTTCTATGTATTAAATATCTAAAAAAAATATAAACATCTTTGTTAATGCTAAAGTAACACATTAAATTAATGTGCATATATTTGAATACGCCGCCCACCGTCGGCGCTCTGGGTTGAAACAGAGTTATAAATCATATATAAAACAGGCATTGATAAAACTTATATTTAAAAAAAAATTCAGAAAGAAACAATTAAACTGTGAATTAAAAATTCACAAAAAAAAATTGAGAATGTTGGTAGTAGTGCTTCTTTTGCCGCCGCCCTCATTGGTACAGTAAGTAGCGTCCTGCTTTGTTATTCGCGGGTCTTGAGTTCGATTCCCGGTGGTGAACATAAAATCACGGTTGGGTGTTTTTAAAGTGTTTGTCCGGATATTGCACCGTGGGTCCATTAGAATGGCATTGAGAAATTTTAACGGTTCGTTTTTAGTTTTGTTGTTGTTGTTTTTCGACTCAACTCCATTTCTAGTTCACTTTTTTAGAGTAAACTCGACTCGACTCTACAATTTTTTAAGGCCGGGTCGAGGTAACTACATAAAAGGACTCCGTTTACTCACGTACTAATTGCGTGTTTTGCTAGAGTTGAAATTTAGAAAGCAGTACTGAAAATGGCACTGTTTGCGAATTTACGATAAACTGCATACTGGAAAATAGGAAAAGGTTCATAGTTAAGCGCGTCAGACGAGCGTGTAATTTATATTTGTTTGCTTATGTCTGCATATGAGTGTAAAATCGTGTGGATCATCAAACAAGATCCACATTTTAGACAACGATTTTTCTGTATTTAACTGTCAAAAAACACACAAGACCAAAAAGGTTTATGTAATATATGTTCACTATTGTATTAACCTTCAAATTGATAAATTTAACAATTTAAAACTTTATTTTAAATTTAAAAGTGCCAGTGTTATGGGTGGTGTTGATTCGAGTAAATGGAAGCCTCGTCAATTACGTGGTACACCGGCATATACGCACCGTACTAAAGTATCATTAACAATTCTAGCGATTGGAGTAGCTGTTGGAGTGATTTATAAGTAATTTTTTTTATATCATTTATCTTTGGCTTTTCGGATATTTAATAAATGTTTTACTCTACAGTTATTTACCATTCGTTCAAAATTCTAAACAACATCTTCACAAGATATTCTTCACACGAACCGAAGAAGAAGAAGAGAAAAAGTATATTATGTCCAGATCGTTTATCAAACAAAGAACTGCTCGGGAAATTGGAGAAATCAAAGAAAGCGAAAAACAAATGTTCTCAGAACGATAAACACAAATCAATTTCAATTCTTTTCTTTAAAAAATCGCAATAAGTTTTAATAGTTATTAGTAAAAAAAAAAAATGAATAAAAGGAAGAAAGTTGACATGTCAAAATTATGCTTAAAATCAAAACCAACTGGGTAATATATTTTAATAAAGCATAATTACATAAATTTAAATATTTTTTATTATTTGCAGTGTTCCTAATCAAATTTCACAATTTTTCACATCGAATGAACCTAGTACTTCATCGTCAACTGAATTTTCTCGACCTCTTGTCGATTCTGCCAACATCCACCCAATTCAACATGCCGTGCCAACTATTGTAAATACACTTAAAGCGTATGAACACACAAAAGATAAAATAAATCGTCTGACGAAAAGGAAAAATGATTTAAGTCCCTCGCCAATTGTCGATTTTTTTGATCCTACAAATAACGTTAGCATGGCTGAGTTTGAATCACCTAAAAGGATAAAGCCTGCCGTTAAAAAATCTATAGTACAACCAAAAACGAAGCGAGCTACCAAGAGCAATCGTTCGAAGCAAAACAGTTTAAAAAATATGTTACAAAATAAAACAGAAGAAACTTTATTTTCCGAACTGCTAGCGCAGCAATGTGTAACCGAAAATGTTCACCCCGATGAATTGCAGATGGCTCTAGCACTATCCAAATCTCTGGTTGAGACGTTTAGTCAGAAATCTTCGTCTAATGATTCGACTATAGAAAAACGACCAGCTGAAACTAGATTTTCTGATATACAGAAAACATTGGAAAATTTTGGGTTTAAATCGGCGGGCCAGTATTCTTCAACTAGCGACATGAAAAGGATATTACGTGTTAATAAAAATTATAAAGGGCGGAGGAAATTTTCAAATCTCAATTTAAATTATCTTCGAAAATCGTTTGAAGAAAAGCTCAGCAGGATTGTCACTGAAAATGTTGTTCATGATGAGTTTGAGGAATTTAACGAATACTCTGTATTTAGTAAAATGTTACATGAGATGAGAATACGCTCGGATGACACTTTCTTTAGATTACAATCATCTGATTTACATTCAAGTAAACTTTTAGATCGATACTATACTGGAAATTTATTCGAAATTAGTACAGTTCGTAGTGATTTTCTACTTAAAAATTGGAATAATATACCGGGCCGTACACCTTCACCGGCCAGGCATCAACATTTTAATATGACCAAAATTACTGAATTATCGGAAGAATTTTCTCAAGATTGTCAGAAATTTCCTGAATTTAATTCAGACGCTGAAATAATGGAAATGCATAACGAGAAGCTAGATGATATTCCTATATTATCTAGAACTTGTATTCGACATGTTGAATCACCGGATTTGTTTTCCGATTCGGAGGCAGAATTCGATGAGGCAAATAAATCTTCACCTAATCTGCACAAGCCATATAAAATTATCGGAAGAAGTACAAAATTAACCGACGAGAGTGAAACAGATAATTTAGATATTGCTCATTTTGAAACTTACACATCTGAAGAAGGTACAAATACATTTTTCTTTAGTAATTATTTGAACGTACATAATGCTTTATTTACTCGATTTGACCATCCATACTTACCAAAAAACAATTTTGTTTTGTTCCAGCAAAGATTAAAGACGTAGTTGCATCGAAATTAAGTCAGTCTAATGCTAATATTTTTGCCGATTTGTCAGTTGATATGATTGATTTGACCAGTGAATGTGGATCATGTGACGATGATAACGCTATGTCACCATCAATCTTGAGTAAACCTAATCAATACCAATCATCGATTGAGAGAAATGTTAAACTAATATTTCAAGAAGAATCGATTCTCACCTTGTCAAGTGAAACTTCCATGTCCGAAAGTTCAAGAAATGAGGCAATAAAAGTTTCTGATTCGCAAGTTATTTCAACTCTAACTGAGCCAGATTCAATTTTAACAAATAATATAGCATTAGACTTAGATACTTCAAATCACATTGAGAGTAGAGATTTCAACGACAAATGTTTATCTGTAGCAGAACCGTTCAACACTGAAGATATAACATTGGTTTACAGTGATGATGAGAAATCAAACGAAACTGCAGAACAACTGAATGATGACCATTTATCGATTTCTATAGTGATATTGTCTGATGATAGTGATGATGAGAGAAAGTTAAAATCTTCGCCAACTAAGGCACCACAGTACCATTCCCTACTTGGTTGTAATCAACATCCACACTTGTGTGAAAATACAACAACTGGTACTCCGATTAATACCGACGTATTACCTTCACCAATGACTCAAAATTTAAACATCCCAGCAGTATGTAAAGAAGTCACTGATACAACTCAACTAACTGAAGAAGATGATTATTTTCAAGCGGAAGAACTTGCTGTAAATTTAAACCATATAGAAGATGCAAATATATCTCTATCGCCTTTTTCAACTAGCAACGACACTCAGAATATAATATTAGCTTTTAGTGCGGATGAGGACTACAATGAAAATTGGGAACCTGAGTTAAAATCTATTGGTTCATTACTCGATCATGAAATTGATAGAGGGAAATGTCCATTTCCAAACATCCATTCGTCGAATAACATATCAAATGGTTTTAAAACACCACCGCGACAGCACTCGATACTCGACTTCAGTGATATGGAACTACCGAATTTTAATAAACATAATGAGTTTGTTCAAAACTTAACGCAGAATATTTCAGATTCAATCGAAATATCAGACGATGAAGTTAATTATTCGACGGCACAATTAAAGCCGTTATCACCAATTAAAACTTTTGAAAAATCCATCGAAATTGACAGTGGTGATGAAACCGATTTACCCAGAGAAGATTCAAGCCTCCTTGAAAAATCGATGCATTCCTTTCTACGGCGATACGAAAGAAAAATATCTGAGGACATCAACATCATTGAGAATGGAAACGATGAAAATAATGAGGTGAACAGAAGTGTAAATGAATTTCTATTCAAAAGTCGATTTGAATCGACGGAAAAGCGACCGAACTTCTCTTCGACCAAAGTACAGCTTAAGCGATATCCATCTGAGCCTAGCTTTAGTCGAGCCGCAAGTAAAACGCCAAAAAAATTATGTTTTGACCAGTTAAAAAATGATGATGATTTTGATCGACTTGTATTTGGTGAAAAAATAAATCATAACGTTGTTGTATTATCGCCAGATTCACCACTAAGAGAGATTCCAAAATCACCTGAGCCTCCTTTCGAGGAGAATTTCGCGGAATTGGATTGCCCGTATAATTATTTCCAGCCGGATGAAGAATACGATATTGTCCTTAATCAAAATACACCAAAAGTGAATTTAAATGGTACAATTAATTTGAACGAAACGTTGTACGAGGGCGAGAAATACATTTATAAAACACGAAATGTTACACCTGAACCAGATTACAATAATATGGATATTAATATGTTGCATGTTGAGCTAAAAAAATACGGACTGAAAAAAATTAGCCGCGCCAAAGCTATAAAACTGTTAGAATATATCTACAATGAAACGCATCCAATTATTCAAGACACGGATAAAGAATCGACCATTGATGATGACCATCATAAAATTGCTAGTTCACAGCCCGTGAAACAAACAACCCGATCTCCCATTAAACTTACCGAATTACCAGCAACTGAAATCATTGGAAAATGGAGTGGTATAGATTTTTCTGCATGCGATAAAAATGTTAATTATTTTAAAACTGATAATTTTACGATAAATCTGTTAAATAGTAACGAAATGGTTTATTTACCATCAAAACCACGTTCCGCAAAATTACAGTACTGCCCACTTCCACTTCACATTGCGTTCTTTAATTTATTCCGATCTAATTCGAAGTTGCGTCAGGCGATATTTATGTATGAGCCGATAGAGGTGGAAAAAATGTATTTTTATTTCAAATCGATAGGCGCTAAATACGAGATGAATGTGAGTATACGATCGATAATGTAAATTAAGTTTGTTAATATCTAATTTTTTATTATTTTATAGGATTTGATATCATTTTTGGATCGGCGTTGCATTACATTTCGAACAGATCCGAAAAATAAAAAAAGCCACACAAGGGCAAAAAATTAGTCATAGTTATTTTAAGTTTAAACAAGCATGTTATTTTATTAATCTAATAAATATTTCATATAAATTATAATATTGGCGTTTTATTTCAAAAGTCTTTCATCCCGTAAGTGATCAGGTCAAACTGTACCTTAAGATCAATTCTGCTATAAAATACTGCTCTAGCGATCGTAGAGTGTGTTATTTATTTATTTTGTAATTTCCAAAATGACAATAATATAAAGAGACTGTTTTTAAATTAATTTATTTTTCTTATCTAGAATACTAATTCATTTTTTTTATTTATAATCTACATAATAAAGTATTTTCATTAAAATAACATTAAAGTATGTATTTTCATTAAATTTATGTTAGTTTTTTAGAGTTATCATGTCTAATAAAGACAGTAGCTTCGCTATCTCAATGCTCAAACTTTACGAACATCGAAATTTGATAAAAAGGTTCATTCAAAGGTTGTCTTTTAAAGCTATCGTATAATACCGGGAGTTCGATAATTCTTCAGAAAGTTCAGGAAGAGGTCATCGTGCACCGAAATCTTCAAGTCATGGAGCCTGATTTAAGCAGAACTCTTCAAGTAATCCGCGATGCTTGTTCGAAAAATAGCCGAAGAAGCCCTTAGTAATTTTCTGTACAAGGCAGCTAAGCCTATTTTTCGGACAAAATGAAATTCACACGATTCGAAAGATTGAAAATGTTACGGAAACGATTTGGGGGCATTCAAAATCCAGAATAATTAGTTTTACCGATGCAGAGAAGCCGTTAGGTTAAAACATTTACCGGAGAAACTAGAATTATTGCCAGATCACCTAAATGGAACGCGACCCCTCAAATTCATCAATGAAGGGGCCAAAGTGACCCAATACATGTATCGTTCTAAAATACTAAAGTTCTTCCCTAGACTTGTAAGCATTTGCAAAAAATGATTATGGACTTTCCAACAAGATTCTGCTCCAGCTCAGAAAGCGACAGCGATTTACTGTATTCTTTGGATTTAAATCTTCTCGACTATTTTGTTTGGGCATACTTGAAGTCTAAAGGCCTACGCCATACTACACAAACATTTAGAGTTCTTACGCTCTGAGATTGTCATGGTCTGGGATGAAATTCCTTTAGAACGGATTCGAACTACTGCTGATAATTTTAATAATTATTTAAAGTTGTGCGATATATCGAAAATTGATAATTCTTCAAATGTGCTATTGGGTTCAAACCGTAATAAATATTTAGAATTTTATTAGTAACCGGATTTTATTATTATCCGGTATGTGTAAATTGGTAATTTTAAAATTGTGCTTTGTATCTCATATTAATTCTTACATTACAATTATTAGCAAAGCTGGGTCCGATTCATTTCTTCATTTTAGTTAGAATCTCGTGCCGATTTTCATAGAAATAATAACTAAATAGAATTAAGAATAATAGATTTACATTAAATAAGGACCCTTTGTCGGAAAGGGAAATTAATTCTCTGTTCTGCTATCCATGACTATGACACTTCGTTTTTAGTCCAGTGCATACTTATTTGATATTCTATGCAGCCATAAAATATTTGCAGTTTATATTATAAATCAATAAAAAGACTTATAACGCATAGAATAAAATTAAATGACAATGTTTAAGACTAGCGGAAATAGTTGCGCACAAAAAAAAGCATTTTACATAAATATAACTTATTTTGCCAGCTGTACACTACCCAACATAACTTTTCCAATTTTCTCTTTTCTATTATTGTAAATCTCTACAACAATTTATTTTTCATGTATTCGTTATTCTTTGTTCCCCAATTCATATATTACTCATTTCATTACAGTATTCTGACATTCTGAGTTCACCCAGTGATAAGATGTGATAACAAATTTTAGTGATAAGTTTTATAATGAAATAAGTTTAATTTCTATACAACTATGTACGGTAAAACAAATCTACTATCGGTTTTTATTTACATTATCATTAAACAAAAACTATCTTTCCATTGTGCAGCTTTGTGAACGTGTTTTTTTGTTAATATGTGAAAATTATGATAATTGTAATTTAGTTATTTGATTAGAACTGAACCAAATATAATTCAATGAGTTTAAAATTGATTTTTGATTGTACCCATTTATTTTTATTATTAAGTAAGTCAAAAATATTGTAATACATTTTTTGGGTTTCTTTCTCAATGGGTGAGAAAGTATTGGAAAATGAATTTTCTGTGCCATGTGTATGCGTATACGTCGAATATGCGGTACCGTACAGTATTCAGGGAAACACGTGATTTTTAATTTGTTAAAAAAATCTTCGTTTCACAAAAGTCTTTAAAAATTATGTCTTCTTTTCATGAAATATTAACTATAAATATGTATTTATTTGTGCATATGTGTATTTACCTAATATTTATTGTACATAGGTTAGGTTAGTAATGATTTAAAATTAATTTATTGTACATAGTTAATTTACTATTTGAGATGCGTATAATTAGATAAATTAAAGAAACATTCGTAATATTTACTATTGTTTTGAACCCGATATGAAGATTTGTGTTTTAATACCTTAAATATAATTCATATATCAATTAAAACTTAAAAGTGATGATTAATCACTGAAATGCAAATAAAATATTCATCTAAATTCATTCAAATCTGTAACTTTATTAATTAGAAGAATTTTGAATCTATCTAAATATGTACACATTATTGGATTTTGTGCATTACGGCTTCAACTTTTATTACCTATGAAAAATATTTCATTAGACTGCCACGATTTTTTCACTTTAAAATGAAGATGTAATTAGAAAAATCTGCATTTGAGCCATTTCGTGGCTCTGCGCTTCTGGGTCATTGCTAAAATTGCACTAAAAAATTTAGCTCAGCAAAAATCAACATATGTCTGTCATCTACCGATTAATTTTTGTGGAATTGCAATTAATTTCTTATAGATAACAATGTTTAGTCGATATAAGTTTTATAACGTTGATAGAAGTGTAATGAATAATTATCAACATTTCACACTACCTACGTACATATACGTAATACTTTTTTTTAATGAGAACCTGTATTAATTGTAATCCCATCTAATGTGATAGATGGCTGAATTATGTTAAGTAGCTTATAGCAGATATTAGTACATATGTTAAGTGTGCGATTTTAATTACTTTTCTTTGATACTCTGTATAGCTTAGTGGATATTAAAAATATTACCTGACCTCAGGAACAATTGGTACATTTACAACGTTGTTATTTGGTAAAAACCGAAAAAACACAAATATTGTAATTTGTATATTATTGTATGTCTACTAGTAAAAGTTTATCCGCCGTATCTAAAATATGAAACTAATGTTTCTTTGCTACGTGGAAGCTTTCTAAGTATATATGTATAATAAAGGTGGTTTTTCCTCCGGTCAATCATATATCATACATTAAACAACCACTCCAGAAAAATTTGATGTAAATTACCTATACGAATAATATTAATTATAATTAATTGCCATACAAATTAGAAAATGTGTATTAGCATATGTGGCACACATTTTCGATATGACTTTGATGCTTAAAATAATTAGACCACATATGACGTTGGTTTATGCGCGCGGATTGTGCTGCATTAAAATAGCGTGTTATGAAAAATATTTCGTCGTTTAAATTTTGTTTTATTGTTTTATAACATTATACATTTGTTCTTCACAAAACATTTTGTTTTAAATATTTTAGTGTACAAATGTACACAATATATATATATATATATATATATATATATATATATATATATATATATATATATATATATATATATATATATATATATATATATATATATATATATATATATATATATATATATATATATATATATATGTATATATATATATATATATATATATATATATATATATATATATATATATATATATATATATATATATATATATATATATATATATATATATATATATTGTGTATATATATATATACTATACCATCATGCTAATAGTCACTTCAATCATGAAAAGAGTTTATAAGCATAAAAATACAAAATAAACACTTATACGGAGAGGTCATCAAACAAAGATTGGTTTGTAAATATAATCAGATTTACAAATAATTTGTTGATTTAAAGAAGAAATGCTCATGTAAATTTTAATTGCAAATCGTGATTGTTGCATTATGCTATTGCACCAAATATTTAATTTATCAAAGATTTCTTAATTTCTCTATTATTTTATACGCACTACTAGTATTATAGTAATTATTACTAATTCTACTATATAATATAGTAGATTTAATGAATATGAAAATAATGTTTATACATATAACTTGTTATTTCACTCGTTTGTGCTAGGCATAATAAACTCCAGCATTCATTCGGCAATAATTTTTCATTCAGCAAATGTCGCTAATAAATCTTTCACTTGAGTAAGTAAATCCAATTAAAGGCAAATTTTAGAATTAAATTGCAGATTGTTTGATTTTCGAAAACCCTTTAGATAAAACCTTAAATTACAAAAATGGTGTCTTTTGTAATTTAAGGTTTTCTCTAAAGGGTTTTCCAATAAGTGTTTCATTTTGATATTTTTTAAGAGAAATCAATGAATGTTTATTTCATTGTAAAGAGGAAGGTTAACATTTGAAAACGATATTAGCCAAATGGCCGCCACGGCTACGCTTGCAGCACCATATCCTTTTCATTAAATTTTCCATGACCAATTCGCATATTTGCGGCTGTATGTCCTCGATAACTTCGCGAATTCCATCTTAAAGGTCTTGAATTGATTGGCAGAGACCTTATCTTTCATGTGGCCGCAAAGAAAAAAGTCTAAAGGTGTTAATCTAAAGATCTCGGTGGCCAATTGTGATCACTTCTTCGAGAAATACCACGGTCAGGAAACTTTTCTTGGAAAATTGCGATTGTTTTGTTGCTTTTGTGGCATGTAGCGCCGTCTTGCTAAAAATAAACGTCGTCCAAATCAATATCTTCCAATTCCGGCCATAAAAAATAATTAATCACAGCTCGGTAGCGCAACATTTATCGTAACAGTTGCACCAGCTTCATTTTCGAAAAAGTAAGGTCCAATCACAGCCCAAAAACTGCGAAAAACAATGACAAGTTCAGGATGGAGCCTTTTCAACAATCATTCTTGGATGTTCTGAGCCACAAATGCGACAACTGTGCTTATTAACGTAGCCTCCGAGGTGAAAATGAGCCTCATCACTGAAAATGATTTTTCGATGAAACTCCGGATCATTTTGATGCTTTTGAAGGACCCAATCAGCAAAGATACGACGTTTATGGTGATCGACCGGCTTGAGTTCTTGTGTTAACTGAACTTTAAAAGCCTTAAGACCTAAGTCTTTATTCAAAATGCTGAATGTCTAATTCCAAAGATCGACGAAGAATCGACAAACCTGGGTTTTCTTCAACACTACGGGCTACAGCAGCAATATTCTCAGTTGTTCTTGAGTGAGGCACACGGTTTCGATTCGTCACATTACTAACTTGTCCCAACAGCTCAAATTTTTCCACCAGTTTCATTATTGCCGACAATTGGTGCTTCACGACAACCAAAAAGTGCATTAGCTCGTACATAGAAGCAAAATACTAACGCCCTTTTTGTGTGCCCTTCGGCCAGCACTGAAAAAACTGTGTTCAACAAGTTTGAAACACGACTTATGTAAAACTTATTTTACCTACCATTTATATATGTACATATAGTATGTTTTTTCTATATTAAATGTTTATTTTTACATTTTATTTGTTTTTTTACTTTTACCGCCATAAAACATATGTTTCAAACATTTATATGTATGTATGTATATATCAATAATAGCCCATTTTTTCAAATAATCGATGATTTAATAAGATTTTGTATATGTATTATAGTACAGTCATACAAAATTAAAATTTAATTCTACTCAAAAAGCCTACTACATATAAGAAAAAATTAACGTTATGTTGTATTTTTCTGAACGACGTGATTTTAAGTTCTGTAGATACTCGTATATAATCTTATCGTCACACCTTCGATTATCTATATTATTAAAAAAGTAGAATTCTGCATAATCAACATCTTATGAAATTTATAATTATATCTCGTCTACGATTAAATGTTTCTTAACAATTTTTCAACGCTTGCCTATTATCATTATTTTAAATATTTTAAGCATTTATTAATTATGTATAATTTTTTTATTAGATTATGTCATGTTACGGTACAATTTAATTTGTTATTCTCTATTTCTGTATTTCATTAACTAGTTTGTTTATTTAAATCGAATCAGTTATATAAAACGTACTTAATTATAGTTGCTTTTGCAATGGACATTAATCCCAGCTCTGTGCTGACAGAAATCACAGATTGAATAAAATAGTTATATACTGTGTGATTTACGGAAGAATAATAAATAAAAAGGATTCAAATAAGTTTACTTAACCACCTTCTTCCCTATTTGTGTAGAATGTATAATATAGATTCTTAGATTACTACAATCACAATTTGTTCACTCTGTTAATACCCTGTGAACCAAAAACGTAATATCGTCGTTGATTTATGTTACACTGAAATGTTTAATATTGACCGATATATCCAGTAATTCGAATCATTTTACAATCAAAAGACCGGTAATAAAAATCCAAACACTACTACCATTCAAATGTCATTCACGATAAGAAGAGTTAAAAAATACATTTTTCTCGTCCACTAAATTCATGTACTGAGCATTTAATTCTCTGCCTTCCAATTGGAATCTTAGTTGCATATATGAGTATTGTATGGAATCGCGATTCGCGAAACAATAAATTATTAAATGAATGAAAAAAAAAAATCGAAAAAATACTACATAATTCTCAATCTCACACATACATATACATAAAACCGTATTTTTGATCAAACAAATTAGTAAGAATTGAAAATTTGAAAACATCGGGTTTTAATTTTAAATATTTTCGTTAGTCGTCCGTCAGTTGCGATCGTGAGCGTGCATATTTAGATAGAAGCAAACTCTAATATTGAAAGCGCGAGTGCGATATACGTAGTAGAATTTTACTTGTATTAATTTAATATTATTAAGAAGGATTGAAATTCTGTTGAGTATTGACGTAGGACAGTTTAATTATTGAAATTTTATTATAATATAAATTTGTCCGTTTCGATCAAGTGAATTAATAGTATGTACATATATGTATAATATTTTGTAAAAAAATTATATGGTGTGTTGTTTAATAATTTGTGGAAATTTTCGTTAAGTGATAAGATTATTTTTGTTGTATATAAACATTTTTTAAAAATTGTGTCAACACATATTCAAGAGTATTTTGTGTTTTAAATAATTATTCTACTTATGTATTTAATCTTAAACTACTTACAGAAAAATTTGGAGTATTGATCAAGGTAGTTAAGGCTTATTATAAGCAGATACACTTATAACATATATTTTTAAAGCATTTTTGTATATTATGTATGTATATTGTATATACATATAGTATAAATAGTGTAAATTATATTTAAAGCATGTCGATTAATTATACATAGTTCTATATACTGTATAGCTTTTATGTGGTTGAATTAATTTCGTAAAAACACATTTCTACAAATTAATAGAGCCGGAATTTAACTAAGAAATCCGCTAAATGAAGCACTTTCGTAAAAGTTCACAGAATAAAATCTCCTGGTCAATTTTGTCATTCAAAATAAATTTTAAATATATTAATGTTAATTGACTAATGAAAAAAATTGCAGACATTATTTTTTACTTATACAATTTATGCTTGATAATCGAGTATCTATCTGCTCGAATATTTTACAATGGTTTCATTTACGTGAAATGACAACATTCTGTTTATGATTGTAGTAAATTATTATATCTTATACGTTTAAACTCAACTATAATTATTACAAGATGGAAAGAACATAGTGACTATGAGATGCACATCTATAGTGCTTTAGTAAACAAACGATTAAAGCCTTATTGACTAAAGAAAAGTAGAAAATGTTGCAAAATTGAATCGGGTTTTTGTTTTATTTTTAAATTCAGTTAATAATAATATCTATAATTTTCATATTATTTTTATCTATATAATTTTTCAAATGAATTGTTCTGAATAAAATAAATTAACAAGATATTATGTAAACTGATATGTAAATGATCTTACGAAAAATTTCAAACAAAAGATAAATAAAAGAAATTAATAAGATAAAAACTAAAGCCGACAATAATATAGGTTTTTAATTTGACCTTGAAATAACCTCCAAACATCAACAAAATAAAATTAAATAACACTGTTCTCTTTCCTCCTAAATAAATACACCACTTTTGCTAGGAACCCATTTCGAGATCATTCGTGTGGGAAAAAACGCGTTTTTTAAATTATGGATAAAATAAATTTACTCTAGAAAATTTAAAAATAAATTGAAATTTGTATAATAAAGAAAAAATTAAATATAATTAAAACAATGCAAGCGGCCTTATCTAGATCCGAAGACGAGATTTCCAGCACGGTATGCGGATTATGTTTTCTGTGGTTTAAGTTTACATAAGATAGATAGAAGACAAATCAACATTTTGTTAAATGCATAATTCTTGTATGTTGTACATGAATAATAGATATCCTATCGATAAACTGTTGTATAAAGAAAAATCATTTCAGACCTATTCAATTCAGGATTTAATTCAAGTTTGTAGTTCTTTATGACCAAATAACAAAAAATAATAATAATGACAATATGAAATCACAATATTAAATTTATGTTAAGTTTAATTTAAATAAAACAATCACTTTACAATACTTATTGATTAATGTGCGGTGATAAATAACATTGAACAATATATGAATTATAATTAATCGTGCTTATTACTAAAATATCTAAGATTACGTATGTATTATTAAACAGACAGTGAATTATATTCCTTATTAATTAAATTGCGCAACTTGATACTTTAAAATATTAATATTTTATCTGTTTGTATGTACATATGTACATAAGTAAATGTACTGTAAATTGTGTTGCGGTTTTAGAATATTTACTTAACTCATCATTTAAAAACTATAACATCTTTTACGAAGGGGTAAGGTCACTATTATAATATAACGATAGCATTAATTAAAGTTTCAATGCTCAATTGTAGCCAATCAAAATTAAATTACTAAATTGAAAAATAACAAATGAAAGATAAAAAGAATGTATTCTATAACAAAAACGTTTTCCCGAATATCGTGTAAAAATCGTAAAAATTGACATTAATAACATTTATAATTGTAAAAGAATACGATATAAATATAGTATGAAACGGATGAATTTAATTTTAATTGTTCCATAATGTAAAGTTGCTATAGCAATGAAGTGTTTTGATTTTTCATAAATGATCAAAAAACATGTTTTGATAAAACTGGAAACAAAGGAATAATTCAGTATTAAACTTAACGTTGTTCACCAAAGAAGATTACACAATTTTTATAAGTTTTATATATAGTAAAGCTAAATAAAAGTATTGTGTAGTTTCGAAATCTTAATAGCTATACTTTTGCCGATCGGAAAAATTCATTAGCATTGTTCAGAGATATACCAGTAAGGAAAATAGGTGAACTCATCTGAATAAAGGAAGAAAACACACCAGCACAGATGACCCTTGCAAATAATTCGAAAACTTCCAGAAATGTTATTAGATATAATATAGAACACATTGGGCTAAAGTTGTAATGAAACGGAGAAGACGATTGGTTATTAGTTGGATAGGGTATGCTTCTGAATTGAGATAATTTAGAACAAATTATTTCGTACACATGTATTAACATTAAGCTTTATCCAATTTTTAAAATTACATTATCTATTTAAATGTGCAGCACTTCTCTGAATTCATTTATGTACACATTCTTAAATTTGCGCATGACGACTAGCAAAACATCTTCACTTTCAGTCATTTCTTCCTTATTATTCTTTTTTTTCTCATAAATAATAGTAATGTTTTCACAGCATACGTGATCTTATGGCAGCCAATTTATAAAAGAGTTCGCAGCATTAACCTCCCGGAAAATTAGAAAATTCGTGCGCAGAAAGGGCCATACAAAAAAACAATTCCAAAGCATTTACATGTTTCGTATACCGATGTTGCAGTTATTATAAAGTTATATTTTCCTTAATGATATAGGATTCACATAGTTTCTAAAAGTTTGTTTGTAAAATCATCATTTATGAGTTGATTTTATTGTTTAAATGAACGTCAAAACCGCGAACACAATTTTGATGTACCAGATATTCATGCCAATAAAACAATATATACTATAAAACAAGAAAGTAAAAATTTCAACTATAGCTATAAACGTCATAACCAATTAATGCACGCAGTACAATTATTGTACAATTTATTAACACATTAACATCTTTTTTAAGCTTGAAACTAAAGCCGAATAATAAAATAGCGTGAGAAAAAATTTAACTGACTTATTTAATAAGTCTGCTCGAAGAAGGCTAACTGTAGCGTTTTTTTGAGAGTTTCCACAAATATGCCTGCGGTTCATAAATGCTTGAACAAAATTGACGATTACTTTCCTATTCTAAGAATTATTTTAAAACTGCCAAAACCTTAACTAAAGGATGACCATTTACAGCGGTGAACTGTCAATTAAGCAAATGAGAGGTTATATATGTTGAAATACGTCACGGTTTGTAGTGAACCGGTAAATGAGTTATTTCACACCGCCATATTTAATTTGTTAAAGAAGACGACTTAAGTCATGGTAATAAGCCATGAATTGGACTACAGTCTTAACATAAATAATTTTAAGACTCTATCTATTGACATTTTGTTGGGACAAAATAAATATTATATTATACTTTTTAGTGCATGCCACAGATTTGATGACGATGGGACGTATAAGAGTATTTGTGTGTATAGCAAGTTCATATTATGTTGATTGAACTTGCTATATTTTTTATTTGCTATTCTCTAATAGTGTTAATTAGTTTATCTGACGTTATTCGTTAAATGTACGATTTTAGCAAGTACAAAGCAATATTTATAAAATTCACAATTTTAGAAATTCAAAATTTCGTGTTTTCCTTCAAAACGTTTTTTTCTTATACACTACTCTTTAACCGTACTACTTATGCGTTTAGTAAGTTAATTTAGTCTATTTTCTAGTTTAATCTAACACGCCCGTAATAGTTGTATTGCAAATTTGCAATACGTAAAATATTATTAGTTGAATTTGGTTATATTTAAAATTATTCCAACCAAATGTAATATATATTTTCTTTCATTTTCCTGACACGAAACCAGTTAACAGACAAAACAAATTGATCAGACAACAATTTGTTGCTGTGGTCTCTTACGTATATATTATGTAAACATATACTTATTTATTATTTGTATACGAATAGTGCTTATTACTTATTATTATTATTAATAATAGTAAGCAATGAATTAAGTTGGTTACAAAACAATGATTAATTTAGGACAATGATATAATAGTTTTTGATTTCTATAATCATATATATGTTGCCACTATTACTTGGATATATATATATATATATATATATATATATATATATATATATATATATATATATATATATATATATATATATATATATATATATATATATATATATATATATTACACTTACATTTCAAATGTAACCGAACAATAATTATAATTGATGTGTTACACGAATACGAATACATATAAATGTATGTATATCAAATCAACGTATTAATTAATAATTAACAAATACTTGTGAAGTAATGATAATACAAATAAAATATTTACGGATGTGCACTTGAAAATAATTATTACGGAAATTAGTGATTTCTACCGTAAAATAAAATATGTGTTAAGTGCATATGTTTATACGTATACTTCATCTTTGTGCAAACACATTTACAACCAAAAACTGTAGCTGGCCGTTGTATGAGTAAAATTTCTGTTCAATAAAAGTATTATTATACGATAACTTAAAATCCGGTCATTGCCATTTTGTTGTTTTTGTTAATTAACCAAGTTTATATGCCCTTCTTACGTGACGATTAATTTTACTTTGGGACTTAAGATTTAAATGGCCTCACAATTTTCGTTAGGCTTGACGCATACAGAAATAATTTCAAAATGAGGTCGAAGTGAATCACATATCTTAAAACTATATACATATAATGTATAAACATAACTTTATTTAGTACTAATATATATATATATATATATATATATATATATATATATATATATATATATATATATATATATATATATATATATATATATATATATATATATATATATATATACATATATATATTTTTTAAATGCTGCCGATGGCTTTATTCTTGAATCTTTCTACAAAAGAAACTAACAAGAAGTATTCAAATCTTAAGCTAAAATTATTACATATTTTAAGTCTTAACCAATGTTAATACTTGTTATTAGTGTTCACTATTTAATTAATTTAGATTACATTTATATATAAAACCTAAACATTTAAAATATTTAAAGATTCATCAGTCCAAGTGAATCTGCTCTTCTAAGTCGCCTAAATCCAGGCTGTTTTAATATATTCCTGGCCAATTCATTGGGATGTGTTTCTAGTTTTGAGTAATATTTCGAACTGAATTCTTTGATGGTTTCTTTGATAGTTTTAATTCCAAGATCATCGTGTATATTACTATTTCGAATGTACCACGGAGCATTGGTAATACTACGAAGTATTTTCGCTTGGGTTCGTTGCAGGAGTTCTCTGTTTGACGCGCTGGTGGATCCCCATAACTGAATACCATATGTCCATATGCGTATGATTATCACTTTGTACAATAAAACTTTATTGGTTATTGACAGCTGAGATTTCCTTCCCATCAACCAATACATTTTGTAAAACTTTATTTTTATTTGTTTGCGCTTTGCTTCGATATGATTTTTCCACGAAGGTTGGCCTTCTATCCAGGTGCATGCCTAAGTATTTGACCTTGGTGTGTTGAGGAATATATATGTCGTTTAATTCCACTGGTGGGCAAGTGCGTTTGTTTAGCGTGAATGTGACGTGAGTTGATTTATTTTGGTTTACTTTTATGCGCCATGTCTTAAGCCAATTCTCGATTTTATTTAGATGATTCTGTAATTCCTTTGAGGCAGTTTCGGGATTACTGTATGACACTAGGACGGCCGTATCATCGACAAAGGTTGATATGACTACCTTGTTGGTTACAGGTAAGTCAGCTGTGTACAGCAGGTATAATATTGGACCTAAAACGCTGCCTTGCGGAACACCTGCGTTGATATCATTTAAATAAGTAGTTCATTATTTTGATCAACCATGTACTGCCTTTGAAGGAGATAGTTTCCCAGAACTGAGTGAAATTTCTTCTGTAGAAGTCCTTTAATTTTGTATATTAGCCCATCATGCCAAACTTTATCAAAGGCTTGTGCAATGTCGAAGAAGGCAGCAGAACAATATTTCTTTTCCTCAAAGGTGTTTTTGATTGCATGTACAATTCTGTGTACTTACTCTGTGGTACCATGTTGGTTTCGGAACCCAAGTTGATGGTCTGGAATTATATACCGTTCTTCTAATACTGGTTTCAACTTCGTTAGTAGCATGATTTCACATAACTTCGAGATTGTAGGCAGCATGCTTATTGGACGATATGATGAAATTTGTGTTTCATTTTTTCCAGCTTTATGTATCATGGTGATCAAAGATAAATTCCATTTTTGAGGCATATAACCAGTCCGCATGATTGCGTTGAACATGAATGTTATTAGTTTTATGCATTTGTCTGGCAATTCCTTTATCATTTTTCCAGTATAAGATCATGCCCAGGTGCCTTTTTTGGACTTATATACAATGTTTAATTGTATCTTAACTTTCTTCCAATTATATTTTATGGGTTTGAGGGACAAACCATCATCCATTTGGTCGAGTATCACGAAGTTATTAGTTTCTTCGTGTGATGCAAATACTGTTGTTAGATGAGCAGCAAAAGCATTGGCTTTTTCTTGATCGCTTCTCGCCCAATTTCCAGTTGGTAGTCTTATCGGGTGATTCGAGTTTGTTGGCCTTTTTAACTTTTTTGTTGCCTTCCACAAAGAATAATCTGTCCTCTCGGTTGCCGAGAGTTCATTTAAATAATTCTGGACGCTCTGGTTTTCTTCTTCCCGCAATGCAAATCTTACAGTCTTAATAGCCGGATTTAATTTCCATTTCAACAACGATGATTTTGTTTCTTGCCATATTATGTGACAGTTTATTAACTTTTTCTGTATTATTTAAGACAGGTGTAGCCTTTTCAGCTGATAATGCCAGGACATCTTTTAAATATTCTTCCGCCGCATCAATATCTGCTGGTTTGATAAAAGGGATATTCAATACACAATTTTGTTCGACTAACCTCTTATATTGATCCCAATTAGTTTGTTTGTTTGTAAGCCGTTTTGGCGTTTCTATTCTTAGTACGCCGGTACTCACTCTTACAATTACAGGTGATCAGAAGACAGAGCATAGCAATCGGAGGCCTTAGTATATGTACGAGGAATGCCTTTAGTTACACAAAAGTCAATTAAATCAGGAACTTTCGTTTTATCTGTGGGCCAGTACGTTGGGTGACCGGCAGATAAGTAATCCAGGGAATGTTCTTCTATAGCTTCATAAAGTTGTTTGCCTGCCGGCGATCTTAATCTGGAACCCAATTGAGTGTGTTTGGCGTTGAAATCACCCCCCGCAAGAAATTTATTACCTAGCTGGCTGAAATAATCCATGAACATGCAGTTATTCTATAGCATATTTTGGAGGACAGTACACTGCTGATATGATACAGTTTCCAGACCACTCCTGCAAACAGATGCTCGTTGATTGGATATGTTCCTTCTCATATTTCATAAATTCATAGTGTTTCAATCTTGTTTTTATCAGTACAGCTGTGCCTCCATGTGCTTTCCCATCTGGGGGCTTTGTGTCATAAACAGAGTATCCATTAATTTTGAAATAGTTATATTTGGTGAAGTGTGTTTTAGATACTAACATTATGTCAATATTGTGCTCAGTGAGGAATGCTTGAACCTCTGCTTTATGTTGTGCTAGGCCGTTTGCATTCCATATGGCTATTTTGTCTGACAGTCATTTTTGATTTTTAACGACTATTTGCATCAACGCGTTCATATTCTGCATCATTAGATTCATGGTTCTCTTCACCATCGCCATGAAGCTTTGCATCATGTTAGTTAACTTGTTTAAAGCTGCTGTGATGTTTCCTTCTTCGCTTGGTTGCACATTGGGAGCGGTACTCTTAAGGATACTTGCATATGAAACCCCTTGATGCACACTACTGTTTACAGTTGATTTTGGTTGGTTATTTTGTGCGTTATGATATGATACTTCTGGTCGTACTTTTGGCTTCTTTTCAATTCTATAGGTAAATTGGACACCCTCTATAATTTGCAGTGTGATTTCCGCCACAGTTGCTGCATTTTCTCACTGATGCTTCCGTGTTTTCTTTGTTGCATGCATTTGAGTTATGGAGTTCACCACAGATAACACAAACATCGCTTAAAGTGCAATATGCTTTAGTATGTCCATACTCTTGGCACTTAACACACTGTACCGGTCCAGTTCTTTTTCTGGGTTCCTCAACGATAATTCTTCTATGCAGTAGATATTTTAAGTCAAATATTGCATGTTTCTCTTTGATTTTTTTATTATCTGGTTCTAATTCTAGACGGCACAGTGGCTGAGGCAACTTCTCGCGGGTAATAATATTGGTGACTGAATTGCATTGAAATCCTTTTTTAGCGAGAGCGGCTCGTATCTCATTTGCATCCACGTAGACCTCTATACTTTTTAACACGACGACCAATCCTTTTTGGCTTTTTAGTTGATAAGTGTAGTAATGTTTACCAACTTCGTCGAAATGCATAAACTAACGCTCTGTAAGCGTCAATATTGAGCGGTTGAATTTTTGTTTCTTTTATATCTCCTCTTTTTATCACGGAGATATAAAATTTTCCATTAGTAATCAACTACTAATTCAATTGTAAACAAATTCACAGCTGTTTTGTTTTCAAAGAACAATATAAGCGCAACATAATGGAATGTTATTATAATCAATTACAACTTACTAATCATGTTGATAAATACAAAACTTAATAGTTTGTGTTTAAAATCACTTATATTAATTAGCATATTAAAAGTCAACTAAACATAATTCGACAAATATAAAAGGCTCTTACTTAACTCAGATTCAATTATCTACAGTTTGATGACTTAATTTTATGTTTTTTTTGTGTTATATTGTGTTATGAAGTTTTACTTGGTAAAAGATTAAATAAAAGTCTTTTAACTATTAAACGGCGTTAATAGCTATTGCAATGGTTTCGAACTTGAGCTGGGACAATTCTTGGTTGCAATTCGAAGTGATCTACACTTTATGCTAGTCCCGCTTCTCGACATTCCTAAGCTCTATAGATGTCAGTACGTAGTACTTTTAGATTATACAAAGCTCTCATCTACATACGTATATACTGTTATCAAGATAAGGGGCCCCAAATATTCATATGGACTAGTAAACCGAGCAAATAGCGCAGTGGTTAAAGTTGCGACGTTTGGATCGGTAGTTACCGGGTTCGTGTCCCAACAGAGACGGGATACAAAAGCGATGTTTCATCTCCCGATTACGATCGGTGATTGAAAACATCTATGACCCTCTGTTGGAATGTAGAACTCAAGGGCCGACCCATCTTTTATGACACTGTACAGCGTGACATGGAGCTATGCCATGCACAGGTGGTATACTGTACTTGTGTAAATGGGATGAATGGATTGAATGAATGTTGAATGTCGTGTGAATAAGGCAAGGCTATGGACTAATCAAGTGTCTATACCACGTCCTTCCTAAAAAAAAAATATGGACTAGTAAAATCTGTGCCCCAATGGCTGTAAAATCAGAGATCAGATATTTTGTTTTAGACTGTTTAAATTTGAGTTCGCTCCATTGTTATTCAGACCAATCATATAGAAAAGATCGTCGATCGGTATTGTCCGTCTAAAATGTCGTTAGATATCGAAAAGAGACAATTACTTCAAATTTAAACATGCACCTAATGTACTCATATTTTAAGTATGTTCCGGTTTTTTTCTTTCCTGATATTTTGTTCTGTTGTTGTAGTCGCAAATATTATAAAACTCAAACTAAATAAACAAACAACACTAAAATACGAAAAAAGTCCATACCCTTGAATGTATCGTAATAATATATGTATGTATTTTATAATTTGAACTACATGTAAGTTAAAAATAAACTGTTTAATAATATAACATATGATTTCACTTAATGTATAATATATAAAATTATTTTAAATGGCATTGGCTAAAATATATGTATAAGCCGGATATATCTTTAAAATTGCACCTAAAAATACCATTATTTATAAAGGTAATCATGTTTATGTAGGTTCATTAAAATTTGGCATATACAATATATTTTATACTGTTCAAAAGAGAAAGTATTTAATATGAAACTAAATTATAATAATATACATATTAAATTATTAAGTAGTTATGTTAATTTAACATTTTAGTTTTACTTATAATCAAAACCGTTACTTCAAAAGAAATTCAGTAAATTTGTCATCAGATCATTTCATGTAATATTGTTCGCATTTTGTACAAATCAAACAGCGATCGCTTTAATTATCATTAAGGGAAACCATAACCAAATCTATGAAAACATTTTATAAACTGTTAAAAAATTGTACAAGTGAAAATGTTTTCGTTTGTTTACGCAACGAATAAATTAATGTTCACAGATTTAAACACATTTAAAACAACAAGGAAATTACAATTTAAATACAATTGTGATTGCGAACTGTTAATTCTTTTGAAATTGATACAATTGAGTATCATCGCAATTTCAACGTGAAATTTTAACATATAATACATAAATATACTGTATTGTAAAGGCCTAATTTAACTGCAAGAAAGTCTATACTACAGAATTTAAACATCACTATATATGCTGCAAGTTTCAGTATTATTACTGCCATACCATTGATGAAGAGTGTCCCATTATGTACTAACTTGTTTCTATATTAATGGTATAGTAAAAATTCCACGTTGGACCTGAATATCGAACCATTTGATTTGATTTTATAATTATATAATACTGTTTCTGCTCATATTGAGAAATTTATGTGTAAACGGCAAGGCTAAATCCGCTGATAGCTTTTCGATACTTTCTGCAAAACTTTTAAAAATGTTGAATGGTGATTAATAATTTTAATACCGTTTATCATGTACAAACATATTTAATTTCAATATTAATAAGAATAATTACGACATGCCACCACATTGCTAATTAAGTAATTAACATGCGATATTTTTTATTCTATTCTATCTTAATTTAATATTTATATTATATCACTTTTATTTGTTTCTTATTTTAATCTAATTTCTACTATAATTGTATTAACTTCTTGTTAAATTTTATGCTAATATATGATCATTTTTAATTTAATTATATTGATCTGTTATAAATAAACAAACTGAAATATATTATTTTATGAAATTGTAAAATAAAATGTTAAGGTTGCAGATTAAGTCGAGAAAATAGAGAAAATGAGAATACCCGATTTTTTATCTCTTTTGGATACTATCGCCAATTTATTTTCTGTACTGAAAGGTAGATCATTTCATCATTAATCAAATGACTAAAAATTTATTTTCCAGTTGGCTTTGGAGATCTTATTTTTTTTTGTTTTTTTTAAATTAAAAATTATTAAATAATGAATATTAAATTAGTGTTGTTAATTGTTTTTTGAAAACAATGGGAAAAATATGAATGGCGGCTCTGGTAGAGAAGCGTAGAATAATTCGTATTACCACCAGTTCTGCGCTATATGCTGGCAGAGTCAAGGAGGCAGCCGGTGTTAATTTCTATACACAAACCGTCCATCTTAAACGAATGGAAATTAAGAAATAAGCCAATAATAAACCAAGCTCGAAAATAATCGGCTCCAATTTGGGAAAGAGCATATGATATGGAAAAAACAGTGGTATAAAATCGTGTTTTAGGATGAAAAACAATTCAATTTAGACGAGACCGATGGATATAGCTATTATTGTCATGACCTACGCAAAAAAGAGCTAGTTCTCAATCGGCTTCTAATCAGAGAAGGAGGGGTTATATTCTGGAGAGCTATTTTCTACTATGGTAGGATTCTCAAGCTAGTTCTCAAACGGCTTCTAACAGATGTTCGGACCAATGAAACATATTTGGTGTATTTATTAAAATTCTTGTGTGAATTTATTAATACATGTAACCATAAAAATGAATTTTTATTGGTATTTCCCAACAAAATAACAAAATTCACAAACTGCATTGAAACGATCCAAGAAATTTACAATCTTACTATGCCGTGTGATTGCCTTGTAGTATTGAGGGATTCTAACTTTACCAAAGTGAACTGGTCTTATGACGAGGATCTAAAATGCATGCTTCCATCCTCTACTCTGTCGGATATTGAGTGTTGTTTTATTGAATTAATCTGAAAAATTGAAAGGACCATGCGTATAAAAAATGAGACGTGATTCAGACGAAAATAAAGTAAAGGTTGTCGCAATTAAGGAACAATTTTATTATTATTATGATGATTGCTTCAAGAAATACATAATCAAAGTTCAAAATAATACTAAAACTGACCCCAAATACTTTTGGAATTTCTTCAGTGTTAAGTGGAAAATTAAGGGATATCCGGCAACTATGCATTTGAATGGGTCATGTGTATCAGAACCCAAAGAAATAGCACCTATTCTCATTATAATTCAAACAATTTACAGTTCTGATAATTCACTTTGTAACAATCAATATCAACCTACCAGCTATGCTAACTATGCTATACATACCCAAACCATTTCTGAAGAAGAGATATTAGACTTAATTAAATTACTTGGAGAGCTGTGGACCTGATACTATCCCTTCGTCCATCATTAAATTATTGGCCGATGTAGTTTGCAAACCATTAAAACTCATCTTTAATAAATCATTGCAAACTGGAATTATCCCTAATAAATGGAAAATTTCGAGACTTACACCAATTTTCAAATCTGGTAAAAAAATGAAATAACCTGCTATCGAGGAATTGCACCCACTACAATTTTACCTAAACTATTTGAAATATTTGTCTGCAACTCCTTCACGAAAATAGCTCTAAGCCATCTATCTTTTCATCAACATGGATTTACGCCTGGCAGATCCACAACAACCAACTTAGTTAAGTTTACTAACATCACCACAAAAGCTTTAGAAAATCATATATATCAAAGCCATCTTAATATATAAAGCCCCCATGTTGAGCGATATTTTCAAACGAGCTTTTTTTAGTTAACCAAAAAATGTGTAATTTACAAAGAAGTCTATGCAATCCCATGGCAAAACATACAAACTTATTTTGAATTGTTCAACTATTAATAGTGAGAGCTTTTAATAATTCATTACATAAAGTAATAGATAAAGAATTGAATTAGGTGATGGCCAGGGTTATTTTTCGAAATTATATAAATTAAACATAATTTTTATGATTATAAAATTGTCATTAATTTAATTTATTTGCGCTTTTAAATTTGTATATACAAATATATATCTGATATATTCTAATACTCTCTTTCAATATACTGCATTCACTCCAACACAGAAATAAAATAGTTCGATTCAAAATCTAAACATCGAAAAATATGTATAAAAATTATGATAACTACGATAAATTAAAATTTAGGAGATTAATCGGATAAACGCTGGGAAATTTCTCATTAAACCAAAATAAAAATATTGATCGTATCGATCAAATAAATGATAAAATGTTGTGTTTTGTTATGAAGGTTACAAAAGGTTACATAATTTATGTACAATATGTCAATTAGGATTAGGAGAGGGACAATTTGATCACGCTCTCAATATTATTTTTTATACGATTACTTTTTGTTGTTGCTATGAAGTAAAAAATTGTGTTCATATATTTTTTCTCGTTTTTTGCGTTGTTTTATGATCATTATGTTTGTTCCATTTAAAAAAAAAACATTGATGTTTTCTTCTTTTGGTTTATTTGTTTGATAGGAATAAATTATTTTGTTGGTTATGTACACAATGTCCCTTTCTTACAAATTTTTATTATATTTCTATTTGAGCTTTATTAGAGAATAAAGTATCTTATTTTCCTTTAATTAATACAATAAAATGGAAAACCCCACGGAAAAATCGTTCAAGTCAGGTGAAAACCAATGTTTATAGTTTCAATTGATTTCGAAAAATTATAATTTTGAGTTACTTTTCATTCAAATATTTCTATAAACGAAAATCATGTCTCTCCATATAAAATGTATGAAGAGAGCGATTATTTTTGTCATTTCAGACTCACTAATAAAAGTTCGTTTTGAACATGGAGGATGGAGGCTTGATTTATTAAGATGGCTTTGTATATATACACTGATTTCAGTAAAGCTTTTGACTCCATTCGACATCGACAGATATTGATGAAACTGACAAGTTGGGCTTTTCATCAATTTTTGTTAAATGATTTCAATCGTACCTAACGGAAAGATACCTAATCATTGAAATTGCTGGTGAAAAGTCGAATCCTGTTTTGGTAAAATCTGAAATTCCTCAGGGTTCTATTATAGGCCCTATCTATTTAATTAAAATCTCTTCTGTACTTTTGTTTGCTGAGGATCGTAAGATATTCCGACCTATTAATGACGCAAATGACACTGACAAGCTTCAAGAGGATATTGACAAGATTTGTACTTGGTGTGAAGTGAACCAGTTAAAACTTAATATTCAAAAATGCAAGATAATGTCATATTATTGGAAAAAATGTCCAATAATTTCCAATTATAATATAAATGGGGCATTAAGTGAACGCGTCACCACAATCAAAGACCTCGGTGTAATATTTGTCAGTGATATTTCACTCACTCATACACATTGATCAGAGTGTATATCGAAAGCCAACTCGTACGAAATTGAAAACATCTATGACCCTCTGTCAGAATGTAGAACTCATGGGCCGACCCATCGTTCATGTTAGTACAGGCTAGCATGGAGCTATGCAGTGTGCAGATGGCCAATTCAAAAAAGACGGACCTGTAGCCATGTACAAAATAGGGATACTGTTAAGCTTTCAAAGGACAATAAATCCACTAGCCGAACACTCTCTAATTAATGTATGTACATGTTGGTAATTTATTTTAAAAAAAAAGACAAACGTGCCCAGCGCATACTAATACTCCGGCGAAAATGAACCAATCAACATGATGTCTAAATTTCTTTCCAATGTCAGAAAATAGAACTATCGAACATTCTTAAAATTTAGAAGTAATTTACTTCAAAATTTATGTGTAAAAGAACAATATAAAAAATAAGGTTGTTCCATAACGCTTAATTTTTTGGAACACTAATTGAGCTTAGTATGAAGTATTAATGCATCCAATTAAATTTTAATCCTAATTGTAGACAAATTTATTTAATTTTGTACACCGAAATTATACCACAAATATTTCTGTATTTTAACATGTTTGTTCAGAATCCCTGTACTGGTTTAGGAATAAACAATTATAATTAATTGTATTTTAAATGTGACTTAAAATAAGATTTTATAATTGTTCATTTACCTAGTAATCTAAGAGACGGTTGCAGAGAATATTTAACACTTCTAAAGTTTTAACCTTTACCTCTTTATTAATAGAATCGTTATCAAAGTATTTTGAAATGGAAATAAAATTTCGCCCGAAATTATTAAGAAGTTATATAAATTGACGAAAAATATTTATAAAATTAACATTCAATATATACTATGTACATATACAATATACATATTATCTAATTATCCACAAATAGCATTATTTATTTTATTTTTTTAAATTCAAGCTCAAAATTCATGGAATGTGGTAATTCAGTTAAATCAAATTTTATGTAAATTGCATTGCAAATAAAACATTTTCGTACCTTGTTGAACTTTATAGCACAATCGTAAAATCGAACAGAAAGAAATATTCATACTTGCATTTTATTTCTCTCCTTTTAGATTTCTAACCGATTAACAACAAAGAAATACTGTACTCTGTACATAATACAATAATAGATAGCAAATATTAAGATGGGAATGGAAGAAAAATATATAGCATCATTGGATATCGGAACAACGACAATACGGTGTTACATTTTCGATGCCAACGTTAATATTTGCGGGAAAGCAACAGATCAGGTAAATATTTGAATATGACGAATAGTTAGATACATAATTTGCGAAAAATGTCCTATCACAAGCAATTCCCTCACTCATTATGTACACATTCATTCATCATACAATGTGTTGAGTAACGAGGTGAAAGTAATAAATTTTAATTCAAGTTCACGGTGATTCAATTTTATAATAAAACAAATTTTTTTTTACTAGTATCTTAATTTTATAATAGTGGTGCGAAGGTTGATTTTTTAAAGGTGTTTAGTTTTGTTATATTCATGGCCATTCGACAGAATTGACTTGTGTCATGTGTTATAAAGTTAATTTAATTTAACTATTTTTACATGATTGTGGAAACGATAAATTATTTAAGATGATAATATATAATGCTGAATCCAAGGGGATGAATGTAGATATTTTTCTTTGCATAATCGTGTTCACAATTTTTTATAATCGTTTATATTATATTTATTGAGCAACAGACTAAAATAGTTTTAGTAATACATTGATATAACAGTTGTAATAAATTTAACCAAGTTTAACCTACAACAGTTAATCAATTTTCAGATTACTATATCTCTGTAATGGCATATTCGAGAATCTAGACCGATCTGTTGTTAATACTAATAGTTTATTGCAATACTATGTAATTTTTTCTCCTGTAGTAGTGTCCGAGATATGATCGGTGATTTTTATTGTTCGGTAGTTTACATAAATGAATCCTTCTATTCTATAATTAAGCCAGTTATTTAGCCAAAATGTTATTCAAATTGTTTAGTTCAATTCGACAGGAGATTTCTTTGATTTTATTCATCAACATTTGTTTAAATTTTTAGTGAGCATCTACCGTTATAGATCCTGTTCTTCGTTATACCTGTTGTTGTTGAATACTAGTATAGCAACTTTAAATTTTATTTGAAAGAAGTTATGAAGTCATTCATAATTCAAAATTAGATAATGGAATTTCATGCGGACGTTCTTGAACGTGATATAAAAACTATTTTATGACAATTTTTTAATCTCATAGAAACTTGATAAACTTGAAAGCATTTCATGTATTTCCTAAGATTAATGTTTATTCTAACATGATAGTATACTGTCACGATAGTATCATGTAAAAAAAATCTGTACTTAGGCAGTTTATAATAAATACATTCAATATTATTTACAGGTAGAACTATACTATCCCGAGCCTGGCCATGTGGAAATCCAACCAGAACGCTTATGGAATACTGTGATACTAACAATTAAAAATGCTATAGAAGATGCAAATTTAAAACCCGAAAATATCACATCGATTGGCTTAACGACACAACGCGGCACATTTTTGACATGGGACAAAAACACGGGTGAATTATTTCATAATTTTGTTACGTGGAAGGATTTGCGGGCCAATGATCTAGTAAAGAAGTGGAATTCCAGCTTTATCATGAAATCAATCCGAGCCGGTAGTCGTAGTTTGTACATGTTAACACGAAGTCCACGGTTTTTGGCTGGAAGTGTGCTAAAGTTTATGAATACACAAACAACACTCAGACTGTTATGGGTGCTGCAGAATAATGAAAAATTACAAAAAGCAATCGCAAATAAATCAGCTTTATTTGGAACTTTAGACTCATGGTTATTATATCGCCTAAGGCAGGGTAATAATCGTACAAAACTTGTTGAACATATTACGGATATTACCAACGCAACAGCGACAGGATTTTATGATCCATTTACATTATGCTGGGCAAATTGGGCACTTAAAATATTCTCGATAAATGTGAGTATATTAAAATTTGACCGAAAAGTTTAAAAGTACTAGTAAGTAACTAACTTACCTAATAATTGCAGAGTGAAATTTTACCAAAAGTTGTAAATAACTCATACGAATTTGGCTATATAGACGAAAGCTTATTTGGTGTTAAAATAAAAATTGGAAGTTGTGTAAGTTAGAGCAAAAAACGATAATTTCTAGAAATTTCACTATAATGTGGCTTTCATTATATAGATTTCAGACCAATCAGCCTCACTTTGGGGATCAGGCTGCTTCAATAAAAGTGATATTAAAGTTACATTAGGGACGGGATCATTTTTAAATGTAAATACGGGAAATAAATGCAGTGCCTCAATTTTAGGTTTATATCCATTAGTCGCTTGGGAATTTAATAATAAAAGTAATCCGAATAAATCGGAGTTCGCATATTGTGTGGAGGGATCATCAAATGATACAGGCTCGATTATAAAATGGGCGATGAATTTTGGATTGTTCGAAGATCCAACAACAACGTCGGATATTGCGAATTCAGTTGAAAATACCGATGGTACATATTTCATTCCAGCATTTAGTGGTTTAGGCGTAAGTAAAATTTATATTATCGATAATTCTAATTTCATTACTAACATTATGCTTCCACCACTTCTTAACCTTCTAATCTTTGTACCTTTCGATCTATTTGGTGTCTTTTTGGTGATAAATTGATTTGAAAAAAATTGTTTGTCTGATGGTAAATTTTATTTTATTTAGTCTGGAAAACCCGTATTTTGGAAAAAAGGTCGACGATATTCGTGGCACAAGGTATATTGCAATTATCCTTCATAACGTTTCATTGTTTTGTTTATACTTTGTTGAACAATTATTTTAACAAAAATTTTATTAATCACATACCTACTTTTTAATTAGGCCCCGATGAATGACAATCAAGCGGCGACTGGGATTATTGGAATTCGACCGTCTACCGAAAACGCACATTTGGTTCGAGCTGTATTGGAGAGTATTGCCTATCGTGTAACGCAACTGTACATGTGCGCCTTAAAAGAGACAAATTTCAAATACCATTCGATCAAAGTTGATGGAGGTGTTTCGAGCAACGATTTTATTTGCCAACTTCTTGCCGATTTGACCGGATTGATAGTTGAACGTCCTGTAAATACAGAAGTTAGTGTGTTGGGAGCTGGCTTCCTGGCAGGCCTAAATTCCGGTGTATGGAATGATAAAGAAGATTTAATAAAATTACGCAAAATAGATAGAATATTTAAACCACGCGAACAATTGCAAGCTGAGCTACAAAATAGGATGAAATCGTGGGAGAGAGCGGTAGAGCGATTCAAATATTGGTATAGTCCTAATGAAATTGAGTCATTGTCCAAATCATGTTTGAGTTTAAGCAGCAAATGATACTTACTTTTTACAGTAATTTAATATTAACCTTTACAAAATAAAACATTTATATATTTTGAGCTAAATCTTTTATTTCGAAGTCATCCTACATTTTCTATTGAATAATGGTTGCGCCTAATTGTTGTGTTCATATTTTAGTGGTTCAAATCGCGTGTTAGGCGAAATATACAATCGAGAAAAGCCTAACAGAATAAACATAGAAATACACATATTTTAATTTTACTAACGTGGAACATTCAAGTGATATGATAACATCGTAAAACATAAATAGATAGCCATTAGTCTATTACATATTTCATAGATACCCAAGTATAACAAAATCCGACTTTTTTCTCATTTTTCGGAAAAATTGATGAATTTCTCTCCGACTTTTTTCATCAAATATGTCCGACTTATTGTAAGATTTACTATGAACGTTGTCGCGAATAGTCGGACAATGATGAAAAAGAGTTAGGTTATGTTTTCAACAAAATGTGGGCGGAGCCTTTATTATAGATTTTAGCGGCAGAGATTTAAATTTGAAAATGTAAATAAAAATTTTTTTTTAACGGTTTTAAATAAATACATTTAATTATTAAATATGAAAAATTAATAATAAAAAAACATTTCTTAAATTTAATTAATTCTTAGTACATTTAATTATAATCACGGGATTATTAGTTCACAGCCATTTGACGTCGAATTAAGTTGATTGTGATGTATGATGGGGAAGCTTTCTTTGTAACTCTAGCTTCATTCGCCTTTGTCTGGTCCGTTCCGACATCTCTGAATTTTAAGATACCTATATTTTAAAAAATAATTTAATATCAATATAAATAAAAAAATTTGTTGAGGTAAGGCAATGGCACATAAATTTGGTTCATCTCAACAGCGGAAAAATTATTGTCGAGATAAAAAGTTCAGAGATGTGTGCAGGAAATTATTGACATGTTGAGATTACGATTAGTTTTAAAGGTGCCAAAATATCTAATTTGCCCCAATATTGAGATAAACCAAATTTACTAACTAAACATAACCTTATTTAATCATAACAAAATATTTACCTTTCAATAAATGATTGAACAAAATGATATGAACTAACTATATACAAAAAAAATTATACACGTCCGAAATTTATATTTATGTACACACAAAAAAAATATATTTATAGACACTTAATTAATAACTTATTATAAACATAAAATTAATTTAAATTAAATAACATGGAAAACACTCGAAAATAAAACATAAAATTTCACTGCAAGAAAAGATAATCAACCGAAATGGCGTTTCTTACAAAACTAAAAAAAAAATACAGCAACGCTGTAAGTGTTAAAATTTTGAAACCAAATTTCATCATTTCCCGATTTTTGCTACCGAAAATCGGAAAAAATTTCGTACTAGATTCAAATTTTCAGTTTTGTTATACTTGGGTAATTATAATTCATTTGTCATACTCAAATACTCGTCAATTATTATTTTTCTATCAAAAATCTCCTGTAGTGTACGCATATACTTTGTAAAATGTATTTTATTATTTGCCATCTGGCAATATGTACAATTTTTAACAAAGTAACAGTTGTACCAACATTAAAAAGTACTACTCACAAATCGAAACTGTCAATTTTAGTGTTGCCCATCTTTGCTTGCGATTTGTGAACGTTCTTTTTCTTTCCGGTTGTCGAAATGGTAGGCAGTTTTGTCACACTATAAAATAAAAATAAATTTTAAATCATCTATTAAAATAATAATTTCCGAATAAAATAAATTCTGAATTCTTTAAATTTAAATCTCGATGATGTGATTTTAATAAATATATTTTATTTTAGGGTATCGATATCTGTCATAAATACGACAGGAAATCTCGTCGTACAGAGCCAAAATCGCAAGATGTTTATTTAAGACTTCTTGTTAAGGTAAGCGTAATTGAATTTGTTCAATTAAAAGTTAATTATGCCTTGCTTTATATAAATTAAAACTTATAAATAAAATTTATTTTTAAAGTAAAAAATTATATATATAGGTTATGTATGTATGTGTAACATAACAAAAATTCTAATTTGGGTTTCGATTTTGTTGTTTCTTTTTAGCTCTATCGGTTCTTGTACAGACGGACACACAAGAAATTCAATAAAATCATATTGAAACGTTTGTTTATGAGCAAAATTAATCGCCCACCAATATCAATACAACGTGTTATTCGTTTATTAAAGGCAAGAGATGGTCTTGACAGTCGTATCGCGGTTATTGTTGGAACTGTCACAAATGATACAAGATTATTGGAGGTACCAAAGCTAACAGTATGTGCCCTCCGAGTAACGCAAACAGCTCGTGCTAGAATTTTAAAAGCTGGTGGTGAAATCATCACATTTGATCAACTAGCATTACGTTCGCCAAATGGTAAAGGATGTCTTTTATTCCAAGGCAAACGTACAGCTCGTGAAGCAAACACTCACTTTGGTAAAGCACCAGGTGTACCACATTCACACTCAAGACCATATGTTAGATCAAAGGGCCGTAAATTTGAACGTGCTCGTGGACGTAGACGCAGCTGTGGTTACAAGAAGTAAAAAGTTACTCTGTTCTAAACTAGCAACATCAATCATGGATGGAATTAAAAATGTTTGTGTTATTTTGTATGTTTCAGCAAATTGGATTTGTCAGTTTAATAAAGCATAAACAGTTCATCTGTGGTATCAAAAATATAAGATCTATTTTATTTCTGTTTTAAAAAAAATATAAATAAGGCACGTTAATTTCAATAGATGTGAATATTAATTAGGTAGTTCAATTCAGAGATAATTGTACCAGTAGTTGACTAAAAGTTGATCGTGTGGTTGAACCCCTAGCACTCGTTTGATTTTTGATTCGCTGGACGGGCTTACTTTTTTGATGCATAAGATTTTACTAAAAAGATAAGAGATCTATTATAGTGCTTACATTAGCGCGAGTTCTTGTGTTTAAACTTACTTTTTCCACTCTTCAATCAAAACTCTCAAATGTTTTTCAAGTACATTATCGGTCAGGAGTGGCTCGTCGATGGCTTTCATAACTTTGACTAGTAAGTCAGGAACTTAAGAATGAAATTAATTAATACCGGCCGCTCGATCAACTTAAATTTCACTACTTACGCTTATTTGGTAATTGTCCGCACCACTTCGCTGATATATTATTGTTTCCGATAAAATCTATACGAAACACAGTTGCGGAAGGCTTTGGTACCGCAACTTCTGGTGGTACCGATAATATTCGACTTTCGCCAGGCGTTAAACATTTTCGACTATTTATTACGACCAAATTGTGTAACGGTTCTGGTAATAATTTTCTAAGGCATTTAGCTAATTTACTAGTTATATTTTGTGGTCCTCTTAAAATTATCTGAAAAAAATATATTAACTTTAAATAACTTGAAAAAGGTTCTTAAAAGGTTATAAACGAATCTTACTTGTATCCCTACAAGAGCACAGTAACACAGCGGTATAAAATCAGATCTAAGAGTTTCTTTATAATATCTAAATGAGTTAGCAATATCAATATCGTCTTTAACGTGCAATCCAACTTTTCTCATAAGCCAATCTTCTTTGTCAACTTGAACCATAGCAAATCCTTCTTCAGTTTCTTTTTCGACCCATGGCGGTACAGACGGACTTCCTAGCGTCACAGTTTCAGTAAGATATCGTGCTCCAGACCAAAGTAACCACGAAAAGTGAGAATGAAGTATCGCGAAAATATGTTCCTCTCCCGTCAGATCAATTATTGAACGTGGTGCGTGAGTATTCGCATAACCAGTATTAATTCTTTGGGCTCGCTCCGAACAATTTGTTTGCTCAATTGTATATACAGCATTCGAATAGTTCTGAAGTTCTTTAGATAAATTCTAGAAATAATAAATAACGATTAGATTAATTTAGATTACTGGCCACTATTTTGCGCACCTCCAAATGCTCCGACAAAAATGGTTGTACATTCAGTAAAAACATTTTATCTTTCATCAAAATGATAATGGAAAATAGGCGATAAAAACCCCGTGCCTGTGAATCTCTCAACTGGAACGTGTGACTAAGTACATGCCCTCGTGTCGCATCACCAAAGAATACAAATCCTCCATTTTTATTGAAACTCACTTCACAACTTAAGCTTCGGACGGCTGCCTGCTTCAATAAGATGTACACATCTGTGATCACTGGATATTGTGTACTCAAAAAATTTGCATTACTCTCATCATCTTTACTTAGCATACCAATTTTATTGCCAATTGAATTGCATGCTGAACAATCTTTGTTGTTTAAATTGCTCTCGTTAATGTCTAATTCATCAAGTTTGGTCTCACGTAATGTTTGTGTACAAAACAATGCACATGGTCCATGAACTTCGCAAAAGTGACATAATGCGATAATTGCATTCATTTCACTCAAGACCACTCAGCAACGATTAAAATAATGATACATTTTTTTTGTTAAATAAATAAACTATAAATTTCAGTTTTAAATAAATAAATATAACATAATAATAAAGCAGGAAAAAAGATAAACTTTTATTATTCTGACATATTTTACAATCTGTCATTTCACAGAGGGGAATTTTGATAGCCCTCACGTGGTTTAATTATCAATTTATTAAAATCAATTTTTTCTTTTTCCCGCAATGTATTTGTCTTATTGGAAAAAATACAGGGAATTTTTATTAATGATTTGCTAACTTCATCATGAATAAAAAAACATTGTTTTGGGAAATTTCATTGTTTTGATTTTTGAAATTTATTCAAATCATACGATATAATAGGTATCAAGCATAAAACAATGAAAAATATTTCCTTTTAAAATTTCTCTTTTTTTCGAGTTCGTGTACTATGAATTTATCGCGAACTTGAAAAAACCGATGTTTTATCCAGAACATTGAAAAAAAAAGTTAAATTTTATTTTATTTCGATAATAGTGAATTAAAACGTGTAGTTTAACATTAAATGTATCTTATTTATTGATAAAAAATTAAATTCATTTGGATTTTACTGAAAAAATGAGAAAATTCTTATCCAGAACTTAATTCCAATAAGAAAATTTTTGAATTAAAAAACACGACTTTCATGGAACTGTCTTTTCGACCTTATTCGATTGGTATGGCGAACCGAAGTTATGCCTGATGGATGGAAAATGGCCGCGATATGGCCCATCTTCAAGAAGAGAGATCGCTTAAAGTGAGAGATTAATCGCGGAATGGCTCTCCTTTGCACAGCATACAAGTTACTGTCATACATTATATTAAATAGAATCACCTCTCTAGCGGAGGGCTCAGTTATGGTGATTATCAAGGAGGATTTCGTCCGAAACGATCAGTCACTGATCAGGTCTTTTTGCTGCGGATGTATATCTCTAAATATTATGAGACGTCCATCCCCGTACATCAGATGTTCTTGGATTTCTGGCAGGCCTATGACTCGATCAATCGAGAGAGTTTGTGGTCTGCCCTGGAATACCGGGGAATATTAATTGATTGTATGGAATGACAGTGACGCAGTCTCAATGATGTGTTAAAGTTGAGAACAGGCTATCGACAATTTTTGCAGTTAACTCAGGTGTTCGGCAGAGAGATGCTCTGTCCTCGATACTCTTTAATTTCATGTTGGAGTACATCTTTCGTAAAACATCTTATTATTTTAGAGCAACATCTTATATCGCCAGTCCAATCAGGTGCTTACATATGCAATGACATATTTGTGATTTTACTGAATAGCAACGGAATGAAGGAAATACTTGATCCGCTTGTAGAGTTTTCAGCATCAGTTGGACTCCAGATCAATGAGTCCAATACAATACACATGATCACTGGCTATGGAGACAATGGCACATCAAATTTTAGTAGTTGAATTTTAGTAGCCACTATACGTGTGAGGTAGTAGGTTCAAATTGTTGGGCCCTACCACTCACGATAACAGTGTGGTTAAGGATATTAAAGAGCGCGGCTGGTAGAGATGAGTACGAGATATGGCCCCTTACATTTGAGAGGAGATGCATGCGTGTGATTTACGGCTCAAAACTCGAAGACGATGGTACATACCGAGCTCTGTACAATATCGAGATATTGAGATCTGATAAAGATCCTCGATATTACTTGGTTACGTTGGGGAATGAATTGTGCAGCGATCTCTGAAAGTAGAGCCACCTTATGGTAGGCACAGAGGTCGTTGCAGGCGACGATGGCCCCACGGTGTAGAGAACGACTTGGCTTCTTCAGATTGTCTAAGACAGTATGAAGGCCAAGCTCAGGATCAAAACCACTGGAGCCAAATTGTTGACACAAAAAGGGGGCAGTATTGGCCTTTAAAAACTGTTTATTATTATTATTATATACAGTGGTTGACTAAACCTTACTAAATGCCAGCAATTTTTCGCAGACCCAGTCGAATTTGGTTATATTCATCCTACATTGATAGGCTACGTCTGCAATATGTGTCACGTAAACACACATTGAAAGGGCGTAATTATTTTTATGGAAATATTATTTACATATGGCGCAACGGAACCAATTTTTGTAGAACTAATATTAATTCAAATTGAAATTTATAATCAAGCCCGATCATTTGACGCTCTCCACACAATATATACGAGCTCTAGTTTATTCGGCGGATATATTGTTCTCTTTTTAACCATTAAAAGCTAATTTATACAATTCTTTAATGATCTTATTACTAATTTTAGTTATGTATATATATTATTTATAACTCGATCTATCACAAGTAATTATTATTGCGTTTCCGAAGTTAATTATTATCTTCCTTAATGTTTTTCCAAGTGATTATCACATGATTAATCTAAATATTTCACATCCATTTCAACTCCGATGTCTCATCTATAAGGTGTCATCTCATGACCAAATGAATATGTTCAATATATTTTCATTTTCATTTAATTTGAATAATGTTCATAAATGTTTCATGTCTCTTATTTCTCTACATTTTATTTGTATAATTTTATTTGCTGTTGCTGGTTTGAATCGATTTGAATTTTTCAAATTGGAAAAGACACATCTATAGAAAAATTAGCATAAATTAAAGTGAAATTATAAAGTTTGGGTTTGTTTCAAACGACCACAAGAAAAAGCATTTATCAAATTCAATCAAATTTGTTCATCAATTGGTACGATTTAAATTCGAAATGAGTAAAAATCTGCTTTTCAATTTAAATGGTAATTATTGGGATATTCGATTTTTATTTGGTGAATAAAATTTAAATTAAAAGATATAGGTTCGTCACTTAATTTTATTACCCCCTATGCATACTGTGGGTAAGGTTTAAAAATAGTAAAACAAAACCATTAACCGCATATTGACTTTGACGAAAACCTTAAACGTTAAAACTCAATAAATAAAATGCTTAAACATCGTATTCATCAACAATTATGTAATTTACATAATGTAAATCATATAATTTGCTTGTACCAAATGAATGTCCATCAATTGCTCTTGACTAATTTTACCGCAATGCTTAGGTAATCAAATTAAAATTAAAATGAAATAAAATTCAATCATTACTTTATTACTACTATACACATTTAATCTAAAATAAATAGATCATCGATCTCTACTGCTAATATAGTGTCTGGGAACCTATTGCTTATTTCTTAAAATTTTGAAATGTTGAATGTATTATTATTTCTTATTCAATCATTATAGATTTAACTTACAGATTACAAATGTCGATTGAACATATATGAATTAACCAAATAATCTAGTATTACAGGCCAAATATAAAACGAAATTAAAAAATCTCAAAAGTTAGTAAGAAAGCAAAGTAGATTTTTAAAGATAAAAATAGTGCCAAATTTTTTTGTGTTTTTGGAGCAATAAAACTATTAAAAACAATTTACTTTCGTTAGATTGACACACAATACACATACATATTATGTAATCATATGTAATATTTATTTTGTCCGGTGCTTCTATGGTGAAATGATGCGATAACGTTTACCAAATCATGAAGAAACAATGGGTAATGAGCCATTATATATTGTACAATCAATAATGGACGGAAAAGAAATCAATGTGTCGACTAATTTAGAAGCTTCTTAAAATAATCTATCAATCAAAGTACTGCATACGTTATAAATTTAAACCACACCCGTAATATGACACCACAATATCCATATATCTCAAAATCACATATTCAAATTTACATGCAATAATCACCCCCCGAGGGTGATTACATTACAAATATTCAAAAAATCACTAAATCATGTTTAAATTAGCCCATTGAAAAGTAAAATGCATGTAATTTCGATCAATTACACGTTTGCCCCAGATATAAAAACAAATATTTTGACTTCAAAAATTGAATTATTGTTGATGAATAAATTGGGCAATCTATATATGTATGTACGAACGAGTAAGGTGTGCCATGATGATAGAAATTATTAATTATTAAAAAAATTGAAATTAAAAGCAATTTATATTTCAGGGTTATTAAGAATGAACTTTCGGTAATAGTAAATTATGACCACGACTGCACGTCGGGCACGTGTGTGCTAATCTGATATATATATATATATTAGTACTTATAAATGCTTAGGTTTGTTCCCTGGCTTAAAATAAACTATTCACTATTCATAGAGCTGGTCTGGCTCATCCATCTTCACTTTTTTTTACCTTTTTCGTGTTTTGTTATTTGACAAAACAAATAAAAAGACATATTATAAAAGTAATTTAATAATTTTTAAGTATTTTATCCATTTTATACAAACTATGTATTATTTCAAAAACACAAAGCTCATAGACAACGGCAAACAATTTATTATATTGTTGATTTTTCATCCAGCATATGTAGAAGTTTACAAGAGGAGGCAATTCTACATTTTTGAATATCTCAAAAGTTTTGGAATCATACTGCGAAAACATATCCTTTAAGTAAAAATATACCTCCAAAATGTATAAACTGTAAAGGACAACGTCCTGCAAAACAGAACGCGTCAAATACCACAACATTTTACTTACTAAAAATTAAGTAGAACCAAAACCGCAAGTAAACAAAATAGTTAAAGGGAAACATACTCACAAATTGTATAACTGGAATCTGTGATTTTAAAGAGGAATCAAGCTCCACAAAGCAAAAGAATACTCAATCATCTAAGCAATAAATTAAAATTTGTAATCAAGGAAGTTAAAACATATCAATTTTCAATTACCCAAGAATCCTTACTGGCCAAAAAGACACCGAATACTCTCTTTGAAAATTGAAAAAAGGATTAAAACGACCTAAATGCAAGTACCTCCTATTAAAATTGACGATGGAACCTGGGCTAGAAGTTCCAAAAAGAAAGCTGCATTGCTCGAGCACACCTTGAAGATACTTTTCAAGCGAGGTATTGTTCGAGCAAGGCAAACAGCGGATGAAAATATTACGCCCGTAATTAAAGTGGATGAAGATAATATACTACCTGTAACACTACAAGAGTTAAAATTTGAAATCAATATTAACTTAAGCTCAGAAAAATCTCCAGGATATGACTTAATTACAGGACAAATAATTAAGACGCTACCTAAAAAAGGTTTACGAAAAATATTTCATATAATCAACGCAGTGTTCAGACTGAAACATGCCCCACATCAGTGGAAAGTGATGACGATTTCTTGCTCCAAATAATATCAAAAATATTCAAGAAAATACTGCTCAAGAGCCACAAACCAATATTAGAAAAAAGAAATCTTATTCTTCCCTATACCAAAGTGGCTTAGAGAAAATCACGCCATTATAGAGTAAGTTCACAGAATTAAACACATAATTGAAGATGCATTTGAAAATGAAAAAAATAAATATGCTCTAGTATCTTCTTGGATGTAGCTCATGCATTTCACAAGGTATGGCAGCAAGGACTGGAATATAAACCACACCGAAATCTACCGAGGCAGTTTTACCAGATAAAAAAGAAAATAAGATAAGAAAATATCAAAAGGGAATACCACAAGGAAGCGTTCTGGGACCAATTCTATATCTTCTATACACCAACTACCCTCTATATCAACTACAGAAGAAACAAATATTGTAAAATTTGCGGATGATTCTGCAATCTTAGCAAACTGGTAACAAGATAAATAAAGACACAGCCAAACTGTAGAGCACCACTAACATAGTGAGTAACTGGACGAAACAATGGCGAATTAAGCTTATCGAAATGAAATCAATGCGTGTAAATTTTACCAATTGAAGTGTTAAATGGGTACCAGTTATGCTTAAAACAGCAAATTACCCATGTAAATACGGTCAAATATCTAGGCATAACTCTTGATGCTAAGCTCAATTTGCAAAGAGAAAGAAAAAAGAAGAATTAAATATTAAAATAGAAAATGTAATGGTTCATAGAAAGAAATTTCGAGTTACAATAAATTACTCTTATATCGGCAAGTACTGAAACCTATATGGACCTACGAGATTCAGCTCTGGAGTTGTGCTAAGAAGACAAATCACCAAAATGATGAAATACGTCATATGAATGATAGGCAACCCAAACCCAGTAAGGAAGAAGCCGCTAGAACTAGGTTCCCAGGGCCCAAATAACGGTCAAATAAACTTGAATGTAAATTTTATTAGAACTAACCAATGGGTTAGGGTTGCACTCCTATAAATGTGAACAAAATAAGATAGATAAATTACTAGATGATTGGTAAATCACGATAACAGTGTGGGTGAGGATGTTACAGTGCGGCTGGCAGCTGGCAATCGTGATTTGTATCCTCTAAGACCGTTCTTAAATCTAAACACCTATCAATGCCGTGAAGCTGGAGCTTTACAAACTGTTGATCATGCCCATTGTTATATATAAGTGTGAAAGTTGGGCCTGGCAGATGAGTACGAGAAATAGCTCCTTACATTTGAGAGAAGAGTCATGCGTGTGATTTACCGAAACCGTTGGAGCCAAATTGTTGACACAGTAAGGAGCCAGTAATGGCCTTTAATAACTGTTATTATTATTATTATTATATAGATACGAATATTTTATTTAAGCAAAGACACAAACCTAAGTAATTGCGATGGTCGATTGAAAAGCCACTAATATAATTATACTTTTTATTTCTCGACCCAGTAAATAAAACAAGTCTGTGATTTCAAAAATTAGGCTTATGAAAATATTGATATTTAAAATTCGACTTTTAAAAACCTATATGTATGATTATAACAAAACGGGATTTTGAAAACCGAACTTTAGTTAGTCATCCGCACCATTTACATGGTTAGAACTGGGTGTTCCGTATTATCTTGCTAACATACAAACTAAAGAAATAAAATCGCATTTGATATTGTAAATTATACAAATTGTATACCGCAGACAAAATATTTTTATAACGAAACGACGATGACCGAAATCTATTTTATACTGATTATTAATTTAATGTAATTTTAATTCCAAATTTTTTATTAAACCAAATAAAATAAATGAGTGTTACATTAATATTAGATAAGAAATTAAAGACCAAATTAAATAGCTCAATAACTGAAACACAATATATATAATTCGGTAAATAATATTAAATTTAAAACCATTTTGTTTAGAAATTTATCGTTTTTGACAGTTTCAATGATTATTTATAAGATAAACTGGTATTTTAACGAATTACATACTGTAAACTAATTAATTTATTACATATAAATAAATAAAAACTACCAAATAAATAAAATATTGTTCAAAATGGTTTTATTTAATTAGCGTTATCCATAATTAATGCAGTGAAATAAATTTATTTGAAGAAAAGTAAGTAAAATTTGTGATCCATGTATAATACACAAATATACTATAATTATTGAATTAATAAACCTTCAAGTATTTTTATATCAAATAAAATCAATGTACCATTCATTTTTATTTCAAAAGCATGTATTATATCATCTTCATTATAAGAGTATATATATATTAATTAAAATTAGACAAATACATTAATTGAAGATATACGGAAGCAAAAATCATGTCGTTGATTAACTTTATGTCATATATATACACAACAATTAACTTCCCATTCAAATTTAATGTTCGGCCATAATAAACTTTCTTGTCTCAAATCATTATCAACCTCATTTATAATTTGTATTTAATTTATGATTATTTAATCAATTAAATTAAATAAAAATCATATAAATTAAATCTCATTAATTTCCAATTTTATATAATTTTTATGAACACAGTGAAAAAATATTAACTAATTTATGATTCATTCCTGTAAATTCAACTTTAACACAACGTAGTCTATTATATTTTTATTATGCATATTGATGAACTAATTTTTGTGGCCATTAATAAAAATTCGTAAATTAAAATTAAAACGTATAAATATAAATTCATAATGTATACATATATATATGTATGTAATAAAAACATGCATTAGAGTGAGATAATAAGTATATTCGTGTACAATATATAACATTATTTTGCGCGTGTTCAAGCTTTATCAAGAGACAACATCAAATACAACACTGATTGTGCAACAGAACTTACTCCTATACAGGGAAAAATTCCTATATAGGGGAATTTGAAATCACAGACCCCATTTTGAAGAACAAATTTTACACATTGATACATTTCCTATATAGAATTTGCTACAAAGAACGTATATAGGAACGAAAAATGTGTGACAATTTCATAAAAAATTCTGCGACAAAAAATGTGACGGAATTATACACTTGTGCTGATATTTTGGTTTTTTCGGGTTTGCGTTATCGTTGGGATTTTGTACCCTCATGCCTTGTGTTTAATTAATTTTGTGTTAAGTTTGAAAATTGTATGTAATCCCCAGTGTAGCTCGCTCTGCACTTATTAATAATAATGAACGGTGTTTAAAGACCATTATACTAGCCCTTTACTGTGTCAACAATCTTGCTCCAACGCTTTCGATCCTGGGCTTGGTCTTACTACTGTCTTAGACAGTCTGAAGAAGCCAAATCGTTCTCTACACAGTGGAGCCATCGTCATCTGCAACGACCTCTTCCCCTACCATATGGTGGTTCTCCTTTCAGAGATCACTGCACAATTCTTTCCGGATCTCCACCCAGCACGTGACCGAGCCAGTGTACTCGGTGAGATCTTATTTCATGTACAATATCGGGGATCTTCATCAGATCTCTGATCTCGATATTGCATAGAGCTCGGTATGTTCCATCTACTTCACGTTTTGGGCCGTAAATCACACGCATGATTAGTCTCTCAAATATAATGAGACATCTCTCGTACTCATCCGCCAGCGCCCAACTTTCACATCCAAACATAACAACGGGCCTGATCAACGCTTTGTAAGGCTTCAGCTTCACGGCACTTTATATAGGTGTTTAGACTTTAGCAGTGGCCTTAGAGGATACAAAACACGACTGCCTGCTGTCAGCCGCACTTTAATATCCTCACCCACACTGTTATCGTGATTGATAAGAGACCCCAAATATTTGAACCTCCTTATTTACTACCTCAAACGTGTAGTGGCCACTACTAACATCTGGTGTGCCATTGCCCCTACAACCAAAGATCATGTATTTCGTTTTGAACTCATTGATCTGGAGTCCAACAGAAACTGAAATTTCTACAAGCGGATCAATTATTTCTTTCACTCCGTTGTTATTCAGTCCAATCACGCATATGTCATCTGCATATATGCAAGCCCCTGATTTTACTGGTGAAATAAGATGTTGCGCTGAGGTGTTTCAGGTTTACGAAGATGTACTCCAACATGAGATTGAAGAGTATCGGGGACAAGAGCATCTCCCTGCCAAACACCCGAGTTAACTGAAAAAATTCTTGATAGCCTGTTCTCAACTTTCACACAGCATTGAGACTGTGTCACTGTCATTCCACACAATCGTACCAATTTTGTTGGCCTATCTAGGTATTCCAGGGCAGACCACAAACTCTGGAGTCATAGGCCTGCCGGAAATCCAGGAACATCTGATGTACAGGGATGGAAGTCTCATAATATTTAGATAGAATCATCCGCAGCGAAAAGACCTGATCAGTAACTGATCGATTCGGATGAAATCCTTCTTGATAGTCTTCAACTGAGCACTCCGCGAGCGGGTTGATTCTATCTAACATAATGTAGGACAATAACTTGTATGCTGTGCAAATGAGAGCTATACCGCGATAATTCTCACACTTCAAGTGGTCTTCCTTCTTAAAGATAGGGCACATCGCGGCCACGATGCATTCGTCAGGCGTTACTTCAGTTCGCCATATACTAATCGAATAAGGTCGAAAAGACACTTCGACAAAATATCTCCTCTGAATATTCAGAGTCTCTGCTTTGCTCTAGTGAATTCCTAATGTCACGTACTGCGTCGATGTTGACACGGACTCCATCGCTCTTCACTTACTTTGAGTATATATCGCTCAGCGTTTCCTAACAATGAAAACACATTGGCATCATGGTAAGGCTACCATATATTATTCATGCGAATAAAGATATTTATCCATGCGAATAAAATCGAACGTTTTTGGTATTTTTTGCATCCAGAAAACGACAGTTTACAAGAACTAAATTATAAAAAATGCTGAAACTTTTACAAACATTCAGAGTCTTGCCACACAATTAAGATAAGGCCTGGATACTGAATATTTTGGAGGGTTGCAAGAAGTTACCTATAATTTCAACAAAACTCAAAAAAACTGTTCTGATTTCCCTAAAATTAAGAAGGAGTTACTTAAAAGCTCGGCTGAATCCAGGAAATTACAATTTTTTTGGTTCTCAACTCATATAAAAAAGGATTAATCAAAAGTTCAAATGAAACCAATAAGTTTGTATTTTTTTGTTCCCATTTTGTGGGTTGGCAACTATTTTTAGGACTAGCACATGGAAATTGCTTCAAATAACCAAAAGTCTCTGCATTTTTAAGCTCTTCGAATGTACAAAGACCTTAATAAAAAATGAACTTAATCCAAAGAATTTCCATTTTTTCATTATGAACACTATAGCTTGAACATGGGAAAATTCTCTGGACTTCGAGGCCCAAAATCAATAAAAAAATAATACAAAATAATAAATAATAACTCAAAAATAATAAAAATGTGTTTATTTATAACACAGACGATTTCTTTTGAATATTTTCAATTTTGTTAATGTGTATTTACTGTAGAAGGATCAATATGATTATTGAATGACATATATAATATATCTATTTAAAGCCGAAAAATTTTATGTACACCATTTATTTAAAGTGTCCATATCAAGTTATAAGTGAAACGCATCAGCAAACACCTTGTCAGTTTGTATTGGAACGTGAATACTAAAGTATATCATTAACAAATTGTGCTTTACAATTGAGGAAAATGTTTTTCCGTATTTTTCGGAATTAGGTGCGTTTTTTTATTCCTAAATTTTTTATTAAATTTTTTATCGATAAATATAATACGTATACATTTAATGTGAAACTACATATTTTAATTCACAATTATCGAAATTAAATCAAATTTAACTTTATTTTTCGATGTACTCGATAAAAAAAATTTCCCTTTTTTCGAGTTCGAGTACATCGAAAAATTAAGTTAAATTTTATTTTATTTCGATAAATATTTTTAAATTTTATATTAATTTAAAAATACGAGAACATAACAAAATAAAATATATTCTTACAAACAAATACAATTATGTCAGACAAGATTCCTATCAATATAAGGCTCACGAACCCTAAATCGCATCCAATTTTTAACATGTAGACAAACAAAGTATCTCGACCATTGAAGATATTACTCATGGCTTTGGAGAAGTGTTATTGTTTTAACAATTAAAAGAAACAGTAATTATTCTAAGGTTCCAATTTGAACTGGTTGTGAGGCTGAGCAGAATTGAATGTTCTGTGCTGAAAATATTGGTATAGCTGAACAGGTGTAAACGAATTTAGAATGGGGAATCCAGTAGAAACTAAAATAACACCAACTCTCGTTGTAGAAAATGTGAAATTTGGTCAAATGTGCAGATGCACTTTTCAATACCTATAATTCTAAAACGGCAACCAAAATTTAAAAATAAATGTTAATGGTTTGCCAAATTTACATAAATCCATAGATTTTACGTATATCTAAGGTTTACCTTCAATTTATATAATCAATTTTTTTTAACATACTAAAATATTAAAATTAAAGCGAATTTGATTTTTAGGAAGCTGCAACCTCTGAATTTGAAATTTTAATCCAATTTTAAAATTCTACAGTTCAATGTTAGTTGATCGCATATTGAATTTTTAAAAACAATTTTTTTGCATTCGCCTCGGTTCTAAAATTTAAAATTGCCATGTTTCGATGTGAAATTCGTTAAATTTTAGTGAATAAATTTTTTGTTTACGAATTTTTTTAAACCAAAATTCTATGTCTCTATATATACTCGATTTATTCGACGTATGATTTATTCCATTATCAGAATTTTTTATTGCACTTGCATTTACTTGCACTTTAGTGGAATAAGTCGTATTTACTTTGACTAAAGTCAATTAATGTCCAATTTTTCGAATTGGATAATGTACATTAAATAAACAACAAATCATTCAATTTTAGATAATCTACACATACGTATATCCCCATCCAGAAATTGGACATTAGTCAAATTTGGTTGGGCACTTGGGTAGTTGGGCACACACCATTTATTTAGTTGTCATACCGTTCATTTCACCATCTTAGATAAACATAAATTATTTAAAAACATACAATTTTAGTAAATCTCGCACTCACATAGAAAAACACACGAAAAGTCATCTTGCACTGATGCAAGACAATTTTTCGTCTGTTTAACTATATGATTGCTTGGGAAGACGACTATAATTTGATACGAGAATTTTTATTTTTTATTATTTATAAATTATAGTAAACTGATTTTCTTATAATAATACAAAATTTTAGTCGACCTTGCCAAGTAAATAATTTTTCGTGTGTTTGTTATGCGAGTGCTGGCCAAGGTCGACATAATTTTTTCCATATTTTTGTAAATCGTTTTGAATACTGTATCCCTTATATTTTTCAGGCGATACTACAGTTGTAGAGCAGTTTTTTATTTATATTTTTAGTGGTACCGTGAGTGCGAGAAACTCACTTTATCCATCATCAATTGAAATTTAGTTTATATCTTGGGCACAATTTAAACACTCCAGGTTAAAATCCAAAAATAAAAAATATTTCTAGATCGTTCATTATTCGCATTTTAACATACAATATTAAAATGTTGCCCACTCAGATTTAAACGGTGTAGTGCAGTGCAATAAAAAACTAAACGACTAGTGTAGTTTTGTATTTAATTTATGTGTCTTATAAATTTGATTAACAGTATAAATATGCATACAAAATTAGTGAAATACAACTTTCAATAAGTATAGTGTTAACGAATTTAATAGTCAAAAATTGTACTGGTTTTCGTCTAATAAAACCAATTCATCCATTTTTTTTGTGTCACATCACATGTCCACTGTTATGTCTATATCTACATATAATATATAGCAAAAACGGAAACCACAATTTGATAATATTTATTCGTATTGTCTTTTGGCAAATTCATCTCATTATTAGTATAATAACTATACATAAATGCATATACATATATATATACGTATATATAATTTAAATTTATTAGAAATCTTATGTTTTTTATTATCGTCACTTTCTCCAAAAATATACTATACCCCGTATACACAAAAAAATTGAGCATAATAATAATAATCGTAAAATAAAAAATTAATATAAATATTTATAAATGACTTAATTAAATTTATTTATGCATCTTCAGCTGATATTAATTAATAAAAATTTAAATGACCGAAATTATTTACGCGTGAGTGTAATTTTTTTTTAACCGCATTAGATATGATACACGTGCTACTCTTATAATATTTAAAACGAAATTAATTAATTATTGTTATCTGAAATCATTACATACATACGAGTATATACATTATACACACGAGTATTATCCAACTTTCATAAAACTAAAAATGAATTTATTATTAATATTATTAATTTGTTTAATTAAATTAAATATCGTATACACATATACAAGCGCGGATTTTCTAATTTTAAAAAATTGTCAAATTAATTACGATTTACTGCAAAAAGTAAAATTATTTAGTTAATTTTTTATTAATTATTTATTGAGTTGAGGAAACATATTTGATTTTGATGAATTTTTATAAAGAAATTGAAATTTTATGAATAAATTTTCTACTTCCGATAACAGATTGCCACAAATATTCAAGACGTGTCAGATGTCGTTGGACGAATTATGTATATAAATTTGCATTCGTTTCAATTAAGTAATTCGTGTATTTCTTTTATGTCATATGTACGAGGTCAATGTCGCGAATTATATTATACTCGTATGTATATACATATACCTAAATCAAAATTAATAGTTCGATAAACTATATGATTTGTCATCGAAAATTATTGAGATGAATATAATTTGTTAAATAATTTAAGCATTCAATTTGTGTAGTGGAATAATTTTAAAACGACAATACTTTTTTATATTTCACCCGTGTTTTTGTATTAATTAATAACAAGTAAATTAACCCACGCATGGTACGTTTCGACTGTGAAGGTCTGATAAATGAAGATCAAGAGAAACGATATCAGGATTTTGTCAGCGACAACATTGAGGGAGCTAATTACCAGTCTGACTGCGTGAACTCTGTCTGGGAGGTACTGAAAACTTCGGTTGTCAGTGCTGCTCAACAGACTTTAGGTATAGTGAAAGTCAGACCCAAGAATGATTGGTTTGATGACGAGTGTCGTCTTGCAGTTGAGCAACAAAATATAGCCCATAATGAAGTGCAACAACGTCTCAAATCGCGAGGAAAAACAAGGCTGCTCTTGCAAGAAGGGTAGCTCAGCGGATTTGTAGACGGAAGAAGCGAGAATGGTGGAAGGCCGAGGTTCTGAAAGTACAACAACTCAGCAATGAGTGCAGTTCGCGTAAAATCTTTAAAGGAATTACTGGACTTCACCATACTTTCAGGCCTACGTCAACCGCCATTCGGGACCGGGATGGAAACCTCTATGTCAACATCGACGCAGTACTTGACGTATGGAGTGGACACTTTACTGACCTGCTTGATGTCCATCATGCGTCACAGACTGTTGTTGAGCCACCTCTAATACAGACTGCGGAGATTTGCACTGAGGAGCCATCCCATGAGGAATTCACTAACGCCATGCAGAGATTGAAACGAAACCGTGCACCTGGAGTGGACTGCATTAATTCGGAGCTCTTGATATTCGGAGGGGATACTTTGTGGAACTGTCTTTTCGACCTTATTCGATTAGTATGGCGAACCAAAGTTATGCCTGACGAATGGAAAGTGGCCGCGATATGCCCCATCTTCAAGAAGGGAGACCGCTTGAAGTGTGAGAATTATCGCGGCATAGCTCTCTTTTGCACAGCATACAAGTTACTGTCATACATTGTATTGGATAGAATTACTCCTCTAGTGGAGGGCTTGGTTGGTGACTATCAAGGAGGATTTCGTCCGAATCGATCAGTCACTGATCAGGCCTTTTCGCTGCGGATGATTCTATCTAAATATTATGACACATCCATCCCCGTACATCAGGTGTTCCTAGATTTCCGGCAGGCCTATGACTCAATCAATCGAGAGAGTTTATGGTCTGCCCTGGAATACCTAGGAATTCCAACAAAACTGGTACGACTATGTAGGATGACAGTGACGCAGTCTCAATGCTGTGTTAAAGTTGAGAACAGGCTATCGACAATTTTTGTAGTTAACTCGGGTGTTCGGCAGGGAGATGCTCTGTCCCCGATACTCTTTAACCTCATGTTGGAGTACATCTTTCGTAAAACTGAAACACCGCAGCGTAACATCTTATATCGCCAGTCCAATCAAGTGCTTATATATGCAGATGGCATATGCGTGATTGGACTGAATAGCAACGGAGTGAAAGAAATACTTGATCCGCTTGTAGAGTTTTCAGCTTCAGTTCGATTTCAGATCAATGAGTCCAAAACGAAATACCTGATCTCTGGTTTTAGGGACAATGGCACACCAGATGTTAGGTTAGGTTAGGTAAGGGTGGCTGTCCTAAAGGACTAGCATAGACACAAAATTGGTCCGTAGCTGTACCACATTCGAGTTTCCTCCTCTTCACTCGCTAAACCATCCTGAGCTTACCAAGAAGCGTTTAAAGTCCCGGATCTCGATTTTACTAAGATCCGAGAGGTCGTTCAAGGGGGAAGTTCCCATAAATTTTGTTCTGCTGTACGCTAGACTAGGGCAGGTGCAGAGCAGATGGAGCACATTTTCCTCCTCCTCCTCATCACCACAGCTGCGGCAGAAATCGTGGGCTGGGACACCCAGTCTGCTCGCATGTATCCCAATGAGACAATGTCCCGTTATAGCTCCCACGACCATACCAATATGTTGCCGTCGAAGCGATATCAGTTGGCCTGATCTGGACCGGTCAAGTCCAGGCCAGATCTGCCTGGTTGTTACACACGAACTGGCTTTAGACCATCTGACGTTCGTTTCTTTTATGGCTTCTTCTTGAAGCAGCAGTTTACATGAAGCAAGCGGTATCTGTATATCCCGCCTGCTTTGGATTATTAGGCGTGCTGTACCCTTGCGGGCCAACTCATCTGCCATTTCATTCCCTGCGATATTGAAATGCCCTGGCACCCACGTCAAGCGGATGTTGAACTGATCAGCCATCTCATTTAAAGATGCCAGACAGTTCTGGGCTACCTTCGACGTCAGGGAGTATGATTGTAGCGTTTTAATAGCAGCCAGGCTGTCCGTAAAAATGCGAATATCCCTCGTAGATATTACATTATACTTCAACCAGTCCATGACTTCCATTATCGCGGTCAGTTCAGCTTGAAAAACGCTGCAAAAGTCGGGAAGACGAAAAGAGAGGTTAACCCCTAGTGCCTCACAGAATACCCCGCAGCCAACCCCTCCATCCCTTTTTGAGCCATCCGTGAAGAAGCTTAAGGCCTCATTGTCCATAACCGTTTCGTTCACCCAGTCCTCTCTGGTGGGAAACTCAGTTTGGAATTTAATCTCAACAGATGGCAAAGGGATAGCGTAGTCGGTAGCTTCCGGAATACCCCTGTTGCATAGGATAGATGAGTGCCCTGCATTATTACAGGTCCACATAGATATGGATTTGAGCCGAATGGCTGTGCAAGATGCAAGCTGCTCGGCCGCAATATCCAATGGAGTAAGATGAAAGAGAATCTCCAGAGCTTGAGTAGGTGTGCTCCTGAGAGCCCCACTTATACACAAGCAGGCCGTTCTTTGAACTTTCATCAATAGTTTCAGGTTGGCCATAACTTTTAACGCTGGCCACCAGACGACAACCCCATACAGCAGTATAGGTTTGACCACTGAGACGTAGAGCCAGTGTACTATGTGGGGCTCCATACCCCATCTTTTTCCAATGGCATTTTTGCAGGAGTAGAGCGCTATAGTAGCTTTCTTTACTCTCTCTACGATGTTTGGTTTCCAGCTTAGCTTGCTGTCCAAAAGTAGTCCGAGGTATTTTGCTCTATCCGTAAAGATCAAGCGAGTACCATTTAATGTCGGCGGGTCACACTGTGGAAGTGCTTCCTGGTAAAGAGGACCAGCTCCGTTTTCTGTGGGTTTGCGTTCAGTCCGCAGCCGCGTGCCCACTCAGAGAGGTAGCCAAGCGCGCACTGCATACGCTCACTCAGCGTACTAGGATATTTACCGAAGACCGCAATAGCAACGTCATCCGCGTAAGCAACCACCTTGAAGCCTTGCCCTTCCAGGTTTAGTAACAGGTCATTTATGACCAAGTTCCAAAGAAGGGGGGATAGAACCCCACCTTGAGGTGTCCCTCTGCTCACGTATCTGCCGGCGGACGCCCCACCCAGATAAGCTGTCACGATCCTGCTTCTAAGCATATGATCTATCCAGCCCCTGAGTGACACGTCTACCCCCAGACACGCAAGGGCCCGAGTGATTGCCCCCGGTCTGACGTTGCTAAAGGCCCCCTCTATATCCAAGAAGGTCACCATTGAATATTCCTTATATTCAAGTGATTTCTCAATCGGGCCTATAAGGGAGTGGAGAGCTGTTTCCACCGATCGTCCCTTACAGTACGCGTGTTGAGATCCCGACAGCTCGCCCGGCTTTATTGAGCCTCTAATGTAAGCCTCTATTAGCCTTTCCAGTGTTTTCAACAGAAAAGAAGATAAGCTTATGGGCCTAAAGTCTTTGGGATAGCAATGAGAGCTTTTTCCCGCCTTAGGTATAAATATAACTTTTACTTCAGTCCACTTTCTAGGAATGTGACAAAGTTCTAGGCTGCCTTTGAAGATAACTTCCAGCCAGGGTAGGGTTAAGTCAATAGTTCGCTGGATATCCGCTGGGATAATGCCATCAGGTCCTGGCGACTTGTATGGCTTAAAGCTGTTTATTGCCCATAGGATACTCCGCCTTTTTACTATATGACTTACGGAGTCTATACCCCTATTTATCATGGGTCTCTCCGGAGCTAGTACCGAGCACTCTGGAAAATGCGTTTCTAGTAATAGCTCCAGGGATTCCTCACTACATGTAGTCCATGAACCATCCGGTCGTTGTAGATAACTCGGGATGGAAGGACTAGAACATAGTACTTTGCGTAGCCTGGCCGCCTCCGAGGACTCCTGAATATTGCCACAGTAGAGCTTCCAGGCCCTCGTTTTGGCTGCTCTCAGCTCGTACTTATAGGTTTTGAGGACTTGTTTATAACAGTCCCAATCTGCAGCAGCATTTGTGTTCCTCGCTTTCTTGAACAGTCTCCTGCATTTCATACGAGTACCTTGGAGTTCTTTCGACCACCAGGGTGGCCGAGATTTACCCAAGGGTCTACTGATAGGACATGCACCTAACATGGCCTTGTTAAAAGCATCAGATAGCTTGGTTACTAGAGCATCAAGCTCCTGTGTAGATGCAGGAGGGTTTGGAACCGATACCGGTAATAAGTTACCTAGAATGGTTCTGAAACAATCCCAATCAGTTTTCCTCCTATTTCTGAAGGGTGGTTTGCTAGTGGGTTTTGTATCCACTTCGTACTGGAGATAACAATGGTCAGAAAAGGAATGGTCTTCGGACACTTTCCAGTTCAATACCCTCTCCTTAATAAAATCCGAGACAAGTGTGATGTCCAACACTTCCTGTCTATTTTTAGTAATGAAGGTTGGCTTACACCCGACATTACATATATTTAGGTTAGTACTTAAAATAAAATCAAGGAGTAACTCACCTCGCCTGTTTATGTCTGTACTCCCCCAAATTGAGTGATGCGCATTAGCATCACTACCCATGATGACTCCTATCTTTCGTTTTCGAGCCTCCATTATTGCACTGCCCAACCTACCTGGTGGTATATTTTCCTCCTCGTATGGTAGGTAGGCCGATATTAGCCAGAGATTTTGCCCATCCATCTCGATGCTAGTCACCACTACATCAGCGTTGCTGTAATTCAGTAGTATAAAAATATTCAGATTATTTTTAGCGAGAATGCAAGAACGTATCTTACCTTCATTTTTCGCATGTAGTATTTTATATTTGGGAGTTCTGAGACCCAGCACCCGGTCATCATTGACCCAAGGTTCCTGGACCAGAACCACATCAATGGACTCAGATTCCATTTTTAGAAGAAGGGCCGCCGAGGCGGCTTTACAGTGATGGAGGTTGATCTGAAGGATCTTAAGCATTAGTTATTGCTTCCCTCCACCACTGTTGAGTCAGACTCCTCTGACATTGATTCGTCCGTTAGGAGCGCACAGCTTAGTCCCAATGATCTCGAAATCTCCGAGTCCAGGGATAGTGTCTCCTGTGCATCCTCCGGGATGCTGCGGACTTCTGGGTCACCAACACCAGGCGGGACACCACAAGTGGTTTCCCCCCCTGCTGCGGGCGCCCCAGATCTGTCAACCTCATCGCGCTTATAAATTTTGAGCGTAATTGCTCCAAATCCATAGCTGATCAGGCCTCCAGATTTCGCCAAAGCACCCACGGATTCTCTGTCGATGATAATGACGGCCGATCTGTGATCTGCTTCCGCCTTTACCTCTTCTAACCTGGCAACCTTCCAGGTGGCCGTTGGTAGATCCGGATTGCTGAGTTTCAACATTTCCAAGATCTCCCTTGGATCACTAGGCTCAGCAGGGATCCAGGCTCGCGCCCTTGGCCTGCAGGGAATTTCTTCCCTAGTCACCACTTCTAATTTGGCCCCCGGCCAGACTTCCCCCAGGCTGCCGATCGCCTTTTTGTAGAGGGTCACCGACCTTTCATCGGCACAGGCAGTCAGTTTGACGTGATTCCGGTGCCATCCTCCGTCTCGGCAAGACGGAGCAGGTCCTGGGTTCTCCCTCATAATTTTTAGGAAGATGGCGGCTAAGGCCTTCTCCACCTTCCTCCAGTTAAGGGTCGTAATGCTCCCATCTTCTTGAGCCCGGTCCACGACTGCCATGATCAGGTGCTCCTTTAGCACCTCGTTGAAGGGCCTGGTGACATCCGGAACCCGCTTCTTTTTAGCCTCCGTAGGCGGTTCATCATCAGATCTCTGCCTTTTCGGCTGTGAGATCTCGGAACCCTCCTGATGTGGCTCAGTGATACGCCTTGCCCACGCAAGCGTATCCCTGTCCCTATCCGTTCTCTGCTCCAACGGAATGTTGCTGATCTTGGAGATCATCCGCCAGGCTCTCTTCCTGGTCTGATAGTTCGCTGACACTGGAGGGCCAGCATTCGTGCCTTTGCCCTTTGGTTTCGAGGGGCCAGCCTCATTTGGTCTTAAGCCCCTAAATGCACTTTGGAGACCGGGCCTAAAGGCCGATGTCTCCACAGCACTGGTTTCCGGTTTTTTAAGAGCACCGGTCTCTTTTGTTTTTAAATTTTCTGCCATAATAGGTCCCACGAGTAGCGGAGAAAGGAGGTCCACCTGTGCAGAGATCCGCAATACACAGGTAAGGCTACATGATCCGGAGGGCGCCAAGTATCCGGATACACCGTTAGAGGCTGGGCTAGTTTTTATACTGGGCCCCCAGCCTGGCCGGTTATCAGCACGGTACGGTTGACACCTTAACCCGGCCCAGTTATTTAGCGCCGTGTTTTCGCCTAGTACACCACATGGTGTAATAGTTGCCCGGTGGTCACCACGGGGAGGTAACACGCACACTTGTGGAAGCTGCAAGATACGGAGCTGGCAACAAGTACCAACTTGATTCCCCCAAGACAGCTTCACACCTAGACCACCACACCAGATGTTAGTAGTGGCCACCACACGTTTGAGGGAGTGAGGAGGTTCAAATATTTGGGTTCTCTTATCACTCACGATAACAGTGGGTGAGGATATTAAAGTGCGGCTGGCAGCTGGCAGTCGTTCTTTGTATCCTCTAAGGCCACTGATAAAATCTAAACACTTATCAAGTGCCGTGAATCTGAATATAAAGCACCATATGGTAGGCGCAGAGGTCGTTGCAGATGACGGATGGCTCCACGGTGTTGAGAACGACTTGGCCTCTTCAGATTGTCTTAGAGAGTATGAAGACCATGCTCGGGATCGAAACCGCTGGAGCCAAATTGTTGACTCAGTAAGGGGCCAGTAATGGCCTTTAAAACTGTTTTAATAATAATAACCCACGATACAAACCTAAATATATAAATTTATAGTGTATTGTTTATGTTTATATATGTATGTATATTTTAATTGAGTTATTAATACAGACTATAAATCTTTCACTTTCCATTCGGACCAATTTTTTATGTCATGTGTATGCGAATGTACTGTGATATTAATTAAAGTCGAAAATGTAAATTAGTTGATATGTTGGGTTGTTTATTGTTTAGATGTCTAATACATATATAACGTAATTTTCATATTATACATGCTTTTTTATCGGAGGCTAAATCGTTTCCAATGTTTATTTAAATAAGATGGGCACGGTTATACTCGTATAGATGTTTCTTTCATATATGTATTTGATAATAATAATAATCAGTTGTTAAAGGCCATTACTGGCCCCTTACTGAGTCAACTATATGGCTCCAACGGTTTCGATCCTAAGCATGGTATTCATACTGTCTAAGACAATCTGAAGAGGTCAAGTCGTTCTCTACACCGTGGAGCCATCGTCGCCTCTCGTTCACAATATCGGGGATCTTCATCAGATCTCCGATCTCCATATTATGAAGCTGAAAACACTACAAGCGGATCAAGTATTTCCTTCACTCCGTTGCTATTCAGTCCAATCACGCATATGCCATCTGCATATGCAACCGCCTGGACTGGACTGGCGATATAAGATGTTGCGCTGAGGTGTTTCAGTTTTACGAAAGATGTACTCCAACATGCGATTGAAGAGTATTGGGGACAGAACATCTCCCTGTCGAACAGCCGAGTTAACTGCAAAAATTGTCGATAGCCTGAGTCATGGGCCTCCCGGAAATCCAGGAACACCTGATGTACGGGGATGGATGTATATGTATCATATATTTGATATACTATATATATATATATATATATATATATATATATATATATATATATATATATATATATATATATATATATATATATATATATATATATATATATATATATATATATATATATATATATATATATATATATATATATATATATATATATATATATATATATATATATATAGTATATCGAAACGAAATGTTAGCCAAATGCTTATATCTCATGAAATTACTCTCTCTAAAGATAGATCACAAAACCGTCAACAGACCCGATACATCAAGTAACCATTCCAATTAAAATTCTAAACCACCCTTTCATTGTTAAAGTTTTAAGTTTTTGGGTTCAATGTTTAAATATTTATGTTATCTACTCTCGATTATCTTATTAGTAATGACAATAAACTAGGCGCTAGACCTCAATTTGTCTCAATTTGCTTATATGAATAAATATTATTAATAAATTGGGAATAAGCAAAATAATTAATACTAATCTTTGTGGATCACGGATTAAAAAACTAAGAAATAGAGTGAAAAGTTTAAAGTTAATAAATTTTACAAACTATTCAATGTGTGCGACAAACAAATTAATTAAACAATATAATGATACCTTAAAATTCTTGTAAAATCCAAATTTTTCGGAATTTTAATTATAAGTTTGATCGAATTTTTAGTTTTCCCGGCATGCTATGAAAAGAGATAATTTGTGCCCTAATTTCTTACCAACAACCTAAGCCTAAAAAATTATATTTATTTATTTACAAATCAAAATAGATGAACAAATTTTATAGTTATGTTACTGATCAGATATTATATGTATATGTAATGAAATCAGTAACATAATTGATCAAATCATCATTTCTGGATTATAAACACAACCGGGAAATTTTTCATTAAACTCGTGTGTAAATACGCCTTGTATACAGTAGTGATGTTATCTAAAAGTTGTTTTACCCGGTACGGTGTCCTTCTGTGTTTCTGTACAACTATAGTTATTAAGTACAATCTAAATATCTTCTCAACACATGACTGTGTATCTTATGTGGAAGCTTGAAATTGTGTAAGTGTTATATATTAGAAAAAAACAATGCTTACATTTGCTTCACTTTTTATTTTAACTTGTGGATTACTTCAACGGTTCAACGGTGTTCTGATATGAAATTCTCAAATAAAAGATAATTTCTCTTATCAGTTGTATATACAGTCCCTGGTCATGGCAATTTGGCGAATTTTAAATCTATGTACTTATTTTTAGTTGATTTTATTTAAAACCAAATGGAGACCAGTTTATATAAAAAATGAAAATAAAATTAATTAATTTATCCACGAATAAGTGGAAAGTTTGGCGCTAGAATGGCTCTATACTCTACAGAAATATACGAACATTTTAGGGAAACATTGTAATTAATTTATTTGGTTTTGCGAAATTAATGAGCAAATAGCGAAATTTGTGCGCTGAAGATTGATTTATCGTGAAACAAAAATAGTTTGCCAAATTCTCTAAATACACCTGGCTGTTCAGTTTAGCTTTTTTAGTCGTTATTATTATTAAAAAATTGGCCGGAACCCACGAGGATTCCGCACTCAATGCCACAAATGCCCATGGTGCAAAAAGTCGATATTACTGTATACATTACATTAATCTGAAAAGGAGTAATTGGCATATTCGACTTTTAATTTATTGCCTCATTATTGTATTCAACATATTTTCGTGGCTGAAATTCATAAAAAGCAAATTAGGTATTTGAAATGATGGCCCTGATCATAAGAAGCGATCAACAAGAATTTCAGTTTTAAATGAATATATTGGTTAAAAACAACTTTGAAATGTTGCTAACTAAAATTCAATTATATTACACGCACATTTAAATATATTTATAAAATTATTTATCGACCGCGCCATGATCTTTTAACTAGCATATTACAAAACAATAACAAATGAATTATTTCCAAAATACCCAGTATTTCTTCGACACACACTCTACTTATATACAATCCCATTAAAAGTTCGACTAGTTTAAAATATAATTATTTCAGATTTGAATTTTGCTGTATTTTCTCATTATTATTTAATGGATGTATACAACTTAGTATAATTCATAATCACCAAAAATTAACACCTTTGTTACAAAAGCTTCGAAATAAATTATATAACACTTAATATATGTTTTACTGACTACACCGCACTACACAATACTAAGTGGTAAAATAATACTCCATCATCTAATTGACATAAAATAGTTAAATTAATTAAATTAAATTTATTTTAATTCAAAAAAGCTCTTAATCAATGTTTTAAACTTTTACTTGAAATCCAAAAAAAAAATTTTTTTAAATATCGTTTCTGTTGCATCAAATTTTTTTATTGATCTTACTTCTAAGAGCTTTCAATCTCATTTGATTTTCTTTTCGTTTTCTTAGGTTTGTCTTGTCTTGTTTTCTTATATGTTGCTTGTTTCTTTCGTTTTTATTATTTATTAAATCTTTCTCCCTAAAATTTACAATATAACGTATAAAAAATTTTGCCAATCTCTTCAGGTTTGAATTTAAGTATAAATACTTGACGATTTACATGTTTTAAACCAGAGTATTTGATACATACAATCATTAAACATCTTTAAAAAAAAGATTTAATTTTTTAAATAATTTTTTTAATTAAAATTTATCAAAATGAAAATAGTAAGTAATAAAATAACTTGATAAAGTTTAATAAATTATTTCAATAAATAACGTCTGTTTCTACTTGCAGTTCATTGTTTTAGCCGCTTTCATCGCTGTTACATTGGCCGGACATGGTGGTGATAATTACTATCAATCAAATAGTAATAAAGAACAAATTCCAATTTTAAAAAGCGAATCACAACAAAACCATGACGGATCATATCAATTTGGATACGAGACAGGCCATGGTATTCAAGTTCAAGAACAAGGATATGTCAAAAATGCAGGTGTTAAAGACGGTGAAATCCAAGTAGCCCAAGGATATTACTCATACACTGGATCAGATGGTGTACCAGTATCAGTCCAATATGTTGCTGATGAAAATGGTTTCCAAGCAGTTGGATCTCATTTACCAACCCCACCACCAGTCCCAAAAGAAATCCAAGAAGCTTTGGCTAAACTTCCTCAACACTACGAAGAAGATTCACACCAACAATACCAACAGCAACCACAACAACAATACTACAAAAAATATTAAACAAATTAATTAAACCAAAAATTAATTTGTCTTTATTCCTCATACTACATATATCCATCAAACACTCTAACAACTTCTCAAACCAATATTTGTTCGAGTACTCTAAGAACAATAAACGAAATTCGCACTTATTTCGCAGTGATGATCCTTCACTACTACCATCGATCACCATTAGATAAATTATACCAAAAAATACATCTGCGAATAAAAATCATTTCATTTTCGTCGTATAAATTCATTATGTATAAACAAGAAATTATTGTTTTTCATTATTAATTAATTTTATTATAATTTTATTTAAAAAAAAATGACAAAAAATTGTACCTATGAAAAAAATATACACAACTTTTTATATAAAAAAAATTATTTTCAATTTAACATTTATTTCGAAAAATTTGAATACATAATATTATATAAATAAGAAATTCTTCAACATATAATTTATAAGTGAAATTTGAAAATTTTTGGAGAAAAAACTAAAAATTAGCATAAATTTTATACCATAGCCAACTGTACGCTTTTATAACCAATTTAATTATGGATTTTAATTTTGATTTGCATCCGAATGTAAGTAAATGTATGTAAATTTATCGCTTGTTCACGTTAATGAATTTAAGTTGTCCAAATTTACTAATATAGCAATGTATTATCATATCGATTGATCTGTTCGTCTAGATGTATTGTAAAGTGCTATAGTTTTTTGTTAACTTTGTAGTTTACTAAAGCCGACAACTTCATACTATCTCAAGAATTGTTCTCTTCATATAACAATACCTGCATTCTTATTTAAAAGTTAATGAAATTTTTTCGTTTAAAGTTTAGAGCAACTAGACAAAAATATCTTTAAACTACTTCGCAGAAGTACAAAATATATGTGGTTTCACAGTTTAAGCTGAAATTAATTTTTTTTTGTTATGAGATACGTTAAATTTAAGCTCAAGCTATTAAACTTAGTCGCTTAAGATGAATCTGAGACTGATACACTTAGAACATAGTCATTGCTTATTATTTAGCTTAGGTTTATGTCTTAAACTCTGACTATGAAACTAACTCTTAATTATATTAAGCCGAGCTCCTAAGCCAATGAAATTATAGTATTCAATGCTGTGTTTTTGCTATTTGAAATTTCAAATAGTCCCTACACCTCCTGGGCAATGCCCCATAATAATCATCAATAAGAACAATGAATTTATTTGATAGATTTTATGCAGCCAAATTTTATAATGAATATAAAATTCATATATGTATATTCGAAATTTAAATTAGGTGATGCCATAGAAAACGGTTAGATATTGCAATTTATATTTACAGCCACATCTCAACCATCAATTCGATTTGTGCAGGATTAATGTTATTGTAACAATAATTAATGTAAATGTATGTACCTATTTATAATTAAAATAAAGTAAAACAAATTTTATATTATTACATACTCTAATTTACTCTATTAATTAAAGTTAAAATGTTTCAACAAATACACAATTTTTAATATAAATCTTGTAAGCCAGGCCTCTTCATTCGATTATCTCTGGGAATATTATTGCCTTTATATCTATTGTTCTTATTTTCAAAACTAGCTGCCAAAAATGTTCTATCTTTACGATCATACTGCTGTTTATCAGGAATTGTTGCAATTTGTGTACACAAAATATCATCTAAAGTCTAAAATCAAAATACGAAAAATTAGAAAATATTTACGTATAAATATTTTAAAAGATGATAATAATACCGTATCAGAGATATGTCCATTTTCACGTAAAAATTTCTCAATCCTCAAAAAATCGTTCTGAAGCTCTTTATTTTCAGATTGAGCAACAACGTCCTTCATTTTCGTAACCACATCTCCAACAAATGTATGTTTCATTTGTGATGGATCATTAACCTCCAGCACACCCCGTAAAATTGGTAAAGCATCATCTGGGCGTCCAATTTCAGCGTAAGCCAAAACCTTTAAATTTCTAACGGTTAAGTAATTTTGCTGCTTAATTGTACTAAGAATTTCAAGTGCAATGTGAGGAGCGTTTTGTGCTAGTGCTAAACCAGCAGCAAATGTCGCAGCTTTTCTCATTGGGACATGACCAACTGTCTGTAGCTCTTTCCACAAATCGGAAGAATATTTAAATGATTCGGGTGTGTTTTGTTTGTAACATGCGGCAAATGTTAAAACAACAACATGACGAGGGTAACGGCCTCCCTCAACTTGTCTTGATTTAATAATATTACAAACGTCTAAGACATCTTGATACCGTTTCTTCTCGTAGAGAAGATCAAGTAGCAGTTGATAACTAATCAATTGGTCAAAAAATGCTCCTAATTCTGGATCCTTGAATATTGTTAAGGCTGTTTCATCATCCTGTAGATTATATAACATTCTCATGACAACAGGTCCGAATACAAAATTTCCAAAGCGTAGCTCCTTGTTTTGTGTGTTAAATCTGAAGTTTAAATGATTATATTAATAAATTAAAAGATAAGTAGTAATTTATCTACAAACTTCTTAATCATTTTCACGACTAAATCAACATCGTCAGGTTTCTTTTCAGCAATATGAATCATATTTTTAAGATCTTCCGTGAAAATCATATTCTTCGAACCTTCCTGTAGGAATTCATTCATTTTTGTTCGGAATTTATCGGTGGAATTGATTAATTGAGATTTTATTTTATCTCTAGCAAATAAGAATCCATCAAGACCCATTGCGCCAGCGGCATATAAATTACGAATTGTTTGGCCTAAACGTGAATTAGATATATATTATCCAACACTAAAAGTGAGGTTATAATTTAAACATTATTTTATTTACCTGAATTATAGTTTATGATAGAATTATTGCCACTTAGAATAGATTTTACAATATTACAACTTTTATTTCTAAACATTTTTGATTTTGTATTTATTTAAAATTTAATTTTTCGGTAATTAACAAAATTTGTGTTTTTTCTTTAATATATTCGAGCACACTGCAAAAACTGTCAAAAAGTTGTAACGGATCTATACAATTCTAATGGAAGAGATTTATTTTGAATGTCTACTCAACTCTAGGGGAACCTGATAACATTGTGAATAGGTCATACAAGTTTTGACAGATTATCATATGGTGTAACCACAAAAACATAAATTTTATAAAAATCGATTTAATATGCAAAATTTTATCACAAACTCTTCGAAAAATGTATGTTTAACATCGAAAAATATAAGAAAACATTTTATAGATTACTTTCAAAATGAATATAGCCATAAATTTGTACGTTCTAGTCCGGTTATACCATATTGCGACCCAACCGTAGCCTTCGTTAATGCCGGCATGAATCAAGTAAATGATTTCAATATTTTCTGTAATTTTATGAAGTTAACACTGTTTTATTCAATTTTAGTTTAAAAATGTATTTCTTGGTAAAGTAAATGCATCACATAAACGAGTAGTTAATTCACAAAAATGTATTCGAGTTGGAGGTAAGCATAATGACCTTTCTATAGTTGGGACAGATGGATACCATCACACGTTCTTCGAGATGCTTGGGAATTGGTCATTTGGCGATTATTTTAAAGAGGAAGCCTGTCGGATGGCCTGGCGTCTGTTAAAAGATGTTTATAAAATTGATACAAATCGATTATATGTAACATATTTTGGTGGTAATAAATTTCTGAATTTAATGCCTGATCTGGAGTGCCGCGAAATTTGGCGCAATATCGGGTAAACATTTATTGATACGTTATATTACAAATGAATAAACTTTTTTAACTTATACTTGTACTGTAGTGTTCCAGATAATCGTATTTTACCGTTCGATATGAAAGATAATTTTTGGGAAATGGGGGCAACAGGTCCATGTGGGCCTTGTAGTGAGATTCATATAGATCATCTTCCGAATGGCACTGGTAATGATCGGGCAAAATATGTGAATGCTGGTCTACCCGATTTGACTGAGTTGTGGAATATAGTTTTCATTCAGTATAATCGAAATTCTGATGGTACGATAACAACATTACCGCAGCGGCATATTGATACTGGCATGGGATTTGAAAGATTAGTAGCAATATTACAAAATAAGATTAGTAATTATGATACAGATTTATTTATTCCTATTTTTAATGCAATAGAAAATGTAAATAGGTTATCTATTTGTTGAGCGTACTGAACTCTATACTTATCTGTTAATTTTATTTAGGTAACAAAATGTCCATCCTACAACTATTCGTTTAATTTAAATGACACCTCGTATTCATTAGATACGTCCTATAGGATATTAGCTGATCATTCACGTATGATTACGGCCTGTTTAGCTGATGGCATGTTCCCAGATCATAAGTAAGTATAATTTTCTATATATATTTAGTTTGATATATGAAGGTATGTCGAGTTTATTTAAATTCAAAAATCTATATAAATGGTTGTTTTGAAAGTATTTTATAATATTTTTCAGCCATAAGCTGCGTAAATTAATTCGAAAAACTATTCTCATATCGGAACGATCGTTTAACCATAAAAATCTGCTCTATGAAACAATACCACAAGTGACAGATATTTTAGGTCTAACCTATCCAGAAATTGAAAAAAATTACCACCAAATTATTGAATTAGTGCGACACGAAGAAGAAATATTCGAATCATTGCGTAAACACATGTCGCAAGATTTACAGTCAATTCTTAAAAAGCGCCCAGACTTACGAAACGATTTAGAACTTATCGAAACGCCTGGCTTTATAAACGGTTTCAATGAGCTGGAAAAATTGTGCGACTCGAAAAATGTTGATCAAATTAATGAGGTTTCATTTAAATTATACGATACGTACGGATTAGATGTCGAGATGATCGAGAAGCTCTATAAATTATTTAATTTTAGTTTTAATCATATTGAATTTGACCGTTTTATGAATATAACAAGAAATCGTACGAAAACCTTACATTCGGCCATTAGCACAAATGAATCACGTTCAAATTTAACGAATTTACTAAAATCCGTAAAGATTAAGAACACAGATAATCGATACAAATACGAGTATGAATATAATAAGCTAAATAAACGGTATAATTTGAAGCCTTTGGAAACCCAGATTATTGGTATTGTTGAAAGTTTCGATGGTGGACTGCGAAGTGTCGATCAAACTGGCATTACAAACCGATGTTATTATCTAATAACGGCAAGTAGTCCGTTTTATTATGAATCTGGAGGACAAGAATCCGACTGTGGTTCCATTGAAATAAATAAGCATAGCATTGATATAGTAAAAATTATTTATGTCGATGGTTTTGTTCTTCATGGAATTCTAGTTGACGAAAATGTTAATATTAAACTAAATGATCGAGTCAAAATGATTGTAAATGAGGATGCGCGAAGTAAAAATATTATAAATCATACTGGTATGAATGAACCACCAACTCATACCTAGATTAATTTTTAATTATATTTTTTTTTTCAGCTACTCATATTCTCAACGCTAGTGTTCGAAACATTTTGAATTGTGCAGTATGCCAAAAGTCTAGTTCGGTAACAGCCGATGGTTTAAAATTGGAATTAGGTATATTTGGAGAAAAACTGGATAGGAATAAAATAGAAAAAATTGAAGATCTAGTCAGGTAAGTCGCATGATACAATTTCATTTTGTAATAGTCACTTCTGCAGTTTTATCTGAAACATTTTACGCAATTTCAGGGAAATGATACAAAAATCTTTAACCGTAAATAAATACACCATTAACTCTGAACAACTATTAGAAATCGACCACATAACACTAGTACCGGGTGAAGTATATCCCGATGAAAATTTGCGAGTCCTAGAAATTTACGATCCGATGGTACAATTTATATCCCGCGAACTATGCTGTGGTACACATGCTGCTAATACACGAGAAGTGCAAGATTTTTGTATCACAAATGTTAAAATGTCGGGGCGAGGATCCTATGTGATAAACGCTGTTGCGGGAAATGTGGCACATCAAGCACATTCCGTGGGTGAACAAATTCTGGTGGATATAAATAAAGTAAGGGCTGATCTAGAGTTGAAAAAGAATTTGGATAATGTGGAGTCTCGACTTCAACGCTTAAAAAATTTGTTGACTCATGGTAATGAGCAGATGAAAATTCCGTACACGATTAAAGTAGAGTGTATGGAAATTTTGAATGATGTTGCAAAGCAGCTAAAAGAAATATCTAGGGAAAATCTTAAGTAAGCAATTTTATCATTTATCATTTTAAATATGTACATATTTATCAATTTTTAATTTTTCGTAGGGAATTTGTGGAAATTGAAATGAAAAATGTTTTAGAGCAGAAAACTCAAAATTCATTTATCGTTCACTATCTTGAATGCTCGTCGTTAATGGATTCAGTATCATTACAAAAAGCCACCAAATGTTGTCCAGACCGTCCAATTTTAGTGATATCGCTAACCGATGGCATGGTCAAATCTAGATGTTGTGTTCCAAAAAACAAAATTAATGATAAATTTAATGCAGGGCTGTGGATGGCTGAAATAGCAAATGTATTTCGGTCTTCGGCTTTGGCGCCAAAGGGACAAAATATAAAAGAAATTTGTAATTTAAAGGCAAAAAAAATCAAATCGGCGGTATTTGAAGAACAATTGGAAGAAGCTTTAATTGCAGCAAAATCATTTGCGAAGAAGTTTATGTTATGAGTAAACTCACGTTTACTTATTATTTTGTATAAAAATTATAATTATAATTGTTAATATATTTTTTTCTTTTTTTGTTCTAATGTAAATTAATTTGGAATGCTTAGACCGTTCACTCGACATCGACGGTGATGCATAAATATGAAGGATACATTTCTAAGGAATTGACTCCAAAAATAATGTGTAACAATAGAACTAAAGTGAATGAGCTGTACTAAAGCTTAGCCATAATTTTAATGAAAGAACTGACCCATTTCGCATCTGTTAATGTTTTAATAAATAATATCTAATTGACTTGTTCCATCCATTCAACCGGTTGTAAAGCGGTAAATTCACTACATGGTTTGAAACTACTGCAAAGATTGTGTATTACCCGGTAGATGACACCGGTATGCCATATGTTATGAACAAATTTGACAAATAGACAATAGTGAAAATTGAAGAAACCAAAACAATTCAGTCGGTCGAAAATTTGTAAAGAAAAGATTAGTCTTGTATTGTATATAATTAGTAATTAAGTTTATAAATTGTTTACATTAAATTGTGCTACGTGGCCTCTAATATCTGTGTTTGTATAAGACTAAACAAATATTTGTTGTGATACATATTTAAAAAACAGGTTGAAAATGTCTAAATTGAAACGTAATGAAATTCTTTTGCTCTTCGATGTGGATGGCACTTTGACCCCTCCACGAGCTGTTATTGAACCCGACATTGAGCAATTTATCTACAGTCACATAAAACCTCGTGCTACAATTGGTATTATTGGCGGGTCGGATTTGGAAAAAATGTTTGAACAGTTGAATGGTCAAAAAATACTGTCAGAGTTTGATTACGTGTTTCCGGAAAATGGTACTGTTCAAATCGAAAAGGGCGTCGAAGTCGGGAAGCAATCAATCCAGGGCTATCTTGGTGAACATGTACTTCAGCGTTTTATTAACTATTCATTGCGATATATGTCTGCTTTGGTTTTGCCGATAAAACGCGGCACATTTTTGGAATTTCGCAATGGTATGATGAATATTTGTCCGATGGGTCGGCAGTGTTCGAGAGCCGAGCGTAATGCATTTGTCGAATACAATAAGGAGCATCAGGTTATTGAAAAAATGATTTCAGTCTTAAAAGAGGAGTTTAAAGACGTCGATCTATTTTTCAGTATTGGTGGCCAAATAAGTTTTGATATATTCCCAACAGGCTGGGATAAAACCTACTGTTTGCGTCATGTTACCAAGGGCACAAAGTAAGTAATCTAATCTTGTGTTAATTTTTGCGTCTTATCTCAAATTTTGATTTATTGCAGTTTCAAAGAAATCCATTTCTTTGGGGATAAAACTGATCTAGGTGGAAATGATCACGAAATTTTTAATGATCCACGGACTATTGGTCATAAAGTAACTTCACCAAAAGATACCAAAATGATTTTAACTGAAATGTTTAAACTGAATGTATAACTAAATACAACAAAAAACATTTTATAAATCTGAAAACATTCCTATCCAAAAAAAGGTGTATTCACAATTAGACTTTCGAAATAAAGTGCTAACTTATGTTTACGTTTTTATAAATCGCGGACCCAAACCTTTTTTTTTGTTTACATAAATTTGTTTTTATTCTTATGTAATATTGTAATTTTTATAAATAAAATAACTATAAATCATGTTAAAACCCGATAATTTAATCATGTTCGTTAAGTTTCACTAAATAAAAGGAAATACGCATTACAAAATTGAAAAAAAGCTTTTTAAATATCGGGCACCCCTAAAAAACTTTTCTTTTTTGACAATGAAAACTTTTTTTAATAAGTAAAATGGCGGACCCAGCTGTTCTATTCAGATGTTAAAATAATATTTTATTTCTATTATTTTTATTTTTTGTGTAATTGTTATGCATTTTTTTGAGGTGATTTAAATAAACACGATATAAATTAATTAAGAGTAAATTTTTAAATATTAATATTGTTCAAAGTTAAGTGGAAATTTACATATCATAAAACAAGTTAAAAAAGTGTTAACGTTAAAAAAAACTTTTGGCCTAATTTATTGTTTTACAAAAAAGAATAATAAAAAAGTAAATAAAAAGTGGGGACTGTTATAATTATATATATTATTTAAATTTCTGCTTTATTTTTAGTCATTTTGTGAAATAATAGCGAATAAAACGAGCCTGAAATCAAAGTGAAACTCACAAGGCTCCCCATTATTGGGATGCCAATTTTATACAAATTTTCCTTTATTTTGCTTTATTCACACTTGAAAAAATTTATGTAAATAAGGAAAAACACAATTTTATCGTTTTTTATTTTATTTTGGAAAATTCTACATGTTTATGTCTTGAACGTAGTTACAGGAAAGGTAAGTAAATAAAAAAACTACATATATTATATTTTGAGGTATCATCAATTTTTGTATTGTTCCCATTTATTGACCTTGTTTTTATTTTCTAATATTTAATGAGTACATACACACAAAAATTTAAAAAAAAATATTATTTTGATATGAGAAATATCCTCGATAGTACAAATATAAAACATCTTATCAAATTTTATTTTAGCTTATATGAGATAACATTGGACAAAAAAATGGATCCATTATTTTTTTCATCGCCACCAAATGGTGTCCCATCCGAAAGTAAATTAGCCACTTACATGGTAAGCACTTTTTGTTATTTATAAAGCTATTTTATTATACCTATGCATAACACATTATTAAATTTACTATAATATTCATCTTGCTTATATTTCATTTAACAAGAAAGAAAAGAAAACACAAACATTACATATGAAATAAATAATTTTACCTAATTAAAATGTTAAGATTTACGTTTACTCAAAATAATAATAATAATTACAAATAACACGTGACGATAGAATATTATGATAATTTTGTTTGAGATATGTATGTATGCACATATATTAAAGGCAAAAATATTTTATCATTATTTATAGCAAAAATCACCGCAATAGATAATAAATACACATGTTTACTTAAATATCTAGATGGTATGCGGCCGTATGCGTAAATCTAATTTCAATAGTACGAGTATAGATAAAGTTCATAATCGGAAAATTGATGATAAATATATAATATAAATTAGATCCACACTTTCCGTGAATTATATGACAGCAAATATTTATTTTAAACCTATTCTGAATCACGCGAGTGTACTACAGTAAATTTATGTTTCATTCTGAGCCTATAATTTATTTTATGATTTAACTTCAATGTCATGGTCATATTGAATATTCTACTACTTCTACACAAATGTTATTTTTATTACCTATATACACAATATAAATGAAAAATTATGAATTAAACTTTTATAATTAAATGGTTTTCCCAATTTTATCCAAGACTAGATTAGTAATTTGCCTATATTTGGCAATATTTTTGCTAATCCCCAACTTTACTTTTTTTTTAAAGTTTTCTTGGAACTTCATAAGGAAAAAGATATAAAAACAAACTGCCCTCAACATTTTAAATACCATATGTCAAAATCTCTCTGATGGTACGTTTCTATACTCTAATTCTAGATAATAATAAAAACGAAAGAAAGAACGATAATATCTCCATTTAAGCCAGATACCAAAGCCGTCTATAGATACAAGCCAGAAATACAAAAATACTGTTAAATGGCTTGGCTATACATTTAATAGTATGCGTCGTATACATATGTATATGCCAAAACAAATATCTATAATTATAATTCAATTCTAATTCAGGTTTAATAAAAATTTTTTGTTTAAAGCGAGATTTAGATAATCGGAGTTTTGAAAAGCAGGGTACTTATGAAGTAGAATATCCGATGAACATTCTATCATTGCTATGTTTTTGTTCTGGTAAGACATTGTGCCTGAGTAACATAATGTTGGAGATTATCCTGGTTATATCTTATAAGCCTTCTAAGGTTTTTACAAATTCACCTGTGACCTCTGATTTGCGTCAGTATAGTTGGGTCCATCGTTGCGGTTGGTCTGGTTCTACTTGTGGCAAGGCACGCCTACCTTAGTATCACTTTTAACCGAGCCGTGTCCACATTGGTTAAAATTTGCGTTGTGTTTCATTTCAAATACGACGTAAACATTTGCGTCGCAATAATGAAAACATGAACTTTTGCGTTGTGTGTGTGCATGTTGATCTAGTTATTCGTTTTAAGCATGAATTTTATCAAAGAAGACGTATAATTCAGGTTGATACGAGAATATAAAAAAAAGAAGAGAATTTTGTGGGATTCCACAGATAAGTGTTTTAATAAAATTAAAAAAACCTATTGTTTGCAAGAGTTAGTCGATGAATTGTATATTGAATGTTCCAATATATGTGCATACCAAAAAATCTCATGCATACTATACATTTTTGCCGGGTAAATCTCTTTGAAATTTTCTTTCAGCAGGATCGTGTGTGTTTAATATAGCAAACAATTGTTTGTTGTTGCATATACAATGCACATTAATAAATTTGATCGAACTACCACGCTCAACATAAATTTTTACCAACGTGAACGCTAATTTACAATGTTTATATACAATCAAAGTATTTTATTCATACTGTTTCTTCTCATATCGGAGAGCTTTGTTTTTGTGATCATATGGCTCTTTCTTCCCGGAATCCTAGTTCTCGGCCGTACTTTATCGAGAGTGGTATAATAATTAATTACTCAGATATAGCCATTACTATTGGTCGTTCCTGGTTTTACTGTAAATATTTGTTCACCTGTTAATTGAATTGACACTTAGTAAGTGTTGTCGAACCTTTCTACCATGTTTTACAATATATACTCTATAATATCTGAATTCTTTGGGTTGGCATCATATCCATGTTTTTTATTTCTCAAGAGCTACCTTTTTAATTTAAGCTCATCGAGATTTTATACACATTTTCTAACTAAATTACAAAAAATTATTCCATGGCAGAACATCCAGTACGTATTTACTAACATTACAAAAATGTTAAAATATTACAAATTAAAATATACCAAGTTTTTGTTAATTAGTGATTTAGGCCCCTTGCACACTTAAGCTAAGCTATGCGATGTGAGCTATGCTTTTGTAATATGTATAGTTTAAATAGAGCTGCATACATGAACTAAGCTATGCGAGCTATGTTTTTATGTTATGAGCGATGCAAATTAACTTAGCTCGAGTTGTCTTAGCATTGCAAGTCAGCTATATCGCTCACCTATATATAGATATTATTTTATATTATTTATCGAAACAAATGCCATTCCTTTCCAAGTTTTGACAGAATGAAATATGTAGTAATCTATTTGCGTGAATGTTATATTATATAAATGCATCTGTATTTGTGAGCGATGTAATTACATAGTTCAAATGTGCAACGGAGAGAGCTATGCGAGCTAAACTAAGCTAATATAAACTACGTTTCTCGCTTAGCTTAGCTTAGCTTATGAGTGCAACGGGCCTCATTGGTTATATTGCTTGCTTCTTTAATCATAATTTATGGAGATTATTGGTGTTCAAAAATAAAACAATTAACAGATAGTAAATAATTTTGATTGGGTAAAATTAATTAATTACATTTCGTACATTAATATGAGTGTTTTTTCTTTTATTATATTGTATATACATATTTAAATTCATTTCTTTTTGGGCCTCATTCATTTCATTTCAAAATCAAAACAAAATAATCACAGAGTCGTCAGACAATTACACCTACTTATGGATTAACAAGTGGTCTAACAAATTTATCTTTGGACTCTCCCATATCAATTAAAAAGACTCAGGTAACTAACTAATGGGTAATATTTTGTGTGTTATTTTTTTTAATTCCTTAGGTTTGTTTGTTTCATATTTATTATATAAATACGACGATGTTTAGTAAGTTTGCACTATATTAATTTATATTTGTTTCTTTTTTTTTGGATTTTAGGTAACTCCACAATCACCGGAGTTTATTCCCTCACGTTTGACTTCAACTTCGCCTAATTTTTACACGCCTTATGCATCTACAATAGGTGGTTCTACGACGGCCCCCACTAAACCGAATATAAATCAATCGATAATTGGAACTAATGGAATTTATAATGCAACACCAATTAAAGGTACTTCTTATATTTTGCAATTTTATTTTTAAAGCTTATGTTACATATTCAGCTGTAGGGAGAGGCTTAATGCGAAATGAATCGCCACAGAGCACTAATGAATCTCCACGATTGACACCTCAACCGTCCCCACCACCTGTAACAACCGTGTCAGCTGCGGTTCTACAGGTAAAATTTTGAATAGTTTGCAAGCGAAAAACATTGGCTGATCATTTTAATTTTTTTATTTAGGAAAATGTAAATGGTACGACATATTTTTACCCAACTGCCACCCATACGTCTAGCCAGACCAGTTCTACAGGTTCAGAAAATGCATATGGTAATGGAATACACACAAATTCAACTTATTCACAACAACAGCCTGGTACGTTTACTTTTAAAGTATAAGTAGCGTCTGTATTATATTCGATGATCCATTATGTTTTCTCTTTAAGTACATGTATATTCTGGGCCGGCATCCCATGTCATGGATATGCAACCAACAGTTAATTTATCGCCTGCATTTTTTATGCCCGAAGAAATGAGAAACGAAATCTTAGAACGAAATCAAATATCAAATTTAATAGCAAATGAGAACCAAGACTTACCATATGAAGTTGGCAATTACCATTCGTTATATGCATTGGAAATGACACATCATCATATGAAATTACCTGTTAATTCATCGTCATATAGGGCAACACATGCTGCTACAGGAATTAAATATTGTTTACGTAGATTACATGGTAACGTATTTTATGATTGATTTGATATTACTATTTTGTTATTCGTGTGTTATAAAATAATATTTTGTAGGGTATCGCATTCAATCAAAGTGTTTGCCGGTTGTAGAATTGTGGAAAAAACTTCGCCATTCAAATATAGTGAAATTGACTGAAGTTTTTACAACAAAATCTTTTGGTGATCATTGTAAGCTAAATTAAATAATTGTTTGTTTGCTATGCCTGAAATTTTATAAAAATATTTCAAAATATTCTAGCCTTAATTTTAGTGTATGATTTCCATCCTGGTTCTGAAACTGTATATTCTAAGTATTTTACACCTAAACTAGAATCAAATGGTTATACAGATCCATTCCCTGGTGAGGCTAGACCATTTAGGTAGAAAACATAATTGCTTTATTTTGTTTAGTAGAAAATTGATTAATCCATCTCATTTATTTGTAGTCATAAAAGTTCAGTACAAAGATCATCTAGTGGTCCTATATTACCCGAACCCGAAATTTGGTCAATTATAATGCAATTAACTGCTGGGCTCCGTGCAATACATCAAGCAAGTCTAGCTTGTCGGTGTGTAATCGGATCTGTTGTATTTTACTTAGTTAATGGACTACATATTTTTATAAATATATTTTCTATTTTTCAGTTCTTTGGATCCCTCAAAAATAATTATAACAGGAAAACGAATACGATTTAGTTTTTTAGGTATATCAGATATTGTATCATATGACCCTACACAGGCTAATAATTTAGCAGCTATTCAACATTATCAACAGGTAAAATTAATTCTGTAATCATTTTGACAAAAAAATGTATCTGATAAAATACAAATTTTCTACTTATAGGAAGATTTAACAAAATTGGGCCACTTAGTGTTAGCATTATCTTGCCGGTCCCTTCAAGCAATACATAGAGATCATGTACAAACAAGTATTGAATTAGTAACACGAAATTATTCACAAGATTTAAGAAATTTAATTCTGTAAGTAAATTGTATTATCCACTTGATTTTAATATTTCTATTTGTCGTTTTTTTGTAAAACAAATAATTTTTTCGATTGCATGACTTTTCTCACTAATAAAAAAAAAGGCTTTGATTTAATTAATGAAAAATGAAAAAAAAAATGTGCTTCAAAAGTAAATAAAATCTAATCTAATGTGTTGAAATGTTATTACATATATGTATATGTATATATATAAATGTATAGAAAATTATTTGGTGGCTTTTTATGGTAGAATATTTAATTTGAAATTTATGTTATTGTATGTTAAATTTATCTAGTGTCCAACTAAAAACACAATTTAATTTCATTATTATAGTTATTTACTAAACACTACAAATCGAAGGAGTGTATGTGATTTAATGCCCATGATTGGGGCAAGATTTTATACCCAACTAGATGCTCTACAAAGCCAATGTGATATGCAAGAGGATGAATTGGCTAAAGAAATGGAAAATGGTCGTTTATATAGAATATTGGTAAAATTAGGAACAATAAATGAGCGTCCAGAGTTAGTTTTACAATTACTTTTTTTATCTAAATTTTTTGTTATCTCATTTTTTGAAAACTATTAATGATATATTTTCAGACTTAACATGGATGTCACATGGTCAGAAACTGGTGATCGTTACATGTTAAAGCTATATCGAGACTATTTATTCCATTCAGTGACAGAAGATGGTCGTCCATGGTTAGATCATGCACATATTGTACAAAGTCTTAATAAATTAGACGCTGGTACACTTGATAAGGTAAAGTAATACAACATGTAAAAACAAAAAATTATTAAACTTGTATTTTATTAGGTTCAACTAATGTCACGTGATGAACAATCAATTATAGTTGTTACATATGCTGAACTAAAAGAATGTTTTGACAAAGCATTTTCCGAAATAGTTTCATATACGGTATAATAATTAAAAGAAAAGTAAAAAGAAAAAAAAACCAAGAAACTGATAATTATAGAAATTATGTTTTTCATTTTGGAAAGACAATTATTTTAAATTATGTAAGTTATTTTGACAGTTTTATTAATTTTTAAAAAAATTTAATACATGTGTATAAATGATTTGGAATATGGCCCTATAAGTTATTCGTAGATTATTGTAAATTATTTTTTTTTTGTATAATATGGTTTAGTGATTTACAATAATCGGTAGAATAATTGTTTTCCGTACTAATTTATACGAGATGGTAAGTTATAGTAATGTTTAGAAAATTGTAACTAAAAGTAAAATGGATAATGGTGTAAGAATAAATATTAACAATGATTTAAATGAATATGTTAAAATTATACAAAAAACAGTATGATTTTTTGTGCATTCTAAACATTTTTCCAATTACGTAATAAAGAAAGTATTGGAAATTCGATGATGATTTTTTTATGGTTTTGACGATTTTATACTATTTTTAGGACGATAAATATCTGTCTATCTGTCCTTTCCACATATTATTTTCTATATATTTTAAAAAGTTTGTAGCGAAAACAGAATTTCGTCTGCATTTTAGACACAAAGGATAGTTAGGATCAAAAATTCACTAAATCAAATCTTCTTATATTATTTATTTACATATATTAGGCCTTGATTGCAAGTATGTAAGGATTATGGTTATAATCCTTACATACTTGCTATAAGAACAACAGTTATTTTTAAAGGTAAGTATCTACATACTTTTACACCTACTTTTTTCTAACTGTGGGATCAAATCTAATTTTAAGAGCTATCAGTTATTCCGGTCGGGCCATCCATTTACCACTGGATTTATATCCAGTTGATTTAGCATTTGCAGTTTAATATACATTTTTACGTAAAAATAAACATAGTTTAAGTCAAATTAGACAATAAACAAATCATCGGTTTTGTTTTTTTATTGAATCATTTCAAGAAAATCGTTCTTCTATAATTTAAAAAAAAAATGGTTTTCTGCTTTACTACGAGTAGGTTGAATTTTCTTTTTTAGTTGTGGACCCTAAAATAATACATTTTCTACGCTAAAAGTCAATTTTTAGTATTTTCGTATTATTTTAGTCTAATTTAAACTCATCAAATCCTTACGTCATTTTTAAAATCTAAACTTTTGTCTCATTAATCTAATGGAATATAGAAGTATTAATCATATGAACTTTTGTATTGTTTGATTTATGGCGTATTGTTTTGATAAAATTAGAATTAGATACATTTTGGATTTAATTTGATACCAAAGCAAAAATTAAAAATCGTAATAGAATATCTTAAAATCCAAAAATTATATATGTTGTAAAGTTGTAGGAAACCAAAGCAAGATTGCTTTAAATGACAGAAACATATAATTTTATTAGTTTATATTTACTATTATCAAACAAATACTAATAAAATTTAAGTAATACTAGGTATTTTCGGAAATTTACTGTTTAATGCTAGCCATTTAAATACTAGCAGGACCTTAATTTATGACATAATTTTCGATTCCTTGATCAAATTTAGATGACTAGTACTATAAGCGTTTAAACAAGCATTTCGACATAGTACACTGCGATGAGGAAGGTGCTGTAGCAGTTCATGTTTCCTTTTTCAAATTACGGTTATAGTTTCAAATCGTTCATTAAAATTAATGTCAAGCAACGAATATTTTGAAATTTTAATACTTTAAATATTATTTCGATTTTTAGTTACCAGTTGTAGCGCCACATAATTCTGCACCAAAGCACGAATTAAAATTTAATTAAAATATAATTCGTCATTAAATCCAAACTAAAACTTATTGTACTTTTACCAATGCAATGCAGATAAAAAATAATTTTTCCTAGAGCACAAATAACGTACTTAAGTTAGGATACGCATATACGTTATGTTATTGCGTGGTCGACAAATTAGACAAGCTGTATGCAACATATATTTTATGTTCCTTTCAATAAATGTGCTCTATTCAATATATTTGTTGGATGCAACATTAATTAAAGATTTCCATTATCCATCTTAATTTTCAGTTACACTGTAATATACAATATATTTTAAATTTTAAATTAATTCAACAAAAAAATAAATAAACTTATTTTTGTGTTACTATTAAAACGTTTAAATTCATTTATAATTTATTCATTTTTTTATTAATATAATTTTAACTACCCTATTTTTTAATTTTTAGATATAATGTTTGAAATTAAAATAAAAAATTGTTATAAAAAAGGAAAAAAAACGAAATTAATTATAATAAAGTAAAATAACAAATTATGGTTAACAATGTACTTGAAGGTAACATTTTTTGTAATAGTGAATATTTATTTTTATAAAACAAAACATAAAAAATATTAAGATATTAAAATAAGTTTTATTTTTTTTTAAGAAAAAAGTGAAATGTAAATTCAATATAATTAAGTTTTTAAAAAATAAAAGAGATGATGATAAAGAAGAATACCACCTAAATGATATATTATGATATATTATTTATTATAAAATGAGTTTGATTATTTAGGTAACAAAACATCCCTTAAACATTTTTTTTGCAAATAGTTTCCATGTATATAAAACAATTTCTTTTCTTTTATACAATATAAAGAAAATATATATTTTAAAATTCATGATTACAAAAAAATTATGTTGTGATTTTATTTTATAATTTAAATTTTAATAGATAGTTTTTTTTATCAAATGTACAGATTTCAAAACATAATAAAATAGAAAGATATTGGTGTTAAAGTTGCATATTAAAATTGAACAAGCGATTCTTATAAAATCTAAAGTTAATTCAAAAATTTTTAAAAGTGTGCTAATTAAAAGACAATAAAACTATAAATTATTAAGTTTTTTTTGGACCAGCAAATTGAGATTAACTGTATAATATGAAGTGTGGCATGGATTTTAATTTAATATGCATCTTTATATTTTGTGATTAATTTTTTTAATTTTTATTATTATTATTTTGTTTAGTTCTCTTTCCATTTAAAATTAAATATTTACAAACTTAATTAGTATTAAAACAAATTATTTTTGAGAAAATGATGAAAAAATATTTTTGTGAAAACAAGAAATTTTCTATTTACTATTATTTTTTTTATAGATTTACATTTAATAATTTTACAATTAAATATGATGAAAATTATATAAGAAGGTGTCTGTCAATTTAAAATGCAATAATTTTAATTAAAATAATATTTTAATTTTTATTAATTTTATTTTTCGTGCAATTTGTATATTCATATATTTTGTTTTAGATACTTTTCATAGTCGTACTTATGTTTATTTGTTTTTTTTTGTACAGACACCACAATTTTTAAGGGATAATTTAAATTCAATGATTCGAACGATCGCACATAGTTACTATATTTAACTCTTTGATTAATTCACAGTTTTTTTTTAAATATTGAACCAAATTTTTAAATAGTTCAAAAATGTGGAATTTGTCTTAATTATATGAACCGTCCGACAAAAATATAAACATATAAAATAAACATCGAAATATTTTTTTTTGATTTCACAAAAATACATTTTTACCAACAAAAAAATAAAACAAATTGTTTAAAAAAATAAAATACAACTGATTTATCTGTTTAGATTTTAGCCAATAAGTTGAAATAATAATTGTGATTCGAAATAAAAATTCCATTTATAAAGTTTTTTTTAATATTCTTATTTTTGATAAATTTTATTTTAAATAATAATCGCGAAAAATTGAATTTATGAATATCATCATTATCATCTTCAAAAATTGAAGTTTGATGACAGATAATAATGTCTAGATTTGTGTTTCTCAACGACAAGTAGTATTATATTTCATATTTTCAGCTTCAACTAAGTTTTTGGAAAAATAGAACTAGGAATTAATTAGATTTTTTCTATAAACTAAAATCCATGTGGTTTCTATTTTAAACTGATTCACTAATCTTGATTTGGAATGGATTTTGTAATATTTTATCAATCATACTATAATTTACGTTGAGAACAAAAATAAATTCAATTCTAAAAAGATACTATGAGCAAAATGAGAAAATTTTATAAAATAAGTATGCGAACGAAAATATAATTTTAATTTGGGGTTTAATAATTTTCTTTTAAAATTATTTAATAATACAATTCTAAAACTTTAAAAAAATTCAGTTATTAATTGTAAGTCTTTTGTATTATTGATTTATATATTACCTTTTTACTCATTTATTTAAAAACAAAGAAAATGAAAAATGATGCTATAAAAGGATGCTAATAATAACGAGTTGGAAAAATACGAGGAAAATTTGTAATACATTTTTTTATATATTGAATGGCAAAAATTCCATTTCCGTTTTAAATAAACGTAAAAAAATTAAATTAATTGAAAATTATATTATAATATTAGTAGAAAATCTAATATAATAATAATTTAAATTGTATCAATTTTTGTATGTAGATTATACAGAAATATGACAGCAGAAACATACAAATCAACTAAAATAAATCAGCTCAATTTTTTTATTTAAAATTTAATTTTTTATAAAATAATTTAAATGTGCACAAATAAAATTCATGGAAAATATTTACAATTTTATATAATACATACATATATATAATTTTCATTTATTTTCTACATAAAACAAAATACTAAATGTATATTTTTTATTATTCTATATTTATTCAATAAACTATTTGAGATTACAAATATGTACAATGAAGCAAAAATAAAATTAATAAATAAAATAGGAATTGATAAAAATATTATTCTAATCTTTTTTTTTTTTTTTTAAATTAATTTGAAATGAAAAATAGTAATACAATATTAAAAATAAAAACGAAAATGTCTACTATTTTTTGAATTTATTTATTTTAAAAATAAATTAAAAATATAAAAAACATTAAAAAAATCAAAAAAATATTAAAAAATCAAAAAAAAATTCAAAAAATATAAAATAAACATTATTTTAAGTAAAATTGTAACTATAAAAATCAACCATTTTGTCTGAGAATATTTGCGAATTATTTTGGAAAAACTGATGTGTTTTAGGTTTTAAATAAATGTTTATTAAAAATAAAAAGGCTGGTAGTTTTATTTCACCAAAACAAACAATAATAATAATACATACTTACTTATATAATTTTTAAAACCAGAAAATATCCTAAAAATTCACGTTCCCAATGATATAAAGATTTAAATTGAGGACAACGGAGTTAAAACAATAGTTTTTAGTAATAAAAAAATATATTTCAGTGCCTTGAAGGTGCACTCAGAGATGGGCGAGGTAGATTACGCCATGTAATCTACGAGGTTGTCGACACGTAAAATGTAACGTAGATTACTTGGCAGTTTTTTGTCAACGTCGACAATTAAAATAATGTCAACAACCTACGATATTTTAGCGATTTGAAATCGAATGCGCCAGTTCGCGGGAGTATTTTGTAAAAGCGTTCATCTAAAGGTGACTTTTTCATTTGTTTCTTTTTGACAAATGACGCATAAATAGTTTTAAACTGTCATCGTGTTTTTATTTATTCAGTATTGTTTGCCATTTCATCATGGAAAGGCTGAGACCGACATAGCGTCTACAAATTGTTCAGCTTTATTACAAAACTCAGCGTTCTGTGACGGATGTGTTTCGTGCGCTTAGACCAAGTTACGGTTGACATAATCGGCCTGTCGAGACCACTATTTGGAATACCATAGGAAAGTTTGAATCCCAGTTACGGATGATACGCGACTAAATAGACGGTTTGGTGTGGTTTATGCACCTTTGAAATCATTCGTATATATTTCTTCGAAAAGGAAGACGGCTGGTACGCACCTGTGAATAGTGCTCGTTATTGCGCCATGATAACGGAATATTTGCTACCTGAAATTGAAGCCTGACCTCGACGACATTTGGTTCCAAGAAGTCGGCGCTATTTGCCATATAATGTACTTATTGAAAAATCATTTTGGCAAGCAATTAATTTCACGGTTCGGATCGTTGAATTGGCTATTTAGATCGTGTGATACCTCTAGGCTCTATTCTTTGGGGTTACGCAAAGTCAAAGTCTATGTGAATAAACCAGCTAGATTTGAGGCATCGGAATCCAACATTACTCGTGTCATTCGCCAAATACCATTCGATATTTCCGAACGCGTCATCAAAAATTGTACTTTGAGAAAGGACCATCGTAGTTGCGGCCGTCATTTGAAAGAAGTAATCTTTAAAAATAAATGGCAAGAAATGTTTTATCAAATAATAATAAAGTTTCCATACGATTAAATTGAATTTTTTGAGGTTTTTAATTATTGCACAAATCACCTCTATAGATTTCGTTATTACGGATAAAATCACGCACATGTTGTTTGATGCTCTTTATTTCTGGCATAACTGCCAGTGTGACTTTTGCACTTCAGCACTCGTTCCACTATAACCCAAAATTATCGAAATCCTATGGACTAGCTGAGATAACATTGATTTGATTAATCTCATGCAAATTTATTGCTTCTGTTGGAATTAGATTCGTATGAATGAGCTATATGGCCAAAACTTTACTGCTGAATCGTGTTGAAGAATTAGCGGTAAAATACGTCGTTATGAAAAATGTGACAAAAATCTGGCTCCACAACTGCAAATTGCTGGCCAAATCATACATTTTTTTGTAAATCAATCTAATTTGAAGTGTTTCAAAAACAATTTCATGTACGTCATCCATCAAAACGCATCCACTAAATTTTGTGAAAATTTTGTCATCAGTCTGGCACATATTTTATCGAACAAGTGTTGGTTAGCTCAACGATTTGGCTTTTAAATAGCTCGGTAGCACTCAAAGCCATCCTGAACTCGAAATCGTTTTACCATACAGTGGAGTGTGTTAAATTTTATTGCACGGTGTCATAGTTAAATTTCCCCAGATTATTTTTAATGAAGGTTTATAACCTTTTTGTAAAGATTTCTATCAGTTGTGCCATGTAAAGATTTCTATCGTTGTTCAGCACAAATTTTTAATACGCCAATGGTCGAGTAAGCAGAGTCAATGCTCTTGAAATCAATCGAGTTCAAGACTCGTCAGCGCCAACACTTTTAAATTTGATTTCTGCTGTAAAATTGGTTCAACGCAGCTTCTCTTAAAATCTACATTCAATTTCTGCAAGAATAAGAGCCATCTCTTGTGTATATGACCGTAATGAAAATATACGGTAATGGTCAAATAAGCATAATCCATTCCTGTTGCTAAAGTTTTCAATTTTCTCTATTGAATTGGTAAATATAAAAGATTTGTATAGCTTTATATATATTCATTCGGTGGTGGTGCAGTTAACAGAGTCATTGCTATTGCATTCGTGGACTCGAGTTCAACTCTTGTCAGCGTCAATACTTTTCGAATTTAATTTCTTCGGCAAGTATAAGAGCCATCTCTTGTGTATTACCGTAATGAATTGTCCATTCCTGTTGCTAAAATTTTCAATTTTCTCTATTGAATTTGTAAATATAAAATATTTGTATAGCATTATATATATTCGTGGTGGTCGTGCAGTTAACAGAGTTATTGCTTTTGCATTCGTGGACTGGAGGTCAACTCTCGTCAGCGTCAATACTTTTTTAATTTAATTTCTTCGGCAAGTATAAGAGCCATCTCTTGTGTATGACCGTAATGAAAATATAAGAGCCATCTCTTGTGTATTATCGTAATGAATTGTCCATTCCTGTTGCTAAAATTTTCAATTTTCTCTATTGAATTGGCAAACATAAAAGATTTGTGTAGCACCAAAATTATATACGCCGGTGGTCCAGTTAGCAGAGTCGTTGCATTTGGAATTATGAACTTAGTTCAAGCCTCGGTTTGTCATTAAACAATTTTTAATTTAATTTCTCCCTTCAATTGGCTGATATAAATAAAGCGGCAAATCTATACATATATGGAAATGGTGAGGTGGTAAAGTAAGCGGTGTCATAGGATTTGGAATCGTGGATGTTGTGCAGTGTTCGAACTTTCGATTAAAGGGTAAAACAATTTAGCGGGGGGGGGCATTGACATATTTCTCTTTAAATTTTAAAAAATCGCTTTTTGATTTGAAAATTACCAATTTGCTTAAATTAAAAATATATATTGAGGCTTGAACTATAGTCATGATAACATCCAATCCAACAGTTTTTTTTACCACCGTGCCACCACCATACATATAATTAGTGATATTCCTATGGTTTATAGCTGCCATTTGAAGAAAGAAATTGAAAATTTTAGCAACGGCAATGGACTCTGCTTATTTGACCATCGCCGTACAATTTCATTACCGCTCTATACCCATCCATATCCATCTTTTATACTTGCCACTTTTACATGGAGAATATTGAAGTTTTGAACAAAACCTGACTTGGAGTTGAGTAAATTTATTTCACCATCACCAATTTATCAGGAGAAATTAAATCAAAAAATGTTTGGCTCGATCGAGAATCGAACTTAGATCCAGTAATTTACAGTCACTGAATTACCTACTGAACCACCGCCGCATATATATTTCATGCTATACAAATCTTTTATATTTGTCATTAGAATAGAAAATATTGAAAAGTTTTAGCAAAGGCAATGAATGGGACTCTGCGTTTATTTCACCATCACTATATATAGTACCCATCTTGTATACTCGTACATGCCACTATTTGAAAAATATGAAAATGTTCATAAGCTGTGTGTTGAACCAATATGAATACAGAAGAAATTAAATTAAGCAAATACCTGCTGCTAATGGGACTCGAACCTATGTTCACGAATCCATAGTCAATCACTCTACTACCTCGCCCACCACCGTATACTCGTATCTACTTGATGTTATGCAAATCTTTTATACTTTCTACTTGAATTGAGACACTTGGGGAAATTTTTTAACAGAAGCTGAGTTGAACCAAAAATGTCCCAACATTAATATCGTTTGAAACTTAACTGAACTGCATAGTGCCAGGTGCAACATTTAATGTGATGGCATTCCAAGCAGTGTATTTTGAAGAAATTAAAAATCTGACAAGCTATTCCTCCTTATGTTCTTAGAAATTATAAAACTTCCGTTTACAAGTTTTTAGTTTAAATCAGTACATGAATAACGTCCAAATCAACAATTTCCATATGCAAACTGAAAGTATAACAAATAGGTATAGCTGAGTTTAAGTCTCGATTAAAACTAAAAATAAATTTAACTTAATTTCTTACAAATTAATTTAATTCAGATTCTGTTAAATTTTCATTTTTCTCTATTCAAATGGTGAGTATAAAAGACGGATTTATCAGTAATGAAATTGTACGGCAATGATCAAGTAAGCAAAGTAATGGGCATTTGATTAGTGAACGTTAGTTCAAGCGGCATTCGGGCTAATTTTTTTTAAATTTAATTTCATCTTACAAATTAGTTCAACGCTGAGTTGAATTTCTATTAAAATTTTCAAATTTTTCCAATTAACTGCCAAGTATAAAAGAGGGATGTAGTTGCAATGAAAATGTACGGCGATGGTCAAATAAGCAGAGTCCAGAATACTTTTGGTTATAAAAAAATTCGATCAGGTCAGGCATTTTTCCTGGGTCAATTGGCCAATATGTTGGTTTTCCAGTTGAAATGGATTCACATCCATTTTCTTTAATGTCAATCTGTTATTATTTTCCTTTAGTTGTAGTTAATCTAGAACCCCAGAGTATTCTTTATATTGAAGTCACAACCTATTATACAACTTTTTCCCAGACGCTTGAAGAACTCTGAGTATTGTTTATTTTTACAACAATGTCTTGGTGGACAGTACAATCCTGCCACAATAATAGGAAAGTTGTTGGTTTTTATATACATGAACAAGTGTTAGTTATCTGAACGATTTGGCTTTTTAATAATTTGGTATAGCACTTAGAGCCTTCCTGAACTCGACTGTTCGGCTAGTGGATTTATTGTCCTTTGAAAGCTGAACAGTAGTTCATTTTTGTACTCGGCTACATATTTGCATTTTAACTGGCACACTGCATAGCCTCATGTACTAACATAAACGATAGGTTGACTGATTCGATTTACATTTCAACAGAGGTCTTAGATGTTTTCAATTTAATTACAGATCGTAATCGGGTGATGAAAAATCCCTTTTGCAACCTGCCTCTGTTGAGATTCGAGAACAGTTGTAATAAATTCTGGGTTAGGTTTCTGGCGCAGCTTCAAGGCACTGTACAATCCCTGCTTATGTAGTATTAATAGGAAATTTAACTTAGAATAGTATGTAGTACAAAATCGTACCCTGGAGTGAATTAATAGAATGTAACACTTGCGTTTTGTTAAATGTATAAAAAATATGGCTAACGGTGACGGAACTAGATGTCCGGTGGTCGATTATGATGAAACTCAACCTGCTCGATGGAAATAGGATTATAAAATGGTTTTTGAATAAAATTCTGGCAAATGGTTAACTAGAACCGACGTCGGCGATTCCGTCACTCAACATGTTCGATGGAAACGAGATTATAAAATTGCATCAACGTATGTATCAGGCGTATTTAAATGCTTATATCGTTTATCGCTTGAATCTCTAACTTCCGTTATTGTTGATTAATATATGATTTGGCAATATGGTTTTGCCTAACTTACCTTTCCTAGGTTCATTAATAGGCGAGATTAATTTACGTTTGAGACTATCTGAACTCTACATGCGCTGGATACACCCAATATTTAAGCACAAATTGCCTGCTTTAACAAAGCCACTATAATAAACAAAGCCTGTTCGACATTTTTTACTCAGCTTATAATAAAGGATATACAAAGTACTCTCTCCTGTTAAACTAGGTATGATGAAATAAGATGAAGTTTTATCGAAAAAAGGTGTTATTATAATGCTTATTGATTCTAAGGCCCGTTGTACATTTGAGCTAAGCTAAGCGAGAAAATATATTTTAGCTTAGTCTTGCTCGCTACCTGGACTCGTTGCACATTTCAGCTAACAAATTGGTTCACACATAGATTAACGTTCCTATCTTGTATTTCTAATGCACGTCGTAGGTTATGCACGTAGTAGGTTATGCACGTAGTAGGTTATGCACGTAGTAGGTTATGCACGTAGTAGGTTAAGAATAATAAATTAATGTATGTGTGAACGATATAGCTGAAAATTGCAAGAAGACAACTCGGGCTGTTGTTTTTTATAGTTCAAAACAAAAATACATAGCCCGAATAGCTTAGCTCAAGCGTGCATCGATCTATTAAAACTCTTTATTTACAACCGAAAGCTATGAACGTAGCTCAAATCGCGCCTACTATTTTCGACGGCTATCGTTTTCCTATAGTAGGAAAAGGAAAACAATATTATAAATTTACTATTGTTTACCTTTTTCTTCCTTTGCCTTATTATTTTCGCTCTTATCGATTTGGGCTAGTTGCTGGTAGTGTTTTTGATTTTTGTCAGATTGGTTTGATTTGCAAAAAATTTCCGATTAGTCAGATTGGTTTTATTGCTTCAGCTTAAACATTTCTGTAATGAATGTCATTCGCATCATATACCGGGTGTTTTTTTTAAACTGAGACGATCAAATATCTCGAAAAATAGCCACTCTACGGAAAAAATGTCCATAATCAAAATTTAATCATACCGCGGGGGAAATACATTAGTGCAAAAAAAAAAGTCCCCCCACCCCCGCTTTGTAGCTGGGGCGGGGGTAACTTTTAAACTAGGATAGGAACAAAACCAACACAAATGTATTATACAAGCCGCGCTATACGCACCGTACGCAGATACCATAAAACGAACAGTACAAAGTAAATTTAAGTGTTAGTGCGTTTTTATAATATCTAAATAAAAAATTTGTATATACTCAACGAGTATATACAAATTTTTATATTATAATATGTATGTATTGTTTTCTATTTTGTACTTCATGATTTTTATATACCAAAACATCGTACAGTAGAGGTGGTCAATTTGTTGTTACTTGTTATTTGTGTTTCTTGTTAATATTTCGGAAAAATGTTTTTCAGAGTCCGATATCGATATTTGAATTTATTGCTGAATAAATAAATAAAATTTGTAATAATTGGACCGGTAATGTCGTTTGGCGGTAAATTTTTACTGTAGTTACTTATAGTAAATTAAAAAAATTCCGCTAGACCACTTGTAACTGTTGCAAGCACTTGCGATCGACTTTTATTGTACGTAAAACCTTTCAAAATATTCCAACGTATAGCACAAAACTCACTTAGCCAGTCATAAATAATCTATTTACTTTTATGTATAAAATAAAACCATGCAAGTCGGCTTGAAACGTAAACTTACATAACAATCCAAATAATTTCTATATTAATCTATTATATTATTCTTCATGATTCTTTAACCTATATTTTAATTGCACTAATCACTGAACCACCTGATCCTGCTTATATTTCCATATACATATTATTATAATGTACCTATCAGAAATTTAAAATAATGTTGTTGTTGCAAAATTAAAATATACACGGAAATACAGGTATTCCTTTACTTACAATTTGAAAAAGGAACAAAACAAGTCATGAATAAAATGTTTATCGAAGAAAAAAATTGGTCATAAGTGCGTAATTCAAAAGGTCGCCAGTCGGGGACTACCTGTATTGTTATATACAAATATTTTATTTTATTTTGTACTTCACGTTTGTGTTAGTTTTCTATTTTGTACTACACGTATGTGTTGGTTTTTTACTTTGTACTTTTTTGATGTTTATGTGTCGGTATAGCGCGGCTTGTATAATACATTTGTGTTGGTTTTGATAGGAAGCAAAACCGTCTATAATACAAGCCGAAATGTGTTGAACACAGTTAAACCTTTTTGCCCCACACGCAATAGTATGTGTCGTATATGTATACGAAAAAACAAATATCGTATATAGGAGAAATAATATAAAAATTGTAACCCATACTAATTGAATTCATTATTTTATATCAGCGAGAATATTCGGTTTTTACGAAAGATGAAAAACATAATCAAAAAAAACAAAATTACAACAACACAAACTATTTATTTTATAAAATTAAATTCTATTTCGTGAATATTTTTGTGTACTTAAAATTTTCAAAATAAATGCTCCAAGCTCAAAGCTCAAAATAAATAAATAAAAACGCCGCAATAATTATTATTAAATCAAATTAAATTAATTTTATTGGTTTTATTATTATATTTAAATTATAAGCACAATCATATACATAATTTAAATTTAAATTTAAAAAAAAACAAACAAAAACTGAAATCAAAAAATTTTATAACCTTAAAATGTACGTACACAAAAAAAAATTGTATTTTGACAACAACCCACATGTAACAGTGTTGGTGTCGTGGATTTACACGAAGCAAAATAAATTGTATTAATTTTCATAGTAACTACTACACTCGCATGTGGCGCAATTTGTAGTGGGATCTGTGATCGATTCATTATGTTTTGGCTTGTATTATAGCAGAGCCACCTATATATACAGAGCCCTAAGGTTAAAAATTGAGCTTTTTCTAGAGGAACTAAAATTGACGAAAAAAACATTTTTTCCATACAAAACATATGAAAAATTAAATTTTTTTCGGTGCGATATTTTTCAATGAAAATGTCGATGGATTAAGTATTTTAACATTGAAATAGAATCTACAATTATCATTTTATAATTGATTCAAAGCTTGATCAAAGAAGTTGTTTAATTTTTGATATATTTATAAATAAAATTTATAGAAAAAAAAGCATTTCTCCATTGAATTGATATAAATACACACAAATACCAACGCAATAAAATTAAACTGCAAGACGAAAAGAGAAAATAGTAAAAGTGTGGTTATGTTTCCTTTTGAATTATATTGTTGTGAATAAAATAAAATATTTAAAGGGTATTTCAATAAAAGCTGCATGATTTTGTTTGAATAAATCTCAAACTAATTTCACTTCAATTTCAACGTAAATTTTGGATTTTAGATTATAAATGGAACACCATGACTATCACAGTTCTTCTGGCACGGTTCTATTTTATTTTGGTAAAGTTTTGTTATGCATTTGTGCATAATTATGGTTCTAAATAAATTGTGCAGCTGTTATTGGAACTCCCTATGACATGTTGTAAGTTGTCAATATCACAATTTTTTTTCTATCGATCGATGTTTTTGTTCTCTTTTTAAATTTTACGCTATTTCGTGAATTCAATTTTGATTTTTTTCTATTGCGATCTCAGCCTATTGGAATAATTTTGCACTCTATCCCTTTTCCGATTTCGCTACAAAGTAATGAAATAGAAATATGTGGTGATACATTTTCAAATGTATAAAAGGAAATAGAATAATGCTTTATACGAGCATGCTTCGATCGCAATAGAAAAAGCGAAATAAAAAAAAAAATGTGAGATTTAATTCTTAAAAAAGAGACAAAATCATCGATCGAAAGGATGACAATATATGTTTTATTTATTTTTTTACCTACACATTCAAATAAATTCATGTTTACATAAATATGATAAATTCATATTTAATTTTGATTTAATGTTTATTAAATTAATAAAAGGTTTAAGGTTCTGACTTTCAGATATGTGCTGCTTCAATATAGAATCAATTCCACAAAGTCTTTATCGAAATGAAAGATTTAACTTTTCATTGATGAAAAGTAATTCGAAAATGGTCATTTTTACATTGATTCTTATGGGATAATGCAAAAAGTAGTTCCTCTAGAAAAAGCTCGACAAAAAACATGGCTGATCCTTACGGCTCTGTATATATAGGTGGCTCTGATTATAGACGGTTTTGCTTCCTATCTTAGTTTAAAAGTTACCCCCGCCCCACCTACAAAGCGGGGGTGGGGGGACTTTTTTTTTGCACTAATGTATTTCCCCCGCGGTATGATTAAATTTTGATTATGGACATTTTTTCCGTAGAGTGGCTATTTTTCGAGATATTTGATCGTCTCAGTTTAAAAAAAACACCCGGTATAATATCAACATTTTTCTAGCGTACTTTAGACGATCAATATTAATGTCATTACTTTGTATTATTACTTGTTGTTTATGCGCGTTAAATAGATGAAATGAATAATAATGGTCGGTAGATTCAAATCAGTTATTTTTTATTTCGAGACATCGTTATCGATGCATAATTGGGATAAACAATAAGTAATAATAGAGAAAGTAATGGCAGTAACATTGATCGTGCAAAGTCCGCTTATGCCATATTTTTAAGTCAAATTTTTATAAATCCATGTAGCCATTTTTAAGTACATATTGAAATATAGATTGTGTTCATTTATTAAATAAAATACTATTATTGAATACAAAAATTAAGAAGCATCAACAGTGAAATACTCGAATTAGAGCCTCTTATGTCTGATTGCTAAAATCGTTCTGAATTCAGATTTAACAATTGGCTCGATCCGTGGTTTGGTTTCATATTTTTCATCGTTAGTTTGTGTTGTGTTTTGTCTTGTTTTGATTTCGGATTGATTCGTGTATTTTTGTTGTCTTCCTAAAGATATTCCTTCTAATTACCTTTTATTTCTGGGAAACGGACTTTTAATTAATATTTTCAATAATTAAAACCGTATCTTTCCATACAAATTATATGGCAATATCGCATTTTCCGCGTCTCATAAAAACACTAGCTTAGATTTCTTCATGTTTATTACTTTTCTGTAGTTCAATTTTTAATTTACATTTTTTTTTATTTACCATCGGACAACTAGAAAAATAATTACATAATAATAATTATATAAATTTTAATGTACCTACGTATAATTATAAAATGTTTACATCTCCAAAATAAACAATACATAAAATTATTATTAATCAATAATAGTATACATAATAATAAATTATACCGTATATAACAAAAAAAAAATAATAATTTACATAATATACTCGTATATTAGATTTCTCGGAAAAATAGTAATCCCAATAATTTGTTGATCTTCGATTTATAGTTTATTAAAAAAAAAACAAACAAACAAACTATTAACTTAAAAAAATTAGCGATTATAGAGTAATATAAATTAATATATGACACGGTACTGTTGTTTGTTAGAGTTCAAAATTCATGTTTTGTTAAAAGATCACCTGTTTAGCAGTTTTACAAAAAAAAAATTTACTATACATTTGAAAAATATGTATAAAATATTTTTTTTATTATTTATATTAAGTTCATTTTAATTTAATAAAAAAATACATTTTTTTCGTAATTAATCTTTTGGTGTAAATATTATCAAAAAACTTTTCTCTTTATATTATTATTTTTTTGGAAAGAAATATGTAAACGTTTGCATAAAAAAAAGTAAGAAAAACATAATGAAAAACGGTAAATAGTAGTAGTAGTTGAATTCATAAATTTGATTAGTAAATTTGTATTTTTTTTTGTACAAAATGAAAAATCAAAATTATACAATAATTATTTTTTATAAAAAAACAATTCTATTTTTAGCGCATTATTATTTTAGGTTGGTTTGTTCTGTTGTGTTTTTTTTTAATTGGATCGAAACATAAATAACAATTAAAACAAATACAAATAATAAACGATTGATTTTGTCTCAAGGAAGCTCAACATAATAGCCTTATTTTTAAATTAAACTTAAACTTTAAAGTTTTGAACTTGCAGCAGTCATTATTTGTGCTTCTTAACCGCCTCTATTTGCTTGGTGTTGACGGCGTCGTTGCGCCATATGATGATGCTTTACTTATTTTTGACATACCAATTGATTTTTGCATAAGAAAATAGACTGAAAATACAAAGAAATGAAATATTTAAATTTTTTAATACGAATTAATCTATATTAAATATATTTTTTGCTCTTTTCACACGAAAGAAAGCATGTAATCTTTGCGTTTGTGTTAAAGAATAGTATACGTCCATAACGCTAATTGTTGTACGTGTATTTTAAAATTTTGTTTTGGGTTCGGAAATAATGTTGGTAAATAAGGAAGCAGTACAAAACATAAAATACATATTGATGATTTATGATTTATCTCTATTAGAAACTCGATTTGTTTTATGTTGTAAATGCGTTACAAACATAAGGCTTAAATCTTCCAGATTGTAGTGTAATTCACAGATTAATTAGTAGGTTATGATAATTCAACGAAAAACCTTGTTGGCAATTATTTTATTTGGGAATTACTGTAGCCATTTTCAACTGTGGCATTTAATCATTATTTTAATGCCAATGGCAAATATGTACGTCGTCCATTTATGGAAAGAATAAAACTACTTTCAGGTTTCACTAAATAAAATAAAAAACGATTAAAATACTTACATGCGACTAATATGGATACACAAATCCCAAATGTAATAAAATTTCCATGTATTAATGACGAAAGTACGTAATAAATCATCGGAGGTATAATCATTATTGCCCAACCCAGAGTATTTATTAAAAGCCAAACATTTTTTCCAATCACAAACGGTTTTATTTTCTCGACACCCGTGTCATGGAAGAAATCACCATGTTTGTGAAAACTATCTTGAATTTTATCTTTATTTACAAATTGTGCGTGTAACCATTTACTACATTCCTCTTCATCCGTCGGTATATCCTCGACAGGAATTCGTCTCACCAACATATCTGCCTCGATCGATTTACCAAGTAATATATTGGATAAAGTTGGTGCCACTTTTGCATCCTTCGGTATTGCCAATTGTATATCATATATGGCAATATTTCTTCCGATCATATGCGGCACACTTAAATTAAAACCTTTCGTGCGTGGCAATAAATGATGTTTTAATTCAGGCATACCATGTTCGCGTGCGAATTTTACCGATGCCTCATGTTTGGTCTTTGTAAAACGAGTACCCTCTGCGTTCAGTAGCAACTAGGAACAGAATATATAATCGAAATAAATTAAATAAAATTCATACATAAAAAATGTATAAATTTGCTTTTATTTACCCACATAGGAGTTGGATAATCCAGTAATTCATTTAATTGCGTTTCAATGGCTACGCGATCTTTCTCGTAGTTACGTTCTAAAAATATAAATTCACTGAATTTCCAAGACCATCCAACAGTTGGAATATATGAAATTGCTTTCTTTGCGTATGCTTTACAATTTCCAAGCACATGTGCATAGTCACAGAACATCCATCCCATTAGCCAATCAATTTCATAACAATGATTCATCAGCAGTAAAACATGTTCATTGCCTACATGCTTCTTTAATACTTCCGGATCTATATAAACATTTAATTTACAACCTGACCACCATACTGCCATAAAGAGTAACTCTGCAAAATAAAGTAAAAGTAATTAGTGTTTCAATATTAGTATTACAATCGGTTAAATACTCACGACTATGAAATGAGAAACATAGGAAATATAAAATTTGCCTAAATAGACGTTTATTAAATGGTTTTACAAAAATAAATAGAACTAATTGTGCTAAATTTATAATAATTCCTGACACAAAAAATGATATAGCGAATAGTGCATGAATTAGTGTTGATTTCTTTATTTGTGCGAATAGATCCATTCTATTTTGTTCGGTTTCTCTCGTTTTAAATTTTATTCTTACATGAATAATGTATGAAATTTGTTAGGGCTTATCTTCAAATTTACGTGATTACGTATCTGAAAATATACAACAACAAAATCAATTATTTCAACTTATATTTATTTCAAAAATAAAAAAGGCATTTGACAATCATTAAATCCAACCATTCTAAAAACATTTAAAAAATATTCCGTGGCTTTAGTCTTTTATATGGCGGCACTCAATCTACCCAAATTTTAGTAAGCACCTAATTAATTGTGATTTGGTGCCCAGGAAAGGCAAAGACAACCACAACATGTCACATCTAATTGCTGTTAGCTCAAAATACCAGGATTGATGATAGATATTGAAAAATAGTATTGACCCAGATGAAGCTTTTATTACTTAAATTAAAATATGCAGAATTAATAAATGAGCAAACTGTGTTATGCAAAATGTCTTATTCTCGATGGTTAATCGAATATCTGGAGTGAACGTAATGATTTAATACCTCAAATTGAAGTAAAGTTTGACAATGTTTAAATTCCAAATACCGCTCCGTGTGAAAAAATAGTTATTGAATTGTAATCCAATTTTCCTCGAAGCAAAATTAAAATATTTTTCCATAAGCGTTATAATATTATGTCAATGACCTCAGCACATTTAGAGGCATTTCGTTTAACGCAAGATATAAAACTGAAATGGATGACGCCTATTTTCTAGAAATACCTGTACATAGATAATGTGAAACAATTTAATGGATCCTGTAATTGTCATACAGGTGATTATTTCAATGACAGGTAAATAGGGATGGTATGTAGTGTTACTACATTCCACACCTCAAATAAATTTCCAAACCAAATGGATTATATTTAAAATCACCAAATAATCTATTGTGGCAGCGTCACCCATAAATCAATTAAAATTTGTTTTTATGTTATTTTTATTAATTTGAAACCCCTATTTAAATCAAGGTTTTTGATTTAATCATTTTTTTTTGATAAAAATCAATATATTGGAAACCCTGAAAATTAGAATTTATCGATGGAACAAAATTTTTAATTAATTTGCCGAATTTCAAGAAGTTTAATTCGAAATTAGGATTTGATCATTTTTGTTGCGTTATTATTGTATCAACCAATTCCTTAAATAGTTCAAATCGATAAAAAATCAATAAGAAATTAGGTTTTTTAGATATATAAATAAAAATAAGCTAATAAATTACGAAATTAATACAGACTTGTGAACTAAACATTAAATTTTACAAGGTTTTATCACTCAGTTGATTCGAAGAATACCTACAATTAGGATACTAAATATTTGGCAGAGTTATAATTATAATATTGTGCCACGCCATTGATTTACTTGAATCCCAATCAATTATGAGGTATAAGTGTATGACAGACTTATATTGACCGTAATTAATGTGTATCTATTAAACTAAGCGACGAGAATTTCAACCTTACCAATAATATTACAAAAAATTTCTTCAAAAATAAAAAAAATATTAAAATATATAGATTATTGATTAATACTTTTAAAGTGAAAATTACAAAAGTAATAAGACTTTAATAAAATGATAAAATAATAATTAATCGATTTATTCTGGTTACCTACCTTACCAGGTAGGTGTCAACATTAATAAAGTTAATTTTATTTTTTCCGTCGATAGATTTTTGCAGGTAAATGATTTAATATTTACATACTATTCTACTTACATATGTACTGAAAATAATATTTTGTTAGCTCGAAGAGTAAATACAAACCCCAGACGCTTTATTATTAATATAAATATGAATTTATCTATTTTTAATGTTTAATAGGTAGTAGATTGGTTATCTAATACGTTACTGCTATCAGTGGTTGCCACTAAAAAAAATTAAACTTATCTGTATTTTGATTTACATACTACCGGCAATAAACTATTTCTACATGATATATTACTGTTGATTTATAAGCTCCCGAAAAAAAATTTATTTTCATAATATTTATATACTCGTACAACACAAATATTTGTAGATTTATATTACTTATATTTCATACATTCCAACGAATTAGTTTTGGCAATAAATTTAAAAAAAAACATAGAGAAAGGAGATTGTTCAATAAATATTGATTTGAACTAAATTTTTTACGAAGTTTAAAAATTTGTCCATTTTGAACAAATGATTATATTCCGAGAAATTTGTTAGGAAGTATGTATCGAATGACCGCCACAATTGAACTTAAATAGGTTTAACAAATATTTCAACTGACAAAATGAATAAAAGTAAATAAATTTGAAAAGAAATGGAAATGATCTTGCTTACTCGTATGTTTGAAGAAATTGAAAATCAATCTCCCTTCATATGTATCCTTATTCATCAAAGTAAATGAACTGCCCGATTATAAATTTAACGATTTTGTTTAAATTCGATTCTTTTGTTTAAAGTCAATTAAAACAGTGGCATGTAGATTCGAACGCTGATTACGTTTCAAAACCGAACAAATCCCTTAAAATTTCGTCCGAAAAATTGAAAATTAACCGGAGAAAAGTTGTAAGTTAATTTACTATTACAGTTACATACATTTTATAAATTTAATCATTCAAAAACTTTGAATATTACCGGAGTTTAATTTTTTTTCTGTACTACGAGTTTAGGTACCTACGAACTCTCTCGTAGTTTACTTTTAACGTCCTTTCCTTAATTTGACGACGCTATAGATTTGTTTTCCTTAGACATCTGCACATTGCATAACTACATGCTAGCCTGTAGAAACACATTCCATGGGTGGTGGGTCGGCCCATGGATTCTGCGCGCTCATCAGGGAGACATAGGTGCGTATCCATCATTTTGAAGTAACTCATAAGATGGTAAGGACATGTGGGAAGATTGGTAAACCAAACAAATGTTCATGCAGACATTCGCGCAAAGTTTCAAAGCGGAGTAACATATGACAGGATGAGTCGTTATAGTGAAATACTACCGTGGTCGCCAAGATGAAGGCTCTACTGATTATAGTTTAATGTAGGACAGTGAAACAATTAAATTTAATCCGTTACTTTGGAGAGAACTGGCTCTAAAAATTGAGAAAGTATGTATTCTAGCGAAATATGAAACTGGATTATTATATTCTTAAACTATCATCATTTAAAAACTAATTCACAACTGATAAGGAAAAAGGATATTCAACTATTTAATTTTAAACTATTTAAAAAAACTTTAGGAATAGCTCGAGCAGGTGATGATTCCAATTCGGATGTAGAAGAATGAAGCATACACCAGCGTTCTAAGTATTTTTTCGTTTATAATATCACCTTTATGTGCATAAATCGCTGTTATACGAAATAAATTCTGTTTTATAAATTTGAAAGATACCTCAAATACGCATATCACTTCCTAAAAATACTCGCATTTTTTGAATATTTCCAGTTCACAAGTATTTTTACTTCATTTAATCCATTTATATAAAAAATATAATCTTAAATTAATTATTATATGTAGGATGTCCATTTGAAGCGATAATAGCGGCACATCTTTGTTGCGTCGAATTCACCAACTTAATCAGTTTTTCATTTAAAATTATCTTAAATACATCGCTTAAGGCATTGAAGATAATTTTAACAACAATGGCACTTTATTTGAATAATTTTGGGTTCTGATGGATATGTCCAGCTCGACCCACTAATGTTCAATGCGATTGAAGTCGCTTGCTTGGGCCAGGTATTGTCGGATTTATTTTTTTCAAAAAATTGTTATGCTACTGTCGAAAGTTATTTTGGGTGGTTGTCCTGCTATAAAATCTATCCACGGCGCAAAGCATCCCCATATAATACCATTCCCACCCCCCATACTTTACTGTCGATTGGAACGCCGTCCAAGAATTCCTCTCTAAACTAATGTTTAATCGTCGAAGAATGGATTTGCTGCCCCAGTTGGTTTAGGAATTTTTGTTAAAATTCTACAAATTTTTATATCTTCACATCTTGTAGTTTTGGAGGACATCCGTGTAATTGAGAGAATTGCAGAACCTAGTATTCCACTAGCTGCTTTTACAATTTAAATTAACAAAAGTCTTCATTTAACTTAAATCGTATTTATCGCATCTACTCGTACATCTCGTTTCAGGATATTTACTCTGTGGTTTTAGGCATTTAGTATTAATATACATATATAACAATAAGTAAGAGTATAAGATCGAACAAGTTGCATTTTGAACAACCCTAATGTAAATATATGTCTTATCAATCAATAAATTTGATAAAATTCAAGTTAAATTTATATTTGATAAAAATAGATAACAAAGTATTTCCAAGAAAATATAATTACGAGATTGACACTTACGTCAATTTATGATTGAAAAGATACATTGTTGCAGTTACCAATACGAACTTTAAATATTTTCACAAAACTACACCAACAACAAAGCACTTAATTAACTAAATATTTTTCAATATTTTCTTAACCGATATGAACACATAGAATACATCTCATACCAAATTTCAATTAAATTAATTAAATAATCAATAAACTATAATAATAAAATAATAACATCATACCAATTTATAAAATTAAAAACTAAATTCTTACGACGTGTACATAAAACTACTAAATTCGAATTCTATATCGTATATTATACTAAAATAATGATAAATAAATTACTACACAGTACACAACACCCAGTACTAGACTTGATAAAACTTTGAGTCTAACACACAAATTATTGAATTGAACTCTAAACAATGTAAAACTGATAAAAAAAAAATTAATTACAGTGCGTTATCAGGTTGAACATTTAAAATATAGAAATTAAATAAAGGGACTTTGGATTTATTTCGGTTATCTTTGAAATTCGGTTAAGGCCTGGTGCTTTTATGATAAGATCAACGTTTTGTACGTAATGGGAATTCATACACATACTACTGTTAACATTGATTAACTCATTAGGTTGATTCTTTATCTAGAAAGGATTATGTATTAAGGTTCATAGTCTAAATCTTTGGAAAAGTCCACGCACAATTGTCTGCTTTTGTGATGATTAATAACAAATCAAGGTTATCATGAAGTGAAAAAAAAATCTTTTCAACGTAAAAACAATAATATTACAATATCTGCCTAACCAAAATATACAAATAAAAATTTATTTACGAGATATGAGTGAAAAGTAAATTACTCATTTTTTTATGATAGAGATTTGAAGATTAGCTAACGTAATTATTAAATGACCACTGAATTCATTAGTTAATTTTTTTAACGTTTTTTTTTATTAGCTCTCATCCGTGTTAATCTATTATCATTATCACCTACGATTATGATTAATTTTTATTAGTGGTAATTATTTTACATGGAAACCAGTAGTAATTTATACAAACCGAACTAATAGATAATTTGTTTATGAATTTGATTTGATGTGAATATGAAAATAATCAAAATTTGTTAGATAGAAATTTACTTCTAAAGTGTTCAATGTCAACGAGCTTAATTCAATTTGGCTGCTAACAACTAATCGATAAATCACTAGAGTTTTTTTAGATTATGATTTATTTAATTTATATAATTAATTTTAATTGGCGACCCCGATAAACCAAATTTATGTGAAATACCCGAAGTGGAACAGCTAAGCGGAAGAGTAATTCATCTCTTCCGCTTAGCTCTTCCATTAGCTGGTGTAAAAACACACACAAATACATACTTATTGAATCTATTAGAACTAGAACATGGTTGTGCCTCTATTACCGCTCCGCTCTAAATGACTAGAGGACGACTAATATGTATATACATAAATGTATAAAAATATTGTTTTGTAGTGATAAGAGTTTAATAGCATTCGAACTAATGATCTGTGTAAGGCAAAACTTATTTTTGAAATTTTTTGTTTACATTTTTGTTAAATTAACTGTATTTAAATAAATCATTAACACACCCATAACTCACTACTGTCAATAGAAACATCTCTTAACTATATAATATAGCACGGTGCTGGCCAACTGTGCTGATACAAAATTCTGTATAAATTAAATTCTGAAATTATTATTTTACAAGATTACATAATCAAACTGCATGTCGATTCTGACTGACAAATAATACATAGAAATTGAAGACGAAGTTTTATGACCCTAAATGCAGGTATTCGAATTCGGGTTGTATTACTTGCGCAACACAGACAAAATTACATCTTCAATAACTTGTTTCAATAAATCTTTTTCATCACATCACACATTTCAATCGATTTTATTAATTTTGTCACGAATATTTTGTATTTACTCAAGTGTTTCTGGTTTGTTGGCATAAACCTTGCGCTTTACACATTCCCACAAGAAGTCCGGGCTGTTAAATCGGGCGTCCGTGGAAACTAATCAACACCGCCATTCCTTGAGATAATTTGTTGTGGGAATAGAAGTAGTGAAGTTGCTACCTGTATGGTTGAAACCACATGTTGATTTGAAATTGATCGTTTTCTATATTGTCTAGGACAGCAACAATGTTTTCAGCTGATCTTTTCGTACGTTGTGACCCAGGCTTGTGCCTACCTGCTACAAAGCCTTGTTCTTCAAAACAATTCACTAAGCGACAAATAGCGGATTTTGATGGCACATTATTACTAGCCAATATTTCACGTAGGCGTCACAATAATTGATGATTAATTATTTTTATGATTAAAACACGTTGGTTTATCGAATATTTTTCTATAATAAATTTGCCACGTCTATAATTCACGACTGCCAAATATGGACTCTCAAAAATCATGTTAACCAAAATGGCTACCAAACAAAGTAGTAAACCTTCTCGGTGAAAATCCTGTATTATGTGAAATTTTGTTTATGGTAACCGTATCGAGGTAAATGTTGTATAGGTAAATTTTCTTAAAAGTATAATATTTTGAACCTATTCTACCGAAAATTCAAGAAGAAAGAGAAAGAAAATTCAAATATTTTATTTCCAGAATTTAAAAATATTAATTGTGGAAAACAGTATTTTAAAACACAGAATTTTGAAACATAGAATGTTACTAAAATCAGAATTATGTTATTACATAATATTTTTGTACAGCATTATGTAGCGCTCTCGAATTTCAGTACTTAAGCACTTTTTGGATATTTTAATGGGAATAAAAGCAGAAGTAGTTATTGCGTGCCACAAGTGGCACACGTGCTGCGCATTGTTCAACATTGATGTAGTTTATTATCAAAAACATAAATTGCCATTCACATACATATTTGATAAAATTATTTCGTTATATTATATTTGTTTCCAAATCATATTTGTACAACTCATTGATTCGGAGTTTATGTAATAAAAATATAATATATCACGCAGTAAATTACTTATACAGTATTTAGGGAAGCACATAAATAATAAGTTATACAACCTTGTAGACTTCCTCAGCAAAAATTACTTAAAAACGATATTCAAGTATTTAGTATAGACATTGTTGAATATATATGTACATACATATCAGAGAAATAATCATTTATAAAAATAAAACCACATACACAGAAAGACATAATAAATCGAATGATATTAAGTTAATGGCAGTAAGTAAAACTAATAGAGTAAATAGTTTTTAAACTGAATTACAATCTTTTTATCACCGAATCTAATTATAATTCAAAAAATTATATAAGAATTTATTTTCGAACTATCGTAAATGTATTTTAAATTCATTTATGTACATGATCCTAGTAATACAATGCTACCCATTGAACACTTCAATGTCAATGATATTTCTAATTTGTTTTGTTAGTTGGTGGTGTGCCGATGATAATGAATGAATACAACAATGAAAAATACTGACCTTTGTTCTAGTTACATGCTACATTGTGTATTTTACTATTTTTATTTGATTACCAAATTTTTATATTTATTTTTTGTATAAATTTAAGTTATTTGAATTAAACCAAAACACAATCATTCTTAAAAAAAGAAGTTAAATTAGACGACTGAACACTGCATTCCATACCAAACTAACAAGTATATCAACCATGTTCTTGATAGTTTTTTAAATCATTTAAACAAAATGGGTGATTATTAGCAAATATTTATTCTTTTATTCTATGTTCGTTATGCCTCAGGACCTTTAAATATGTATGTAAACAAAATCTAGCTGCAATTGTCAGGTAAGATTGAAAAAACCAATTATATAAATTCGTATACATAACCTCTGTGATCGGGAGGCACCTGCATGTCTCGTAATCCTAAATTACACGAACTTGTTTTCCAAGAATACCACCACAGTAACCTTTGCTTGTCGTATAAGGTAAAAACAAATATAGATTTGAGGATCCGCACGTGTAGTCACTTAGAAAACCAGGAGCGTGGAACGTGCAGTTACCTAGGAAACCAGGACCTTTGGAAGGCCTAATCACGTGCATGAAGGAGTATCGGCTGAAACTCGTAGCTCTTCAAGAAACTCGCTGGTCTAAAAGTGAAGTTGAACCATCATATGGTCGCTGGAAAGCTACGATGAAAGCTTTCATACAAGTCGGGAAACAGCGAAACGCATTTGACGTTTCGACTGTGAAGGTCTGATAAATGAAGATCAAAAGAAACGATATTACGATCTTATCAGCGATAACATTGAGAAAGCTAATTGCCGATCGAACTGTGTGAACTCTGTCTGGGAAGTACCGAAAACTACGGTTGTCAGTGCTGCTCAACAGAGTTTAGGTATAGTAAAAGTCAGACCCAAGAATGGTTTATGATGAATGTCGTTTTGGAATCGAGTAACAAAATATAGCCCATAGTGAAGTGCAGCAATATCTCACAATCGCGAGAAAAAACAAGGCTGCTCTTGCTAGGAAGGCAACTAAGCTGATTTGTCGATAAATAATAATAAACAGTGTTTAAAGGCCACAACTGCCCCTTACTGAGTCAACAATTAAACGTGACCGAGCCAGCGTATTCGCTGAGATCTTACTTCATGTACAATATCGGGGATCTCTGATCTCCATATTGTACAGCGCTCGATATGTACCATCTATTTCACAATTTGGACCGTAAATGACAAGCATTATTCTTCTCTCAAATGTAAGGAGCCATCTCTTGCACAGATCCGCCAGGGCCCAACTTTCACATCCATACATACAACGGGCCTGATCAATGCTTTGTAAAGCTTCAGCTTCACGGCACTTGATAGGTGTTTAGATTTTAGCAGTGTAGTGGCCACTACTAAAATCTGGTGTTCCATTGTCCCTATAACCAATCAAGTACATTGTTTTGGATTCATTGGTTTGGAGACCAATAGAAGCTGAAAATTCTACAAACAGATCAAGTATTTCCTTCACTTCGTTGCTATTCAGTCCAATCACGCATATGTTATTTGCATATGCGAGCACCTGATTGGACTGGTAATAAGATGTTGCGCTGAGATGTTTCAGTTTTATGAAAGATGTACTCCAGCATGATGTTAAAGAGTATCGAGCACAGAGCATCTTCCTGCCGAACACCCGAGTTAACTGCAAAAATTCTAGACAGCCTGTTCTCAACTTTAACTCAGCATTGAGACTGCATCACTGTCATTCTACACAATCGTATCAATTTTTTGGCTTTCCTAGGTATTCCAGGGCAGACTATAAACTCTCTCAATTCATAGTCATAGGCCTACCGGAAATCTAGGAACACCTGATGTACGGGGATAGACGTCTCATAATACATATATAGATAAAATCATCCGCAGCGAGAAGACCTGATCGGTGACTGATCGATTCGGATGAAATCCTCCTTAATTATTGGCCATTAGTATCTTTAAAATGAAACCAATTCAGATAAAAATAATTCCTGATTGGAAAATTTCACTCATATAACTTTTAGTCCTTTTCATCAACAGCGCGACACACTTTGTATAATTTTGGCTTTCGAATATTTATTTACTGTGTTTTTATACATTTGCATACGACGAAACAAAAGTATAAACTCGTTTACAGCATGTTTTGTTTTATTCATAGCATAATTAAGTATGAATTTCTCATTTCAGTTTATTCTCAACCTTAAAGTATAAACTCAGTTTCGAATATAGAATTTGTATTCATATACAATTCTAAGCATAAACCCCTAATTTCCTTAGTAAGAGATTTTAGTCTGTTTTATACCCATTAAGTCACTCCACACCGATTGTTTTACGTATTAACTAACTTTTAATACGTCTGAGTGTCGGAATTGACATTTGATAGTTGTCGCTTGATATTTTTAATAGAAATAAACATTTGGCAAAAAAATTGGGGTTTGAACCTCTCGAACATCCCTTCTCTCAGTTTTTTTAAAATACATTATTTCCTATTTCTCACGCGAGAAGAGGATTTCAAAGCGGGAAACGAGAAATCTCGTTTCTTAGTTGTATCGCGCGAGTCGCTGTAATTTCTGTATAATTTTATTTTTGAGTTTTCGCTTCGTATCGTCTAATGCTTTTACTTTACTATATCTCCAAAAAAAATGCACTGCTAAATACAAGTTTACAAATACGGGTTTGCCTTATCGGGGATCGATCAGCATAATCTTGGGTATATATAGAAAACTACGATTTTGAATAAATAATAATAATAATAACAGTGTTAAAGGCCATTACTGGCCCCTTACTGAATCAACAATCTGGCTCCAACGGTTTCGATCCTGAGCTTGGTCTTCATACTGTCTTAGACAATCTGAAGAGGCCAAGTCGTTCTCTACATCGTGGAGCCATCGTCGCCTGCAACGACCTCTGCGCCTACCATATGGTGGCTCTCCTTTCAGAGATCGCTGCACAATTCGTTCCGGATCAGCACGCAGAACGTGACCGAGCCAGCGTACTCGCTGAGATCTAACTTCATGTACAATATCGGGGATCTTCATCAGATCTCTGATCTCAAAATTGTACAGAGCTCGGTATGTACCATCTATTTCGCGTTTAGGGCCGTAAATCACACGCATGATTCTTCTCTCAAATGTAAGGAGCCATCTCTCGTACTCATCCGTCAGCGCCCAACTTTCACATCCAAACATAACAACGGGCCTGATCAACGCTTTGTAAAGCTTCAGCTTCACGGCACTTGATAAGTGTTTAGATTTTAGTAGTGGCCTTAGAGGATATAAAGAACGACTGCCAGCTGCCAGCCGCACTTTAATATCCTCACCCACACTGTTATCGTGAGTGATAAGAGAGCCCAAATATTTGAACCTCCTCACTCCCTCAAACGTGTGGTGGCCACTACTAAAATCTGGTGTGCCATTGTCTCTAAAACCAGAGATCAGGTATTTCGTTTTGGACTCATTGATCTGGAGTCCAACAGAAACTGAAAACTCTACAAGCGGATCAAGTATTTCTTTCACTCCGTTGCTATTCAGTCCAATCACGCATATGTCATCTGCATATGCAAGCACTTGATTGGACTGGCGATATAAGATGTTGCGCTGAGGTGTTTCAGTTTTACGAAAGATGTACTCCAACATGAGATTAAAGAGTATCGGGGACAGAGCATCTCCCTGCCGAACACCCGAGTTAACTGCAAAAATTGTCGATAGCCTGTTCTCAACTTTAACACAGCATTGAGACTGCGTCATGTCATCCTACACAGTCGTACCAATTTTGTTGGCATTCCTAGGTATTCCAGGGCAGACCACAAACTCTCTCGATTGATCGAGTCGTAGGCCTGCCGGAAATCCAGGAAAACCTGATGTACGGAGATGGATGTCTCATAATATTTAGATAGAATCATCCGCAGCGAAAAGACCTGATCAGTTACTGATCGATTCGGACGAAATCCTCCCTGATAGTCACCAACCAAGCCCTCCGCCAGAGGAGTGATTCTATCCAATAAAATGTATGACAGTAACTTGTATGCTGTGCAAAGGAGAGCTATACCGCGATAATTCTCACACTTCAAGCGGTCTCCCTTCTTGAAGATGGGGCATATCGCGGCCACTTTCCATTCATCAGGCATAACTTCGGTTCGCCATACTAATCGAATAAGGTCGAAAAGACAGTTCCACAAAGTATCCCCTCCGAATATCAAGAGCTCCGAATTAATGCAGTCCACTCCAGGTGAGCGGTTTCGTTTCATTCTCTGCATGGCCTTAGTGAATTCCTCATGGGATGGCTCCTCAGTGCAAATCTCCGCAGACTGTTTTAGAGGTGGCTCAACAACAGTCTGTGACGCATGATGAACATCAAGCAGCTCAGTAAAGTGTCCACTCCATGCGTCAAGTACTGCGTCGATGTTGACACAGAGGTTTCCATCCCGGTCCCGAATGGCGGTTGACGAAGGCCTGAAAGTATGGTGCAATCCAGTAATTCCTTTAAAGAAATTACGTGAACTACGCTCATTGCTGAGTTGTTGTACTTTCAGAACCTCGGCCTTCCACCACTCTCGCTTCTTCCGTCTACAAATCCGCTTCGCTGCCCTTCTTGCAAGAGCTGCCTTGTTTTTCCTTGCGATTGTGAGACGTTGTTGCACTTCATTATGGGCTATATTTTGTTGCTCAACTGCAAGACGACATTCGTCATCAAACCAATCATTCTTGGGTCTGACTTTCACTATACCTAAAGTCTGTTGAGCAGCACTGACAACCGAAGTTTTCAGTACCTCCCAGACAGAGTTCACGCAATCAGACTGGTAATTAGCTCCCTCAATGTTGTCGCTGACAAGATCCTGATATCGTTTCTTTTGATCTTCATTTATCAGACCTTCACAGTCGAAACGTTCCATCCGTTTCGCTGTGTTCCCCGACCTGTACGAAAACTTCCACCGTAGCTTTGCAGCGACCAAATAATGATCGCTGCCTACGTATTTGGTTGCTGACCGATAAGTTCTCACATCCTGCACAACCCGAGCTCGTCCTTTTGAAATTAACACGTGGTCAATTTGGCTCCGGGATGTTTTGCGAGGATGTGTTCATGTCTCTAGGTGTATCTGTTTGTGAGGGAAGAATGTGCTTGCTACTCTAAGATCATGAGCAATTGCAAAGTACATCATTCTCTCACCATTATCGGTCGCAGTTTCGTGTCGGGAGTACGGACCTATGTTTTCACACAAGTCGGCCTGATTTCTGCCAGCTCTAGCATTAAAGTCCCCAATTACCATTCTAACATCGTGTTCGGGTATAGATCCCATCAGATCGTCCAAGTCATTGTAAAATGAGTCTTTATCTTGGGGCTGGCTGACTTCTGTGGGCGCATGTACGATTTTGAATATTAAAGTGTTTTAGTCATGTCGACTAATAGGCGAAGCAAGAAGAAATTAATACCAATATTAAAAGCAGTCGTATAAAAATATGTTCCATAAACTGTATCTTACGTGACACCAACATGGCAAATGCTAAATATTTTGCATACAATTAAATTGTTGATGTTTGAACTAAAATGCAATGAAACTTGACACAAACCCAAATAAATTTAAACAAAATTATTACTATAATTTAAAATATATAAGAGAATTATCCTAACATCTAATTTTACAACAACCTATACAAACTGTTCGGCGAGGTTGAGTTAATAGGCTAAAAACACATATTATAGCATTAAAAGGTACGTTTGAATTTCTAAAAATTTCATGACTAAATTTTACGAAGCCCTATTATGTACATTAACATGATGTCATTAACATGATGTTTCATAAAGATTGATAAAAAGTAAAACTATAAACATTCAGAACCATCTCTTCAGAAAAATTAAAGTTTGGTAGTATGTACCAAGCTACCATTATGTATAAGTATGTTGTATAATCGGCGACGGATACAAATCTTAATTTTCTCTACAACACAACATTAATATTTCATAAATTTTAACTCGCTTAACTTATTGACGGCAAAATCATTGTTTAATTAAAATTAACTTTTACAAGTTATAATTGATCAATTTGATTGTGAGTTCAAACTGAAACCGATATATTTCTTGTAAAAACTAGTAAGTTTTTTAAATGAGTCTCTATAAATGTATAATATAACTTTGTATGTATAATATAACTTTGATTTGTGACGTTCGTATATTATTGTTTATGTTAACCACGGAACTGCGGAAGAATATTAAATATTTTTGTGGTTGTTTCAATTTTAGGGAATTTAATTTTATCTTCCTAGCTGATTATGTATTGTGGCTCATGATATCAACCAAAGGATTTATTTTAATTGTTAATTTTTTCCCTTAAGAAAGAATAAATTTTTATTTTTGAACTTCAACATAAGAAGGTTTCTTAATCTTTTATAATTAACCAAATAAGTCATTTTTATCCCATTTTTCTTCTATTTGGTTAATTAGTGTATTAAAACAAATAATTTGATTTCATCCCTGCATTTAAATTATTACAAAATAAAATATAAGCACTTTGAATAATTAATTTGTTAATTCCGTTCAATATTACACAATTGAGTATAATTTGGCAATAATTCGAATTATTCACTAAGCTCTTTAAAATTTAAAATTCCAAAGATCAAATTTTAATCTCAATTTACTCATTTCATCATAACATAATATATTGTGATCCATTTAGAATCGATTAAATTTGTATAATCTTAAATCTAATTTATATAATCTTAAATCTAATTTGGGTAATCTGAAATAACAACCTTTTGATTTTTTTTCTATGAGTACTAAAAATAAGTAATTCAAAATCATCAAATTTTTAGAGTCGCCAATTATGGCACATCATTTAAAAACGTTATTCGTATGAAATCTACCACACAGAAATCAATCTGAAACATCTATTAAAATGTATATTAGACTAGTTTAAACAAATAGAAATATCCCAACTCGTACTCCATTTTGTGGCTTATAAAATCGTTTAGTTATCGTCGTAAAAGCTAGTTGCCATTTCTAATGACAACATTGCAGGCAACACAACTTTTTTAGCGGAATTACTAATTAGTAATTACAAATATTTTGAGAGTATTGCCGGTTCGAGATGAAAACACAACTCGAACAACAACAACGTATATGTTGGGGTTGGCTGATATTATTAATTTTAATTCCGAAATTTTTATTTATTTTTTATCTTTGATATACATTTTTATATTTTATAATGGTGAATCGGTGCAGAATTCGATTAGGACAACACATCATTTTGAATAAGATGATATGCTCAAAAATCATTTCAAAATTTAACATTAAAGTACATTCCAAAACATTATTTGTTCTGTGTATACATACATAGTTGCAATATTCGATGTATGAAAATGACCAAATTAGTTTTTATTTATTTGATTTTTAGATGTATTAAATTACTCATATGTTTTTGTTTCAATCCTCAATTTTTACCACATACATATAGGTGAAATACAGTTACCTTAGTGGTATAATAGGAAGACCACACATCTACGGACAGTTATTTTATGAATTTATTAGGTTCTTAACAATGCCGCTATTAACATTTTATTAAAGATTCAATTTAACGATAAAAGATACATGAGTCTAGTAGCAATTCTGAAATTGAACAGTAGCAAAAGCTACATTGCTTCGCTATATATATATATACATTTGTACCAATGCCACAATTACGTTCATTGATGTTTCATGTCAAAACAGCTAACCGTCCAAAACTGAGCTGATACTATATTTACGATTAATCAAAAATCATATATTATCGAGAAAAAAAAACAAATAATGGATCCTCCTATCATAAACGGCATTATGCTAGCTTTTACTGACAAAGCAAAATTTCTGGATGTGATCTTGGACAATAAGCTTAGCTGGCAGCCTAATATTTTGGAAAGAGTAAACACTGTAGCTATGTACTCATCCAGGAGCGCCATACTTATATATGGAGTGAGTGCACAGTGGCCAACTCTTGAGAAAAGAACATCTAGGATCGAGAAGATGCAGAGGATGACCTGCATGCTTATAAGCGGGGCGCTGAGGATGACACCGACATGCGCCTTAGTTGTTATGTTTCACTTTCTTTCGGTCGATGTTTTAAGTAAGCAGATGGCGGCAAATATGGCTACACGGCTAGCAACTGTATCACAGTGGTGGGGCAAATGTCTTCAGACAGGCCACTCGACGATAAGGGAAACATGACTAGGGAAACAACCGGCGGACAACCTCTCGACTATACTACACCAACTTGCTTCAAGAAAGGCTTCCGGACCATTTGTCTTTTAATTTAATTTTGAAATTGTTCTAGTATTATACCAACAAAACGAAAAAAATATATATTTTAGCTTTTTTTTTTTTTTTTTTTAAGTATTTTTTTTTTTAAATAAATACCAACACATACATACATTATTTAGAGACTGCTGCAATGTGTACCAGGCGGTGATAACGATTGAGGAGTGGTTGAGACATAATGTGATATCCTTGATTGATACTGCAATCTATATGGACGGTCAGGCGGCAATCAAGTAGCTGGAATTCATTTTTCTGACGTCAAGGATGGCGTTGGGTTGCCACTCTTCTCTTAATGAAATGAGTGAGCATTTCAACATCCGGATAGTCTGGGTCCGTGGCTACTCGGATTGCTGGGATGTCTGAACTGCAGGGCGGACAAACTGGCTAGACATGATACGGCTCTCTTACTGCAACCGGAAAGGGCAAGCTTGGGAGCTTTGCAGCACTTAAATTACCGCTTAAAAAAGAGAGGTTGGCGAATCAAAGGTGGACTAATACCTTTACTTTATACCTTTGTAGCACAGAAAATTTGACCAAAACTGGACTTGAAGCGTTCCAAAATCTCCCTACGTTGACGTAATATAGGAAAAGTCGAGGTGATGTTCACAGGACAGTCTTTTCGAAGAACACGCGAGTAAACTAGAGATAAAAGCAAATAACTTCTGCAGAAGCTACATGGATAAGGAGGAAGAGACTTTCGTTCATTTCCTATGCTCATGTCTGGCATTAACATACAGCAGGCATAAGCATATGAGTTACATAATAGACAGCCTCTTCACAACCAGAAGAGAAAGTGAAGTAAGATCCAAAGGTTAGTTATCGGTATAAGTGTGCCTTGGCAGTCACTCTAACCTAACCTAACAACTAACATCAACACAATTCGGCCATATAATCCAGTATATACTCGAAAAAGTATCTATTTTTCAAATAAATATAAAAAAAATGTACTGCAGCTGGACACGAATCTACAAGTTCATCAGTTAAATCCGATAAATAAAACATGTAGGCAATTAAGATATAAACAGTTCCAAAGATACATCGACAAGCGATGACGCCTCTCACACAACCTATATCGGTGTCAACAGCGAAATTACCGTTGAATTTTTTTTTAGAATTTATTTCTAATTTTGTCAAGGGCGCTGCAGTGGCATTAACTGTTTTCTGGCACCTTATATTGGTACCTATGTTTTGGCTGTCTTTTTGTATACAAATGAACAGAAATTTAAACAGCCGTTTCATCGCTTTAGCGCTAATGCTAATTGTTCTGTTTACTAAAGTAAAAACGCCAGCAGGCAAATGTATTTTGACGATGGATTTGATCGTTGTATCTTTGGTTCTGTTCATACCTTTAAGAACTAAAAAATAATAAATTGGCCGGAAAAAGCCAGCTCACTTCACATTGAAAAAATCCAACCGCTTTTAGTATTATAAATATAATGTAGAGCTTTGGGCCTGTCAAATTAAAATACACAGAAAGTATACGATGCTCACACAGCAAATATCGGTGTTAACAGCTACATTACCTTTTATTAAATTATTTTAGATCTACATATTTCTAATTTTGTCTACAGCGCTGCAGTGATACTAACTGTTTTCTGGCTGGTTAAATTGGTACTATATTTTTAACTACCAATTTTTAATTATATACATGCATACATATGTTTAACAATATCTATATATATATTAAATATTTATTAATCGTATAAATAACCGAAATTAGAATTAATTTATAATAAATTTTTATTATTTGCAATCATTTTTATAAATTCACTAAAAAAAAAGAAGAGATTATTAATTCTTTAATAGAAATAGTAAAGTATTAAACATTATATTAAATTATTTATAATAATATAAATTATATATATAAATAAATAATAATATAATAATAATTAAAATAAAATTCGTTCTCCGCTTCAGCGTTGACGCTCATTATTCTGTTTACTCAAGCGATTTCGCCGGAAGAACAATATATTTTGTCGGTTTATTTGGCCGTTATATCTTTGGTTCTGTTTATACTTTAACTTGTCATTGTCGCTACTACGAACGAAACGAAATGAGGAAATATAATTTTTTGAGTAAGGTAACTACACGAAAGTGAATACATATTAATAAATTTATTCAGATACAAAAAAGCGAGAATGACAAAAACAATTGAAATTGTGCTCGAATAATTTATTATTTTATATTGCACTTTGTATATATACTCATAAATTTTATTAAAAATTAGTTCCACGCGTATACTAATTGCGTTATGTAAATGTTACGATTTCATTGCGGCAGAAGCAAATTCGCGTGTTTTCGAGAGCGATTCTTCTTTGGCCATTGAAGTACAGAAATTTTTTTTTAAATATTGATTTGAATTATAATTTTTATTTTTTACAATATTTCGTTTTATTTTAAACCATAATATACCATCCGATATAAAGGGTGATTTTTTAAGAGCTTGAGAACTTTTTTTTTAAAAAAAACGCATAAAATTTGCAAAATCTCATCGGTTCTTTATTTGAAACGTTAGATTGGTCCATGACATTTACTTTTTGAAGATAATTTCATTTAAATGTTGACCACGGCTGCGTCTTAGGTGGTCCATTCGGAAAGTCCAATTTTGGGCAACTTTTTCGAGCATTTCGGCCGGAATAGCCCGAATTTCTTCGGAAACGTTGTCTTCCAAAACTGGAATAGTTGCTGGCTTATTTCTGTAGACTTTAGACTTGACGTAGCCCCACAAAAAATAGTCTAAAGGCGTCAAATCGCATGATCTTGGTGGCCAACTTACCGGGCCATTTCTTGAGATGAATTGTTCTCCGAAGTTTTCCCTCAAAATGGCCATAGAATCGCGAGCTGTGTGGCATGTAGCGCCATCTTGTTGAAACCACATGTCAACTAAGTTCAGTTCTTCCATTTTTGGCAACAAAAAGTTTGTTAGCATCGAACGATAGCGATCGCCATTCACCGTAACGTTGCGTCCAACAGCATCTTTGAAAAAATACGGTCCAATGATTCCACCAGCGTACAAACCACACCAAACAGTGCATTTTTCGGGATGCATGGGCAGTTCTTGAACTGCTTCTGGTTGCTCTTCACTCCAAATGCGGCAATTTTGCTTATTTACGTAGCCATTCAACCAGAAATGAGCCTCATCGCTGAACAAAATTTGTCGATAAAAAAGCGGATTTTCTGCCAACTTTTCTAGGGCCCATTCACTGAAAATTCGACGTTGTGGCAGATCGTTCGGCCTATTCATTATGAAATGTTAAAGCATACTGAGCATCTTTCTCTTTGACACCTTGTCTGAAATCCCGCGGGATCTGTCAAATACTAATGCATGAAAATCCTAACCTCAAAAAAATCACCCTTTACATATGTACATAGATAATATATATAGTTTTATTCCGATGAACAAAGATTTATTCCTCCAACACAACCATCAACCAGATTTATGACTTAGTATCGGCTTTAAACTTAAGTTTAATGTAAATTTGTGATGTAATAAGTAATTTAAGTTTAAAATCCAGTTTCCTTATGACAGGAAATACGACCTTATGCCCACTGTTAATATGTTTATTAATAGTTAATAGATGCTCGACTCAAATTGGATAATATATTAGAACTGAATTTATATAATAAAATGTCAGTTTTCCAGATTAAATAAATTTATTTTACAACCGATCCTTAGTTGGCTATCTTTAGTTTAAAAAAACGATTTAATTAGCGATTTATAAAAGATTAAAAATAATTAATAAACATGAAGTGTTCTCACAATAAACAATTAAAATTCAATTTTAAATAAATTAAATACTTGTGCGTGTGCGAGGGTGTATTTGCAATAAATATTTAATTTTTTGTTATTTAAATTTATCATACTTCTTCGCAAGCCATAAATTTATGGATTTTGATATTGTATTTTTTTTATAACATAATTTGCATAAAATTTGAGAGAAACATAGAAATTAGGAATTCGATGTTTATTTACGAGTACATACAATGTGGAAATGAGTTGTGTAAATAATATATGGTGGGAAATTGCATAAATTTACTATTGTCCAGACGCTGCTATCATGTTTAAATAATTTGAATTACTACAAATCACCGATGTGACAACAGTTGGTTAATTGGTTTATATATTATATATTATAGGGCTAATTATATATTATTTAATTCGTGAATATTTCATAGATGTTGAGACAATAGTGTTAAAGTTAAACTTATTGATTCTGATATTATTTTGAAATTTTGAGCTGTATAATGAAATAGTAATCGACAAAATATGTATAATACTCAACTTAGATCACAGATTCTTTCCTCAAAAAACGCAACATAGCCCCATAATTAGACTTAAAAAAATCAAACTGTCTGACTCGAGGTTCGACCAGTATACAACTTATTAAATTCGTCAACTATATTCATGCTCATGTTGGCACAAATTCCAGAAACGAATGTAATTAATACGGTTTGAAATGTTAAATTAGTGTTTCTGCGTAGTTTTAATTTATTTTTCTTCATGCACGCACCACAAATTATATTCAATGGCGAAATACTTGTATACCAGATTAAAATAGATTATGCTTAGGTTTTTAGTTTTGTTTTTATTCTGATCGATTATAAAAAAAATATAAGTCATCGAATAACACAAAGAAATTATGTTCGTTGCCCTACTATTTATTATATAAACATGTGGATTTATACTTTAGAATATGATATGAATAACAATATTATACTTTAACTACCTAATAGTATGCAGCCTTCATGTCGCAAATCGCTGATATATATGTATATATACAATGTACATATTATGCGATATACATATGTATATGTATATATTATTTCTAGTTTATAAACTTCAATATTTAAATAATAGGTCAGTCAGTCTCTTCCTTAATTAAATTCCTAATTTATTTGTTATTTTATTAATTAGTTTTCATGTGGAATCCATAAAAATTTCACACTCATCTAAAAATATATTCAATTCAAATTAATCGGAAACCTATATATTATTTTTAGTTGTATGGTTGTATCTAAATCAAGATGCAGAGAATCAACTGATTTGCACTTTGTCTAAATAGAATAATGTTTGCAGCTACCAGCTGATCATTATTCAGCCCTTGCAAATTGTATAATTTTTTTAGTTCAGAATTTAAATTTTTTTAGAAATGGAAACGATGTTCGTTAGAAATCACATCTGGGTCTACAATAAGGATTCAAAGATTATAGTATATGTTTCAAATTAGTGCTACAATGAAACCGAGCCAGCTTGCTTGATTTATGTGTCATCATCTTGAATGTCTTCATACACATGTGGCAAATGCCTGTCCCATTTTTGGGTTATTTGAGAAGAAAATATTTCGAGCAATAAGATTATAATTTTGGCTACCTCAATCTCATACAATTGCTGACTCGTTACCTTTTATGATGTTCCTTAAATATTTATATTAAGTATGTATATTTTAATACTTCTATGAAAGTATGTAATGAAGAATTTTTGATTGGACAAATCTTTTTGTTGAAGATTGATCAAATAAATTGAATCACTGAAAACTTAGAATTATATAGGCACTTCCTCATTATATGGGAAATAATCGTAGATTCCGCAAGAATTCTTGCAGGAATGGTAATGCCCAATAGAATGTAAAAAATAATAACTTATCAATTTTAATATTTCGCTACGATTTCTTTTAAGCGTACTTTTTTCGTCTCAAAATAAATTATATAGCTAGACTTAGAACCAATATACTTTTAACAAATTTTTCATGTTACAGCAGCCAAACTAAATATAAGTTGAGAAAAAAAAATTATAATAAATAATTATATTCAAATTTGCATGGTTTGAGTGCTGGCTTATTGCAGAATACCTTGATTTGAGCCAAGGATCGTTGTTCAACGGTAGAAATAATCTAGTAGCTGTATGACAACAAAACCACTTTCCAGCTGTACAATCAGGTTTTAATTTTCAATATTTCATTTTACTGCTAATGATGAATGCGGTTCATGGATTAGAAATAAACTTGAAACCTAACTTTCCACGTATTGGTAGATTAATCAGTATTTAGCAATCTGTAATGCGGAATAAATATAATATTATATAAATAATAATTATTTGCGCTGTTTTTGGAAAAAACCAACAACCAATAAATTGATTCGATTACAACAAAACTTAATCGAGGTCAAGGTAACCTAATAACATTAGATTCTGTCCTCTAGAATTATAAACAAAGAGACACTACACCAAATATTATAAACAGTACAATCAAACACAATCAAGTTTTTATTTCAACAACAATAAAAAAGAAATTTCTCATAGAATGTGTTCAATCAACCGGTATGCTCTAGAAAAACTAAACAGACAAAACTTGAACTTTGTTCAGAAAATCAAAATTTACATGTTTAATAAGCAAAGTTATTAAATTAATTCATTACACATTATTAATATGAACATTGCAATTATTTCTCGACTGCAATATTTTTGTATTGAAGACAATTCTCATTGCACAAAAATCATAATCCACGTTTTCCATAAAACTGTACATATACATCAGTAATTGTCACGTTCACACACGAGTAATTTTTATATATGAAATTATAAATACATTTCAATTTACACTTTAAATTAAGTAATTAGAAGTATTATTTTCGAATAAAATGTAAAATAATAAGAGTTACGTCATTTGAGTAGAATAAAACACACCACCACATAATAAAAATGTCAAAAAAAAACATAAAAGACGAGCGATTATTATAGCCTCACTTTTTTCCTATCACTTTTATTTCGGGATGATTTATTCAATTATATTCAATTTATTGTAGATAAATAAGAAAATCATTATTCACCTTGTTTTATTCGAGATAAACCGTCAGACGATAGTTTAATTAGTAAAAAAAACTTATTATAAAACAAATATTTAATCAACAAACACTATAAATTGCAGAGATTCACGCTTTCAATAACATTCCTTTTTAAAATACACTCGCATACTGAACAAACATTAATTTTTCAAGTTTTGATTTGACAAGAAACAACATAGTTCACAATTTTTTTAGGGGTACGGACTGAAAAATCCTAGCAAGTTGGATTTTTGAGTAGTGCAAAATTGTTAATTATTTTGAATATGGGATTACTTCAAAACGTCGTCAATTATTTACCATTTTATTTTATAAAACGTTTTAACAAAATCAGGTATATTATTCGTAAAGCCCTCCCTCTCAATTGGCATGTTAGACTGCTAGCCGCTAGGCCTAATGTCACATGTATGTATGTAGTTAATTTTTGTAGAAAGAGGAAATGGTCATGTTTTAATTATTATTTGATTATAATAAGGTTATGTAAAATATAAATTATATTTATCCATTGGAATTCATTATCAGATCGAATTCAGTTTGACTAATTAGTCGACTATAGTTTGTTAAAATTGCCTAATTAGATCGTAAGTCAAATTTAATCTTTATTTAGCACCACAAATAACTTAATATGTATATTACTTTTATCATATTATAAATTAATGTCAAGCCTGATTTCCATTCAAAAAATTTACTGGCAGTGTTTTTTTACTGAAAAACAAAAGGAGTAAACAAATTGAAAATTCCTTTAGAGCGGCAAAGATAATCTTTTATTTTATGGTAACATTTTACAGATATGTCGACAACTTTCTTGTAACATAACCAATATATTTCGTAAATTTAATAAATTTCTTTCAAATTTAACAAAATCTAAATATAAATTTATTTTAATAAATTTTGCACCAACAAAAATTTTGCTTCGAATTTTTTACATCGTAATATTACTTTACCGTAAAAATGGCGAATTACTCAAATTACTTTAGTGTGCGAGAGGAATTTCTTATAAATACACAATTGTCTATGTAGATGTATTGGTATGCTGCCATATAAAATATAGTAGTATTCAGATCTTAAAAAAAAATTGTTTTTAATTGTTCTGCGCAGTTTTCAGTGATGTAGGAAAAAAAATTATAAAAATTTTGATGGGTCGCATTTATCGTAGGTAGTAAACCTAAATAAAATAATAAAAAACCAATAAAAAGAATTATATTTCAGTTTTAATACACAAAACATTCAAAATGATTATGTATTTATGTTATTACAATCATATTTCAAGTGAAAATTAATAGTTCAAAAAAAAATTGCACGCCTTTTGGAAACAATGTCAACATTTAATTTTGGTACGGACTAGGGAAAATAAATGACCAAATGACATTCATATCGAACAAAATCACAACAACATAAAAAGCAAAATCAGTATTCAATTTAATTCTTAGTTTATCGAATTAAATATTAATTTTAAAAGTGTCAGTGATTATAAGTTAAATTATAAAAACATTTTGTGATTAAAAACGTTCCATTTTAATACAAATACAACATAAAAATGTAAACATGAATTATTGTACTTAATACATCACTGTGTATCCGCCATATTTTTTCTGCGCGATAACTGTCAGAATTCCAGCGAGATTTGAATACTACTATTATTATTATTATTATTAAAATTGGCTGGAACCCACGAGGATTCCGCACTCAATGCCAGAAAGGCCCATGGTGCAAACCTAGGATTCTATCCCAATTCGCAAACGCGCACTGCTGCCTTCGCAAACCGAACAAGTTACTACAAGTATACTACTATACTTGAGTACCTTTTTGTTCAGTAAATTTATTACTCGACGCTCGACATGCACAATTATTTCTTCAGTAGTTTTAACTGGATTTGTGTTTTGGTTTCTCTCACATATTAAGCGAATCTGTGAATTTTTCATAATTGAAAGTTTCATTCATTATCAAACTTTGAAGTCTGAAGTAGTAAACTTTTTAAACTTTCTCGAACACCGAAATATTTAAGCAATTCACAAATGTTATTTCAATTCCAATCTTTATTTATTCTAAAGTGGAAAATATCAAACTTTAGAATTTCCATTAAATAATCAAAACTTTGGGAAGGTTTATCTGTATCCATAGGTAACGAAATCTCTTTATATCTGTTTTATATGTTGCAACTCACCGTAATATTTCCGCGTATATTTTAACTTAATATTTCTGTTATCACATTTTAAACTATTGTTGTTAACATAAAATTAATCCTTATGTTAGCGGTGTCATTACCTTTTTTAATCTATCAGTTTCCAATTATAGTGATTAATCTTACATGTGTGAAAATGAGTTTAGCAGATTTTAAATAGTAAAATAATATCGTATTGTATAATCCAAACGAATTTTACATATACGAAAATTCAAATAAACAGAAAAGTACAATAAAACAATAAACATGTAGATTGGCTAGAATTTCTTTCCGTCTTTCCATCCGAAAATATATTTTCGAAATTTACGATTGTCCCAGTATCCCTTCATTTTAATTATTAATTGTAAAATTCATACCTCAACCTCACAAATATTCATTCAACCGATCATCGCTCCATCTCATAATCGATATTCGCACTGAGTTCAACATAATAATAGTGGACAGCCCAGAAACAAAATAAAATTAGTACGTTTATATATTATACTTGGTGATCATTTGTGTATTAAGAAGTGTTTTCTTAAGAAATTAAGATTAAGTGTATTTTCTTGAGAAAATTATTAATTCGAATTATTTTTTTTCCAAGAAAATCACCTTATTGGGTTCAAATATTTGGCCTCTCTTATCACTCACGATAACAGTGTGGGCGAGGATATTAAAGCGCTTTGATATCGCGCTTTGTATCCTCTAAGGCCGCTGCTAAAATCTAAACACCTTTCATGTGCCGTGAAACTGAAGCTTTACAAAGCTTTGATCAGGCCCGTTCTTATTTATGTGATTTATTGCCTAAACGTGAAATGAATGCAAGATCAGAGATCGGATGAAGATCCCCGATATTGTACAGGAAGTAAGATTTCAGCGAATACGCTGGTTCGGTCACGTTTTGCGTGCTGATTCGGAACGAATTGTGCAGTAATCTCTGAAAGGAGAGCCACCATATGGTAGGCGAAGAGGTCGCTACAGTCGATGATGGCGTCACGGTGTAGAGAATGGCTTGGCTTCTTCAGATTGTCTAAGACAGTATAAAGTAGCTCAGGATCGAAACCGTTGGAGCCAAATTGTTGATACAGTAAGAGGCTTTAATAACTGTTATTATTATAGATAAGCTCAATAGAAAAGTTATTGTCGCTACTATACATATTTTGGTGAAACCCTGTTATTTATTATTAACAAAAAACAATAGAAATAAATTATTTTTATGTATACATATGAATTTTATGAGCATACGAATTAAAAAATAAAATAATAATTCGATTTCATCAATTTACTTCTACGTTTGACCGTACGCTATCGGGTTTATCTTATATAGAAATTATTTGTATCATGTAAGTAATTTCTCTCTTTTTTTGCCATGTGTAATTTGATATTTTTTGTTCTATATCCCACACATATGTGTGTGTGGTTTGGAAAAAATGCTCGTCGATGTAAGTTATCAATTTCCAGAAATAGTTTAAAATAATAAACTTGTTTATAAAAATGTAATACATACTACCTATGTAGTATTTATTATGTAGTTAAACAATTTCGAGGTTTTAGATTTTATGTGCACCAATTACATGCACATTTTATTTGTTGTTACAGTAAAAAACCCCATATTTATTTTATAGTTATTATTATCTTATATATTTTTAAAAATACATAATAAATAAAAATACAATAAAATAAATTATTTTTGTTTTTATCCATTTTGTGTTCGATTTTTATATGTTGTATTATATATTATTATATAGATAATTCTCTTAATAATTACGATTCAATTTTAATTATTTTTATTTAATAGGTATATTTAATAATTATAATATTAATTTTTTTTATTTATTCAATTTTTCTTAATAATACAATACTAATAAAAAATATTTTTTTCTCAATATAATCATAGATTTTGTTTTTTTATTAAATAATATATATTATTAATTAATTGTAATAAAAATATTAAAAACGTTTTTTTGTAATCAAATTGAATTTAAATAATAATAAATATATAAATGAATTTATTATTTTATTGAGTTAATGTAAAATAATATTATATAAATGTATAAGTTATATTTTAGGTTTTAACTACCTATATCTTAAATAAACAAATTAAATTGGAATTTTTTTAAGTTTTCATCTTTTTCGTAAAAAAAAGAGACAAAAGAATGAAGTTAATTAATAAAACGAGATTTTTCATTTATATTTTATATAGATTAGGGGTGGTGGACGGTTATTAATTAATATGTTTAGTGAAACAAAAAAACTGAAGAAATTAGGTAGAAACTCTAAAAAAATTCCAATTAATTTTAGTTAAATACAAAAATTTTGAATTTAAAAAAATGAAATAGAACACATTACCAAACCCTTAAATTCTAATTAAAAATTATTAAAAAAACTCTCTTACTTGATTTCTATCCAATTTTATATAATATTACTTGTGTTATTTAAAAATAAATAATTATAATAATTTATATATATATAAAAAAAACAACATAATTATTTAAAAATTAATATTAATCGTTTAAAGTCAAATATTTTGTTTCATCTTCTTACATAATATAAATCCCTATGTGTAAGGTTTCTATCTAATTAATTACTTTTATATAATATAATTTGATTGATATTAAAAAACTAAATTTTTTATAATATTTACTAAATAATATAATTTTTAGGTTAAACGTAAAATGGCCGAATTTACACACTTGAAAATTTTAAACTTTAATAAATTTTAAACAGCATAATTTACTAGAATTTTTTTCACGGATTAATAAAATACGGGATAGCAAAAATATAATTGTTAAATATACTAATAGTTGGTTTTGTCTAAATTTTGACATCAAAAATTAAACATTGCACATAACAAAATCATTATTATTTATATATTAATTAATAAATATAAATACGAAATTTAATTATTTTGTTTTCAATCAAATTTTAGATTTTATTATTCATGTTTTTATGTAAATCATCAGTCTTTTTACAAACTAATATTTTTTTTTATCATCATTCTCATTACGTTAATTGATTATTACTTATATAATTTAATTATTCATTATTACATATCTCTTGTTTTAATTAAAATTACATCAATTATTTATGTTTTTATATTTTATATATATTTATTTAATTTTTCATGTTTCTGTCATTTTAGTTTAAAAAATTATATAAAATAAAGTTTTATTTTTTTAATTTTATTATATTTTATTATAAATATAGGTAATCTAATTTATAATAAATTAGACGAATTTTTAATTAATGGACAAATTATATAATTTTTTTTAATGAAAACAAAATCCACTCGAAAATCATGTTATATTAAAAATAATTATGTTGACGTAAAACTCTTAATATTACGATGCCATATTCCAGGATGGACCCAATGAATCGTTATTACTCTCGTGATTTATATCATCACCTGACGACGATTGTGAGACAGTTGAACGTTTTGGGCCCCATATTCTAACTGAATAGTCATCGGATACCGAAGCTAAGAGTGCTGGAAATTTGGGATTCCAGTGAACACAATTTACGGTTCGAATATGACCGGATAATTTGAGAATGGGTTCTTCACGTTTTATATGCCATATATAAACCTTACAATCTTCACTACCGCTTGCCACAAAACTTTCATTGACGCCACCGAAACATGATGATATTGTGAAATTACCTTGAACGATACCCTGAAAACGACGTACTAAGCATTTGTCTTGCAGATCCCACAAATGAAGACCTTGAGTTGATATATTAAGTAAAGCTAGACGATCAGCTGAATTAACAGTAAATGTCATAATTCCATGTTGTTCTTGAATTAAATTGTTATCATGTCGAACTGAATCGAAAACATACGATCTGATACGATGGTGCGTATCAGCAGCTAACACTGTTTTATTATCCGCACGAAATGCTAGTCCAACAACACGAATTCCTTCTAAACTGCCGTGAATCACACCGTCAATATCGCATAAATAAAATTGTCCACGAAGTCCACCGGTAACAAATTTTTTACCATCCGGACTGAAGGCAGCGCATGTTAAACTATCTTCTGATGCATGCTGTATTTTGTTATGTAATTTGCCCTCATCAATATTCCAAATCCAAACTTCTGGACATTCTTCTGACCCGCCGACCACAAGATATTTTGAATCCGGACTCCAAGTTATAAAAGATACACCATACGTATGCCCTTCTAAAGTTTTACGATGTCGTACTGTAAGCTCGTTCGGATCGACGTCCCATATCATGACAGTGGTATCTTTGGATCCAGTAGCCAATTTTAATCCATCCGGTGAGAAACGACAATACCATACTTCATCGCAGTGTTCATTTAATACTTGAAGACAGTGTATTGGAAAATTATCTGTTGAGCAGGTATGATCCGCAAGAAGTGAAACATTTTGGATATCAGTTTTCCATGCAATATCATGGGTCGGACATTTTTCATATTGCATTTCAACCGCCTGTGTGAGTAAAGTTTTAAGACGATTTGGTGGCAGCATTACGGATGGTGGTAAATATTTTTGAAGACGATCCATCAGTAAGGTACGTGATTTAATACCTTCACCCTCCCAATTCGCACGTTTATAGAGCTCTTGATTATTGGCACACATCATGTACGAGGACAATTGATGTACACGTGGCGTATTATGCTGTAAAGGTGTTAATTCATTACGGAGTACGTGCAAGGCATCGAGCGGTTTACCAGCTTCTAAATATTCTAAATACTTTTGTTCCAATAATAAAAATTTCATCTCAATAATACTATTATTCTTATCATCAATAATCATTTGCAATTCTTGTAAATCATGATCAGCTTTAGGCCACTCACCCGATAATACATGCTGACGAAATTTGGTTGCAGCTGGATGCTCTAAATTACAACCAGATTCTTGCATTAATAAATCAGCTGTGCGTTTTAACCCGATTGATCTCAAATGTTGCCCCATTAATCGAACAATATCTCGATTCAATTTATCTAATTGAACTTTTGGTTGCTGTGCTGGCTGATTTGCGGTCGTCGTTGTAAAATTGACACCATTTTCTTCGACAACGACGGCATTCCCGTTTGGTGCTGGTTGTTGTTCTACATCATTACTATTTACATGACCATTATTTTGTGATGCCATTGAAGACGTTGACGACGATGATGATGATGCACCATTTAAACTGCTATTTAATTGCTGCTGTTGCATTTTATTATTCACGTCTGTCTCTATTTTACTATCGTAATTTAAAGTACTACTATTTATATTACTATTATTTGTATTACCTTCACCACCATAAATAATATTTTCCTCTAACACAAAGGCCGTCTTGCGAGATCTCTTGCGCGGCGGCTGGTCCTCACCAGAGGACCCAGTAGAGGCATCAATTTTCGTATCGAAATCAATTTTGAGATTTATTTGTAACACTATTTTCACACTAACTTTTCTTCTCTACCAATTTTCTTTTATAATTTTTTTTTATTTTCTGAGTGATTTCTTTTTTTATTTCGTTTTGCTTTTTTATTTATTGCCTTTTGAGTTGTATCAATTTGCTTTTTTATCTTTTGTTTTTAATTCAACACCAAAATAATAGAAAATAAAAAATTGTTTTTAATAAGTAAACTATTTGGTTTCTTTATAATTATATTATATTTTAAATGATTATATTACAAATGTAAATACTTGCTTTTCGTTTTTAAATAAAAAAAACAACAAAACTCTTCAATATATTACATGCAAATGTAATTTTTATTTTCTATTAATTTATAATCACAAAGGACATTACAATGCAAATAGAAGACAGCCATTCAATAAAATAAAAAAATAAAAGAAACAACAAAAAAAATTTTTTTTAGAAAACGTCATACATTGCAGCTGTATGAAGTTAGTCAAAATTATATAGTTACAGCGGATTAGGAATGATTTTCTAATTTTAATACCACTTTGAAAAGCTAATCATTATAATTGAATCGTTTAACTCGTGAATTGTGTGACAAAATTTCTTGTAATCACACAAAACCACGATACACCACAATTAAAACATCTAAAAATAACATTTTACCGATTTCTAATTTCCGGTAAAAATAATAAAATGGATGAGAAAAGCTTTTGATTTACGGTAATGTCAGCAAATATTTTTGTTTTCGTCAGATGATCATCAGCTGATATGTCAAAACTTACAAAAAAAAATGTTTGTTTATATTTAACAGTATAGAAGTTTCACCATCTCCCCTTAAAAAAAACGAAAATAAATAAAACAATTAATAATTTTATATTATAATATATTATTCATCTTTTCCTTTAATTTTGTTTCTTATTAGTACTAATTTTTTCGCCTTATTTTTCATGCGTCTGGATGCGTTTTTAGCAAGACGTCGTTGTTCCACACGATGCAGTTTTTGCTTATATTCTTTGCTATTTTTATCGAGTGGGAGTTTAACGATAATCTTTTTACCATTTATATCAATTTTTTCAAAAACCTCTTTTGCCTGTTTTTGATCCGCTTCCGTGTCAAAGTGAATAAAACAAAATTTAGCATCTCCCTGTCTTGGCCGTCGAACTTTTGTGACAAGTGGGCACATTTCTTGTAATTGTTCTAATAATTCTGTTTCATCTTGATTTAAACTACGATGAAATTCTACGTATAGAAAGTAATTCGAATATTTTAAACCCAAAGACATATTTTTAGTTCCTAAAATAAATAAAACATAACCTTAAATATATTTTCTATTAATTAATATATGTATGCAGTTTATTTTATACCTTATTTAATATGTTGTTATAAACGAAATTATTCTATTATTTATTTATATTAGCTTTATAATTTTAACCTTTCTCTTTTGTTTTTGGGTATTCAATTCTGCAGCAAACACACCTTCAACTCTTGGTATTGTTTTTAAATTTCTTCAGATTGGTATCGTCTATTGAGCGTGCCAATGTTCGCCGCTAGATGGCCGTTTTGTGTTGTATTAAATAAGGTGACCATTTGTCATGTTTTTAAAAATATGTTCAAGTCGCCTCGAGTTAATCAAACAGCATTATATTATTTGGTTGAAGGATGATAAAGGAAGTTGTTTCTGATGAACAGTGAGAAATGGGCTGCCTGGGGGCCTATTATGGTATTTTCGATAGCGTTTTTTTTCTCGATATTATAGAAAATGGCCTATTATAAAATTATTTTATAAAAATTTCACAATAGGCCATTTTCGATAATATCGAGAAAAAAACGCTATCGAAAATACCATAATATCCCTCTGGCGTCTGTTTTTGTTAACCGGAAATTCAATAAGTGAGCAATAGTTGTATTATAGGGTTGAAGCTTGCAGGTCTAATGAAATTCACACTATATGAAGAAAGAAGAGTGCTGCTTGCCTGCTGAAGTGTCTTTATATGATTTAAGAAGGCAAGACGATTAGAGGACAATAAATTGCATTCTGTCAGGTAACCGAAGATCATACCATTAAACAACTTTCAAGTCACATTTTTTGAATCACATGGAAATTAGACTGATCAATAGACAATTTTGTCAATTCAAATTGATTCATCCAGTTTTGATCCTAATGACACAGTTTAATTAAAATGACGTTAGTTTCGAAACCTACTGTGATTTAAATTTTACGAAATGTTATGTTGCCAATCATTCTTATTGTAAATAAAAATCAAATCATCAATGATACCAAATTAATATTGAAATAGCTTATTGTCTTCTTTGTCGTTATCCCGGGGTCTACACTATGCAAAATTGCTGAAATTTTCTCTCATGAAATTAAATTTATCAATGTGTTTGTATGTATATTATGCAAATTTTGGCATTCTCAGCAAATTATCGGGAGGCTATTTCACGAAAAAATTATCATGAAATTTGTACGAAATGTCAAATTAAAAGGTACTTTTAAGGTTATGTTTCTCATTTTTTTAGGAGTGTTGAGATGGACTACTACATTTTTGGCAGTATCCCAAGTATAACGAAATCCGACAATTTTCGCATTTTTCGGAAAAATTGATGAATTTCTCTCCGACTTTTTTCATCAAATATGTCCGACTTTTTGTAAGATTTACTATGAACGTTGTCGCGAATAGTCGGACAATGATGAAAAAGAGTTAGGTTATGTTTTCAACAAAATGTGGGCGGAGCCTTTATTATAGATTTTAGCGGCAGAGATTTAAATTTGAAAATGTAAATAAAACATATTTTTTAACGGTTTTAAATAAATTCATTTAATTATTAAAAATGAAAAATTAATAATAAAAAAACATTTCTCTTCTTGAATTTAATTAATTCTTAGTACATTTAATTATAATCACGGGATTATTAGTTCACAGCCATTTGACGTCGAATTAAGTTGATTGTGATGTATGATGAGGAAGCTTTCTTTGTAACTCTAGCTTCATTCGCCTTTGTCTGGTCCGTTCCGACATTTCTGAATTTTAAGATACCTATATTTTTAAAAATAATTTAATATCAATATAAATAAAAAAATTTGTTGAGGTAAAGCAATGGCACATAAATTTGGTTCATCTCAACAGCGGAAAAATTATTGTCGAGATAAAAAGTTCAGAGATGTGTGCAGGAAATTATTGACATGTTGAGATTACGATTAGTTTTAAAGGTGCCAAAATATCTAATTTGCCCCAATATTGAGATAAACCAAATTTACTAACTAAACATAACCTTATTTAATCATAACAAAATATTTACCTTTCAATAAATGATTGAACAAAATGATATGAACTAACTATATACAAAAAAAATTATACACGTCCGAAATTTATATTTATGTACACACAAAAAAAATATATTTATAGACACTTAATTAATAACTTATTATAAACATAAAATTAATTTAAATTAAATAACATGGAAAACACTCGAAAATAAAACATATAAAATTTCACTGCAAGAAAAGATAATCAACCGAAATGGCGTTTCTGACAAAAATAAAAAAAAAAATACAGCAACGCTGTAAGTGTTAAAATTTTGAAACCAAATTTCATCATTTCCCGATTTTTGCTACCGAAAATCGGAAAAAATTTCGTACTAGATTCAAATTTTCAGTTTTGTTATACTTGGGATATTTACCAAATTTTATTAGACATTTGAAAAAATTATCATAAAAATAAAATGCCCAGCTATGATAATTTTTTAACAAATATTTATCAATACATTGAAAAAAACTTATACATACATAAAATTTCATGAGAGAAAATCTCAGCAATTTTGCATAGTGTAGACCCCGGTTAAATTGCAATAGACATTTTAAATAATTTTGTCACGATTTGTTTCGAAAAACCTCATTTATTTTCGTCATAATATTTAATATTTTAGCCTTCATAAGGGTATGTTATATTAACACATATAACATCTACAGATGATTTGACTTATTTAAATACTCCTTTATAGCTTCGCAGAACAGCAATACTGCTTCTTCCAACACGTCAATCGAATGGAATCCAATCGTTAGTCGGATACAATTTTTAAACTCCCTTTTCACCGAAAACTTATCACCCACAATCGCAACCACTTTATAAGTTTCCCGAATGAATTGGTTAAATTCATTTCCATCCAAGTGCTCAGGTAATTCGATCCAAATAAAATAACCGCCATACGGTGGTGTAAATTTACATTGCGCTGGTAAATTAACCAAGAGTAGTTGATTTACTCGATTCATTCTAGCTTTATATGTTGTACGATATAACTCCAAATGGGTATCCATTAATCCCATTTGAATTAAACTCGTTACTAAGCCGGAAGTATAATTATTAACTGCCCCGCCACTTTTTAGAACACCAGCGGTTTGCAAAATGTTTACACATCGTGGTGGAACTTCCATCCATCCGAGACGTATTCCGGGTGATAAAATTTTCGAAAATGAACCATTTGATATAATATTTCCATGATAATCTGAATCGTTCTGTTTATCATAGGCAAATAAACGTTTTATCGATTTGGCTTCGGAATAGTTTAGTATGTTGTAGACATCATCACATGCTATGAGTACATCATATTTTCTCGCTATTTTGATGAGATGCTGGCAAACGGCTACATAAAAAAAAAAATGTAAATCGTTCATATTAATCGATAGGTCGTATATATACTTTCTGAAAATACAAGTCCAGTCGGATTATGAAATATTGGGATCGTGTAATACAATCCCCAAAATAATTTATCTTTCGATACAAATTTATGCTTTTCGATCTCACACTCTAGATGGTTGGTATCTACACCATCTGCTGTCATTTTAATCGGAATCATTTTCATATGTGAAAAAAGATCTATTGTTTCCAAAGCAATCATGTACGTTACGTCATCGACAAATATTATACCGGACATGTCTACTAGTGTCGAAAGAATTAAGTGCAATCCACCTGTTGCCCCATTTGTAAGCACTAAACTCGCCGGATTTACATAATCATTGTAATGTTTTGTTAAAAATCCGGCTAACGTTTTACGAAAATTATACATTCCGACTGTTGGCCCATATTGAAAGAGGAAGTAATTATGGTCAGCTTCATATTTCTGTAAATGCATATATGCATGTACATTTAGTGTATGGAATCGATTTAACAACTAAATATAATTAATGAACTTACCATGCGATGTTCGGTCGCTTTTTGAAAAATATTTGCGCATTTTTCGAGTAGTTCGGGCCCCGGTGTTCCGGCTGATAAATTAATAACATTTTTCTCATAGACGTTTAATACGCCCAAGTCGAATAAGTGCTTTAATTTTGGGTCGTTGTATGACATTTTGTTTATCAGGCGCAGTGGTATTTCAAGTACTGAGAAATTTTAATGAAGTGTGTAGGTAATAAGCATTATATGTACAAGTAATTTATTTGTGTACAAAGTAAATTCTTTGTATTTATTACTAACACACTGGCTACTAGTGATGAAGTAGACATAGTTTTAATTAGTATACAGCGAAATAAATGTAGTAAATAGATTTAGTTACTTGGGTCATAAAGTTATTTATAGATAACGGTGGTATTTATATTTAAGTGAAAATTATAAGCGCCAGAGTTGGAGATTCATCTTATAACTCAATTGAGAGAAATATGTCTTTCTGAACTAACTCAGCGCTAACTTAATTAATTTGCGAGAGGATAACGAAGTTGTTTCTGATAATTTTGAATTGTCCAGAATAGTCTAAGGTTCCGTTAGGTTGAGTGGCTGCTACTGCACACTTAGACCGGCGACGGTCCGTTGTGATACCACAGGATCTTACTTCCTTATTACCCTTATGAGAACCAGTTTGTAGCGTAATAAGTCTCGCACCTTACAGTTTTCGAGCTCAGAGAGGCAGTCCATTAATAATTTACCCAAATATTTTTGACTTTTGTGTGTCAAAGCCGGGCATGAGCATAGGAGGTGGACTACCGTCTCTTCCTCCTCCTCGTCCATACAACTTCTGCAAAAGTCATTAGCTTCTAGACCTAGCCCCCTCGCATGTTCTCCAAGTAGGCAGTGTCCTGTGAGTATCCCCACGATCGTTTTCAGTTCACGTCTACGTAGGGAGCTTGCTACACTACATGAGAGGATGTTCGTCCACCTTTCATTCGCTGAGGCTACTGCCTCCTTTTTAAGTACAGTCTTGAGTGCCTTAATGGGCGTCCCCAACTTTGCCCTTTCCTGTAGCAGTTGGAGAGTTGTACCATACCTCGCTAGTTCGTCCGCCAGGAAAGTCTTAACCTTCATTCTGCTAGGAAAGTCTTAACCTGTAGATAAATTTCGCAATGATGATTCATAGTACAGTAAAATATATTTAACAAATCAAATTGTTATTATCAATCCGATACGAAAAAATGAAGTATTTAGAGTATACATCATGCGTATGAAACGTGCCTTCCCTGTTACTACAATTTAGATTACTTATTATATTGCATCTAAAAGCTCGACAAGTTATTTAATGAGAGCATAGACAATTATTTTATAGTTTTTAAAATTAATTTTTATTTAAAAACTCATTTATTGCTGCGCACAATATTCTCACACTGTTCGTAAGGGCATCGAGTTGATAGAATGCGACCGATATCCTTAAATAATTTTTAAATTCTTTTCTTATCGAAAATACATCCCCAACAATAGTAACTAATTTATAATTTTCTTTGGAAAATTTAATAAAATCATGGCCATTAACAGCGTCAGGCAATTGAATCCATATAAAATATCCACCACCAGGTGCGATAAACGTACAACTCTTTGGCATGTTTTCTTCTAAGATTTGACACACCGCTTTCATATTTTGCTTATAATTCTCTAAATGCATAATCAATTGCTTATCCATTAAGCCTAATTCGATTAGACTTGATATTATTCCTGTAGTGTAGTTATTTATACAGCCACCACTTCTTAAAAAACCATCCTTTCTGATAATTTCAATGCAACGTGGTGGACTTTCCATCCATCCTATTCGTAAGCCGGGCGCTAAAATTTTTGAAAATGAACAATTCGAAATTACATTTCCTTTGTAGTCAACATCATTCATATCATCATACGAGTAAAGACGTTTTGGGGGTTCGCCATTATAGTACAATAAATTATAGACATCATCACACGTTATCAGCAGCTCATGTTCGCGTGCTAATTTTATTAAATTAGCGCATGTATCCGAGGAAAATGAAATGCCGGTGGGATTATGAAAAGTCGGTATTGTATAGTACATGCCCCAAAATAATTTCGTTTTTGACTCAAACTTATGCTTAACGATTAATTGTTCGAGAACTGTGACATCAGTTCCATTTTTGGTTAGCGGTATTGGAATAATCGTCATATTGGTATATTGTCGGAATGAATCTAAGGCAACCATATATGTGATATCGTCGACAAATATTATCCCGGACATATCGATTAAAGATGCTAATATTACGTGTAATCCGATGGTGGCACCACTTGTAGCGACCAACTCGGAAGGATGTACAAAACTTTTGTAATATTTTGTGAGGAATTTTGATAGGTTTGTCCGATATTCATTATTACCAACGGGCGAGCCATATTGTAACAGGAATGCATCGTTTTCGGATTCATATTTCTAAAAATATTAAATAATTAAAATAAATTATTATATAACATTATAATTATTGTCGAGTACTAACCATACGATGATCCGTTGCTACTTTAAGTACATCACAGCACTGCTTTAATAAATGAGGTCCGGGAGCTCCAGCAATGAGATTGATAAATTCACTATTATACGGGTTTATATCACCAACATCAAATTGATGTTTCTCTTGGCAATCGTGATGTGCTCTCATTGACATAATTCGTCTTGTGAAAGTACGCTGTAATCTGTGAGTATTTCGTATTTTTAGCATTTATACATGTGTATAAACTTAAGCGATATACGATTCAGATTCCACTTGATGTAAAAGTTAATTATATTATGAAAATCAAACTCATTTTAGCTTAAGATAAGAGTGAAATGTCAATATTTGTGAAGTTTATATTTAACGATCGTTTTTGTTGGTGTGAGTTCGTCGGAATATTTATGTACATATTATAGTATATATAGTATATATTATAGTTCTAATTCTGACATTTATTAATTTTGTTATAGCATTTTTTGTGTATAAGTTGTTTAACATGTTGGCGACTAGAATTGCCTTAATTGCACGCATGCGAATACGAATATATACACCGAAAAAATATTTTTTTATTTCTCAGCTAATCATGTTTAGATGAAAAATAAATAGAAGATTTAGCTAAATTATTATATACTCTATTTAAAGATGCTAAAAGTACATTTGGTGTTTTATATATTTAGAATTAGAACAAAACTATCCTAGGAAACATTAGCTGGTTTATTCATTTGGTACTTGAATCACAAATTTTTTTAGATCTTTAACTATTTTTTTAAATTTGCTATTCTTGTATTTGTTTTGTATAATAATTTTGTTCAATTTTCTATTTAAATTGAATAAATTATTCCAAGAAACTAAATAAAACAGCTAAAACATTGGATGATTATTTGTTTCTCTTACTCCTTTTCTCCCACTCTCCAATAGAAATAAATTCTTCGAAAATAAAATAAATAAACTAATGTTTTAGCAGAAAAATAATTATAATACCTAAATATTTAGTTGGTTTTAACAATTTACAGCTAAACGGATTTTCCTTTTTTATATTTTTATCTCTTCGTATTTGATCATTTCCGTGTCTAGTGTCAAGATCAATGTGCTTTAAAAAATAATTCGAAATTTGTTGGTTCAAGTGTATAATAAAATATTATAATTTAAAGTGATTCGATTTTAAGTTTATATAGTTTATATATTAAATTAATGAAAAAGACTGTATTAAAACAAACAAGTGGTTAGATATAAAATAAGTGTTTATTGTTCAAATACTATACAATGGCGGAAGAAATTCATTTAGATACTGTGCAACAGATAAGACAGTTAACATAATCGGAATATTTACTGTTAGAATGGGGAATGCAAAATTTGATTATCAGCTTTGCAGGTAAAACATTTGTATTACACAAAATTGTTGGCGAAGGCACATGAAACCGCTGTTACTTATTTTCATTAATTTTTTTATGTTCTCAGAAAAAGGAATAGATATTGATACGTTTAAACAGTTAACCTTAGATGACATTAATAACCTCATACCAGATGAGCAATTTGGATTTAGAACAAAACTTTTAGAGTGGCGCCAGTTAGAGGTAAGCTTATATCATTATTTTTGTATTTTAAAATTTTTTTTATATGGACCACATATAATTATTATATACTTATAATTTCAATGTATTATGCATTACAGCATCAACATACAATTTATTATACGATATTGAAACTGAATCAGATGAACAAGAAACACTTTTTGAATGATTTGTCCAATTATTTAAAAAATGGATAAATGATCGTGGACATAAAGCTATGTTTTCAATCATTCAGTGTGTTAAATAAGACCATTTGGATTTAGAGATATTTGAAATATATTATATATAAAATATTATTTTTATTCTAGGCAATTAGTTTACCCATTGCTGAAACTTTGTCCTTAAATTCTTCGGTTAGCGATTGGATTGCTAAATTGAACGTTTCATCACCACTATCAACATCGTCGTTCGTAAGCTCGGAGGCGTCAACACATAAATTAATTTGTAATTCTTTGGTAATATCTCATTATTAAATAAACTCATAAGTTTATCTTATAATTTTGTATTTTTTTATTCAGAATTTGCAAAGTTTACTAGACACCGCCATCGGTAGATGCATAATTGAATATTACAAAACAAACAATTGCTTGTCCAACACGTCCCGCCAATCACTTGTTAATATAATTTGTGAACATTATATTGATCATAATTATAAAATAAATGACGACCTTCTCAATGAGGCGGGAAGACAAATAAATAATATATTCCCCAATCAGGACTTGGTAAGATTTTATAAATGTGAACACTAAAACCCATAAAAACTTAATTTTTGTTTTACCAGAAAATTTACTTAGGAGATAAAACCATCAAAAGTAGAGGAAAAATAGTTGATAAATTCTACAGTTTATCCAAAAAATATCAAAATAAAGGAATAATATCTAGTAGATATAAACTGAAGCGCAAATTGATAACATCTGAGACCGTAGAAGAAGACAAAAATTTATGTATGTATATTTAGTGTATTATATCGGTATTAAACGTTATTGATTTTTCATCAAATTATAGTTATAGATGACACTGAATTAATAAATCATCACATATGATTAAAACAAAACAAGGAACCAGAAATTTTAGTGATTGAAAAATGGAAGGCCGCCTATAGACTTAGAAAATCACATATCAAAAATAAGGAAATCCAAATATTTGATGAATGGCCGCTGCTTACACAACAAATTGGTTTTACTTTGGTATAAATATAGTAACATATTTATATGATTACGGCGTCTTTTTAAATATACATATTGTATACGAATGCTTTTTGAAAAATATTAATGATATTTGATTGATATATGATTTAGGTTGAATTAGATTTTGATCAATTGCACCCTCAAAAATCACATTTAATTTTTTCAAAATGGACAACTTTTAAAGAAAAAATACTACCGATATTTGCTCGAAATTTAAAGGATGCTACGTGCATTAAGCATTTTCAGCTATTACAAACAGTTTCAAACGATGGTAAGATTTTGCTGTTCTTATAATTTTCCTAAACTTATTAAATAATATTTAAATTATTTTTATTCAGATTCTCGAAATCTCTTAATTTTTCTTATGCTGCACGGTTTATTGGTCCCAACAACAATCAAGTTACAACAGTAACAGTGGAAACCATCGATTATATATATATTGATTCACAAAATGCTTTTTGTCGTTTGGTACCGATAAGAGAGTGATTTTAATTATTCTGTGTAAAATTTGTTCTACCGTATACGTATTTATATAATTTTCCAGCATAAGAACTTTTTGGAATCTGAATAAAATAATTCAGATTCCAAAAAGTTCTTATGCTGGAAAATTATATAATAATGGTGACAAAGCTATTAAAGTTAAACCACCATTTAAGTAAGATATTAATTTAATTTGGAATTGAATTTTATAATAAATATTAAAAATGAATTAAACACAACTTCTATTTGTTTTATTATTACACTGCCTTCCCAATTGAATTAGTTGCTTTAATCCTTTAACATTAGATGATTTTATTTTATTTAGTTTGCCATACAACTAGGTAAATTATCTAATACTTTATCCAAAATAGCTAATGAGATAAATTAACATTCAACGAATACTTTAGTCAACCTATATAATCATTTTAGAATATTAAATAAAAATATTTTCTAAAATGATTATATAGGTTGACTAAAATATTAGTTGAATGTTAATTTATCTCATTAGATATTTTGGATAAAGTATTAGATAATTTACCTAATTGTATAGCAGACTAAATAAAATAAAATCATCTAATGTTAAAGGATTAAATTAACTATTTAAATTGGGAAGCTGAAAAACAACGGTGTACTTTCGTTGAATTTACTAATTGTTTTACCAATTCTTTTAATGTTTTTTTTCAGTGTATATATAGTAGAACCTCGGTTAACGAGCACCTCGTATAACGAGTAATTCGAATTACGAGCAAAAAAAATTGTAATAAAACGACTCGCTTAACGAGCGACGTTTCGCATAACGAGCAACAATCTTCTGGCGCAATACGAGAAATGCTGATAACATGGGAATCTGTTGCTTCGTTCATTGAGAAGCATAATCCTAATAAGGCAGTAGCTATACGCACGCTACAAATTTTTTCAATGATAATGCTGTATCGCCTATTCACCAAATTTTGAAGCGTCGGCAAAAACAACTTTCTTTAGACAGCTTTTCAGTAAAAATCAATTAGGCATGTATCATAAATAATAAACTTATTGCATGCTTCTTATTTTCTATAAATCGAATTCGTATTAGAGGTTGATGAAAAACGGTGTGTACATATATGTATATAATGTAATTTTCTTTGATTAAACGATATATATAGCATGTACATACAATTTTTTGACTATTTTTTCAGCATGGAACGCATTATCGTATTTTACATTAATTTATATTGGAAACTTTGTTTCACTTAACGAGTGTTTCGCTTTACGAGACAGATTCTGGAACAAATCATGCTTGCGCATGAAATTAGCCAACTTGTCGATAATTTGTGTACATGTGCCCACAGAAGTCAGCCAGCCCCAAAATAAAAACTCATTTTACAATGACTTGGGCGATCTGATGGGATCTATACCCGAGAACACGATGTTAGAATGGTAATTGGGGACTTTAATGCTAGCTAGAGCTGGCAGAAAGTAGACCGACTTGTGTGAAAACATAGGTCCGTACTCCCGACACGAACCTGCGACCGATAATGATGAAAGAATGATGTACTTTTCAATTGCTCATGATCTTAAAGTAGCAAGCACGTTCTTCCCTCACAAACAGATACACCTAGAGATATGGACACATCCTCGCGGAACTTCCTGCAGCCAAATTGACCATGTGTTAGTTTCTAAAGAACAAGCTCGGGTTGTGCAGGATGTGAGAACTTATCGGTTAGCAACCAAATACGTACGCAGCAATCACAATTTGGTCGCTGCAAAGCTACGATGGAAGTTTACGTACAAGTCTGGGAACACAGCGAAACGCATCGTACGTTTCGACTGTGAAGGTCTGATAAATGAAGATCAAAATTATATCAGGATCTTGTCAGCGACAACATTGATGAAGTGAATTGCCAGTCTGACTGCGTGAACTCTGTCTGGGAGGTCAGACCCCAGAATGATTGGTTTGATGACGAGTGTCGTCTTGCAGTTGAGCAATAAAATATAGCCCATAGTGAAGTGCAACAACGTCTCACAATCATCACGTCCACCTGTGGTGGACTGCATTAATTCGGAGCTCTTGATATTTGGAGGGGTTACTTTGAGGAACTGTCTTTTTGATCTTATTCGATTAGTATGGCGAACCGAAGTTATGCCTGAAGAATGGAAAGTAACCGCGATATGCCCCATCTTCAAGTAGGTAGACCGCTTGAAGTGTGAAAATTATCGCGGTATAGCTCTCCTTTGCACATCATACAAGTTACTGTCATACCAAAGAAGATATACTAATATAATATAGTATATCTTCTTTGGTCATACATTATATTGGAGGATTACGTCCGAATCGATCATTTATTGATCAGTTCTTTTCGCTGCGGATGATTGTATATTATGAGACATCCATCCCTGTACATCAGGTGTTCCTGGATATCCGGCAGGCCTAAGACTCGATCAATCGAGAGAGTCTGTGGTCTGCCCTGGAATACCTAGGAATAATGCCAACAAAATTGGTACGACTGTGTAGGATGACTGTGACGCAGTCTCAATGCTGTGTTAAAGTTGAGAACGGGCTATCGACAATTTTTGCAGTTAACTCGGGTGTTCGGCAGGGAGTTGCTCTGTCCCCGATACTCTTCAATCTCATGTTGTAGTACATCTTTCGTAAAACTGAAACTGAAACAACTTATATCGCCAGTCCAATCAAGTGCTTTCATATATGCAGATGACATATGCGTGATTGGACTGACTAGCAACGGAGTGAAAGAAATACTTGATCCGCTTGTAGAGTTTTCCGCTTCAGTTGGACTTCAGATCAATGAGTCCAAAAGAAATACCTGATCTCTGGTTATATAGGGACAATGGCACACCAGATTTTAGTAGTGTTCGCCACACGTTTGAGAGAGTGAGGAGGTTCAAATATTTGGATTCTCTTATCACTCACGATAACAGTGTGGGTCAGGGTATTAAAGTGCGGCTGGCAGCTAGAAGCCGTGCGTTGTATCCTGTAATGCCACTCCTAAAATTTATAAACACTTAACAAGTGCCGTGAAGCTGAAGCTTTACAAAGCGTTGATCAGGCCCGTTGTTACGTTTGGATGTGAAAGTTGGGCGCTGACGGATGAGTGCGAGAGATGGTTCTTTACATTTGAGAGAAGAATCATGCGTGTGATTTACGGCCCAAAACGCGAAATAGATGGTACATACCGAGCTCTGTACAATATCGAGACTGCCTCGGTCACGTTCTGTGTGCTGATCCGGAACGAATTGTGCAGCGATCTCTGAAAGGACAGCCACCATATGGTAGGCGCAGAGGTTGTTGCAGACGATGGCTCCACGATGTAGAGAACGACTTGGCCTCTTCAGATTGTCTTAGACAGTATGTAGACCATGCTCAGGATCGAAACTGTTGGAGCCAAATAGTTGACGCAGTAAGCGGCCAGTAATGGCCTTTAAAAACTGATTATTATTATTTCAATATTTTAAATTTCAGATAAATTTTGTTTTTAATTTCAAAAGTCTGTCTTAATTTGCCAATTTAAGTTTAAGTATCAAATTATAAATTTAATAAAGAATATGAAATACATAAAGAATATTTTCCGTATTTTTCATATTAACTTTCTAACTGCCTAAATCACAACTGGCGCAGTAATTAAACCATTGTGAAAGTGTTTCAAGTGTAATTAAAATATTTGTGAAAGGAAAACCAGCCGAATGGAGATTTGCTTTCGAGATTGCCTGATCATCAACCCCGGAACAATGAAAATTAGTATTTTCATGATATTTTTGGCATGGTGAGGTATTTCCATTTATTTCCCTTTATTACTAACAGTTCTAAGTGAAATTGTACAAATTTGACTCCAAGATTATAATTATTAATCTTGTAAAAGTATTGTAAACCCTACGACGGCTTATCGTGTAGTTGGATTATTTTAAATTAGAAATCCCCACAAAACGATTGTGAAGACGGATTCTTTCAATAAAGTTTAAATAAAATATTAATATTGTTTATGAAAATTCATGTCAGCGGTAGACCAAGTGAAAATTGTAAAAATAATATAACACGTAAATTAGGAAAATTAATTAAAGAAAAAATGGAGGAAGCAGCAAAAGAAACATTAGGGTTATTTGACATACAAAAAATAACTTGCGATATAGAAAATTTGACGGTAATAAAACTGATATTTATAGATTTATAGAGAGTGTAGACCAAACCTTAAAACATTGTGCGAAATTAAATGAAAGTGAATACTATAAACTAATAATACAAAGTATTAGGTAAAAAGTAATAGGAGAAGCGAGCCAATCACTAATAAATCATAATGTGAAAATTTCTAGTTGGACTAGATAAAAAAAACACCTGACGAGTAAATTCGACGATACCCGTGACGAAACTAACCTACACTTTGAATTGTACGGTCTCATAATACTTAATTTAGAACCAGAAGTGTTATATGAAAAAATTGTTAATATAATTAGCTTATTCACGAATCAAATAAAATTGACCAATGAAAGTAAAGAAGTTATAGAATACCAAACAAAACATTACCAAAAAAACTGGACTAAATTGTATTTACTGCTGGTTTAAAAGAACCCATTGGAACTTGGCTCAGAGCAAAAACCCACAAAGCTTAACTGAAGCACTAGACTTCGTGAATAAAGAAAAAAACAATAAATTTAAAACCCTCTACAACAAATTTCACCCCAAACAGAAATTATAATACCCGAAATAAAAATTATTAAACCCTAAAATTGCAAAATAATTATAAACCTCAAGTAATGCACAACGCATAAAACCATACTAATTTTCCTACACGGAATACCAACTATAATAATAATTATAGATTTCCTCAAAGTTCTAATTATGTTCATAATACAAATCAAAAATTTCAAATAAAAAAATAAAATAAAAATTAGCACAAACCAACAATCATTAAAAACTTTAATATCGAAACTAATATCGATGACGAAAACTTTACGACACCAGCCTTGAACGATGAACTGAATTAAATCATATAAAACCCGCTCATTTACCTTTCATAATTTTAACCTTTGATTTCAAAATCCTATTGATACAGGTGCCAATAAATCATATATAAATCCAATCCATGTGGAAAAATCTCAAATATAGAAACTACCAACATTATTGTTAAATCTTTATTTAAAGAAACAACTATATCTCATAAAATAATTATTAAATTTAACGAGATTAATAAACCAATTACTGTATCTCTTAAAATTTCATCACGTTTATGATGGATTGATCGGATTCGAAACCCTGACCGATCTACAAGCTAATATTCTTTTAGACCAAAATTGTTTACAAAATAAATATTTTTCCCTACCATTAAAACAAAAAATTCAATCAGTTATAAACCCATTTTTTTAGATGGTTTAAACAAGAAACTTGTAGAGATTCCAATAAACATATACAGGCAGGAAATTTCTATATTAAACCAGTCCTATTACAAAACAACGTATTCATTCAAGAAGTATGTCGAAATAATTAATTACGAAAATAATCCCAAAGAAATCTTCCTAATTCAACCGTTACAAATTAAAACATTTGAACAACTATGATGAAATAAACTGCCATACAAATCATGAAACTATTGAAACTCTAAGCAGTAATTTTTTTAAACTCGAGCATTTAAATAAAGAAGAAGCAAGCAAAATTCAAAAACTGTGTAAACAATTTAACACTATTTTTTACAAAGAAGGCGATTCACTAACCTTCTCGAACAACGTCAAACACGTGATTAATCTCAATGATGAAAACCACGTATTCATTAAACAATATAGACACCCAGAACACCAAATACAACAGATTAAAAATGAAATATCTAAACTATTTGACAAAGAAATCATGCGACTATCGTATAGTCCTTGGACATCACCTATATGGATAGTGCCAAAAAAATCTGACTCCAACGGAAATAAACAATGGAGATTAGTTATTGATTATTGTCAATTAAACAAAAAAACTATAGACGATAAATATCCATTACCTAATATCACTAATATATTAGATAAACTTCTTTAATCTCATGTTGGAGTACATCTTTCGTAAAACTGAAACACCTCAGCGTAACATCTTATATCGCCAGTCCAATCAAGTGCTTGCATATGCAGATGACATATGCGTGATTGGACTGAATAACAACGGAGTGAAAGAAATACTTGATCCGCTTGTAGAGTTTTCAGCTTCTGTTGGACTCCAGATCAATGAGGCCAAAACGAAATACCTGATCTCTGGTTTTAGAGACAATGGCACACCAGATTTTAGTAGTGGCCACCACACGTTTGAGGGAGTGAGGAGGTTCAAATATTTGGGCTCTCTTATCACTCACGATAACAGTGTGGGTGAGGATATTAAAGTGCGGCTGGCAGCTGGCAGTCGTTCTTTGTATCCTCTAAGGCCACTGCTAAAATCTAAACACTTATCAAGTGCCGTGAAGCTGAAGCTTTACAAAGCGTTGATCAGGCCCGTTGTTATGTTTGGATGTGAAAGTTGGGCGCTGACGGATGAGTACGAGAGATGGCTCCTTACATTTGAGAGAAGAATCATGCGTGTGATTTACGGCCCTAAACGCGAAATAGATGGTACATACCGAGCTCTGTACAATTTCGAGATCAGAGATCTGATGAAGATCCCCGATGTTGTACATGAAGTTAGATCTCAGCGAGTACGCTGGCTCGGTCACGTTCTGCGTGCTGATCCGGAACGAATTGTGCAGCGATCTCTGAAAGGAGAGCCACCATATGGTAGGCGCAGAGGTCGTTGCAGGCGACGATGGCTCCACGATGTAGAGAACGACTTGGCCTCTTCAGATTGTCTAAGACAGTATGAAGACCAAGCTCAGGATCGAAACCGTTGGAGCCAGATTGTTGATTCAGTAAGGGGCCAGTAATGGCCTTTAACACTGTTATTATTATTATTATTATTAGATAAACTAGGTAGATCTATCTATTTCTCAACAATACATCTAGCTGCAGGCTTTCACCAAATTGAAATCCATCCGAAAGATATTTCAAAAACAAGCTTTTCGATCGAGTCTGGCCATTAGGAGTTTACTCGAATGCCATTCGGCCTGAAGAACGCCCCTAGCACATTCCAGCGTGTTATGGACTGTGTTCTTGGCGAATTACAAGTTAATATTGTTGTATGCTATATGGACGATATAATCGTCTATAGCGCATCATTACAAGAATATATACAAGATCTATATAAAGTCTTTTCGAGATTACAGCAAGCAAACCTAAAAATACAAATGGGTAAAACAATTTCTACAAAAGCAAATAGGATTTTTAGGTCATTTCGTTACAAAAGATGGTGAAAATTCAACCCAGAGACGTCAAGGGCGACATCAATATTCGGAAGGAGCAGTTACACTCACCTACCCACGTTCCACCAAAACATAGGTCATCCACATCATCAACATATAGCTAACGCAGCAAAAACCTCATCATCGACAACAATTGAAATTCCACAAATTAAATTCATTAAACTCATTTTAAACTCAGTTGAATTTATAACTTGTCGAAACCATAATTTTTAGATTATAATATTTCAATATATTACATTTCAAATAAATTACTTTTTTAATTACAAAAGTCAGTCTTAATTTGTCAATTTAAGTTTAAGTATCAAATTGTAAATTTAATAAAGAACATGAAATATAACCATAGAGTATTACATAAGAGTAGTAACTTTCATATACTAAAATGGCAATCAACTTTATAAACAGCTCAATGTAAAATAATTGTGTGGCTATTTTAACAAAAAGAGACCATAACAATTTTATAACTGTCCTTATTTATAAAAAATTATATATAAATCGAAAAATCAGATTCCAGTAGGCCTAGTTTGTATGTATTTATACATAACAAAATCAAAACAATAAAATTATCAAACCCGGTTTGTAATACCACCATAATAGTTTATTTAGTCATAAACTAATTTAGAATTGAGGAAAAACCTGCACTTTATTGCGTTAAAAATATTGAATTGCTTGATTCATTCAAAATTTTATTATTTTGATTTTGCTATGTAAAATACATAAAAAGCAGGCCTATTAAGATATTATTTTTCAGTTTATAATGATTTTTTTATAAATAAGGATAGATATATATACAGTTGTTATGGTCTCTTTTCGTTAAAATAGCCATACAATTATTATACAGTGAGTGACTTTTCGATTCATATACCATTTTAATGTATGAAGTTACTACTCTTATGTAATTCGCTATGATATAACATAAAGAACATTTTCCGTATTTTTACATTAACCCGGTACGTTGCCAAATAAATATATATATATATATATATATATATATATATATATATATATATATATATATATATATATATATATTATATATATATATATATATATATATATATATATATATATATATATATATATATATATTATATATATATATATATATATGTCTATATATATATATATATATACTCGTATATATGTTTGTGTATGTTTGTTAAAATATTTTGTAAAACGAACTATCTGCAGATATCAACTTTATGTGAATTAAATTCAGATACACCAAAACAGGATATCTGACTTATTTTCAATTTACCGTGCTCGTTAACACAGTAAGTAGCGTGCTTGCTTTGTTATTCGAGGGTCCCGGGTTCGATTCCCGTTGGTGGCCAAAAATCACGGTTGGGTGTTTTTAATGTGTAAGTATATGTGTTTGTCCGGGTATTGCACCGTGGTCCCGTTAGTGGCATTGAGTGCTGGAGTAATTCCACCCAATTTTAATTTTTTTTCTTTCAAATTACAACATAATAAAACTACATATATTTTATGTAATATGGTTATGTGGGATAACTTCTGCCTTCTTCTTAAATTGAGAAAATCCATAATTATTTATAATAATTTCTAAATTATTTGAATTACAGTCGATTTTGTTTTAAATGCGATTGCTCAAACATAATGTTTTCCAGTTAACTAGTTTCTCAACAAAAAAACACAGATAGTATATTTACTTGTATTATCAAAAAAAACTTATTCTGGTCAACAAAAACTTATTCTGCGCATATACCATAAAGTGGCTCAGTATGCAAATCTGCCACAGCCATTCAGAACTATTATTATTCAGCAAGTTTTTAGATGATTTGGGCTTCTTATATTATTTAATAAGGTTTGATAACTACGTTATATTTATAGTTAGGAGGTGCGATAGACGTGACTGATTCCCTGTCATGCAACTAGTTTGTAAATTTCTCCAATTTAGATGTGTTTTTGATTTTCGAAAAATCGTTTTTAGCTGTAGGTACCTGAGGGAGTGTAATCCTGTTGACAAATTTTGGTTTTAAAACAATCTTGGTATTTTAATTTTGGTTTTCCAGAAATAAAAACCTTGTTTGTTGAATTCAAAATAGTTTTAACAAATAATAACAAAACATAATAGTAACTATATATTCTCGAGGGCCAAATATGTTGTATTTCTTAAGTATGCTTGATATGCACAAATTTTTTAGCTGAAAGCACAAAATGGTGCAATCCAATCCCATAAAAAATTTGGCTTTCCTAAATTGATATATCTGATGCACGAGGCGGTCAGATAGCATTTACGTCATTTGAAATATCTTAAGTGCAATCACAGTCGTTATTTTTAGCAATCTCTAAATTAAAGTAATGCGTTGACATCCACAGTGTGTAGACAAGATTTGATCCTATGACGTACATTGCCAAAAATAAATTTTTGAAACTACCCAATTTATTAAATATTCTTTATTTTATACAGATATTATAGTAAATTACAAACTATGTAATGCCTCATATATGAAGAAAAGAGACCTTTGTGATCTTATAATTGTTATATACAGGTCATACAAATATAATATAATACATAGGCGCCATCATGATTAGTACTACTATTTACTCTTATCCCTGATGGCGGCCCGATGGGTTGTTAAAAATACAATATATAAATGGGTTTCATTTAAAATGCAAAATATCGAAACAAATGTTTCATCATTTTGTGACGATTCTTTGGCACGTTGCGTATATGTATATATATATTGACAACACAATTACATTATTTAAGTAATAAAATAAAAAAATGATTTTACACAAATTTAAAAAATTTAATTTCTATCTGAATCGTGTGTTGTAATTCGCGCACCAGTCACTGTGTACATTCCCCTTTCAGCCAAGTGATTTTGTCACATTTTGTAATGTGAATTTAATACGGAATCGATTTCTATGGATAAGACGTTCCTTTTGTATTTTAGACACTTTCTCCATTTCGGTTTGGGTGCGACAAATTGAACAAAATTGCGAACTGACCAGATGCAATGGTGTTCTATAGTACACATATGGATTTGTATTTTTGAAATTTTTCTTATGCGCATAGAAATGAAGTATTATTTCGATGACCACAATGAAGCACGACGTTAATTTGAAGAAAAAGAATAGGGATGGTATTAAAAATAGGATGTGACTTGTTTTGTTGTAGCCGAGAATAATTTCCTGGAAATTAAAGGGGAGACGATATAAATGTATTAGTTTAAAAAATAATAGTTTTAGTTAATATAATCACCTCTTTAAGTCGAATAACTTTTTCGTTATTTTCCATTGCTTTGACTAAACAGCAACTTGGCTCTTTCGTTCGAATCGGTTCAATCACAACTGTGGGCGGCTCAAAATTCTTTTTCGGCACTGTGAATCGGCGCCTCTCTCCTTTAACAAATAATGGTGTAATCGGTTCACCGGTCTCATGATCAAAACGCTGCTTACTATGCATTAGCTCGTCCAGCGGATACGGTTCATATTCACCGGTCTCAAGATTTATATGGTTTCTCTTCACATTCATGATATCTTAAAATTGATAAAATTATTATTTAATTTTATTTGTAGTGCTTGATAATTTAGATAAAAAAAAACATTTATATAGTGTCTTTATATACTTGTATGTACAACAAAAAAACAGATAACATTTATCATAAACAAATAATTGAGTTGCTTTAAAAAACAAAAAAAATGTCCAAAAAAAGTCTTAAGTGTTGTTTTGTACTTGTATACACACAAATAACTTAAGCTTAATTGATAAAGCAATATATAGATGTTGGGCGAACGATTTTTTGTGTGCGCTCGAGGTCTTATCTGATAATTAAAAAATTTTGTTTTAATGAAAAATATAATTATTTTTTTACGAATATACTCATATGCAAGCGTGTATCAGTTGCGAACATCTTAATTATAAAATATTAAACTTTAAAAACTTATGCAATTTAACCACTCCAATATTAAACATATTTTGGACAATCGTACATCAAATCTGAAACTGGTTTGTATATTTTATCGATACGCTGCTTGACAAGACATGTTCCAATTGATAACCAATTATATTTAATGATTTTTAGTACTGATAATGTATAAGTTGAGTTTAGAAACATACATAAATAAATTTGATTAGATATAAAAAAAAAAAACTTCCTGAGAATAACGTAAACATATGTACATATAAAGCAATACGTTATCAATCAGCTGACTCAAATGAATGTACTGAAGTGGATTTTACAGTTGGGAATGTCCCACAACACATTTTAATAAAGCCTTAAAAAATTTATTAATATTTACTAATTCCAGGATTAACGAATGCCTAAGGACACATTATTAAAAATATTAAAATTCATCGCTGCATCTGTGGTATGCGCGCGGATATAGACAACAATAAATAATTTTATTCGAATTTCAAAGACGGTGATCAAAATTTATGTATGTATTAATGAAATTACATCGGAGTTTTAAACTCTTCTCAAACTGAGAAGTTTTCAGGATTTCATAATGGATTTGAAAACACCTGTATATTTTTTGGAAGTTCATTTAAAAGAGTCTGCATTATATAGTTCGTTGCCAACAGGATCTTATTGTACCAGAAAACATGTTTGATTCTGATTAAAAAAACCTATCTAGAATTTTCTGTTTAAACTTAACGAATTAGGGCCGAACAGTATACCCGAAGTCTATGTTGATATAAAGTGTATCAGCTAATTTGTACACTATACGTGTGATATATGTTTATGCGGGTTAACAATAAAATTGTTACCCTTATCAATCCATTTTTAATTTAATTTCAAACTAATCAGTTTTTAATTTTCAAATATCTAACATAAACGAAATCTTTATCTATACGAGTATGTACATTGTTCATGCAAATTTGAAGAGATTTCTAAACACAAACAAAGAAACTAAAGTAAATTTGATTTATTATGCATAATATGCAGACAGATAAATAATTTTAATTTCGCAGCGCCGCAGTTTTTCTATATTGGTGCAGCGCATACAGACGATGTATTAAACAAGCATTACATAATAAAAACGCTATATACGCATACTTTTGATAGAAACAACGCTAAAGTAGAATAAGTAGAATTAAACTGTTTTGGAATTATTTATATATTCGCATATACGAGTATATACATACACGCAATGTATTATTTACATAATATAGTGTATGACCTTAGCGCTAGGGCATCACACAAAATATACAATTTGAAGACGATAATGATGGAAAAATAAGAATCGCGACTTTCAAAATTTGGTGTTAACCTGATCTTTAACACATACATACATACGAGTATAATAAATAATAATTCACTTTAAGTATAAATTATTTGAATTTTTTTTTTGTTGGTTTCTGTTTAATAAATTAAACAAATTTTTTTTTTTTTGTACATTTAGCGTTCTTGACCTTTGATTTATTCAACAGAAAATGTTGTTGGTATTTTAATTAAATGGTTTGAAGTATTAATTAATTTTATTTTTATATATTACCTTATTATTAGTGGTATACAATGTTTTATTTTAATTTCACAATATTTTAGAATAATTTCACGTAATTTTTTAATTTACAATTATGTTCACGAAACCACTTAATTATAATGTATTTTGATTTATTTCCACATACATACGCTAAATCGTTCCTAACACGGTAATGGATATTAAACTACTGATTAATTCACTTTAAAAAATAAATTCAGTTCTGTCCAAAATAAATATAAATTTTAAATTTATTTAATATATAATGTACTTATATATTATAAAACAAGACAATACACTAAAGGTATATTATTATATTATCACTTATATACTTGTGTTTAAATTAAAATGTGTACATAAATATTCGAGTTGTATTATGGCAGCGTCTTTAAAAATATTATTTTCTTTATCAAATATATACATACATATATATGTATAATTGTTCTGCGTCCTTATCAGCCAACTTTTTTTTTTTGCTATACGATAAAATGTGTTTAACACAAAAACGTAATTATAATTTTTTTTATATAAAATTATTATTTTTTTATTAAATTATTTTATAGCTCTCTCGCGAATTGTGTTGTTAACAATAAAGTTTCTATATATAAAGCGCGCACGATCTAACTGACTAACTATGTATATAAATAGGTATAATGAATGTGATGTAAATTTCGACAAAAATTTATAAGATCTCTAATAAGTTTGTAAATACACAAAATCGTCTCGTTGAGAATATGTACTATACGATCATTAAGATAAATTTTGTTGATCAATAAGATACTCTTATACGAGAAGTTTTATATTGGCGCTCAGTTAATGCGCGCGCGGTTACGTAAATTAATTTTTTTTAAAATCATTTTACAGAAAGATGTTAATAAATAATAATAATAATAATATATATGTATATACGAGTATGTATAATATTTCTAATTAATTGGATCTGAAGTCTATTGTAATTATCTGATGGCGGGATGGGTTATCCGTATATAACTATTGCATATAAAAGAATGTCGGGTTTTTCAATGACGTATATTTTATATTTGGATAAACTATTAATTTTAATTTTGTGGACAAATATAAAATATGTTTGAATTATAAATCATGGCTTCGGTATTTCTATTTAAACATAAACAATTCATACTAATTTGCTTATATTGATCAACTTTTCGATGATTATAATTGTATATAAGCTGACCAGATTTTTTCATTTCAGAAAGAGAGCAAGCAGCCATGACAAGATGAAGTATGTGTTAATGGAAGCCAATGAATTTTGAAGCAAAACGTTTTATAATATAGCTAGATCGGTTGCTCATTGTGCTCCACCCCTACTTCCACTAAGAAATATGGCTACAAGCTACCAACATCGTGAACCATTGAGATACAATACTAAACAACTACTCTCTTGAAATAGTAAACAAACGCATTGCAACAAATTATTGTTTTATTCCGCATGTCATTTTACAAGTAGCTTGGAGAAAATCATTGAATGTTTAGAAGAAATCTCGGCTTGGAATAACACGACCTATCTAGGCAAAAGTGCTAATGAAAAGTTTAGGAGACACCGATTTTATCACATAATGAGTTTTAAATACTCGAACAATGATGGCTACAATAATTAGCAATTAAATTATTAAGGTAACGCTGATTCAGTATCTGGTTTGATACAATTTTTAAAAATATTAAAGAAACTTGCGGCCATTTAAACATTACAGTGAGTGATCCAAGACTCAATTAGTAATGTATATCTAGGAAACGATCCACATTGAAATTTTTAATGGTCTTGGATCGGCGGTGCAAAATTTTAAATAATTGTCAAAATCACGTAACTTCTTCAATCCATAGAACAAATAGACAAAAGTCCATCAAAATATCCGAATATGTACATATTCGACTCCGCTGAGTTAAGTTATGGATAAACAAATTTAACGATAACTTTAAGCTCGACATGTTTCCATGACGAGTTAATCCGAGTTAATACTGGTTAACGGCACCATGGAAACAAGGTATATGCATTCGAGAGCATGTGAACATTTCTGGAATCGGCGGCACAAAACTTTACAAAACAACTCAAACTCTAATTTTACTATAAACAAAATTTCAATTGGAAAAATAACCAATTGTAACTTTTTGTTGTATTTTCAGTATTAATTTCACTGGTTTATAAATTATTTTAGAACCGCCCGTTCCGAAAGTTCTAAATCCGTCACTGGACCAAACATTTAATATATTTATGAATAACACCCTTGGCCCCTGTGGTCGGGGGCACACATGTCTCGTATAAACCTTAATTAAACGAACATGTTTTCCAAGAATACCACCACAGTATTCTTTGCCGTAGGAGGCGACTAAATGGTTGGATCGCTGGGGTGATGACCCGCATCCGTAAAAAATAAGCTGTTTATATAATCAACAAAACGAAAAATGGATACCGGCAAAACAACACCGGACCTCCGTTCAAGTACCCGGACACGAGATTTAGGATCGGCACGTGGAACGTGTAGTCACTTAAGAAACCAGGAGCGTTAGAACGCCTAATCACATACATGAAGAAGTATTGGCTGGAATTCGTTGCTCTTCTAGAAACTCGCTGGCCTAAAATTGGAGACCATGTGTCCCAGAGCTATACGTTGTTATACAGTGGAGATAACCTCGGAAATCTTGGAGCTGGATTTCTTCTTGGACCGCAAATAAAGAAGGCTGTTTTGGATTTCCAAGCAGTCAATAACCGATTGTGTAAGCTTCGCTTGCGCATGACGTTAGCTAATTTGTCGATTATTTGTGTACATGCGCCCACAGAAGTCAGCCAGCCCCAAGATAAAGACTCATTTTACAATGACTTGGACCATCTGATGGGATCTATACCCGAACACGAATGTTAGAATGGTAATTGGGGACTTTAATGCTAGAGCTGGCAGAAATCAGACCGATTTGTGTCAAAACATAGGTCCGTACTCCCGATACGAAACTGCGACCGATAATCGTGAGAGAATGATGTACTTTTTAATTGCTCACGATCTTAGAATAGCAAGCACAATTTCCCCGCACAAACAGATATTGATCGCCGCAAAGCTGCGATGGAAGTTATCGTACAGGTATACGGGAACACAACGAAACGCACGGAACGTTTCGACTGTGAAGGTCTGATAAATGAAGATCAAAAGAAACGATATCAGGATCTTGTCAGCGAGAACATTGAGGGAGCTAATTACCAGTCTGGCTGTGTGAACTCTGTCTGGGAGGCACTGAAAACTTTGAAATAGATCGCACATACTGCGAGCTCAGTATAACATCGAGATCAGAAATCTGATGACGATTGCACGTTCTGCGTGCAGATCCGGAACGAATTGTGCGGCGATCTTTAAAAGGAGAGCCACCATATGGTAGGCGCAGAGATCGTTGCAGGCGACGATGGCTTCACAGTGTAGAGACCCACTTGGCTTATTAAGGTTGTCTAAGACCGTATAGAGACCAAGCCCAGGATCGAAACCGTTGGAGCAAGATTTTTGACACAGTAAGAGGCCAGTAATGGCCTCTAAACACTGTTTTATTATTATGAATAAACCAAGGTATAGTACTTATTTAAATATATTATTTAACAGTAAGTTGTGTCCTCTGCCTTTGGCAAAATAATGTAAGTTATTATAATAATAACGCGATTTGTTTTTCTTAATAAAATGAATATAATTGATTTTAGGGACAATTTACTGTCTTACAACAAAACATATACTTTATCAGCGAATTTAAGCTCAAATTCAAAACTGTATATAGTCCGAGGAAAATAGTGAAATTCGCGTAATGATGATAGATTCCTTCGTGCATTTCTAGCTATAAAACATGGTTGCTTCTACGACCAGGGCCGTTCTTATATAATTATGCGCCCTGGGATAAAAATAGTAGGCGCCTTTGTACAGGATAAACATTTTTCGTATATACAGAGCACATTATGATCTTCTAGTATAAAACCCGCATATTCGCCACCGTGAAATTCTTGAGAATATACAAGACGTAAAGTTCAAACAGTATTTAAAAAGAAAAGCAATCAATTCTAGAAACTAAAAATATTAGTGGTTTCTTAATTTAAAAATAAATGTATGTTAAGACTTTGAATAATACGTTATTCATTACCTGCAAAATATTAATTTTATGTCTTTGAGGTTGAATTTAACTAAACAAAAATATACATAACAAGATTCCAATGAAGCTTATTTTTAATCAACAATTTAAAAAGGTAGCTACAAGATAAAAGCAAGCATTATATATTTTTTTTTTTTTTTTATATGCTGCCAATGGCTTTATTCTTGAATCTTTCTACAAAAGAAACTAACAAGAAGTATTCAAATCTTAAGCTAAAATTATTACATATTTTAAGTCTTAACCAATGTTAATACTTGTTATTGTGCTCACTATAAGCATTATATAGTCAGAAAATTTTTAGTAACAGAATATTTAGGAATATAAATTTGGTGTTAAATTCCATCGCTGTGCCAACCATATGAGACAGATTTATCCCTCAAATTACCCATTTTTCTAACTATTCTGTAGCTAGGCTTGTTGAAATCTCAATTTTGATCCCAGTTTCAATCGTATGACTATCTTCTGATTTCAGCAACAATTCTGCAAATTTACTCGCAGATCATAATATGAATACCATTTGAAAATATTATTATGAATTTTAAATTTTTGTTTAGATTTCTAAATGTCCCTATAATCAGAAATGAACTAGAAAATAGTACCGTTCCGCAGCATTTTTAAACATCGATCAAGCTATTAAGTGTATGCGGCATAAAGGACTTATATAGATATACATCTAATATCTAATTTGTTAAAAAATAAAATACTCCAATGAAATCCAATCTTTCTCTCATTCTATTTTCGTTCAAGAAGCTAAACCATTTTACACCAGCAAAAAAAACACCTACATTAAATTTTTAATGTATGTATTGTTTTATGTAAAATTGAACACTCAACAGCGCCTTTTCCACATTTTTTTTTAAATTTCCGACCTGCAGTGAACATTTTGAAAAATAAGTAAATTTAGAAAATTATAAGCCCAATAACCGCCAGATCAGCAATTGAGTAATGGGCCGCATACATGTAATGAGTGATGAGATGACCAATCCGAAGGCACGATCTAACTTTGAAATTAATAAGGTTTACGAATGGAAATTTAACCACTAATTTTTCTATAATAAAATAGTCGTTGTGAACCTTAATCATCGGTTTATATAAATTTCTTTAAATTGTTCAAAAGTAATACAGTTGGTCCTTTTTGAATCCGAAACACAATGCCATTACGTCATATTCTAAAGTTGAACTTGAAATTTTGATGAGCACTGTTTTTATTTATTTTTCGTCGTCTAAGATATTATCAACTAACGTATCTGTATACAAGTGCTTGCTGATTGTTGTTTAAATTGTTTTTTTATTTGAAATATCATTATCTGAATTTTAAAAAAATCATCAGTTATTAAACTATAGCTTCTAAAGAAATGGGGTGCCATTCAAACAAATCAAGGCAGTTTGAACATTCATAAATGTCAATCCAAATTTCGAAGGACAAATTAACATATCCCAACAAGCAGATGGGACCCATGATTATAATTGAATAACTCAAATGCCAAAATTGTACAAGCAATTTCATTGCCGATATTCAATGGTCTCAAAAGTGAGTGGATTTATGTTCGTTACAACCACAAATTCTTCATCGACAATCCCAACAATTGTGAAATCAAGTATCTCATTAAATCTTTGGAAGGTCCTGAAAAATACATTACCAATACATTTACGTTTACTTTATAAAATGTACATCACTATTCCCGTGGATGGTTTCAAAATGAAATCAGTAGGATGTTAGAATGTGCTTTCTAAACTGTATTCTAAAATTGATAAATTCGAAATGCCAAATATGTACTCAATTTTGCAGTTTTTCAACCAAATTTTAGATATATCGAATTTCAATTCAAATTGTGAAATTTTCAAATTTAGATATTTATTTTTTATATTTTTGTAAATGTTTTTAAAATGAATTTTCCATCTCTAAAGTTTGAACTTAATCCGATTTTGGATTATGGAATTATTTAATCTTTGAAATGTAACTTCGTTGCTTATATGTATTGGAAACCTGTTTATAGATTTTTAAAACCGATTTTTACACACATAATTTGGAATTTGATATTTAAATTTTAAAGATTTTGGAAACCAAATTAAATTTTCCAATTAATAATTTCATATACAGAACTACAAAAAATTAGAATTTGGGCTAACGTCAACAAAACTCGTAACCTGCAATCATTTAATATCTTCAAAATATAATAATAAATTAAAGTGAAATATTCAATTGCGGAAACTACAATTGAAATTACTACCGAACCATGAAAGCCTCGAATACCTACAAACTTCGAATCCAGTTGAAAACTGGACGCTGATCAAGACTGGATTCGATTGAATAACTCACGATCAGATAGTTTTTTGGAGAATACGACTTCGTCGGATTTGGTACATGGCTCTATTTGAAAATCAAATCTGGACGCTATATTTGGCCGTTTTTATCGATATGTCAAATCTTGAAAGTATACACAATTATCAATATATATTCAATTATATTTTTTTCTATCTTCCTCTTACAGTGCTATCAATTTGCAGAATGATAAGAAGTTATTTATTTAAAAATTTTAATGATTACACGCTTGCTTTTGCTCTATAAATAAAGTAAAGTTCAATTAGATTAAATTTGTCAATACTAGAGTACAGCCAAATTAAAATGACTTCAAATCCATATACAGATAGAATTGAAGATAATAAGCGCCACCATTACGACGGTGATTTAAATGTTTACGAATCAGGTGTATTAAATTTTGGTCCAGGAGCGCCCGGACCAGATCTTCTATCAAAATGTGCTAAATTGGTGAAAATGGCGACGGACCATCGAATGGTAATTATTAAGTTGGGATTCAACTAAATACAATATGTATTAACGATTTTTAATATATTAATTTTATTTTAGATAATTGAAGAACAAAACTCTTTCCTATTTCAATATGGTCCAGTAGTCGGTCCAATCGACTATCGGACAACGTTAGCAAAATTTTTAACAGAAGAATATAACGATTTTGTTCATAAATTTGATATTGTTTTAACTACTGGTGCATCTGGTGGATTACATTTAATTTTGTCATCGATACTTGATAGTTCAGCAATTGTGTTCGTGGACGAGCTGGCATATCACGGCACATTACTATTAATATCGCAATTCTCACATTTGAAAATTGTTCCTATACCTCTTACACAACATGGAACCAATGTGAATAAGTTAAAGGATGAAATCCGATACCATAAATTTAATTCAAAACCAAATAAATTTTGGGCGCTCTATATAACTGTGCCAGTATTTCATAATCCAACTGGAATAACATTTTCCGAAGGTATTATTGAGTAGGAAACCATTTGATTGCTATTAATTAAATGTTTATTGTATTGTTTTACAGAAATTTGCACAGAACTAATTAAAATTGCACGCGACGAAGATATTTTAATAGTCGCCGACGATGTTTACAATTTGTTATGTTACAACAGCATAAACCAGCCAAAACGATTATATGCGTATGATAAAATGGATGAACCGGATTATCGAGGCAATGTCATTTCCAATGGAACATTTTCAAAAATTTTAGGTCCCGGATTTCGTATTGGTTGGATGGAATGTCCACCACGTGTCGTAAAATTACTTAACAATACTGGGGTTTTAAAAAGTAGTGGTGGCGCAAACACATTCACATCTGGCATTATAACAAGCTTGATTCAACTCGGTTTGGCTAAAGATCATCTAAAAGTTACAAAACAACGCCTAGAACAGCGAATGAATGAAGTGATACGACTTTTAGATGAAAATATGCCAAAATCATGTCGATTTGTAAAACCAAATGGAGGCTATTTCATTTGGATAGAATTGCCAAAAGTTGTGAGTGCTGAAGATTTTAATCGATATCTTTTAGAAAAATACAAAGTTTTCGTTAATGTTGGCACCATGTTTTCATTAGAAGGTGTTTCTGGTAATTTTATTAGATTATCGGTCGCATTCCATGAATTACATAATCTTCAGCAAGCCACTTATAGGTTGTGTGAAGCATTACATTTATATTTAAAAGATATTGGACTATAATAAAATTTTTGAAATTACCTGCATATTTTGAAACGTATTTTTTCTTGAGAATACAAAAACAATAAAACCAAATCCTCTCAGACGTTTCAATCAATTCGAATTGCACCTTAATATACTTCTATAGCTGCTAAACTATAGATTCATGGTATAATTTCTATTTTTTGTGTTAATCGTGGTTCCATCCGAGTTCAATCTATAGAATTATTTTTCCATTAGTTTGACAGATTACCAACAGTTATATTTTTAAAGATTATCGCAACATAAACCGTAATATACGAGTAGGTTAATATATGTTTTATCGAGTACTACTATAATACTCTTCAAACAAATTATAACGAAATTCGCATACGCTATATTAGGAAAGCCAACAGCAAAGAGTAAAAAACTAAATAGATTATCTTTACATATCGTCATCTACATCGATTTTATCTTCTACCGTCCAAAAACCTCAATTCAAAGTAATACTAAACCATGAAAGTCCCGTATGCCTGGAAACTTTGAATCTTTGATTAGTCCAGATTTTGAATGTTTTATACATATTCAGAATTTAAAATTTAAACATATTCAGAATTTAAAATTTAAATGTTGAACATTTCTGGCTTTTCCGAAAATTTAAATCCTCAAACTAAAAAACTAGACGCTGACCAAGACTTTACATCAGATCGAGTGCATGCCTCCATTGGAAAAACAATTCTGGACCCCCTATTTGACTGTTGTTATCCATACGTCTAATCATGTTTGTATGTATACAAAATTATCAGTATAAAATTATATATTTTCTAACACATTCACATCCGGCATTATAACAAGCCTGATCCAATTAGGTTTGGCTAAAGATCATCTAAAAACCACAAAACAACGTCTAGAATAGCGAATGAATAAAGTGATACTGAGTTTTAGATGAAAATATGCCAAAATCATGTCGATTTATAAAACCAAATGGAGGCTATTCCATTTGGATAGAATTGCCACAAGTTGTGAGTGTTGAAGAATTTAATCGATATCTTTTAGAAAAATACAATGTTTTTGTTAATGTAGGTACTAAATTTTCATTCGATGGTATTTTTGATAATTTTATTAGATTACGCATTCCACGAACTAAATAATCCTCAGCCAGCCTGTTATAGATTGTGTGAAGCATTACTATTATATTTAAAGCATATTGGATTAAAATAAAAACTTAGAATTACCTATATTGAAACGTATTTTTTGTTGAAAATAAAAAAAGAATAAAATTAAATCTTCTCAGATTTGAAAATACTACTAGGTATATGTAATGGGCTGGCCACATCGTATAGTAATAATATTATGTGTTAACTAATCGTAGTTCCATCTATAGAATGATTTCAATTAGTTCGACAGATTACCACCAGTGGTATTTTTAAGGATTATCTCAAACACAAAGCGTAGTTCAAAAATCAAATCTTCAAATTGACTGAAGCTTTAATGATCTCTCATAATTTAAAATAAAATGGGTACATATTCAAAATTCTTACACGATATAGAACAGAAAAGAGTCAACAACTAAATGGATTTGATATAATTATTTAAAAAAAAAAAAATGATTTCGAAATGAACCAATGAATTCGAATTACCCATTTTAAAAAAAATATTTAGTTTTTACTTGTTCTCAAAATTACACCAAGTGACAGTTAAAAACTTATTTTTATTTTATTAAATAAACGTTAATTACTATATTTGTTTTATTTGAAATATATATGTATTTATATAAATTTTTGATAAAATATTTTTTATTTTCTGTAATAATTTCTGTTATAATAATACTAATAAATAATTATAATATATTTTTGTTATGTTTTTAATTAATTGAAATAAATTTATTTGAATAGTTTTTGGATTTATTTTAAATTGTTTTTGATTATAGTTGATTAGAAATTAATATATATTTAGTAATTTAAATAAAATATACTTTTGTATTGTTAAGCGTTTGATATTTTCCAATGAGAGAAATACGCTCGCTGAACATAATAATAAATAAAAACAAATGCATTTAAAAATAAACAACAAAACGTGCGTAAAATTTTATTTTTTTGCTTATTAATTAATCTGAAAACTGAAGATATCATTATTGTACGGGGGGCCGTGAAGCTGTCATTTTTTTTATATTTTATTACTTTAACTAAAGACGAATTAAAAACGAAAAAAACGAGAAAATATCAGGCGTTATATTTCAATATTCTTATGTATTTTTTTTTAGAATATGTATATAAATAAATCTAATTTATTTTTAATTCATCGATCTAACATTAACCGCTGTTTCGATTTGCCTTGCTGGTAATTAACATAAAAATTAAGTTTATTTTTATTTACATTTGAACTAATTTTTTAAATTTCTAAATTTAATAATAATTAAAAAATTTAATAAATTTTAAAAATTTTATTTTAATGTGGACTTTGTTAGCGGCTAAAATATACAAATATATAAATTAATAATAAAGCATACTAATTATAAAAATGTCAACTTACATGAATGAACACAAATTTAGGCATCCATCGTTTCACCAAATTATTGAGTTCAATTTGCTGCAATTCGTCCTTTTTCTCCGGATCATATTGTGTATTATATTCTAATAGTAACTCCGGCAATGGTTGCCAACCCAATTTCAATGGATACAAATTATATGATAAAATATATTTGGAATGTGAAAATAACGATATATTAACCTGGAATATAAAATCGCTAGTATTAATTTATTCTTTATGGTGTATCGTCTTGGCAATCTTACCTGCTTGTGTCCAGCAAACATAAAACTATCCGAATTATTTAGGGATGCGTGGAGATGTAGAATTTTACTGGAAGGGTTTTTTAATACAATTTTTAATGTCATTGGTGTACGAACGTACATTTTTTCATCGAAATAACAGTACATGTTTAAAACAGGCTCAATAATTTCTAAAGAAAAAAATAAACCAAATATTAAATTAAAAATATATTTATAATTAAATAGTTCTCACCAATTCCATGAATAATAAATTTTGACTCATTCACATTCTGCCCATTCGATCGTTTCCATTTTACACAATAAACACCAAATATTGGTAAATTTGTTGAAGAATCGTTTGTTTGACCATTGTTCGTGACAAGAAAACTATTGACATTTTTAAAAAATCCTCGATCTTCTTTACTATAACCATCATCATAGCTATCATCATCTACATCGTTTTCATCTTCCGTCTTCACAAATTCAATTGCATCTGTTGAACTATTATAAATACTTTTAACGCGATTAACACTATTCTGATCCGCACTCATACTATTGTTCGACAGTAGCGATGCCATCATTTGATTCGTCGAATTTCCACCTCCCGATGTTATCGTCATCAAATTATTATCGTCCGAAATAATTAATCGCTGTTGCTGATGAATTTGCTGCGGATCTGATTGGATGGCAATATTAAGATTATACATTTGATTTTGGGACATTGTTGTCCCAATTATCGTCGAATTAGTTGGTAGCTTTGATAGTAGATTTTTATTAAATAGTAATGACGATGAAGGATCAAAATTATTTTCATAGGGTTGTGCGGCAGACGATATTATCTCGCTACCCATATCACTACTCAAATTATTATTCATTTGATTACTAATTTTATTTTTATTACTATTATCAATATTATTGTTATTAAATATTAAATTTAATTTATTGTTTTTATAATTTTCTTTCGTAATCCATTCAGTACTTTGCGAATTCGACGATAAAATTAAAATTTCTTCAATTTTATCGCCAAACTGCAGAGGTTTTTTTAGGAAATTTAATTTCTCGCCACTATAGTGCTTCCGTTTAATATTATAATCACATAAAAATTTTGTTTCCAATATTTGAATACTAGAATTTTTAGATTTTATTTCACTATTAATTTTCAAGATGAAATCTTCGTTCCTATAAGCGCGCATCAACGCCTGATGGGAGAGGGTGTAGAATTTGCCTGTCAGTTGAACTTCATCGCAGCACGATATAATTATTATATCATCTTTAATTTTTTTTATGTTATCGTTAATGTATTCAATTTTTATATTATGACTATTGTTAACGTTGTTGTTGCTAGTATTAATATTACTTGTGTTATTGGTATTCGGTTGATTATTTTTTCGTTTACTTAACAATTTTGTAGGTGGTGGGGATTCATGATTTGGACTATTATTGCTAATCGGTGATGATTGTGGTTGATTTATTAGATTTAGATTTTCAGTTTGATACCAAATTTTTTGTTGTAATTCTATATTTCCATCGATTAAACTGGTTATGTAGTAAATTACATCGGTAGCCGATTGGCTTTGTAAATCTCCAATATCGATTTGAATGTGTGATAAAAGCTTTTGAGTTGTTGGTGTTAAATCCGTTGCTAGGAAGACTAAAAATAAAATAAAGAGGTCATTTAAAAGCTTTTTTTATACTAAACAAGCAGTGGATCTAACTACTGCATATCTGCAAATTACTTTACAGATTTGTTTCTTTCTTACATATAAATTCTAGATATGATCTAACTAGAATAAATCAGTTACAAACTTTCATTTCCCAATTTGTTGTTGAACCGTTAATTGAAAGAAAGCTTCTTAAATTAAATATTCAAATTTCAAAATTTTTCTAAACCTTTTGATAGTTCAACATTTTCATAATTTTACCAAAATTTGAGAGTTATGAGATTGAAAAATAAAAAACGTCGCTTTCTCTAGATTGCCTTCAAGTTCCCAGAAATGACAATCTGAATTTCGTGATAAGTATATACGAGTAAATTGTATCATATTGTATGACTGCGGTGTAATAACCGCATAGGAAACTTACTATTCAAAAATGTTTTGCCTTCTATTATTTTTGTCACAATATTTTGGTATTTAATAAAATTAATAGAATAAAATAATTTTCACCAATTCTGAAAATTTGAACTTTCGATTATTTAATATTAGTGTTAAAACTATGTATTTATAAAAGCTCTTATTAGATGTGAATTTTCAAATCAAATTTGAAATTAATTAATAGCGGATTTTATACTTATGATTGCGAACAATTATATTTTTATCGTTGGCTTATTACATAATTGTCAGCTATTCTAATGTATATTGCGATGTTTGTATGTAATTCGTATTCTAACAGTAAGAATTTGTTTTAGAGATTAGTGAATAACTTATTGTGATGTGTTACCTTTATTTCGCAGATTCGGCGGTACTGATATACATATTCCGACATTTTGCAAACAAACATTAAACGCATTCGAAAAATTTGTAACCACTTTAAAATATTCGTTAACTAACATTGGCTGAGATGTTTGATTTATTTGCGTCGCCAAATGAAACCTGAAATAGCGCATAATTTAACATAAAATCATAACTTATAGTATAAATTAGAAAAACTTACGTCGGTATAATATAGCACAATGGATTAATCATAATATTTTCCATCAAATCATTAGATTGATTATGATTTTTAAATAACTTTGTTTGATTCAATGTAGTGTTCTGTGTCAATATCACATATTGCTTAGACGTACCCATTTCAATCTCCAGCTTAACGATATTCAATTCAATGTTTTCCATAAATTGATATTTTTCACAATTGAAATAGAATTTATATAATTTATGCGGTTCCAATAATAAATTATCTCTAATTTCCAGTTTATTTGCTATATTCTCATTCGCACCATCATAGTTTAGTAATTCGATTTTACTTGATATTTCTTTATAATGTTTCGAAGAAAATTTATAATTATTCTTCGATGCCGTTTCATTCAGAATTATCGAGATGTTTTTAATTTTAAATGGAACTTCGGTGATCAAACGCAAATAAACATACGTCTCTATAACATTATCGTACTTCACTTGCGGCTTAGCAAACGATATTTTCACCTCGAATAGGGAACATATTTTATCGAGATCTATAACAATTGGTGTTTTAAAATTATTCAGCATATTTTCCCATGTTTGTTTTAGTTCTGGAGTGATTTGCGAAGGAGAGACGGGGGGTATCATTTGAAACACTTTCCATAAATTTTCTAAAATTGTTTTACGTTCCGCGAGAGGAATATTTATTTGCGGTGATATTGATTCGGTGCTACACATAATAAAATCAGCTACTGACGCTGATAAATATGCGGACCGTAAAGTTTTCATTAGAACTTCGGTGAATATATTATACCACTTATCCACGCGATAATCGGGAAGCATTAGAGAGTATAATGTTAAAGCTTTTGAATGGTCGCCACTTTTAAGGTATTCGTCGGCCATGTCAATTGCTAATTTTTTACGGAAACGTAAACATTTATTGGCTTTGAATTGCGCCATTGCAAGGCCCATTAGGGTAATAACAGCACTTGAATGATTATAAGTTTTCTCATTTTCTTGTACTTGTGAGATTATTTGTTGTTCTGTAATGGGTTCGGTAGTTTTAGCGCCACGAACCCCAAAAAAGTCACTGTACAGTAAGCCGGATGGTGCGGGAGGAATTGTTTCGGTTGGTGAAAGTGAGAGTGCTAAAACAGTGAAAATTTGAAAAGTTAAATGAAAAATACACAATATACTTTACAAAACCTCACCACAACATTCCAAAAACGCTTCTTTTCTTTTGGCAATATATTCAGCTGCTTTTTGATAATATATTCCTGGATGTTGAGTTTGTGATGCCGCCAATCCATTTTTGATTGCTTCGCAAAATAATTCTGCAAACGCGTTATGTCTACAAGAGAAAACAACCTATATATACACGCCCACAATTTTATTAGATCAAATACTTACTGCACACTCAGCCATGCATAATGTTCAAAGCTTAATTCCTTAAATCCAATTCGATGTTTATATTTATCAATATGGACCTTAAATTGTGTTATACTATCCTTAGGCAAATTAGATTTAAACATTAATTTACAGATTTTATAATTAAGAAATCCCGCGATCACTTTTATCTCTAAACAATTTGTGTCTACAATTCGAATATCCTCTAGGGTTGAATATGCCATGGAATAATGTTTGAGCGCATTACTAAAATCCATTCGCATTTCCGATATGAAACCCAGTTTAAATAGATGACGTATCTTAAGATTTTGATGTGAATCCGTCAATTGATCACGGTGTAATCGAACCTGACGTGCCATTTGTGCATAATAGGATTGTGCTAGCTCCAAAAATGCAGATTCCAAACGAATTGTATAACCAATTAGATGATCATTATACGGGAGCACAAATAACATTTTGGCCGAAATATCACACTTATTGGTGATATTTGCAGCCCGTTCCAGTGCTAGCGAATCTTCATTTGCTGGTAATTGTGATATTTTTTGTAGCAGTACGACGACAATACGGGTATTACGTCCTTGCAATGAATTTTTTAGTGATTGAACTAATGAGGCACATTGTAATTGCTTTTCGGTCCATTGTGGATCGTTCCATTCAATATCTTGGAATAGCACGACAACCGATGGAAGAACATGTAAATGTTTTAGCATCCAATTACGTTTTAATATGCCACGCGGATGATACCATTCGTACGATTGGCGTTTTGGTTTCAACACAGGAAAATCATAATTGGCTGGCAGCAGTTTAAATTGCACAGCAACTCTGTGATGACACCAAAAAAAAATTGTGAGGTTATGTTTACTTCCAACTATATTAACAAAACAAGCTTACCGATCTGCTTTCCGATTATTACTGAATGCCTCCCATATTGTTTTGTGCACAGTACTACAATTTACATCTAGTCCACAAAATCCAATCAATGGCTGTGGGGTTGCAATTAATTCTGACGGCAAAATACTTGCATCCATATACATTTTTCACTACACAATACACTTGTTTTATTATTTTCCGTTCGCTTTTATGCCTCACAACACTGTTGACTGTCAAAATACGCGTAATAATAGAATTTAAATAAATAAACACACAACTCTTTATCTGATTTCAAATTATCACATAATACTATTATTTACGATTTGTTCGTAACGCAGGTTTTAAATATTTTTGAGAAAACATAATATAAAATTTTTTTGTAGATGTAATTTTATTTTTTGTGAGTGGAAAAAATGAAAACAGCTGAGAGAAATGTCAGAATTGGTTGGAACAAAAAAAAATGGCGAATTGATTAATGAGCAAATTTTTGTGTTTTGTTGCTCAAACATATGGGTGGTATGTCGAATTTAGCATACATTAAGGAGCATTAAAATTCGAGCTTTTTTAAATATAGTATAGATGTCACGCTAAACAAATTAATAGGTTGTAAAATTCGTTGCCAATTTTTCTACAGTAAAATTGAAAAATTAGACTTTAGATTTTATAAATAATAATTTTGAGAAAATATTCATTTTTCCTTAAAATCTTGGGTAAATTCGTCGGTTTAATTAAATTGATGTTTCTAATACATATTTGAAATGTTTATGCTTCGGCCGGAATTGACTGATTAAACGTCTCTATAAGAAAACATCTAATTCAATTTGAAAAATGTTTTGTTATGCGTACATTTCTCCAGACTTTAATGCTAAAGCTAGCAGAAATCACGTCGATTTGTGTGACAACATAGGTCCGTAGTCCCGACACGAAACTGCGATTGATATTGGTGAAAGAATGATATAATTTGAAATTGCTCAAGACTTTAGAATAGCAAGCATATTCTTCGCACATAAACAAATACATTTAGAAACATGAATCCATCCTCGCAAAACTTTTCGCAGCCAAATTGACCACGTGTTAATTTGAAAAGAAGGAGTGGTGAGGGCCTAGGTTCTGCAGGTTGTGAGAACTTATCGACCGCGATCAGCATTTGGTCGCTGCAAAGCTACGATGGAAGTTATCAAACAAATCTGGGAACACAGCGAAACGCAAGGGACGTTTCGACTGTGAAGGTCTGATAGATGAAGATCAAAAGAAACGATATCAAGGTCAAGTCTGAGGAAGCTAATAACCAGTCTGACTGTGTGAACTCTGTTTGGGAGGTACTGAAAACTTCAATTGTCAGTGCTGCTCAACAGACATTAGCTAAAGTGAAAGTCAGACTCAATAATGATTGGTTTGATGACGAGTGTAGTCTAGCAGTCGAGCAACAAAATATAGCTCATAGAGAAGTGCAACAACGTCTTACAATCGCAAGGAAAAACAAGGTTGCTCTTGCTAGGAGGGCAGCTAAGCGGATTTGTAGACGGAAGAAGCGAGAATGGTGAAAGGCGAAAGTACATCAACTCAGCAATGAGCTCAGTTCGCGTAATTTCTTTAAAGGAATTACTGGATTGCACCATACTTTTAGTCCTGAGTTAACCGCCATGTCGGCGCAGTACTCGGCGCATGGAGTGAACCTTTTACCGATCTGCTCTAATACAGACTGCGGAGATTTGCATTGAGGTTTCATTCCATGAGGGATTCACTAAAGCCATATGCAGAGATTAATACGAAATTTCTCATCTGGCGTGGATTGCATTAATTAGCTCTTTATATATGAAGGGGATACTTTGTGGAACCGTCTTTTCGACCTTATTTCATTCGTATGGCGAACCGAAGTTATCCCTGATGAATGGAAAGTGGCCGCGATATGCCTCATCTTCAAGAAGGGAGACTGCTTGAAGTGTGAGAATTATCGCTGTAGAGCTGTACTTTGCACAGCATACAAGTTACTGCCCTACATTATATTGGATTTCGAGGGCCTGGTTAATGACTGTCAAGGGAGATTTCGCCTGAATCGATCAGTCTTTTCGCTGTGGATGATTCTATCTAAATATTATATATAGACGTCCATCCCCGAACATCAGGTGACTCAATCAACCGATAGAGTTTGTGGTCTGCCATGGAATATCTAGGAATGCCAACAAAATTGGTACGATTGTGTAGAATGACTGTGACGCAGTCTCAATGTTGTGTTAAAGTTAAAAACAGGCTATCGAAATTTTTGCAGTTAACTCGGGTGTTCGGCAGGGAAATGCTCTGTCCCCGATACTTTATAATTTCATGTTGGAGTACATCTTTCGTAAAACTGAAACAACTCAGCGCAATCTTATATCGCCAGTCCAATCAGGTGTTTGCATATGCAGATGACACTATGTACACGTTTGAGGGAGTGAGGAGGTTCAAATATTTGGGCTCTCTAATTACTCAGAATAATAGTGTGGATGAGGATATTAAAGTGTGGCTGGCAGCTGGTATTCGTACTTTGTGTTCTCTAAGGCTATTGCTAAAATCTAAACACGATAAAATCTGAAGCTTTACAATGTGTTGATAAGGCCCGCTGTAGAGAACGACATGGGTACTTCAGGTTGTCTATATAACACTATGAAGACCAAGCTCAGGATTGAAACCATTGGAGCTAAATTGGTGACTCAATGAAACGCCCAGTAATGGCCTTAACAAACTATTTATTATTTTTTTTAATAAGCACTGATCTTTTGAATTAAAAAAATCGATAATACATCGAAATATTTGTGTGTCTATTGAAATTCTTGATTGCGATTAGAAATATTTTATCATAGGTGCGCTCTTTGGTTACTCTAAGCTCTAACTTGGAATTGTCTAACGCACTCTACAGCAAGCACTATATCTACTCGTCTTTTCCCTATTAAGTAGGTTCTGTTAGAAGTCATTTTGCTCTGCAATTTCTATATAATCCTGCTTTTACATAATATGAGTATGATAGATACGTCTTAAATTGTTGCTCCGCATATTTCATATTGAATGTTTTGTGATGTTTATTTTGGGAGCAATGTATGAAAACAAACAATAGTTTTTGAAACTAGTGTGCAATAATGCTATATACTGACTCAACGCATTATTTTCTTTGAGTAGAGATTTTAGTTGAACTCGATCATAATTAAGTATATTTGGACACTAATTAAATTTTTCTTAAATTCCGTTCAAATATATTTGAGCTTCATAATTGGTAAGTAGTCACATGCCATAATAAATAATAATAAACAGTATATAAAGGCCATTACTGGCCCCTGCACTAAGTCAATAACTTGAATCGAACGGTTTCGATCCTGAGCGTGATCTTCAAACTGTCTTAGGCAATCTGAAGGAGTCAAGTCGTTCTATACTTCTCTGCGCCTACCATATGGTGGCTCTCCTTTTATATAGATCGCTACAATAATAATAAGTTAATATTTCTAGTTCTAATCAAGTTTGTTCGTAATCGTCCTTTGGCTAAATATATTTTAAATAAGATACTCTCCTTTGTTTTCGTTCCTCTATCGTTTCCATAACCTATGCTGTAAATCAAAAAACACTTCATGTTCAAATATTGTGATCACAAATATGTACATAAACATAGTCTACAATTTCAAACCAACTCTCATCCAAATTGAAATATAATATTATGATTTATGATTATTGATACACTTTGATTAAAGATAATTCTAATCCAAAAAATCCACTTGTTCAAATATGTACATACACAAAACACAATGCAATTCACAGCCAAAAACAGCAGAAAGAAGCAACAAAAAAAACCTTAAAAGGTTTCAATCATATTCCCGATTTATTTTATATATAAATACATATGTATGTTCATTTTTTTTTGATTGAATCTCCATTTTTATATTATTTGTTAGTTAAGAAAAAAAAAATCTTAATTCCCTTTCAATAATATAAAATATAAATAATTTTTTTTGTTATGTATTTACTCCGACAATGTATTCAGACAAATCATCCCTCTTGCTATATAGTTCAAACTCGATTTTTTTGTGCTTGCGGGAAACATACCAAAGTAGAATACTCAATATTTTAATTTTTCCATTTCTGATTGGCAGTTCAATAATTTTTTTTTATGTTTTATGTTCAATAGCAACAGCAGAAACAGCAACACAATCAAGTCGAGTATACATAAAAAAAATCCGTCGAAGTACTACACCACACTACTATCTTGATATGGATTCTGTTCCAATAGTGTATTCTGCATGTTGTTCTCCATCTATCGTATACCCATCTATTGTGTTTTTTTGTGTGTTTCCAATGTACGAATAGAAAATAGAATATATTAGCCATTTTTACATTTCTCGGAATTTGAACCGAACAAATAAGTGGTCGAGCAAAAGGATGAGACGCGGAAATACATATATATATGTATATATATATGTAGGTACCATGTATTTGAATCGATGTTTTAGTATTACTTTTGTTAAATTTACGATTTTTTTTACATCTAATTCATTTTATTAAAATAAAATACTTATCTCAAATTGTTTGCTTAGTAATATCCATATAATAAAATAATTATATCCATACTATATTGGGCCTCCAAATTTTTATAATTTCACTATAAATCTGCTAACAATAAGCGGGCGAGATTACATATACGTATTTACGGTTTATCAAACACTTTGATTTTGAAATTTAGAATTGGCTTGCCTTAGCATTAATTTAACATAAACCGAAACTTTTTTGGAATTTTACCCAAATTTCAGAAATCATGATATGGTGTTAACTAAATTTCTTTATGCTACAGTGAATATTTGCTCAGATCATAAGATTACACAATTTAAGGGCTAACCTTCAGAGCGACAACAATTCCAAGAATGAACCGTGAATATTTATCTGCAGTGTGAGGTCAATAATTTATCTATAGCCTACTCTCTGCCTTTAATTTTAAATTAAGTTTCCTCGGTATATTCAGCCAAATTAATCCAAATTTTATTGGTGAGTACTAAGCGCAACGAACTTAGGAAATTATTTACAGACAATTGAAATTTCGTAGAATCAAATGTATTTTGTAAATTCTTAAAATTGGAAAAGAACAGAGAATTCATAAAGTTCGAAAAATTTTAAACCTGTATAACGTTATTAATTTAGGAAAATTTCCTTAATTAGAAAAATTCAGCATAAATAAGTTTTGCAGAGTTTAAAATTATAGGTAATATATATAATTTACATAAATCACTGAACTAAAATGTCCGACTTATTTTTACCGTACCTAGCTGGGCCAATAGACTGTGCAGTTTCAAATTTACTTCAGAAATATGTTCCTCATTAATTTAAATTATATACATTATGTTTTAAAATTATTTACTGGATGTGTAATGCCGTTTCGGATAATAATAATATACTAATAATCAGTTTATAAAGGTAATTATACTGGCCCTTTACTGAGTCAACAATTTGACTCCAACGTTCTCTACACCGTGGAGCCATCATCGCCTGCACCGACCTCTGCGCCTACCATACGGTGGCTCTGCTTTCAGAGATGACTATACAATTCGTTCTGGATCAGCACGCAGAACGTGACCGAGCCAGCGTACTCGACGAGATCTTCGTGTTCATGTACAATATCGGGGATCTTCATCAGATATTGTACAGAGCTCGGTATGTACAATCTACTTCGCGTTTTGGGCCGTATGTCACACGCATGATTATTCTCTCAAATATAAGGAGACATCTCTCGACCTTATCCGTCAGCGCCCAACTTTCACATTCAAACATACCGACGGGCCTGACCAACGCTTTGTAAAGTTTCAGCTTCACGGCACTTGACAGGGGTTCAGATTTTAGCAGTGGTCTTAGAGGATACAAAGCACAACTTACAGGTGCCAGCCGCACTTTAATATCCTCACCCATGCTGTTATGGTGAGTTATAAAAAAGCCCCAATATTTGAACCTCCTCACTCCCTCAAACGCGTAGTGGCCACTACTAAAATCTGGTGTGCCATTGTCCCTATGTATCATTGATCTGGAGTCCAACAGAAACTGAAAACTTTACCAGCGGATCAAGCATTCCCTGCACTCTGTTGCTATTCAGTTCAATCACGCATATGTCATCTGCATATGCAAGCACCTGATCGGACTGGCGATATAAGATGTTGCGCTGAGGTGTTTCAGTTTTATGAAAGATGTACTCCAACATGAGATTAAAGAGTATACAGGACAGAGTGAGTTAACTGCAAAAATTCTTGATGGTTATTCTCAACTTTAACATATCATTGAGACTGCGTCACTGTCATTCTACACAATCGTACCATTTTGTTGGCATACCTAGATATTCCAGAGCAGACCACAAATTCTCTCGATTGATCGAGTCATGGGCCTGCCGGAAATCCAGGAACACCTGATATACAATGAAAGTGTCGTAATATTTAGACAGAATCATACGCAGCGAAAAAACCTGTTCAGTGGCTGCTCGATTCGGATGAAATCTTCTTTGATAGTCACCAACCAGGCCTTCCACTACAGGGGTGATTCTATCCAATATAATGTAGGACAGTAAATTGTATGCTGTGCAAAGGACAGCTACACCCTGATAATACTCATACTTCAAGTGGTCTCAAATTAGTGAACCAGTCATATGTATAACCGTTTTTGATGATATTGCGGTTGAAAAAGATTTTGCCAATATCTATAATTGGTGCAACTCACCATAGTTTAGTGACACGCCAGGAAATTTGATGAATTTAATATTTTTTTCACACAATTTATTAGGTTGTGAACAAAACTGGTTGTACAGTTTTAATTGTTATAAACATTTTGGGGATATTATAATAACAAAGTCATATAGACCAACCTCAAAATCTCGGCTAGTTCGGCAATTCTTGCTTTCCATTCCCCTATGAAGATTAAAAACCTCATGTGTACACCACATAAAATTTATATGTGAATAAAATACCAATAAACCTACTGAACCGAACATATCCAACCGAAAGCAAAAAAAATAACAACCTTTCCAATTCTAATATTAGATCAATAATTTTTATTTTTTTAAAAGCACAATCTACCAAATTATATATTTTTCCATTTTGGCTTTTTAAATAAATATTTTTTTTTTTTTATAAAAATAAAATCTAATTTCAATATTCCATCACACAAAAAAAAAAAAATTATCCCTTGAAAGTTAAAAAAAAAATTACGTATGTACGTAGCCGGTATCCCAAAGCAAAATCTCTGACAGAAAAGCAAAAAAAAATTAATTAATTAAATAAAAAAAATGTTGGTGGAATTTGTTGTTTTTGGTTTTAGATGGATAAAATTTTATTTTTTATTTTAATAAGGAACAAAATAAAATTATATATTAAAATTAATTTAATCAAAAACAAAGAGGAAACATAGCGGAAAAGAGGCCATATTTTTAAGGTTCTCCTGAATATATTTTTATTTTTGTTATATAATTTTGCCTGTCGATATTTTTTTTATTTATTTCAAAGTGCTTTTTTGTGGATTAAAATAAAATAGAATAGGAATTTTGGGTTTATGTATATATGTATATATGCATGTGGGGTATGTGCGGGATGTTTCATTTTAATTTAATGAGATTTTATGTAGGTTGAATAATTTTAATAATACAAAAATGATCATATTCCAACGGAATATTTTAGAGGGAGATCGGATGGGGCATATACGTAATATACACATTATATAACCTAACCTATGATTAGGCATTTCTGCGAATTTTCTTTCATTGATGCGAGCTAATCTTGAGTAATTTTTGCCAACAAGTTAATCTGCAAACAATTTTACAATCAATTTACTTTTCAAATTCAATTCTATTTTTCGTTAGCCCGTACCTGAAATTTAGACTGGATTAGTTATGCTAAATTGAATTTAAAAATAAACTTTGGTTTTATTATACGAAATTTCAGTTCATATACATACATACATATATGAAGAAGATCGAAATTTGAATTCGTCCAATTACAGCAGGCTTTAAAATCCAAATTTCGATAAATTTCATCAAATTCGATTGTTCAGTGAATTTATACAATTTTCATTTCATTAGTTAAAATTTATGCTAAAGTATGACTTTTAAAGTATAATTTGGAAGTTTCAAATTTTATTGATACACTAAAATTTATGTATTTTAACATCTTTTGAAATTATCTTTTTTACTACATTAAAGTTTTAAAATATGGCTTTTAAATTGGTAAATTTAATAACTATTAGAACTAATGTATTTGTAGATAGAAAAATAACAAAAAATGTGTATGTATGTATTGGTACAGTAAATTGTAAATATACCAAATCTGGAAAAACTTTTATGTGACAAAACAATTTTAAATATATCAAAACAGCATAAAATATTCTGCTGGATAATTAAAAATAAAATAAATAACAAAAAATTGGACAACTACAGCGAAAATGATTTGGTAAAGAATTTTCAAAATTGGAGCTAAGACCTGGGGCCCTACTATCACTTTCGACAACGATTTTCGACGACGGTCGTTTTCCTATAGTAGGCAAAGGAAGAAAAAGGTAAACAATATTATAAATTTACTATTGTTTACCTTTTTCTTCCTTTGCCTACTATAGGAAAACGACCGTCGTCGAAAATCGTTGTCGAAAGTGATAGTAGGGCCCCAGCTCTCATAAAAATGTCATAAAAATAGTTCGACAAAAAAAACGATGCGTTTCTTATAATTATTGACTATGAAGAATTTAGGTTTGAATGATATGTTTAGAATTATGCGGTTGTATAAAATATTGGCCAAATCTCAGAGATGCTAAAATATGCTTGAAATAAAATATACATAATTTTAAAATAAAGTTGATATTAAATACAATACATTTTATATTAAATAAGCTACCTTTTAAATTAAATAACATACATTTTAAATTAAATAAGGTATCTTTTTCACTAAACAAATTTTTTTCAAAATTAATAAAAAATACATTTTAAATCAAATTTAAAATGTATTTTATTTAATATAAAATTTATTTTCTTCTATTTAAAATATATTTTATTTCAAATATACATTAACAAGACGTTTTACAAATAATTAGAAATTTGAGAGTTTATTTAAACTAATATATTTGTAATAAATAAATATTTTAATAGGAATATATAGATTGCCCGAAAACAATTCCATTATCTGTTGACCAATTTTCGCAGAGATTGTGTCCAAGCATGAGCGTACCTGATGTTTTATGTCTTCACTTAAACTATCTGCGGATTTTAACGATGTTCAATCAAACCATAACTTTGCTTCAAAATATCTAGGTATAATAACTGTACGAAATTCAAAATCCATCACAATCCAGAAATTTAAACAACAACATGTAAATTCTCAGCCAAAACGGTACGTTTTTCTCGCTTTCGGTTCGAACAACACATCAATTTGCATAATGTTGTGTGCTACCACGATGTCACAACTCGTTTGGATGCATTTAAAGGCACAAATCATCGCTTAATTGAGCTTTGGTATAATTAATCGAAAATATAAATTATAAAATTAATGAGTAATTAAATACATTATAAATAATTGAATTTGAACACGAATTTTGAAATTTTGTACTCTCGGAATTATGAGTCTCATAATTTTTTTCTCACTCCCAACAAATTTTTTAACAAAAATAAAATCGTTTTTTTTAATGCTAATGATAAGAGTAACTACGAATTATCCATATGGCTAAATATATTTAAAAATATTATGTGAAATCAGTTTCGCAGAATAAGATTTTCAAATGTAAATTTTACTAAATGTTACTGGTTTATCAAAATATCAAAAAATACTACCCAAAAGCACATATGGATAACTTATTTTTAACATGGAAATATTTATTTATCTTTGGTACTAAAACGTAAATATCTAGCCATTGACAATATTTTGATTGGATCGAAATTCGCTAACTCAGTTAGCCTTAGAATTTTTGGAATAAACTTTTAATTTAGCTAAATATGGCCTTGATTCCATAACACGTTCTCTCAATTTAAAAAGCGTATTACTTAACAGTTGCATATTTAAATTGGTTGCTTGCTCGAACAAGCTTTCCACATTTGGTCTTAAATAATGTGGCTCACAAGCTTAAAATTATCCAATAATAAACATTGATTTCCGACGGGTTAGCTTATATTTTCACATTCATTGATTTTAATTCAACATTCATCAACACTTTTAAATTATTTACAAATTCTCTCAATCACATTCATAAAATATCACTCAATTATAAATCAAATAACTAAATAAATTCACACATCATTTACATTCCGACAATTTCGGCCGACTGCATTATTCTCCTATAATTCAAACATAAATTAGTAATACATAAAAAAAGGTTAAATAAAAACCGAATAGTTTTACGAAAACGGAGATGGAATTACTCATAAAATTTTGAACAGCCAATAACAAGTTGTGAATTAAAAATTAATTCAATCGCACCTGCGCACTGTGTACATATATTTCATAACAGGGGAAATGGAGAATGCATATGTAATCTCCTAAATGTTGATGCAACTTTATTAAAATAGTGGAAATTCCAATAAGATTATTATAATTTAAATACATATAAATAAATATAATAAATCGTGTCAAATTTAACAACAAAAACTAATAATGCATATAATTCAATTACTTAATTATCTAAAATTTATCTGTCTTAACTCATTTGGGACGAAAAACATTTTTTTGTCGTCTCGTTCATTTTTATTTTACTTTTATATGTATGTATATGTATATGTAGTCTATACATTTCCAAAGGGAAATTATGTTTAAGGCTTTAAACATTTTTAAAACAAAATTAATCGCTTCTTTTCCAATTGTGTAAATTGAGTTGAATTTCTGCCAGAGAGACTAATTATATTCATTCAATCAACCTTTTTAACATTACGTAATTATATTAAAATGATGGACTTGAACAATTTTCTTTTGTTTTTCAAAACCAAATTAAATATTCATAATAGAACAATCAACCCTCTTCGGTATGCTTATCCCCGAAAAAAATACAAAGAATAAAATTCGATTTAATTTTCGGTACTTTTCTGCATTTAATTTACTTTCAAGTCTTTTGCACATAATATAGCGAGATTACATTTAACTTCGAATTAAAACTCTCGCTATTTTGTATACTAGATGCCATTATCAATATTTATGTTATTTCATTGGAAATTCTACTGCGCTATCGATTTTTTATTTTGGGTTTTATTTGTTGCTAAGATTTTCTCATACGTGAAATTAAAAATCAACACAAACAGAGTTTGGTGTATTAAAAATTATGGAGAGTTATATGTACGTATTATGCTTTCTTTCGTTTTAGTTTACATAAAAATGAAAATCTTTTGAATGCACATAGAAAAAATGGATGGACGGATGCATTTGTCCACCCCCAATATTATGTACATATCATAATGCCAATGTTTTATACTGATTCTTCTCTCTAATATAAGGTATACGTCCAAATAAAACTTCTACAACCATCACACTTTTTAGTTATATCTATGCTACTCATATATATATGTAGGTATACCAACAAAACAGCAAAGTAGCAAAAATAAAGTTATAAGTGGCTGAAAAATATAAAACATAATTTATTCATATTATAATAAGTATATACATATGTTATTGTAATCATATTCTATTATAATAAATATATCGCTTTTACATATGATACACATATCAATAAATTGTCTGTTGTGTATGTTGTACATAATTATGTTGAATTTAAAATTAATTGCATCGTTCTACCTATTGAATATCGTTATTAGCATATTAGATTTACATAAGTATACAACATTAACTCGGTTATTCGACTGAAACGCGCATAAATGATTGATAAACCAAATATGTATTATCAATATTTCTGTTTGGTTGGGCAAATCATTTCAATCAATATCTCAGAACCGGCTTTGTGTAAGCGAAATCAAATTTTTGAATTATGGAATTTCTGGAACCGAATAAATAATAAATTCAAAATTTTAAGCATATTCAACTTTTTTTTAAAGTTTTGGATATTTCCAAATACTTGCCATTTTAAAAAATTCTTAATTTAAAGATATTTTAAATATTCATATTTTTAAAATTATTCAACCTAAATACATAGCTTGAAATTTAGAAATAATAAAAATTTAAAATATCTAAAATCTTAAATTTGTATATATAGCTATCTTAAATTTACAAAATTCTAAAAATCTTTTCATTTTGTAAATCAAATTCCAAAAACTGTAAATTGGGTAAAATATAATATTTAAAACTAAAAATATCATAAAAACATTAATTCGATTTTTAGAACTTAAACTCTAAATCTTTTAGCGTTCCCAAGGTACATATTTTGAAAATTCATATTTGCAAAATTCGAATTTCAATATATTTAATTATTCAAAATTTGACTATGCTAGAATATTGAATATTTAAAATTCTGAATTTATAATGAATTTTGAATTGTTTGTTTTTATTGTGGTTGTACTTTTTAAATTTTACTTTTTTAGTTTTACGATAGTTCTTACATATTTTTGAGTACTTTGTGATTTTTAAGTTTATCGAAATTTTTGCTTAAGTTCAGTAATTCTTCTCCAATTATATAAATCACTAAATTATGAAGTATTGAAGATTAGCGAATTGTTCAGAAAATTTGCTATCCCAAAATTTGAAGTAGATCTATCAGCGATGGGAGCTAAACAATTGTATGTTCGAAACGATGTGGTAGCCATTTGTATTATTGTCAAAAACTACCTTATACTGGCAGATAGTTTAATTTACGAGTACATGGTATATAGTGTTTTATGAGCAATTACTTTCTTATTATACATTTATTTTCAGCTTTAATTGGTTTAATTTCTCCCCTCATTTTTATGATGAACATTCATTGAATTTGAATTGAATTAGGTTACGCTATACCTATACCGAAACGCCGATTATCCTAGCATATAGAAATTTTTTCACGATTGATCGTCACTTGTCCTGGACGCAAAAAAGATTACAATTTGCAACGATGAAATTAAATTTCTTAAATCTTATAAGTAAAGTCACTTTGGGGAAATATGATCATAGCATTCCACTGGACAAACCGTGTTCCTTAACACCCTGTGACAGTTCATGTGTATTTTAACCGTCAATGTACTGCCAAACACACCCCAATTCCCGTAGTCGTAACACTTCACTCGACATGACTCTAGTCACGTCACGTCGCAACAAAAATTATATTCTTGAAGACGATTCAAGCGGGCACGACTTGAATTATAACACTAAAATTGCTTAATATTTACTGAAATTTGACATATATGTCAAAAATCAAAACATTTTAAATTGGGCGTCACCGGTTTCATTTGATGAATCAAGTTTTCAATTTTTGAGTAATTAAAATGAGCAGTGTCGATTTTTATTATTCTGCAGTGATAGTGATATGCCGAAAATGAATATTAGTGTACAACGTTAACAAATATACGGGATCATTCTAATCCACTAGAAATGCCTGATATTCTGTAAATTACGAAACCAATTTATGTTTCGGTTTACAATTTTTATGTTATTTAAAAAAATGTATAAACTTTGTTTAAAGAAATAATAATAAAAAATTTTATGAAATTTATAAACTCGTATTTTTTGTAGTCGATTTTTAAGTGAATTCTATCGTATGAAGTGACTTTAGTCGTAACTAACGACTATGAGAATAGGAAATTTGATGTGACGTGACTATAGTCATGAAATATGACATGGTATACGACACTGGGGATTGTGGTTTATATTTGAAGTAATGTGACAGTAGTCTTGTCGAATGAAGTGACTAGGGGTGTTAAAGAAAATCAAATCGAAAGTACTCAATGAGACAACCCTTGCTCGATTCATATTCATTCAGCATATACCATCGTGTATACAAATATCAATAAATCATCTGTCGAATTGTAGTACAACAGAAAACGGAGAAGATTGCGAGAGTGCGATGTACGAATTCATTATGCAATATCAATAGCTGGATTGATTTTAAAAATCGTACCCTTGGAATTCCGACAGATCATGAAGAGCCATCTAGCATGGAAAATATGAAAAATTGATGTTGAGCATCAAAAATATGAAAAAAGTACTGTAGTCCTGTGTTCTCCGATCTATTGAAACATCTTTATGATTACCTGTTATTGGCCATCGAATAAGTTCCATCTGTCAGCGAATTGTCTATTGAACATTTTAGAGTTCAAGTTTTACATTTTAGAGTTCAAGTTTTATTAGTGATTTAAACTCAGAAAAAATTGATTTTTTATAATAAAATCAAAATATGCCACGTGTATCTATTACAGCCATTAGAGGCTGTTACTTTTTTAGCCAGCTATATAGCTTATTTTTTTGAAACAAATAATATACAATGATAGATGCGCAGTTCTTACTTGAGTTGGGTGTATTTCTTTCTTCGTAAGGTTTTCCTCGGCCCACTTGTTATGTCCTTATATTTTTTCCAAAAGTTTATTTAATTTTAATTATTCTTTTTAACTGTTCAAGTGTATTGATAATAATGATCGTTCAATTTCATGTAGCATACAGAAAACACCGTGGTTTGGGGAAAACAAAATAACATTCAATTTTTCTGGCCTACTAACTTATTTGTATATTTAAATATTTTGTTATTTTGAACAAGTGGCCTCTTAAAAATTTCTATTAAAATTAGAAATTTCATTTAAATATTACTTCAAATATTTAAATATTTTGATGACCTACCAGTTGTGAGGGAATTTAGAAAAAGCAAAGGCAAGCAAATTTTTAATGACTTATCAATGGTTGGTTAACTTAAATATTTTATAGCCTGAAACTATATATCTTAATTGTGATCAGTGACTTTGGTTTAATTCAATTACGGACCATGCGGTGACCTTTACTCAGCTGGTTTAAATTATTTACAAAACTGTGGCTAAAACTGTATAATGAACAAATCGGTTGCCATATTCTCAATTCATCGTTAATTTTCGAAAATTTCAACTTTCTTGGAAAATGAAATGCCGTGCACAGTTGAATTTCGTGTACTTTGTAAAATTGTTTGGTAACTTTAATATTCGTGTTTAAAAAATTTTATTTCCTGGAAGATTCCTCATTAAATTAAAATGTTTAATTAAAAAATCGCACGTTTTAGAAATTAAAAATCATTACCATTAATATCTTGAAATTTTTAAAATTTATTGAAATTATACGATTTGGAGATTTTATTATTAAATTGAAAAATTGCTATCTACGAGTAATATTTATGAATTATTAGAACTTTAATTTTACAATTTTTATTTAAATTTTGCAAATTTTATTATGATATCATGAATTTTAAATTTGAGAAAATTAATTTTTAGATTTAAAATTAAGAAAGGTGATGTCTGAATTTCTGGTATTTTAAAATATTAAGTCAAGTAAGCAGAGTCATTGCGGTTTTCGTTTCGTGGACCAAGTGAAGAAGTTCAAGTTCAAGTCACGATTTGGGTCAACAATTTTTCAATTTAATTTCTTCTTTCAAATTAGTTAAATTCGCCTTCTACTGAAATTTTCTATTTTCTCTATTCAAGTTTTGCAGTAATGAAAGTGTACGGTGAAGTGCTCAAGTAAAGAAAAGTATGGCCCGAATCAAGACTTACACACAGGTCCATGAAACAAAAGACAATGACACTCTGCTTACTTTTTTCCATCGCCGCATTATTTCATTATTGCTAAATTCATTTTTTATACTTACCATTTGGATAAGAAAAACTGAAAAATTTTATTTTGAATTTTTCAGACCTAGTTGGAATAATCTTTTACGGTTACACCATATACACAAAGCTTAGTAAAGACACAAACCTAACATTTCAAATGCAATGAAATTAATTTGTATAAACAAGATATTCAAAAACTTCAAATTATGATTTTAGAAATATCAATTTAACTTCTTCAAATTTTGAACTTCTTGTATGTTATGTACATTTTATAAAAAAATTTAATGTAAAAACGGTGCGGAAAATACTCGGTGCAAAATACAGAAATAATACTGATGCTATATCCAAAGTGCAGTAGAATTTCTATTCTTGCTAAAACTGATATTGCACAATTTTCAAAATAGCTTTAATATAGCATGCGACTTTAAATCATACTTTGAATTCAAACGTGCCTTAAGCCTTATATAATTTACTCACCATATCATTTCGTAAACATTTACTTAGGACAATTAGTTGTCGCATAAATACATTAGAAACTGAAATAAATTTAAGACTCGTTTAAAAAAAACGAGTTTAGCTACAAATTAAAATAAAAAACAACCCTTTATGTACAAGTCACGTGTGCAATTAAAATAAATGCATACTTCCATGTACATATATACTAATATCTATAGCAAAATGGTATTGACTATGCATTATTAATTATTCCACTGAACAATTTTATACGCCATACTGTAACTGTCAAAATATTTACGCCACCAAATTTAATTTGCGTATCACAACCAACCCGAATATCCCCTAGCCAAAATAAATTTTTTGTTGTTGGAGTTCTGAAAGCAAAGCAGTTTTCTACCACATAAATATTAAAATCTAGTATTTCGATTCTTTTTTTGCGTGTTCTTACATCAATCCATCTCACTCAACCATTTAAATTATGTAAGAATTCCCAATTTATTTATTTATATAAATGTATATGTATTCGTTCATTTGTTCATTCCCCCGCTAGTTTTTGTTGTAAATCAATAAAATATAGAAAAAGAAAATTAAAAATCTGTCCACTCACAAATTATTATTATTATTTTATTTTTGTTGTTGTTGTTGAATTCTCTCTCATTTTCTTTGGATTTTCTTTTTTCCTGTTCAATGTTTGTTATTTGAGTTTATATGTGTATATGTATAATATGTATATATACTTTATATTTTTCAACCACCCTTCTCGATTTTGGTTCAATCATCATCATCATCATGATAATAATGATAATCATCGTCCCATCGAAATTACCCCATTTCTACCACTCAATAACATTATTATGATTATATTTATGCCGCATGGTGGATACATACTCGTATATATACATATATATATACATATACGAAAATAAGGGTGGTTTATTATAAATCGTGGTGTTGTTTTCATGTTCTGTGTATTTGTGTCTGATTTGAGGCGCTGGAATGGCTTCAATGTACTATTATATATTTTTCTATCTAATTGGAAAAATAAAAAACAAAAAAACGAAAAAAATGTATACAGAAAAAAAAAAAAAATTCTGCCTCGTTTTTTTTAAGGCGGTGTTTTTATTCATCCCTCTTGTTGCTTTTTTATATTTTGTAGAGTGGATTTTTTATTTTTGTATCTGAGAGTAGAAAAAAATGTATGGTATATAGGAAAAAAAAATTGAGAATAGGAACGAAAGTAACACTGCGATTCGCTAAAGCTCCCTTTTTATGTGTATACAAAAAAAAAAAAATTGAAGTTTTTTGTTGTTGTTTTATTTTATTGTATTGATCAAAATTTGTATTTTTAGGGGTGCGGCTTTTCACTTAATAGACTCCATTTATATTACAATCAACAATAACAACAACAACAGCGGCACAACATCGCTGGTTTTATAGAGAGCGAGCAATAAACGGTAATCGGAAAAAAAAGCGAAAGCATGAAAAAGCACTGTGTCTATACGTATACCGAGTATACATATATTCATTATTGATATGGATTTAATAATACACATAAGTAGATTGAAAATCAATTTAATTTTTCAGCTTTTCATTTAAATACCAAAAACATATGTATATGGTAAAAATTAAAAATAATAATATAGTAATGTTAATAATGATAATAATAATAATAACAACGTTTATATATATACATACATATGTATGTATAAGAAATTAAGCATACATATACGACAATATCGGATTATGCATTAATAATGTATAGTGCCTCACATTAAAAAGAATATACGACTATATGTATACCGGATGGAGCTAGACTATATTATGTAGCTATAGTAGCGACTATTACGAAACCAAATTTCAATCGAATTTCATAAGTTTGACACACGATTTCTGTTCATTCTGTTCCACACCACATACATATGTATTATAAAAATGAGGATGAATATGAAAATTGTTTAGGAAGATCAACAAATCTCAGAATATATGTACATATATGTGTACATGAATGGGAATCGTGCGGACACAATTTATTTTGGTCGATTCGTGTATATAATATACATATATACATTTCGGTCGAGGATATTTTATTGTGTAATGAAATTTAAAAAAAAAGGATGATACGTAATATTTTTTAGATGTTTATTTGAAAGAATTATGTTACTGTGCATCGTGGCCATGTTCCGTGTACTAAATATATCTTTTGTTTAGTTGGTTTACGCATGGTACAATATTCATTACATGGTGTAGAGGCGAATGTCATTTTTGAAACAACTTAAAATTTTGGAAAAGTTGGGTTTAATTTACAGTCTTAAGATGAATTTTAAAAATACCGAACTGTAGTTTACACATAAACTTCTATTGTATACAAGCAATTATAAATAAAACAATCATTTTTTGGGATCAATATGAAAAAACATGTAAACTAACAGAAGTCTGGCTGAATCCTATATATGTATATAGATGTTAAGTTAACGATTTATAAATAAATTCTCTGTCACATCAATCTTAAATTTAATGGTCAAAATTAATCTACAAGTGGACCACAATTTTAAAAATTGTCTGGAAACACTAACATACAAAAAAATTACTGTATATAAATGATTAATATTAAATGCGCTGAAAACTAACAGCGGAAAGTCGACAGACCTGGGGCATCTGCAGCAGGTGGGGAAGCCACTAGTGGTGTCCCGCCTGTTGTTGGTGATTCAGATGTCCAAAGAATCTCGGAAGACGCTCAGGAGACACTATTCCTGGACTAGGAGATATCGAGAGCATTGCGGGACTACGCTGTGCGCTCCTAACGGACGAATCGACGTCAGAGGAACCTGACTCAACAGTGGTGGAGGTAAGCAATATCTAATGCTTAAGATCCTTCAGATTAACCTCCATCACTCTAAAGCCTCCCCGGTGCCCCTTCTGCTAAAAATTGAATCTTAGCCCATTGATGTGGTTCTGGTCCAGGAACCTTGGGTCAATGGTGACCGGGTGCTGGGCCTCAGAACTTCCAAATTTAAAATATTACTTGCGAAGACTGAAGGTAAGATACGTTCCTGCATTCTCGCTAGAAATAATTTGAATATTTTTATACTACTTAATTACAGCAACGCTGATGTAGTGGTGGCTAGCATCGAGATGGATGGGCAAAATCTCTGGCTAATTTCGGCCTACCTACCGTACGAGGAGGAAAATATACCACCAGGTAGGTTGGGCAATGCAATAATGGAGGCTCAAAAATGAAAAGTAGGAGTCATCATGGGCAGTGATGCTAATGCGCATCACTCAATCTGGGGAAGTACAAATATCAACAGGCGAGGTGAGTTACTCCTTGATTTTATTTTAAGTACTAATCTAAATATATGTAATATTGGGTGTAAGCTAACCTTCATTACTAAAAATTGTTATCTCCAGTACGAAGTGGATACAAAACCCACTAGCAAACCCCCTTCAGGAATAGGAGGAAAACTGGGATTGTTTCAGAACCATTCTGGGTAACTCATTACCGGTATCGGTTCCAAACCCTCCTGCATCTACACAGGAGCTTGATGCTCTAGTAACCAAGCAGCAGGCCCTTGGGTAAATCTCGGCCACCCTGGTGGTCGAGAGAACTCCAAGGTACTCGTATGAAATGCCGGAAACTGTTCAAGAAAGCGAGGAACACAAATGTTGCTGCAGATTGGGACTGTTACAAGGAAGTCCTCAAAACCTATAAGTACGAGCTGAGAGCAGCCAAAACGAGGGCCTGGAAACTCTACTGCGGCAATATACAGGAGTCCTCAAAGCCGGCCAGGCTACGCAAAGTACTATGTTCTAGTCCTTCCATCCCGAGTTATCTACAACGACCGGATGGTTCATGGACTACATGTAGTGAGGAATCCTTGGAGCTATTACCAGAAACGCATTTCCCGGAGTGCTCGGTGCTAGCTCCGGAGATACCCATGATAAATTGGGGAGTAGACTCCGTAAGTCATATGGTAAACAGGCGGAGTATCCTTTGGGCACTAAACAGCTTTAAGCCATACAAGTCGGCAGGACTTGATGGCATTATCCCTGAGAATATCCAGCGAACTATTGACTTAACCCTTCCCTGGCTGGAAGTTATCTTCAAAGGCAGCCTAGAACTCTGTCACATTCCTAGAAAGTGGACTGAAGTAAAAATAACATTTATACCTAAGGGGGGAAAAAGCTCTCACTGCTATCCCAAAGACTTTAGGCTCATAAGCTTCTTTTCTGTTGAAAGCACTGGAAAGACAAATAGAGGCTTCCATTACAGGCTCAATCAAGCCTGGCGAGTTGTCGGGATCTCAACACGCATACTGTAAGGGAGGATCGGTGGAAACAGCTCTCCACTCCCTTATAGGCCCGATTGAGAAATCCCTCGAATATCAGGAATATTCAATGGTAACCTTCTTAGATATAGAGGGGGCCTTAGTAACGTCAGTCCGGGGGCAATTACTCGGGCCCTTGCGTGTCTGGGCGTAGACGGATCACTCAGAGGCTGGATAGATCAAATGGTTAGAGGCAGGACCGTGACAGCTTATCTGGGTGGGACGTCTGCCGGCAGATACGTGAGAAGCGGGACACCTCAAGGTGGGGTTCTATCCCCCCTTCTTTGGAACTTGTCATAAATCACCTGTTACTAAACCTGGAAGGGCTTCAAGGTGGTTGCTTACGCGGTTGACGTTGCTATTGCGGTCTTCGGTAAATATCCTAGTACGCTAAGTGAGCGCATGCAGTGCGCACTTGACCACCTCTCTGAGTGGAACCCACAGAAAACGGAGCTGGTCCTCTTTACCAGGAGGCACAAACTTCCTCAGTGTGACCCGCCAACATTAAATGGTACTCGGTTGATCTATACGGATATAGCGAAATACCTCGGACTACTTTTGGACAGCAAGCTAATCTGGAAACCAAACATCGTAGCGGGAGTAAAGAAAGCGACTATAGCGCTCTACTCCTGCAAAAATGCCATTGGAAAGAGATGGGGTATGGAGCTCCACATAGTACACTGGCTCTACGTCTCAGTGGTTAAACCTATACTGCTGTATGGGGTTGTCGTCTGGTGGCCAGCGTTAAAAATTATGGCCAACCTTAAACTATTGATGAAAGTCCAAAAAACGGCCTGCTTGTGTATAAGTTTGGCTCTCAGGAGCACACCTACTAAAGCTCTGGAGATTCTCTTTTATCTTACTCCCTTGGATATTGCGACCGAGCAGCTTGCACAGCCATTCGGCTCAAATCCATATTTATGTGAACCTGTAACAATGCAGGGCACTCATCTATTCTATGCAACAGGGGTATTCCGGACAGCTTGGCTGCTAATAAATCGCTACAATCATACTCCCTGACGTCGAAGGTAGCCCAGAACTGTCTGGCATCTTTAAATGAGATGGCTGATCAGTTCAACATCCGCTTGACGTGGGTGCCAGGGCATTTCAATATCGCAGGGAATGTAAAGGCAGATGAGTTGGCCCGTAAGGATATAGCACGCCTAATAATCTAAAGCAGGCGGAATATAAAGATAACGCTTGCTTCATGTAACTGCTGCTTCAGGAAGAAGCTATAAAAGAAACGAACGTCAGATGGTCTGACGCCAGTTCGTGTGTAATAACCAGGCAGATCTGGCCTGGACTTGACCGGTCCAGATCAGGCCAACTGATATCTCTTCAACGGCACCATGTTGGTATGGTCGTGGGAGCTATAACGGGACATCGTCTGATTGGGATACATGCGAGCAGACTGGGTCTGCCAGCCCACGATTTCTGCCGCGGTTGTGGTGGATGAGGAAGAGGAGGAAAATGTGCTCCATCTGCTCTGCACCTGTCCTAGTCTAGCGTACAGCAGAACAAGCTTTATGGGAACTTCCCATTTGAACGACCTCACGGATCTTAGTAAGATCGAGATCCAGGACTTTAAACGCTTCTTGGTAAGCTCAGTATGGTTTAGCGAGTGAAGAGGAGGAAACTCGAATGTGGGACAGCTACGGACAGAAATTTTGTGTCTATGCTAGTCCTTTAGGACGGCCACCCTTACCTAACCTAACCTAACAGCGGAGAGTTAGGAGAGCTTTTAGCCCCAGAATAAGAAGAGAATTCAAATTAAAACTAAAATAAATTCAAACTTGTTGTCTGGCAAAATAATGCGTATACCAATTTAAGCAAATGGTATAATTATGCGTACTGTATGACATCAAAACAATTCAGATTTTGTTTAAAATTAATTATCTGAATCTTCATTTTAGACCAACATTTTAGAACCACCATTTTAATTGTAAAAATCAAATATTCTATATATTTAAAATTTTTAAAATTCCAGTTCAAATGCTAAATTTTATAAATCTAAATCTAAGAAATTACATAAACAATTTTTGAATCATGTAAATCTATTTTTGCAGAGATTCTGAGGCTCATTTTAAAATTAGTTTCACGAGTCCAATGATTCTATTATACTCTATATAGATTTTAAACTGCTATATAGTTAAGATATTGTTTAATTTTATAAAAGTTCTAAATTATAAAAACTAACTTGCACGAATTATGAGAACGTCCAATTTCATACTCGTATTACTAATATTGAGAAGCTTCTTTCTAGAAAATATTTTAGATTCGAAATTATAAAAATAAAAGTAAAATGAATTCAACAATTCTATGTTTCCAGAAACAATTCTATGTTTATGAAAATTCCAGAAACAAAATTCTAAATTTTTAGGCCTTCGAAATTCCGATACTCTAAACTAAATATTTATTTCAAAATTCCAAAACCAAAATTAAATCACTTTTAACTTCAACATTTATTTGATAAATTCTTTGAGGTTAAGAATTATTATAGCCGGATTTTGAAATTAATTTTTGAAAATTCGTATTCTATAGAATTTATATTCTTGCATTAAAGTTTCCACCTAAATGAATTGCCATCCATAACATATTTGAATATTTCAATATTTTTTTCGTAATAGCGAGTATATAAACTTACTACTTAATGTAGCTGTGCGTTTGCTTTAATTATAACTGCACTCCCACCTACACTCTATATAGCCTCTGAACTTAATGTAGGATTGTCTTGTGAAAAAAGTTTCTGCGATGACGTTGATGTTGATGCATGCATTCCATAACGTAATTTTTAGGCTGTTAGACATTTAACTTTGATTTGGGGACAGCTGTTTTATTACTGTTCTCTAATTTTTCAACTCTTTCGTTAATGGACAGTAATTAAAATTGAGTTAATATCATCATTTTGTGAATTTACGATTTTCTGATTGGTACCACACACGAGTTACCTTACTATTAATATTATGGACGACAACTTCCTGGTTGATTGTTCGTTGATGTATATAATTTTTGATTTGCTCATATTTGTATCTTTAATTTTTTGCATTTCTTTGGCTACCGTGCAACCTCTGTAACTTGCTGGGTCAGCTTCTCAGCAGTGTATACATTTAGTTGCTTCATTTTCGGTTTTCAAATATTCGTGTGTTAAGTGCTTTTCAGCATATTTTACGCATCTAGGTTGTTTCTAACATATGTTTATAACATATGTATCAGTTTATCAACTCTTTGTTTTAAGTAGTTCGTAACACTTTCTGGCTCGCAAGAATGATACAGATTTTTAACCATTATTTTAATGAATCTTGTTTGCTTGTCTATATATGCTTGCCATACACAGGAACCCTCACCTAACATTCTAGTTACTTCTCTATACTTGACTCCGTCTTTAACGTTTAGTTTGGCTGATTCGCCATCAAGCAGCTTCATTTGGAAGCTATCTTCTGGAATCCATGTTGCTAATATATTAAAAACCCCTTCATAGGATTTTATTCCTTCAATTACTATTGGAGGTGGAGCAGCGGTTGCTTCCTAATTTTTAGTTGCTCTTGGTTAACTGCTGATTTATTTGTATTTGTATAAGATGGTGTAGGCCTGACTAGACTTCGTTTTTTAGGCCTGACTAGATTTCCTTAGCTAATTGCTCTTCCAACGCAGAATAAATCTCTAGTTTAAGCTTTTCGTTTCTACTTTCATTCTCCATATTGTTTTGAGTTTTTTGTTTATGTGTTAGGATGTAGATTTGTTGTTATAGTTGACTGATAAGAAATATTTAAAAAATAAAATTTTAACAGGAAAACAAATTTTTCGATTAACTGGTCTGGTTCACTTTGTAAACAAACAAAACTTAATTTGAGTTTCTTTCAACATTTAAATTTTTAACAATTTTTTTAACTAATTCACAAATTGCCTAATATTCGTGAACGATTAATAGTTCCCAATGCCAAGATACTTTGATAATTTACAATTTTACAATTTCTACTACAGTAGTTTGTTATATACGAATTCAAATTATAGGGTTAACCAATAGGAAGTACAGGATGCAATTACTTAAATAATTACCAATTGAATTTACGATTTTTTGAAATCTATAGTTTCCATTAAGTGCATAAGTTCAAATATAGTATCCTCCAAATGGCTTGTTTGCATGATTTTGGAGTCCACGCTTACGTTTGACCGTACTTACAATTGAAGTTCACTTTCTCATAGAAATATACCCCAGCGTTAAATAATATAGAATTTTTATAGGGGGATCCGGATGCGGAGCAATTATGCGCAAACAGGAATTTATTATGAATATTTTTAAAAGACGAGTCGTCACATTGTAAATTGTATCTTTTACTAAAATTATCATAGCAAACGTGTTGCCTTAACGGGACAATAAATTAAATAATTAGATACCCATTCGTCTTGTTTTCAAGAAGATTATGAAACAATTGCCGGTACACATCTAGAAAAGAGATCGCAGGTGGTTGATATAACACTGCGAGTTAAACAAGCATGAAATCACCATACTTTAGGTACCATCACTATGATATTGCTGGTGGTTTTTTAGTGTGAATTCGTATATGTATTGCCATAGGTCTTGATAGAAGCTTGACTGGGTGACACCCAGCAAAGTTAAATGATTTTAAATGAAAACACTATTTATTTATTGGGCTCTTTATATTCTAGCTTGGGCAAATTCGAGAGTGCATCATCACACAGTGAAAGTTGTATTTTAACCTGTGAGCAGATATAATACAACGAGTAAGAATTACCGATAGCTTTTGCTTGGTTATCAATGGACACTTTCACGAATTAAAATTGCAAAGTGATCGGGTGCCTGCTTCAAGAAACCCCCATATGAATATTGTTGGGCCCGTTTTTATAACAAATTTTAAAGTGATCCGACATCAGTGTCAAGATCTCCCATGAATGTATTTTTGTGGAAATTAAAAACGTAACCTAAATTTGTATTTATCTGTTTTTCACGATATCATACATTCAACGAAATATAAACAACTGTCGATAAAGAAGTTTTCAAAATAAAATGGTTAGAGTGTGTAAGTATGTATACATAATTTATAATTTTAAAATCTGTAAACCGTAAATTTTTAATTCTGGTAACATCGAAAAATTGTATGATGTCTTCTGGTAAAGTAATATAGAATTTCGCTATACAATTCTACCATTCTCGTGGAATGTCGTACTGAGCGTGGCCAACTGTTTATCACAATTTCTTGTTGTTTTTATATCATCATTTGAAAGTGATCGGTATACGGGTTCAGTGATTTGTCCCCGGGAGTCTAGTACCGAGAGGCTTTCATGAAAAAAAAATTAAAATGGATGTTGTTCGATAATTTATATTTTGTTGGTTTTAATCTATTTAAATGTTTAACTGACCCGACCCCGAGAAAATTATACGTTCGATTATTTTTTCTTCTTTTCCTATCGTTTTTTTATCGACTTTTTTTACGCTGTAAACTTTCGGTTAACCTTACCTGCTTCCAAACGTCTATCTTTTTTTCAATTTTTTTTTTTTAAAACTGGTTCACACTGAGCGAGATCAATCCACATTACTGAAAATGTAATTTTCCCGACTGAATTATGATTTGAATATCAAATAGCATTACACTTAAATAAAATTTTTTAAACTTTAAATTTTTTTTTAGTTTTATTTATTTTATTTATGGTGACGAACACTATTCTCCGAATATTAGGTATATAGTGTTGTAGCTGTAGAGCATCTGATAAACAAACACCCAAGAACAATGAAACATTTTTTCCGGAAAAAACCAGAATGTTGATTTAATGCCTTTTAACGAGAAAATCAAAAAAATATTTTTTTTATGTAAATTCTACATGATTTGGAATGGATTATATAAGAAATTATATTCAAGAATAATAAAATAAGTATTTTTACAGTTTTTTGCATTTTTATTATGTCAATGTCAAGATTATTGTCATATACGTTTTATATATATGTTTTATATTTACACAGGTATAGAATCGTAATGAAATGAAAAGTTGTCTTGACGTAAATGGTGGTGGTGGTGGTGGTTGAATGAAACTTTTATGATTTTATTATGATTTGGTTGCTTGTTTTTGAAATGTGGGACTTTCAGTTTTTATATTTAAATACAATACAATTTTTTGGATGGTAAGTAAATCTTAGTTGAAGAGTTACCTCGAATTTTTTGTACACGAATGAATTGCTAAGCTTCTTATGTTTTTCTGATACTGTATTTGTATTGATATTTGAACCAAAAATACTTTCTAACATTTGATAGAAGATTTTATAATATTATTGTGCGGTGGACGATTATGTATATAAATGATTCATATCTTTATTATTATTTACCACATCGTTTCCTGAAACTCTCACTATAATATGTACATTGTACATATGTATATACATATATACATATATGCACGTATGGTTAAGTAACTAGTAAATGTGGAGTTTGCATATTTATATCCGAAGCCTGGAGTTTATTTATTTAAACATAAAAAAAAATTATATTAATATAAAATATAAACATATATTTTTATGTTTGTATTATTTTTTAAATTTTATTGCCATTTTATGTAATTTTTTATATTACTTTTAGCGGTGGATGACGGTTTGCTACTTGTATTTTACAGGGTATGTCGCAATGAAATATCTACTAATAATAATTAATAGAAAATTTTAATTTTAATTGTTTTTTTTATGTAGATAATAAATTTGTACAAGAACCATATCTTTGTTTGTGTTGTGGTGTACACCAAGTGTTTTAAAACTTAACCACAAATTATTCTACATACATATATGGATAGTGCTACCTCTGTATATCTCTTAAAGGTAATAACACTATAAAATTTATGTTGTGGTCAGATGTTAAATTTTACATTAATTACTCCATAGTGCACATACGTTGATTTGATTTGTAATAGTGAAAAATAGAATTAAGTTTAATTTTTACTCAATTCAGAGGATTATGAACTCAAAACTTATTGGCCGAAACACGTATCGATTAAATTTAATAGAAATAACATTATGAAATTATTCATTTGCGATGCCATATTATAGTTCGATTATTATGCTATATAAAAACAACTAAGTTAACTCAGTGCTATCGATGTTAACAATTCTGAATGAAATGATAAGTGCACTGTATGAATTGTGGATGAAGTTGTTGGCTTTGCACGACTTGTTGAGCTATTATTTGTGTGCCACTCAACTAGCACAATATTTCCAAATAATAAAACAACTTTGTTCTTTAAAGTTTATAATGCTTTGTTTCGAAATTTTTAATATATATTTTATTTATTATGTATATACAAGAAAATAAATGAGAGAAGATAAGTGCATGTATGATTGTATGTATATATATATACATACATAAATCTAAAGAATACAAGGTGTAAAAGTGAAGGCCATACCGCCAACTTATAAAGTATCAATATTCAATTATTAATATTATTTCTATTTACAAATTTCAAAGGATTTAAAAACAAGATAATTAATCTCTCACTTCAAATTCAATTCTTGAACAAAACTATATATAGCACGGCTCTTGTCTCAGACCATGTATGTGTTAGATTTCAAGTTTTCTATGAGGGTACTTCGACTTAATCGAAATCTGGTAGTTACAACTATAAATACGCCGACTGGAAACATTTAAATGATTTAGAGAGTATATTATAATTAAACTGGGTTTAAGTTAACATAATTAACAATAATAATAATAATAACAGTGTTAAAGGCCATTACTGGCCCCTTACTGAATCAACAATCTGGCTCCAACGGTTTCGATCCTGAGCTTGGTCTTCATACTGTCTTAGACAATCTGAAGAGGCCAAGTCGTTCTCTACATCGTGGAGCCATCGTCGCCTGCAACGACCTCTGCGCCTACCATATGGTGGCTCTCCTTTCAGAGATCGCTGCACAATTCGTTCCGGATCAGCACGCAGAACGTGACCGAGCCAGCGTACTCGCTGAGATCTAACTTCATGTACAATATCGGGGATCTTCATCAGATCTCTGATCTCGAAATTGTACAGAGCTCGGTATGTACCATCTATTTCACGTTTAGGGCCGTAAATCACACGCATGATTCTTCTCTCAAATGTAAGGAGCCATCTCTCGTACTCATCCGTCAGCGCCCAACTTTCACATCCAAACATAACAACGGGCCTGATCAACGCTTTGTAAAGCTTCAGCTTCACGGCACTTGATAAGTGTTTAGATTTTAGCAGTGGCCTTAGAGGATACAAAGAACGACTGCCAGCTGCCAGCCGCACTTTAATATCCTCACCCACACTGTTATCGTGAGTGATAAGAGAGCCCAAATATTTGAACCTCCTCACTCCCTCAAACGTGTGGTGGCCACTACTAAAATCTGGTGTGCCATTGTCTCTAAAACCAGAGATCAGGTATTTCGTTTTGGACTCATTGATCTGGAGTCCAACAGAAGCTGAAAACTCTACAAGCGGATCAAGTATTTCTTTCACTCCGTTGTTATTCAGTCCAATCACGCATATGTCATCTGCATATGCAAGCACTTGATTGGACTGGCGATATAAGATGTTACGCTGAGGTGTTTCAGTTTTACGAAAGATGTACTCCAACATGAGATTAAAGAGTATCGGGGACAGAGCATCTCCCTGCCGAACACCCGAGTTAACTGCAAAAATTGTCGATAGCCTGTTCTCAACTTTAACACAGCATTGAGACTGCGTCACTGTCATCCTACACAGTCGTACCAATTTTGTCGGCATTCCTAGGTATTCCAGGGCAGACCACAAACTCTCTCGATTGATCGAGTCGTAGGCCTGCCGGAAATCCAGGAAAACCTGATGTACGGAGATGGATGTCTCATAATATTTAGATAGAATCATCCGCAGCGAAAAGACCTGATCAGTGACTGATCGATTCGGACGAAATCCTCCCTGATAGTCACCAACCAAGCCTTCCGCCAGAGGAGTGATTCTATCCAATAAAATGTATGACAGTAACTTGTATGCTGTGCAAAGGAGAGCTATACCGCGATAATTCTCACACTTCAAGCGGTCTCCCTTCTTGAAAATGGGGCATATCGCGGCCACTTTCCATTCATCAGGCATAACTTCGGTTCGCCATACTAATCGAATAAGGTCGAAAAGACAGTTCCACAAAGTATCCCCTCCGAATATCAAGAGCTCCGAATTAATGCAGTCCACTCCAGGTGAGCGGTTTCGTTTCATTCTCTGCATGGCCTTAGTGAATTCCTCATGGGATGGCTCCTCAGTGCAAATCTCCGCAGACTGTTCTAGAGGTGGCTCAACAACAGTCTGTGATGCATGATGAACATCAAGCAGCTCAGTAAAGTGTCCACTCCATGCGTCAAGTACTGCGTCGATGTTGACACAGAGGTTTCCATCCCGGTCCCGAATGGCGGTTGACGAAGGCCTGAAAGTATGGTGCAATCCAGTAATTCCTTTAAAGAAATTACGTGAACTACGCTCATTGCTGAGTTGTTGTACTTTCAGAACCTCGGCCTTCCACCATTCTCGCTTCTTCCGTCTACAAATCCGCTTAGCTGCCCTTCTTGCAAGAGCTGCCTTGTTTTTCCTTGCGATTGTGAGACGTTGTTGCACTTCATTATGGGCTATATTTTGTTGCTCAACTGCAAGACGACACTCGTCATCAAACCAATCATTCTTGGGTCTGACTTTCACTATACCTAAAGTCTGTTGAGCAGCACTGACAACCGAAGTTTTCAGTACCTCCCAGACAGAGTTCACGCAGTCAGACTGGTAATTAGCTCCCTCAATGTTGTCGCTGACAAGATCCTGATATCATTTCTTTTGATCTTCATTTATCAGACCTTCACAGTCGAAACGTTCCATCCGTTTCGCTGTGTTCCCCGACCTGTACGAAAACTTCCACCGTAGCTTTGCAGCGACCAAATAATGATCGCTGCCTACGTATTTGGTTGCTGACCGATAAGTTCTCACATCCTGCACAACCCGAGCTCGCCCTTTTGAAATTAACACGTGGTCAATTTGGCTCCGGGATGTTTTGCGAGGATGTGTCCATGTCTCTAGGTGTATCTGTTTGTGAGGGAAGAATGTGCTTGCTACTCTAAGATCATGAGCAATAGCAAAGTACATCATTCTCTCACCATTATCGGTCGCAGTTTCGTGTCGGGAGTACGGACCTATGTTTTCACACAAGTCGGCCTGATTTCTGCCAGCTCTAGCATTAAAGTCCCCAATTACCATTCTAACATCGTGTTCGGGTATAGATCCCATCAGATCGTCCAAGTCATTGTAAAATGAGTCTTTATCTTGGGGCTGGCTGACTTCTGTGGGCGCATGTACACAAATTATCGACAGGTTGGCTAACTTCATGCGCAGGCGAAGCATACACAATCGGTTATTGACTGCTTGAAAATCCAAAACAGCCTTCTTTACCTGCGGCCCAAGAAGAAATCCAGCTCCAAGATTTCCGAGGTCATCTCCACTGTAGAACAACGTATAGCCCTGGGACACATGGTCTCCACTTTGAGGCCAGCGAGTTTCTTGAAGAGCAACGAGTTCTAGCCGATACTCTTTCATGCACGTGATTAGACCCTCCAACGCTCCTGGTTTTCTAAGTGATTGCACGTTCCACGTGCCGATCCTCAATCTCGTATCCGGGTACTTGAGCGGGGGTCCGGTGTTGTTTTGGCGGTATCCATTTTTCTTTTTGTTGATTTTATAAACAGTTGATTTTTTTACGGATGCGGGTCGTCAGCCCAGCGATCCAACCGTTTAGTCGCCTCCTACGACAAGCAAAGGATACTGTGGTGGTATTCTTGGGAAACATGTTCGTGCAATTTAGATTTACGAGACATGTGAGTGCCCCCCGACCACAGGGGCCACAACATAATTAACAAACAACTTTTAATAAACTTGAATTTAAAGATGTTACAGATTTTGTTCATATGGTGCTTAAGAAAAAAATGGGATTCGAATTTAAATTTAGTTACCAGAATAATTCGAATATTCATAAGAATTCCAGTAAATTGAAGCCTCACAAAAACATGTAAATCTCATACATCTGAAGTGCTAGATGCAAAATATCTTACTAAAAAATTGTAGATATAGTCTCACTGTTAGCTTTGGTAACATTTTGATGTCTACATTTGGATATATGTATGTACATATATTTTTTGGTTGGTGTCTTCGCTTTTTGTTGTTGATAAAATTTATTTTTCATAAAATATGTCAGACTATTCTACATTTTAAAATATCTCGAAAGTAGATCTCAGTGTGCTATGGAAATTGTATATTTTGGTAGTAAATATTTGGGCGAATTTTTCACAAAAGCCTACTGCATAATCGTCATAAATGTACCAAGAAATCTGTGTAATTTGAGCTTAGATGTATAACTTTAGGGGAATTTATATCAAATGGGATCTGTACTATACAAAAGCATACTGAGATTTTGTTGTTTAATGATTATTAAAGTACTAACCTTACAAAAAATATAGGCAACTATTGGCAACTCGCCATGTGTTTTGGCGGCCAATTTGAATTATTTAAATATAGTTTAAAATATGTGTGCTGATGTTGACCCAGTTTTAGTTAGTAAGCCCCGACGAATAGTGTAAAACTCACTTTACCAGTTGTCAATAAAACCAACCACGCCAATACAAAGTGAACTTTTGATCATTAAAAAAGAATTGAGCTCAGACGATTTAACAACGTCAATCGAAATAACGCAAATAATTTAGACTCTACTAATGTGTAGTGATCAAAAGTTTTTATAATATGTACATAAAATTGTAGTTTACAAAATATAGCTTATTGATAAAACGAATGAGTTTTACGCTATATCTCCCAGCACTCACGAACCGACTATAATAAATCAAATTACTTCTAACAGACATCAATACAAAATAAAAATTACCAAAATTGCAAAAATAAATCACAAAAACTTTTCTGTTATAATTTTCAATTTTTCAAATTACTGTAGTACTGTAAAACCTCGATATAAAAGACCCCGATAAAACGGACTTCGGATAAACCGGGAAAACATATTTGGCATATTTTTCAAAATTTTGTATTTGGTTTCAATGTTTTCAATATTTTTGTGTATTTATTACAACTTTTGTGAAAATAAAACAATAAAACGAAAATTTGTCTGTGTAGCTTTTTGTGCTTAGTCTTCATTTACATGGTTGTTTTCGTCGTTGTTTTCGAGTATAGTTTTCGACTTATCGTGGGCAACAACAAAAACTTAACTGATCGCTTTTCGGTTGTAGCATCCATGTTTGTTGTGATGTCAATGTGTCAATATGCAATTGAAAAATATTTGCGACACTGACAGATTGTATTTATAAACAAAAAAATATCGATGTATCGATAAGTTACATTTAGTTATTAAATTAAACTACCAAAAAGAATTAAATATAGTAAAATCAATTTTTATTATTAAATATATCAATTTAAATTTATAATTATAATAAATATAAAAAAAATTAAAAATATATTTAAACAATCGCTAAGTTATTTTTCGAAAACAACCAAAAAGATGTATGGGGGACATATTTCTGTTGTTTTCGAGTGTTGTTTTGGGTACACTGTCAATGTACATATTCAATATTTTTACGGTGTAAACGATCAATTTTTCTATGGGAAAAACAACAACAAAAACTAAAACTGAAAAACAACACTCGAAAACAACGACGAAAACAACCATGTAAATGAAGACTTATTTTTAATTACAAATTATAACTTTACTTATGGTAAAAGCAGATAAACTAACATATAGTTTGCTATTTTTTAATATTAGCATCCGGAAAACCTATATTGTGTTATATAACAGACATTTGGCTTTAACGGACAGATCTATATCACATTATATAAGTCCGAATTAGTCCGTTATATCGATGCGCACCTTGCATCAATGCTAGACCGTTTTTCGCGTGTTTTTCATTATGTTAGTGCATGGCAAGGTCGCCTACAATTTTTTTATAAAATTTCATTTAGGTAATTTATCAATAATAATAACAAAATTGACGAGCTTGAATTAGAGACATGGCCGCAGAACCTAGGTTTACGTGTTACAATAAACAGCAAACCAATAAATCAAAAGCTTCTTCCACACTGCCATATTTGTAGGCAAATAAAAAACTATTGATAAATTGTAAACACTATCTTAGAATTAAAATCTAACTTCATCAGAAATGGTTAAAAATGGCCTATAGTTCTCTTCCAAAGTTTTACCCAAAAACCATTTTAAAATATAATTTGCATTCAACATTTCGAAGATTATCGAAATGATTATAGTTTTATTCGAGTTATGTATTTTAGAACTTTATCCAAAATCTGTTATCGTGAGTGATAAGAGAGCCCAAATATTTGAACCTCCTCACTCCCTCAAACGTGTGGTGGCCACTACTAAAATCTGGTGTGCCATTGTCTCTAAAACCAGAGATCAGGTATTTCGTTTTGGACTCATTGATCTGGAGTCCAACAGAAGCTGAAAACTCTACAAGCGGATCAAGTATTTCTTTCACTCCGTTGTTATTCAGTCCAATCACGCATATGTCATCTGCATATGCAAGCACTTGATTGGACTGGCGATATAAGATGTTACGCTGAGGTGTTTCAGTTTTACGAAAGATGTACTCCAACATGAGATTAAAGAGTATCGGGGACAGAGCATCTCCCTGCCGAACACCCGAGTTAACTGCAAAAATTGTCGATAGCCTGTTCTCAACTTTAACACAGCATTGAGACTGCGTCACTGTCATCCTACACAGTCGTACCAATTTTGTTGGCATTCCTAGGTATTCCAGGGCAGACCACAAACTCTCTCGATTGATCGAGTCGTAGGCCTGCCGGAAATCCAGGAAAACCTGATGTACGGAGATGGATGTCTCATAATATTTAGATAGAATCATCCGCAGCGAAAAGACCTGATCAGTGACTGATCGATTCGGACGAAATCCTCCCTGATAGTCACCAACCAAGCCTTCCGCCAGAGGAGTGATTCTATCCAATAAAATGTATGACAGTAACTTGTATGCTGTGCAAAGGAGAGCTATACCGCGATAATTCTCACACTTCAAGCGGTCTCCCTTCTTGAAAATGGGGCATATCGCGGCCACTTTCCATTCATCAGGCATAACTTCGGTTCGCCATACTAATCGAATAAGGTCGAAAAGACAGTTCCACAAAGTATCCCCTCCGAATATCAAGAGCTCCGAATTAATGCAGTCCACTCCAGGTGAGCGGTTTCGTTTCATTCTCTGCATGGCCTTAGTGAATTCCTCATGGGATGGCTCCTCAGTGCAAATCTCCGCAGACTGTTCTAGAGGTGGCTCAACAACAGTCTGTGATGCATGATGAACATCAAGCAGCTCAGTAAAGTGTCCACTCCATGCGTCAAGTACTGCGTCGATGTTGACACAGAGGTTTCCATCCCGGTCCCGAATGGCGGTTGACGAAGGCCTGAAAGTATGGTGCAATCCAGTAATTCCTTTAAAGAAATTACGTGAACTACGCTCATTGCTGAGTTGTTGTACTTTCAGAACCTCGGCCTTCCACCATTCTCGCTTCTTCCGTCTACAAATCCGCTTAGCTGCCCTTCTTGCAAGAGCTGCCTTGTTTTTCCTTGCGATTGTGAGACGTTGTTGCACTTCATTATGGGCTATATTTTGTTGCTCAACTGCAAGACGACACTCGTCATCAAACCAATCATTCTTGGGTCTGACTTTCACTATACCTAAAGTCTGTTGAGCAGCACTGACAACCGAAGTTTTCAGTACCTCCCAGACAGAGTTCACGCAGTCAGACTGGTAATTAGCTCCCTCAATGTTGTCGCTGACAAGATCCTGATATCGTTTCTTTTGATCTTCATTTATCAGACCTTCACAGTCGAAACGTTCCATCCGTTTCGCTGTGTTCCCCGACCTGTACGAAAACTTCCACCGTAGCTTTGCAGCGACCAAATAATGATCGCTGCCTACGTATTTGGTTGCTGACCGATAAGTTCTCACATCCTGCACAACCCGAGCTCGCCCTTTTGAAATTAACACGTGGTCAATTTGGCTCCGGGATGTTTTGCGAGGATGTGTCCATGTCTCTAGGTGTATCTGTTTGTGAGGGAAGAATGTGCTTGCTACTCTAAGATCATGAGCAATAGCAAAGTACATCATTCTCTCACCATTATCGGTCGCAGTTTCGTGTCGGGAGTACGGACCTATGTTTTCACACAAGTCGGCCTGATTTCTGCCAGCTCTAGCATTAAAGTCCCCAATTACCATTCTAACATCGTGTTCGGGTATAGATCCCATCAGATCGTCCAAGTCATTGTAAAATGAGTCTTTATCTTGGGGCTGGCTGACTTCTGTGGGCGCATGTACACAAATTATCGACAGGTTGGCTAACTTCATGCGCAGGCGAAGCATACACAATCGGTTATTGACTGCTTGAAAATCCAAAACAGCCTTCTTTACCTGCGGCCCAAGAAGAAATCCAGCTCCAAGATTTCCGAGGTCATCTCCACTGTAGAACAACGTATAGCCCTGGGACACATGGTCTCCACTTTGAGGCCAGCGAGTTTCTTGAAGAGCAACGAGTTCTAGCCGATACTCTTTCATGCACGTGATTAGACCCTCCAACGCTCCTGGTTTTCTAAGTGATTGCACGTTCCACGTGCCGATCCTCAATCTCGTATCCGGGTACTTGAGCGGGGGTCCGGTGTTGTTTTGGCGGTATCCATTTTTCTTTTTGTTGATTTTATAAACAGTTGATTTTTTTACGGATGCGGGTCGTCAGCCCAGCGATCCAACCGTTTAGTCGCCTCCTACGACAAGCAAAGGATACTGTGGTGGTATTCTTGGGAAACATGTTCGTGCAATTTAGATTTACGAGACATGTGAGTGCCCCCCGACCACAGGGGCCACAACATAATTAACAAACAACTTTTAATAAACTTGAATTTAAAGATGTTACAGATTTTGTTCATATGGTGCTTAAGAAAAAAATGGGATTCGAATTTAAATTTAGTTACCAGAATAATTCGAATATTCATAAGAATTCCAGTAAATTGAAGCCTCACAAAAACATGTAAATCTCATACATCTGAAGTGCTAGATGCAAAATATCTTACTAAAAAATTGTAGATATAGTCTCACTGTTAGCTTTGGTAACATTTTGATGTCTACATTTGGATATATGTATGTACATATATTTTTTGGTTGGTGTCTTCGCTTTTTGTTGTTGATAAAATTTATTTTTCATAAAATATGTCAGACTATTCTACATTTTAAAATATCTCGAAAGTAGATCTCAGTGTGCTATGGAAATTGTATATTTTGGTAGTAAATATTTGGGCGAATTTTTCACAAAAGCCTACTGCATAATCGTCATAAATGTACCAAGAAATCTGTGTAATTTGAGCTTAGATGTATAACTTTAGGGGAATTTATATCAAATGGGATCTGTACTATACAAAAGCATACTGAGATTTTGTTGTTTAATGATTATTAAAGTACTAACCTTACAAAAAATATAGGCAACTATTGGCAACTCGCCATGTGTTTTGGCGGCCAATTTGAATTATTTAAATATAGTTTAAAATATGTGTGCTGATGTTGACCCAGTTTTAGTTAGTAAGCCCCGACGAATAGTGTAAAACTCACTTTACCAGTTGTCAATAAAACCAACCACGCCAATACAAAGTGAACTTTTGATCATTAAAAAAGAATTGAGCTCAGACGATTTAACAACGTCAATCGAAATAACGCAAATAATTTAGACTCTACTAATGTGTAGTGATCAAAAGTTTTTATAATATGTACATAAAATTGTAGTTTACAAAATATAGCTTATTGATAAAACGAATGAGTTTTACGCTATATCTCCCAGCACTCACGAACCGACTATAATAAATCAAATTACTTCTAACAGACATCAATACAAAATAAAAATTACCAAAATTGCAAAAATAAATCACAAAAACTTTTCTGTTATAATTTTCAATTTTTCAAATTACTGTAGTACTGTAAAACCTCGATATAAAAGACCCCGATAAAACGGACTTCGGATAAACCGGGAAAACATATTTGGCATATTTTTCAAAATTTTGTATTTGGTTTCAATGTTTTCAATATTTTTGTGTATTTATTACAACTTTTGTGAAAATAAAACAATAAAACGAAAATTTGTCTGTGTAGCTTTTTGTGCTTAGTCTTCATTTACATGGTTGTTTTCGTCGTTGTTTTCGAGTATAGTTTTCGACTTATCGTGGGCAACAACAAAAACTTAACTGATCGCTTTTCGGTTGTAGCATCCATGTTTGTTGTGATGTCAATGTGTCAATATGCAATTGAAAAATATTTGCGACACTGACAGATTGTATTTATAAACAAAAAAATATCGATGTATCGATAAGTTACATTTAGTTATTAAATTAAACTACCAAAAAGAATTAAATATAGTAAAATCAATTTTTATTATTAAATATATCAATTTAAATTTATAATTATAATAAATATAAAAAAAATTAAAAATATATTTAAACAATCGCTAAGTTATTTTTCGAAAACAACCAAAAAGATGTATGGGGGACATATTTCTGTTGTTTTCGAGTGTTGTTTTGGGTACACTGTCAATGTACATATTCAATATTTTTACGGTGTAAACGATCAATTTTTCTATGGGAAAAACAACAACAAAAACTAAAACTGAAAAACAACACTCGAAAACAACGACGAAAACAACCATGTAAATGAAGACTTATTTTTAATTACAAATTATAACTTTACTTATGGTAAAAGCAGATAAACTAACATATAGTTTGCTATTTTTTAATATTAGCATCCGGAAAACCTATATTGTGTTATATAACAGACATTTGGCTTTAACGGACAGATCTATATCACATTATATAAGTCCGAATTAGTCCGTTATATCGATGCGCACCTTGCATCAATGCTAGACCGTTTTTCGCGTGTTTTTCATTATGTTAGTGCATGGCAAGGTCGCCTACAATTTTTTTATAAAATTTCATTTAGGTAATTTATCAATAATAATAACAAAATTGACGAGCTTGAATTAGAGACATGGCCGCAGAACCTAGGTTTACGTGTTACAATAAACAGCAAACCAATAAATCAAAAGCTTCTTCCACACTGCCATATTTGTAGGCAAATAAAAAACTATTGATAAATTGTAAACACTATCTTAGAATTAAAATCTAACTTCATCAGAAATGGTTAAAAATGGCCTATAGTTCTCTTCCAAAGTTTTACCCAAAAACCATTTTAAAATATAATTTGCATTCAACATTTCGAAGATTATCGAAATGATTATAGTTTTATTCGAGTTATGTATTTTAGAACTTTATCCAAAATCTATTTTTGAATTGCTTTTTCATCCAACATGTCGAATTTCATCATAATCGATTAAGCGATAGGCTAGTTCTGTTCCATTATTTTGTACTTTATCTCGTTTTGAAATATCTCGTCTCATATCTGATCCTATTTTGTCACATTTTGTTTTGAAAAGGATAGTTTTGAAATATCTAATTATAAACGGTTTCCCAATATATGTATATAACAAATACATATTATAGGTAATTTTTATAGTAGGTACACAGAAGTCTTGTAAATAATAACTAACGAAACAATATATGGCGCGCAGTAAATTGAAAACCCAAAACTCACAAACGCGGCCAATTTTCGACCTGATCTTTGCGGAACTGATTTTTTCCAGAATGGTATAGCATTGTACATTCAAAAATAGACGCAATATTCTACATATAGAAATATTTTTTTTTGATTTTATTAATATTTTTTTTAACTGTAAGACAAAATGGCGTGCACTTGCTTGATCTAGTTCATTAATGTTTATATACGATCCAAATAAATTTAAATTAAATTATACAAATCAACATATATATTGGTATTTCAGAGCTCTACGTCTGTTACATTACGACGTAATTTCCGTATGCATTTACGTTGCTTTTTCACATGTAGAATTATCAGTGTCACATTATTCCACAATTAAAACAAAGATATAGTCTTACGTCAAAAAAATATTCTCGATACCTATTTTTAGTCCATCTTTCCAAATATTCATTTAGTAAAACACACGAAAAATTGTCTAGTATTATTAAAAGCTAGACAGCTTATCGTATGTTGTACTAACTGAGTGCTTGGCAAGGTCGAGTAAAATTTAGTATCGACCAAAATAGAAATAATAAATCGAAATTAAAATAAAAAATTGTCAATATCAGATTTTTATTGAACTTTCCAAGCACTCACATAGTAAACATTATTGTCATCGAATTTTAATAGTTTGACATTTTATTTTCAATTTTCATTCTAAAATATTGAATAACGTCTTTAATACACAAATCCTTCTCATTTATTTATTAAAGAAGCTAAGATTAAAATTTTGGTATTTTTCGAAATTAGTTAGATTCTGTCAAATGAAAGTTGGAACCTTTAAGAAAAGTACATAATGCCTTTCACAAAATTATAGAAATTTGACTACAAACTGTAAACCGTACCCTATTTGTAGAGGTCACTTTCATAGTATTCTATAGTAGTAGAGTTACTACTATAGAATACTATGAAAGTGAGGTTAGATTGGATTTTATGATATATCTTTTATTATCAATCTTATGAATTTGTAAAGTATTTAAACTGGTTACCAAATATTATACAACCCTATGGGACTGAATGTCTGAGCCTCAGGACATTCATAGAGTTCAGCTGGAAAATCCAGAGTGATCTGCAGTTAATAAACGATCTGAAGCCAATAAGTGATCTGCAGTCATTAAGAGATCAATTTCTACATTCAACAAAAAGCTTTTAACATGTTTGAGCTAAGATTTATTTAGGTAAAAAGCCTAATTGAGCTATATAAACAAGGTTTAGTCGACCGACCTTGTTGTTTTGACATTTTATTTAAACCTGAGTTATATAAAATAACGGACCAAATCATTTTTATGGCTACATTTCTAGCAAGCATTTATTGTAGTATTAAAACCCGTTTAATTTAAAAATGCACAGTCAAATAAATTTAATAATTATTTTTTAATTGCAAGATAAATAAAATTTTGATTTGGTTGTTGTAAATCGAATTGTAATAAAATTCTTTCAACTTATTGCTTTAACACATGAATATATTGTAATTATCTGTTTTGCCCGTATCCAATTCTTATTTGAAGCAATTGCACAAAAGTTTCGTCCCATGCCACATAAAATTTCGCATGTGATAAACCAATAAAATTTTTGATGCTTTAGAAGGGGAAATATTTATATAAACAACTGTTACTTATATGTGTTAACATACGAGTGGGAGGTATTTCGGTGGCAGATGGTGCGTATCAAATATTTTTGAATTTAAATGAAAATTAAAAATTTATCGTAGGTAGTGTTCAAGAATATTCACTTTTACAATTTTATTTCAATTTTTTTGAAGTTTCCATTGAATGTTCGGTCAGGCTTGGCTAAAATAAGGAAGCCTGCCAATGACTTTGTTTTCATAATAAATAATAGCGCTAAGGAATTTGGGCAAGAATTCATAGAACAAATCTGCGGGAGTGGAATCCGTAAAATTTCTAAAGGATTATATTAGTGAAAATGTTAAGGAAAAGTAAACCATTTTCAAATGCTATACGTTTTACAAAATTACCTTCTAATTCGACCTTTATACTGGTTTCTTGCCTTAATCTGCGAGAATGCTTGTTGGTGAAAATGAAAAATTAAAAAATTAATAAGGTCATTAGCGACAAAGCGCTATAATTAACTCATTTTAAATCTTCTGTTTAGAAAAATCTACTTTAATGAAAGGTTTTCTATAAATAACATATTTTTGCAGATTTTACCAGTAACTCGTAAAGAACTTTCCACACAATTCTCTATATAGTTCCCACAGAGACACCAAAATAAACAAATGAATATTTTCCCAACCCGAATTATTTTCATTCATCAAAATTGAACAATAGTTTAAAAAAAAAAACGCTGTACTCGTATGTAAAATCCCGACGTCCCAGTTTTTTTAACCAGTTAATTTTTTTTCTCCAAAATCTGGTAGAGATAAATCTGTCAAAAATTTTAATTTTTTCTTCCTCAATTTCTGATGTCCGTGTGTTTTATGACATACTGAACAAAAGCTGAGCAAAAAAAAAAAATTTGAATCCACCTAAAAAAAAAATTGGTTACAAATTTATTGTTTTCTTGACAGCAAAGCTCGGTACAAAAAATTCATTTGCATATGTACATCGGCGCTACATATCGAATTTAATGTAGAATACATTTTTTTCTAAATTTTTTATCTAAACTATATTTCAATTGAAATCATTTTGTAAACATATATACATATGTATATATATATATATATATATATATATATATATATATATATATATATATATATATATATATATATATGATTCCGGGTGCCTGTGAAAAACTATATAACTGTATGATTTAATGGAAATTTATAGATTTTATTTAATATTAATAATTTTATTATAAATTTCATCCGTTTTAAAGGGTTGATTTATATTTTGTTGTTTGTACTGGCGGAAGTTAAGTTGTTAACTTATTTTAATACAGAAGGGTTATACTTAGATTGTCTATGAAGCGAATGGTTACAATGATATAAACGTATACATACGTACATAAATATAATCAACCGCTCTGCTGACATTCTATTTATGATCAATTAATGATATTTATTACTACGAGACACAATTTAGCATATACCTATATATGAGTGTACATCGTTAATGAATATTAATATTATGCGAATTTAACTTCCTTGAATATGTTAAATGTTAGTAGATTTTAACTTTTATTAAATTCATAAATCACAATTCACTTGTTTGTACTAATTGAGTTAAATCCTTTGTTTAAAATAATTAATAAAAATGTTATTGTATTTAACTACATATTTATGTTAATTGCGACAATTATTTTGTATAATATATTACTGATAAGATTTTTTACCAATTAATTGTTCATTGATTTACATTAATATTTAACTAATAAACTTTCGATTTATATTAAAATAATAGAAGGTATAATTATAATAAACAATATTAAGTTTGAAATAAACTGACATATACTCGTATATACATACATATACATATTAAATTTGTAAATTTATGAGTTGCACAATATATGTTAGGTTGTTATAAATTATTATCCGCGAATTGAATGCAAAATGTGGGATTTGACTTATAAATTTATGAATTAATTTTTTATGTCTTTTTGTAATTGATTTTAATAAATTATAATTAAAATAATATTATTTTATTTTGTTTATAACTTTGTTTATAGATTGGTGGTCTAGTGCGAAGCTGTCTTGGGGGAATCATGTTGGTACTTGTTGCCAGTTCCTTATCATGCAGCTTCCACAAGTGTTGCGTGTTATCTCCCCGTGGTGACCACCGGGCAACTAGTACAACATGTTTATGTGGTGTACCAGGCGACAACACGGCGCTAAACAACTGGGCCGGGTTAAAGTGTTAACCGTACCGTGCTGATAACCGGCCAGGTTGGGGAGCCAGTCTAAAAACTAGCACAGTCTCTAACCGTGTATACTTGGCGCCCTCAGGATCATGCAGCTTTACCTGTGTATTGCGGATCTTTGCACAAGTGGACCTCCTTTCTCCGCTACTCGTGTGACCTATTAGAAAACCAGCATCTAGTGCGGCGGAGACATTTTATTTCGGCATCCTTGTAGACTAAAGGGCTCCGGCTGCCATTGTCAAGGTTTGGGAAGAATAGCCTTTAAATAGTTAGAAATGATGTAATATTCCTGAGGATTATCCCTGAGGCTTGTTAGAGGCTCCAAAGTATGTACTGAAATATTACTAATTTAGACATTTGAAGCAGAATCCAAAATAAATTGACAAATTTGTCTTAAACTGTAAGAGTTTAAAATTTTAAAGGGATGTATTGTATGTGCCAAAATCGCGCGTTGAAAATGGATTACTTCGTAAGCCTTCTCTAAGGTGACGAATTTTGTAGTTAACAAATTTCTAAAACAAGAAAATTTGCAAATTCATTTGAATAGCAGTTTCTTCATCTAAAAGTTGCAAACTTCGTACTCATTCTTAGTCCCTTTGTGGAAGCTCTGTCTGATTACTTAAAACACTACAGTAACTCAAGAGATTTTTAATGTCCCACTAGTAGCTTATAGTTGTCTTTCCGAACAGGGAAACAATTAACATGAGTCTTGTCTGATTTGCTAATATCACTTGTAATAATATTTGCACATTGATATCGTTGTTATTTTTCAAAACACATTCATCGGAAAATAACCGTAAGTTCTTCTTGTTTTGATGGACTGTTGATGCTGAATGATCTGAAAAATAAAGCAATGCATTTGAGCTCTTTTCCAGCTAAATTTTCACCCCACCCATAGTAATAAAGATGCTGGCTATCTATAAAAATTGGGTTATGTTAAATAAAACGCCTTTTGAATTGACAGTTTTAAGATGTGTTGAATTTGTAAATCAAACACGTACCTACTCATTTCATCATCATCTGGTTGGTGAAGCAGTTCGTTGGAAGCGCGAGCCCTCAGCTAATGAATACGTTTTTCTGTCATCAAATGTCTCATTTCGGTAGAACCCCAAACAACTTTTTTTTGTTTCCCTCCAAAAAGGACACAAAAGGACATCCAAAGCTGAAGATGTGAAACCGATACCGAGTATAAAATGATAAAAATTTATCAATATTTAAACCCGCGTGCAGATATATAGGTTCTCTTGGATTTGTTTCTCGTATAGAGCCTCACATTCTCTTTATAAAGTATCTCACACTGTCCTTTTTATTTGTACTTTTACAACTCGCCTCTCTATTTTCCTTTGTTGCTATTGATTTTAGGCGATAAACCCCGTTTTTTACGGAAAAGTATTTGGCACATTAACATTGTTTCGCCTTGAATGTTATTGATTCTTCTTTGCCAATTCTCGTTTAGTTGGCTTGTTTTGGTTCTTCCTAGATCCATCGTAATTGTACTATGCACTAAACTGACAATATTACAAACAAAACAGAATAAAACTGTCATGAATTGCGTAAAAAATTGAAGGTATTGTTTGTTCCTTCTGTGGTGACCAACCAAAAGAAAATTGAGTTTTCTGTTAAAATTTTAATTTTTAACGTTTTTTTAATTATTGATAAACGGCATAACAATTAAATAATATTATGGTTGCGGACCAATTCACGGGTAAAAGTCGATTTTTACTTTAATTTTCGGTAAATTCAATTACCCTATCAAAAAGTAGGGTAAATCGAGTACACAAAAGTAAATTTTTAACGTTTAGATTGTTAATTTTTTAGTGTGCTACGGATTAAGTAGTCTGAAAATAAACAAAAGCACGTATTTCATTAAAACAAAAATACTAAAAATCGATTTTTACCTAAGTAATTGATTTGAAGAAGTCGTGGCCTACCTCATTTTAAATATTCACATATTTGTATGAGTTTAGTATGTAACATACTTTAAGCAGGTGAAGGCTGGTGAATTTACAAATTTGTTGTTGAAAATTGAAGATTACTACACAAAATCCTCTTGGATAGCCTCTGGATTCATCTCACGGATAACATATAGTCCACCTGGCTACCCTTTCGAATTTAAACAAAGTTTTGTTTAAGGGTAACAATTAATAAATGGTGCAAACTTTAAAAGAAGCTAACAGAAAATGTTTTTTCTGCTTGGCCTGTTTTATGTGGTATGCTCAAGAGTCAATTCATCAGGTTCATATGGATGATAAGGAGCAAATCGTATTGACATATATAAAATTAATGACATACTAACAATAAATTTAAGTGTAATTTAAATAACTTTAAAGATGTTTTAAAAAAACAAAAATACTCAGTAATTTCATAATCTTCCTAAACTCTACTGATATATTTGAAATTTATAATCTCAGGGCAGGCCAAGTCAGACACTCAAAAGTTAGTTCTGCCATTTTCTGCATCTTTCGCCCTACTGCCAAAATAAAATATAACGTAAAAATTACATTTTATAATAAACCCGTTCATCTCAGCATGCCTCCAATAAAATAAAGTTATATGTACGATTTTCAACAAAAACCGTGTTCGTAAACTTTAATTATAATTTTTGTTGTTGTACGAGGTCATATTAAAAATATAAAATATTTTTGCAACCGTTAATTTAATTATTTCCTTTAAGTTCCTCCCATTTTTTTGAATCACAAGTTCCATATATGTATGTACATATATACAGGCATACATATACGTATGTACGCGAGTATACGGCGGGCATTCAAACGGAAAAAAAGAAAAAGAAAAACAAAACGAAAGAAAGAAATTCCCAACTGGCAGAATTTTTAATTTTCATATTATTTCGATGTGCTTTGAGTTGAATTTCCTTAAACAATATACATACATACATACATACATACGATATCAAGCAAGCAAGAAGTAAACAATAAAACAGTTGTAATTTTATAACTGACCCTACCCTTTTTATGTTGTATAATTTTTGAATTCTGGCGGATATTGTTGTTGGTGCATACGAGTGTATAGTGTATACATATGTACATAAATATGCCTTCTAATAAAATCAATTCATCATCAGTACATTAAGATTTCTTTCGCTTGTCTCTTATACTATATAAGGGATTTTCTTATTAAAATATATGTTATTTCGTTATTTAATGAATAATTAATGTTGTGTTTTTTTATGTTTGTGATGCAATAAATTTATTTATTATTGTTATTACTTTTTTTTTTCTTGGGCATACATATTCGCAAGTATATACATATATATATATATATATAAGATTACAAAATATAGGTCGGATATATACAAAGATTTTTATGATTTATTGAATGAAGAAAATATTTTTACAAAATAAAAATAAAAATAAAATTTAAAGATTACAATTTTCACAGATGTATGGAAAAATGGAAACCAAATTAATTAATGTAGGATGAATTTAACGTGTGTGTATATGCGTGTGTCTTTGTATGAGTACAGTTAAAACAAAAGGTATAAATAAAATTTATTAAATTAAAATTGAACTTTGATTGATGATCTTGCAATTTAGAAACTTGTAAGTATATTATATATGTACATACATATATACGAAGGAAGATTTCTCATTTTTATTGCAATATATGTAGTTATAAGCATACGTATGTAAGATGATTGAAGATGTGCGAATTTTTTGTTAAGCTTGTGAACATTCGAAAAGTAGGTGTTAACATACGGTTTTAATTACATTTCATTTTTCATTTTATTAAATACATGCGATTTATGTATACGGGTGGAAAGGTGTTGAGATCAATATTAATGGCATATAGAAACAAACTCGTACGATGACATTAGAGATTGACAATATAAATTTTCTGAGCCAGTTAAACGTACTTTAAGTTTTCGACTTTGATTTAAATAAAATTGTTAAGTATTGTCAACAGGGATGGACGAGATAGATTACCCCATGTAATCTACGCGATTGTCGACAAGTAGAGTATTACGTAGATTACTTGGCCATATTTTTTTATCAACATCGACAATTATGTTGAAATCATAAATAGCCCGCTGCTTCAATATCTAGATTTAACCGATTACACTGCGGTTACTGATAATGGATTAAAAGTGATGGTTAAAAATTGTCCGCAATTGGTTTCCGTTTAATTATCGCGATGCATTCAAACCACAGTTATTGGCCTAAAACACTTGCCAAGCTTTTGCGTTGCTCTGCGTATAATGTTATGGCTAGAAGATTCTATAAGTTTCGTTATTTAAACATGACAAATAATAATTTGACATGTATGTCAAGTTTGTCATAAACCTGTCCTTAAAAGAAACACAATTTTTTCTGATTTGTATATACGTTAGTGTAAAAGCAGAATGTCTCAATGTAACGTATTGTTCAATACTGGAAAAGATAGGGGAGTAGGACGTTTAGGACAACCATGTTTGATATGACCGCATATAATAATGTCGTATACATATTATACGATTTTTCGAATTTTCTTGAGAAAATCCTATATGAAACTAATATCATAATGACATACATACTGCGATGACATTGTATCAAAGTTATCCGAAAATTATTTCAGTTTTTACAAAAATAGAGGATTAGGAGGTTTAGGGTAACAATTTGGAATAATCATATAATCGAAATATATTGGGTCATATTAAACGTGGTTCTTCCAAAGTTCCCAATCCCGTGTTTTTTCCAAAATTGAATAATTTTTCAAATAGCTTAAACCCAATGATATCTTGGAATATTCGGCATTATGATGTTAGCTTCCTAGAATTATCCCACGAAAAACCGGGAAAATCTTTTAATCGACTTATGTATATGATGCCATACCAAACTGGTTGTCCTAAACCAACTATTTCCAAACTGTTTCCAAAATAAACATATTTTTCGGATAGCTTATATTTAAAGACGTCTTGGTATCTACGTCATTATGGTATTAGCTACCTACGATTTTCCCAACAATTCCGAAAAATTATATATTTGACATATATGAGATCATACCAAGTCCAACGATGTTTCATGACGCGTCATCTATTATTATCGACGTTGACGAGTCGACAATGCGTCGACAATAAGATTTCAGTGTCATCTATGTCGACAAAGTCATCAATTCGTTGACAATAAAAAACAAAACAATAATCGTTAGGATTTTTATTTTACTGGATCGAAATAGACCCATAACTCCCGATGGAATCGGAATGGCATCATCAACCAATTCTGGCTCATGTTTTCATTGATTTCTTTTCCACTTTCTAATACAACTAGTGGTAATACAACACAATTAACAAGTGGCGTATATCTTGAGTCAGACTGAAACGTAAATCAAGTCATATGTCAATGTTCCGAACCAGAAATTATTGAGGTATCCAGTGGCACAACCTCAAAATCTCAAATTTTTTCGGCATCTAGTAAACCACAAATCATGGAAAACAATAAATTCTCGAACGCAGATGAGCGGATTTGTTCACAGCCTTACTAAAGACGACGAAGGAAAGATAAATGGTTGGATGGTTAAATTCTTCTTTGGATGTAATATTTCATTTTATCAGAGCATTACGCCGATAAAATACCTGGGCGACAATCATTTTCATCAAAAATGCTCAATTAATTGTATGATAAATCTGTACATAATATATCCGCAAATTGCAATAAAAATTCGGTTCTGGTTATTGACGGATGGAAAAATACGGCCAATAATTCAAAAACCGTTGTAATAATGATCCGTAATACAACCGATGAAAAGGCTTTCTTAAATGCGTGGAATTTCACAACAGAGTCTGAAACAGGAGAAGCGTTGGCCTACGTTGTATCAACTGAACTAGCTCTTGAAATGTAAAACTCATATTTATGCCGTTGTATCAGACAACGCGGCAAATATGACGAAAATGGGAAGGTTGAGCTTCCGACATGGCACACGACTTGCAATAGCCACTGTGGCAATTTGTTATCTAAAGATATATACTCTCAGATAACAATCAAACAGATCGGTCAAATAACTGTCTATGTAAACAATCTATATTTTATGAAAAGAATACTGCCGACAATAGTAAAATTAAGCAGCACGTAAAACAGCTTATTTTCGATTATCAATTTATCGGCAGGTGTGATGAAAATTTAAAATTATTTGATCCTATAGCTCAGTTTATCCTCAGTTTATTTCTATGTTCTATGAAATTAAATTAAAATTCAATTAAAAATATTTGAATATCGAAAAATTATTTATTGTTGACATATTTGACATTGATGACATTTAGTTGTTTTAAATCGAGACGTCGACAATGACAATTGTCTTTAATCACTGTTTTTTTTTACGATTTATAGGAATTCAAAACTTGTTAGCAGTGAATATTGGAGTATAGAAGCGGCTAATTAATTAAAAAAAATTTGTAATTTATTACAAAATGTTTGGTAATTAAATTCAGTTTTATTATTTAATTTTTTGCTTCTAAATTCTATTTTCAGGCCTGTGGGTAAGGCCTCATTTTAGACTTTACATACTAACAGTTTTGTAAATCCAATGCTGAAATGTTGTAATCATAGAAAATTTGTTTATTTGAAATTTTTACATTTTTCTCGACGAACTAGAGGCCTAGGACTATACTAATCATCGTTTTTGGATATCACTATCTCACTTCTCACTCCCATAAATATTAATAGATTTTAATGAGGTTTTGAATAAAATCGGAGCTTATTGCGGCAATTCGAGTCATTTTTTTTGTTTTGTTTATAACATGAATAATTCTGCATTATATATAACTACCAGTATTTTATATAAGCATGGACACAAACCTAAGTATGGACACAATATTTTACAACTTTATTATTTCCTAAATAAAGTAATTCAAGCATTTTTTCCTATATTGATCATCGTCACGGAAAGTGGCCGCGATATGCCCCATCTTCAAGAAGGGAGACCGCTTGAAGTGTGAGAATTATAGCGGTATAGCTCTCCTTTGCACAGCTTACAAGTTACTGTCATACATTGTATTGGATAGAATCACTCCTCTAGCGGAGGGCTTGGTTGGTGACTATCAAGGAGGATTTCGTCCGAATCGATCAGTCACCGATCAGGTCTTTTCGCTGCGGATGATTCTATCTAAATATTATGAGACATCCATCCCCGTACATCAGGTGTTCTTAGATTTCCGGCAGGCCTATGACTCGATCAATCGAGAGAGTTTATGTTCTGCCCTGGAATACCTAGGAATGCCAACAAAACTGGTACGACTATGTAGGATGACAGTGACGCAGTCTCAATGCTGTGTTAAAGTTGAGAACAGGCTATCGACAAGTTTTGTAGTTAACTCGGGTGTTCGGCAGGGAGATGCTCTGTCCCCGATACTCTTTAATCTCATGTTGGAGTACATCTTTCGTAAAACTGAAACACCGCAGCGTAACATCTTATATAGCCAGTCCAATCAGGTGCTTGCATATGCAGATGACATATGCGTGATTGGACTGAATAGCAACGGAGTGAAAGAAATACTTGATCCGCTTGTAGAGTTTTCAGCTTCAGTTGGACTTCAGATCAATGAGTCCAAAACGAAATACCTGATCTCTGGTTTTAGGGACAGTGGTACACCGGATTTTAGTAGTGGCCACCACACGTTTGAGGGAGTGTGGAGGTTCAAATATTTGGGTTCTCTTATCACTCACGATAATAGTGTGGGTGAGGATATTAAAGTGCGGCTGGCAGCTGGCAGTCGTTCTTTGTATCCTCTAAGGCCACTGCTAAAATCTAAACACTTATCAAGTACCGTGAAGCTGAAGCTTTACAAAGCGTTGATCAGGCCCGTTGTTATGTTTGGATGTGAAAGTTGGGCGCTGACGGATGAATACGAGAGATGGCTCCTAACATTTGAGAGAAGAGTCATGCGTGTGATCTACGGCCCAAAACGCGAAATAGATGGTACCTACCGAGCTCTGTACAATATCGAGATCAGAGATCTGATGAAGATCCCCGATATTGTACATGAAATAAGATCTCAGCGAGTACGCTGGCTCGGTCACGTTCTGCGTGCTGATCCGGAACGAATTGTGCAGCGATCTCTGAAAGGAGAGCCACCATATGGTAGGCGCAGAGGTGGTTGCCGGCGACGATGGCTCCACGATGTAGAGAACGACTTGGCCTCTTCAGATTGTCTTAGACAGTATGAAGACCATGCTCAGGATCGAAACCGTTGGAGCCAGGTTGTTGACTCAGTAAGGGGCCAGTAATGGCCTTTAATACTGTTTATTATTATTATCATCGTCACATACCTAGTTTATGGCCTACTTCGAATATCAGCGTATAAAAGACAATAAAGTCTTTTTGATTAACGAACGTTAAACGGTATTTTTCTAAAATCAAATTGACTAATACAGAATTTTAAGTTTACTATAATGCTGCGGAGAAATTGGTTGAATTACAAATTTATTTTGTTTATTTTAGAATTCACGAAAGAATGTTTGTGAAATTTGAAAATTTGAGAATTTCGAAAATTAAATTTGTGTTTGAAATTTAGATGGTTTAAGAAAATTGAAAAAAAAATTGGCCCACACAAGAAAGTGTCTCTCCAGCGCTTCTACTAGAAATGCCATAATTTTCATAACGATTAAGTTGGTGGCGTTATCCAGTTACGAAGCTTAAATTGAATAATAATAAGTACAATATTCATTTTTAAAGATAAGTCTTATAGTCTATACCCCGGTCTTCCTAAGCTGAAACACATTAGGTGAGTAGTACTCCGGTACCTGGACCTGACTTAGTGCCCCTCTGTAAATACATATAGTTCATCGCCGAGGGATTTACAACCCAATTGTGACCAACCAAATGTCATGCCCTCCTAGTTTGATGGAGTCATTCACAACTTCTTAGTGTATCAGTCCATTCACACATATACGTCTTTAAATATTCGATAACCTAATTCGACAAAATTAAAGAGCGTCTTCTCAATGGTTACGTCGTTGATACTGAAATAGTATCTAATAATAGCCGTGTTTCTTGACGTTTGATCTGATCCGGATCAGATCATATCTCCTTTCCTTTCATTTGTATAGCTGCGTTTCATGTAATAAACATAAAATTTTTGTTTTTTTGTTTATCATATCTGCTTTCCTTTCATTTGTATAGCTGCGTTTCATGAAATAAACATAAAAAAAATTTGTTTTTTTGTTTTTCTATCTACGTTTTGAACCAAAATGCTAATAGGATCAATATAATAACCTAAAAACAAAAAATAATACAATTTTTGTGTTGATTTCATGAAACGCAGCTATACAAATGAAAGGAAAGCATATATGATCTGATCCGGATCAGATCAAACGTCAAGAAACACGGCTATTATGTACAAATTAAATTCACTTCTTATTGAAGTTGGATCAAGCGTTTGGTACGATTTTTAAAGGCCTGAAGTATGTTTAACTGAATTTAAAATATTTGTTCTGTTTTGAATAAATTTTTAATGGAATATTCAAGGGAAAGGTTGGCCCGAGGAAAAGTTAACCCGATCAGCCTACATATATGTTTAATAGTAATGATTGTAACCCATTAGCTTGGCACGAGGACATATAAATTTGAGATGAACGTTAAAGCAAAATATTTGAAGAAATCAACGTGAAGTAAGCAATTAACTTAAGTTACAAAATTATACCGGACTGTAAAGAGAATTCTTAACGTTTTAACTATACCAGCCCAGCCCACACTATATAAATAAATTACAATCTTGTTTTTTTTTATTAAATCGAAATTTATATAACGGATTGCAAAAAAAAAAACTAAAGCTTCCTTTTAATGATAATTTGTATTGAGGTCAAATTGGAAATTATACACAAAAAATTCCCTTTATGCGTTTACTTTTTATATTCCCAACAGCTATACAACAACAATTGGTTATATAAAGTAACACATATATTTTACAGTATACAACTTTGTAGCCAAGAGGTCCAGGTGCATAGGTGTCAAAGATAAATTTATATTAACTTAAGTTACAGCAAGAATACTCGTATATACATAAAATAAGAAGAAAAAACCGAAATTAATTTATTTTTAATGAAAAGTTCAAGAACCTTTCTTTCTCAATCTCCATCCGGTTCGTATGTTCTTGTAAAAAAAAAATCAAGTTATTGCCAACATGAAAATAAGGATTACATTTGTTTTTTGTCCCTTTTGTGTTGTTGTTGGTTTTGTATTGATTTAATTTTATTTCCAAAAAAAAGGGTTGACCCTATTTTTGGTCAAGTTCATCGAGGTTTTTTTATGTGTATTGTTTTTAATTTGTGAAAATTATGTTTTGTGTTGGGAATATGGTGAAATATAAAACTCGTATAGTCAAATTGGAGCATTATTTTATAGTATGTACGATTATGTATGTATAACGAAATGTGCGGTTTAACATTTTTTCTATACGAGTAACATATTTTGGCAAAGATTTTATTTTACTTACTTTAATTTTTTTTTGTATATTACACTGATGCTACAACATCGGTTACTAATATGTACAAACATTATTAAATGGGGAAATCATGTTTGTGATTCTGACGTTGTAAAATTGTTGACCTAAATATTTACGGATCCGCAAACACTATATTTTGGACAAATGACATTTTAACCACTTGTTTGTTTGTGCACGATTGCAGCCTTATATCGGCCACAACTTGGCCGCAGAGCATAACTTGGTTAAACATAACTTCTAGGATCTAGATGTGTTTTTGGTTGGCAATCTAAATTACTATATGATGATCTAACGGACTTTTGTATTCCAGATTAAGCAACTTTGAAGTTTTTAGCGAAAATCATAAGAATTCCAAACCATAAAATGCTATTCTCAATTTGCCCCAGTAGTGACAGCTTAAATCAATAATTACAAATTCGAATGAAAAATTTATTTCAAGTTTTAGTCGACTATTTAATAGGCAGAATTTATTAAATCGAACTGGTCGATATACAGAAGAAATTTCATAATAATCATGACCACTGGGAATCCAATAGTGAAATTTCGGAAATCGATTAATTTGAACAATGTTTACATTTATCTGACACCTGGGCAAAGAAGTTATTCAATTTCCGAATTTAGTAAGAATCTAAAAAAAATTGGAGTCAGGAAGTTGGGAGATATTTAAAAAATTTGAAATTTAAAATTAGTATATAGTGTTGGAAGTTTAGAAATTCAAAATTTTCGAATTTAGGACTTACAAATTAAATTAATTATGAACGTGAGTAAAGGTAACATTTAAGAATTTAAATTTAAATAAATTTGAAATTTAAGAATTTAGAAAATCTATTTATACGTTTTATAATTTAGTTAGGTAATATATAGGTAGTTTGTTAGTAAAGAATTTTTCAAAAATTTATTTTAAAATTTAGATTTAAAAAATTTAGTAAATAAAATTATAATGCTTCATTTTGACATATGTACTTCTTAATTTAAAAATTTATATAAATTCACAAAAATACCCTCTGTAATTATTTTAAGTGCAATTGATCCCAATTTCTCAAATTCCTATAGTCTATAGTCCGCATTACTTATTACAAAATTGTTACAAAATTGTTTACCTCCTAAATTTAAATTAAAATTAGTTTATGAAATTTAGATATTGCAAAATTGGTATGGATACCATGTCACGAGTGAAAAATTACTTTTGTATTCGTTTAGTTGTCGTAGCGAATTACACTCGAGCTGTTTTTTTTGTCGAGAAGGACAAAAATTTAATTTGGTTGTTGGGGACTATTTTTCGTTATTTCACTTAGTAGATAGTGGAACAAGCAAATTAAAAACAAGGCCACGGCGGCCTAGGTAATGATGCATACTCGCTTAAGGGATTTTAAGAATTTTCAAAATGTTTAAAATAAAGGAATTCTAGAACACTAAAAATTTTATGATTTCCAAGAATTTTAAGACCTTAATTTAATATTTTTTCGAATTTTAAGAATTTAATGAATATCAACAATTTTGAAAATTTCAAAAATTTTAATAACTTTATTAGTTTGGGATTTAATATTTTCACAAATTTCGGAATCTTAAATTTTGATAATTTTAAATTTTGTTTTACGAATTATTTAAGTTTATTCGATTTTTAAGAATTTAAATTTCAGCACTGATTATTTCCTACTATGCCACACAAAACAACTTATTCTTATTTTAAAGTTATTTAGAAATAATAATAAAAATGTTTAGAGATTTATAAATAAATAAGTAGGAATTTCAGGAATATAAATAATTTTTTGAGTTTTAGGAACTTTATGAACGATTATCAGAACTTTTAAGGTTTAATTTTACGAATTAATAATTTTATCAACGTATCAAAGATAATTCCATAATAACTATTCATCATTTATCATTAAAATTAGAGATACTAGAGAAACTCATAATATCCGATACTACAAAACTCAAAATACTTTTAAATCATCGTGTTACGAAAATGATTTAAAGTTTTAAGATTTTTAAAAATTACACGAATTAAACTAAAGCTTTAATAATTATACAAGTTTTAACAAGGTTTTCGAATTTCACGAATTTTGAGAGTATTAAAATTTTAAGATTTATTTCCAAATTTTGAGAAATTCAACAATTTTAGGAATTTTGACTTGATAACATAAAATTTCATATTTATTTCTGACTTAATAAAATTATAATATCCAAATATGTCACACATAAAATAATTCTTAATTACTTAATTACATATAGGAGTTTTTAAAAATTTTATGATTTCCAAGAATTTAAGATTATAAATAATTTTAATAATTTTTATCAACTAAACCAAAATTTCATAGATGGTATTAGTTTTAATAATTGACAAATTTCTGAATTTCAAGTTTGTATAAGTTTAAATTTTGTTTATGAATTGAATTTAATAATTTATGCAGAATTCAAGAGCCGGCACAACCTAAACCCATTTCATACTAGCTATAAGTTAACTCATCATATAAATATATAATGTGAGATACTAATTTTCCAAGTTTTGAGAAATTTAACAATTTTACGAATTTCGGACTGATTATGTCAAATTCCATATTGATTTCTGACACCAAAAATAAAATTTCCAAATGTGTGACTCAGAAAATATTTCCTAACCCTCTAAGAATTTTATGATTTCCCAGAATTTTAAGGCTGTAAATAATACATATGTACATAATTGTCAAATAATTTTAAAGCAATAATTCCAACTCAACGTTATTAATATTATCATCTGCTCTACATAATATGTATGCAGTAATTCAAGGCGCAGTAACGATGAGTATCGGTTTTCATCTATATAAAAAATGTGTGTTCACAATATTCCATGATTTGGTTTATGTTCGTCGGTGATGACGCGTCATAAAACTAAATGTTCTTTCTTCGATTACGTTTTCATATGTGGGTACCCTATACATATATTTTATTTATTATTCATCACTTATGTGACATGCCAAACAAAAGCAACAACCAACATATATTATAGTTTTTATGTAAATAAGAGGCAAATTTATTGCCAAAACATTCAAATATGTACTAAAAAAGTGATCAATAAATTACACAAACAATAGCCATATGTACATATGTATGTACATATACAATCGAATTTACATAACATTGAAATGCAGATATTATGATCACGTCGCGCGGGTTCAATATTATATTATTGAACAAAAAAAAAAATTAAATCTCGCATTCTCATTATTATTAGCCTGGATGGTTATTGATGATGTACCTCCATGTTATATTAAATTGAATGATTTTATAACCTTGATCATTATTGTCTGGGTTAGAATGATTTTTAAGAATTTCATTCAATTTATAAAAATTTTTTGTTGTTCCTGCTTTTATACATTTATATTTTTGGTTGTGTCTTATTAAATTGTGTATCGCGTTAAAAAAAATTGATGACAATAAGACTGTAATATCATATTGGGAGGTCTTTATCCGAAAATTATGTATAGTTTTATTTTTTATTATTATTTCTACTTAAATTATTATATACTTATTAAATTAATCTTTCGGTTTTGGGTATGTTTTAAGATAAAAATATGTTAAAGGTACCTACATACATACTTATACGTACATATATACACATATAAAAAAATGAATATACATATTTAAGATGTTTATCATTTACTAATTGAAATTAATTAATTAAAACGATTTGTTGAATAGCGATGTAAATTTCAATGAAATCAATGTGGGTTGGGTTTTTTATTGACTTAACATATACATATTTGACTTAATATGCGAAATCGTTATCATTTGTCTGGGTAACCTAGAGTATAATTATTAACAGTTTTCTTGATCCGGCGAGGTATTGCATAAAATTAGTTTGAGTAACAATATTGTCAATAGCTATTTCATATTTGAAGCAATTAGAATAGTGGCATGACACTTGAAGATACACTGATCTCTGTACTTACCGATACATTAAACTGTTTCTCGACATACTTCAATTTTATTTCTAATAATTTCTTAAATTTTTTGTTATTAACACGTGGGTAATATAGCTGCGGGAAGTTTTGCAAGGAAGGATCCATGTTTCTCTCACCATTATGTTTTTACACAAGTCGATCTGATTTCTGCCACCTCTAGCATTAAAGTCCTCAATTACCATTCTGACATCGTGTTGGGGTATAAATCTCATTGTAAAATGAGTCTTTACCTTGGAGCTGGCTGATTTAATCAAATGAACGACATGTTGACTAACTTCAAGCGAAGCTTACACAATCGGCTATTGACTGCTTGGAAATCCAAAACAGCCTTCTTCACCTGCGGCCCAAGAAGAAATCCAGCTCCAAGATGTCCAAGGTCATCTGTACAGTAAGCAACGTATAGCCCTGGAACACATGGTCTCCACGTTTAGACCAGAGATTCTTGAAGAGCAAAGAGTTTCAGCCCGATACTCCTTCATGCACGAGATTAGGCTTTCCAACGCTCCTCGTTTTCTATAAGTAACAGCACGTTTCACGATCCTAAATCTCGTGCCCGGGTTACTTGAGTGGGGGTCCGGTATTAGTTTGGCGGTATCTATTTGTTCTGATGTTGACATTATAAATAGGTGAGTTTCCAACCGTTTAGTCACCTATTACGACACGCAAAGAATACTGTGGTGGTGTTTTTGGAAAACATGTTCGTGCAATTAAGGTTTACGAGACATGTAAGTACTTCCCCTTCCACAGAGGCCAATTACAGAATATGTGTAGTAATTTTGAGACTCGTAATTATTTCTTTAAACGAAAAACTATTAACATGAGTAGGTCATACCTGATTCCAGATTCTTTGCGCTGGATGTCGGAATTTAATGAAAGATAATTCTCCATCAAATGCTTCTGCGCGTGATTAGAACATTTTAGAGCTAGGCTAAAAAATGTTAACGGTTGACAGCATAAAATGAAAAGCGCAAAAAATGAGACAAACCAAAAAAGAAATTAACAGAAATTTGGAAACTACTAAGATATCATAAAAGAACCTACATCAAAACAGAAGAATTCACTGTAACTGAACAAACTTAAGTTTACTTATAATTTTTGAATGGTTTAATCCAAATCTTTCGGTGCTAACAAAATTTTGCAACAACTGAAATCGCTGATTTCGGATAAGATGGGGGCTGAGAGGTAAAGTTACTCCATTCAACTCACTAATGTTTTAAACGGTTTTTTTCTTCACCGCATTCTTGCATTACGCAATTTGAGACCATTTCTGTTGGAAAGTATTGAGCTGATCATCTTAATCGATTAGGGCAATTGGTTTTTCTCGGGAAGTCTCACTGCATCTGTGGTGTCCAACATACTACGAACCTCCACATTCACATGTTGTCCACCAAACGCTGCCATCAGATCCCTATGTAGATCAACAATCCTTATATACCACAGAGTGTTAACATTTATTTTTCTCAATTTAATATTGAGCTCTTCCATCTTTTTTTTAACGTACTCTTTCCATCTAAGTCTGGCATATTATGTAATCCCCAGCTGTATTAGCGAGTGGAATCTGCTGTCCATTAATAACTACAGGTGCCCAATAAATTTTTAAAATATTTACAAAAATTTACATGTGTGGATTTTAAAGTTTCGGTTCCAAGACAGTATCTTGTGGGACTTTTGCTGCGATTAAGTATCTTGAGTTGAAAATATTCTTCTTTGCATTTCACTCGGAATTGTCGGTCCTCCATATATATGATTTTAAAGTGAAATAAAATTGTTTTGATAGATTTCTCTGAACGTTAAATCACTGCAGTGCCACACTTTATCAAATGGCGGCACTACATCTAAAAAGAGACCGGAACATATCTTTTTCTCCTCTAATGTATTCTCTATCACATCAGTTATTCTATATGTACTTGTTCTTTGGTTGAATGCTTCTCTCTAAATCCGGACTATGTTACGGGATAAGATTTTCTGCTCTATAATTAGTTTCAGTTTTTGAATTAAGAGCTTTTCAACAATTCCGAAGTCAACAACTCATCTATTTTCCACTCCCTGCGTACATATATTTTTTTCGGAAAGCTGCATTGATAGTGTGTAGTAGTTTCCAAACAGCTATTTCGCGTAGTTTTTTCAAATCGTAACTTGTAGCTTTGTTAGATTTTATAATGTGGTTTCTAGTTTTTAGTTCTTTCCGTGTTACAGACCTTATATCCTGAGAATAATTTCTTCTAATCATATTAGAAACATTTTCATAATCTGATTGTCTGCATATCGGTTGGAAAGTTTTTTCGAGATATAGAGTAAATATTTCAGCTTAATATTTCACTCCCATACCGTCTAGTTTTATCTTGCATGGCTGTCACGTTTCCTGTGCTTTTCGTTTTTCTGTACTAGTCTCCATACTTTTTTCTTTTCTGCGTACATTATGTTTGGGGTGCTTTGCCAAGCAGCCGATTGTATGATATCTGAGTCTATCCAGTTCTACTGGACAACCTCTTGGTAACCAAAAGGTCTATTAGATCTAGAATTTTGTATGTATCAGTTATGCAGTATAAATTCTCAGATTTCTTGTGGCATTTGTGTTGCTCCCTGATTTATCCAACGTCAGCATAAAGAGAGAGCCCGCTTTTTGTATAATAACCTTGACGGTTTTCTCCGTCGACTTTTTTTTTAAAATAATGTTCACAGCAACCAGAATTTTGATTCCTTTATTTTAAATATCATCAGTTATGCTCTTACGTGGACGAGTTTGGTCCATTTATATTTTCGTTTGTGTTCCACTGATATTTTTCAATAAGTATTGAGTTTCATTGTTAAATTTCCGTACGCATCCGAGTTTGTTGTATCAACTTTTCATACGTTACTGATCAAGGCAGAGATTTTATATATCCTGGTTTATCGGGGATGGTGGTTTCTGTTTTGGCTGTGCAGTTGGTAGTTAGCGATTTGCTCGTTATTTTCGATTCTTTGTTCTTGCTTCGATTTTTTATTCCTGCTTTAGAATTGGACTCAGCTGTCCTTTTCTTACTTCTTTTGTTTGGGTTACTTTTCTTAAGATTACAGTTAGTGTCTCTATCTAACTCTTCCTTATCTCGACCTTTTTCTTCCGATAGTTCTCTATTTCATTGGTTTCCAATTTTGTTTTATAATTTGTTTTTCTTGTTTGAGTGTTATTGACTTATTGTTCATTTTGGATATAGTAGATTCCACTTCTCGCAGTTTCTTGTTTACTTAGTTCGCGCCGGTTAGTTCAAATAATAAGTTATTTTCCCATCTTTTAGTTAAGGCAATCTCAATATATTTGGTTTTCTTCGAAAGCGACTTGACGTGATTATGCAATTTATTAGTCCACAGGGCCAATCTCCATATAGTGTAAATTTACTAATGATGATATTGCTGTACCACCTATTAATTCCTTTTATTGTGTGCATCGCATAGTTTTGATTGACTATATTTGTTATACTGCTTCACTATATAAAATACTCAGTTTAGTAGGGAAACTAATTTAATTAATTATTGATTTTTAATTATAGTCTGTCATCATTAAACCTATAGAATAATTCTACCATTTACATAGCACAAAGAGCAACTGTATAGAACAAATACAACAATTTTATGCTATTAATTTTAACAACCACAAAAATATAATAAACCACCAACAACATATATAAATACAACGCATCTTAAAGAGATGAGACGAAGATGAACTTTTTTCCCCAATATCAATCCATGATATTGTTATATGTTTATATTTTGCTGCATACATTATTATGTATAGAATAGAGATGTTAAATTTTTCTTCATTTTTAAAACATACCAAGTTGATGATAATAATAATGATAATAATAGTAATAATAACAAAACAATAAAAATAAATTTATCTTATATATTATATATATAATTGTCTTATTATTGTATATTTTTTTATTTTGAATAAGATTTATTCTTTTATTTATTTTTATTATAACATATTTACAGCTTATATATTATACTGGGGATAGCAATGTGAGCATGCCATATAAGTATATGTATATGTATAGATGTCTTATTTTTGATAAATATATGTATGATATATATGACAGCTGTATGCAATTGCATTCATTATGAAAAGAAATATACATTACGAGTATATGATGTGGAATTTGCAGTTATAAAATTTCCATTACATGATGCATGCATTATAACAAACTTATATACATACATACATACATATTTATATAAGGAACTTAAAAAAAAAAGAAGATGTTCTGATTTCTGATCAACAATGATTTTTAAATTTATATGTGATGCAACCAGTTATTATCTTTTATTTACATAACATGGACATATTTTTCAGGAGAACGGGGTTAATGCGAATATGGAATTGCACATGGTAGATTGATTGTTTATAATTATATAAATTGTTGTGAAACCACTACTGACCACTCCAAAGAATACCATAAAGTAAAGAAAACGCCTGAATGTTAAAATAAAATTATAATTTAAAATCTAAGGCGAAAACAAATTGTTTATAGAGCACAAAATTTCAAAAACGAGCACACATTTTATTGTAATAACCTAAATAATAATAATTGAATATAAAATTGCAAAACGCAATTTGGCAATTATTAATTAGTATTAAAACATTAATGTGTGTCAAAGTGTGAAAAATTAATATGTGTCAAATTGTGAAAAACAAAAGAAATCAATAACAACAATTTGACATAGAATATTTAGTATATATAGTTGAAGAATAATTATTATTATTATTATTATTAAAGTCAGTTGTAGTTAAAACATAATACAGTCAAAGTCTAAGTCAAGTCATTAAGTAATAAATAAATAAAGAAAAACCTAAAATTTAAATACTCAGTGTTATAAATTAAAATCGAGAATATTCATCATTCATCAATCAAGTAAGTATAACTATAACACGAATTATTATTGATACTGTCATAGCCCCCATCCGTGGTAAGCGAGTATCAATAATTAAATCATCCTACTAACCTCACGGCACCGATTTTGGTAAACATCGGCGGACGAACCTCGTACGGCAAAGCGAGGGGGGAAGACGGAAGAGTGTTTCAGCGCTCAAGCTTCCCTAGTTACAGTTGTCTACCAAAATCTTTTCTCAATTACTAATCTCAATATCATAATTACATTGATATTTCTCTAAACAAACAATTGCTAATTCGCAAATAACAGTATAACACGACATTACCAATAACCCACACATATAAACATTAACACATTTTGACTCCACACTTCCATACCCCTCAAGTATAAATAATAAAACCATTTATACAATATTTATATATTAGAACATTCCCTCTAATATAACATTTGGAATGCTCTAAAATATAACATTGGCGCTGCCGCAAACTTTCCACTCCGGGTCACATAATTATTAGTATTATATACGCAAACTTTCCACTTCGGGTAACACAATAATCAGTAAAATATTATAACTAAATAGTCAGTATTATATACGCAAATTTCCAACTCCGGGTAACCGAATAGTCAGTATTACGAAAACGTTTCACTCTGGATATCAAAATTCTTCACCATTTAACAATTCCAACCTATCGCGACATACAAATTAAGAAAAACATGGCACAAATTCAAGAGTCAGTTGAAAGACGAGTTCCTCTCTTTTACGGTCAACCAGACGTTGATGCCAGCGAAGTAAATTTTTTCATGGATGCGTGCAAACGTATCGAAAAATTATACGCTGACAAACCGGACAGTTTGGCTACCGCACTAGAAGAAACAATATTTAGACTACGAGGAAGAGCATACGAAATATTCCGTGACATTGAGGTTAAGACCTTTAAAGAATTTTATAGCACCTTAACACGAAAATTTCTGCCTACCTACACAGTCGAAATATTATCAAATAGACTCAGTAATGCCAAACAGCACAAATTTGAAAGTTGCGGAGATTTTGGAAGCCGCGTCCAAAGCTACGCATTAGATTATGAAGCAGGCGTTCAAATCAAATATGGAGAAGATAATTCACTTCCGAAACCTTTATTAGCTACATTGGAACAAGAAGCTTTTGTTCGTGGTTTACAAAATGTTGCTATAAAAACACACCTAACCATGCTAGCAGACAAACCTCTTAAGGAACTAATAGAAATGGCTGGCCGAATTGAAAGACAACTTGGTTACAGCAAAGTATACCAAACACCACAAGTAGCCGATCAGGAAATGGAGCAAACTAGATGTCAATTATGTGAAAGAATAGGACACAAGGCTAGAGAATGCCGCTCCAATATGAGAAGTCCAACACTCAGAGAACCTTACCAACCTCCAAGTTTTTGCAGGTATTGCAAGAGAACCGGTCATACACTGGAAAACTGCAACACCAAAAGAACAAATGATGCAAGGAAAAGGGAATTCTCAACACGCCCAAATAACTTCACCACTCAACCTGCACAGAATATCATCCCAGGCAACAACAGAAGCTACAATGGATATCAAAATAAATACCCGAACCAACCGAACAATATGCACCTTAATCAACGAACAAACGTTCCTGACACTCAAAGATTCAACTCTTACCCAATCAAACAAAACTACAACAGACCCAACTTTCAGCACACAAACCATATCCAACCAATCAGAAACCAACAAGTATCCCCAACTCGAAGACAAATCGAAACTTCACCTCCACGAAATCATCCAAACTACCTTTATAAACATCAACAAAACTTCCAGAAAAAACTAAATCCAAACATAAACGAACTGACCAATGACTTAGGGAATGTATCCATAAATTACATACAAGAGATGACTGATGAATTACAATATCCACAGGGAAACGAGCAGGGACTCGTCGAACAACAGGAAAATTAGCTGTAGTCCAGACGAGTCCAGCCCTCATCAATTACCCTGACCAACCGCATTTTCAACATGACATCCCTAATATCAACAATACTATCCAGTCCAACCGTTTTGCGAATCTTAATACAAACGACCCGAATAATAATTTTAATCAATCGAGAACCTCCTCGAATAGCAATTTAAGTAATCAACCGAGAACCTCCTCGAATATCAATCAACCGAGAACCTCCTCGGATAGTCTTAATCAACCGAGAACCTCCTCGGATAATTTTAATAAATCGAGAACATCCTCGAATATCAATAATAATCAACCGAGAACCTCCTCGGATAGTCTTAATCAACCGAGAACCTCCTCGGATAATTTTAATCAATCGAGACCCTCCTCGAATAGTAATTTAAGTCTTCAATCGAGAACATCCTCGAATATCAAGAATAATCAACCGAGAACCTCCTCGGATAGTCTTAATCAACCGAGAACCTCCTCGGATAATTTTAATAAATCGAGAACCTCCTCGAACGTCAATAATAATCAACCGAGAACCTCCTCGGATAATTTTAATCAATCGAGAACCTCCTCGAATAGTAGTTTAAGTGTCCCATCAAGTTGCATCTCGATTAACAGAACAAGTAGTCCGTCAAACAACGAACAGAACAACCCATATAACCCTCTAAATAAATCAAGTCCTATTCCGAAAAGTAGTTCTGTAGCTCAAGACAGACGACCCGTACAAAACTCACTTGCATCGAATAATGATGATTGGCCACCAAAAGGACCATTCGTCACGGTAGCACAGGTTCATAAAGTAGTAACCCAAGAAAATCCTCCTCCCCACAATTTCAAAATAAATCTAGTTTCTAATCACAAGTTCTCTCATGATGTCGTAAGTTTAAAACTAGGAGCATCAAAGGAAAGTACTATACAATTCCTAATTGACTCCGGTGCTGCAGTGTCGTTAGTAAAGGAAAGATTCATCGACGATATGAATCTGGTCGACAAAGTAAATAGAGCCAAGTTAACAGGAATAGGCGGAAAGGCCACTGTAACTTTTGGTAGCGTGTACACACACCTCGACATCACTCCTAAGCTCAAAATATTTCAGAATTTCCATGTAGTAGGAAATGATTTCCCAATCAACCAAGATGGTATTCTTGGAAGAGATTTCTTAAGTAACAACAAAATTGATATACTTTATAGTTCAAATCAACTAGTAATCCAAGGAAATATAATTAACTTCTCTAGTGATCCATCAGAAATACATCTTCCTGCACGGAAAGAAATAACTGTACAAATTACAACTCCCACAAATAATGAATATTTATGTCATTCGCAAGAAATAGCCCCTGGCGTATTCTCAGGTAACTGTCTCATAAAACCCAACCAATATAAAGCCCAGATTAGCATAGTCAATTGCAACCCATCAGAAGCCATAATCAAGAATTTCAAACCAATACTCTCACCCTTAGATAATTTCGAGATACTTCAAATCAATCCAAGTCAAGTCCCAGTAACAGGAATCAAAAATAGAGAAGATATAATTTTAGGACAAATTATCCCAACGTTAGATAAGAATCTAAACATTGAAGAATCAACCACATTACTAGAACTGATTAGCGAATATTCCGATATATTCTACATAGAAGGTGATAAATTATCAAGTGTCCCAGGTGTGAGCCATCAGGTGCACCTTCATTCAGACACATCTCCAATCAACACCAGACAATATAGAGTACCGCAAATCTTAAAATCCGTAATTAATGAACAAGTACAAAAGATGCTTGAAGATAACATAATCACACACAGTACGAGTCCATTCAATAGTCCTTTATTAGTAGTACCTAAGAAACCAGATCAGAATGGTAAGCCAAAATGGAGAGTAGTCGTAGACTTTAGAAGAGTAAATGAGGCTACAATTGGTGACTCTTACCCTCTTCCACTCATAAATGATATATTCGATCAGTTAGGTCGATCACAGTATTTCACCACTTTAGATATGGCAAGTGGTTACCACCAGATTCAAATGGATCCCAGAGATCAGCACAAAACCGCTTTCAGCACTGATTTTGGTCATTTTGAATTCCTCCGAATGCCTTTTGGAATGAAGAACTCACAGAGTACATTCCAAAGAATGATAAATAATGTCTTGCTAGGCCAACAAGGTTTGAAATGCTTTGTTTACCTTGACGATGTTATAATATACGGAAGAAACTTGAATGACCATAATAACAAGCTAAGAGACGTTTTTGAAGCATTTAGAGTGAATAACCTCAAAATTCAGACAGAAAAATGTCGATTTTTAGGAAAAGAAATACAGTATCTAGGTCATACCATTACAACTGAAGGAATTAAACCAAACCCCAAAACAGTAGAAGCAATTGTCAATTTCCCAGTCCCTCGTAATGCACGAGAAACGAAAAGTTTTCTAGGTCTCACAAGTTACTACAGAAAATTTGTCCCAGGTTTTTCCACCATTGCAGAACCCCTGCACCAACTTACCAGAAAGAAAGTTAAATTCGAATGGTCAGAAAAATGCAAAAACGCATTTGAACTTCTAAAATCCAAATTAATTACAACTCCAATACTACAATACCCCGATTTTGATAAAATATTTATCCTCACCACTGACGCTAGTGATTACGGCGTAGGTGCAATCCTAAGCCAGATCCACAATGACAATGATTTACCAGTTGCATATGCAAGCCGCTTTCTAAAGCAAGCAGAGAAAAACTACTCTACGATTGAGAAAGAGATGCTAGCCACGAAATGGGCAGTAGACATATTTAGACCCTATTTATATGGCAGAAAATTCACGATTAGAACAGACCACAAACCACTAATTGGCGACCTTAAAAACGTTTCAAAACGAATCTTAAAATGGCGAATACAGTTAGCCGAATACGATTACAATATAGTGCATGTACCAGGAAAAACTAATACTGGAGCAGATGCACTAAGCCGAACCAAACCCGTAGAAATCAACGTGATTACTCGAGCCAAAGCTAAAGAAGTACAAACAGAAACCACAGATCCCGAACCAACTAATATAAAACTTGAGCCACCTCAGGCAACAATCCTCAATAAACCCATGGTCCAAATCATTACTGATCCTAGTACCAAACTTAAAATTCTACACGAGAAACATGACCTACCATTAGGAGGACATGCAGGTGTATTTCGAACGTACAGACGAATCAGAATGAACTACTATTGGCCAAACATGCTCCGCGAAGTAAAGAAATATATTCAAAAATGCCAGAAATGTAAAAAAAATAAATCTAGTAAAAAGACAAAAGTCCCTCTTGTACTAACCGAGACATCGGGGTACCCTTTTCAACGTGTTGCACTCGACATTGTAGGTCCCCTACCAATTACCAGTAATCAAAATAAATACCTCCTGACATTCCAGGATGATCTAACAAAATTCTCCGGTGCAATACCATTACCAGACGAAAGAGCCAGTACAGTAGCCAAAGCGTTATGCGAGCAGTATATAACTAAGCTTGGAGCCCCTGAAAAGATCCTTACAGACATGGGATCGAATTTCATGAGCAACCTTTTCGAAAATATCTGCAAACTTCTCAAAATTAAACATATAACCACTACAAGTTTCCACCCACAGACTAATGGTGCTCTTGAGAGATCTCACAATACCCTCAAAGAATATTTACGCAATTTTTCAAACATCGACCATAGCAATTGGGATGAAATGGTACACTACGCAATGTTCGTATACAACACCACACCCCATTGTTCCACAAATTTCACACCATACGAACTAGTTTTCGGCCGACCAGCCTTAGTCCCCACCTCCGTTAAGAAAGAACCTCAACCCACATATAATTATGATGACTACGTAAGCGAACTTAAAGCACGCCTACGTTTAGCCCACCATATTGCCCGACTCAATACAATGAAACAGAAAGAAAGAGCCAAAACCAATTACGACAAATCAACCACCAATTTTCAAACAACAATTGGAGATCTTGTCTGGCTTCAGAATGACATGAGGCGTAACAAACAAGACCCACGTTGGTTAGGACCCTTCCCAGTCGTACAAATACTCTCACCCACCAATACCCTTATTTGCATCAGAGGCAAAAACAAGAATGTACACAACAACCGTCTAAAAAAAGACTAACCTGTTCGTAAAACCTAACTAACAATATCTTCTGTATTCAGATGATATCCATCGCGTTAATAACCATTGCGCTGCTCCTCACAACAAGCGTAATAGAAGCAGAAAACCGATCCAGCATAATTATGAAGGAACTGAAAAACGTGGGAATTTTCTTCGAAGAAGTAGCAGAATTAACACTATACAACAGCAAATATACGGTACTAACATCATTCGAACCAACAAAATTCCAAGATACAATAAAAAACATAGAAGAATGTAGAACCAGACTAGGAGAGATCTGTTCATGGCTCAGAGAAATCGAAAACAACCACACATGCCCCATACTACTAGAAGAACTAAAAATTGAGATCGAAGACATGAAACGGGACGAGCAAGCAATTCACCAACAACAAAAAAGACATAAGAGGTCACTTTTTGACTTTGTGGGAACCGCACAAAAACATCTATTCGGCACTATGGACAACGAAGATGCGCAAAGAATAGCACTAGAACTATCAAAGTTGCGCGAAAATTCAAACAGTATATTCATGACAGTAAAAGAACAGGTAGCCGTAGTAAAGTCAAACTTTGAAGCACTCTCCGCACCAATCAACAAGCTATCAGCTCAAACATCATCAATACAAAACAACCTAGAGAATCTGATGAAAGAACACGAAAATGACATGGAACAAATCACAAACAAAACTAATTTTATAAAAATAAACCAAAAATTCGTAGAAACAATAAGCCTGATGCTAGTTAAATGTTTAGTAATCAACAAAAACCAGGAACAAACATTCAACGTATTGAACAGTATACACAACAACAAACTTCATCCATTAATCCTCACATATACCAATCTAATGAATATAATGAAGAATTTCGACAACAGAAACATAGATGAGGGAGTACTAAATGAACATCATCTAAATCAATTGGCCGAACTAGAGTACCTAGAAGTAGATGGGAAAGTAATCATCAAAATAGACATACCCGCACCTACAAGGGAACACTTCCAGTTACACAAAGTATACCTCACACCGATAAGAATAAACAACTCCAAACTGTCATATACAATCCACGACGAATTTCTCGCAGCAAACAAAGAAAAAAGCAAATTCACATTACTATCCCACGACCAATACAAGGCGTGCAACAAAATTCTCGTAGAACTAAAAAAAACGATACTTCTTTGCGAAAGCAATAATCCCATCATTACAAACAAGCGGGACGACTGCCTATTAAATCTGTTCAATAACCCATTCGGAAACAAACCTAACTGCCATTGGTCAAAAGCACCCACAATGAACGCACTAACAAAACTCGTTACCAAAAACTCATGGTTATTCTCAGTGGACTCAGAAATAACACTATCTATAAGATGCCAGGAAACAGAAGAGACAATAACACTGAGAAACACGGGAACGATCACATTTAGGGAGGATTGCGAAATCTGGTCAGAAGATTTCATACTCCCGGTAACCGGATCGAAAACCAGTACGCTAACAATAATACAACCAACAAGGACATCCTTCCCGGAAGATATACAACTAGACATTCCCAGCACTGAATCCAAAAGAAAACCAGCGGATAGGATGAAAACATTTCTCCCCAGCGAACACAACAAAGAATTCCTAAAAGAACATAACAAATTAGAACACCTAACTAAAACAATGATAAAAACCGAGGAAACACTAGACGAACACAATTTTAACCCATTCAAAACACACCCGAGTTACACATATCCAATAACAATAATGATCATCATAATAGTTATCGTAGGAGTAATAACCATTAAAATCATGAGTAAAAACAGAAACAAAACCATTGTCGAGCTCAACCAAACAGTTACTCACGAGACCACACAGCAGAATGACAACAAAAAGAGAGGCCTAAATATCAACTAAATGGACACACCAATCATTCCGAAAATAAAACAAAAACTTATCCTAAAACATCCACTCTAAAACACCCACCCTTAAAATCATAAAAAAAAAGAGTCGAAATTTGAAAATCGTTTAAAAATCATAGAGAAAATTGACTCAATCTTAAATAAATACGCGAAAATTAAAAACATCTTCTAAATTACGAAACAAAACACGCGCGTAAATTACAATAAAATCAGGAGAGAATTAGCTTTTCCTTCGGCGAGAAATTAACTAAAACTCGAAGAAGAACAGGCTAACTCCCAAACATTTTTTACTAACATTAACCATTAGTCAAAGATTAAATTATATATGTATGTAATTATAAGAAACAAAAATTTTTTTCAAAAATCTCAAAATATATTAAATAAAATATTAAATTAAATTAAATAAAAAAATTTTTTTTTTAATTAAATAAAATAAAATAAATTTGTTTAGTAAAATATCTTATTGTCAAAATATTCAAATCAAAATATAATATATCAATAAATAATATTTCTTAAATCAAAACTAGAATTAAGTAACTTAAAGATTAAAACACAAATTAGTTGTAAAACTAAACAAATTTGTTGTAATAAAAAAAAAAATGTTCACTCAAATTTCAATAATGTAACTTGTATGTTAAATTTTTCAAGTTCAAAATATAAAAAAAAAATATAATCATATTACACTACCATATAAAATTATAACTATTATATAAGTAATAATAAAAAAAATAAAAATTAAAATCATCATATTTCACTTCCACATAATTATATAAGAAACAATAAATGTAGTACAGTAATTTCAAAACAAATACACTTTTTCATCATATTACAAATTTAAATTACAAAAAAAAAAAAAAAAAAAACAAAAACAAAAAGAAAACAAAATAATTATGCAGTTTTTTAAAAAAAAAAAAAAAAAAACCTAAGCAAAATTCCATAGTAAAATCAACCTTGCTTACACAGCAAACACTAATATAAGTAGATGATAAGAAATAAAAAATTGTAAACAAAATGCCAATGACCAGACAAATAAAATGATGTAAACAAGCTGACTCAGTAATAGAAGACAAACAAAATGAAGATAAACTGACCACAAGAACACCAAGCTGACCAAAAGAAGACCAAGCTGATGCAAAGACCAGAAGATGACAATCAACAAAATTAAATCAAAACTATGTATACTAGAAATTAAACATATATTCTATAAAAGATTTTCCTTCTTCAAAGAAAAATCTTTCCCTGGGGGGTAAGCAGTGTTGTGAAACCACTACTGACCACTCCAAAGAATACCATAAAGTAAAGAAAACGCCTGAATGTTAAAATAAAATTATAATTTAAAATCTAAGGCGAAAACAAATTGTTTATAGAGCACAAAATTTCAAAAACGAGCACACATTTTATTGTAATAACCTAAATAATAATAATTGAATATAAAATTGCAAAACGCAATTTGGCAATTATTAATTAGTATTAAAACATTAATGTGTGTCAAAGTGTGAAAAATTAATATGTGTCAAATTGTGAAAAACAAAAGAAATCAATAACAACAATTTGACATAGAATATTTAGTATATATAGTTGAAGAATAATTATTATTATTATTATTATTAAAGTCAGTTGTAGTTAAAACATAATACAGTCAAAGTCTAAGTCAAGTCATTAAGTAATAAATAAATAAAGAAAAACCTAAAATTTAAATACTCAGTGTTATAAATTAAAATCGAGAATATTCATCATTCATCAATCAAGTAAGTATAACTATAACACGAATTATTATTGATACTGTCATAGCCCCCATCCGTGGTAAGCGAGTATCAATAATTAAATCATCCTACTAACCTCACGGCACCGATTTTGGTAAACATCGGCGGACGAACCTCGTACGGCAAAGCGAGGGGGGAAGACGGAAGAGTGTTTCAGCGCTCAAGCTTCCCTAGTTACAGTTGTCTACCAAAATCTTTTCTCAATTACTAATCTCAATATCATAATTACATTGATATTTCTCTAAACAAACAATTGCTAATTCGCAAATAACAGTATAACACGACATTACCAATAACCCACACATATAAACATTAACACATTTTGACTCCACACTTCCATACCCCTCAAGTATAAATAATAAAACCATTTATACAATATTTATATATTAGAACATTCCCTCTAATATAACATTTGGAATGCTCTAAAATATAACATTATGTATTTCAATGAAGATATTATTTCTTAATTATATATATGTGCTTTGATTTATCAAAAACTAGGCAGTTAAAAACAAATTCGAATTTTTACATTTTTGTTCTGGACGGCAACTAGTTATTTCATAACCACATATCCCTTCCAAATTTAAAAATATGTTCAATTATTGATTTTCCAAATGAAAGTTCTCGTATTTGCAACTAGAAGAGATACCACTAGTTTCAAATAAGATGACCAATTTGTTTGAGTTATTTGAAATAATAGCTTTTTAAATAATAAACTTTGTTCAGCTTCAATTGGGAACCGAATTTAGAAATTTGGCCCCGGGTACGTCATCTTCAGTTAAAATATTCATTACATATTTCAAAAGAAATCTGAAATATTTTTCATACGTTAAATTGTAAAGCATTCTCAAAAAGATAAGTTAAATGTTAAGGCATTTGAAAAATGTAAAGCAAGGCTATCATCTTATATCTCTTCATTCTTCACTGGCATTACAAATATTTTCTATGAGGTCAGATAAATCCTCGCTGTTCATAGTTTGCAAATCTTGTAATTTGACTACGTTTTTGTAAATTAAAGGCATCCATATACTTGATAAAAAAGAACCTTCTTAGAAAAAATCACATAAAAACCGCTGACACAGCGTTGTTTTTTTTACACATACCTTGGGACCAGAAAATCAATTATTATGGAATAAAAGCGAACGAAATCAGTGCTGGGATGTTCTAACATCACTTCGATTCGCTTCGGTAAAATATATCACATCGAAAAATATTTGGTATGTTATAATTTTTTCGATCGGTTTTCGATATTTTGATATGGTACCACTTTTTCGGTGTAAAAAATTGCTCTTTATTATTGTGGTAGCTGTCAAATTTACGTTTTGGTTATAATAATTAATAAAGTGATCTTAATAAGTTGAATAAAGTGATATATTAATAAGTTAAATAAAATATAAATCATAATATGTATACGGGAGGGTTTTGTGTTTCTTTGACAGGGTGTCATATTAAAAATAAAAAAATAAAAATATAAATTACTATATTGAAAGGCGCTTTCTTCGTAATAGATACAATATAATGGAACTGGAAGACAAAAAGTAAGTTTAATTTAATTATTTCTGTTTAACTTTCACAATTATAATACACAAATTTAACTTTTTTTTTTATAGATTCATCATTTAGAGTAAAAAAAGATATTTTTAAATACCTATTGAATGAGCTGAGACCATTAATAGATGCAGGGCGGCGAATCACAAAAATACCGTTGGAAATAAAATTAGCAGCCGTTCTTAACTTTTACGCAACTGGGTCGTACGAAAGAACGGTAGGGGATTGTTACTCCAATCTGTGGATCAATCCGTTACTCTACTCGTCTCAACGGCAGCACAAATTAGAAATGGGCTACACAACTGCTTTAAAATTTTTAAATAAAATATATTTTTATTAAAAATAAATAAATTCAAATAAAATATTTAAATAAACTTAATATATATATATATGTATATATATACATATATATATATATATATATATATATATATATATATATATATATATATATATATATATATATATATATATATATATATATATATATATATATATATATATATATATATATATATATATATATATATCACATTTCATTTTCTTATTATTTCGTTGTTTAGTCTTATTATTTCATATTATAGCAAATGATTAAATTAATTATTCATTTTATTATTTAACTCACATATTCTCTTCTTCTCTATTTCAAGGCGCCGCGAGTCATGTTATTTGACTCGCGTAGTACTTTCAAAAGCTCATTTTGAAAATCGAGATTTTGCTGTCCTTGTTTTCTCATGGTCACTCGTTTTCTTTCAGGCCGATCTTGTGCAATAGCATTTGTAGGAACAGTTTCAATTTCCAAATTGCTGGTAGATGTATTGGCGGCATCTTCATTGTGGTCATGTCTGTACGATTCTCGCCATGCCCAAATTTACCGCCTTTTAGCCCCAATGTAGATTTATCGAGCCTTGTAGCAGCGACCACTCTCTCGTCGAAAGACGACAAAATAACCGACCGAGAATCACCCCCAGTTTGCCGACGATCGGTAGTTTCTTGTCTTAATTTTTTTAAAATTTTATTTTTCAGATCAGCCCAAACCTGTAACATGAACAATTGATTACTATTTCACATAAATACACCTAAACACTAATGTGAAAAATCGTCTTACCTTTTCCCAAACTTCCTCGTCCCTCATAGGAGGCCCCTGGGAAGTAGTAGTGAGCTCGGCCCAAAGCTGTGTTGCATTATACTTCCCATTTATTGAAGCAAAAGCACCACTCACCATTTCCTCGTGCTCCTCCATAAAACTGAGCATGCCATCAAATTGGCCAAGCGTTGTGATTTTTTTCCTTTCCCTACGTATACAAGCATATTACATATGCATATATATTTTCACTTTCTATACAATTTTATTTAAATACTTACATGTTACAACTCACTAAAAATTATTTATGAAGTAAATCGAATATATTAAATATAATAATAAATAATAAATTTATTATTATTATTTATTATTATAATAAATAATAAATTTTACAATAAATTTTGATTTAATTTAATTTATTTAATTTAATAACTATTGATCCGATGAGATCTTTCCTGTAAACACGAATATTCTTTGACATAAGTTTAATTTTGTGAGGTTATGTTCTCTATATTGTATTGTATCACCGAAAAATATTTCTGTGATAGAGAATCGAAAAAAGTGATGGGCGAAAATGGTACAACATACGATTTCATCGATATGTTCGATATTTCGTCGAATATCGTAAATATCGAAGTTAGAATATCCTAGCATTTTGATGTTTGCATTAACTACACACAACAATGCGATATACACTACCAAAAAAACAAAGTCGAAACAAAAGGAAAGGCAAACACGATAAAGGGGAATACCCTGAAAATATCAATTAGAATTTAATTTTTTTTTATGTAACAACTGTTTTCCAAAGTTAAAAGCTGAAGAAATGACTACTCGATTAATTCTATCATGCAAATTTGAAGTTAAAATTAATTTGTTTCGAATTTTTATTTGTTTTTGAAGTGATATAGCAAAAATTATGAAAAGATTGCTACTAAAATTTTAGAGTTTCAAATAAAACCAAGGAAGCCAAGATAAAACACTGTAACACAATAATATTTAAAATTGTTTATTGGTCACTCGCGTATATTTCAATCAGACACAAACCTGACACGGGTGTAGAAGTTGGTAAGCACATAAATTGCCAGGGGGTTGGAAATTGCAATCAGTAGCACTTATCTTATTTGTGTTTTTTCATTCCATGTTTTAAATTCCAATACTTATTATTTGATTTACGATGAAAAGGTACTTCAAGTCTCGCAGTTAAATAATTAAACAAATTATTTGCTAGTTAAGTAATTATAATTCAAAAGTTCCTACACCTTGCTCTACAACAAATTATCAGTTTCCGGAATTTTGATATTTTTCACGTTTTAATTAAAATTGTATTGAATTTCATCTTTGCTAAAAAAAAATGCTGCGAATCTCATATTATTTAACGAGACACGAGCACTAAATAGAAATTCTTTTAATCAGCAAAATTCATCAAAACACAAGATATCCTTAAAAACGCAAAGTAAAAAAAAATAATGAATCTGCCATCATCATCATAATTATATTTGCTCGACGACGTTTGCAATCTGATCTTTCATTAGAGAAAATATAGTTTTTGTTTTTTTAATTATATATTTTGTGAATATGATATAACTTTTTATATTTTTTAATTTCACGATGTACACACAGCAGAAGATGTATAATCCTTTCTCGAGACTCTTGAGAAATTATCCTTAAGAAAGAAAAACAGAAATTAAAGAAAACTCTTGAAATTAAATAAAAGCATAAAAAAATGTTAGGATGACAAAAATTATTTTATGAGTACGCTAAAATATATAAATTTTAATTAAAAAACAACCCCAGGCTTTATTATTTGAATAGCGTTATTTTAACCCTTTTCGGTAAATGGGACAAAATATATATTTAGTATTTTTTTTTTATCACAATCTTGGTTGGCACTCTTGAGGAGACAAAAATATGTATTTGTTTTTTTTTTTTTGATTTATCAAAAACCTTAACAGCATCGCTTAACCCTTTATTTTATTTGTTAAACATTTTTTTAAATTATTATTATTTTTTTTGATTAATAATTTTGATGTTTTTATTTTTATATTTATTCCATTAAAAAAATTTTTTATTCATTATATTTAGCGTCACTCTGTAATAGTTTTTCCTATTGTATACAATTTGTATTTCAAAGGGTTACATTTTTTAGCAGGAAAAAAAATTGTGATGTTTTACTAAAAGGGAACGGATTTTGATTTCTAGATTTTACGGTCGCTTGGGATTTAAAGAATTCATTAATCAATTTTTTTTTTTAAATTCGCGGAGCGGAATGATGTATAAAATTTAGTTTTAGTCTTGAGAAAAACCGCAACCAATTATTTCAACAATCCATCTGGAGAACATTGTTTCGAATGCTGTAACTATAGAAATGCACTCAGTAGTCAGAACATTTTATTTAAGCTTTCCAATCAAGTAGTTTGATCGTTTGGTGGTACTACGATAAATATCCAACCGCCATAAAAAATAAAACCTTTCTTTTAACAAGAGGAAAGCGACCAAAATTTCGTTATTATAAAATGGGTTTGGCGTTTATCTTACCTTAATTTGTAGCAGAGTCAAATCTTGGCTTTTGTCAACGTTTTTCTCGTATCAACATTGCGATGACGCAGATTTGACTCTGTTACAAACTCTGTGCATTCTTTGGATATCACCAAATAGTTCTGAATTTTCCGCAAATATATTAACGGGATATATTCTTTTCTTGGATAATTACAGTACCGCTGGTGATGAAAATAAATTTTTATTCGATCGGTTATTAAATGCACATAAATGCACAACATCAGCTAATTGGTTGTTTATAAATTTTCCAGATTTGTATATAATTTGTATATATACTCAACATCTTTCTGATGAAATCGTGTGAAATCCTGTAAGATACGATAGGTGGAAACAGCTCTCCACTCCCGATTGGCCTGATTGAGAATTCACTTGAATATAAGAAATATTCAATGGTAACTTTCTTGGATATAGAGAAGGCCTTTAGCAACGTCAGACCGGGGGCAATCACTTGGGCCCTTGCGTGCGTGGAAATAGACGGGCCACTCAGAGGTTGGATAGATCAAATGCTTAGAGGCAGGATCGTGGCGCTCATCTGGGTGTGACGTCTGTCGGCAGATACGTGAGCAGAGGGACACCGCAACATCTTTAAATGAGAGAACTGATCAGTTTAACATCCGATTGATATGAGTGCCAGGGCACTTAAATCGCAGGGAATGTAAAGGCAGATGAGCTGGCCCACAAGGGCGCACCACTCCTTATATCCCAAAGCAGGCTGGACATAAAGGTACTGCTTGCTTCATGTAAACTGCTGCTTCAGGCGGAAGCCATAAAAGAAACGAACGTCAGATGGTCTAACGCTAGTTCGTGTGTAATAACCAGGCAGATCTGGGGTGGACTTAACCAGCCCAGATCCTGCAAACTGATATCGCTTCGACGGTACCATATTGGTATGGTCGTGGGAGCTATAACGGAAGATTGTCTCATCGGGGTACATGGGAGCAGACTGGGTGCCCATGCCCATGATTTCTGCCGCAGCTGTGGTGATGAAGAGGAGGAAACTGTGCTCCATCTGCCCTGCACCTATCCTTGTTTAGCTTACAGCCGATATAAAATCGAAGTCAAGGACTTTCAACGCTTCTTGGTAAGCTCAGGATGGTTTAACGGCCACACTTACCTAACCTAGCCTACCGTCGATTGCTTACCAAACCTATAAGGTTAATTAAACCCAGCTGTAAGTATAAATGGATGCATCCTTAATTTCGTGTTTACTAAGTCCAACCAAAATATTGTGTGAAAATAATGTGGAGTTTCCTAAAATGGGCCTCCAGTTCTATACGCTTCTTTTGAGAGTTATTCTTGCATGAGTTTAGATGTACAAGTTCTGAAAGTACAACAACTCAGCAGTGAGCTCAGTTCGCGTAATTTCTTTAAAGGAATTCCTGGATTGTACCATACTTTCAAGCCTGCGTCAACTGCCATTCGGGACCGGGATGGAAACCTCTGTGATAACATCAACGCAGTACTCGACGCAAGGAATGGACACTTTACCGACCTACTTGGTGTTCATCATGCGTCACAGACTGTAGTTGATTCACCTCAAATACAGACTGCGGAAATTTGCATTGAGGATCCATCCCATGAGGAATTCACTAGGGCCATGCAGAGACTAAAACGAAACCGGTCACCTGGAGTGGACTGCATTAATTTGGAGCTCTTGATATTCGGAGGGAATACTTTGTGGAACTTCCTTTTCAACCTTATTCGATTAGTATGGCGAACCGAAGTTATGCCTGACGAATGGAAAGTGGCCGCGATATGCCCCATCTTCAAGAAGGGAGACCGCTTGAAGTGTGAGAATTATCGCGGTATAGCTCTCCTTTGCACAACATATAAGTTACTGTCCTACATTATATTGGCTAGAATCACCCCTCTAGCGGAGGGCCTGGTTGGTGACTATCAAGGAGGATTTCGTCCGAATCGATCAGTTACTAATCAGGTCTTTTCGCTGCGGATGATTCTATCTCAATATTATGAGACATCCATCGCCATACATCAGGTGTTCCTGGATTTCCGGGAGGCCTATTACTCGATCAATCGAGCGAGTTTGTGGTCTGCGCTGGAGTATCTAGGTATGCCAACAAAAATTGTACGATTGTGTAGAATGACAGTCTCAATGCTGCGTTAAAGTTGAGAACAGGCTATCAAGAATTTTTGCAGTTAGCTCGGGTGTTCGGCAGGGAGATTCTCTGTCCCCGATACATTTCAATCTCATGTTGGACTACATCTTTCGTAAGACTGAAACACCTCAGCGCAACATCTTATATCGCCAGTCCAATCAGGTGCTTGTATATGCAGATGACATATGCGTGATTGTAGAGTTTTCAGCTGCTGTTGGACTCCAGATCAATGAGTCCAAAACGAAATACCTGATCTCTGGTTATTATGACAATGGCACACCAGATTTTAGTAGTGGCCACTACACGTTTGAAAGAGTGAGGAGGTTCAAATATTTGGGCTCTATTATCACTCACGATAACAGTGTGGGTGACGATATTAAAGTTCGGCTGGCAGCTGGCAGCCGTGCTTTGTACCTTTTAAGGCCACTACTAAAATCTAAACACCTATCAAGTGCCGTGAAGCTGAAACTGTACAAAGCGTTGATCAGGCCCGTTGTTATGTTTGGATGTGAAAGTTGGACGCTGACGGATGAGTACGAGAAATGGCTCCTAACATTTGAGAGAAGAGCCATGTGTGTGATTTATAGATGGTACATAGTGGTTGGAGTCAGATTGTTGACGCAGTAAAGGGCCAGTAATTGCCTTTAAAACTGTATTATTATTATTATTATTGTCAATTTACTTAAAACGTCACTTAAAAGTATAAAGGCTATCGTTGTCCTATTACATTGTTTAATTGTGCTCATCTTGACACGCGAAATCTAGCAAAACATCACATGCGTTTAATACAAATTAACAGGAACAACGCAGACATTTCAATTAAATTTGTAATACAACTAGTTCCAAACTACTGTATAATGTATTAAAAAAATTTTGAACGCTAATTTATAAAATTTTAATTGCGGATCTTACTCAATAATAATATATATTATCGTACATCAATTTACACCTCTCGATGAATAAATCATTGCATCAATGCATCGCGTACAAGAATCGATTTCACATCGAAAAAGAGTAATCATTTCCAAGAGTATAAGGTCAAGAGTTCGACCATAATATTTGTACAAGCTCACCTTCCTTCACATACACAGAATTCTGGACAATAAGTACAATATTATACTGCGGTTAAGACGAATAAAATATCGTTAAACAAACACAAAACATCTTATTTTGCATATATGTATATAACAAGAAGATTCACATATGTAAAGAAAGTAGTTATCGATTTTTTTTTTATGATAATAATTTCTTGTACATGTATGTACGAGTATATGAGCGCGAGAATTAATGATGGTTATTAATTTATTTATTTTTATTTTTTATGTAAAAAAATTAAAAATTACAAAACATTACAAATTAATAATGTATTGTGGGTTTTAGTTGTGTATAGTTAACTATTATAATTGATGTCATGACCTCCGCAATATAAGATACATCCACAAGTAAGGTGATATCATAATGAAAACACCTTATACGATTATTGGTCGCGCACACGTGTTTCACTTTAATAATGTCATGAGAATCATCTAATACGCTCTCTACACCATATGTGGCGGTGACAAACAAAATTCCATTCACGACTCGTGTCGTTTTGCATACTCATAAATATATTGAAAAGGTTATCGTAATGTTTAAGACGAAGAAGAAGAAGAAGAAGAAGATAATATATGGGATTAGAAAACTGTCAATATAAACTTAAATTCATAATTTATTTGTGATTTTCGATTTTCTAATAAAATATGTGTGTGCATGCATTATAGTTTCTATTGTGTCCGTGCCCATAAATATGTATATACAAACATATATAGATGCATGCATAACACAATAAATATTTAAAGAAGCACAATTTTTATTATCAAGATTTCGTTTCAGTTGCATTTTCGCTTAAAGACTGGAAAAATAACAGAAAAATGGGAAGTTAAAAAAAAATATGTGAAATTTGGATGATGGAGATAAACACACCTGTCGCATCGCGCTATCGTTTTGTATCGCATTTTATATGTAAAATATTGTTTTTTGTACAAATGCAGCTGGCTGTATGCGGTATATATATGTATATAATATATATACGAGCATATCGTAAAGCTTGGGAAAGTGAAAGGATTCTAACTGTTTTATTTACACAAAATATTTTGTGTGCATATATAGAGGTTGGGTGTTGTGTCAATATACTCGTAGTATTATTTATGGGAGTTTTTAATTCTGCGCGTTATCATTTTATTGTGATCAACACCGCATCATCATTGATGGTGGTCAATTTTGGGTGGTATAGTGGATATTTTATCTTATATCTACATATATAAATATATAGATGTTTTTGACTATTGTGTGTTCGTATCTGTCGGTTAATATTTCTTTCGACACCAATTTACCATCGCAAAAGTATTATATTATAGAAATAATTGCAGAAATATTCGACCCATCATTCGGGAACAGTCAAATGTCAAAGTTTTTTTTTTAATTTGCCAGTTTTATGGATCTGCTGTGGTTGGACTTTCTTAGTCCAATACAATTTTTACAATTTTAATGATATCAAACCGTCTTTTTTGGAGGATGTATAGCATATGATCTTGTAATTTGGTATTTATTGGTTTAAAAATTAACCGAAAAACTGTAACTGGCGATTCTTGAGAATTTAATAAACCGGTCGCAGTGCGGTTCTCGACATCATCATGATTTAATCGTTTAAATAATTTTACGGTGCGGAAAATGTTTTATATCCCCCATTTCATCGGTCGGTAAATATTTATGTTTTGTATACCTAGATAGTTGTATTACGTTCTCAACACTATTCTTTAACTTTATTTTCTGAACACTAAATTTCTGTCGTAGAATATGCTGTCCTCTATAAACTACATATCTCAATTTACTTTTAAATAAACAATAAATATTCAAATTAAATTTAATCCAATAAAAACAATGAATATTTCCATTTGGCTGCCTGCAGCACTTTAGAATTGGTCTAGTTCATTTCAATAGAAAATAAAAAGGGAAAAATTAATTTAAATTTTGCAAGAGAATTGCGTGATCGAGTTAACTAAATACCTTAGAAAAGTGTTTAGTTATTGTTTAGATTAACTGGAAAACCTGGAAGATAATTTCAAGCCACCAAAGAATACTTTAGAAACAGATAAAAAACAATTTTACTAACGTTTCTAGGTATAATAACCTGGAACGCTAAAGTGCTTAATGCAAGAGTCCAAGAACTAGATGTATCTCTAAGAATCAACAACATAGACATAGCTTTAATATCAGACAACCTTTACATAGCACAACTTTATCAAAATTAAGCGATATACAGCAATCTCAATCAAACAAAACATCCTATACATTTCCAAAAAGAGGAAATTAAAGAGCCATTTATGCAAGCTACCATAATAACGATGAACCATGGTGGGGCTGAACCAAGTATAGGGGCAATCTACTGCCCACCAAGACATAATATCATTTTTAATAAACTTGGACCAAGGTTTATTATAGGAGGTGACTATAACGTGAAACTCACTGAGATCACGACTCATAACACCATGAAAAGAAAAGAAACTCCTAAGTGCAATAGAAATGCCAGGTATATACAATCTAGGATATAAGATCATATCGATTTGACATAGAAATTCGCTCGCGGTTAGATTCCGGTGTCATAGGGATCTGCGGCCGTTAGTTAAATGTTAAAATTATCTGTATGTCTTTCTTCGTATAGATGAAATTTAGCCCATTATAGAAATTTATTATGAACATATAGCCACAGATGTAAAGTACCAGCAAACAAGTCAGCTGCTTAACAAATTTCATCTAATGGCAAACTCTTTGTGAAGAATCTCAGGTTGTCTGTGAATCCGAGTTATCTATTCAGAGATTAAGTTTCATTTGCAGATCCCGCAAATTGAACTTTGAACCAATTGACTTTCTTAAAGCAAGTCATGTTACCGTACTGTGGGAGCATGCATTTGTTCACAACAGTTAAATTTGCGAATTACCAAACCCATAGCCGCATAATGTTTGCCGTTTGCCGGGGTATTGAATAAATTATTTACTCCACTGTAAAAAGTTTTTTTCAAGTTGGTATTTTATAAGAGCTAAATTGAATTATTATTCCGGAAACATCGTAAAAATAATATTTTAAAATTTATTTAATTTTGATTTATCTGAGTGTAGTTGGATACTTGGACCTTTCCAAGTTTGTATAGTTAGTTATGAAATTTAAGAGCTGTTCAAAACCTAACACAGTATTACAAAAAACCTGCAGCGGCTGCTACACCCCATAACACTCACGTCAAGACGCACAAACCAGCTCAGAACATACAATAGCTCTTAATGTTAAAACGTTCTATACGCAGACAATGGAAAATACAACGATCACCGACAGTTAAATCAAAACAAAATAAAGCTATCAAAAAAAAAGAAGGAGTCCAGAACTCGCTCACTGCTCAAAACAAAAGTAAACTCTTTTCGTCCAATCAGCTTACTACCAGTACTATCAAAACTATCCGAAAAAATGATTCTAAAAAAATTACACCGCACCATCAGTTCGGATTTACAGCAAAGCATGAAACCGCGGAACAAGTACATCGAGTAGTATCTGAAATCAAAAACTCATTAGAAGAAAAAAAGGATTGTTGAGCATCATTTTTTGGTGTTAGGTAAGGGTGGCCGTCCTAAATTTCCTTTTCACTCGTTGAACCATCTTGATCTTACCAAGAAGCGTTGAAAGTCCCTGACATCGACCTTACTAAGATCCGTCAGGTCGTCTGTTTTGCTGTACGCTAGACTAGGATAGGTGCAGAACAGATGTAGCATAATTTCCTCCTCCTCCTCTTCATCACCGCAGCTGCGGCAGAAATCATGGGCAGGGGCACCCAGTCTTCTCGCATGTAGCCCGATGAGGCAATGTCCCGTTATAGCTCCCACGACCGTACCAATATGGTGCCGTCGAAGCGTTATCAGTTGGCCGGATCTGGACCGGTCAAGTCCACGCCAGATCTGCCTGGTTATTACACACGAACTAGCGTTAGACCATTTGACGTTCGTTTCTTTTATAGCTTCTTCCCGAAGCAGTAGTTTACATGAAACAAGCGGTATATTTATGTCTTTGGAATATCAGGCGTGCTGTGCCCTTGTGGGCCACCTTATCTGCCTTTACATTCCCTGCGATATTGAAGTGCCTTGGCATCCACATGAAGCGTATATTGAACTGATCTCATTTAAAGATGCCAGACAGTTCTGGGCTACCTTCGACGTCCAGGAGTATGATTGTACCGTTTTAATAGCAACTTGGCTATCCGTAAAAATGGGAATATCCCTCGTAGATATTACATTATATTTCAACCAGTCCATGACTTCCATTATCGCGGTAAGTTCAGCTTGAAAAACTCCGTAAAAGTCGGTAAGACGAAAAGAGAGGTAGACTCATAGTGCTCCACAGAATTAGCTTGTGTCCAAACGTAGTCCGAGGTATTACCAAGTTCCAAAGAAGTGAGGATAAAACTCCACCTTGCTGTCTTCCTCTACTCACGTATCTGCCGGAAGACACCCCACCTAGATGAGCTGTCGCGATCCTGCCTCTAAGCATTTGATTTATCCAGCCTCTGAGTGACCCGTCTACTTCCAGGCACGCAAGAGATTGCCCCGGTCTGACGTTGCTAAAGGCTTTCTCTATATCCAAGAAAGCTACCGTTGAATATTCTTTGTACTAAATCGGGCCAATAAGGAAGTGGAGAGCTGTTTCTACCGATCGTCCCTTACAGTATGCGTGTTGAGATCCCAACAGCTCGCCCGACATTATTGAGCCTCTAATGTAAGCCTCCAGTGATTTTAACAGAAAAGAAGATAACCTTATCGGCCGAAATTCCTCTTTGGATTGCAGTGTGAGCTTTTTTCCGGCTTAGGTATAAATATTACTTTTACTTCAGTCCATTTCCTAGGAATATGGCATAGTTCAAAGCAGCTTTTGAAGATAACTTTGAAAATCGAGCAAGGGTAGGGTTAAGTCAATAGTTAGCTGGATATCCGTAGAGATAATGCCATCAAGTCCTGCCGATTTGTATAACGTAAAACTGTTTATTGCCAACAGGATATTCCGCCTATTTACTATATGACTTACGGGGTTTACACCCCTATTTATCGTGGGTACCGAGCACTCCAGGAAATGAGTTTCTAGTAGTAAAAAATAATAATAATGAACAGTTTTTAAAGACCATTACTGGCTTCTAACTGAGTCAACTATTTGGCTCCATCGGTTTCGATCCTGAGCATGGTCTTCATACTTTCTAAAACAATCTGAAGAGGCCAAGTCGTACTCTACATCGTGGAGCTAACGTCGCCTCCATATGCTGGCTCTCCTTTCAGAGAATGCTGCACAATTCGTTCCGGATCAGCACCCAGAACGTGACCGAGCTAGTGTACTCGCTGAGATCTTCCTTCATGTACAATATCGGGGATTTTCATCAGATCTCGATATTGTACAGAGCTCGGGATGTACCATCTATTTCACGTTTTGGGCCGTAAATCGCACGCATGATTCTTCTCTCAAATGTAAGGAGCCATCTCTCGTACTCATCCGTCAGCGCCCAACTTTCACATCCAAACATAACAACGAGCCTGATCAACGCTCAGTAAAGCTTCAGCTTCATGGCACTTGATAGGGGTTTAGATTTTAGAGGATATAAAGAACGACTGGAAGCTGCCAGCCGCACTTTAATATCCTCACCCACACTGTTATCGTGAGTGATAAGAGAACCCAAATTTTTGAACCTCCTCAGTCCCTCAAACGTGTGGTGGCCACTACTAAAATCTGGTGTGCCATTGTCCCTAAAAGCAGAGATCAGGTATTTCGTTTTGGACTCATTGATCTGAAGTCCAACTGAAGCTGAAAACTCTACAAGCGGATCAAGTATTGCTATTTAGTCCAATCACGCATATGTCATCGAACACCCGAGTTAACTGCAAAAATTGTCGATAGCCTGTTCTCAACTTTCACCCAGCATTGGAACTGTGTCACTGTCATCCTATACAGCCGTACCAATTTTGTTGGCATTCCTAGGTATTCCAGGGTAGACCAGAAACTCTCTCGATTAATCGTCTCATAATATTTAGATAGAATCATTCCTTGATCGTCACCAAGAGCTCCGAATTAATGCAGTCCACTCCAGGTGAGCGGTTTCGTTTCAATCTCTGCATGGCTTTAGTGAATCCTCATGGGATGGCTCCTCAATGCAAATCTCCACAGTCTGTATTAGAGGTGGCTCAACAAGTTTCTAGTAGTACCTCCAGTGATTCCATGTAGTTCTTGAACCATCCAGTGTTTAGATGTAGCTCAACCTTTAGATAAAGTATCGCAAGAAAGATTGATACGATTGATTAAAGTTAGAGAAAATACAGAGAATACAGTATACATCCTCCAATTCACTCAGGCGTTCCACAAAGTAATGTGTTGGGAGTTGGGACCAATATTATATTTGATATATACACATCAAATTTATCAACTTCTAATTATGTAAATGTATCAACAATTGTCGAGAATACAACAATAATAGCTACGCATCAAATTCAACAGTAGCGTCAAGAAATCTGCAAGAACACTTATATGCAATTGAAGCATGATTAACCAAATGGAGAATATAAAGCAAACTAGTGCAAATCTGTAAACACTACGTTTACACCCCGAAAATACACCTGCCCAACTGTAAAATTAAATAATATCAACCTACCGCAACATCATAGAATATATGGAAGAAACACATTGAAACTTAATGTCAACAAATTAATTAAGGTTTTTCAAGATGGACTGATTAATTGAAAACAATCAATCATAAACCTAAAGACAATAAGGTTTATAGTATGTGCGCAATACTATCATATACCACGACCTACACATCGCAATAGCAGCAGAATAAAGCCGAAAAAATAGTTAAAGACACTTGGAAATTGTTATAAAATTGTTTGTCTGATAAAATTCGAACTAATGGTAAATATCAAAATTATATTTGATTCTTTAAGGCTTCTTATTCTTCGATTCAAGAAAAAATTGAGTTTTTTTATCGACATTTTTCGGTTTACTTTAACAGGGTTATGATTTTGGTTTATTCTGGGATTCCCATTTAGCATTTTAAATATTAAATTTAATTAACAATCTAAAGCAAACAAATACACAAACTAAATTAAAAATTAATAAAAATAATTTTTGGAAACAATTTACAATTCAATAAAATAATGAAAGAGGCAAAAGAGATGTACCATGTGACGCCCGAGCCAAAATATTGAAAAATGATCAAACACACACACACACATATACACAGGTTAAACAATTTTTTCTAAAGTTTAATTTTTTTCACTCGAATAATAAAAATTAAATAAATTAATAAATTTATCATTAAATAAAATTAAAAATCATGAACCACAGACAAATTGCTTATTTTTTTTTTATTTCTTTAGTATGAATATAGACATAATTGATGGTAGAAATTAATTTTATCCATTTTACATTTTGGTGGTTAAGTCAATTTTTCGAAAGAATGGCGAGATGAGTGAAAAGGAACTTGGAAACATAACCAAAAAAAAAAAAAAATAAAAAAAAATTTAAATTGAATCAAGAAGAATGATTACATGGTTTTTGGTTGTTATTTTATAAAGTGTGAACGGAAATATGGCTAATTTTTTGCATTTTGTCTTGTCCGCAACGATGTCTAGATCTTGGATATTTCATATACATACGTAATATATAACAACACAATTAATCATTTTTTTGGTTCTTAGAAAACCGATGGATATAATATGACTTGATAATGCAATTTATTTTGCAAATTATTTTAATATTAGGTTGTTTGCTCATATTATCACGGTCTGGTGGAATAAAATTAGATATGGATTAGTTGAATAAATTCTAAGGTCATAGAAGCATAATATACAACAATTTTTAAATATTGTTGGTATAGACATATACCTACATACAATGGATGATGATGACTTTGTAAAGAATTTATCATTTGATCGATTAATGACTGTGCACAATTTTTCATGCAATTCGTTATTTTTTGCTAATTTATATTGCAATTATATATTTTATGCACTTTTGTGGTATTCATCGAAATGAGTAATAGTACCGTGTTGTTGAGAACATTTTTCTTGAATTGTTTAATAAACATAATATATATTTAGATATGACCTTGCATTTTAATTAGTTTTGATTTGTTAAAAATGTGTCTTAAACTCTTAATGCATTGGATTTTGTTGCGGATGTTGAGAATCAACGTGAGAGACCGATGTATAGTTGATTAAATGTAATTTTTTTTTTAATAATAAATTAAAATTTTAACAGCGCAAAAAATAGAATTGCATGTTTGAATAATTTGAATGCCAAGAGGTAAATGAAACTAAAATGTGGTGAACTTGAAAACACAAAATATTTCATATATCTTGAAAGAAATAGTTTTATTCACATTAAGAATTAATTAACGAATTTATTCTCTATCTCGTAGATGCTGCAAATAATATAAAATTATAAATTGCATTGAATTTTATTAAATCAATACCCGAAACTGAGGTGCAACTCACTCATCTGTATGTATTTATAAGCCAGCTTAGTCAACATCAGATTTTTGAAAATTGATTCTTAATCTATTTATCTCACACAATTACAAATGATATTTTGCGGTTTAGCATATTGAACCAAGCGAGTTTAAGCTTTAACTAAAATTACTAAGAACGATCTGGCATACTATAAAATTAAGAAGATTTAGTTACACACATTCAGGTAGACCTGTCTCATGGTATGCCTGTGGCTACAGGAGTAATTATACAATAATGCAACCGATATACCTGTACAAGATCCACTTAAATGAAATTTAACCTCTGAACTCTAAGGAGTTCATTTACCTGTCGGTTATAAGGATTTTTTATACAAAAATTGGAGAATTTTTATTATTCAATTATTTACAGGCGTACCAGACAAATTTACCGGAACGTGTGTATAGGCGTTTTAAACCAAACATGTTCAAGAAATTTTATTTTTTATGTAATTGTGGTGCACTTTTAATAATTGAAAAAAAATGTGTAGAATTCAGTTACTACAACAATAGTTACTACTGTAGGTAAATGTTTTTTTGCATGTTCAGGATTTGATGTGTGATAAAATAATCAGCTATAACTATGAGCTGCATCGCCATACGATTCTAAAGATTGCAATGAATATTAGACAATTAGATCAAACCGAGGATTTAAAACGCTGAAAAGACCCCAAATAATGCAATATGCATTATCCATAACTTCATGTATCGGCTACAGCTATATCGTATACACAATATAATATCTTGATTATATGCCATGATGGCTCCTAATTTAACATCGACACTATATCGATAAAACTATTAGTGTTGTAAAACCCAGACAGTTCGTTAGCAGGATTGATAAATCAGTTACCAATAAGCAATTTAAAATTTAAGATATCAATGTTATTAGAATTATTATTCCCAAAGGAGATAATGGTAGGTACTATAATTACGTATCATACCGCATAAAACATTAACACCTCGAAACAATACAAACACCGCGAATGAAAACTGATTTTTTAAAATTTTTTTCTATATATTGTAGATTAAGCTCACTAACTGCGTTTATATTTCCAACAAGCAGTATAACAACATATGTGTCTCGAAAAGTTTTGAAGATGGATGACGGCCAGATAAACTATTCCTCTATGATAAAAAACAAAGCAAATATTTTGGTAAATCCATTACGTAAGACAGACTGTACTAACCGATCCACCAATATAGTTGAGGAGTCGACCAATTTAAATATGAGCAGCGGTTAGTACAAAAGCAAATGTCGAAAATAGCCAACCATTAAAAACTTGGCCAACCATTTGGAATACTATAGTTCGCTCCATTATTACAAATTGGTTTAAAAACGACGGCATTCGGTTGGAAATTCTTCGTTGCGTGATATATGTCTACATTTATGCCTATACATTCATATTTCAGACAATGATATCACAGTATAGATTACGGCAGCTACCCTAGAATAAAATGTGCAGTTTAGTATTTACTATAAATAATTTTGTGGAGAATTATGAGAAAAATTTGATTGCCGTACAACTAGATCACGCGTTGTTAAATATAAATATTTAGCGGTTTCTTCGCTAATAAATTGCCCTAATATAGGGAACCATTTAAAATTTTAACGTTTGATTTTTTTTCTGAAGTTTCCTTTAGTACTTTGCGGTAACTTTCTGGTAATGCGTCTATAAGTACGGCATAAAAATACTTTTCACCAAAGGAAACTTATCACTAAAATAATTTACCAACGTCAAATTGTGCCACTAATTAGTGACTTCTTGATTGTCTCGTTCTAGAAAGAAAGGAATGAAATATTTGGGAATATTAAACTCACTTGTGATAGTGTGAGCGATGACTCGTAAGTGCTTCTACGTTTTCCGAAACACCACATAGCCTACTAGATTCTGATGGCTCGAAATTTTAACTAATTCACACACATGTTAAAAAATATTCACCATGATTTTTGTGATTTTCACCAACTTTTTAGCAACAAACATTTTAACATATTTACACAGAGTCTAATAATGTGAAACATCAAAACAAAACAAACGCGACGTGTACTGAGCATAACATCTACTCACTCTAGCTCAAATATAGCTCCTAATAATAGAGGTAACGTAGCAACCAGGAAAATATCATTTGCTACTCAAAAACATAACTACTCGATTAATTCTATTAAAAACTTTTCGAATTTTTTATTTGTTTTGTTGTTTTGTAGTAAAAAATCATGAAATGATTGCATACCAAAATTTTGGAGTTGAGAATGGAAGTCAAGATAATTCATACAAATTAAGTCGCAAGCCGTTTATTTTTTCATATATACTAATTGTTTATTTAATATGTGTCCCTTAACAAAGAGATTCACAGTTCTGAATTCTTTCCGTCGCAATACATGGTGTACAGATGTGAACGTGCGTCTTTGTCGAGCAAAAAGAAGACTGGCGATGGGGTACTCATCGCCATTAATAAATTCATATATCAAGTGAATCGATTAATCTATCCAACTTATGTTAAAGCAACGATCAACAAAAAGACAATGTACTTATTCGTTGTATATATTCCACCAGACTCACTATTATCATCGTATACTGCATGCTGCGATACCATCGTAGAAATTAACAACTTGGCCAACCCAACTGACTCCATTTTAATAAGAAGTGGAAAAATTCTTCCTCTTAATGTGACATCGGATAGTGAGTGTCTTTTCATCGATACCATAACCACGTTCACCATAAATCTATCGAAATAATTATGAAGAGCGAGATCAGCCTAAAAAGTCACCAGAACCAAACAACCTACTACAACTACAGAAAAGCAGACACACCAAACTGGACTCTGTATTTTGAACGCTTCAACTGGAAAGATGAATTGAACTTGAGTAATTTGGATGCTAAAGTAGACAAATTTTATACAATTTTTTTGAAAGGTATATACAGCAATTTGTCCCTACTGGCGTATCTAAATCTAACAAGTATCCCCCATTGTACGATGGGAAACTAATTAACTTAAAAAATCAAAAGGACAAGGCTTACAAAGAAAAACTGAAATGTTATTCTGAGTCTAGTAAACAAAAATACACAATCTGTAACCAACGTTTCGAAAGCTACTACCTGACAAAGTACAAAGATTACATCTCTTGTATCCAAGAAAAAATAAAGCATGATCCAAAATACTTTTGGAGCTACTTTAAATCCAAACATTTCAAGAACAAAAGTCTTGTGATCCGCAGGTTATGTCTAATATGTTTGCTAAATTCTTTCATTCAGTATATATAAGCCGGAAGACATGGATAATTACATTCAAATAAGCGAAAACAACAACAATGGGTCCATACAAATACCCCAAATATCACTGAATGATATATATCAGACTCTAGATACTTTTGGAGATGGATGCGGCCCGGAGGTTATACCAACTTCATTATTAAAAGGTTACAAAAATTTGGCATTTCCTCTGTGCCTACTTTACAATAAATCATTGAAATTAGGAGAATTTCCCAATAAGTGGGAAATAACGAACGTGACGGCGATATTCAAAACTGGAACGCGGGATGATATTTCATGTTATAGAGGTATAACGTCAATTTCATCAATCCCAAAGTTATTTGAACTGTTAATTTGCAACTCATTCCGGGCCGTGGTACCACGATACATATCACTATATCAACACGGTTTTATGCCAAAGACGTCTACTACAAGTATCCTTATGAAGTTCACCAGCAGCACGATTAAAGTAATTAAATATCACATGCAAGTAGATGTTATCAAAGATATACACAGACTTTGCCAGTCATTGCAAAGTACTAGAAAGCTTGTATACATTTTGATTCTTCAGGCGTTCAATTTCCAAACGCCTTCAATATATTGAAATGGGAAACGTGACGTAAAGATCTTTACTAATGTATGCCACCTAAGGCGTATCTGAAGGTTCCCTTATTGGCCCATGGATTTTCATCATTTTCATCAACAGAATCACTGCAGTAATTCATTATTCCAAGGTAGTAATGTTTGCCGATCACCACAATATTAATAAGTTCAAGACCATGAATTTCCCATCGGAAAAAGAATCCTCTTATTCAGTAGTACCAAATAAATGGCAGTATTTTAAAAAAAGTTTCTGAATTTAAATACCTAGGGGTTACTTTCGTTGGAAATATGTGTTTTTCTAATCACATTGAGCAATGTATAGCTATGAGCTAACTCAATGTTTGGGTTTATCAAACGATGGACTGGTGATATTAATTAAATTAACCTATAGATAAATGAATAACAACATCCAAATAGGAAAATATGTAAATTAAAAAATTAACAGATTTTCAAAGAATTGAATATGATAACTTAGTAAATTAAAATTTAATGTGATAAAGTTGTATCATCCAGCCTTTATACAAAATGTCAATCGGTGATTTTGTTTTTGAGACTGAAAAATATAAAACAGTACTTGCCAGAATGGCAATCACGCAAGTATCATATTTAAGTTTTATTTTGGAACGCTAATTGAATCATTCGTAAGTTTAAATTATTTCTTTTAGAGTTTCGAATCTAGATCTATTGAGGTAACCTTGAGAGTCGAAAATGATGGTAGTTAGTTTTGTAAGTAACACTATTTCACAAACACTTAATGTGGTAGATTCTCGATTGTCGTAGATCACAAGGAACAATTTTCATATGAAATGTAACAAAATATTTTTAATTCTATTTTTATCGTTAGTATTCATAATGGGGCAAATATTCGATTGGCCAGCAATTATCAAATATTATTGCTACTCGATCAGTTTGACCAATTTGGAATTGAAATTTATGTTAATTTTTTGCATAAATCGGATCAACAATATTTTGATTCTTTACAGAAAAGGAGGAGTTTTATTGAGTTTTCAGCTACAAGTTCAAGCAAAACTCTTTTTTTTAGAAAAACTTTTTACCTCTGAAAAACGTTAAAACTTTGAAACCAACCCCACCGAAATATATCTAAAATCAATAAACCAGATCATAAATCAAGCATCCTACATTCTGAACAAACATCAAATTTATTTCAACAAAATGGTCAAACCCACTGCACCAACCATAACCGGATTGCCAAAAATACATAAACCCAACACACCCATCCGCCCCTTAATCAACTACACCACCGCTCCAACATATAAAATTGCAAAGTTTCTCAACATTTGGCTGACTAAAAATCTAAAACTACAAAATGATACATCTGTTAGAAACAACACTGAATTAGTGGATAAAATTGGATCAATCAACATTCCACGTGGCGCAAAATTTGCCTCATTTGATGTATCAAATATGTATACAAACATACCTGTTGAAACTACAATATGCATAACACAGGATTTGCTGACACGTAACCAAATTGATACAAACACAATATCGAATGTAATTCGTTTATTAAGAACCATCTCACAGCAAAATTATTTCCAACACTAAAACAAATATTATGTTCAAGAAGATGGATTACCAATGGGTAGCCCACTGTCAGGCACGCTAGTAAATATATACCTAAACTATTTTGAAAATACATATATACTTTCGGATCACAACAAATATAAAAATAACATCATATATTGGCATCGATATGTTGACGACATTTTAATGCTCTTCAAAGGATCCCAAAGACAACTTGGAAATTTACAAAAGTACATCAATAGCATACATACTAAGATTAAATTTACACTGGAAATGGAAATTGGGAAATCCATCAATTTCCTCGATCAAACCTCAACCAAACACACAAATTTAAAATATACCGGAAACCCACCCAAACGGATCATACCATCCACAATTCTTCCAATCATCCTCCAAAACATAAATTTGCTGCATATAACCACATGCTAAACAGACTCAACACCATTCCGATGGACAACAATGAGTACACGGATGAACTCCACATAATCACACATATAGCACAACAGAATGGATTCAGTAAAAACACAATTGACAAACTAAACAATAAAATCGTAAACAAAATTAAATTAAAGCATTTAACCACCATGTTCGACACTGAAGAAGATGTCACAAAATTCATAACACTTGAGTACAATAGACGCACAAGCAACATAATAAAGAAGATCTTTAAGAAATACACCGTAGCACACAAAACCAGTAATTAAATACAACATAAGTTAAAACCAAACTATGACAATAAGGTTGACAGCGGTGTTTACAAATTGACATGTAATGATTGCCCCAAATTTTACATAGGGCAAACTGAAAGAACGTTCGACATAAGATTTAAAGAACACACACAGGAATTAAACCATGCACACACAAAAACTATTTTTAAATCGAATTACGCGCACCATCTGAAAATTGAGAATCATTCATACACCGATATAAAAACAAATTTACAAATATTACACCACATAGGTAAAAGTGGCATGTTGGACAGGCTCGAGGAACTCAAAATATACCAGCAGAGGCATAACACATTAATATTGAACGAAAAAATATCAACGAGAGCACATAAGCTATATGTCAGTATATTATACAGTAGATAAACGAACTGTATTGCGATAACGAACGCATATATTATGCGTGAATAATTATAACAAAAGTCAATAGTCAATTAGGAGCTGATGAAGGATGAACTATCCGAAACCGGTCTTCCAATTTTAATTAAATTATCACATAAATGAAATATTGATTATTGCTATTTTACGTTTTTAATTTATAATAAGTTTTTAATGTGTTTTCATTTCAATTCTTCAATTATTTCTTAACTTCAATTTTATCGTTTATAAAAAAGTATTTTTAAAACTAATTTTGTATCTATACATTAATATTAAAACTTTGCCCAAGTTATGTCTTGCTGTTTGGCAGCAGAGCTTACATATAATCCTAAAAGGTTTGCATACGGTTAAAATGGATCGCTTAATGTTTTTGACGGTTATATTCCACACCGTTTAAGGGTCAGTAAAATTTTGATCAAAAAGTCAGTTTTTCGTAATATAATTGTGCTTTCGTACGGTCAACAAGGTGGTCAAAATCGTGGTTATTCTGTTATACTTCATCAAACAATTGCCCGAATAAAAATAAATAATTGTTTGATGTGAAGGTCATTGCCATTGCAAGTCATTAACTTCATTATTTCAAATTACAAAATAATAAATCAATATAATATTTGACAAGCAGATCCCACAAGCTCAATTATACAACGAAACGATAATAAATTTATAAACAGAGCAATGCTTAAATATTAATTAAATACTATATTAGTATAAATAATAATAACAGTGTTAAAGGCCATTACTGGCCCCTTACTGAATCAACAATCTGGCTCCAACGGTTTCGATCCTGAGCTTGGTCTTCATACTGTCTTAGACAATCTGAAGAGCCCAAGTCGTTCTCTACATCGTGGAGCCATCGTCGCCTGCAACGACCTCTGCGCCTACCATATGGTGGCTCTCCTTTCAGAGATCGCTGCACAATTCGTTCCGGATCAGCACGCAGAACGTGACCGAGCCAGCGTACTCGCTGAGATCTAACTTCATGTACAATATCGGGGATCTTCATCAGATCTCTGATCTCGAAATTGTACAGAGCTCGGTATGTACCATCTATTTCGCGTTTAGGGCCGTAAATCACACGCATGATTCTTCTCTCAAATGTAAGGAGCCATCTCTCGTACTCATCCGTCAGCGCCCAACTTTCACATAAATGAAACATAACATAACATGATCAGGCCAACGCTTTGTAAAGCTTCAGCTTCACGACACTTGATAAGTGTTTAGATTTTAGCAGTGGCCTTAGAGGAAATAAAGAACGACTGCCAGCTGCCAGCCGCACTTTAATATCCTCACCCACACTGTTATCGTGAGTGATAAGAGAGCCCAAATATTTGAACCTCCTCACTCCCTCAAACGTGTGGTGGCCACTACTAAAATCTGGTGTGCCATTGTCTCTAAAACCAGAGATCAGGTATTTCGTTTTGGACTCATTGATCTGGAGTCCAACAGAAGCTGAAAACTCTACAAGTATTTCTTTCACTCCGTTGCTATTCAGTCCAATCACGCATATGTCATCTGCATATGCAAGCACTTGATTGGACTGGCGATATAAGATGTTGCGCTGAGGTGTTTCAGTTTTACGAAAGATGTACTCCAACATGAGATTAAAGAGTATCGGGGACAGAGCATCTCCCTGCCGAACACCCGAGTTAACTGCAAAAATTGTCGATAGCCTGTTCTCAACTTTAACACAGCATTGAGACTGCGTCACTGTCATCCTACACAGTCGTACCAATTTTGTTGGCATTCCTAGGTATTCCAGGGCAGACCACAAACTCTCTCGATTGATCGAGTCGTAGGCCTGCCGGAAATCCAGGAAAACCTGATGTACGGAGATGGATGTCTCATAATATTTAGATAGAATCATCCGCAGCGAAAAGACCTGATCAGTGACTGATCGATTCGGACGAAATCCTCCCTGATAGTCACCAACCAAGCCCTCCGCCAGAGGAGTGATTCTATCCAATAAAATGTATGACAGTAACTTGTATGCTGTGCAAAGGAGAGCTATACCGCGATAATTCTCACACTTCAAGCGGTCTCCCTTCTTGAAGATGGGGCATATCGCGGCCACTTTCCATTCATCAGGCATAACTTCGGTTCGCCATACTAATCGAATAAGGTCGAAAAGACAGTTCCACAAAGTATCCCCTCCGAATATCAACAGCTCCGAATTAATGCAGTCCACTCCAGGTGAGCGGTTTCAGTATAAATAATATGTGTTAATTAATCAATTAAATTGTGGCACATGATATATTAACTGCTCGTTAATATAAATATTAACGAGAAATTAATTATTAGTTTATTGGTTTAGATTAAAAGTAATGAGTTCGATGAGTCTACACGACAGTAATAAAATTTAGATGTGTATAAGAAAATATCATAATCTGAAATCTATAAAAAATAAAATGAACGATTTTTCTTCTTAGGCTGCAGGTAAAGAAGGCTGTTTTGGATTTCCAAGCAATCAAGGCCCGTTGTTTTGTTTGGATGTGTAAGTTAGGCGCTGACGGATAAGTATCTTAAGTGAAGGATGGTCCCGTATATTTGATAGAAGAATCATGCGGGTTAATTACCGCCCAAAACGCAAAGTAGATGATACATACCGAGCTCTGTATAATGCTGAGATCAGAGATCTGATGAAGATTCCCGATATTGTACATAAAGTATGATTTCAACGAGTATGCTGGCTCGGTCACGTTCTGCGTGCTGATCTGGAAAGAATTGTGCAGCGATCTCTGAAAAGAGAGCCACCATATGGTAGGCGGAGAGGTCGCTGCAGTCGTCGATGGCTCCACGGTGTAGAGAACGACTTGGCTCCTTCAGGTTGTCTAAGACAGTATGAAAACCAAGCGCAGGATAGATACCGTTGGACCCGGATTGTTGACTCAGTAATGGCCTTTATATACTGTTTTTTATTATTATGATGAAATAAAAACAACGGCCTAATTATTTTTTTTCTAAAGAATAGAATAGTTTTATTTTTTCCATAAAATCAATGGTTTACTTTTTAAGATAGCAGTGATCTCTAAATCATTTTTACGAAGAATTCTTTAAAGCTAATGTTAAAAAAATATTATAAATTAGTTCAACCATGACAAACAAATTATACTTATTCTTAACTCTCTGCATTGTCGTCATTTCTCACATGTTCACTTTTCATAAAACCGCAAATTTTAATAAAATTCTCATTTAAATGCAAAAATTACAAAATTACATCAAAACAAAAGTTTATAATTTAAACAAAAAAAAAAACAAATAAACTTTTATTAAATTTCTTATTTAATTCGGATTCTCAATATACGAGAAAATTACAAAATTCTTAGAAAAACTGAACCAAAAATAAAAGAAAACTTTTAAATTATAAATGTTAAAAAAAAATAATTAAGTTGAAAACAAGAATAAAAAAAAAATTCTATTTATTCATTCCGTCGGAAACTAATTCATTTTCTAATCAAATAGTTATTTTCTTATTTAATAAGAAAATTAATTATTATTATTTTTTTATTATTATTCTTGAGATTCTTTTGTTTTCTGGATTGTATATTATTGTATGCAAACACAAAAAGGAATTCAAGGAAATGAAATAAACTAATAAAACTACTTATACCATATATATACAACTGCTTATGGCCATTTAGCTGTGGTTTTTATAAATTATAAACATAAATTGTATTCGATGGGGTTGAGTTGAATAACATATTATTGAATTTGACGTAATTGTTGTGAAACAAATGTTAGTCAACATAATATGTAATATTAAAATGTGTATATGAATTTGTTAAGATAAGCTCGCTTTTTTGACGGATGAAAGATTTTTTAGTTTTTTTTTTGGTGGAAAGTACATTTTAACAAGCAAAAGGATGTACACAAACGTATATACATACTCCGCTATATTTCCATACCAAATTAAAAAGGAGGACAGTTGTGCAATATTTAACGGATACCATTTTTACAAAAAAAAGTTTGGACACCGGGCTGATATTCAGCTAATCCTTTATAGAAAAAAATCGGAGAGGAAGGATATTTTATTTTAAAATTATTATTATATTAGTATTATGTATTTATGTATATAGACGGAAGAGAATGAGGGTTATCCTTGTGTATTGTAGCCAACCGATAAAAAAAGGATACAACGAATAATTTCCCATTATTCAAATTATGTATTTTGGACCAGGGATAGTGAAATAAATCCATATACCATTAATAAAAAGGTTAAAGTACTTTATAATTGCAAAACTAAAATAAGTAATTACCTGAGTATGTATAATAAAAAAAATATATCCATTCAACTAAATAAATAAACCCAAACAAACAACAGATTGAATAAAACACACAGATAAACAGCGATTTGATCACACATACTTCAGATTTTTATAGCCCGCGATAGTAATTTCAGATTATTATTCAATTTGAATATGTATAGTGAAAACCAGAGCAGCAGCAGCAGCAGTAACAAAAAAAAAAGGGTTAACATTTTTTTTTTTAATCTCGGAAAACATCTGCCGACCAAAGGTCAAAGGATGAAGTATTTTTTCCTCATTTATTGTACATATAGGTATTGTATTGTTGCATTATATTTTGTTAACGAATCTAATCGACAAACAATTGTTGGAACCTTTTTCTTTACAGAATTTTTTTCTTTTTTTGATTTTTCGATGGTCTCCGCATATTTTTTTTTTAAAGTTTATATAAAGTATATCCATACGATATGATGATGAGGATGATGTTGGCATTTGTGTATATAAAATAAAAACTGAATAAAAATCCTTTATTCTCCCTCCGTCGTGCACTGTTGTTGTGATGGTTTTTATAGAAATATTTTTCAATTGAATGAATTTAAAAAAACCAACAACAAGATAAATGGGTAAAGTTAGAAAATTATTTGGTATATGACCAATGGAGAGGATTAATTTTTATGTGCGGTACAGATGGTTATAACCAAAAAAAAACTGTGTTATGTAGTTCAATGATTTTTATTTTTGATAAAATTATGTTAATTAATTAATATATGCCTATAGGTTTAAAGGTATATTTTTAAATTTTGTATATGAAAATGTTGGGCACTGGGCTAATTATAATTCGTTCACTTTCCTATAATTTAATTAGAATTTGTCAGTACATACATATGATCAAAAGAATATTAAATTATTTATGTATAATGAAAGTGAAAAATATGAATACATATTATTTCTAATTTTAACACATGATAATTTTATTTGCTTTCACTTTTCATAAACAATACGATTATTATCACAATATCACTTTTATCACTTGTCGCTATTCACATCAATGCGCGCGATTTAATAATTAATTGAGAAATAACTCGTATCTGTTTGTACCGTATGGCTCCAATAAATTTATTTTTGAATGTACGGGAGCCTAGACACACATTAAGTATGAATATTTATAAAGCGCTACTTTACGCGAACGACACAGATATAGTCAGAATGAACCATCAATTATCGACTGTCTCTAGACATTCGATGTGCCTTACATTGCCAGTGCCGAATGAAAAATGATCCCATTGAATTCCTACGAATCACTCGAAAAATTATATGCGGTCGACAGTGGAGCACAGCGAACTCGTACCAATAATTCAATAAATCGTATCGCTCATTTGGTTTTATAAAAAACTAAAATTTGCACTTGTTTCTTGTTTTAGATTTTCATTAATTTAATTTTTGCTGTGAAATATTAAACTCCACTAATCGAAGGTATTCTCCGCAGCAGATAGATTAAAGACAAAGCAAGAAAATATTAAATCTAAATTTTTAACTCATTTGTACTCTACTGAAACGCACAGATTCCTATTTCTAACACATTAATGTGTTTCATTATAATCGGTTAAGAAAAAACCTTCCGTTTCAGTTAGCCGTATTCCAGAATTTTATTTAAAAAATCATTTTAAGTTTCATCATATAATCCGTCAAGAAATAGCTTTACAGTTGGCCATAATGTTTTATATACATTTTAAATATGAATGAATTCTGTATTGTCGAGATTAGTACTCTGTCAATTCACTCGAGTAAATACGATTCATCGACGGTTAACTTATATACACATCAATTAGTTTCGTATTAAATTGATTAACCGTAGGTAGCCTTTGATTACATTTGACATACACCATCAACATATAATACATAACATAATATTTTGTTGCTGCACTTAAACTATCAAGGGCTGAGAGCTTCAAATGAGAAACGAAACACAAAAAAAAAAATGCAAAAAGCAAGAGGCAACGCACAACGATAAAAAATTGAAATGTGTACTCATATTTCAGAAACTACTGCACTTTCAAAAAATTAAATCCTAAACAAAATTTCCTATGAACTGGCATTTTGACACTTGCTAAAAGTCAATAAGGTCACCAATCACCATACCAATTTTCACTCCAGCTCCTATATAACTTTGATGAACGCACTGCGCTGGGATGTTCTACCATAACATTTTCAATATTCGATAGACTCGAATTCAATTCCACAATTTCTGTTGTGATCACAGCCTGCTTGATTATATTTCTGTTCATTCGATAAAGTATCACCAATTTTTTTATTTTTGGTAGCTAGTGGAATGAGAAGAAACAGGTAAGTTATAGTGAGCACTTTTATTCTTACAGACTGAGGTCGTATTAGAAAATGCGTACTTGAATGAATGCCATATAGAGCACAATTTTGTTCACGAAAAAAGACACACATTTGAAATGTCTATCGAATATCGAAAATGTGATGGTGGAACATCATTTTTCGTTAACTAAAAAAATATACAGTTGGTACCAAAATACTCATCCCAGATATTTTTAACATGAACCATATATTTGGGGAAAAAAAAATTCTTAACTTTGATTAAGTTAAGGACTCTACAGGCAACCATTACGCCAGTTTTGATATTTTGTAACTGTTGAAGTTGCCGCTATATAAATAAATGTGTCGGCCTTGCCAATTTTTCAAAGAAAGCTAAAATCGAAAAAAATTGTATGGCCAAGCTTTTGTAGGGACGGCTATTTTCTCGGCTACGTCAGCCTTGATATTTTCATGATCGTTGGAATTGCCGCAATATAAACAAATATGTTATTTTTACCAACTTCAAAGAAAGCTAAGAACGAAAAAGAATTGTGGGGCAAAGCTATTGTAGCGACGGCTATTTTCTCACAGCGATTAAGTTTGGAACCTTCTTGACCATCACAGAGTCAGCGTTGATATTGTTTTGTCCATTAGAATTGCCGCAATTTACAAAAATGTGTCGGTTCTGTCATCTTCAAAGAAAGCTAAAATCGAAAAAACGAGACTACAAAAAGGCGACGTATTTATTTGCAAGGGCAACACATTTATTTATATTCCGGCAATTAAAACAGTCAGAAAAATTTAAACGCTGGCACAGTAATGGCCAACAATGTTTCAAACTCAATCGTTGTGAGAAATAGCCGTACCTTCAAAGGCTTGGCCAACCGATTTTATTCGATTTTAGCTTTGTTTGAAGCTGGCAAAGGTGCCACATTTATTTATGTAGCAAAAATTTCAACAGTCAAAAAATTATCAAAGCTGGCGTAATGGTTACCTGTAGACCTATCTACGTCAAATAAAATGTTCATATTAAAAATGTCTGTGATGAGTATTTTGGTACCTACTGAATATTTTTTTAGTTAACGAAAAAGTCTGCGTTAGTATAATGTAAAAAATCATGGGATGAACCGACTGTATAAATTATATATGTGTTTTTAAAAAGTTGGGAATGGATTATTTATGCGTATGCTGTAAAATGTATTTTAAAAAAATCCTGAGATGAAATCTTGGGATAACTTCAAGGGGGTGCATTTTGTTCTAACTATAAATGTGTTCTAACCGTTAACATTTATTTAATACGTTTATGTTATGACAGCTACCATTTGATTAATATAATTTTTGGTCAAGCTTGATATTTTCTTAAATGAATTAGCAATGTTAAAGCCACATTATTTTACATATTAAGAAAAATTATTTTTGGGGGCCCCCCAAAATACAATAATCTCGTATCTAAAATCTGTCAAATTGTGTCATTGTCTTGTCTTTATATGGACAAAGCTTAATTTTATCCACATAAATTGATAAAGTGAAGTTTTACATATAGCCTTTATACGGATGTGAGAGTTAAATGCATTCCTCACAGAAAGAGGTTCACTTTTCGATGATAATAAAAATAAATATAAAGTTCGGCGGATCACTCAATGCCACAAACGGGCCCACCGTGTAATATTCGGACAAAAACGAAACCTCCCAACCGTGATTTTCTGGCACCAATGGTAATCGAACACTAAAGCCTCGAATACAAAATGACAATACTTACTGTGTCAACGAGGACGGCCGATGGTAATAATTGAATGCTGTGATTTACCCATTATATATTTGGACCGAGTAGCATTTAAAGCAGCTTTAATATCTCACCTTATCATATTATTACTATTGATAATCGCATATGTATTTCTTACTTTAGACTGTTCGGGAAGTCTAGCAGGGAGTACGAGTAAAGTCAAGATAATAATTTATGTATTTGTTTAAATTTCATTCATTGTGAGTTTTGGCGTATACAATGAAAATTAAAATGTGAAATAACTGAACCAAAAGCATATTATTTATATGTTTAAATGTGTTCAATTTTAACTTCACATTATATTTTTGGTCAAATAAAACTCAGAATTGAAAATTTCGTATCTGTAGTTTTAAAATTAAGAAATTTTAAGCTCGAATTTACAGAATTTTGATTCTTGATTTTCAGTTTCAGTACTCAGGATCTTTAAATTTCGAATCCTTTCCATAAACTTGATTTAAATGAAGCCACATTAATCTAAATATATGAATAATTAATTTTATCTAATGCCGCTGACCTTAAGAAGCTGTTGATGAAGTGAAGTAAAATTGAACAAGCTGTGAACTAAAATTATGAATTAAAATTGTATTAAGCAATCCTTTCCTATCCTTACGAATAATCTGGACATTATCTGGGGGACTTGCCCAGGGCTTGGTGTTCATCAGCAAAATACCTAAAATATACGGTGTCTGGCTTTGGTAAATATGATGGTTAAGGAAAAGCAAAAAAGGGCAAAGCAAAAGAAATGTTTAAATGTTCGGATACCTAGCTTTTTTTATTAGGCATTTTCACGTAATAATTTAAACAATTGTGCTGGAACCTCTTACATAATACAACTTAAATTCAATTTTTTATAATTTTTAGATTAATGTAGTAGTAGTTCTGCTTTAGCCGCAAAGCTTTATACTCATAGTGCAATTAGAATGTTCAGGCCAGTTAGTCTGATACGTATATACCGCCTAAATTTAACTCGTTATCTATTAATTGACAATAAACAAAAATATTTAAATAGTAAATATTTAAAATTGAATTATAATTAAATTAAATTTTAAATTCTATTTCAAATACATCCTATATTTATGGAACTAAAAATAATATTTTAAAAGTAAAAATTAAATTGGTCATGTAATCAAATTAGACATAAAAAAAAATTGTAACAACAAAACAAATTGAGTCTCATAAATTAATTAAATTATGTGTAATTATTTGATAAAAACAAATTAATTGATTACAAGGATAAATAAAAATTCTAAATATAAAGGATATGATTTAATTAAAAATCTAAGTAAATATAAATACAAAACAACAATGTAAAGGATATGGATATCCTTTTATATATTATACACATACACACACATAAATATGTAAAAATGTGTGTATCTATGTATGCATGTATATCATAAATAAATTATAACAATAATAAAATTAACTGATATAATAGATAAAACAAATAGGACGTATGCGTGGCAGGATTTTTAATTATTATTACATTTTCGTCGAGTTATGCGAGTTTTAATTTTAAATTTAAATAACAGCTAGATGATAAATACAAATTCAAATATTGTCATCTACTATGCCCCTTGGACATGACGTATATATATATACATATATATATATATATATATATATATATATATATATATATATATATATATATATATATATATATATATATATATATATATATAAATGTAAATGTATTATATGTATACAGTTGAACGATGGACGCGCTTTATAAAAGGATAATAATGGGCATTAATTAAAATATTAAAATAATAAATAGTAAACATAAAAATGGACATTATTTATTTTTGTTGGTTTAATGACGAGACGGCAACATTTTTTTTATATAACGATATCCTGAATATAAATTATATAAAGATGAATTTTGTTAGGTAAAATGATAGATGATAGTTTGGATTCATAAAAAACGAAGGATACAGCATACAGCATACACAGCGTATAGGCGGTTAACGCCCGGTTTTATCTATATCGAAAAAGACGGAAGTGTATAACTTTATTTAATAATATAACAATTTTTTTGTCCGGCTATAAAATATATGTAGGTATTTATGTATAATGTATATATATATAACTTGGATATTAGATTGAATTAAAACAAAAAGTACACACAAGATGAAAAGGATTTTTATTTTATGATTACTTTATTTAATTAGGATGAGAATTTTCTCTTTTTTCCATACACACACACACCCACTCACACAAAAAAAAACTTAATTAATTTCATTTATGGTTATGTTATATTATAATTAATTTTTTTTTGTATTTAGTAAAGTAAAAATTATAAAAAATACGTTGACTGGTGTAATCCGTTTGCAAGTTTTTCCCATTTTTTTATTTGTTTTGTAAATGATAGCGTTGAAATAAGTTATGCATGTGAAACTTTGATATGATAAAGCAAAGACTATTACAACAATTTTCATGTACATAAATATCAGGCACAAGTGTAATGATGAAATTACGAGCTTGGATACGCAATTAATGAAGTATTAGGTAAGATCATATATTCCATGTACAAAAACACACGACAAGTATTCACACTTGCAACTCTCTGTTCTTGTAACAGTCAAAATGAAAAACAAATAAAATTGACCAAATCAGTAATTCACTTGCATTGAATAAAAAAAGCGAAATATGAATTGACCAGTGTTGCCAGATTTAGCACTATCCAATTTATTTTAGCACCATAATAATAAGTTAAGCAATTTCGTGCTTTATGCTTTTTTGCCACGAGTCATAAATTCGAGAGAATAAACCCACCGTATTCGAATATTTATGCTATAAAATCTACTACATTTTTCTACATTTTCAACAAATTGACAATTTACCCTAACGTTGTTGACCACGTATAGGTGATCTTGAATATCAACATATTAAGCGCCAATTCAATTTTCGTTTTCTCCTACCCTGTTTTTCCTTTTCGCCGAGTAACCTCACCTAATGGTTCAAACTTCGGTTCAATATCGGTCATAACTTTCCGGTATACATATGTAAAATCAAAATAATTGAACACAGTTAAATAAAGCATTTTAATTGATTCTGATCCGACATAAAAGTTCTATTATGAAAAGATAAGCTTTTGGCAAATAACCTTCACAATTGGAAATTACATTTTTGATATTTGATCCGCAGCTTAAAATATTTTACTTGATTAGAATGCGACAAAAATCTTATTTTATGAAAAATTGAGCTTTTTGGTAACAAACTTTCAACTGTCCATTCTATTGTAAATTAAGTTTTCAATAATTTTATTCATCTGGGTTCCGCTATTAAAGACCCAGTGTAAATATTTTAATTGTTTCCGATTCGAGATAAACGTTATATATTTATGACAAGATGAGCTTTGTAATCATGTGCTTCTATAATTAAAAAAACAAGTGTAAATATTGTATTTCACTCTGATCTAACATAAAAGCTAGGTCTTGAAAAAGTTGGGATTTGAAACTAAGTTTCACAATATTGTCCTGCAAATTAGAAATCAAATTTTAGATTTTTCAGTTATCTGTTTATTTAAAAAGAACAAAAAACATAAAAATTATTTTATGAAATAGTGAGCTTTTTGAAAAAAAAAGTTATATCTACTCTTTCAATTTTAAATTAAATTTTTATTATTCATAATCATTTATTTCTAAAGTAATGAACAAGCGTAAATATTCTAATTGATTCCGATCGAACAAAAACTTCGTTTATAAAAAATAAGCTTTTTGTAAATTTTTTTCACAATTGTCCTTCTAATTGGAAATTAAGAATTTAATATTTGTTTGTCGTTTGCTTTTGTTATTAAATATCACGTGTAAATTTTGTATTCAATTACGATCCAACTTAGAAGCTTCTTTATGAACAAATGAACTTTTCAAAGAAATGTTTCACAGTTTGTAATTTTGTAATGATCTGTTTCTCTAAATTAAATAATAAACTTATGTATTTTTATTGATTTCCGACATAAAAGTTTTTATGAAAATTTGAGCTTTTTGGGAATATAGGTTTCACAGTCTCTTCCAATTTGCAATTTATATTTTGGAATTTTTAACTAAAGAATAAGAGTAAATTTTAATTGATTTCGATCCGACAAGAACGTTCTATTATGAAAAGATGAGCTTTTTGTAAAAAAGTATATGTTAAATTAAATTTTTAATAATTTCAATTACAAACTTCTTTTATTATGACTTTATGAGCAAATACAAATAGTTGTTTAGATAGATTCCAATCCAACAGAAAATAAAGCGTTTTGATATTTGTAATGACTTGTCTGGTTCTTTGAAATATTTTATTTATCTCTAATTTGCTATAAAAGCTATTTTATGAAAAGTGAGAGCCTTTTGAAAATCAGTTTCACAATATTGACATTCGAATTGCAAATTAAATTCTAAATTTTTGTCATTATCTGTGTTTATAATTAAAAAACCAATATTTAATGTCGATTTGACTTTAAAGTGTTTTTGAAAAGATGAGCTTTTTGAAACAAAGATTCACAAGTATTCCTCGAATTTTTACAATAAATTTATAATATTTGTAATCATTGGATTCTTTAATTAAGCATATTCGAAAAAGCTGTATTGCCCATACAAAAAATTTTTAAAATGGTTTTTCAACTTTTTGGTTGTGCTCATAGTAGGGCCCCAGGTAAATATTTTTCATCATCATTTAGCACTCTATACTGCCACGAAAAATAACAGTTGACAACACTGAAATTGAGATAATTACTATAAATATTTTATTTTGTTATTAATAATTCAAACTAAAATTCTTACAGAAACCAAATTTAAAATTTTTTAAAACTTTCGATTAACACTTTATCAAATTTACCTACAGTTACAATTTGAATCAATTAAATTTAAGGAAATCTATTTAAGAGCTAACAATTTTAAAACTCTATTTAATTTCCACTAGTCCCGATAGTTTAAAAATAAAAATAAAGTTTTAAACGAACATAAATGTGTTTCAAAAATATAATTCCTAACAATTTTTATTTGGCTTACTTTAGAATTAATTAAGACCGTCAAATTAAAAGTGACAATATATCAAATTTTAAAATACATACATAATAACAGTAATCCTATTGCAATCTAATTTATAATGAATGGCAATAAAATAAAATATAATATAAAGAAATATTAATATAATAAATTTAAATTAAATTTGATTAAATCGAGTTAAATTAAATTGAATCAAATTAAATAAAATTACATAAAATTTTAGAAAATTAAGCAAAATAAAATAAAATTTTTAAATGTAAATTAAATAAAATGCTCAAAATAATACTAACTTGAATTCTTAAATCTAATTAAATTAATTTAAATTTATTTTTAAAATTAAACAAAATAAAATTTCCTTAAATAAAATGAAATTCTTAAAATTAATTATTTTTTTAATAATAAAATAAAATTAAATAAATTTAAATTAATATTAAAATAATTAATTACATTTCTTTTAATCAAATTTATTATAATTTCAAAAATTATAAAAAAGTTTATAATAAACTAATTTTTTTAAATAAACCAAAATTAAATAATATTCTATATAAAATAAAATAAAATAAAATTTTTGAAATACAATTAAATTCATTTCTTAAAAATAAATAGTAAATATCATAAAAATAAAATAAATTACAATTCGTGGAATTAAATAGAATAAAACTCTTAAAATGAAATTAAAACAAAATATTAAGAAAATATAAATTATGAAATTTATATTTTCTTCATAAATTATATAAATTAATTATTATGAAATTCCTATTTTTAGAATTAAACTTAATTAAATAAAATAAAATAAAATAAAGTCTAATCAAATAAAATGATATTTATAAAATATTAAATTAAATTAAATTCGTATAATAAAATTAAATATAATTTACAAAATTAATTTAAAAAAAATTCTTATAACTAATAAAATAAATTAAAATAAATTCATAAATTAATTAAGATTTGTAAAATTACATTAAATACAATTTAAAAAATGAAATGAATTAAAATAAACTCTTAAAATTAAATAATCTATTATTTCTTAAAATAAAATAGAATATATTTCTAAAACTAAATAAAAACAAATTCTTAAATTTAAATTAAAATGTTTTATGCAATTAAATAAAATAATATTTTCGAAACAAAATTAAATAAATTTTTTAAAATTAATTAAATTAATTCTTAACCAAAATAAAATTGCATAAACATTTTTTTCTAAAAATTAATATGGTTTTTAAAATTAAGTTAAAGTTTTATTAAATAAAATAAAATAAAATTAATATATTCCTATAATTAGATTCTTAAAATAAATTGTGAACAAAGTTCCAAAAAAATAAAATTTTTTTTTTTTTTTTTTCAATTTTATTTAAATATTTTAAATAAACAATTATTACAATCTAGTCACCTGGACTAATGAGCAATTTTATTCTAACTTAATTTACTATGTTGTATTAATCTATGGCTTCTTCCCACTGGTGTTCCATAGTGTCTGATAAATTGAATTAAACCACGTCGTTATTGTGGGTTTTAGATCAGCATTACGCTGTTTACACTAGCAATTACACCAGCTCAAAAGGTTTAGTTCGTTTGAGCCTGCGTACAATATCTGTGTTGTTTAACAGCTTAGTTGCCTCAGTGTTAACATGTTGTTCGAGCCTTTGCCTATGTTTCACTGCATTTTTTTGGATTTCCTTTGAAACAGTGTCCACTTTAAGGTCCCTATGGAGGTCTCTGTTTCTAACATACCATGGTGCATCAACGATGTTCCTTAATACTTTGTTTTGAAATCTTTGGATGATTTCCACGTTGCTCTGTTTGGTACAACCCCAAAGTTGGATACCATAAGTCCAAACCGGTTTTAATATTTGTTTATATAATAGAAGTTTGTTGTATGTTGATAGAGCGGAGCTCCTTCCTATCAGCCAATACATCTTTCTATATTTAAGCCCTAGTTCTTCACTTTTCTTTTTGGCGTGTGCTTTCCATCGTAGTTTTGCATCTAGTGTCATGCCAAGGTACTTAGCCGTGTTGGCATACGGTATTATTTCTTGATTAATTGTAACCGGAATATGTTCGAGTCGTTTGTTTGTAAAATTGATGTGAACTGATTTAGTTTCGTTAAGTTTAATTCGCCATCTTTTGGTCCAGTTATGTATTTGAGTAATAGCCAACTGTAAACTCTGTGTTGATTCTTCGTTGCTATCTCCAACAGCTAAGATTGCCGTGTCATCAGCAAAGGTCGCCACAGTGTTGTTTTCTAATACAGGGAGATCATTAGTGTACAAAAGGTATAGGACCGGACCTAATACACTGCCCTGCGGTACTCCTGCCTTGATTTCTTTCAATTCAGAATAGGAATCGTCTAATTTTACTCTAAAGAATCTATCTTTCAAGTATGATTCTAATATTGTAGTGAATTGCATTGGTAGTACAGTTCTTAACTTATAGTTAAGTCCTTCATGCCAAACTTTATCAAAGGCCTGTGCAACGTCTAAGAATATCGTTGAGCAGACTTTTTTCTCCTCTAATGCTCCTTCAATAATATTAGTTATTCTGTGTACTTGATCTAATGTTGAGTGTTGGTTGCGAAACCCGAACTGATGATTTGGAATCAGGTTTTTCCTCTCAATTATCGGATTTAGCCTTTTCACTAATAACTTCTCAAAGAGTTTAGACATAACTGGTAATAGTGATATTGGCCTGTATGATCCAGTTTTGTGTGGTGGTTTCCCAGGTTTCGGAATCATAATTACTTCTGCAATTTTCCAGAGGCTGGGTACATATTTCAATCGAAAGGCGCCATTTATAATATTGGTAAGCTTTAATAGTGCTTTCCTTGGTAGTTCTTTTAAAATTTCTGCTGTGATAAGGTCATACCCCGGCGCTTTTCTCGGATTCATATTTGTTTTTATCTCATACATGACTTCTTTTGGTGTTGCTCGTAGGATTTCGTCACTTTCCTGTACAACCTCTTCAGTTATTATTTCAGCTTCCAATGATTGGTCATCATGTGGTTCAAATATTTTTTCCAGGTATTCAGCAAAATTTCGTACTTTATCTTCGGTATTTCTGGCCCATTTGTTATCTTCTGTTCTGATTGGAGGAATCTGCATTATTGGCCTTTTAATTCTTCTGGTTGCTCTCCAGAGAGAATAATCAGTACTAGTATCATTAGATAATTTTCTGAGGTAGTTACTGATAGATTCGTCTTTCAAATCTTTGATTTCCCTTTTAAGTAGCTGAGTCAGATTGTTTAGCTTAGTTTTATCTTGAGGGGCTCTAGTTTGTTGCCATATTCTCCTTGCCCTTCTTTTTTCTGCCAAGAGCTCTCTAATTTCTCTAGGGTAGTTGTTTCCCTTAATTTTCTTTTTAACTTGAGGTGTGTTTTCCCAAGCTGACTGCTGTATGTCACATATGAACTTGTGAACTTCGTTTTCTAATTGCTCCTCACTCCTTAGCGGAACCATTAAGTTAATTTTTCTTTCTAACGACAGTCTAAAGTATTCCCAATTTGTGTGCTTATTTACTAAACTGGGATAGCTTTCTTTTTGAATGATCCTTTCACTTAATGTCAAAAGTATTGGGGAGTGATCAGAGCTTAAGTCAAAACTTTCATCTATATGTATATAATTTACAGATATATTTTTCACTATAAAGAAATCAATTAGATCTGGTATTTTATTTGGATCAGTTGGCCAGTAGGTCGGTTTACCATTTGATAAGGCTTCACAACCGTATTTTCTGATAGCATTGAGGAGTTCTTTCCCTTTGGTTGTTGTTAGTCTAGAGTTAGTCTTTCCCTTTGGTTGTTGTTAGTCTTTTTTGCATTAAAATCTCCTCCAATTACAAATCTTTTCCCTAGTTTACTGAAAAATTCAAGATAATCTTTTTCTTTTAGAGAGTATTTCGGTGGGCAGTAAATTCCAATAACACTAATAGAGTTATTTTTGGTCTTGATATTAACAGCTGTTGCTTGTATTTGTTCTGTTTCATATTTTAATTCCTCGAAGTGATTAATGCTATTTCTAATTATAACAGCACTACCTAAAAAAATAAAATAAAATAAAATTATTAAATTAAATTAAATTCATTAAAATTCCTAAACTAAATTAAAATAAAAAAATTGTTTAAGTTTAATTTTGAATACATGATTTAATAAAAAAGATTAATATAATATAATAATTATAATTGAAATAAATTATTAAAATAATTCTATCAAATAAACTCTTAAAATTAAATAAATTAAATATGAAATTCTTAAGATAAACTAAAATAAATAAAATCTTTAAGTTAAATTAATTAAATAAAATATAGAATTAATAATTTTTAAAATTAAATTCAATAATATTAATTACAATCCTTAGAATTTAATCAATTAAAATTCTTAAAACTAATTTTGAATACATTTCTTATAATACAAATAATTTCTTAAAATTAAATAAAGTTTTTAAAATTAAATTAAACATTTTCTCGAAAATACCAACATAATCGAGCAGAATGAAAGAGCCTATAGAGCCTAAGAGGTGCGAGGGAACTGATTCAGTAAACCGCAATGAAATAAAATAATGCATGAGGAAAAACCAATAAGGATAACCTGTGTAAAGTGTCATTTGTATTATATTTTTAATAAATTGGAAAATTGCTTATAGATGAAGCTTAGCCATTACAATTAAATTAATCTAATTATAAATTCTGTAAACAAGAACTTACTTCGAATTGTTCTATGTTTATAGTCAAAAGGTTTAATTATGCAAACCAACCGTGTTTTACATCATCTCAAGTTTTCCATAAACAAATGAAAGTTATATTATTTATGAAAAATGTGTACACATAACTCGTGCAACATGCTCTATCAAAAAAGTACACGTATCACCGCGTTTTTGTACTTTGTCAAAGGCATGCCAAGTTATACATAAATTATATTAAAAATTTTCATGGATAGAATAAAAAAATTTGTGCTTCCAGAAAATTTTCCACTCTATTAATTTCATATTTTCCAAGCAAATTATTATTATTTAATTTTTTTTTTCAACTTCACGGCTGAAAATTTAAAATAAATTCAATTATATTTATGTACATACACAACAGCGTATAACACATTTTAAATTTATTAAGAGACTGTTAAATAATAAAAATAATAATAATAATGTACCAAGTCACCTTTCACTACCAACTTCATACTATATAAATTATACAACCTATATCATTTTATTATATACATATAGACATTACAATGAATATAATAAAGCAGGTACGTTTTTCACCATACTACTATTATCATTCAATAATAATCTTTCCACATGAATTAGGAAAATGTTTATTTAAACATATTTTTCTTCCCCCCATCTTATCTTAATTATTTATATATTTTTACCTTGATAATTTTCTTATTTATATACTAGTTAGTACATAATTTTACATATAATATAAAATAAGTAAGATGGCGATGATTAATACTCGTCTACATATAGGTACATTTTATGACGTTTTATATGAATAAATAAATTATGGTTCGGTGATTAGGGAAATAAAATGTTTCTTATTCTTGTTTTCGGTTTCTCTCACCTTAATTTCCCCCGTTCGCCCATTTTGAATTGAAAGTCATGGGCGAAGATAGTTTTCTCAGTTGAGTATGCGACCAACATAAAATATAATTTTTGTGAATATTCGTTATAGTAACGTGAATATCAGAATTGTATAAAAGCTCTAGAAATTCGTAATATTTAAAACGAATTTTCACATTTTTTTAAATTCTATAAATTACAATTTCAAGGTCAAAAAAAAAAAAAATTGAAAATCGCGCGCGGCTCTAGTATAGATTAAAAAATTCTGACTGGCAAATACGGTGTGTTGTACACCGTAAACTCGTTAATCTTTTGCATATACATTTAAATGTGTAAGTAGTTACGAAAGACTTTGTGCAGAAAGTTTCGAGTATTTAAGGTTTGAAAATTTCTTAAACTGATTTAAAAGCACATTTTCAAATTGATTTGAAAGCATATTTTCTGGTTATGATTTCTTATATAGAATGGGGATCTCAAAAAGTACTTAACAAATTTGCAGTGTGTACAAAATGTGTCTGACAAAAAAATATACTCAATCTTGTTGAACGATTCAATTATAATTCAAGGGTATTCCGTTCAACATTGATTAAGGAACGTTTTAATTTACAATCAATCATAAATAATTAATATTAATGCGATTATATATTTTATATAATATACATTAATAAAATAATAAACAATATATGCTTAAATGTCATTATTAACCTGGGATCATAATAAAAATAAATTAATTTCGATGTCAACAAGCCTATTTAAAAAATAAATTAAACAAATATGCATGATAATAAAAAAATTAAATATTTATTATCTCGCATCTCCATTACTTTACACAGCAGTCAGCACACACAAAAAATTTAAAATTCATAAAATGAAGTAATTAATTCAAAATAATGAAATAATCAAGGACATTAATCATTTCGCAGTTTCAAAAAATATAAAAAACGTAAATAAATATTATGACATATTTATTTTTCATATACTGCATTATAAATTCTGCATAAATAATAATAATAATATGTAATATAATAATTTAGAAATAATAAATAATTTATTTATTATTAAATATTTATATTTTTTTTTTATTAGCGTTAGGTATGTATATATATATAAGGTTTGTTTTTCTAAAATAAAAATAAATAAATAATTTAAAAAAATAATTTTTTTTATTTTTTTAAATCGCATCTCTTAACTCGATATACACAATTTAATTTATGATGACAGATACTCAATAAAAAAATCATAAATTTTCATTTTTTATAATTTATCACATAAAATTAATATTACATATGTATGTATATATAAATATGTATGTATATGTAAATTTTAAACAGATATGCTAGCATATACAAATATGTATAAAGGAATGTAATCGTTAAGTGGGTGCTGCGTATCATGTGTAGCGTACACTTATTATTTAAAAGCGAGATAATATTGATTTGTAATTATTTTGGTCCAAATTATTTTGGCATTTTCAAAATTTGAAAAATTAACATGTTCTTACTTTATAAATTTACAATTAATGTTTTGTGGTATGTTTGCATAATGAAGTAATAAAATCATGGCCAAGCTGTGAAGTTGCCTGGGCGAGTCAAAATTGGCACTTGTTGGCAGCTCTATATGTTTTGTAGCTTTCCCAAGTGTGCGTGTTACCTCTCTGTGATGACTTCTGGGCAACTAGCACACCGTGTTATGTAGCGCTGAGCAACTGGGCTATAGTTTAAGATGACAGCTGTAGCGAGCTAGCTAAGGGCTTAGTCTAAAAACTAGCTCAGTCTCTGAGCTTGACGAATGTTAATCATGCTTAATAATATTCGGTTAGAAGAAACAGACAGACTTACAATTCTTAAAATATTACTAATATTACGGTACTCGTCTACTATTTACAAGCTTTAAAAATTTAACTTAAGATAAAAATCTTCCGTACTAATACTTATATCTACTGCTTTCTGTACCGCTCAAGACAGTATCACAAATTTTCTTGAAAGAGTTTAAGTTGTTTGGCAGGAATTACGAATCTTTGTCTCTAATCTCGCTTCAATGTTTGGCAGATAACTATATGATCTGCGATCCATTAAATGCGACCATCTATCTTTCCATATTGCTATAGACGCTATTTTCGCTAGCTAGACGCTAGCTCACGTCTTGTCTTTTCCTTATCTTGTAGTTGTGCCTTTTCTCATTTAAGAGTTTATCAATAGGAATCATGCCGGCCAAGACAGGAACGGCGTCAGTTGACACTTTCTGTATACCTTGGTAATTCCGAGCAAAATGCTTCTTTGGGCACTAACTAGTATACTCCGAAGGTGACGGTTCATTCTGTCTGCTCATGTCGCGTGCGCGTATGTCAATGAAGAAACCACAAGGCACTCGAGTATTATTGACTCGGGTATAGCGAAAACCTTCTTACTGTTTTCCGCGACTCTTTTAACATGTGAAGTTACTCCAAGTCGTCGTTCATCAAAGTCAACTCCCAGTCATTTAACAGTTTTCACCATCTTAATTCTTTGGAAATTTATGGAAACAATGGTGGTCTCCTAATGTCCAGTGAATATATCTAATATATAAATCTTTCAGTTGGATCATAACTGTCTTTGTAGAAGATACCATTTTGTAACTTCTACACCAGTCTACCATCCTGCCTATGAGAAACCGAAAGCTAGCTATAAATATATATATCTATCGGTTACTATCATTGTCAATAAGGGCTCGTTGGATGCTCTGGTAAGGGACCAGCGGCTTGGCCAGTTGTGGGTTCGAAGCGATTCTGTAACAGGAGTCCGAGGCATCTGTAATAGGTGTGGATACTCCTTGCGGAAGCTATGTCAATTGACTCGGAAATATCCAGATTAATGGGATTGCACTGTGCACTCCAATTGGACTTTCAGTCGGACTCGCTTTAAGGTGGGGAGTCCGATACAACCGTGATGGAGTGTAGTATGCTTTCTGCAGATTAATTTTTACCACCTGGCAGCTGTAAGGCACCTAGCGGTTGTATTGCTTAAAATGAAAGCTGAGAAGATAAATGTGGTTGTGGTCCAGGAATCTTTGGTCAGCGGTGCCTTCAATGTTATAATACTACTAAATCACAGCAACGCTAGGAAGCATAATAATGGATGTTCAAAAACGGAAGTTAAATCGGAGCATTCTGGGCAGTGATGCTAATGCACATCACAGAATATGGGGAAGCATAAAATAAACGGGCCAGTTGAGTTACTCCTTGATTTTATTTTAAGTATAGTAATCTATATATACTCGTATATGTAATATTCGACGCAAGCCAAAGACTATTCCTTTTCCGGCCGAAGACTATTCCTTTTCCGACCATTGCTATCTCCAGCATGAATTGTTTACAAAACCTTCCTGAACACAAATTTTTGGGGAAACCCGACTGAAATATCGTTAGAACCATTCTTCGTAACTCACTACCGATATCGGTTCCAAATTCACCTGTATAAACATAAAAACATAATGCTTTAAAGCTATAACACTATTCAAAATGCTGCTGTGGATTGGGACTGCTTAAAGAAGTCCTAAAAACATACAATACGAATTAAGTGCCAAAACAAGAGGTTGGAGGTTCTACTAAGGTAAACACAGGAGTACTCGGAGGCGGCTAGGCTACGCAAAGTACCACACTCTAGTACTTCCATTCCGAATTATCTCCAACGACTACACATGTAGTGGAGAATCTCTGGAGCTATACTACTAGAAACGCACTTTCCAAAGACACGTCATAGCTTGTAAAAGCGTCGTCGAGTCAGCCGAATCTGTAGACTGATCAATTACAATATAGAATCTTACAATGTTGACTCTTCATCTCGATTTACTTATGTTCAAAGTTGTTTTCATCATCAGAACCAAACCATTTTAATGTTTATTTGTATATTTGCGGAGTTCACATTCAAAAAATATTTTATTTTTGTTATGTGACACTTGAAGCTTTTAATGAAGAATGTTACATGTCAAAATTATTAGATAATGTTGGAGAAGTTGGCGATATTTTTTGCGCGATAATGCTTTTCGCAATTGAATTTTCAGTTATTTGAAAAACTACAAATCATGCGTTATAGAATTGTTAAGGTTGAACTGAACATACGTATATATTCTGATTCCATTCTAGTTCTATACTATAGGATTAATTCGTTTTATTTTTTATTTTCTATCCAGTGGCTAAATCTGCGACGTTTAGATAAGGAGTAATCCCAACAGAGACAGGTTGCAAAGAGATTTTTCATCTCCCGATTACGATCGGAGATTAGATTGAAAACATCTATGACCCTCTGTTGGAATGTAGAACTCATGGGCCGACCCATCATTCATATTAGTACAGGCTAACTTGGAGCTATGCAGTGTGCAGGTGGCCAATTAAAAAACGGACCTGTAGCCGTGTATAAAATAAGGATACTGTTCAGCTTTCAAAGGACAATAAATCCACTAGCCGACAGGCTCTAATTAATGTATGTATGTGTTGGTATTTATTTAAAAAAAAAACAAATGTATTGGGAAAAGATTTTTTTTGGAATATATGAAGAAACTAGCCCATGGCAATTTAGTCAAAAAATCGTTAAAAATTGAACAACAGTTCCACAACGCATATAAAATATCAATCTTACTACGAAAATTGTCGTTCTATAAAATGAACATCGGGCGACATAATAACCAATTAAATTGAATGAGATAAGATCAATACAGATCAGCCCTGGTTTCAACAAGATGGCACCACATTCCGTACAAGTCGTGAAACAATAACTTTGATAATCGCTTTATTTCTAAGAACAGAGTTCTATATTTCAAGCGTACAAATCGTATAATCGTAATAATAACGTAATTGTAATAATCACTACAAGTATTTTTAAATATTGCTTACGTCCTCAAAATTACAATAAGACTCGATCGCATCGCACATCGTGTCGTCGATTAAGTCGCAAATAAACTATTTTCGGATGAAAAAATAAACGACATGGCAGCCACTCAATTTTGTCTTGGCCTCCTAGGTTTTATTTACACCTCCAAAATGTTGGTAGCAATTCATGATTTTTTACTATTGACGATTGTAAAAGTAGACTAAGCTCCTCTTGCGGAAAAAATGATTATTTAAAAAGGCGATCCATTTCAAGTTTGTGTTATTGTTTTTGTATTCGAAATTAGGCGGCTATGTGTTTTTAAACGACAATGGATAAATAGTTTTATTTTAATTCCGATTTTAATTGTGATACCTGACACCAGATGTACATTTTTATTTTTTTTTTCAATTTTACTTTCGAAGGTTGTCATTTTCCTAATTAAATGACATTTCGTAAGCGTCAATTTATATAAAGTTTTAATTATTTTTGTTTCATCAAATTTTTCTTGTATTTTCCATTATATTATGACAACCAATTTTTTAAAACTAATTTTCAAAACAACTACCAACTCATAAAAAAAAAATTAACTAGAAAAATTTATTTTTGTAACCAAATATATTTCAGGATATTTCTACCACCTATCTCTCAAATGACTCCCATTCTCTTACTGACACATTATATCTAGCATAACTAATTTAAAAGCTTTTGTCGTAAAATTTCTGTTTTCAACTATATAGTTGTGCTATTGTTGAGCTATTAGTTGAGCAATCAATTGTTCATCTATAGTTGAAGGATAGGAGGATACAAAACAGGTGAATGGGGAAACTACGCAACACCTTCATTTCTTGAGATAAGTTGCACATCAAAAATTTCATCGTGAAGATGCATTGTTGCTCTAGCTGTGTGAGTGGTGGCGCTACCCTACTGGAACAAGATGCTTGGATTATCCGGGCGTAAAAACATTATCAATCATCGTCCAATCAGCTACAACACAACACTAAATTTTGCATCTGGGACCGAATATCTGCAATTTTGTTTATTAATATATCCATTTAAATGTTTAAATGAAAATGCGCAACGGTTGTTTAAAAAATAAATATTTTCATTGGCTACTTAGCAGCACAAATTTGTTGGCATATTGCAGACGTTGTTTCCATATTGTAGACGTTGTGTAGATGTTTTAATTCTTGTGCCAGTTGAATTGTTTATACATTTTGAAATCTAGCTTTAAAATCCGTCGTAGCGATGTTTTTCAGATGATTAATTCGATAAAAGAATAAAGAAAGATGCATCTGCGTTAACACTCGATGCGCCTTTATTCTTTGGTTTATCCTAGCGCCTGTTTCAGCAAACCAGGAGATTAAGTTCCTAAACCCCTTATCAAGCTCAAAGTGGGACTTGTTTTCTCCTTAATATTCGTTAAAATGAAAGAGCGTTCAGACGAATTCAATTATTGAACATTTTGACACGTTATTATTCTTCGTAGTTAGCCATCATAAATCTCCATGAAGTTAAAAAAAACAAAGTTACGAATTTTTTACATTATATCGTGTTTGTTGACTTACCTTGCATGCAGTACTACCTTATATGAGAAAACGTTGGCCATTCCTGGTCTAGTTTAATAGTAAATCATATAAATTTCTCAGACTTTCACAGTAACAGAACTGAAATATATTGATGTTTCCGAATTTTTTTTTGGTAATTCTAATAATCGGCCATTTTAACTTTGTACTTTGTGATTTTAGCGCTTTGTGATTTTAAATTGTTTCTGAAAGAAATCGAAAAATATTAACTGTTTGAATAAATAAAGAGTTTAAGGAATAAACGGCTTGATAAATTTAATTAATTTGTTTTTTTTATTTGAACTGTATAAAATACATTGTTGTACTGGAATCCAAACAGATGTATTTATGTATATGCAGTATACATTCAATGTATGTATATATGTATATATACCAGAAATAATCAAGCATTGAATACACCTTGTAGCCTCATTACCAAATAAAAAACCATTTATCTTAAATTCATATTTCCTCCTCTTAACGTATAACGGAAATAAATTTTGTTGAAACATCTCCAACCGGTTTTCTTAACTATATAATACACATAGTGTTTATGTATTCAACATAAATTTCGGTTGATTTTTTTATGTTCTACCGCACATACACGTATAATAACATATCGTTTATGTTTATGGTATACAACTTAAGAATTCAGATTTTATGGTTTTTATTTTATGTACTCGAAATATGGGTCGCCAAAATATTGTTGTTGATATATGTATGTGTACAAAAGGCTATATATATATAGCATAGATGGTAAGCTATACGAATATATATATATATGTATATGTGACAGAAGGCGGGATATGTAAAACATAAAACTGTGATCATATCGAACGAATTTTAATGGTCATTTCAACATAATTTCCAACATCGGAAATAACGTGATCTTTGTTATATGATGATGCTCTGGTTTTGAGTGATTTATTATTTATTTTAAAATGTGAAATTTCTAGCACATTTTTTTTTTTTTTTGAGTTGCATATTTTTAATGTATTTGAACAAAACTAATATATTCGTGCGACAATTAAAATCATATATACGTAATTTATGTGTATGTAGCATGAATATTGTATTTTAATGTTGTGTCAAAGTGGGGTAATAAAAACTTATACAAAAGTGCATGTGGTATGTAATTGTGAATATAAAAATAAGTAAAAATTAATTACTTGGCCAACAAAGCATTTAAAATATTGATAGAACTAACTTAAATAGGGCTTCAGGTTTTACAAATATACAACATAATTTCGTTTGTACAAATATAAAAACATAACAAAATATTGAATTTTTTTATGATTGGTAATTATTATGCGTGGCTAGTATTTTATTGATTAATAAATTTGAACGGGAAAGGGGTCAATTGCATGGTTAGTTTATTTCCTGGTTCCATGTGAGAATGAATACCTTATTGAAAAACTAAATCTGCATATCACACATTTAGTTATTGTCTGTAGAAATGTATAATGGACGATTTTAAATTTAATCTGAATAATACTATTTACGGCTGCGACCAATAATGCACAAGTTGAAATGTGTTCGTCCACAGTTTAATTAAACGTTCGGAGCCAACTTCTTCTAATTATCCAGACCAAAAAACTATAGTCAAATTTATATTTACTGATACTTCGTAAAATTTGTATTTACTGATGATCGTAAATCATCATTCATCTGAATGCCTATTTAACTTGTTTGACCACATAAATCTAGTTGGCCTAATATATCTGAAAGTCTATGCCCGTGAAGATCTCTGTGATCTTAACTTCTTAATTCCATAAAACAAATAGTTAAGTCAATCAAAATTTAGTCAGCTTGAACATCAAATTCCTAGTTGGTACAAACTACCCGAATATGTATATGAGTATCCATGGACATCTCTTAAACTAAATGATGGACAGTAAAAAATATTAAAAATTATTCAAATTCATGAAACTTCTAAATTAGATGTAACAGCCCATAATAATTTAATTCCTATGTATACAAAGATATAGCAGTTGGCCTAAGCCAGCGATGACGAACTTTTTATGCCATTATGGGAGTAGAATTTATAAAATTATGAGTGGTATTGAAAAAAAATGCATATGATTAATCCAGTAACTCAGCTAACTTGCATTAAATCAATTAGTAGATGTTAATTGTGTTTAAATATAATTAGGTTTGTTATATTATCTTAACTTTTACATTCATCCTGCAGTACACTATCGATTGGCTATCCGTGGGAAAACTACTCTGGATTAATGACGACGGTTAGGGAAGCGTACTTCAAAACAAAAGATTCATATTTTGGTAACTGGCTTTCTTAGAAACTAATTTTCCGATTTAAAAAACATTCCTGTAACTAAAACACCAAGGTCATCAACATATTTTTACTCGCCCTTCTATACCTTTCATTTTAGCTTTTTTCTCTTAAGTATATGGCCTAATTTCCGAGAAAAGTATTGATTTTCCTGTATACAGTTTATTAAAAAATCATCAATATATAATTTATTTATGATTAATTAATAAAAATATTGGATCATTAAACCAAAATAATCTCTTGTGTGCAAAAAAAAAAAAAATTCGCGTGCGTCAGTTGGCATTGGTTTGCCATCGCTGGTATTCGAATATTTATTCGAGAGCATGTGCAAATTTCTAGAATCGGCGGTACAAAAAATAATTTCTATTATTATACGTATTACGAAATGTCCCATATACTAAAATTCGGGTAGCCGACCCTTTAGATTTGTCGTTTCACCGGCCTATAACTTTGGATTGCTATTCTAAAAGAGAACTTCTGTGCTTTGTATCACGTCATATTTTATGTGGGACCAGGTTAAAAATAATTAAAATCCCCACCCATGTTTTATTCATATGAAATGGCCCATATTCGAAAATTTGGGTAGCTGGGTAACTTTTGTTTTTTCGTGTTACCTGGCTATTAGTGATTTGTCGTTTCACCGAGCTATTAGTTTGGGTTACCATCCCAATTACACAAAGTCCAATTACACAACAAATCAAAAGTACCAGCTACCCGAATTTTTGAATATGGGCCATTTCATAAAAATAAAAGATGAGAGGGGATTTTAATTATTTTTAACCTGATCCCACATAAAACATGACCTGATACGAAGCATAGAAGTTTTCTATTGAGATGGTAACCCAAACCACTTATAACCGATATTTTGGTTTAAAAAAATGTTATACCATCCTAATTTCCTAAATCTTAGGTTCTGAAAACAATGGCTGGTACTTGGTTTTGCAGTGAAAAGAAATTCTGGTTATTTTAAAATATTAATATCACGCTGTTAACGGAATTCCTGTACTTTGGTGTAAAGCTTTTACTTGCAACAGAACTGAACATTAACGGACATCTCGTGAGAGCAGGCGGTTTTGTTAAATTTATTTCAATTATCATTTGTATAACCAATAAGGTTGAACTAATCTTTTGTAAAACAGGATTTAAACAACCATAATTTTGAGTACCAGGGTTTTGAAGCCACAATTTTGAAAGCCAGGCGAAATAAATAATTTTTTTTTTTACTTTAATCGTAAGGCCATTCACACCTCGTTTAAATAAGGAATTAAAATTTAAAATTTTCAAAAATAGGCGAAAGTGAAAGATAAAAATAACAAAAAAAAAATTTAAAAAATATATTCTAAGTATAGTCGAGTGTGTGAATAAATTAGAAGAGTTAATTTACCAGATATCATATAGGGCATAGGAGGGTGAAAAATGCAAACGAATACCCCAAACAGGTCGTAAGTGTACGCGTTCTGGTTACCAAGATAATGTTTTTTAAATTTGTTAATTTCTTTTAGTTTTGTTAAATTTATTTTATTAATATTAATTTTATTAATTTTTTGCTTTTTTTTGGTTTTATTAATTTCATTGAATTTGTTATTTTTATAACTGATTGTTACAATCCGTTGCCCAACTCATCGTCCAACAAATTAAAAATTCTCACAGATTTATGATTTTTTTAATTTCCACATCTTAACTTTGGGTATATATGTATATAATACCCACTTTTTATTTGTTGTTATCTCACCGTATGTAAATTATTGTTAACGTTAATTTAAATAAATATATTTTGTAAATTCTATTAAAAATTTTAATTCTAATTTATAATTTCAACTTCTTTAAAAATGTATAAATTTTCATTTGCTTTCTAATATGTAAAATTTATAATGAATAAATAAAAGAAACAAAAACTAAATCGATAAAATTTATTGATCAGATTATTATTCCTGTTATATTAATAAAAATATTGTAATAATAAATAAATTAAAAATTCATATACTATAAACATATATATGTATATATAGAATAAATTTATCTATTTATCTTATAATATAATGTATTTATGTACATAAGCATAATTAATAGATCATGTTTTACAATGAAATACAATTATTTGGTTTTGGTCTTTTATTTCGTCTTAAAAATAATATAATGTATTATAATTTTAATTTAATAGAGTGTTTTAATTGAATTTGATAAAAATCTTGCATATTATATCCTATAGCATTTATAATCTGAATAATAAATAATTGTTATTATCTATATTATTAATGTTATTAATTTTGCATAAGTGTATATTGAAAATATATTATTATATTACCACAGTGAGCACCCTACTTACGCGATAGAACGCATACGGTTTGATTGGTTTGTTAATTTATAATGCCCAAGGCGTTTCCATGATCAGTGATTTTTTACTTTATTGTAAAATAATTAATCGTAACGTCAGTCACGATATATTTCTTTTTTTAGGTGGTTAAATCAGCCAACCAGCCGACAAATTAGTTCGTTTGCCTGACGGATCGTCGGAGAAAAAACTAAATTATTTTAAAATGACGGTGACAAAAACTGTAACAAGTACTTGTTGATTTTCTCGGTTTATTGCGTGAAAAGTAACTAAAATGATCAAATCAGGTGCTAAGTAGGATCGTACAGACGATGATTTGGTTGATTTTTGGATTGAACTTTGAAAGTAAGCTCCAATTAAATATCTGTGCTATAACAGAAGCGGAAATCCACCACTGAATACAACTTACACTTTAGTGACGCGAACTAATATTATTCGAATATCTAAAAGCTCAACATAATTGTTACACTTTTGCTATGCAAAAGCTTAGTGGGAATAATACTGTTGTGTAATTTTAACAATCGTATTAATTTATCTGACAAAATGGGGGGAATTTTTAACCCAAACATCTAAAAGTAGTAATAGAAATCCGATTTTTTATGTTTCATACATCTAAAGATTGGTCTTGGAGCTTGTAAATAGACAGGCTTTATTTTGATAACTCAATGGTTTCTACACATTTAATTTACAAATATAGTTTTTTTTTTTAATTTTTTTAAACGGTTGGAATTTACTGAGGTTCCGCACTCAATGCCATAATGGTCCTACGGTGCAAACCAATAGGATCTATCCTAATTCGCAGGAGCGTACTACAATCTTAGCAAACTGTAAAAGTTTGAACCAAGTGATGGATACTACCTGATCTACGTTCAAAGATCCGGAAGAGAATACTTGGGATCTAGCTCCGACAAAGGCGGGACAGCTGCAGAGGTAGTGTATGCAGTCGTCCACTTCCTCTATGCAGTCGTCACAAAGAGCATCCTGTGTTAGTCCCATGCGTTGGATATGAACCTTGAAACGTCCATGGCCGGTGATAAATGCGACCAAACTTCTGAGTTGGTTCTTTTTTAGGGATAATATACATAATTAGTGAACCCCAGGTTGGGTTCAATGATGAAATGTTTCGCCTTTCAAAAGCTAGGAGTAGAACGCTACTTCAATCCCAGCCCAAGTAGAGCGAACTTCTTAATAGCGTCTTTACCACCGTTGAAGGATAGAGAAATATCTGGTTCGGGGCCAACAATATTACTACGCGAAGCAGCTTTCGCTAAAAAGTCAGCAACCTCATTTCCCTCAACGCCACAATGGGCAGGCACCCACATGATCCTTACTCTCGTGTTAGAGCAAATTAGATTAATGTAGTGATTGCAATCTTTGACTAGTTTGGACATAGTCGAAGGATTAATGAGGGTATTAGGCACGGTTTTACTTTCTGTGCAGATAATAATATCCCTCCGTAAAACGCTAAACTTCAACGCCTCAATCACACAATGGGTAAGTGCAATTATTTCAGCTTGAAAAATCGTGCAGTGTAACTGCACAGACTACCCCAGAATCTTAGCTCATACTTAGGACAGTAAAATCCAAACCCTGCATTGACTTCCGAACGAGAGCCATCCACAAAAAAAACTATCGACTCAGACATCTGTCGATAGAAATTCTGAGGTAGCCATCATTCTCTCGAAGAAAAAACTACGGAGAATGAGTTAGTGAAGTTAAATTCAGGCAATAGCCTGTCATTCACCATTTTCTGCTCCGGAATATGTGACTTATACTTATTGAGAATCTGTCTATGCCCCGTACAAGTCCCGAAGACATTCCATGCCCCAATGCACTTTAGTCGATACGCAGCCGAACACGCTGTACCCAGAAGAAAGACATCATTTTGGAGGTCAGACCTCATTAATTGCCAAATGAAGAATAGATGAAAGACATCATTTTGGGGGTCAGACCTCAGGAATTGCCAATTGCCCTTCTGCATTGCCAAAAATAGCAATAGCCATTTGCAGCTTATAAAGGTGAAACTTCCATCGAGAGTTTACCATCTACAATGGCACCTAGGTGTTTAACTTGCTCTGTCCTTGTGATCGCTCTACCAAAGAGAATGGGAACAGACAGATTAGCATTGTCCCTGTGCCTTGTAAAGACAACCAGATCAGTCTTTGAGGGATTGACGTACAACTCCTTTTCAAGACACCAAGCTTCTACCATATTAAGGGCGTTCTGCGTCAGATCAGATAAGGCGTTCAGGTATTTACCAGAAACTGTCAAAACAAGATCATCCGCGTAGCTTTGCACGAAAAACCCAGATCGCTGAAATTTATCGATAAGCATGAGCCACAGCAAGGGTGAGAGAACCCCTCCTTGCGGGCAGCCCTGGGCTACTTTGACGGAAACTGTTGAGCCATCCAGCTCCATCTCAACTATCCGAAACTTAAGCATGGAATCGATGAATTTAACAATGGTTTGATCAATATTAAAATTGGTACAAGCACTTGTGATCGTGGAAAACGAAGTGCTACCAAAAGCTCCCGCAATGTCCAGGAAGGTACCTACTAGAACCTCTTTGTAGTTAAGTAATCTTTCTATCCTAGTTACGAGTTCATGTAGAGTAGTTTCGCAGGACTTGTCAGCTCTGCAAGCATCTTTATGTTACTCTCTAAAGCTTTTAGAAAAGTGGAGATCAGACTAATGGGCCTAAAAGCCTTTGGGTCAGTATAATCCGACTTGCCAGCTTTAGGTATAAATACTACTCTACTCCTGCTCCAGCCGCGCGGTACCGTGCTAAAAGCATCGCAGGCCTGGAACAGATTGAGTAGGTAAGTGCTGATGTGTAGAAAACCATGCTGTAATTCAGCAGGGAAAACACCTTCCGAACCACTCGATTTGAAAGGTGCAAACGAGAAAACACTCCAACGTAAAATATCAGTGGCGATCATCTAGTAAAACGAGCTCAAATGAGAAAGTATCCCAATTCGTAGGTTTTCTATTGCGATATGGTTTAAGGGGTGGTCTTTTAAAGTTAATATTAAAAGAGATGCATCTGCGATCAGAGGTGAGAATATCATCCGTCACTCTCCAATTTAGAATGAGGTGAACGATGGACATAGAGCACAAACTAATATCAATCACTTCTTTGCGAACCGAGTTAACAAACGTTGGCTCACAACCATCATTGAGAACCTCTAACTCAGAAGAGTAAATGTAATTGAACTGTGGGGATCCTATATTATTAGTATTAGAACTGCCCCAAATGGTGTGATGAGCGTTAGCATCAGATAGGTTTATATAAATCAATTTTATATTTTTAATTTAATTTTTATTATAAAAATAATTTTTAATTCGAGACTTCAAATGTTAACAATCCAATTCAAACTAAAAATTCGACGCATTTCGCCACATTTTAATAGTCGAATCATCGCATTAATTTTTTAAAATCGAGAATAATCGAATTGACAGATTTTAATAATCGAATCAAACAATTTTAATAATTAAATCGCATATAGGGCTTGCCATTTTTAATTTAATAATCGAATCGAGACTTTAAATCCAAGGTTTCAAACTAGCTTCATCACAGAACATAGCATACAAGTTGTCTTGACTACTACTAAAACAGCATGCTATTATATGCAGCTATAGAAGAACGTCAACTCGACTCTATTAGTCATCCCAGACTTCTTTAATATGAAAAATTACCGTTAGAATTTTCGCAATACGAGTATAAATAAATGTGGCACCCATGGTAACACTACAAAGAAAATTAAAATCCAAATGAACAAAAATTCGATTGGACAAGCTTTTGTAGGGACGGCTATTTTCTTATAATGATTGAGTTTGAACCTTCATGACCATCACTGTACCACCGTTGATATTTTTATGACCGTTGGGATTTCTGTAATATAAATAAATGTGGTGCCCATGCTATAATAAGAACATTTGAATAAAAAATAAATGGTAATGGTTGCTCACAAAGTCCTTAACTTAATCGTAATGAGAAAATAGCCATACATTTTACATATTAAAAAAGTCTTAGATGAGTATTTTGGTACCAACTGTATATATTTTTAGTTAACGAAAACGTGTAGGACAGTATAAATGTAAAAAATCTTGGGATGAACCAACTGTATAAATTATATAAGTATTTTGAAAATATCCGCGATGAATTTTTTACGCTTGTGTTGTCAAAGGTATTCTAAAAAATCCTGGAATAACTTCAAAACGGTGTAAAACGAGTATGCTAACAGCACTCGAAAGAGTAAAATCAACACATGAGGATACACCTCGGTCATTACCGAATATCTACTTAATTGGACTGAATATGTACCCTCAAACTTAACTAACTATAGGGGAATCACACTTCTCTCGATTCTATATCACAAGTGCTCAAGTTTACTATAGAAGAGCAATATGCGCAGATCAAGTATTTGGATGAAATAAATAATTTGGAATAAAGTAAACGAGTGGTTTGTATATATGAATTATCTTATAGACCCGATCATACATTGTTCTAATTTCGATAAGCTAGATGGAAATGGAAATTTTCATCCTTGGTCTCCTATTTGATCTCTTTTTGAGGTACAATATATATATATATATATATATATATAGTATATACATGAATCGAATTATCAGTACTATGGGCGGACATAGAGCTATGCAATGTACAGTACAGAGGATTAATTAAAATCAATCTGAAACCATGTGTTCTCGATTAGGCTGATAAACTCAAAACGATGATTTTTATTTTATTAATACCGGGTCATATTTTAATAAAACAAAAAATAAAATTTTTAGTATTCAACACGACGATCAAATTCTCGTTCCGTAAAAAGTATCTTTAGTGAGAAATTCGTTCCATTCATGAGAATGGGAAATATATTAAAAAAGAATACACATATTCCAAACAAACAAATGTGGAGCAAAATAATTAATAGAGATATACCAATAAGGATAGTGTGAAGTGGCGAACATTTTTGGAAGGATCAAAAGTTAGTATCTAAGCTTTTAAAAGCTTTTTTTTCAAAGTTTTAATTTTGGGGTTTACACAAAAGATGTTCACGCACAATAAACTGCCATCAGCAATATAAGTGGGTTTAAGTGGACAACAGCGCTTAATCATCATATTTATTTAAAAAAGACCTACTTATATATTCAAAAATCGACCCGCAGGTTTATATATTCAAAACATTTTAGAAAGTGAAGTTAGTTAACGAGTATTTGTCGTGCTGAAACGGCTGCAGTCAGGATATCATAATTTCGAAATTAAAGCAATTAACAGAAACGAATGGTGAGCAATAGAAACACTCCCACACAGAAGGCTGTAGGGTTATTATTGACATTCAATTTATTTATCTAGAGTTTTGTATGTGCCGGAGATTTGTGATGCGACAAATTACAAACTCTGGTTTATTTATGATGATGGGATGGTGGAATTGTTCATTTTCTTTTGTGGTAAATTAAGAATTACTATTTGTTATAGTGTTTAGTTTAAAGATTATTATCTTTTGGAAATATATAATAGCAAATTTGTATAGTGATTTAAGAAAACAATAGTTACTTTTACATGTAATGCAGGTGCTTCATAGAAAAAATCACCAGCTCAGCAACTGAGTTATAGATTAAATACAAAAATTAGTTCGACAGCATATTATATCAATGCCAAACATCACTGTACATTATTATCATAAAATTTGTATTACCATACCATTTATATACGTTTATTTATATATCTTTCTTCTATTTCAATTGAAATTTATTTCAACGATTTGCTACTTAAAATTTATTTACCACACCCGATTATAAATTCTTCCAAGCCTTTTTCCTATTTAGCATAATACTACTCAGAAACCAAAGCAACAACAATAAAATTTATATAATTTTATTTCCAATGGCACCACCACCATCGAATTCATTGATCTATAAAAATTAAAATAACTGTACTAACTCTAACTATTATACATGTATGTATATACTATAACTATATAAACCAACAACAACACTGTGTAAAATATTTTAACCCAAAATACAAAAAAAAAAAAAAGTCAAAACCACAAAATAATCACAATGAAAATCTTTAGACTATAAAATCTTACCAATAACAATAAATTTGTTTTTTTCCTTTTTTCTTAATTTTAATTTTTTTTTTTGCAATTGGAAAATTTTTACGAAACTAACGAACACAAAACCAAATTGATTTAAAGTATGCCGGTAGTAGTAAAATATCTTGGTGGTAATAAAAATCAAAATCTTGACAAGAATTCAAGAAAATTTACATTTTTGTTTGTTTTCTTATTATGTATTATTAATGTATATGTATTATTGTTAAGTCGGGTATTATGATTATTATTTTACTGTTAATCAAAACACCAAGAATTTTAATACAATAAGACGGTACATAAAATTCATATATACATACATACATAATAACATACAGTACATATATATTATGTATATTTCTGCTGTTGTTTCTATATTTTATTGAATTTTACGATTGATTTGAAATTTATTGATTCTGATAAAAAATTACATAACAAATATATCCAATTAAAAAAGTTGAAACTTAACATTAAATTGAAAGAAACAAATAAATGGAAATAAAACAGAAAACTGGCAAATATATTATTATTGTTCTATGCCAGGGGTAAAAAAAAATACTGTGCAAATGGAAATTAGTTGAAATAGAATTTTAAATTTCTATGCATTAATTCACAATAAATGAACCGTATAGAGTTAAATTTTTGTAAATTATTTGTCATTTTAGGTATTTTAGTCTAGCCATCGGTCTTATTAAGTACATACATATATACATTGTTTGGTTGAGTCAAATAAATAAATATATTAGGTTTAAGTTTAAGTTTAATAAGGCTTAACAGATTCGAATTTTAATGTAATCTGCAATATATATATATATATATATATATATAGGATGAAACAGGTTAGAGAAATTGAGCCAAACGACTGAACATCTAAATTTTTAAACATTTTATTCAAGATATATCAAGTTTTAGAAGATTTCATGAGTATTATAGTGATTTTAACTTCTAAAAGTGATAGGACGAATTTTACCACATTTTTTTGAAATATTTTGAAATTGTCTTGGATATTTAGAATGTATTAAATTATTTAACGAAGAAATATTTGTTTTATGTAAACATAATGGCTATTCAAGAACTTGATACGTAACGTCACGCTTAAATGCTATAAAGCTGCTACGTAGCATATTTTACTCTTGAAAAAATAACACTATGGTTTAGCTCATTCTTATTATTATTTCCATATATAAACGACAACCGAATTTAGAAGATAATTAAATAAATCTTTATTGATTTTGCAAAATTTTGTTGGCTACCTAGAAAATAACTCTCTTAATTTGAAAAATAAACCCAATCATTTAACTGGAAAAGAAAGATATCCCAGTGAACTATTGACAAATTTGCTAAAAAAACGGACTCGGGATATTTACAACCATTCAACACAAATCATTGAATTTTAGCTATGGGTTTGAACAGTGCACTATATTGCTTTGTAACAAAATGGTGTACCTAAATTAGTATCTATATAAAATTCTAACGGACTTAAGTGACATTTTTTCACGGTCCTTTGATTTGGCGCCAAAACAAGCTTGGGTAAAACTGTGAATTGAAGCTTAATTATAATAACAAAGGTAATTTTTTACAAATAACAATAGAATTAAAATATCGTAAATTTTGATTGAATTTCTGTGCAGTTTAATTTGGGTTAATTCTTAAAAAAATTCATTTCGATTATTGCATCTAAGAACTATACCAACTATAAACGTTTAATAACGATACCCGTACAAGTGAAATTAAAACATGTTTAGCTCTTCTAGCTTGAATGGAAGAAGTTCCAAACTCTCGAAAGATGATAAATTAGATAAACAAAATTGAAACAACTCAGTTTGATTTAAAGCAAAAATTATCTAGAAAATAAAAATTACACGAAGGTTGTGAGAACTATGGGTTGGTTGAATATCACTATTTTATCACAATAAAACTATTGGAAGCAAGATTTTACCTATAGATACTTAATTTGTTTAATATCATTTTAATCCAATTTATTAAATAATTTAACCTTAATTAATTAATTATAATGTAATTATTTATTTATTTATAATAATTATATTTTAACTTAGGGAATAAAATTGGAATTAAATAATTGCTACGCGGATAAATATCAATTTTATATTATTACGGTCCAAAGCTGATCCAAAAAGAAATTTACAATGTGATTCTATTACAATTGTTAATTCTCTTTGAGATCATTTAGTCATCAGTCGTTCTAAAGATGATTGATATCACACTACGCGAGGAAAATAATGCAAACCAAGGTAACTGAACTATTTAATATTCTGGGATCTAGTGAAAAGTATTCAGAGTTTCTATCTTTCCACGACATTTTTAATAAGAATCACTCCACAACAACAACAATTCAGTTTGCGTGTTCATTACGTTCAAGTGAATATTATTTTGGAAAGGTGTGACAAATTTAAAGATTTACCGATGATGGAACAAAACCAATTTGCAGTAGAAATTATACTTCAATTGATTGTCATCTACACATCAGTCTAAAGTGTACTGATCAAAACACAACTGTAGACTAATTCGGGGCAGACGAAATTTATTATTAGATACATCCTGAATCCATAACTTCACTCAGTAAAGAAACAGAAGATTGTACTTTAAGTCATCAGTCGCAGTCAACCGATTACAAAGTAATACGCGGGTTACAAAGTAATACCCTCCTACAATAGTTTCCAGTGTTTCGCAGGTAATAACACGTTTATTATTATTTCTTACGTTACCTGTTACGGTCGCAACAGCGGAACGATCGTTTTTTAAATTGAAAATAATAAACTATTATTTGCGAAACTCCATCGGTGCAGGTCATTTACGCTATTTGTTCATTTTATCTATTGAAGCAAAAGCGGCCGGCGAGATGGAAAAAAAACCTTAATTAGGGATTTTGACAATACGAAGTCAACAGGGAAAAATCTAACATTCCAATATTTATATAATTGGCTAAGTTCGTGTAACTATATTTTATTTAAATAAAAAAGCTATATTTTTTAATACTCTGACGAGAAAGATATGGAAGGTGGAGGGAGGATAGTCTAGGGGCCCACATTAATTTTTGCGGGTACCCAACATTTGTAGTTATGCCACTGCTTCAAATAGATCAGATAAAGCTTTATTTCATTCTGGCTCAGTCTTTTTTTGTAACTGAAAATTGCATGCAACGGCTATAATTACCACGTCTTTGTCGTTGGAATCATTATATGATCTTTGTCGATGTTGGGATCATTATATGATTCCAATTTTCAAGTGGAAGTGAACTCGTTGATAATCAACTAGTTACCATCTAGAATACCAAAGTACACAATTGACACCGGAGAGATATACTTAGTTGAGATATATATGTAGCTTGCTGATTCTGAGTTTCAGAATCCAGCTTTTATAGACGAAGAAGATACATTTTTTAGTATTCTCGAGAACGAATGACGGAAATTCCTAAAACATAGTATAAATTAAATTAAATGTTTTATTTGCCTCATCCATCATTAGTTAAAGAATCCATCAGCTCAACGAAGGTATGAGTTCATTTGATGGTTCAGTTATTTCATTTAATATAAATTTTGGATTTCGCATGCAAGACTAAAGCTGCTGAGCTTCAAGCTTACCAGATTAGAGAAGATCCATTTCTCAATATCAGAATATATCAAATGGTAGAAAATAAAAACGACAAAAATGAAAATATTCAATTTCGAATTTCTAGAGTAGTTTATACAAATTTAAAATTTTCTTTCAATCAATCCTGATCTCGATTCACATCTCTCAGATCGGCGGTAAAAATGTTTCAAAATCGTTCACCAATTCACCATCACAAAATTTATAAATTCTGTGAATATGTAACAGTAACAGCCCCATTATTATATTTACAAAACAATAAACAATTTAACAGTAAACAATTTTTGTTATTTTTTTAGTATTATTCGCTGTCATCCTCCATTTTTTAGTTTAATGAACATGACGTAATATTTTATATTTTAAATATATGCAGGTTTGTCATTAGTTTCAACTGACATGTCACTTTACATCTAAATTCATCTAAATTTAGTGACTTCTTCTATTTTAGTGTATTTTAAAACTATAGCAGTTGTTATTAAAGCAAAAATTATCGATTACAAATCAATGGGGCATAAAGTTAACGTGTCGGTTAAACATTTTTACCTCCAGCATGGTGAGATCTATAATTTATATTAAAATGAAAATCGTACCCAAATTTCCTCTACAACAACTCCTTTTATTAAAACAACAACAAAAACATGTAAATAAAATAATATGCTTTATATCTACATCGTAAAATAAAATTTTACGAAGCATAAAATAAATAAGCTAATTTAATAAATAAAAAAAAATACTCAACCTTTTCAACTTGCTGAAGATGCTAAAATTCTTAATTATAAAATCCTTAATTAATTATTCAACTTTACTTTATATATTATCTTTTTACGTATTTTTACCTTTGCAGGATCATATTATATATGTACATATATAGGTATGATGTACATTTAGGTATATATTTTCCCAATCAATAACTTTTTCATAATTAATTTCTCAAAGATGTTGTTATATTTTATACATCCAGTTTATATAAGAAAGTTGAAAAAGAAATGGCTAAAATTACTAAGATGAAAAATAGAACGTAAAAAGAAATCAGAACCCATAAAAGTATAATATAAATTAAATTTAAAAGATGTCCTTTTGTGTACGGAAAATTACACAAAATTAAATAACTACGTGATTTTCATTTTCCTGCGATTTTTCTCCCGTACACTAATAAATATATTGTTGTTGTTGTTGTCATTTTATTGTTTTATAATGATTATTTCTTAATTTTCCCGTTATACGATTTTGTTTTGTTTTCTTATAGTATACATTATGTATGTATAGTATATAAGAAGTATTCAAAAGAAAAATTTAAGTAAATCGTGCGAAATAATTAATGATTTTGTAAAAATAAAAGAAAAATAATAATTACTAAGGATTAAAAAAATAATCGTTTTTATTTTATGTGTACAGGGTGATTGGTTGCTGTTGCTCAACAAATCTGCTAGTGATGAATATATAAATTTATATATACGTTCTGTAAAAGTAATGTATTATTGTGGAAATCCACTCAAAATTTGCAAAAATCCACTAATTAGAATTCACGTTTTCAATTGGTACTGTAAAATTTGAAAGATTAACAAGGATGGAGGTATCTTGTCAGCATTGGATTTTTCCGTGGGGTTTTCCACTTCGTGTGATTTATTAAAGGAAATGTTATGTATATGTACATAACAGACAAAATAATTTATTCCCATAAAACAATTAAATCAAAAAAAGGAAACTTCAATCATTTTAAAATAACAATTTTTTATTTCATATCCAAAAATAAAACTTTATTGCAAAAACAACTATATTGAGAGCGAGGGTAATGAGGAAAATTATTTGCTCGTTTGAAAATATTGCTCAACATTGAGGCTTTATGGTTTAAAATGGATTTGGTCATATTAAACCAGTTTAATGAATGTTGTTTTGAATTCCGGAATTGAGCAGTAAACAATTTATAATTGAACCCAATTTCGTTTTGCGTTTTATTTACAATTTATGTCTATTCGACTGATTGTTTGCCATTGACCTTATGGACACCGCTTCACATTTTTACACTTATTTTTGAAGAATTTTAATCAAACAGATTTCACATAATTGTGCTGAATATTAAGTAGGCTTTGCGATTGTCTCAATAAACTATTCCCATGCTCGTCGAATTAATCTCAATTGTTATTTATCATTGTAGTGAGTAAACACAAAGACCGAACGAAGCCTCCATGATCGACTAAAGCAAATATTAATAATATGCTTCTACCCTTATTTTTGAACTGCGAAAAGTCCTGAATTTTAAAAAGGTACTGAATTAAAAAAAATAATTTTAACAGTGCAGCAATTTTGACAACTTTTTTCCCATACCAACAATTGTCAAAATATTGACCGTTTATTTAGAGTTAATAAATAATATTAATTCTAAATATTAGTCAAAGCTATAACTTCCATTAAAAGATGCAAATATTGTTAAAAATGCTTCAAGTTCGAGAATTATTGAATTTGATCAGAGACAACTCCACTTGGAACAATTCAAGATTTATGGCTTATTACTAAAGTAGTCGTTCAATCATTAACACTTGGGCTGCTGGAATAATGAATAACCAATAAAGATAAGTAAAAATGAAGATAGCCAAAATAAAATTGAATAATTTAGACATCACCACTGGTATACTACGTTACGTGTACCACTGGTATACTACGTTAAATAATACAACCAGCGACCTTGGTCACCGGTATAACACACAGAACAATGTGATCATCGGTCAATATATACAGGTATATCATGTAGAATAATTCAACTAGCGGCCAGTGACCACCGAATAATAATATTCAGTGGCTAGTGTATCATCGGGAAACCACGCAGACAAATACTATCAGCAGGTGGTGGATCACTAACGGAATGGAACGCATAATAGTGACAAATACTGTCAGTGGGTCGTGAACTCTCGGTATGATACACATACATTTTCCCTGTGGCTAGTTTAGCCATTTCCTAGCCCCGAGTTATTCGAGTTATTCACTGTTCACTGATAATAGTATTGAGTGGTATACTGGTGGTACACATAGGTAATTATGGTTATTGTAAATCGTGCGATACCAATTTTTAATTCATGAACATTGTAAATTAGGAAATTAAATCAAATCTTGCGGCTTATACAATATAAATATTTCGTCCAATTTATAGTTTCTTCCGGTCGTGTATTTGTGACATCAATCACTTTTGTAATAGCATTTTCCATTCTGATGCACTTTTGTGATTTGTTCGACTGTATTTTATTTTATTTCCATTTATGGAATGAATATTATTCTTGTAAATAGACCCGTTTTATTTTATAGATAATTTTCATATTTGCTTATATGTAAAATAAAACATCTAATCACAATAATAGCCGTGTTTCTTGACGTATGATCTGATCCGGATCAGATCATATCTGCTTCCCTTTCATTTGTATAGCCGCGTTTCATGAAATCAACACAAAAATTGTATTATTTTTTGTTTATAGGTTATTATTTTGATCCTATAGTAGCATTTTGGTTCAAAGTTTTTATACAAAAACAAAAAATAGTACAATTTTTGTGTTGATTTCATGAAACGCGGCTATACAAATGAAAGGGAAGCAGATATGATCTGATCCGGATCAGATCATGCGTCAAGAAACACGGCTAATAATAAACAACCGAATTATGCGAAATCCACAAGAAAACTGAAGTGAATAATGATATTTTCAGATTGACCGCTAGGCATTGTACATTGTCATGTTTCCTCGACGGTTTTAAGGTAAATAATGGCATTGACTGTTGTGTATAACCACTATATTCTACCATTTTATTCAAATCGAGGTTAAATATATGAATCGAAATTTTTCCATATGAAAATTGAGTTATGGCGTATATGATATAATATGTGACTAAAGTATTTACTGAGATAATGTAAAAGGTATTCTATTTTTTATTGCATATGAAACTACATTCAAAGCGGCTGTCCGAGTGTGGAAATAAATTCACATATTGGTGTATTGGCCTGTATAATGCAACTTGTGTTTCGCCTTTTCCAGGCTTTAGAATCATTACAATTAGTGATATTTTTCATGTTTTAGGGAAATATCCATATCTCGTAATCGTAAATATATAAGTTATAAGTTTTATGCATGTATCAGATATTTCTCTGATCAGTTTACCGGTAATAAAAGTATTCCGAACCCTTCTTTGGGTTTATACAGTTTTGATGGTATATTTTACATTTGTGTCCGCTTAAATTTTACAGGAATTGGTTTCGAGAAGACCCTCCGTAAATTCTGGTAGATTACTGTTGTTAGTTTTTACATTTGGTGTGAATTAGTTTACCTCTTTAGTTTTTCTATTGCCTTCCATAGTGATTAATCTGTTTTCTCGGTCGCCGAGTTTTAAGGTAACTCTAGATTCCTTGGTCTTCTTGTCTTAATGCTGCTTTCAAAGCTTTAATAGCCCTATTTAATTTCCATTGTAGTATTGGAGATTTTTGCTGCTGCCATAGCAAACATACTGTCCTTTTTTCTTGGATTACTGCAGTATATTAGATGAAGGCTTATTAAGTTTTTCAGAGTAAAGTTTCTCACAGTTAAACTCGCCTTATAGAAGAAAAGAAATATTGTTCGGCAGTTTTCCTCGAGATTGCGCAAGCTTTTGGCAATACTGGAACAACTGATAAGTTTATCATATCAAGATGACATATGTAGTTATTATGTTTTCACTGCACAAAAATCAAACTGCACTCCTATTTGTGAATCCGTTTCGAATTGCAATTCGTTTCGAATGATAGATTCGTTTCGAATTTGAATTGGTATTTGTGAATTCGATCGTAAATAGAACTATACACTGTCACAAAATGAAAAAGGAAATTTTTTTTTAATGGTTACACCTACATGAAAAATATAAACTTTGATTGAATTTTGACGTTTAGTTTATTGTTTTGGAGTTCAACAACAATACGCATCACTGTTATATGTTAAAATGTTGTAATTTTTCATGTCCCAAATTTATAAATATGTACAAACAATAAAATTTATTAAATCTATGTTTTTGTTACATTATTTTTGTTATGAAACTATTAGTGTCCTCACAAAAAAAAATATTAACAATTATAGTATATTTTGTGTATGTATAGAAATATTAGATTATATGGCAAAATAAAAATTATATTGTATATATAATGTAAATACTATATAAGTATATATACATAAGTACATTATGTACATATGTATTATAATATATTTATACATATAATATAGCACCGGTTGCCATTTTTATTTAGTTAAATTTTAAAATATCAAATCCTTTTATATGGGTTCGTGAACAAAATGTATAACGAATAGAAATTCGTTCATGATCGTACAATTTTTAGTCGAAAACGAATTGCGCGATAAGGGAAATTTGTGTTCGTTTTAGGTTTTTTCATTTCGTTTCATAGTAACACGTTTTCGTTGATTTATTGTACGTTTTCGAATTCACAAATACCAATCGTTCGAAAACGTCGTTCGTTTGGTCGAATTCGAATTCACAAATAGGGGCCCTGAATTAAGGGAATTTCCTCAACAAACAACCGTCAAATGCTTGGGTCTTCATCTTGATAAAAGGTACACACTTCTTGTTAGTTTCGTATAAAGAAAGATTCAAGAATAGGTAAAGCCCATTGGAAATTTCAAAAAAGAAAAAAAAATACTTGGTACTTTGCTGTTTAGTAGCTGGATTTCTGTTTGTTCAAGTATTTTGATATTTAGCAAATATCGGTGGTTCCGTGATATCCAGAAGCACCTCAGACCATAATAGATTGTATACCGAAATGATTTCTTCTTCATATCCTGGCGTAATACCGATAACAACATCTGGGCCGGATGCCAGATTAATTTTTTTTTATCACCGAATATCACTTTTTTCCGGTCTGCGCATTGCGTCATTTATTTTTGGCAAATTTTAATCTGGTTTATTTCTGTTTGGTTTGACAGCCATTTTGCTCATTTAAGAGTTGTCTAATTCGACGATCGGAAAACTCAAAGTTTTTTTTATATGTAAGCTAAAAGGACTATAAATACATATTAAAGGGCTATATGATTATCTCATAGCAACAAAAAACAGAAATGTTTTTGATTTATGGAGATGGTAAGAGAAAAGCTCACTTGGCTATAAATTTGTTCACTGAATTTTACCTTGAAATAACGATGTATCATTAGTACCGATGGTGAATGAAGGATTAATTTTAGGTCTTTTCAAACTCCTTACACTCAATATGAGAAATATCGATACCTTTTTCAAACGAGTTACGTTGTCTGATGATAATATAGCACAATTCTCGCTATAACGGAAACGATAAATCTAAACGTAAACGGTATCGCTAGTCTAAAATTCAATTTAGCTTTACAAAGCCAAAATTGAAAAAGATATATAAGAATCAATCACCCTGTGATACATAAGCAAAATATGAATAATTAAATTTTATAATTTATTTTTGTTAAATTTTATTTCTAAAAATTTAATTGAAAAGAAAATATTAAGATATTTTATTATTATATGATGATGATGATGATGGTAAAGGAAGTTTTAATCCGTTATAAATCCATAAATCTCCTTTGAGAATTTTTTGTTTAATATTTCGTGATTTTTATTTTTTGAAAGGAATGGTGTAATAAAAAATTACATGACTAAGAAATAAAAAATTATTTTCGTTAACGAAAGGATTAAAATGTTAATCTTATTGAATTTTTGTTTTTCGAATACGACAGCGAAATGTGTACACTGTTCGGAATTTTTATTTTAACGAATAAGCGATATAATCTTGAATGTTATATAAGGTATTTATTTAACGTGTATATACTTTAATCAACATAATTAACATGATATCCATACATCTGCAGTAATTTGTTCTTCTTGGAAATATGTATTATCTTTGGGATTAGCTGATTTTAATTAACTTGATAAAAATTAATAGCATTACATGTTATGTGCACAAGCAACCATGACTAGGGTTACATCGACAATATATACAACGTCAAATTAAATTTGACGGTTGTTTTAAATATCGTAAGTGCGGACCAGTTCCCTTCTTCATAAAATAATACTGCTTAGAATATATCATAGCGCCTTGTGCATAGAATGCGTCATTCTTCTGCGTCTGATGATACCGAGATAATCGCAATACTTTCTACTACTAGCAATGACTTTATTCTACATTCTTGTTCAAAAATAATCTAAGAGGTATGCAATTCTTACAAATTACAATTTATACGTTTTCTTAAGGCTTTACCAAAGTTCATTATATAGATCTAGCAGATCTGCTCTTCGTAGACGTCTTTTTAATCTTTTTTAGTAGGGTGTCCGGCTGTAAAATAATTCAAATTCAGCTCCTCCATATATATATTTTTTAGAGTTATTTACCCTTCGGAGTTGAGTATATTTAGAGTGCCATCCGGAGGGTTCGTGACGTTGGTTGAAATTGCATTTTAACGACCATGTATTCAATATGTTTATATTTCCCATGAGCTACCTAGCTTCATGGATTTATATATCTATATACACGTACTATGCTAGCACTTGTTGATCTCGATCTTCTTTTTGTTGCCCTCAGCACTTAAAACCGGTCTCGCAGAACCAAATGGTTCACTCAGACTACACGGAATTATAGTGCGTTTCATATTACACCATTTTAGAACTCCATAGAATTGTTCCCATTATTATAATTACGTTCCCTGCCATATAACTGCGGTTACAAAAATGAACTGGTATTTATAAAATGCTTTACTTGACTAATCGAATAAAAAATCTGACGTTCGCTGAGAAAAAAAGTTTAAACATGTTTTTTTAAATTTGTTTTTTCTATTTGTGGCACATACGACCATTTTTTTTTTCTTAAATCAATCACAGTAACTTGATGTTGATTTATCTGTCGATTGGCCGATGCACAATGAAAAATAATTATTCTTCGCATAATTCTTCCATTTGAGTTTCGCCAATTACATTATTACACCACAGCAGCTGCCTTCGTTCAGGCGCAGGTAATTCTTTTTAAATCTCAGAAAGCCAGATATTTAATACTCAGGATATGTTTATTTTAAGGGCGATAAAATCAAGAAATATATGGCTTGTTACACCTTTTTAACAATTGGTCCAACGAGTTGATAATTTCTTTTCTCGTTTTTAATATTAAAAATTATTAAACAAACAATATACACGAGTTATCCGTCTATTCTTGCCATAAATTATAATTACAATTATTTTTCATTATTAACACCGGCCGAGATTTATTCACTTACCAATTTTAATAACCTATTTAACCACTTTAATTTTTCTAATTATCTTCGCAAAGTTTACAAATCGCAACGCAAATCACCATACAATTTTCCTATCTTCTAGGGTTGTCCAAATTTATTATTTTATGATTCAAAAGAATCCAACAAACATTACGTTGAATTTCGGAATTTGAATTGTTTTAAAATGAATTCAAAAAAACAATAGAACACACAAACATATTTAAAAATTTATAAAACAGAAAAATTGATATTTTAACAAAATCTAGAAAACTGCCTATCATGTTGAAAAACTGTCATTTTCAGGAAACAAATGTCTGTATGAGTGTATGACGACGATATTATTCTCGCGGCCTACTCGATTATACGTCTTTTATTTTATTCGATTTTATATATTTTCGATATCTAACGAAATGAAAAAACAGAGATGTAATTGTTTTATAACAGGTTGAGTTATCGTACACAGTTAACGATAAACTGATATATGAGTTTTATTTTTGATTACAATGTTGATTACACCAATGAAAAACGCCCTAGCACGTTATTACAGATATGTACAATTGTGTCAGTAGTTAAACCGTTAAACTGGTTCAATTGTACATATCTGTAACAACGTGCTTGAGCGGCTAGTTTCATTGGTCATTATAATTATCATTACATATAATAAATAACAAATAAAATCAATTACTAATTTACTATCACGTTTTTTGTGTTGTTTTCGATTAATTGGAAATTATCTGGAATTTTAAATTTAAAATATTTTAATCTAAAAGCATTTTGCTGCGAGGAAGTTACCAATTGTTCCCAGAAAGCACATGATTAATATATGTCCATACATCTACCTAATATATTTAATCATCATTACAATAAATTTCATTGACTGTCACTTTATAAATTGCAAAATAATTAAATAGCCTCTAAGTATTAACTATGTATATAAGCGAATCGAATAAAGCAAAACGCCTTTCAGCATAAACGCATTACTATATATATACATACATAATATACAATGATAAATTTCACTCAATTTCAAGAAACGGATAAAAGCAAGAAAATCACTTAATAAATTTTTAATCATCTCATATATCGATGAAAAGATGTTTATTCGTCTTCCCCGAGGCACGATTTTAACCATTTTTTGTATTTTAATTAAATTTAACTTTTAGTTATAAAGAAATACAGGTACATACATATAAGTTAATTGAAGAAAACTAATCTCTTATAATTCTCCCATTATACTATTATACGAATTGAAAGCTTTTTTTTATCTACAGTGAATAAATTATGAATTTCTTTTTCTATCAATGTACCATAACACTGACAAGAAAATCCTTTTTATTTTATTTTATTGTAATAAATCGTTATTATAACAGATCGCAAGTACTTAACACAATCCGCATCGGTCGTCTTCAAGTTTGGTTAATTTATGAATATAATTTTAAATCGGGGATGGTTATTTATTTTTTAATGTTTTTGAGGTAATATAAATTATAAAAATAATAAGTAAAATTATAATACGATAATTTATGAAAATTTTATATTTTATTTAAATATTTGCCATAATTTCTGAATTACAATATTTGTCTCACTATTAATTATTAAATAAATAAAATAAATAAATAAAGTTTGATTAAATTAAGTTCTACATTTGAATAATTTCAGCTTCAAATCTTCTTTGTCTCGATGGTGAATATATTCTGCGTCACTATTACTTCGGTCTTTATAATTTTGACGGTTTCGATAGTTTTTCCTCCAGGTGATTTATACGATTTAAACCGACTATTTGGCGGTGAAATCATTTTCGTTGTTCTATTTACTACTCGATCATTTACAACTCGTGCCATTTTAAAGAATATATAACTATACTATACAGTTAACAATTATTGTTGTTTAATCAAGCAAATTTAAAATGGATCTGAATTGAAATTATCTATATTGTATGTTTTATATATACTAAATAGTTATGCGAGCACTAATTATTTTAATTGATTTTTAGTAAACGATCATATTTGAAAACGATGTACTAAATGATGTTATATAAATATATAATCAAAAAACGGTTGTGAATAATAAATTGATCATCTGATTATCAATATTTTATTCACAGCCTTTGTCGTTGAGTGTGTAGTCTCTGAATAATTGATGTAAACAACATGAACATCGTTATCACTTATTTGATCGTTTAGTTTTGTACAACAAATTCCCATAGTTTTGTACATTACAGCGCAAACTTTATTATTTTTTTATTTTTTTTTTAAAAAATAATTGAATACCGGCATGGTATCGCGCTCTAAAAATGTGCTTGGTGGCTAAGCCAATTGGACCAAACTGTTAAGAAAACATTGTGCTATGAAATCCCATAGTAAAAAATAATCATATTCATAATTTGGTACATATCTAGATAGTTTTGATATGTTTTTTAAATTTTCCAAACATATTTAATTATGACGTCCCGATTGGGGTATTTTTAATACAAAATAAAAAACATTTTTCTAGATTGGAATAACTGAACACGAACCCATGTAATAAAATAAGTTCACTATCAAAATCCAACTCATATTCGGCTGAATGATTACATAATGAATCTTGTACAAATTCTTATTTGCCGTCAAAGTCGGAAAACAATTATAAACTTTCACCAATTAAACAAAATCAGCTATAAACTATTCAGGACCTATTCTGAATTGTACTGTCTCTTAATTGAATTTCATTAATGGCAGAATCTTCTGTAAGCAACTTGTCGATAAACATCTTTTATTCATGAATTTAGCTTGGCTGTGAACATTACTTTGATATCTACTAATTCATATAACCTAAAAATTGCTTGAAATTCTCATAAAAGATGCGAGCCTACTATTTAACTATATGTTCGGCGGGGAGTGATTGACTTGCGATGACAATTTCGATAGCTTTTGAAAATGTGCGTCCTGTTTTGACTAATCAAAAGACTTGAAACAAACCTTTCTGGAATTCTGATATATAAAATAAGTTTGAGATCCGGGCAGAGAGCTTCATGTGTTAACATCTGCGAGGAAATTAACGGCCTATAAGCTGTAGACTCAATAAAGCTTTTTTCTTCGTGTAACTTGCTTCTTCTAATAAGTCAATTGGTGAACTGCTTCTTTCTAGTGGTTGTGACACTGTAAACTCGGATGATGTTGCTGCCGAGCCCACTAGGACTTCTGTTCCAACACCCAATTGAGATTTGGCCCACAATCTGGTCTATCGTTTTGTTTTGAGATGGAGTCTCTTTTTCTTTATTTCTTTTATTTCCCTGCTGAACTACAGCATATCTTTCGACACACTCAGAATTATCTGTTTCACCGTTTTCAAGCGTGCATTGCTTCCAACGTCTTCTCGGCCTATTAATCTGTCCACAACTTTTCTTAAAGCTGAAGAAAGAAACGTTGCATTTAGTGACATGTAACATGGTTACAGAGTTAGCAAGCCCGGAGAAACCGAACTGCACCAATTTGTAACCAAGATGAAAACTCTCTTAATAATGGGGAGTTTCTTATGGGTACTTCCCTATAGGTATTTCGGGAGATTTCATGCGCATTCGATCTGCTATATGCTTGTACCAATTTTGGTATTGCTCGAACCATATATAACTATATATAGTCAAATATATACTTTAAATCTGCCTCCTCAAGTCTCGCATTGTTGAGAAGAAGCTGGATGGATTCTATCAAGGTTACCAAAGGCGGTTCCCAGAGAGTTGTGCTATCAACTCTGCTATGTGGTTTTCGGTCATTGATGAGCTACGCTGATGATTACGTTTCATAGTTTCAGGCAAATGCCTAAGTGTCTTATCCGACTTAATTCAACCTTAACTTTTGTGGATAGTCATACTTTGTAATGAAGAAGAGCTTTCGGGGAAACGTTTCATGACTGTCTATTGTAAGTCGAAGAACTACATTGGCGATTTGAGTATTTCTCAGTATTACTCAGCGGCCACGATCATTTTAAACTTATCTTCATCGTAAGGGTTTTACTTAGGATGTTATATATCTGAGGACTGCTTTGAGGAAGATATTGACTGCTTTCACTTTGTAAACAGTTGTCCAGTTTTCAGTACCATTTGGTTCCCAAAATTTTAACATCAGTACCTCGATTTTGTTGCCTTTTTGAGACTATGAGACTATGAGACTGCCAAATATTTTGTATACGTACACTGTGTAGGCTATTAAATATTGTTGTTGTGTGTTGTCATTTTTTGTATGTGTATTTGTTTTGAGAGTGTACAATAAGCATCAAAAATTATCGAATCGGTATAAATCGGTATAAAAAACAAAAATAATACAAACATTTTTGGTGCTTACACTCCGTTTTCTCCTGCTATTGCGACGGAGAATTGACGTTTATGTCATTAGTATAGTACATAAATTATTATGTTTACTTATTATCCTATTATGATATTTTTGCATCCGAAAGCTTTTGAATTTTTGTCAAAATAAAATGTAAACAAATTGAACAGCGCATGCGCACAAATACGCACATACTCACTAATATTACTATTTTCCGGTAATTTTTACTCTCCTAGTCCCATAGTCTCAACAAGGCAACAAAATCGAGGTACTGGTCTTTAAATTTAGGTCAGTTGTCTTCTCTGTCTAAACTGTGAGTTAAGGGAAACTGGATGATCAAACTAAATTTCGGTTATTGTACAATATCACAATTGATCCGGCCACATTAGAATCAACAGCGGGAAAGAGGTTTTACCTCTGTTACAAAACTGGAAAGGTCCTCATAATTCGTCAATAAAAGATGATAAGATTTATGACTCAGCAGAGTATAAAGAAACGATTTATTTGGGGCGCTTTATTAGGATATGAGCTAAATTCACATTTTGCTCTAAAGAATTAAAAATGTATTTTTGTTCTAATTATGGGGATGTAAAAATGTTATTTAAATGACATACGAAATCTGATTCGACGAAAAAATTCCATTTATAAATGGAATTTACCAAATTATTTCCCAACTCTCCATTACAAATGAAATGCAGTGATGAATGACATAAAATTCCATTTGTGTTTTATGACTAGCCAACTATTCCAAAAATTTAATAAAATTCCAATTTTATTAGAATTTGGTTTGGGAAAGGACATCATAAAAATACAAAATTTAATTCTGCTGTTCCCGAAAGTTGTACACGATAAAGTGCGGCATCGCATGAAATTTATCATGTATACAATAATTATGTATAGTAAAATCGTTTATAGAATCACGAAAACTGAAATATTATACTACAATGCCAGGTCGCTGGCCACAATATAAATGCAATCAAAGTTCAGTATTAAATTGAAAACAGAACGTTGAATTAAAATAAATTAATCGTTGTTTACCGATAACGTCGAATCTACTCGACCAATTCGTTAGTTTCAAAATTATGCAAATCGTTTTTGCTATCGTTTTAACAATCGTATCTCACCAATCATAATCTATATATATCGTATCGCTCTACTATAGTTCGTGGGGAAATTTGTGATTTTCAAATCGTTGTGGCAATAATAACAAATCATCGTACTGTATATAATACAATATCCTATAAAATTATATTCAGTACCAATTGACATTTTGTTTATTCAATTTATAACCAAAAAAAGTTACCATAAAGATGGCACGAGTTGTAAACGTTAAAAAAACAATAATGATTTCACCCCCAAATATTGGGTGTAAATCTAGTAGCAGCAAATCAAATACACAAACCATAACCAAAACGGTGAAAATTGTGAAAATGGAAATAATAAAACGCATAAAGTTGTTATCGAAACAAGAAGAAAAAATAATATTTGAAAGCTGATTATAGAATTTCTATTGAAAGAAATTCCAATGGTGCAGAATTAGATATGATCTTGGAGGAGGCTATGATTGTTGTACAACATTTAATTAAATTATTTGTGATATAAAATAATTATAGAAATTTACTTTTCATTTGAAATTTATTTCGTATTCCGACTATTCCACCCGTAAGATTTTCAATTGTTGCCCTCCAGCTTCTTTTGCTATATGGTTAAAATTTTGGTTTGTGCATCACATAGCTTCTTCGATGCTCTGCAAATATCTTCGGAACTATCATCCAGCATCTGTGGTATAGCAGTTTTTTTTACAAAATTTTCTATTCTGTAAAACTTCATATGGTCAATTTTAGGATTACAATACTTTTTCTCTATATCTTCAGTATGCTAAAGTTATTAAAATACGCAACAACTTTGATTACATAGTGTACCTAAGTGGGATTTGGGAAGAACCTTAAAAATAATTAAGGGAATAATTGTGTTCTATAATAATATGATGTCACTGGCAAAATGTTTGTAAAATCAGCAAATACAATGTATTCGAGGTGACCAAATTGTTAATTTTTTATTCTCAATTTTTTCTAGAACAAATCAAATAAACGTAAACGGGCGAGGTTTTATGACATGGAATGGGGTCAAATTACTATTTCTTCAGAAAATTACGAACTCCTTGCTTGGTGGTAGAGCTGGAATCTAAAAAAGTTCATTTTGAATGGCTCAACAAATATTCTGAACGTCTAAAAAATCAATTCTAATTTAAATTGCAAATGAGTTTAGAAATTTAATATAACATGAAATAAGGCCTTACATTTATTTGAATAACCAATTTTGACAAAAAATAGGGCAAAACATACATTTTTTGTTGCTACATTGAGTCTTTTGAAATGACATATCATGCCATATAAATAAAATGTAAAATCTTTTGATAATTACATTTAATTATTAATTAATTAATTTAATTATATTTTTTCTGAAATAATAGTTGAATTATTTATGAATTAAATGACTTAATGTACATGGAAAACTTTCATTCGTTACGAATGATAGTTCAAAAATTATTAGCCTGTGGGTTCATAAGGGTCCCGTTTTACAGTTTATAAACCCTAAGTATTGAATAGTTTTTTTTAAATCAAAATTTACGAGCTAAAATAGTTTGAATCACATTCATTTTTGTTTAATTTTATTTTTACGTCATTATAATTATGAAATAAAAACAAGGCCCTAATTTTTATATCTTTATTCATTTGTAATTAAATATATTTAATCTATATTATATATTCTTGGGCCTAATTAATATTAGGGATAATATTAAATTTTTGCTTAAAATGACACATTTTTTGGAGCTCGAGACTGTTTCAACAAGTTTTATAAAGTTTAGTCAACTTAATATTTTTGACATATTGTTCAATAAACCAATTTAATCAATAAATAATATGATAAAACGTGTTGGCGGCCGGAATTATAAACACCCCACGAACTATAGTAGAGCGATACGATATATATAGATTATGATTGGTGAGATACGAGTGTTAAAACGATAGCAAAAACGATTTGCATAATTTTGATACTCACGAATTGGTCGAGTAGATTCGACGTTATCGGTAAACAACGATAAATTTATTTTAATGCGTATATGGTGGCTCTCCTTACAGAGATCGCTGCACAATTCGCTCCGGATCAGCACGCAGAACCTGCCCGAGCCAGCGTACTCGCTGAGATCTTACTTCATGTACAATAAAGGGAACCTCATCAGATCTCTAATCTCGATATTGTACAGAGCTCGGTAGCTACCATCTATTACGCGTTTTGGGCCGTAAATCACTCGCATGACTCTGATCAACGCTTTGTAAAGCTTCAATTTCATGGCCCTTGATAAGTGTTTAGATTTTAGCAGTGGCCTTAGAGGATACAAAAAACGACTACCAGCTACCAGCCGCACTTTAATATCCTCACCCACACTGTTATCGTGAATGATAAGAGAACCCAAATATTTGAACCTCCTCACTCCCTCAAACGTGGGGTGGCCACTACTTAAATTTGGTGTGCCATTGTCCCTAAAACCACAGATCAGGTATTTCGTTTTGAACTCATTGATCTGAAGTCCATCTGAAGCTGAATACTCTACAAGAGGATCAAGTATTTCTTTCACTCCGTTGCTATTCAGTCCAATCACGCATATAAGATGTTACGCTGCGGTGTTTCAGTTTTACGAAAGATGTACTCCAACATGAGATTAAAGAGTATCGGGGACAGAGCATCTCCCTGCCGAACACCATCCTACATAGTCGTACCAGTTTTGTTTGGCATTCCTTGGTATTCCAGGGCAGACCACAAACTCTCTCGATTGATCGAGTCATAGGCCTGTCGGAAATCCAGGAACACCTGATGTACGGGAATAGATGTCTCATAATATTTAGATAGAATCATCCGCAGCGAAAAGACCAGATCGGTGACTGATCGATTCGGACGAAATCCTCCTTGATAGTCACCAACCAAGCCCTCCGCTAGAGGAGTGATTCTATCCAATACAATGTATGACAGTAACTTGCATGCTGTGCAAAGGAGAGCTATTCTGCGATAATTCGCACACTTCAAGTGGTTTCACTTCTTGAAGATGGGGCATATCGCGGCCACTTTCCATTCGGCAGGCATAACTTCGGTTCGCCATACTAATCGAATAAGGTCGAAAAGACAGTTCCACAAAGTATCCCCTCCGAATATCAAGGCTCCGAATTAATGCAGTCCACTTCCGGTGAGCGGTTTCTTTTAAATCTCTGCATGGCTTTAGTGAATTCCTCATGGGATGGCTCCTCAGTGCAAATCTCCGCAGTCTGTATTAGAGGTGGCTCAACAACAGACTGTGATGCATGATGGACATCACGAAGGTCAGTAAAGTGCCCACTCCATGCGTCAAGTACTGCAAAATCGGTTGACACAGAGGTTTCCATCCCGGTCCCGAATGGCGGTTGACGTAGGCCTGAAAGTATGGTGCAGTCCAGTAATTCCTTTAAAGAAACTACGCGAACTGCGCTCATTGCTGAGTTGTTGTACTTTCAAAACCTCGGCCTTCCACCATTCTCGTTTCTTCCGTCTACAAATCAGCTTAGCTGCCCTTCTTGCAAGAGCAGCCTTGTTTTTCTTTGCGATTATGAGACGTTGTTGCACTTCATTATGGGCTATATTTTGTTGCTCAACTGTAAGACGACACTCGTCATCGAACCAATCATTCTTGGGTCTGACTTTCAATATACCTAAAGTCTGTTGAGCAGCACTGACAACCGAAGTTTTCAGTACCTCCCAGACAGAGTTCATGCAGTCAGACTGGTAATTAGATTCATCAATGTTGTCGCTGACAAGATCCTGATGTCGTTTCTTTTGATCTTCATTTATCAGACCTTCACAGTCGAAACGTACCATGCTTTTCGATGTGTTCCCAGACTTGTACGAAAACTTCCATCGTAGCTTTGCAGCGACCAAATGATGATCGCTACCTACGTATTTGGTTGCTGACCGATAAGTTCTTACATCCTGCACAACCTGAGCCCGTCCTTTAGAAACTAACACATGGTCAATTTGGCTGCGGGAAGTTCTGCGAGGATGTGTCCATGTCTCTAGATGTATGTGTTTGTGAGGGAAGAATGTGCTTGCTACTTTTAAATCATGAGCAACCGCAAAGTACATCATTCTCTCACCATTATCGGTCGCAGTTTCGTGTCGGGAGTACGGAATTATATTTTCACACAAGTCGGTCTGATTTCTGCCAGCTCTAACATCGTGTTCGGGTATAGATCCCATCAGATCGTCCAAGTCATTGTAAAACGAGTCTTTATCATGGGGCAGGCTGACTTCTGTGGGCGCATGTACACAAATTATCGAGAGGTTAACTAATTTCATGCGCAAGCGAAGCTTACAAAATCGGTTATTGACTGCTTGGAAATCCAAAACAGCGTTCTTTACCTGCGGTTCAAGAAGAAATCCAGCTCCAAGATTTCCGAGGTCATCTCCACTGTAGAGCAACGTATATAACCCTGGACACATGGTCTCCTCTTTTAGGCCAGGGAGTTTCTTGAAGAGCAACGAGTTTGTAGCGGTCAATGACGCTACTAAATATTAGTGTTGGTTCCCAATTTCAAAACCATAAAAAAACAAATCACACGAAACGGCCGCACGGTACTACACGATTAAAAACATATACATATAGTATTGTTCGGGTATCGCGCGTTTGGCAATTTGCAAATCGTAATCTTTATTCAATCAATTATTAGTAGTTACCAAATCTGCATCGGTGCAACACCACCAAAAATAAAAAATAAAATAATAATTACATAAAAAAGTGAAGTTATAATATGTATATTAATCCTAACAAAAAATTAAATTAACATTTTGTAATTAGATATTATAAGTGAATATATGTACAATAAATTATTTACTGTGTAAATAAAAAATAATTATACATATAGTTTATGTGAATTACTTGTGTTATTATTACAAAAAAATAATGAAAATAACCGCACACCTAAGGCGCGTTATAAGTTCCAGCCGATACTCCTTCATGCACGTGATTAGGCCGTCTAACGCTCCTTGCTTTCTAAGTGATTGTACGTTCCACGTGCCGATCCTACATTTCGTGTCCGGGTACTTGAGCGTGGATCCGGTCTTGTTTTAGCGGTATCCATTTTTCTTTTTGTTGGCTTTACAAACACTTTATTTTTTTTACGGATGCGGGTCGTCAGCCCAGCGATCCAACCGTTTAGTCGCCTCCTCCGACAAGCAAAGGATACTGTGGCGGTATTCTTGAGAAACGTGTTCGTGCAATTTAGATTTACGAGACATGTGAGTGCCCCTTTGACCACAGGGGCTACTAGATTTACACCCAATAATTGGAGACGATATCATTATTATTTTTTTTACGTTAGTTTTTTTAGTTATGAATTGAATAAACGAAATATCAATTGACACTAATTACTAAGTTTATAGGACAGTGAATTGTATATATTTAGGTGTTTTTTCGTGCCACAACGGATATTAATACAAATTTCCAGTATTCGAATAAGCCGCGAGCAATGACTCAATTAATATATCATGTATTTTAATTTAGTATGTATATATGACGAATACTGAATTTTAGTTGCAATTTATATTCTGTTCAGTGACCCTAATTCTATATATAGCAGCACATCAAATAAATGAATGCTATGTAGCATAAAATCAATAAATGATTTCCTATCAAAAAACCAAATTCTAATTGGAATTTTATTAAATTTTTGGAATAGTTGACTAGGTAGTCATAAAGCACAAATGGAAATTTGTCATTAATCACTGGATTTTATTTTGAAATAGATTGGGTGATAGCGGGAATTTGATAGCATATATCGAGTCGTAATGAGAAATTTCCACACACTTTCCTCGTATATACTATCTCCGCAAACATGGCGCCAAACTATTTATTTTTATTGGAATACATCGTTACGATATTTTATTTATATTAAATCACACGTGTGTTTTATGAGTAATTTGTTTTGGTTACAAATATAATTATTGTTATGTAGATAAATTTCGATTGAGAACGATTTAGAATTGGCTATAATACTAAGAATAATATCTCATAAAGGTAATATGACATAAATAAAAATTTCATTCCATATTTCGCGGATTAGACGGAGTAAAACATTTTTTATATTATTGGTTGCATTTTTGGCATTTTATTATCAACTTTGGTTTGAACTGTTGATTTCCATCTGAAACTAAAAATAAATAAACATCAATAAGCCAACGCAGCCTGTATCGAATTCCATCAGCTGGAATTCCTTTGGTGATTCAATCAATTTTGTCCTTTGATTTTTCTCACATCTTTCTGATTGATCACGAGTTATCGAAATTAGTCAACAAATATCAAATGGAATAAAATCTTCATCGGTAGTTCCCATTCGCTTTTGTGCTTTGATGACGACTTAAAGTTTTCCAGAAGTATTTTGGTTTTGGTTTTTCAAAAAATTTTCATTAAGAGAAGGCAGTACTAGATCAGTATGAATTTCCCAGGAAACAGATATTCATGTCACTTAAAAACACGTAACTTATCAATAACAACATAGCCGCTGTGTGCTTAATATTTTTTGTAATTTTGACTTTGGCTTTAATTTTATTTGGTTTTGGTTTCAGTTTTATAAAGTTTTTAAATTTGGTTTTGGTTTTTTTGATTTTGAAATATTCTTTTGGTTTTAGAATTTTTTTATGGTTTTTATGGTTTTGGTTTTGAAAAACCGGTTACCACCCCTGCTAACTTGACAATTTATCATAATTAAGTTACTCGTATTCTATACAGAAATAGGAAAATCCACTGTCGTTTTGATATGTCAGGTAAATACATTACTGATAAGTAGTTTTATCTTGTTATTTAATACAATTAAATATATTTACTACATGCGGTTAATTACCTCGAATTTGGCGGCTAACTCTATTATGTATATATACATTTAGACGATAATGCTATCAACCTAATTCGATTCTGGAAACCTTAACGCAACATATACTTATCTTAATTATGTATAGCAGAAAAGCTGAATGATTAATTCTTTTATTGTCATGACGTTGCACTGTATGATTAAATATGTGCTGAGCGGTTTAATTCATAACGATGTGTGCACGGTGGTATACAATTTCTCTATCTCATGAATTAATTAAAATTTATTATGGTGAAAAATTCAACGAAATTATTATTAAAATTTAAATTATTATTTGTTTGCAGTTGAAAAATAGTGGGAGAACTTTACCGGCAGTACAACAAACTACGGGTCCGTGAATGGTAGTTAATATAGTTCTTAAATCGATAGATTTTTGTATACCGATTCAGATTCTTGCATCATAATTTTTCGTTGTGGTTATTTTAGCGTTTTGAATGATAAATTCAGTCCATGTTATATCTAATTAAATATTTGAATCATGAGGAAACGGGATTTATCATCAATCACGAATGTTAGCCTGAAATTATCTGAAAGAGTGGAGTGCTATTTCAAATTGCATATACTTGAGATATTACTGAGCTCAATCTCCTGCTTCGTTGAGAGTGCGTAACAAAATTACTAACAGTAGATATGACTTTAGTTGTTAATAAAATCGAAGATATTTGTACAGCTATCAAAAATGTGGCAGGTATCGAGAAAAAGCCCATTGATAAATAACAGGGTCCCACAACAGTGCGTGAAGATCTTAATCATTGGAATAAGTTGGTCAATCACCAAAACAGGGAATGACCAGATATTTGTTGGCTACTTTAAGAACTTAATCAATTAAGGCCGTGTGTGAATCTGTTAAAAAAGTTAAGAAAAGTCGAATTTAGTTTTGTTTGCCACTATAAAATGAATAAATTAATCGAAAAATTTGATGTCCCAGTCAAAATTTTAATTTTTATGATTCCGAAAAGGCTTCATGTACTTAACACTGTGACAATGTAGAAAACATGATCAAGGGTAGCTAGCGATCAGCGGGTATATATAGTACAAGTATTACGTTTTGTTACCTCGAGCCTACACGAGGATCTTGGAAACACATCCGTAAATCGAAAGTGTAAAATAGTTATTACAATTCTTCTTTGTCACCCCCCAAAATTTGCCTTCGGGTGGGGACATCTGCAATATGCTGAAAAACTCGAAACTGGCTTAGGAACACTGGAAACTAATTTCGAAATTGTACTGATAAAAGAACGATGAAGATTTAGATTGATCGACTCCTGGTAGAAGTTACTAAAAGCACATAAATCCGGTTGGTATTATTAAGTACCCAAATGACTTCCACGATTTATAAAAAAGTAAAAAAATTGCAATTTAGGACTAGACAGTTTTGTTTCTAAAACACAGATTTTTAATTTTGTAGATATCTTCTTTTGTATTCCAGTCGTCCATGACTTACTATAGTCAGCTCTCTGAATTAATCAAATTAATTGCTAGCTTTAGGGGTCAGTTAATGAATCAGCTATGATGGCCTCTGTCATGTCTCCAAACTCACGTACTTGAATTATTTCAGAAGCTCAAGATAGCTTGCTTTCCGACCGCTGGCAATTCGTTAACATTTTTATGTTGCACCTTTCTGCTTAAAGTAGTAGTTCCGCTTTTTTTGAAATTTTTATTCGGATTCAACAGCAAATTACCTCTCTTCTTTGTGACGGCAAGGCACCCATTCTAGTAATCGTGATGTAAACAATAATATAAAACTTGATTATCCTAAACATGTTTTTCACCAACTTTTTGGTTGGTTGGCTCATTAGATCTTGAATGTGTGCTTCACTAACCAGCCAACTAAAGTAGTCCCTTGTTGTAAAATAATTCTTTTTGGCTGTTTCTGGTATAATAATTTTTTGCCCATCATTAAAAATACGATAAGTAGTTCAAGATTTTCATTTATAGTTGACCATACCTGAGAATCAGTTTAATTATAGTTTTTAGATGAGGAGGGTCACCCATTTGTTATATGTTCGGATCAACGCTTATAACATTCCGATGGAAAATATGTGATAAGAAACCAAAACAGATAAGAAAACAAAAATTATTTTAACATTTTGGAATCTGAACAAATTCTAATGTTAAGATTTGGTTTGGGTACTATACTATACTTTATTGTACTCATCCACAATTGTGAGAGCGGCGCAAGTCCTGATGCCGCTTTAAATATTAAATGAATTTTCTACTCAAAATGTAAAACTTTTAAAATAACTCGAACTAAAATGTATAATTTGCAAAAGAACCTCAATATATAAATATTTACATCTGCAAACGTTTACATTACATACCTATATACCTTCCAATTTTTAACAAAATTCATTCGTTATCATTAAAATACAAGTTCTTATGTATGTATGAAACATCCGGATGCCATCGCATCTTTTGAAAACATATTTGCCATCGCGAATTTAGTACATACTCGTATACATTGTTGCAACTGTGAGAATATTTTGTAATCACCGCGCTGTCATTGATCTCATAAATTGTGTTATCTCAAAAAAACTAAACGATAAAACCAACCATAACTATATACCGACAACAAAATATAGTTTTCACCTGCGAATCTGAAATGTTCTTGTTAGGTTTGGTCATTGGTTTTTTTTTGTGTTGCTGCATCATGTTGCTGGTATTTTTCAGTTCCTGTTCTGCTCTGCAGTGTTATTGTTTTCTTGTCAACTGGTTACTCTACATTTTATTTCATATACATACATATATGTATGTTTTGGTATTTTATCAATAAAAAGAATGTCAGAGTTGTTTTTATTTTTGTATATAGGTACATAGTTCTACAAAATGTTTGTTAAAGTTGTGCAACATACTCGTACATATATACGATAGTACATATATAATATATTATGTATCCACAATATTATTACCACATCGTGAATTTTATGTTATGTCGTTTTGAGAGCTGCAAAAAATTAAAACAAAAATAAAAATAACATCAAAGTCATAAGCTAAACTACAACAACAACAACACGTTGAAACGTATTTCGTTTGCATAATACAATAATAATATTGGTCTTTCGTGGAATTTGATTCGGTGTGGATATGTTATAAACATACATTATTGTGTACATATGTATGTATATCGAGTGATACATAAAAATAATGGAGCACAGAAAACTTGAAACATGAACATTTATAGATTAAATTTTCCTTTTTATGTTCAATCTCCTTTTTGTTGGTATAAATGTAGTGTGTTATAAATAAAACCAACAAAATATCCCCAAAACTTTGTACTTAACGTTTTTAAATTTTATGTTCGATTTTATGTTGTTCGAAAGTATATATATATATATATATATATATATATATATATATATATATATATATATATATATATATATATATATATAAGTATGTAACAAAATTGAAATAGAACACATGACGTAATGAGGAAGTCTGAATTAAATTCTCATAAATTAGCGCATTTCGATTCTAGTGCCATAAATATATATTTTTTCAATTCCAAAATTTCCAATATTTATTGAATGATTTTTAAATCATTGATACTCGGTACATATTGTACATACATACATATGTATATGTATACTCATTTAATAATCATTTGTAAACCTACTATTGTCCCTTTTGTTACATTTTAAAAATGTGTGATTAGTTTTAAAGCAAAATCATAACACTAATGTTAAATTATCAGTCACTATATACAAACAATATTTTTTTTTTACCAATGAAAATAAAATATAAAAAAAAATAATTACGTTCATTGATAATTTGTATATGGAATTATTATTATATTATTATTATTATTAGAATTATATACTATAAAATACTAAACGTGTATTCAACAAATGATTACGAGATTGATTATGCACCGCAATTACATAAAAAAAAAATTGATTAAAATGATGCAAACTCATGAACGATTATAAAATCGTAAATTGTTACAATCGCAAGTATACGATGAGGATAAGAATTTTTGTGTAATGAAGATTTACTATAAAATCTGTTGCATTGTGATTTAATGTATTTACAAGATAATTTAGATACAATAAAAATTTAAATCATTTATGTCTCAATTAATTTTATAGGGTTTTATAGTATGTATAGAACAGTTCGCGCAACGTTTTTAAACATAAAATCTCAAAAAGTATCACGCAGCATCTCTCCCATAATATGTACATAAATCTTAATTGATACATTATACATGTATCACTGCTATTATTACGCTGCTTAATTTTTATATACATACATACCTAATTTACAATTATTGTTCCATCGATACAAATTCATCGTTTATCTCATATGTCAAAGAGTCGTAGCTAAAACTCCATAATTTATAAATTTCCTTCAAAATCCCATTCCCTTAATTGCAACAAATTCGTATTTTTAAATTTATAATTCTTGTAATTTCTTTGATTTCAGCATTCCTACAATTTTACATAGTCATTTAGTTTCAACCTTCAAAATTATTATTCTTGTTTCCAAAATTGTATGTAATAAAAATTAAAATTCTCAATATTTGAAACCATATGGTTACTCTTAAAAATCATTCTCTCAAAAATTTATGCTCTCAAATCTTAACTGTTACAAATTTATAGTTCTACATTTCACTAATTATAAAAATAATTTTTGAATAATTTCAACTCTAAAAATTTATCAAATTTCAGTTATTAAAATTCCTAGTCTGAAAGCATTGTTTTTAAAAATTCTATTCTTAAAATTCGTTTTCAAAACTAAGTTTTAAAACTCGACATTCCATTTTTAAAATTTATTCTCAATGTTCTAATCTCAAAATTAACTTTTGCCTTTCATATTAATGTCATTACTTTGTATCATTATTTGATATTTATTCGCGTTAAGTAGTTGGCATGAATAATAATGCTCGGAACTAACAAATAAGCCAACTAAGTTGTCCAATTCATGACTCATTTGAAGTAAGCTGACTTATCCAATATAGCGGAGTGAAATAAGTTATTTGGTTTGGGAGTTTTAAAACCTTTATTCAAATGGAAAAGTTAGCGTCATTTATGTTCAAATTACAATGAAATAATTTCAAAGACAAAATATTTATGGTAACGCATATTTGTGGAAACTCTTCCAAATAGGTCAACAAATTCTACAATTATTCTCCTCGCGAGCAGACTTAAAATTTGATTAAGTCAATCTTAACAAAACAAGTAGTCAATTGGACCACAGGTCTCGATAGAGAATAAAAAATCCAGACAATCAAACAAAAAATAATACAAAACGAACAATTAATGTAAACAAAAGCTCTCACTTATAAAACATTTGCATGGGAAAAGTGTAATGCTTAAGAAATTATAATACAGAGCTACACTTGGCTAATACAAAAACATAACTGCTGAAATGTGACTGGGCGACACAGAATCCTGTAAAAATTTTCGTAGGATAACACCAGAAGTATTTAATGATCTTCGTTTTATAACATTACGGTCTGAATATTTTTCAGATATCTTTCATATTTTGCACCGTATCAATCATAATATACGAGGAACGTCTAACGCTGTTTGCGGACCAATTGAGATCGTTGATTTTTCAAAAACTATCGTAGTTTACTGAAATTGTTGTTTTCAAAAATTTAATTAATTGATAATTTTCAGGCGTTTCCAAATTCAAACAACTCGTAGCATAATTTTTCAAATTCACATATCACTGTTTTGGTTGTAAATGTGATGCCGACTGTAAAATTATTTTTATTGACATCAGAAGCATGTAAGAGAAACATCCAACATAAACCTTAGTTTATACAAGCAGCCGTGTGAATGCATAATTTATTGGCTACAAATGAGGAAGTTCGTATCAATACTTCCACACAGCACTTGTTGATCATTACACCGGAAATGGTGATCTAGTTTTAGGGGAGAGACGTTCGGATTGTAATTTCAATGGACTTCGAGATATTGGAAGGATGGGATAAAATAACGCAACTAGTGGTGATATATAAAATAGCGTAATCTTGGTGGACCATTGACTCGAACTTCTCGTGCAACAAAGCTATTATTGCGTTGCCTGTGTGGCATGTGGCACCGTCTTATATTGATACTAAAACTATTGATAATGCATTGGTTTCTCGACAGTTTGTCAACGCAATAATTTTTAATTTACTACTCCCATAAAACTATTTATTAGTCCATGCTTTCTAATTCAGCGAGAAATAGTGCAATTAAACTTTATAGAAGAAATATTTATCTGCGTAATTTTGTGTTTTGCGAAATCGAAATGCGATCCTATTCCAGGGGTGTAGTGAAATTTTGAATCAAAGAACATCATTTACGTATAACTCCAACATAAAATGAACAGTGGGACCATCTAACCCATCCATTTGGAAGACGAGGCAGATTCATGATTGTTTGGGGGAAAATTAACTTGACTATTTCCTAATTCACATTTCAAATCCATAGTCCCATATAGACGCCAGATTTTTCGCATTGTAACTTATTAGCTGTTGTGAAGTTTTATAAATGGAAACCATACGAACAAAAAATTCGCACAAAAACTTATAAAAAAATATGAAAAAGTAGAGAACGATCGCAAGATAAAGAGGTTAGTTTCTCGCAAAATTAAAGCGAAGGTGAAAAAAACAAAGGATTTCGATGAAGAAACCAAAATGAACTCTTGATTAAAAAAATAAAATAAACAGTAAATTCCATAGCAGTGATTTAACGTGGTAACGAACAGTGCTAGATCGGTGTATGCTGGACATACGATCATCAAAGTTGGGGTAAAAGCGGAGAATTTTAAAAACCATTGATTAGTCCTTGTAACTTGCTCCCGTTTATTTTCTTTGTTGTACGCCATTGTGGGTGGAACGCTTGTCTGAGCATGAGCATTCACTAAACAAGAGGATGAGCATGAGCATTCATTAAATATACATGCTTCTTGGGATGCCTATGTGGCACTCAACTTTCTTTGAATAATTTGCTCTTCCCGAAAAATGGTCTTCCTCTTTCGGAGAACCTATTTAGAAATTAAAAGAATTTTATTATTTGCAACAATTTACAATTTTGTGCAGAATAAAGTCAATAACCCAGAGAAAAATGCGAAATGAGATTAACTTTTAAGTAAATCGTTCGTAATTTTGGAGGCTCCACATTGATTTGTAAATTTATTCTTCTACTTCTTTTTAAGTTTATCTTAAAATTAAGGTTTATACCAATAAGCCAGCAATTCAAAAGCTAAAAATTAGATAATATAAGGGATACTGGCCGAAAATAATTGTAGACACATAATTTTTATCGATCAATAAACATGATTCAAGAAACAAATCAAATATATTCCAACGCAATAATTTTTTATGTACGTGGTCAAACTCTTATTGGCTTATACCCTTTCTATACTAAAGCTATAAAGGTACTTTCTATATTCAAACGGCAAGGTAATATTGTAGAAGGTAATATTGCAAACTTGAAGACTCTTTACCCCAAGAATTGCAAGTCTTGAAGTGTACACTGTCTTAGTTCCGATAACAAAATTTCCTATCGAGATTTCAAAGTAACGGAATCAAGGGCTGTCATTTTTATTTTAACCGTAACAGAATCTTAATCGATTATGATGAAATTCGAGATGTCCGATATGGCAACCTGAATTCGCACTGAGAAAATTTGATTCGGGGTTTAATCGGTGTCTCCTATAGTTAAAATAAAGATTTTATATTTTAAAACTTATTTTTATTTATAATTTGTAATTTTTTAATTTTTAGTATTTTAGGGATTGCGCTAATGAATGTGGCTTGACCTGAAAAAATCATAAATGGGTATACCCCATTAAAGTAGACCACACACATCTTACCTGCTGAATGCATAATATTTTTATAGAAATTGTAGATAATGAAATAGTCTCACTGTTTAGAGACATATGGGTATATTTATTTTTTGGTTGGTGTAATCATTTTTATTGACATTTTTGATTAAAAGTGTTTTATTATTTGAAAGCAAGCGACCATATTTTAATTAAATGAAAATAGGCATAAAAGTAATTAATTTTTTAAATTATTTTTATAAAATATATCACCGATTTTGATTGTCATTTGATTGTCAGCACATGTTGTTATGAACAAGTGAGACTATTTTATATTTTGGAATATCTAGATGGATATATGTCACTTTAATATTTTACATAATTTTATTTTTCTAGACACTACCTTTCGATTTTCGCTTCGTGGGGAACTTAGAAAAAAACTCTAAATATTATAATGAATATATTGGAACGGGAGCACACAAACCTTTTAATATGTTGGAGCTTTATACCACAAAACATAGGCGCGAAAATACGAGAATAATCTTTGCCGACGGGTTGTAATGAGGATATCATAAGGGGCGGAGTAATGAAGGAGATGCATATAATACTCTGTTGTATGTTACTATAAAGGAAAGTAACGAAAGGGGCTCAGACTAATTTGTTATTTTTGTGATTATTTTTCGTAAAATAATGGATTTTCAATGCATTCGATTCCCGTGGTCTGTTGAAGAAAAGGTTTTCTTTATTTATTTAAATGTTTTCTTTAAGTGTGGAAACGACGATTTAATCTAAAAGTCAAACCATTCTGTCAAATTGTAGAAAATTAGTAAGAGACTAGCGGAAAGCCGAGCTTAGCTGGAGATAGGTAACTATTGTTTTGTTGCGCTAAAATTAGGTACACTATGCCACCCAATAAAACTTTTCGGTTGGATTGTTGGATTGTAGTACTAGAAATTGAATACACTTAAAATATACGAGTTATTCCATGAAATGGTGAAGTACATGGTAAATACAAATTCTCTTTTATTCCTATTTCTACAAAATGCTAATAATTGCTTGTTAAATTTTCATTATCTTCCATTTTCCACTATAGAAAATAAAAAAAATGTAAACAATTCACGATGAAAAAGCAAGGCAACTATACAAAACCAATCTCTAATTATGGCCCCCAAAAAAAAAAAAACAAATAAAAAATCGAGAACTAAATTCAAATTAGCAATTCAAATTCACAGAATGAACAGAAAACATCTAATTCCAAACATTATTATTCGACATTTTTTTCAATCAATTCGATTTTTTTTATTTTTTTTTTTTATCCATAACAACAAAATTAAGCCCAAAAACAAAAACGTAAGATCTAATTATACGTTTTTATTCTGGTTCGGAATGGTGATGGTGGAAAGTAGCATATAAAAAAGGGTGTCCGTATTCACGGAGTTTTCCTCCCCCTATGTAAGGGTGCTGAAATTACGTAACATTTTATCTTCTTTAAAAACAGAGAGAGACGGAGAGCAACTCAACAGCATAAAGTTTGAAATGTATGTTTTTATTTTCTTATTGTACTTTCCCGATTTTCCATTCCATTACAAAATTGTTACGTAATGAATTTCACGTTTTAACAATATGAAAAATAAAAAAACGTAAGGTAACTAAAAATATTCCTCCTCCATACAATAATTTATTTTATATATTTCAAACAGAAACGAATTGTTGAACATTTAATTTATTTGGAAAATTTCTTGTTTGTAATTTATATTATAAACTGAAGAAAAACAACTTTGAAGGGTTTGAATAATTTGTGCTAACAACAACAAAATTAGATAAACGAGAATCGCCATTTTCTCCTAGCTCTTGTGTACGTATAGGTAAGAAAATACATTTTGTTCTTGAATATGAAAACAAAACAAAATATGAAAAATTCTAATGGACGTATTCAGTTTGACAACCCAGGGTATGTAGTTAATGGATTTTTGTCTACAGTTTTTTTTTCTGTAAATGTTGTGTTTACAACTCTAACAACATTTTCCTGTATATATGTAAATAAAAGTTGTTGGTGTTTGTATATTATATATATATGTATGTATGTGGATTTACAATTGTATTTTATTTACAATGTTCCATAAAAAAAAAAAAAATATTAAACATAAGAAAAATATAATATTGAATTAAGTTAATTGGATTTTTCTACTTGTCACTTACAAAAAAAAACACAAGAAATATTGAATTACATATTTTACATGTAAAGTGTCTAAAATGAAAACCAATAAACAAGAGTAACGTATAAAAAAAACTACAACAAAATTATATTGACAGGTATTTTCAATTTACGAATAACACATTGATTGAATTTTCTTAAATGGTTGAATGATTTTTATTTTGTTTTGTTGTTGAAAAATTATCTTAAGTTTCTTTATGAAGAGTTGAATGACCGGAATATGCATATTGAGTTTGGGATTTAACATTTATTTTATATTATGACGATGATGTTTTGTGAAAGAAGATGATGAGTATTTTACCCTTTTCTTTTTATATACAATCACTTTTAATTTAGGGTGATTTTCCATTTTCTTATGCGCTCTCTCGTCCGCGCGCATTTTATACGCAAACAAAAATAATTTGTTACAACTTTTTGATATTACAATTTAAAAACAAAAAATGTAAATATCTTTTTGGGGATACGAGATGAGATTATTTCAATTTTGATGCAGGAAGTGGTTAATGTAATTTAAATTTATTGAGATTTTGTTTGGTTTGGAGTTTTACTCTCATTTATCCTTTGAAAGTGGCTTAAAAAGTAGCGTAGGTGGACTTAACTTTAGACGAATTTTCGACGGCAATGTAAAATTCCTATTGGAGGGTATAGATTATTCAACTTAGTGTGCCCATAGAGAACTCTCATAAGAGAGACTGTCACACCGCAAAATGTTGAGACGAAATGAGGTAATTTTAAAGCACCCTAAATGGGCTAACAGTGCAACCCGCAGACAAACATGATCACATTTAAAAAATTATTTTTTAAACAATTTTTGATGCGTATTTCGGATAGGACCGTGTATATAATTAATTAACATCCCAATCAGAAACATATTTATGATTCTAGAATTTTTAATTTGATGGAGTCAGTAGTGCGATTTGCGACAAATCACGATCACCCAGGTGAAATTTGCTTCAATTTTAAGGAGGTTACTTAACAGGGATGAAAAAATCTTTCGGCAACAAGACTTACGGCAAAATAAAGTATCAACAAATGACCTAGACATGAACGTGGATATTCTTCGATCGTTTGAAAATCGTATTGCTCTATCAAGAATATCGAAAGTGGTTCATCCTAGATACTCTTATCAACCTGAAGAATGGGGAGAATATATAGCATATACACAAACGAAAGAAATCGTAAATATGTTTGCTAAGGTTTTTCGATTCGTGTATTGCAAATACGGATTAGATAATCATAATACAAATATGTATAGAAAAATATCGTATGTCATAAATAATAACCCACCACTTATCAGTAATTTAACACTGCTTTAAGCTCTATATTTCAACTCATCTGACTGAAGTAAAAATCATTCAAACCCAGCAATTCGCTATTTTCGTGTGGTCAGCTCCCTCTGATTAAATTTATAAAAGCCACATTGAATGTATACAAAATAAATATTTGCTGTAGAACGCTCGGAATGATGGTTGTTATTATAAAAACAATTTACCACCTCAAGTCAATTTTATTTATCTGCCATTTTATTATATGCAATGTTAAAAGGTGGAAAGAATTTTTTTTTTAAACTCAATCGAATAAAGTATATCCTTTGATTTTTTCGAATAAAAAAACTGCTTGAAAAAATTTTTAGTCACCATCTTCATCATAGCTAACTTTATGTCGTGTGGTCATTATTTATGTTTGTTTTTGTAAAAATTCTGCTGGCTATTAACAATGGCTACCCTCAATGAAGTATTCTATCTCCATTTATATGGAGTTGTCTTGTAAGCTTACTAGACAGTCGTGGTTATTTCGCTATTACTTATGCCAATGATATTGTAATTATCACATCTGGGATGTCTTGCGAACAAAAATTTGGATATTGAACACGAACCATTTCTTTCTGGATTGCTGGATTACACAAAAGTGAATCAAAACTCTTGGTAGACTTGGAAATCTTAACAATGGTTTTGTGAGTGCTGTTTTATCTCTTCTAGTTTATATATGAACTCCGCATTTGTATATGTATTGGAAACCTGATACACAAGCCTAGTGGTTGTGCGGAAATATCAATTAGAACATCAGGAGAATCAGCGTAGATCGGTGCCCTTATTATCATTGCACTTCAATTGATTAAAATTCAGTTGATGGTAATATACATGTGAGAAGCACATGACCTCAGTCGAATAGAAATTAAAATGGGGGTTCTCCCTATTTATTAAATTTGTAAACGATATCAAATTTATTCGATAGTATGTTAACGAGTTCTACAATTTGAATAAACGATCTATTTGTCATTTATATAGTATCAGTGTTTGTAATGAAAACAGAACAAACATGGTATATGCAAATATAGCTAATATGATAGTAATAACAATTACTCATTTATTAAGTGCATATGCGATTCTGAAATTTTTTATTTCATTCACCAAACTAAATTGCAAAATTATATTTATAATTATGAATAATTTTGTGGCAAAGTGATTATTCCATATCGTCGGAAATCTGTCTGTTTTTATGTGTATTAAATTCATGGATACGTGCATACGAAATTATTCGAACACGTTTAAATGATTACCCTGGTTATCAATGAGAACAGCTATTTTCAAAGTAAAATTTATGTGCAAGCATTTTCATTTTCTGAGTACTCGGCATTAAATTTCTCTTAAATAAGTATGAATATTTGTTGTTATGGTTGGATGTGAAAGTTCGGCGCTGACGAATGAGTGCGAGAGATGGCTCCTTACATTTGAGAGAAGAGTCATGCGTGTGATTTACGGCCCAAAACGCGAAATAGATGGCACATACCGAATAAAAAAATACCGATCTCTGTACAATTTCGAGATCAGAGATCTGCGAGTACGCTAGCTCGGTCACGTTCTGCGTGCTGATCCGGAACGAATTGTACAGCGATCTATGAAAGGAGAGCCACCATATGGTAGGCGCAGAGGTCGCTGCAGGCGACGATGGGTCCACATAGAGAATGACTTGGCTGAGCCCAGAATCGAAATCGTTGGAGAGAGATTTAATGCCCTTTAAATACCAAATTATTATTATTATTATGAATATTTGTTTTTATGACCGTAGATTATCATTATCAGTAAAACAAACCCAACAATTATTATTATCATGATTCTTAAATTTTGTGCATTCTCACAAACATATTCAAAATCATTCTCTTTCCTATTATGAAATTTCTACATTTTAGAAATTTTAGTCCGCGTTTTATTATGCGTTTCTTAATAAATAACGGCGGGTTTGAGTTGCTTTTAGTAAGAGTAAAAATAGAATGATTTGCCGTACTCTTCTTCACTCGTCTGCATCACAATTCAACATCATTGTAAATACAACTTTGACAGCCCGAACTCAAATCTAGGAACAGCAAACTTTGAAATGTTTAATCGGAACCATAAAATTGTGTTTGAAATGTGATCCTAGTTTACTAAATTTTAAATTTGTAAAAATATTATAAAATTTAAAATTCTCTAAATTTAAAATTTTTCAAAATTTTATCAAATTTTATAATACATATTTTAAAATTTTATTGATATTATTAATTTCAAACAAAATTTTTTTAAATGCACAAAATTTTTATAAAATATTAAAAAATTTTCAGTGTTAAATAAATTAAAATTTTGGAAAAGATGAATTTTAAAATATGAACCTAAAAATTATTAAAACTCAGATTTGATTGCAAATCTGAAATTCAAAATTCAAAATTTTGAAAATTTCCAGTAAAATATTTAATTCAGAATTTAAAAAAAAATTATAAATTCGAATTATGAATTTTTTAAATTCTAGAAATTTTAATTCATATTTTAAATTCAATTTTTGATAATTCCGAATTAAATATGTTCCTTAAATAATTTATAATTTTTGATTTTAAGAAATTTCGAATTTCAATTTAATCAATTTAGAAAGTTTTAATATACATAATTTACTTTCCGTATACATTTCAGAATTTAAAATATCTCTATCTCTATCGTGTAATTTGGAATTATTGTCCGAATTGCCATTGGTTTAAATTTCCAAAATTTATTTATAAAATAAATAAATAAATTTTATTTTAAATTTATAAAATTTAGAAAATTTCTTTTCATATTTTGAATCTTCAAATTTCTAATTATATTTTTTATAATTCTGAATTGAATACTGGGAATTTCATAATTTTGAATCACTTCAAATGTCAATTTTTGACATTTTTTAAAATAATAGAATTTTATAATTTTGAACCTCATCTGTAACCTATGATAAAATTATGGATACAATTTATAATCAAACTTTTTGGATGCAGTTTTTCGCACTAAACGGTTGTTTATTAATTCAGAAGTAAATTTTGGAACATGCGTTTCATCTGGATAATTATTTAAAATAAGAAGATCAATTTTACTACCGACTGTCGTATATATAAGTTTCAAGATAATTAAATTACTAGAATACACCTAATCCAAAAAACCTGTCCACTCAAATCATGAAATTTTATTTTTAAGTTTTAGTTGAAAATTTTAAGCTTTTAAATACATTTTTGAGGTTTTTGTGTTGTATATTAAATTGTGAACGCAAACGAACGCACCAAACAGCGGTAATTTTAACTTTTTTTTATTGTTTTCCCTCTAATGAAAGTAACAAATTTTATTTAAAAAAAAAAACGCTATTGATTTTTCAATTTTATGTAAAATAAATAAAAAAATAAAATATTTTCAACCCTTTTTTTTATTATATTTCATATCGCGACATCCGACGTTGCGTATTTTATTTACTTATATTTTATATATGTACGCGACAATAAAATTACTAAAATACAAGCGAAAAAAAAATGTTATGTAAAATTAACAAAAAATAAGGGTTTTGTTTGCTATATGTATATATATATACGTAAGTGGTGGTTGAAGATGGTGATTTTTCTTCTTGTTTTTTAATTTAGATATTAAAAAAATATAATAAAAAGTAATATTATAAATAATAAAAAAGTACGTAAAACCTAAGGGATGAGTCGGCGAGGTTAAACCTTATCTTAGTATACAGATGCGGAACATTTTTTATCCTGAATCTTAGAAATTTTTAAAACTGGGCTGTAAACTATTTTTTATTTTTCCGAAGAGATTTTGAACAATAAAGGAAATCTTGCTTTTTGTTAGATGAAAATAGGTTGGTATTTACGTATTCCTCGTTGTATGTAATAATGATTATAAAAGGGTTAAATAGAAATCTTATTAAAAAAAATGTAAAATAAAAAATTTACCCCATTTACATTATTTTTTTGTATTATGTTGTTCACAATTGAATAAGTAATGTACATTTTTTTTTTTAAAAAAATTTTAGAGATGTCAAACTCAAGAAGGATTTTGGATGTAATCAACGTTTTGTATATAAAGCTCGTAGCTGTGTCTTTGTCTCGTCTAAAATTAGTTAGTGTACTTCAAATTATTAAAGTTGATGTGATATATACACTGCGCGTATACACAGTTAATTAATTTAATGTTAAGAAGCTAGTATACAGCATAGTTTAGTACATGCAATTCAAATACAACAATATATTTAAATATGTATTTGGCAAGGATTTAATAAAATTCATGTTAATGGTTGATCATCGACATTACTTAAATTATATTAACATTTTTTAATAAACAAATTGTAATGGTGGTTTTCATTTATTAAAAAATGCCTTTCTTAACACCTAAGTTCGTAAACAAGTTGTCCCAATCAAAATCAAATATATTTTCTATCCTTTGATTTTTTTAAATAAACTTTGGAATCCTGTTTCACCCTGGAAAAGGGAACCATTTTTGAAAAGGGGATTTTCATTATTTGGGGTTTTCCGCCTTATTTCTGATATCCTGTGGCAACGGTTTGGGTCCACTTATATTTTTGAGATGTTTTGTTTGTTTTATTGAATGAAAAGTCTGGTGGTGTTAGTATTTTTTAGAATTTTTTTTTCTGAAAATGGCATTTATACATATGCGGCAAATGATTGGGTTCATCATTTGTGATTCCGTACTATATACACTTGTGTATATAAAAGCTTAAATTTTAAAATACATTCCAAACTGCATATTTTTGAAAATTTCCTCTTAATTCTAAAATTCTCAAAATCCCAAAGTCCAAATATTTTTTGTTTAAATCAAAAATTTGTAAATTCCTGTAAGTTATATTCAAGATTTCAAGATTAAAGCTGTCAATATTCTTATTAACATTTAGAGATTTAACAAATTTTCAAAGTACAATTTTACAAGTGATCCAAACCAATGGCATAGCTACCATGCTAGAAGAGTAAGCGAAGGTTAGAGGCTTTGGTAGATTAAAGCTCCATAGTGAATGTATAAATATATTAAATCTGAAATAAAATTAATATTTATATTACTAAATTGTTGTAACAGGTTCTTTCTTAATGAGAAAGTTTACAAAAACCTGGGGTTCAAAACTATTTCTTGTTTAATGGCCCAGAAAATGTAGCTATACGCCACTGTGTTGGCTGTCAAAAATTTCCAGACTTTCACAACCGTATCAATGGATGCAACCTTGTAAACTTCAATCGACTATATCCCATGAATTGCAAATATGATTGGTCTGCTGAAACTGATAAAATTATTTAATTCAGTGTTGGCAACAGATCTAATTGTAGGCGGTGAATATTGAAAATTCACTGTCAATCGAGTTAGCTTATGCAAAATGCAAGTGATTGCATTCTATACACACTTAGACAGTAATTTATTTTCGATAAATTGTGCATATTAACAATAAGTTTTTTTTTAAAATACTTCACAAAAAACATAATGGATCTAACGTTTAGTCGTTCATCCTCGATCAAATTTTAGTGGTAATGTCCACGTCAGCCGACTATTTATTTTTAGTCTATGAAGTCGATTAAAGTACATATATATGCATTTTCGTTCACTTTGTAATTTTAACAGATCCAAGAGTTCAGCAATAAAAAGCGTTTTACGAAATTGTACTTTTTACGATGTGGGGAATTCGGAAAAGGCTCAAAAGGTCGACCAAATTTACATCGAAAGTGTTTCATAAATTTGTATAGCGTACGAATGAATCCAGTGTCAATCGTTTTGAAATTTGAGTAAATCAAAACTCGTCCAGCAAGATAAACCTTTACCGAGCAAATATCACACTGGTTAAAGCTGTGACGTTTGGATGTACCAGGTTCGAAGGTTCGAATCCCAACCCAATAGGGGTGGGATTCAAAAAAGATTCTTCATCCATGATTTCGATCGGGATGATGATGAACACCCCTCACCATCTGTTGAGAGTGCAGGATCCATGGGCTGTGAGCCATTCTTCATTTCATTGTAGGCTGGTATAGGGCTATACAAGGTGTAGATGGTCAAGCAAATCGGACCTGTAGTCGTGCGTCCTTGATTTGGCTGACGAACGGCGTAAGGCAAGGACCATATAAGTTAACTGCGAAATAGCCGATAAACAAAAAAAAGATAAACCTTTATTATAGCAAATACAAGACCACCTGATTGTATAAATATCAGTGGCGCTCTTGTATATCTTAAAATTGGATAACCGTAAGTAATTAATTTAATTCATAGTAGTTTCAAACCTATTCATAAACCTATTTGAAAATTAAAATATGAATTATAGTCATTTTTGGGCTAAAGAAATCATTATAAATAATTTGTAATTAAATCCAGTACAAGTTTTACTTGATAAAATATTTTCAAATATCCTTCTTCATGCCGAAAGTTAAGTATTCAAATATTTAACATTGAAACCTAGAAAATCGCATAAAGTATTTTAAATACTATACGAATACTCTTCAAAGTTTATAATGATCAGTATTTTATAATTATTAAGATGAAGGTGCTCATTCACCTTAAGAACTTTTTCATTTATTTGATAAACTCTTATGTATAAATGAATAGAAAACTGTAAAGCAGATATTAACAAAATGATATTTTATGAAGTTTACGCCAGAGCTACCTTTGAGTCGTGTAATCCTTTATATGTTCACCAAAAAACCGACAATGATCATTACCATGTTAAATACAACAGCAACAACAAAATTGTAAAATGAATGGCATTAATGGTTATGTACCCATGTTTCTTCTATTTATGAATTTTCTTATTTCCTTAAAAGAAAAGTAAAATTGTATATAACTATGCAGGATACACACAAAGAAGGAAAAAAATTATTTTCCATCATTAAAAAGGCAACTAAAGTAAAAAAAAAGATGGTTGGACGCAGAAAACGGAAAAGCGCTTATTTTTGCTACAATTTGCATTTTTTGTTTGTTTTTTACTTAGCAAATAAGAAATATAACGTCTTTTAGTATTTTTTATATTATACTATTTGCATATTGTACACGTTCATGTTTGTTTTACTCATCTGATAACTTATGAATCTACGTATATAGAGAACACCCTGTAAATCAATATTTTTATTCAATTTGCTGTAGCGCTTAATAAAAATCACTGATAAAAAGAGAAATAAAACCTTAAAAAAAAAATTGTTTATCTGTTTTTGAATGATTTATCCTCCCTCGTACCCCCACCCGCATTTTGCCATCATCATTATTTTTTTTGTTCATTTTCTTTAATGATTAAGTCAACCATCTTACTATCTTAAACAATTTTAAATTTATTATAATCTTTTTCGAGCTTTTTATTCTTTTTTCGGTTTTCTATTGAAATTCATGTTTATTCGCGGTGGGTTGGTATATGGTGGTATATATACGTATAATATTGAGGTGGTGGTTTTTTGTTTGTGTGCGTTTTTTAACAGAAAAGTAAACGAACAGGAAAATTTTTTCTGTTTTGATTTGAGATATAAATCAACGGTTTTTTTGTTTTTCTTCGGTTTTAATCGTGACTGTGTACGGGAACGGAAATTAATTTTATGTAACATTTAGTAAATTGAATATGATTAGAGGCACGAAATTTGTGGTATTCCATAAAATTTTAAAATATTTCAAACGCCGGCGTGTGGTTAAATTCGTTTCGAAACCAGTCTGGTTCTTTGTGTGTACAAGAGTTGGGAACAACCACTAAAATACAATTCAATTATTTCTATATAATTTTTACAATGATGAACTCGTGTAAAATTCGATTTAATTCGATTAATTTTCGCACTTAGCACATAATTAATCTCATTTTAAACAAGTGCTTTCGTCAACAATTTTTCATTATTTCTATATGTACCTATGTACATTATTATTCTTAGAAGTTTTTCCATTTTTCATTTTTACGCTTTTTGTTCGTTATCAATAAAATGGCGAACAAGAAAAAAATAAATTTAATTCATAATAATCACTCATAAATCCACAAAGAATTTTCATTTTCAATTACTTTACATTTTTTTTTGCCATCTACCTACATCATCATAATTCAAGTGAAAGCACCTTATATTTCAATCAAAAAAAACATTGAAATGAAAAAAAATTTCCTTCAAATTAAAATTTATATTCATTAAAAATATAAAAAAAAATATGAAAATTTCTCCATCAAAATAATAAGAAAGTAAATTAAATAAGAAGTTTGATGGAAAAATGTATTTTCCGGTTTGTTATTTTTTTGTGCATTCAATTTTTCATTATTTTCCATTTTCTATTTTATAAAAAATTGAAATGAATGAATTTATATTATTATGTATTCGCTTTTTATCATGTCGAAGATGGACGGACAGAATATTTTATAAATTTTTTATTTTTGTTTTTCCGTTTCTTTTGTATTTTGAGTTCTATTCATAATTAATGAGACAATTGTGTACTAACAAAAAAAAAAAAAAAAATTGTAGAAAACCAAAAAAAAAATAATTATAAATTTACAACCGATTCGCCGTAGAGGTTTGAGATTTTTCTTTGCTTTTGCGACGCTAAAGGGAAAATTAAAATGAAATTATTGTAATTGCATGCGATTTTGTTCTGTGTATAAGGTAAAGAATTTGGAATAGGCATACTATTAAGCAAATCGTCTGGTAAACTAATAATTTTATTTGATTATGATTGGGATGCCGCCTTATTCTTATCAAACATTTCAAATCAGAATATAAATTTGAAACAGTTGAAATATTTTTTCGAAAATTATGAATTTCATCAGTTTCACCAGACTCCTCTCTCGTTTGTGTCTTTATTGTGCCAAAGTTTAAACTTAGCATTGAAGTCGCCAGTTTAAATTTAAAATACGCTTTTATTTGGTACGAGTATGTTCCTACATTTGATTACACAGCGCACTGAATCTATAGGTTCAATTTTTGATAGTGTTGGACGCAATTTTATCTCTACATTATCAATAGAATTTCGATATTGGTTTTTAATATATATTAAGTTGGAAAAGCCTCGTTCGCATAAGTAGCTTGTAGCGAAAGGTAATAAAAATTGAATAGTCATTTCTGACGTAACGAATATTCGGTTTTCAAAGATATCCAAAAAGTGTTAAAATTAGATTCTTCCTTTGCCATTACATTGTGGTTAGTGAAATCCTCGATTTTAACATCAAAAGGTTGTCTGATCCAGTAGTCTATAATACCTACCTATTAGTAATTGTCAGCTCAGTAGAAAAATAACTTTTAAAATTATTTTCCAACGACGTAAGATGACGAAAAATTATCTGTTTAATTACTGAAAGATTCAAACTATTCTCTTCCATAAATTCCTTTGTCAATGGAAAAATATCCATACTTGTTTCTAACTCATTTTCCCAAATTTGAATTTTTCGATTAAACCCACTAATTTTTTCAAACATATTGAAAGTGTTTGTATTTTCCCCTTGAAGAGACAAATACAATTCATTTAATTTGTCAAATATATATCTCCCAAATAACACAAAGTACACAGTCATCCTTCATTTAAAAAACATCTTTTAGATTGGATTTTTTGACAACAAGAGCTCGACTTTTAATAAAATTTATTACTGCCACAGCTTCGTGTAAAATTTTGTGCAAATCTGGATCGATTTTTTTTGCTACCACAGTTTCTCTGATGCAATGAGTTACGGTTGCAATAAATTGTTCAGTGATGCTGCACCATCAGTGCGTACTTCCACCAAATGTTTTCAATCCAAATTATGTTCTTCAAAACAGAATTTAAAAGGAGAAAAATATCTTGGCCAGTTGTTCTTTCCATCAGTGCGTGACAGAAAAGAGATCTTCATGAAAGGTGTTATCAAAGCAATAACGTACGTACACCATCAACTGAGATAAATTAGTTATATCCGTTCTTTCATCCAGCTGAATAGAAAACTTATTGGATTCTGGATATTAATTGTATCATTACTTATTGCCATTATTCTTCTGTTTGCGGTGTTATTTGACAAAGGAATTTTTTTCAAATCACCTGCTAATATTTCTCCATGAATTTAACAGGAATTTTACAGTAACCAAAAGAACTAAATCTTCACCAAATGTATAGGGCTTTTTTGATTTTGCAATCAAATATGCAGCTTCGTATGATGCCGATAAATGTTTTTTTGGTATATTTGGGTGTTTGGATAATACAACGCTTTGTTGATTAAAGATTAACGGTTTGAAGGAGTTCGTTCCGTTCAATTTGAAATTCGATTTAAATTTTTTTTTAAATAAGGCAATTTTAAATTAAAAACGGAATAAATACATAACAATTGTTTAGAAAAATTCAATATTCAAAAAACTACTTGGAAAAAATGGGGTAATAGAGATTGGTTTCTCTGTACTTGTTTCGTTTGAACGTGTTTTTTTCTTCAAATATTTTAGCACAGCACAACACAGCTACATTGAGTTTTTAGCTTAACTCGCAATGCTTAAATTACTCATTAAGTACTTATACTCAGTCTCAACTGAAATTGGTCATTTAAATTTAAAAATTCTAAAATTAAAATTCTAAATTTCAAAATTTATGTACATACGCATATTTATTATTTAGGATTAAAATTTAAAATATGCAACTTTAAAATTTCTAAACTCTTTCTTGCTTAAAAAATCTGAATTCTATACGCTATATTTTCAAATAGTAAATAATAAGTAAATCAAAATTTAAAAAAATTCCTTGAACCGTATTCGAATTATAATATTTAAAATATTCTGATTTTCTGAAGAAATCTTACAATTAATTCTTAAAAATACAGAATAAAACGGACAGTCTCGAAATTGTTTAATTAAAAACATTAGTTTTATGACACTTATGCTTAAAATCGAATGATTGTTTTACTTTATATATAGGTTTTAAATGTCCAATCCTAAAATGTTCTGAGAAAAAGAATTTGAAACTTCAAAGTATAAAAATAAATTTAAAAAGTATTGATTTAAAATTCTAATTTTTAAATTATATAGTACCAAATTTACCAAAATTCCAATTAGTTTACATGTATTAGTTACATCAATTCTCATTTCTAAACTTTTAGAATCAACATTTTGTTCAAAAATTTCGGGATGTTTAAAATTATCTACATTAAATTTAATTTTTATATAAACAAATTTGGAATTATAAATAAACAATTACATTTTTATGAACGGAGAGGTTCTAATTGGTGCACCTAAATCATTTTAATTCAAAATTAATAGTTTTATAAACTATAAGTTTTTATAATTTAAAGAATTTAAATTTTAAAATTCAAAGAAAACCAAATTTTGATTTTCAATGTTAAAATTCCACGTCCATAATTTCAACGTTTTGATTTTATTAATTTTTAAATTTATTTAAACACGTACACTTATTTATCATTACATAACATACAGAGCAAGTTTGGTCGCAGCATCGCAGCTAATTCTACATAATGTATACGGCTCAATAATTAAAGAGGGGAATGCATCCAAATAAGTTCGCAATTAAGTGGAACAAATCGGCATATGGAGTTGTGCACCACACAATATTGTGTTTAGAAAAATACTCGTACAGTTAATTTCGTTTTCTTCTCCACCAAATTTCCATCAGCGTCCTACATAGTCATTTCACCGTCATCTGTAGTGCTCCAAAATAATAAAAAGTTGCTTAACATAAAAGAGGTTGAATATTTTTATGGTTTGCAATTCGAACCTTGATTGCGTTAATTATTGTTAATTTTAAGAATTCATAAAATTTAATTTTTAAATGTATATTAATCTTTTTTTGTTATTCTGTAGGACTTAAAAAATCAGATAAAAATTAATTTGGCAAGAATGTAGAAAGAATAAGAATTTAAACATTTAATTTTTTTTTTTTTAAACAGTTTTAAAGGCCAATACTGGCCCCTTACTGAATCAACAATTTGGCTCCAACGGTTTCGATCCCGAGCATGGTCTTCATACTGTCTAAGACAATCTGAAGAGGCCAAGTGATTCTCTCTCTACACCGTGGAGCCATCGTCGCCTGCAACGATCGCTGCACAATTCGTTCCGGACCAGCACGCAGAACGTGCCGTAAAAATTTAATAAAAATACTAAAATTTGAAAGAGTTTTAGGAACTTCGTAAAAAAATTTTAGCATTTGACGTAAATAAATGGAGTTTGACTAGTTCGTAACTTCTGAAATTGCGATTTGTTAAGATCATATCTCAAATTTACATTATATGTAATGTAAAAAAATTATAATTTATTTTAATTTTTTATTTGCTTCGCATCTCAATTCTAAAATTACAAAATGTAATGTTAAAGATATATAAAATGCTCACTTTAATGGGCAACTTGAAAGTTAAATAATAATAAATGTAGTATAATGTCAAATACAGTAATGTCAAATGCCATAATTTCGTTTATTAACATTAAAATGCCTAACATTTTTGAAAGTTCTTTTCACTTTGATGAAGATTATTGGTCTCAAAACTAATTTCACAGTTTTCTTTGCCTTTTCAATACCTTTAGTTTGATAGGTCACAAGACTGTAGTCTGCTTACTCTTGATCTTATATATTCATACAACATGCTGTTAAGATATTAGTCATCGCCAACTATATAAATTTTGCACCATAAGACCACACATCAATTATAGAATATTTTTTTATCTTCATCATAGAAATCATTGTGGGGTCACCGCACATATCAATTAAATCCAAATTATATTTTTAGAACTCCCTACAGTGTATTTAGTTATTATAAAATCTTAATTAATTTAAGTTATATTCATAAAATTTTTATAAATCACACGCTGTCTATATATACATACATACATATATGTACATATATATACACAAATAAATAATTGATTAATACGTTAATAATCACAGTTAGTATAGTTTTATTGCTTTGTCATGGAAATATCATTAAAAATTAATCGATTTAAAATCATCATACTAATTAACAACCAATTATAATTATATTTCCCTGTTCTTTTTTTAAATACAGTAAATTATTACCAATAAGCAGTATGTTCACGTTATATCGATTACAAAAATCAATAAAATATTTTCTTATAGAAATTTATTAACTCCTCAACATAATATCATGATTGAAGATCTGATCAAACCTAAATTGAAAAATCTAAAACTAATACCGTTAACATATTATTAGTATGTATGTATATACGTATGTATGTACTCGTATATGGTAGCTACCATGTAGGTCTGTCGTTATTTGATTAGAATTTATATTCGTTTTTGGTTATGCGCGTCTCTACATATGCCTTAACTATGGTAAGTTGTTTTATGTTGTACTATACAAACATATTTTTGTACTTTGTGGGTTGTTCAAGACAAGTTGTTTTCGATTACACGCAGCTAATCTTAAGATGTACGTATACCATGTACACATGTTATGTTAAATGTACAAAATAAAAATAAAAATTTATTCAAAATAGTGAAAGATAACATTTTACAAACTCCTTATGATTGTTGGTTGATCAACTTGATAAATTAATTGAGCACTGAAACATGAGACACGACTTAAGCTTGACACCGTTAATAATTAGTTTCAAAAAAACCGCAAACCTTCTCAGTTCATTATAATTAATTGATTCGTACAAACTAAACCAATTATATGTACTATACTGTAAATTAAAGTAACAACAATCAAGCAATTACATTAACGGTCGTGTATGTCTGTATGTTGCTAAAATTAAAGGTAATACATTTTTATTGCCAATCAAAAACCAATCAATAAGTAGCAAATAACTATATATGCGATATATTCCAATTACGTATATGTGTACTGTAAACGATACTCTATACAATAATTTTTTTTGCCACCATATCGCTTCGTGTACCTACTTTTAAGATGAAGAAAATATCATCATAATAAATCAAAATAATCATAAATAATTTCCTCATTGCTTCATTTTCTTTATTAATAATAATAACAATTTTTGTTTTATATTTTTTATTTTGTGCCTTCAAGATTAAGATAAATTAAAAGTTGATTCTTTCTTTGTTTTTCGTTTTATTATTAGATGACATTGATAAAGTTATTTTAATTTACATATTTTTATGTTTTTTCAAACTTTTTATTAATTGATTATTGATTAAAAATGAAAAGTAAATATAATTGAATTGACTTCGCATAGCCTTGTCACTTTTGACAGAATAGCTTAGCGGGAAGAATATATTTAGAAAAAAAAAAAATTAGAAAATACAATTTTAATAAAAGTTTTGACTTACCAAGATTTGTTTCTTGTTTTTATTGTTTGAGATTTGATTTTATTTTTTTTAGCTGTCGCTTTGTTAATAGAAATGTCATTTATATATAAAAAATAAACATTATTGTAAATTATTGTTTCTAATTAATTGACAGAGTAATTAAACATATATAGTTTGTTTATGGTTATACGAAGGTCTCTAATGCGTATAGTTCTTTTACACTTCTTTTTCTTTTCTTAATTTTAGGTCACGGAATAATAATAGGCATCACGATTATTTTTATAATGAATTTGACTTTTAACCGTACCCGTCAGTTTCGATTTGAATATGGGGCCACAACCTAAATAGGAGCCAAAACAAAAAATTAAAATAAATAATATTCGTTTCAAATATATTATTATTCCATGGGGGCCACGAGAAGTATCTTGTATTCTCCAGTAATCTATCTAATTAAACAAAATGTCAATAAAAAATGAAATCTTTACTTTTTATTATATTCTAAATAATAGAATATAATAAAATAATTTACTTCACAAAACTACAGAATACGATTTAAATTTAATCAGTTTAGAATCCGATAATCTATACATGTTAAACTAAAAAATATGAAAATTTATTTCTAATTATGTAATTTATTCCTTACCCACACCATATGGACAGAAGTTGATGGATGGTCCACTGTAAATCTTTAATTAAATAAAATCCCAATTAGAATTCTTTTTCCTCGTGTATTATTCATTAAAATCATTTGTTTTGCTATGTAACCACCCTTTTTATAAATTATTGAACAAAAACTTACGTTTTATTTGGATATTCGTCAGTTTTTCTCCCATCACGCCTCAATTCGATCGCTGTAAAATCACAATAATTTTATAATATTCAAGTTGATTCATAAAAACTTTTGGGAAATTTCAAAAAAATCCAATTTATCAATAATTTAATTTTTTCGCAAACAACATAATACTGATAGTGGGGCTTCAACATCAAATTGTCAAATAAATGACTAATTTACTATGATGCCGGTTGTTCCAATATCACCAAGTTCCATGCACGATGCGACATATTTTGAATCGCATTGCAATTTACAATTTATATTGAACTTTGCAAAGCATACTTTGTTAGTTTAGTAAATATTTTCATCTGTTTTATGTAAAACAAAAACAAATCGTTTGTCTCATTTTTCTACGCGAAATTAAAATCATGAAATCAAATAGATATGTTGTTTTTAAAGAAATTTAGTAAGAGTACTTGATCATTTGTCGTTTAAGCAGTGTTGCCAATTTAGCACTTTCAGTGCAAGATTTACCACTATCCAATTCATTTTAGCACCGTAACAATCAGATTTGCAATCTCGCTCTGTATAAATCTTTTTAGCACTAATTTCAAATATACTTGACATTAATGGTTCATTTCTATACTTTATTCATTTTTGGTACGAGTCATAAATTCGAGAGAATAAACCCACCTTATTGGAATATTTATGCTATAAAACCTACTACATTTTGCTACATTTTCAGCAAATTTACAGTTAACCTTAACGTTGTTGACCAGGTATAGGTGATCTTGCTTGAATGCGTCAACCCCATTTTCGTTTTCCCCTATCCAATTTTTCATTTTCACCGAGTAACCTCGATGGATCATTCGGATCAATATCGGTCATCACTTTCCGATATATATAAAGTAGATCCAAAATAATTGAAACGAGTTGAATGAAGCATTTTAATTGATTCTGATCCACCTGATTCTGATCCTATAAAAGTTCTATTATGAAAAGATGAGCTTTTGACACATAATATTCACAAATAGAAATTACATTTTTGATATATGTATGTAAATTATCTTTAAAGGACAAGTGTAAAATATTTTCTTTGATTCCAATGCGACAAAAACCTCATTTTATCAAAAGTTGAGATTTTTGATAAGAAACTTTCAATTGTCCTTCCAAATGGGAATTATGTTTTTAATAATTTTATTCATCTGGCTTCCGCTATTAAAGAATCAGTGTTAATATTTTATTTGTTTCCGATCCGAGATAAACGTTATACTTATGATAAGATGTGCTTTTTAAAATTTTTTTACAATTGTCGTAAAAGTATTTGTAACATGTGCTTTTATAATTAAAAAGCATGTGTAAATATTTTATTCACTCTGATCTTACATAAAAGCTATATCTTGAATTTTCACAATATGGTCCTTCGAATTGGAAATCAAATCAAATCTTTAATATTCATAATCATTTGCTTCTAAATTAAAGAACAAGCGTAAATATTCTAATTGATTCCGATCTAACAAAAATTTCGTTCATAAAAATGAGCTTTTTGTATTAAAAAAATTTCACAATTGTCCGTTTAATTGGAAATTAAGAATTAATTTTGCAATCTGCGTTTGTAACTAAATAACACGTGTACGTTTTGTATTCAATAAAAGCTTCTTTATGGACAAATGAACTTTTCAAAGAAATATTTTGCAATTTGTTATATTTTGTAAATCTGTTTCTCTAAATTAAATAATAATATATTTTTATTGATCCCGACATAAAAGTTTTTATGAAAATCTGAGTTTTTTGAGAATATAGGTTTCACAGTCTCTTGGAAATTATTATTTTTGAAATTTTAAATTTTATTTGATTCCGATCCGACCAGAATGTTCTTTTATGAAAAGGTTAGTTTTTTTTAAAAAAGTGTATCTTAAATTAAATTTTTGATAATTCTAATTAAAAGCTTCTTTAATTAAAGAGCAAATAAAAATAATCATAAACAATACAAATAATCATAAACAATATAAGTAAAGCGTTTTGATATTTGTAATCTCTTATTTGGGTTTTTAATTAAAACTCAATGGAAATATTTTATTTAACTCTAATTTGCTATAAAAGTTATTTTATGAAAAGTGAGAGATTTTTGAAAATCAGTTTCACAACACTGTCATTCAAATTACAAATTAAATACTTGATTTTTGTAATTATCTGTGTTTATAATTTTAAAGCAAATATTTGTTTTCGATTTGATATAAAACTTCTTTTATGATAAAAGGAGCTTTGGGAAAATATTTTCTTATTTGTCCTACCAAAAGGAAATTACAATTTTTAATATTTGCAATCATCGGCTTCTTTAATTAAAGAACAAGTGTACAATCGTCTAGGTAAATATTTTTCATCATCATTTAGCACTCTATATTATCAACTTAGCACTATTTTGACATCAGTCTGGCAACCACGAACAATTACATTTGGCAACACTGCGTTTAAGTAGCCAAACATTTTTGGTGACGTCAGTGAATAAGTTATTGTGCATGGGAAAATCGTTGTTTAAAAGAGATATTCAGTTATTCATTCCCTTGAATGAACCCATGTCTCATCCAGCAGAGTTGCATCAAATATTAATAACCATCTTGTGAATATCGTTGAAATTATTGCAGGTTACACTATCATACTATTTAATTGTTTGCTACTCAAAAATATGACTGCTCGATTAATTCTATCACGCAAATTCTAATTTAAAATGAATGGTTTTCGAGTTTTTATATGTTTTTGAAGTATTGTAATAAAACCACATGAAAAGATTGTTACCAACATTTTGGAATTGCAAATAAAACCGAACCTTGGAATTCAAGACAATTAAAAGAAGAAAAATGAGTTAACAGTCGTTTATTTTTTCATATAAAAATTGTTTATTTGCGACCCATTCGAGTATATGCCCAAATTATCAATAAACATTGAAAACAGGTGGCCTCTAAGGCTCTATTATGAAAATTGTTACATTCAAAGACAAAAAATTTAGAGAAGAACGGAAAAATAGACGATCATTGTGCAAAATCCGATTATAATTTCAAATAACTAAATTATTAATTATATGTACATATATTCCTTGCGCTAGTTTACTCTATCATGTTTTGTTCTATACACTATATTATAGACCTAACCTGCGGCAATCGGTTCAAAAACGTTGGCGCAGTAAAGGTAGTATCTAGGGAAAAGTTCAGTTACAAATCTAGGTACGTTGTAAACTACGATAGTTGTCCACATCGCGAATAAAATAATTTTCACACTCTAAATATGTAAAGAAGCTGAACTGGTAACATGTTAGCTTTACAAAAATAGGCCAGGTATGATCCCGACGTTTAAAAAATATAATACACAAAATATACTTCTGCAAAATGAGAAGGGGTTCTAAAATATTCATACTCCATAATCAATACTAAATAAATCACTATAGGGGCTATCTATTCTAACCTTGTATGACCTGTTACTAAGATATGACTCAAACCAGTTCAGCGAGTCTCTGAATCCAAGTGACCATAACTTATGCAACAATATTTTGTGATCAACCATATCGAACACTCTTCTAATATCAACGAAGACTACAGCAACATATTTTTTTTTCATTTAAATTTATATGGACACAATTCAAAACCTCATTTAACGCGGTCTCAGTACTTTTCCAAGTCAGCTTGCTATCACTGCCGCATTTACTAAATCTATTACTATAATCATAATGTTTATCAGAAATAATGGTATCATCAACCTTGTGACAGAGCTTATTAAAATAACTCTAAGCTTCATGTTCTGGCGATGTGTTTTCATTTTTTTCTTAACCTTTTTCTTTTTCTGCATTAAACATAACAATTTATTTGATATCCTGGGTTTGAGCTTTACTTTTGGATCTCGTTTATTAAATTTCACAACACAGGATACAGTAATATTCTTGTAAACAAAACTTATATCTGCTAAAATTAAAGTAGGATCTGTAAGAAGGTAAACATATGAGAAATCATAAGCAGAGACTTTAGGAACGAACTGAGTTACATCAAATTTGTTATGAGCAACCGTTATAGTGATACTGATACTACTACACGAGAGACCCTGAGTTAAAACAATTGAATCAATCATAAAATAATAAAATTGCATTTTATAAATTCAAGGTCACTGAGTGCATCAATAGTAAGAACATCGCTTCGATCGTTCACCTTCAAACAAACACGTCCATTATTATACCAAAGTTGATGACATTTTTTCGTTTAAATAAAATTATCAGGAGAAATACCAAGTGATCAGTTGAATGGTTTTCCTTCCTTTTTTGATTTACGTACAAATTTGACATGAATAATACTACCAAATTTGTTTGATGAATTTGTTTGTTTAAATCTTTAAATCGAATCAATATCGTTCTCCGTAACTGATAAATTTAAGCAAGTTCCAAACATGTTTATCGTTGATGATAGTAAGTCATTTTCATTCATAAGTGTGAAATATTTGTGAGCAATAACTACACTTTAATTTATTGTCATCAGCTCGGTTATTCGTCGATATACATACGCCACACGACGCCATATTACACAACGTAATATAATAAATTTTACACACAATTATAATTCAATTAATCTACTATTATTTTTATACTAATTTATACTATATGTATAACATATCACTATATAAGTTCACACTCATGCCAAAAGCCTCATTAATAATTTTGTACAGTGGATAAATAAAAAAAATAAAAAATACTCAATAAAACTAAGCTTAGCTAGACGTTGAAAAATAGTTGTTGACCCCACGACAGACAACGATCGAATTTTTGAGTGGTTGGCCAATTTAATATTTTGCGATATTTTTTTATTGAATTATATACTACGAAATATTTATAAAGTAATAATTGTAGTATTATTAATAATTAATTACTGTTATTGAATGTTATGTCGAGATTTTAATGAGATAATAGTTATTTTTGCGTTAGAAACTCAATAACATAACTTCAATCTAATATACGCATTTGATTATTATTATAAAAATAACCAAAAAAAGTTCAATTTAACCTGCATAAGCTATATGTATATTTTAAATTTAAACACTTCATGTGTGACCTTTCCATTGATAGCATTTGACCAACAACAATTTTTTATGTTTGGATACAACATACGCCTATATGTATAGGCGAAACAAACAATAATAAATAAGTTTGTTAAAAACTCATCTAAATATATCAATAAATTTAGCATAATGATATTTAATTACACACCCCTCGGGCCTTGTATTTCATCAAATGACAAACACATAAACATAATTTTAATTTCGTTTTGCCTGCTGTACCCACTTCGTCTCAGGTCATAAAACAATTAAATTTGCTCCCATGAAAAAACTTCCATTTAATAATTTTTTTTTTAACAATTTTATAAATTTTTCTTTTAATTTAATTTTTTTTTTTTTATTATTATTTTTAAGACATAAAAATTAAAATAACAAAAAAATCACAAGAAAAGAAAAATCTGTAATGTTCATCTAATTTATATAAAAATTTATAACCTTAGCAGGGAGTATATACAGAGCACATATAAAATAAAATAAAAAACTACCCCCATTAGAAAATTATGATAATATACTGTGTCGCCATCTATCTCAATTTATTTGTTAACTAATGGGGAAAATATGAAGCAAAAATAAAAATATAAAATCTCCCCTAGTGTTTTTTATATTAATAAAAAAGAAATTCTTCTTCTCTTGTTTTAATTTATATAATAAAAATACTGGGAAAATGTTTTATATGATTCATGTTATTTTCTTTGTTCACAATTTTCTTCTCTTTTGTTTTCAAATAATATAAAACAAAAAAAAATGTTGAAAATTGATCTTAAACATAAAATAATAAAAAATGTACTGTAGTAGTAATGTTTCAAAAACAAAGTTTATTTATTTTATTTTAAATAAAATATATTGGGAAAATAAAAAATACAAAAAAAAAACTTTCTGTTATTTTTTTTTTAAAAAATATTTCAAATAAAATAAACTATGTATTTACACGTACATAGTTTTGCTATAAATATTGTAACAATAAAATAAATAAAGTTTTCGTAGCAAATTTTTGTTCTTAAAATAAAAAATACTTTTAAAAACTGCAGAAGAAAGAAACAAACAAAAAAAATTTTATTGGAAAAGTTTGTTTCGATTTAAAATGTTATAGTTTGTATTATTTATTTTATTTGTTTTTCTTTCAGCACTTTTTTTTTCTTCTCTTCCATTCAAAGTGAAAATTTATGTTTGCGTTATCATTATTTATTTATTTCATGTTAAGTTTGAAATATTGTTTAATTTATTATTTGTATGTGGTTTAATAATAATGCAACGATAATGGGCAGAGTTATGATTTTTAAAAATTTGCAATTGGTGGGCAAGGATAACTAAAGATAATCTCAAACGAGCAGAAGAAGAAAATAAAATATAAACACCAAGATTTAAATAGATTTTTTCAGAATTTTGCATATACGATGAAATTGGCATTAATCAAGTGAACTATACCAATTTTTGCAAAACAAATTAAACCTTTCGCAAATCATATTTAAAAGTACTACAGGGCTGCGATTCTGGTTCGATGATATGATAATGAAAAAAAAAAAAGATATCATCGGACGTTTCATTGGCTTTTATCATTCTATTTTATATTCAACACAAAAAACGCGATTCCGATTTACCCAATGATAAAAACAAACTAATTCGAATAATTTACGAAAGATGTCAGGGCAAACTGTTTATGATTTTCAATTCAGTGGATTATATTAGAATAAAACCAATGTCAAAAATTGTATTTTTGTTTTTTGCCTGCTCGTGAAAATAATAAAAATAAAATAATAAAGTTCTAGCTAGACTTTATAGGATTACGTGTAAATTTAGAAAAACTTATAATAGATGTCACCGATGACCGATAACAGCCTTTATCACAATATAATAATTATACGAGAGACATAGCTTTCGAAATGCCTTAAGTCGAAAGCTATGTCTCACATTGATAAGAATATTTTCCGTCAGACTACGTCATTTTCAGAAAGAACAGGCATAGCTTGAGCATCTATGTATATATCTCGGAATGAGATAGTCAACGTTCTCATTGTTTTGGTGTTAAAACCCCCTCAGGATAACATTTGAACCAAATCTTGAGTTTCTCAAGTACATTGATTCCGTAGTAATACGAGTAGATGCACATCTTATTGGAGACTTTAATCTCCCAGATATATGTAACTTGTGCCAATGTTGACGGTGTCGTTACAGCCTTTTCTTCCGACGCAAGGGCTTTGGTTACAGACGTTTATTTCTCCAGTATCTCAATTACACAATTGAGCCGGATGTGCACCAGTCGAGGAAAATTTCTGAATTTTATTTTCCAACACATAATGTTCTAAGAAATGTGGCCGTGCGTTGACTTTACCAGATGTAAAAGCTTTAACCTCACTTCAGTTATGATACAATTTTTTCATGAATTATATGGGACATTCTGTTTTTGATATTAAAAATACTGACTGCGTTTCTCTAAATGATTTTCTCATTATTTCGGATTGGAATTTTCTTCAATGTGGGGACTGGAGACGATTTGAATGCCATTGTATCCCTGTTCCATCAAATTGTGGATAAAAAACACGGCTCCCAATAGTACTCTAATTTCACAGTTTGAGGAAGATTTAACGACTAACCCGAAAGGTTTTTGGAATTTCATTACCACTAAGAGGGAGATGATCAGTCCTCTCTACTTTGCCCTATCATTCTTATCACCTTTCATTATTGGATCATATGTAGTAGATACGCCACCAAGGCAAGGCGTATATCCATCTCTACAACGTCTTACATTGCTTTTTCTTTTACTTATAGATCGATATACTTCTGATTTCTTTCATTATAGCCCACCAGATTTATCTCCTACACCAAATTGATCATCTGAAGATCGATTACACCAATCGCATAATTCTTGCAGTTATGTAGATTTGTAGAAAAAAACAAATCTGAACAATACAAAGATAAAATTTAAGGTCGTTAACCGAAAACGATAATTTGAAAAAATAACAAAATTTCACGCAGGTTTTTAATCAACAATTGTTTTGGTACATTCAAATATCAATCCATTCGTCCATATCAATCCAATCCATACTTCAACATAAAAAATATTTGACTGAGTGTGTTCAAAATTTCACAGTAATAAACCGAAACACAAACACAGTAAAACATGAATAGGCAATAGAAAATAAATTTTATCATCGGTCGAAAATAATTTTCAGCCATAAAAAGTAAATGATAAATTTTTTTCGCCAATTTTGAGTTAAGTTTATCATATATTACTAGACCGGACTCGTCTTTTGTGTTTTATCGGTGATAATTTTATCATTATTCATTATCATCGAACCAGAATCGCACCCCTGGTCCTATATTATTTTATAATTGAGTCTTGAATTTGCCAACTCTAGTTGTATTGTGGAGTATAGACTAACCTTTTAGCATTTTCTAAACTGGTTGTAACCATTTTCTTATAACACTTCCTTCAAGAGTACGGAAAAATTCAAATTGAAAACATACTGAAAAAATTATGATTGCCATAGACCATCCATTCCTTTAGCATTTCTTAGTTGAATTTTGAGTTAAAATGATTTAAAATTGTCGATAAAATGGCGATTAAATTTCTTATGAAAAATTTAGCCCATGATGGCAGCTGGAATAATTATTTTATTTTTTGGCCATCCATTTCTACATTTTCAACACGCCACAGTTTATCTAGCTTGGAGATTTGATATCCAAATATGATAAAATGTCTCAAAATTATCTACTTTATATGAATATGGAAGTTCAGGAATTTCTTATGAAAAATCTAGCTCATGATGGCAGCTGGAATAAATATTATATTTCAGACCATACGTTTCTAGATTTTGTAAAACACGCCACAGTTTATCTACCTTGGAGTTTTGATCTCCAAATATGATTCCTGAACTTTCAAATTCATATAAAATTGATAATTTTGAGTAATTTTATCATATTGGGATATGAAATCTCCAAGGTAGATAAACTGTAGCGTGTTGCAATTGAAGAAATGTATGGCCAAAAAACTTCATGGGCTAGATTTTTCATAAGAAATTCCTGAACATCCAAATTCATATAAAATACAATTTCTATATAGTTAGTGTTTTCTTTTTTTTAAGCCACTAATTTATATTATGTTTAGCAAACTGAATTTTAATTATATTATCAATTTATGTAATTAATAAAATTAAAAATGATTTTTCTAATAACTAATTGTTATTTATTAATTGGACTAAATTGGACTGAAATATTAAATATTTAAAATAAAATTTAATACATATGAAAAAGTTAGTACAATTTTAGAAAAAACTTAATTCTTCTATATATGCGGATGAAGTGTGTACTATAGGCTTACTATATATGACGTAATTTAGAACAAAATTAGTAAAATCTTCACTGGCATAACTCATTTGGAAGATGCTAAAGAACTAACGATGATCTATAGTTGATAAATTGAAGATTGAACCTAATTGCGCCAATAGTCTTTGAAAAATTCTGAAGAGTGATTAGAGGGGTCTGAAGCTTAAAAAAATTAAGTTTACTATTTTTCAATTTAATGTCAATTTGAATCATCCTGAATTCCTAAATATTTCAAAAGGGAATCTTGACACAGATAAGCCGAACTTGATAAAGCCGAACTGGATAAAGTAAACGGCGATTCGACCAAGAAACACATCCTACGAAAAATTGAATATGAAAAGCTTTTCGGTGTCTGCGAACAATTTTAGAATTTGAAACATCACCTTACATGCACACGTTAAGTTGATAAAATTACGACCTTAGTAACTCTTAGTAACTCATGTTGGAATTTTATTGCAGTTTTAGAAAAACCTTAATTCTTCTATATAGGCGGATGAAGTTTGTCCTATAAGCTTACTATAAATGATGTACTTTAGAACAAAATTAGTAAAATCTTCACTGGCATAAATCATTTAGATGATGCTAAAGATCTGAAGAGTGATTAGAGGGGTCTGAAGGTTAAAAAAATTAAGATTAATATTTTTCAATTTAATGTCAATTTGAATCTTCCTGAATTGATTAATTTGTCAAAGGGGAATCTTGGCAATGGTTATGGAATCAGACCGCATTAATTGACAAAACCTTGAAATTGATTTGCATAAGGGTGAAATTCATTTGTAAAACCACGAAGTTGATTTCCAAAATGATGGAATTGGCGTGTGAAAGACTGTGCCCGAAACCTTTCGTAATAATTTGTGTATGTATTCAGAAGTACATATACCAGAAAGTTTTTGTTAATAAATGATTAAAAATCATAATCACAATTTATTACGATAAACTTCAAACTCAGTTATAGAGTACAAACCCTGTATTGGTAGTCGCATTTTATAATATCTTACTATATTTTGTTTTTACAGCTTATATGAGATTATGTCTTATATGGGATGGACTGTTCCAGAAGTGAATGGGATTATGATGCTATTATTTTATTAACAGAAAAATGGCCTACATGTAAGAGACCACATAGAAGGTTTGCACTGCATCGACGCTAATAATTAAGTTCTTTGGCGGTTTTTAATATAATTAACCCATACAAACTATCTTTTTTAGATATAAAATAGTTTCATTTGATTTATGTTTTTTTCTGCTGTTATCTACTTATAAATGGTATTGGCATCATTAATTTCGTATTAAATTACTAAAATTAGTACTACGTACTAAAGGAATCAACTCGTATTTTGTTGGTGTCTAAATAATTTTGTGTTAAATTATTTAAGTCTTGTTTGTAGTATAGATTAAATAAGATGTGAACTATTTAAATTGTGCTATTTAGCGTTGCGTCACTTAATATTTTTTTTATTGTGGGTAATTTGTTGATCTCTCACCCCACCAATACAAAACAATTTGATTATTCTCTTGTCTAAACTCTAAAAGATTGGTACTCTTGTCTGCCGATGTGAATTTAATTCTATGCATCCGATCGAGTTCTGGTTCAACTTTATGACAAAAAATTATTACATGATATCTGTAGTTAAAAATGTTGCACTACAAATATGCAGGCGGTTATTATAGTTTATATCAAGTCGTTTCATAACTAACTTTTTGGATGAAATAGAACATTTTCAATGCATAATTTTAGGGTTATTTTCATTCATTACGCAAAAATTTTGTTAACTAAAACTACAGATATTTTGACTTTTTCTCGTTGTGCGAGTATTTTTAAACTGTTCGATTATATTTGAGCTACCGAACAATGCCTATAAATAATCCCATGTAGATATCAGCGACTGTGATACATTTATCGTATAATATTTTAAAGTGTTAGACCAGCGCTCCCAAAACGGTTGAGATTGAATACCACAACTTCAACTTTCTTTTCATTGTCGTTATAACGCGTGACACCCGGCTATATGCACGTGTCCCCAGGTAATAACACTTTTAACATATTTTCATTTCATTTTGTGTATACGTTTCTTGCTGAGCGGTACTTTACCAGAGAACGACAAAGTAACAACTTTTCACATCAATATCATTACCCGATTATTAATGAAATGATTATTATCGACACACTCATCTTTGGCAAGCGCAAATAATAACGAGTTGGACATTCCCAGCCATTACCGCAAAACTAAAAAAAAAAAATTGAACCTATAGGACAGTGAGGGAAATTTAGTCGTAAAATTTGATGAATAAACGTGAAGTACTGATACTTAGTAACAGACATGATATAACCAAAAATTACACAGACAAAAAAAATCAGAATAATGAGGAAAACATAAGAATCTATAAAAATAATCATTGATTTACCAAAGTTCGAAAATAATTATGCGGTCGATTAATTTCTTGCCAGTTGCCATCATTAAATATATAAAACACGACTGGTTCCAGTAAATTAATTACCATTTTTAGGACGCAGATAACAACATTTACATGGAGCTTATCACAGATGCGATTAATATTTTATATTATAAGCAAGTGTTTTACTACGCTGATTACGGTGCATGCTTTAGAGCGATTAATCGTTTGAAATGCGTTTTTACTATGGTTCAAACAAAATTTATGAGTTTGGTTTGCCTAGGACCTCTTACCAAGTAGAAATTTCGTATGCATTTTTCTGGCTGAAATCTAACACTATAACAACGGAATTGACGGATTGTCAACTATTGTTATAACGGCCTCAGATTCTCAACTTAGCATCAAGGGTGATGCCTTATTATTTACTATTATTTACTAACCCAGGTTTTGTCCAGTTGGAACCCTCATTTGTGATTCTCTGCAGTTTGCTTGTTGCGTCTTTAACATTATTACCACTATTGTCTGGCAAGATTGGGGGCAAGATTGGTTACTCGGCAGAGTATTCTTCATCATGTTTCACTCTAAAGTTTTTAGCAGTTATTAACAAGTTTTCCAATAGGGACTTAACAACTTTTTTTTTTTTGATAAAGCGCAAACCATTTGAGGTATCTAGAAAATATTATTATTGGCTTGAAGTACAATCAGAACATTTATGTATGGAATTCGACATCGTTCATATATCCAGCACGGGCGCGTTTTCAGGTGACGATTCGTTGAACCCAATTTTCGATGACTCGGCCACACATTTCGACGGAAACTTGGTTAACCGCTATCTCTTGTTCAATGTTGGCTCTGAGCTCCTCTAACGACGCTGGCTTGTTGGCATATACCAATAATTTAACGTAGCCCCATAAAAAAAGTCTAGAGGTGTAAAATCATACGATCTAGCCGGCCAATCGACTGGGCCATTTCTGGATATAACACGTTCATCGAATTTAGATTTCAATAAGTCGATTGTTATAGACCTGCTGTGTGACATGTCGTACCGTCCGGTTTAAACGAAATAATGTTGCAACATGTCTCTGTCATCAGCGAAAAAAACGGTTCAATGACACCAGCAACATGAACCGTACAGTTATTTTTTTTGGATGAAGCGGTGTTTCTTGAAGCACAAGAGGGTTTTCACATGACCAGTAACACCATTTTATTTTCCAGTGCACCTCGAACTATGCTTCCGATTATGTGGACTTCTTCAACAGTTGAGCAATCTTGGAAACCGAATTAATGCGATGGTATAACATTTCTGTAAATTATATGAAATAATTTTGATATTGCTTTCTCGGGCAAGGATTTAATGATTTGACCCGTGAATTGTGATTAAGTCATACTCTGCAACTAGTTTGGGATTAAGGTTATGTAGATGCCACTCATTCAAAATTTTCTGATAGATTTTTCAAAAAAGTCTAATTGATTGTAGTGTAACATTTTTAACTATAAAGTTGTCAACTCAATAATAAAATAACACGTTATTTTATCAGTAGTTTATTTTTGTTTTTCTAGAAACTTTTCAATTTATGCAAACATATTCGTTTTGTCAAAACTCGTTGTTTTTACTTAAAAATTATCAAAGTGATCCGTATTGGTTAACAAAACGAACTATCTGCAAATATTAACGTTATGTGAATTAAATTCTGTTACACTAAAACACCATATCTGATTCCTATATTTCTGCCATCTTCTTAAATTGAGAATACGAACAAAATATTTTTAAATTGTTTGACTTATAATCATTTTTGTTTTAAATACTTTTCCCCAAAATTGATGTTTCTGCAGTTAATTAGTTTCTGAAAAAACTATACAGAGTTATGCTTCTTCTTCTTAAGGGATTGATATGATGATAAATCTTTGGACTAGGCAGTGCCAAGTAGGATCGCTCCTAGTCCTCCTCGTTTTAACAACTTAGCTGGATAAGCGTTTAATTGTAAATTTGTTCATCATCGTTGTATAACTATACATATTAGGGTGACCAGAAAGTCTCTTTAAAAGAGAACATGTTCACTTTTTTCACCCCGATCTTTTCAATGTTATCTGTTGTTCTATGTATTTTATAATTTTCCATATTTTTTAACTTGGGAAACCAGAAGCCCTACTCTAGTTTATTATCTAGTGATAAATGGGTCAACTATTTATTACAATCGAAAAATTATGAACTTTTAGCCAAAATTAAGAAGGCAAGATGTTCTATTTGAGAATAATTCTTCTTCTTCCAACTTGTTGCAACTAAACTACTCTCATTAAAAAAAACATGTATTACTTTTAAAAAATATGATCCCAAATACCATAAAACAAAAACTAACTTCTACAACAAACAATCTCTTGAGTTTTCTATCTGAAAAATTACAAAAATACTAAGTACAAAGTACAGATAGAAAATGAATCACAACATTTGGACATATGAAAAATGAGCAAACATCAAATGAGAACCATTTAGGATTATAATACCGGGAAGAAAGCCTAAACTAATACAAAACATATTTTTTAAGCAGATCTCCTCGCAATTACTGGACCTTGAACTCTAGAGCACTTTTCCTTCTTGAGGCATAGTCTTCATATTGAAAAAATTGAAATTCTTTGAATTAAGTTAAACTTTTATTAAAGTTTCCGTATATTCGAAGAGCTTAGAAATTCAGAGAAATTTCGTTATTTGAAATAATTATTTACACTGCCAAGTCCTGAAAAGACTACCTACGAGATGAGAGCAAAACAATGAAATATATTAGTTTCATTTGAACTTTCGATTAATTACTTCGCACATTTTCCATTTACCTATGCAGCAAAGAGTTGGCAGTCCAGAGAGGAATACGACTTACGAAAATCAAAAAAAATTGAAATTTTCTTGATTCAGTCCCTGAAATTTTTTGGGGGCGTTGCATATTTGTTTTGTTTAAAATACGATTATTGGCAGCAAACCAGTTTTTCTGTACAGGGATTTTGGCCGTTTTATGAGACTGTGAGGCAAAATTAACCGGAAAATAATGGTATTGGTAAATGTGCGTATATTGATTTCAGTCCATCAAGTGTGCTTTTCTATATTATTGTTATTTATGTACTATGGTTGCCATGGACATAACGAAAGTAAATAAAGTTATGTCAAATAAATCAAAACATCAAACATAACTTATGACAATTTCACTAGTAAATGACATGGGGGAAGTGTCATAAAAATAAACGTAAGCAGCAACAAAATGAACCGGCGTGAGACTAGCCTCATGAAACGACCAAAATGCCTATCCAGGATTTTGTTCGATTTAAAGAAATTCCTAGCAGCCTTCAAAAATCTTTAGTACCTTCATTTCATCCCTCTGCAAGGCCCTGTATGTATGTATTTTTAATAACTTAGTTCTTGTAAACTATCCTTCCTTATAACCTTTTCGTGAATATCCCCACAGCCTTGAAAAAATGACAATGTGAAAAGGGTGTTTTTGTTGATGGAGTTCAATAGATCGATTAATGAAATAGGATCAAAGAATGTACAGTGCTGGGTACGCTGAGCATTACATAAAATTTTAAAACGCTGAGAATATCTTGGAGAAAAAAAAATCTGACAAAGAAATCTTATTGGCCAATCAAAGCTCAGATAAACATGATTCTTTGAAATGTATCCTAAATCTATCCTGAAAAACAACAAAAACAATTTCGGTTTATACAAGTTAGCATAGAAATCAACATGTATCGATATAACGCATGATTTTCTGATTTTTCTTGGGAAACCCCTATAGGAAACTAATAACATAAGGAAGTAAGTAACACCAAGATGATTTTGAGTCTAAGCTATCCGGAAAATATTTCAATTTTGCAAAAAGTACCGAATTAGGGGGTTTAGGACAAGCATCTTTGGTATAACCTCATGTATGTTGATTATATGATCTTTCCGAATTTTTTAGGGAGAATACAAGGTAGCTATAACACCATAATGACATATATTTCAAGACGTCATTGGGGCTAAACTATCCGAAAAATATTTCTATTTTGGGTTTGGAGGGTTTAGGCAAGTTTGGTATTAAGTATGCCGATTATTCCGAGTTTTCTTGGGAAAACCCTAGGAAGCGAACACCATAATGACATTTATTTATTTTCTGGTGGGCGATTACACCAAAGTAACCATCGCACGCCCATATGTGTTTCTTTGGAACAACTTGGTGTTTCCGCAAATAATGAACTTTTCTGTTCTTTTTTAAATCTTTTGGAAACTAAACCACTTAAAAAACCATGTGTTACTTTTGAAAAATATAATCCCAAACGCCATAAAGAGAAATTAATTTCTACAACAAACTACCCTTGAAATTCCTAACTGGAAAATGGGAGAAATATTAAAAAGTACATTAAGGACGCCCTTAACCCCTTTCTCTTCTTCTTTTTTCGAAATAAAAATATTTTTCGGATAGCTTAGAGCCAAGCTTTCTAGGTCTTTTTCAAGAAAATTTGGAAATTTATTAATTAGGCATATATGAGTTATACAAAAGTCACTTAATCGGTTAAATTATAAGACTTATCGGTTGGGAATAAAATATGATATTCTCACTTACACATGTAAACCTTTTTTGGATATAGGACAAACTTCACCCGTCTATACAGAATTGTGAATTTTGACCTTAAAAAAATTCCAAATTTTTTTAGGACCAAATTTACGTGAATATTGTATACGATAGGTCATTTGTTTTTAAAATTTAAAAAAACCGCCATTTTCATTTTCGAAAGATGTTCTTTTTTCAGATGAGTGATCTCTTTTCCCAATATGGACACCCTTATACATATATTATGTAAATGTCTTTGCCTGACACATGACGTGTGTTGAAAGTCCAATAAAACAACTGTTTTAGCATTATTATAACCACAATTGAAAAAATTCTATAGCTATATTAATTACTCTTATAGTTTACCATTAAAATTTGTAGTAAACAAACCACTTAACTATTTGCATTAAAAAAAAACTAACTTGTAGGTACAATTAAAACTTTTTGCAAACTAACCAAACAAAAATACTACAAACAATAGTATTATACTCGGTATAGCTGTAGTATAGTAGTTTGCAAAAATATATTTTTTCAATTTAAATTTTATATACATAGTGATGCTAATAATATAATTATAACGGGAAATAATAATAAAAACAAAATTATAACTTACATGTTTTTTCAACGTGAGAAAACTGCATACATATACTATGTACATACTTACGTACATATGTATATAATATATAAGTATCTTGTTGTTGACAGTATTCCCTCAAAACCTGTAAAAAATTTGTGTACATATTTAGTGTTTGCAGAAAACAATTTTAATTTTCACAAGAAAGTGTACAAATGTTTTATAGCACAACAAAAATAAAACCAAAATAAAAAAGCAGTTTTACCATAATACACACACGTCATATGTGTATATGATAACAGACCGAGTACTCAGTATACACAGACAAGAAACAAGGAAGTGAAAAATTCAAAACAACTCAAATAATCATGTACATATGTGATAAAAATATTTTTTTTATAATTATGATAGGTTATGGTTGCTTTTATGTTCATATTATTGTTCTACATTATACATATGAGTATATGTATGTAATGTAATGCTTTAAATGTTTAACAGCAATGTACAAATGTTTTAGAATCGTACATACCAAAATAATTGTTTTGGTTTTTTTTCATAGTGATGAAATTGTTGTTGGATACGTATAATTGTAATGATGGTGTACAGCTTTAGTTTTAGTACGTTAACAATTTAATGTATGTACATACATACAATACTGAAATAATAAAAAGGGTCATGAAGAGAAAAGGGTTATATTCAGTTTTAATTAGGGATGTTTAATTTTTTGTGTTTGTCGGATGTTTTCTTTAACTGTTTTATATTTTTAAAGCAAACATTTTGTGTTTAATGATTTGATTTGAAATTTTCGTATGGTGCTGTCAGTTTTAGTTTTGCATTTTTAAATATACATAGGTCAGCATTTCATAATCCTTGTTATATGAACGATCGTTTATGGAACATATTTAAGGCAGATAATTATTAGCGTTTTAAAAATGTGCGTTCTGTTTAGCCTGGTATATCGTCTAGTAACATTCTGACCTTAGTTTGAGTTTAATTTAAATTTTTAAATACTTAAATTCAATCCATCATGTAATGTAAATAATTTAAATTTGATAGAATTTTAGGTTTTACATTTTTTAAACGAAAATTTACCCTTAATTGTAAGCTCCTCATTCTGGACAAGAATTTAATAAAATTAGCACCACGTCATGTAAATCGCTATATCATTTATTAATTTAAATTAATAGTCTCCATAATTTAGATAAAGTGAAAATTGTGTGCCAAACCTAGCAAATTCAATATTTGTTTGTTTCAAAATTACTCTGCAATTGAATTATTGAGAAGACCTAAATTTCCAATTTAAAAAAATCATAAGTTCCGAGAAAAGGATTAATTTTTGAAATGCTTGGAAGATTTTGCATAAGTTAGTACTTTCAGAATTTGTAAATTAACTTGCTAGAATTACGATTTTTTCCGATAGTAACGTAACAATGTTTAAATAAGAAAATGTGCCTTAACAAAACTGGATTATAGAACCGTAGTCATCTATAAAAATGTTCAGTACAAAATAATCATTGCAGTCTCTAACCAGCAACATTTATTTTTAAACATTTCAAAATTTATTTCGTACTATAAAATTCTCCAGTTATATTTTCAAATGATCAATTACAAATAGTAAGGGTGGTGTACTAGGCGAAAACATGGCGCTAAACAACTGGGCCGGGCTAACGTGTTAACCGTACCGTGCTTATAACCGGCCAGGCTGGGGGCCCAATCTAAATACTAGCCCAGTCTCTAACGGTGTATCCGGATACTGTAGACACACATCATCATCACATAATGTAGCCTTACCTGTGTATTACGGATCTCTGCACAGGTAGACCTCCTTTCTCCGCTGCTCGTGTGATCAATTATGGAACAACAAAATAAAAAACCAAAAGAGACCGGGACTCTTAAAAAACCGGAATCTACTGGCATACGTATAAACGAGGCTGGCACCTCAGAACCAAAGGGCAAAGACACGAATGCTGGCCCGCAAGTATCGAACTACCAAACCAAGCCGCCCTCGTTGGCACAGTAAGCACCGTCCTTGCTTTGTTATTCAAGGGTCCCGGGTTCGATCACGGTGGTGACCAAAAATCACGGTTGGGTGTTTTTAATGTGTAAGTATATGTGTTTTCCGGGTATTGCACCGTGGGCCCATTAGTGGCATTGAGTGCTGGAATAATCCGCCCAACTTTAAAAAAAAAAAAAAAAGACCAGGAAGAGAGACTGGCGCATAATCTCCATGACCACCTGCTAATTTGGAGCAGAAAACGAATAGAGACAAGGATCAGCTTGCGTGGGCAAGACGTATCATGGAGCCGAAGCAGGAGGGTTCCGCTGAGATCTCATAGCCGGAAAGGTAGAGATCTAAGGATGAATCGCCTACGGAGATGAAAAAGAAGAGAGTTTTGGATACTGTCACCAGAACCTTAAAAATCATGAGGGAGAATTCGATACCTGCTCCGTCCTGCTGAGACGGAGGGTGGCACCGGGGTCATGTAAAACTGACTGCCTGTGCCGACGTATGGTCGGTGACCATCTACAAAAAGGTGATAGGCGGCATGGGTGAAAATTAGAAGTAGTAACGAGGGAAGAAATTCCCTGTAGGCCCAGAACACGAGTCTGGATCCCTGCGGAATCAAGTAACCCGAAGGAAATGCTCCTTATCAGCAATCACGATCTGCGAAGAGCCACTTGGAGGATTGGAAGCTGATCACATCGGCCGTTATCATCCTGAACAGGGACTTCCTGGGTTCTCTGGCAAAATCTGGAGGCTTGATCAGCTACGGATTTCGAGCGATTAAGTCCAAAGCATCCCGGAAGACGCTCAGAAAACATTATCCGTAGAGTCGGAGATGTCGAGATCGTTGGGGCTGCATTGTGCGCTCCGAATGGACGAATCGCTGTCAGAGGCGGGGTCTGACTCAACACTGATGGAGGTAAGCACTATTTAATGCTTAAGGTCCTTCAGATCAACCTCCACACAAGCTGCCTCGGCGGCCGTTCTGCTCAAAATGGAATCTGAGTCCATTGATGTGGTTCTGCTCCGGGAACCTTGGGTCAGTGGTGACCGGGTACTGGGGCTCAGAAGTCCCAACTACAAAATATTACATATGAAAAATGAAAGCAAAATACATTCCTGCATTCTCTTAAGTTTTGATATTTCGCAATACTCAGCATATTTTCAGCAAAATCAGATATTTGTAAATATAAATCTATTCAAAAATGTTGAGGAATTTCGAGAGTGCCCTTACATTTATATTTGATGCAACCATTTTAATATTTCATCTCAAATGATTGGATGAAAGTAAACTTGATGGAAATTAAATTTTTATTTCCCGTTTTAAATTTAAAAATTTGAAGATAAACCAATTCCCGCCATCCATAAATATTTTAAAATTTGTTCATCATTTCTAATTTTGAGTAATTTGAATTACTAAAAATTTGGAAATATTTCTATTACCATTGTTCATTTTTATTTTGTTAGTGAATTGAAAATTTGACTAAAATTTAAAATTATTTTCTTAAAAACTAATTTCTTTTGTTTAAAATTTGTACCTGAATTTATTGATTTTATTGGATTTAAAAAATTTGTACACTTTTTTGGGGAATTTGAAGATTCATTAAGAATTGGTCATAATTTACGAATTTAGGTGATTTTCCAGGAAAATATGAGACTGATAGATCGAAGACCTCACAACTATTTGTTTTGAGTGGTTTTAACAACGTATAGTAAGAAGACTACCAAACCCTACACGATACGACTTTTCATTTTATGTCGTTAAATACCGACCGTTAGCAAATTCTTCTAAGCCCAGTTCATTAAAAGTAGCTGTTTTCAAATACTATAGGCGGTTCTTCAGATTTAGGATTACCAATCGGATTTTGACATTTATTGTGTATAGCAGAAGTGACCGTATAATTATTTTCAATATGTTTAATTTTAAAATGCAAACCTGTCAAAACAACAAACTTTAATACTTTACCTTTCAAAAAATCTAAATTTTTGAAATTGCTTAAATTAAATTTTAAGTTAAAATTCCGAGTAGTATATGTGTGTTTATCGTCGAAATCCGGGATTTTAAAAAGCCGTTTTGTAACTCCTGCGAATTTCATAATCTCGGCTTCTTTAAACTCCTGTTGAAAATTAATAAATAAAATTAACTTATTTTTCCTTCAAATCCCTCCACTAAACTAACGCATTTCGTTATTATTATCTAGGGCTATTTTTTTAGAATTTCAAATTCGGTTCGAATAAAAATACAGCTGAGGTTAAATAAAAAAATTAAATAATCCTGGAAATTACTGCCTCCAAATCCAGGTATATATAAAACCTGGTTGTTATTCAAGACTAATACGTCTTCGACATTTGTGTGAGAAAAGATCGTACGCGATGTTTATTCCTTGGGGAGGTGTTAGGAGTAATGTAAAAGATACCTATATATAGCAAATGAAATTCATAGTTAGGACATTTTAATCAAATTTTGAAATAAAGTATATTAATGCTGTATGCATTATTTGGCCCTGAACAAAATACTGTAATACCGCTATCCATAATTGATGTTCTTCAGTATGTGATGCTTTAATTTCGAAGCTCGCATGTAAATTATTTTGAATACAAATGCTCAAAATGTTGTTATCAATGACATACCCTATGTATAGATTAATGCCAACTTTTTTTTATTCCCAATTCAATCCTGGAAATTGAAAATAAAAAACCAGTCATTAAATACCCAAAAGGATAATATTTTAATTTTTAATTTATATCTGTCGTCATTGAAAAAGCGGCACAACCATTATATATAAATATATATGAATGTACAACAACTACCTCATTAGCATAAAAAAAAAATGTAGAAAATGTCTTTGATGATGATAATTCAAAAAGATTTTTTATTTTACTTGCAATTTCCATTCCCATTTTTTTCATGTGAATTCATCTCGCACAAACTACACGAAAACAAAAAATAGAAAAATCGCTGTTAATTATTTTTCAGTATTTTCACTGTCTTAAACATCATCATAATCATCATCATCGTCGTTATTATTATGATTATACTGAAATTATCTATTCCATTTGATCATCATCATCATAATCATCACCAGCATCATAATTATGTTGATAGATGTATGTTCATTGCTCAAAGAATGTGGAAAGTTTTTATTTATTTTAATTTACAATTCCCTCGATTTTATAATTTGTCGACGTATTTTTATAGCTTTTTGTGATTATTCATAATACAGATTCGAGAAATACATAATATACAGGTAATATGGGCTCATACTACACAATTACATGTTTAACTATGTATATATGTATAATATACGAGTGCATACATAGATATTGTGTGCGGTATCATCATTTCAACCACTCATTCCATATTTACATATACATCATACATACATATACAAAGCATCAAGCTTTTACTGCGATTTGTTTTAAATTGTGATTGCAGGAAAAGCTTGAAAAACGTTAAACAGAAAAATGTAAAAACGTGCAACAACAACAACAAAACGAGTTGATGATGACGACATACAAATAAAATGGGTGGAGAAAAACAGGACGATTTTTTTCCTGATTTTTTTTTATTCACCCATCCATCTGCCACTTTATTTTAACATTTTCGTCCTATTAAAAGAATATCGCCATGGAAACAAAAAGCAGCAGCTATTGAATTTTAAGAAGGGAATAACTAGAAAATGTATAAGCGAAGCAAAAAAAAAAATCATCCATTCCATTCCAACCACCCTCATTCCACGTTAGTTGTTTTCCGATGGATTTTTGTTTTTCTTTAGACGGAGGGTGGATTTTTTATTTTAATATTTTTCACTACCATAATTTTTTCTTCATCATTATATTCCTATATACATTTTTTTTTATGTACAGTCTTTGGGCTTTATTTTCTTGTTTGCCTCTATTCATAATGTTTCTGCAATCATCCCTCAATTTTTTTTATTATGATTTTGTGTTTTGGATTTTGCACCCTTAATATACAATTTTTTTATTTTATGTATTTTATGTTTGATTCCATTATGGATATAGAATTTTTTTTTTATGTTCATAGCATGATTATGATGATGATGGTTGAAAAATAGAAATACAAAACAGAAAAAAAATTGTATATGAAATTAGAAGGTGTGGATTGAGAGTGGTGAGCATTCAACGTAAAGTAAAAAAATAAAAAACATGGTTGAACTAAGTGGGTGGTGTATTGCATTTCTTTATTTATTTTATTCGGGGTTATATTTTAAATTAAGCTGGACGCATAAATACGCTAACCGTTTAGACTAGGCTGATTATAATAAATAATTTTTAATGCGACAGGCTGTAAATATATAAATTTATATATTAAAGACATTGATGATAATATTATATTTTATGCTTAATAAGTGAAGTTTGTGCAATCAAACTGACTTAATTTTTCATTTTGTTTTACATTGAGGATTACTTCAACCAAAAACTTAAATTACGATTAAAATATTGTCAAAATTGTCTTCATACACTCAAATATCATATACATATGTAAACCTGTGCAAGAATATATAATCTAAGATAAATAAAGCAATGATTATGAATAAACCATGCATTTACCTTTCTCGGTGGCGGCTTATGATTATATTTGTATAAACAAAAAATAAACATCAACACAGCAATAAAAAATCATTTTCTTCGTTGTTTCAGTTACCTCTCATCCATGGCAACAACTCAATCAATACATTTTTCTGTCTATACACCAAAACCGTTTTTTATGTGGACTCTGCGCTGTTCAATTAAAATTGAAAAAAAAAATTATTAATTTTCATTTTCTATATTTTCCAATGTTTTTTTTTTTTGTTACCGTTTCAATTAGTTTGTTTGTTAATCAAACAATTAAGTTGGAAATTTATAAATATATATTCTTTCCGAAAATACACCTATATTTTTTGTATAGGTAATAATTTTCATATCGATTTGAAACGTTGTCTGCATTGAATTTTTTCATTGGCGTGTTTCACTTTTAATGCTACGCGATATAAAGTTTTAGCCAACCCCCATTAAGGGAATTAAAATTAATTTATTGTGAATATCTATATATTACGCACCATGCGGTATCAAAGTCGTCATTTGATTTTGCATTGGAAGGTAACTCGACCTAATTCATTCAAATCAAAATGAAAACCTGATTTGAAGAAAATCATGAAATAAGTAAAAATTAAAATGTATTCGAGATTTATGCTATTTTTTGATTTTACAATGCTTCTCGTATATAAAAAATAAATAAAACGAATAAACTTAATTCTTAAACAATGTTATTTTAAGTGGTAGGTATATGTATATGGCAACCCTCATCTAATTTATATGTATAAGCTATACATATATTTGTTTGTTTTCGATTCTAATTTTAGTTTAGTTGAGTACTTCTATAGTTTCAGTTCCATTTCAGTATAAAATTCATGTAAATTCTGGCAACATGAAAATTATCTGACTCAAAGTATCGAGCGGAGGAATCTTACACAACATTAAAGTATTTGTATTTTGGAACTGGTAAACTGGGTTCTGAAAACTTGTTTTAATATCCAAATTTATGGTTATTGCGGGACCAAATTATTTATTAGTTTAGCGGAGTACCATTTCATAAACACCACCGATTTTCACCACCGAAGGAGAAAGTTCAGTGCCAATATTTTATTTAAAAAACAAAATCAAGGCCAATTCTTCATTGCAAAGTTTAATGAGCTTTAATCACTAACAAACATAAAATATTAAAACAATAAAACTTACCTTTACTCACTTTCACTTTTCAATTGTTTTTAAATCCGATTTAAAATTTAAATAAACCTTGAATTCATAACGACTACTGCACTGCATACAATTGTATACATAGAATATTTAGGTGCATCAAAATTAAAAAAAAAATTTTGATCCGTAAAAATCACGATGGCCTACGTTAAGTAGTATCACGAAGGAGCAACAATTATTATTTATTATAGATGACATAGTTATAGAAAAGTTGTTTGGGAGCTCCCAGAACAGTTTAATATGAATTTTCAAGTAGTTTTTCAAAAACCATTGTAGTAAGACTGCCAGATATTTGTGCAAGTAAAACAGGACATTTGTATACCTAGGGAAGGACAGGGAAAGACTATGTGTGTACATGGACTAAATTTTAAAAATGTATTCAGTGTTTACGTATCTTCAGCGCTTTGCATAGTCAAATAATGAGACTCTGTTCGATTTTGTGTTCCTCTCATATTTCATTTGTCTCAAAATTGTACAAGGTTTACTTAAAACTTAAAAATTATTTCAATTTTTTGAACTCATATTTCAACTCTTTTCTGAAGACCAGACAATAGAAATTATGAATGATTTAATTATAGAAGTCAACTTAATTCAACACATTTCCATTTTCTGGGTTTAAAACAATAATAACAATTCTCTGGATCTGAAAACCCCCACAGTTGTGAGGAAAATTACTATAAAGATGAATTTTAACCAGAAAAAGTCCATTTCCTAAGTTTCCAATTCGTACACCGGTTTTAAAAATAAATTTCTTACATTCGTTCATCTGTACTTGTTTTAACATTTTCTCCATTTTCTAGTTATAACTGTTCAAGTATCATCCATTTAAGTGGTTTGTTGTAAACATCTCATTTCAAAACATTCACTCCTTAGCTCGATCATTTCGAAATTTTAAATGAATGTGTTGACGTTTTGAGACTTCTGAGCATTTTCAAGGATTTAAAAAAAAACAAATTTTAATGTCAGCGCTCTTTCATCTTGCGAGTCCGATCGTGTTGTTATTTTCATGAAACACTTTGTTGTACTGGAGTTTTTAAAAAGGGTAATGTTCAGACAGTTTTTTGTAAAAATTTTGATGTTCGCTTCAATATATTTTAATTTTTACTATAAAATATTCGAATTGGAACTAAAAATAATTTTAAATTTACAGACACCCAGTTCTTCTGCTCATTGGTCCTAACTAATTTGATTCACTTTTGCCACTTGAAAATATCAAATTTTAATGGATCTCTGTATTGACTGTATATTATAGTTGACAATACGGGTTTCACAACTTAGGTCAAATTGTCTAGGTGAAACCACTCAAATAATCAATTGCAATGTATGTTCAAATATGTTTCGAAGTTGTGTATATCCAACGTGATTCATTAAATTTTGAAAATTGATTCAACAATCTGGCTCCAACGGTTTCGATCCTGAGCATCAAGAAAATTACAGCTATACTAATGGCCCCATTTTAATTAGAAACGATTTCCTAAAATAAAACAATTTATATCTCGGTAAACAAATGGCGTAGGAATTTAGGCTGAGATGGCATTTGCATCGGGATATACCGGGTCAGATTCTATTTTGTAACATTAAGATAGCAAACATATAGGCTACAAACATAACTACGATTAACAGCACTTGAGAGTCGCAGGCTTAAAATATTTCGAAATACTGACATGAAAAATTTGTCATGACTAAGTCGAATGTCAAATCGAAAATCAAGCCTATGACAATTAAAAATTTTATGATTTGATAGAAAATTTGAAAGTTTTATTGAAAACTAGAACTTGATTCTTGTAATTGAAACCAAACCATGTATGTATGTATAAATCATCTATCCCTAACTAGAAAAACGTCCACCCATACCAAACCTATCACCATGTACAGCGAGAAAACCATAACATTTCTTATTTCAATTTTCTTTATCGTTCGTTTCTTTGTTTCCACCATTTTGACTTTGAACATTACAGCAACAAATGAAAAATAATTTAATTTTAATTTCAATTCAACAACGAAAAGAAAAAAAAACGTACGCAGAAATAAGAAACGGCGAAATTGAATTTGACAGTTTCGCCATGTATAATCTAAGAAAGGAAAATAATGATAATCAGGGTGAGATCTGTTCCAGTCAATGATTACATAAAATGTTCATTTCTTATTAAGGAAGTTTTTTATTTCCATTCCCATTTTGATTATATGTTTTGCGCTTAATCGTCATAGCAATAAAATTAGGCTCGGCTTGTTTTAGTGCGCGTGCTGTTCCTTTTTGTCTTCATCTATATATATTCTTCTATACGCTAAATAAATAAAAAAAAATTCAATTTCTTTGCATTTAAATAATTTATATCTGTAATTGCTTTCCTATTTTCTATATATACGTATACCGTGTATAGGAAAATAAAAGAAAACTCTAAATTAAAAAAAAAATGTATAACAACCGATCGGCGTTGTAGATGATGATGATTATAAGAGGGTAGATTTATTATTCCATCTAACATACAATTTTATATATATTTTTTTGGCTGTTAGATTTAGTGGGTGATGGATTAAAAAAAAAAAGTTAAAGAAAAATATAAATTTTGCTAGGGAGCGCAAAACATAATAAAGCGCGGAGGATAAACTATACAAAATACCTTTCAAAATGGTTGGATTTTTTTCGGTTGAAGTTCAAATTTTCCTTTAACCATATATTAAAAGAAGGCGTACATAAGGACTTTATAAAAAATAAAAATAAAATGGAGAAAATTCAATTTTTTGTTTTATATTTCGTCTGTAATTATTTCGTTTATTTGAAGAAAAAGAAAAAGTTAAATAAGTTTAAAAATAAATTCGTTTGGGTCGGTGATTTTACAAGAGCTTGTTGCTAAACCAAATTATTTTATGTATACATATATATAAACTCTTACTCGTGCATAATATAAACTGCATGACTAAATTATGAATTATGAAAGAAAAGGGTTTTGTAAATAAAAATAAAAATGGTCTTGTTTATTACAAATTAAATATATAAATAGGATAGTTTAAGGCTTATAAGGGTGCAATAATCTATCTTGAAACATGCGAAAACAAGTTCGAGTCGACTAACAACTACCTAGCGTGGCTGCCACTCCGATCGAATATTTAATTCTCATAAAGATAATGAACAGCAGTTAGTCATACATTCATATACTTTTATTTCGTTTATTCTGATAAACACAGTCCCCAATTCACAATATTTCAGTAACATTATTATAAACTACTTTTACTTAAACATTCTTTCCATCATCTGTTTATCGTACTGTCTCGTTTGTTTTTTCTGGTTAAAAAGGTTTCCCCAAAGAAGTACTACACAACTTAAAGTATGTACTTCTTTCCTTTTACCTATACACCTTTTCCAATAAATTTATTCTCCCATTTTCTCCACAGATTAACATGAAGCATGCGAAACACACCTCTTGGCAAGATTCTTATAGCTAAAAAAAGAATAACTCAGATCCTATATACATCTTTCAACATTTCGGTTTACTCACTCTTTCGATCTGATACAATCTGCTCGTATATTCTGTTTATTGTTGCTGTTATGTTCTTAATGCGGTTGCGATTTCTTTTAGCAATTGAAACATCTCTCCGTCCACTTTTTCACCATCAATACTCTATTAATAGTTCGAAACAAAATCTTACGTAACACCCACTCCGTTATTTTTAACTAAATTTTTATTTTGGGAATCACCCCTATGACAGTCTCATTCATAATGTTTGACCCATTACTTGCTGGTCAGTAAAACATTCATGCTACTTAAACACACTTTGATCACCATCTTTGATTGGTCTTTTATTATTCAGGATTACGAGATCGGAATGTAGAACGAACTCAACCGCCAAAAAGTTTCTACAGGGACCATTTGCACACCTTCACATATGCAAGTGTTAGTTTTTATAGCTGTTTCAATTTTTGGTTAAGAAAGGATCACGATCATAATTTTATAAATTAAGAACTATAGTTTTATTATGTATTAGTGGTGCAGAAAGTTGCCATAGTTCGAGAAGGATCTGTTACCTCAAGTTCAATTCCAGCAATTGTAACTTATTCAGATCTAATATTTAAATATGTAACACAGAAAACAATAAAAAATATATCTTTATTCAACAGTTCGCCATCTATTGAGCTATAGATTGACTAAATAAATGACAAACAAGGCACAATCTAAAATATATTATCGTTTTAAAAGTTTACGGTGTTCGAAAAAAAATCAGAGCCTACGATTTATGAATTTTAAAATTCAGAACTTTTGGTAATTTAAATTATTCAGTGCTGGGATGTTCTAACAACACTTCGATTCGCTTCGATAGACACTTGTGTCTCTTTTTTCACGAACAAAATTGAATTCTATTTCGTAATTTATATTGTGATCATAGCCTACTCGATTCTATTTCTATAAATTTATTCGATAACATATCACCAATATTTTTATTTTCGATGCGTGAAAAGTGAAAAGAGGAAAAAGAGATAGTTTGCAAATTTATTATAACAGGCTGAGATCGCAATAGACAAAACGTAATTCAAAAAACGCAATGGAGCACAATTTTGTTCGTAAAAAAAGAGACACAAATCCATCCCAGCACAGATCATCTTTCATAAAGTTTTCTTTCCAATTTTTGAATTTTTGAGCAACAATATCAATCAGATTAAATTATTTGCCAATTATATATATATATATATATATATATACATATATATATATATATATATATATATATATATATATATATATATATATATATACATATATATATATATATATATATATATATATATATATATATATATATATATATATATATATATATATATATATATATATATATATATATATACATATATATATATATATATATATATATATATATATATATATATATATATATATATATATATATATATATATATATATATATATATATATATATATATATATATATATATATATATATATATATATATATATATATATATATATATATATATATATATATATATATAAATCTCAATTTACGATTTGGTTCGTTTGAAAAGGCATAAAACCAAATTATTCAGAATATTCAGAATAATTATCATATGATGGCCTTTAAAAACTGAATCACAGATACGACATTTGTGTATATATATAAATATATATATATATATATGTATATCACATATGATCAACTTTATCTAAAAGAACATATAGATTCTCTTGTAATGGTCTGTATGCAGTTGACGTGAAATAAAATTTAATAAATTCAAAGAAGGTAAGTTTATTTAATTCTTAGAGGGTTTAGTCAAAAGCGTTGCCACATGACAAAAATATCGACGATAGCCTGATTACATATATTTGGCGTAAATTAATGAAAAAATAACTGAAATAACTGCAATTAGTAATTAAAATAATAAATTTATATAATAATATAACAATTTTAATTGAATAATAAGTTTTTCTATTTTGTCGGTCCTGGAAACGAATTTTTACTTAAATGGTATACATTTCAACGGTACCGAACGCTTCCCGGCCAATAAAATAAATTATCGGCGATATTTGTTTTCGTTGTGAGTATAATCTCCCTTCGGTGATAAATTCATGATAGAAAATAACAAAAAAAAAAAATTTTTTCAAATAAATCGGTCGAAATTGCATGTGGACTTAAATCTGGTTAGCGTGAAATTAAATTGTCCATATAAAAATCACAAAACAAAAGAATGCGTAATCGAAAATGAAAATTCCACTCCATTTCTTACTCACACAAACACTCAATGAATATATTTACATGAGTTTCACCAAACATAAGCGGCGTCGACTTCTATGTCTTTTGAATTTTATCTAATCGAACATTTGACTATGAAACTGTGTTACCATAACAAATGAATGGCCAACTTATACAATATTTAAGGAACGTGATGAATTATATAATTTTTAAGAGTTTTTTTGTTTAATGATTTCCAATTTGTTATAAAGCCTTAAGGTTGTGGCAACCTTGACAAATATAAAAGAATGTCAAAATATTAAATTTGAATCACATTTTTGCTTTTATTTCTTCTTTTGACATATAATGTAAAGTAGAAGCCTACGCTGTTTACATTTGGTGAAAATCGTGTATATTTCTACTTGTTGTTTTTAGTGTCTGAATCAGTGTATTTGTGTTAAATGAATAGTTATTCAACCGCATTCACTAATATGGGTCAAGAGTCAAGACAATGTGTTTATGCATTTAATTTTAGTTAAAAAGTCTCGCCAAGAAATATCAAATTATATCATCTTATTATAATTAATTATTATGTCAGTTAAAGTTCCAGACACCAGTTTCGAAAGTCTTAAAACCCATAATGGTACTATCGAATGGAACCATTGTATGTCTAATGCAGCCAATTATATATCATGCCAAATATAAGCTGTGAATTATTTTGTTTTATATTATACCAAGTGAAATCCATCAGATTCTGGAGTACGGACGAGATAGTGCCAGAGGCCACAGCCCACAATCAATTATTTACCTGGATATGTCGTAAGTTTCATATAAAGTTTTAATTAAATTGATAACTTGCGGTTGAATCATTTTCTTCGAATATAGCAAAATAAAATATAAGCGATGTTTATATTTAGGTAAATTTGTTTGGAATTTTAGTTCCAAATTTTTAATTAAATCTGATTTGAGCTCATTTACTCTTCCGTATTATAGTAAAGATAAGGCATCTAAAACGTGTTACATTAGTTAAACTGATTGGAATGCTTGACCAGCCAGACTTAAGATTATCCGGCATCATCAAAGCAAATTTACTTGCTAGCCACTCAACTCTTATGTCAACACGTAGTTGAATTCTAGCTTATCGAGCTAACTCACAGTCATAGTGGAAATGATCTATTGTATTGATAAATAAACATGGCATTCTTTGTGTATCTTTTGTATAGTAGATAAGTACTATAATGATCGTACATATAAGGAGAACCTGTCCCTTGACGTTTATACACGTAAATTTTGTTTAATTTAAATTAAAAAAAAAAAATTGCTTCCCGAGAAATAAAACGTATAGATGATGAGGAAATTCAAAAAAATGAAAACTGTCAAACAAATTGAAAACAGTACACGCAAAAAACAAAAAAAGGACCCAATGTTTCTTTTATTTAAACCGTGTATTGTTTCTTAAATTTATTTCCTTATGTCCTCATCACCAATTTATAATTGAAAAATAACAAAAATCCTTTATCCCTTTTGTATTTTCGTAACATTTTGTATTATATTCCTTTGTACGTATATATGAAACAATTTTTTGTATTGTTTTTAAATTTTATAAAAAGGATCAAGTGTGAGAAGATTTTTGTTCCTTGAATATGTAAAGCGGAACTGTTTTTCTTTTTTACATTTTCGTGGAGCAGGTAGTCCCGAAGACCATGGTAATTGTACGTTATATATAGCTATTGTTGTGCAGGACGGATGAAAACGGTGCGATGAATATGCAAATTCGTGAGAATTTTAACAAAAGGATACGTTATTTCAAGATACTATATGTGTATACTTAAGTTTATATTTAATATGAAGAAAGGGTGATGAAAAGGAATTGTCTTAAAGGGTTATACAATTGGGATTTATATATATGAATAATTGTATTTAAGACGACTATTTATATAATTTAACGCGGGGAACTACACGCGGAAATTATTAAGTAATGTTAGGTTTTAACCTCGGTGATAGACGAGCGAAGAAAAATATTGTCTTTTACTGTTATTTAGAAAGTGTATATGTACACAAAAGGGTTGAGGAAATGGCATGGGAACGAGATGGAAGCGGAACAAAATTATGTTTTTTTTGTCTCAATTGAAAGGTTGAAATATATGTAAGGCGCAAACAAGTTTGTGATCTTGGTGGGAACTGATAGAAATTTGAAAGACTATACTACATCGTAAATATATTTCTCACAATATTTCTAATATCAGTAATTCAATTAAACTGTTAAAGGCGCGCGTGCCACCTTGTTATCGTCAGACAATGAAACCACATAACACAAACAACCAAAATCAATAACAACAACATCTATAATACTAATCACCCCGACTAATTTGTAAATTTTATATACCTTTTTTGTTCGTGATACCAATCGATTGGATATATAATACAAAAAATCTATCAAACCCATCTCAAAAACCCATCTAATTTCTATTGTTAAATATACCTTTTACGAACAAAATTCCACATAATACCATTTCCATGTGTATATATGATTGATTATATGATCATAATATTGATTGTGTTAAATCACATATTAATAGAATTTTTAATAGAAATCAATAAAATAATAAAACGATTTTGTATTATTATTATCACACACACGACGTCCTTTTGAGCCCGGGAACATAACAAAAGCTGAACCAAATGAAAAAAAAAACGTAGAATCATATAAATTTCAGATTTACTAATTCAATTAAATTGAGGGTCTGATTTATTTCGAATTAATCTGTTGAAAGTTTATAGGTACGAGTATATAGAGTAGAGACATTAGAATTAGAAAAAAAATGTCAGGTAGATTTTTTTTTGTGATACATATTTTGTTAGTGAAGTTATATGAGATTATACAGTTGTCCTTTTTTATATTTTTTTGTTTTTATTAGGAAATCAGTATGTGAACCCAGAACGGAAAAAAAATGTCTAGGGGGTAACAAGGTTCAAGTGATGATACTCTATATAATGTTTTTAGGGTGACTTATGATGTTATTTTTTGTTGTTGTCAAATAGTTTTACCGGATGATTATAGCTTACTGACATATTATAACAACAAAAAAATCTATATTGTTAATATTATTGATGAGTTTGAAGTTATTCTAATTTTTTTTCCTAGTTTGGGATCTCTCTTGAAAATTATAATAATTTTCGCTCACTTGAACAAGTCAAATAAATATATACATTGTTGAAATTATGGGAGGTAGTTTCGTTTGCATATGATTAATTGGTTAAATTGAATTTTAAATTGAGAGGATTGGAACCAAATTGGGTGCATCAACATAGTGGATGCTCGACTCATCAAGTGAAAATTAAAATCGAACAACCGAAATCTGTCATCGGTCACTTTTTATGCCCTGAATTAAATGAGTCGGGCTTAGACGAAATATGCTTCAGAAATAGAGCCACAATTGTATCAACTTGTGAAAGAAACCGAGGAGAATATTTATGCCACAGGATTCGGCACATACTCGAAATTCCCAAGTTTAAACTTTATTTTAAAATAAATATACTTTAAATTTTGTAATTAGTTTGCGTTTTATAGAACAACGTACACCTCTTATTGAATATATTAAGTTGTCCGCGTTCTTTATGCTGGAAACATTAATTCATTAGTAATATGCCTTCATGTTAGTGGTATAGAAGTTACCAAAGTACTGGTCAAAAGAACTCATTGAAGTGCATTAAGTTTCAAGATTCGGATGATATACCCATCTTGTGTAAAACGGTAAACATCCGAGAGCCCGAGTTTGGTTGGTGAACGAATTAGTGTCTTTAGATAAAATATGATTTTTTTGAAAACATTTATAAAATTTGGAGGGAGAGCTTAACCCCGGCTTGTAGACACATATTTTAATCTTAATGAAACTGAGTGTTACATTCAACTGAGTGCCACAACTGAAACAATCTCAACTATACTCAATATAGTACACATACCTGAAAATCCTTTCTTTGATATAATTCTAACACTTTTATTGTTTAGACGACTTCAAAAGCTACATTTATGAATTTTAAGTATTCGAGAGCTTTAATGAATATTGGAGTGCACAATTTGACCGATATCTTAATAGACCAGCGCTATAGTTGCGAACAAAAAGTATATCATTGAAGTTAATGTTGCGATTACTACTTCTTAAGTTGCATTTACAAGAACTTTGTAATTGCGTTTTTTGTATATATGTTGCCGAATATTCTTATATACTGTATCAGTATTAGATATTTTCACATTTGTATCCTCTAGGCAGTTTGGTTTTATTCAAATGTTTATAATTTCGCCCAAAAACCAAAACATGTTATTGTGTATACGTTTCCGAGTGTCGAACCAATATGAACCCAAAAAATGAATTTAAGTCTGTTGGTAAGGACGAATCGACCCAACATAATTATCCATTGAAGGCCTAGTAATTTGGTTTACTCGCAGCTGCCGGGAACCTTACTATATAGAATCGTATTTCTTGGTATAAACTTTTTTTTTAAAATGGATTATCTAGGTTATAAGCCAAATCGCTTTTAACATTCGATGAATTTAGATCAATGTGTAAACGAACATTGTCATTTCTGTAATCATAGTATTGATTATTGATAAAAATTAAATCCTTGAATTTTGAGACTCTCGACCCCATTAACCACTTCAAACTTGTGTGTCGTTTACCAAAATCACAACGGTGATTATGGTAAACGGAAATCATTCTACACATATTGCCTAAATTTTTAATCATTGATCAGAACAAAAAAGTCAGCGGGACGCGTTTCGTAACAGAACCATGTGTTGCTCGGAAGTTTCAATGATAATCAGGCGATCATCCAGGTAAACAAATGTTTGAGCCTGCAGTTCGTGAGGTATCATGTGTGCTATATCGTTCAACACATCGTTATACATTCGCAGGCTAAATGGCATAACAATGAACTGATATAATGGTGTATACCGGCGACGGCAAAGTCGGCCATCTTATCTCTATTTTAAAAGGCGTCTTATAAATACAAACTATATATACAATGTGTTTTGTTGGCCCCTGTGGTCGGGGGGCACTCACATGTCTCGTAAATCTAAATTGCACGAACATGTTTCCTAAGAATACCACCACAGTATCCTTTGCTTGTCGTAGGAGGCGACTAAACGGTTGGATCGCTGGGCTGACGACCCGCATCCGTAAAAAAAAATCAACTGTTTATAAAATCAACAAAAAGAAAAATGGATACCGCCAAAACAACACCGGACCCCCGCTCAAGTACCCGGATACGAGATTTAGGATCGGCACGTGGAACGTGCAATCACTTAGAAAACCAGGAGCGTTGGAGGGTCTAATCACGTGCATGAAAGAGTATCGGCTGGAATTCGTTGCTCTTCAAGAAACTCGCTGGCCTCAAAGTGGAGACCATGTGTCCCAGGGCTATACGTTGTTCTACAGTGGAGATGACCTCGGAAATCTTGGAGCTGGATTTCTTCTTGGGCCGCAGGTAAAGAAGGCTGTTTTGGATTTTCAAGCAGTCAATAACCGATTGTGTATGCTTCGCCTGCGCATGAAGTTAGCCAACCTGTCGATAATTTGTGTACATGCGCCCACAGAAGTCAGCCAGCCCCAAGATAAAGACTCATTTTACAATGACTTGGACGATCTGATGGGATCTATACCCGAACACGATGTTAGAATGGTAATTGGGGACTTTAATGCTAGAGCTGGCAGAAATCAGGCCGACTTGTGTGAAAACATAGGTCCGTACTCCCGACACGAAACTGCGACCGATAATGGTGAGAGAATGATGTACTTTGCAATTGCTAATGATCTTAGAGTTGCAAGCACATTCTTCCCTCACAAACAGATACACCTAGAGACATGGACACATCCTCGCAAAACATCCCGGAGCCAAATTGACCACGTGTTAATTTCAAAAGGGCGAGCTCGGGTTGTGCAGGATGTGAGAACTTATCGGTCAGGAACCAAATACGTAGGCAGCGATCATCATTTGGTCGCTGCAAAGCTACGATGGAAGTTTTCGTACAAGTCTGGGAACACAGCGAACCGCATGGTACGTTTCGACTGTGAAGGTCTGGTAAATGAAGATCACAAGAAACGATATCAGGATCTTGTCAGCGACAACATTGAAGGAGCCAATTACCAGTCTGACTGCGTGAACTCTGTCTGGGAGGTACTGAAAACTTCGGTTGTCAGTGCTGCTCAACAGACTTTAGGTATAGTGAAAGTCAGACCCAAGAATGATTGGTTTGATGACGAGTGTCGTCTTGCAGTTGAGCAACAAAATATAGCCCATAGTGAAGTGCAACAACGTCTCACAATCGCGAGGAAAAACAAGGCTGCTCTTGCAAGAAGGGCAGCTAAGCGGATTTGTAGACGGAAGAAGCGAGAATGGTGGAAGGCCGAGGTTCTGAAAGTACAACAACTCAGCAATGAGCGTAGTTCACGTAATTTCTTTAAAGGAATTACTGGATTGCACCATACTTTCAGGCCTTCGTCAACCGCCATTCGGGACCGGGATGGAAACCTCTGTGTCAACATCGACGCAGTACTTGACGCATGGAGTGGACACTTTACTGAGCTGCTTGATGTTCATCATGCGTCACAAACTGTTGTTGAGCCACCTCTAAAACAGTCTGCGGAGATTTGCACTGAGGAGCCATCTCATGAGGAATTCACTAAGGCCATGCAGAGAATGAAACGAAACCGCTCACCTGGAGTGGACTGCATTAATTCGGAGCTCTTGATATTCGGAGGGGATACTTTGTGGAACTGTCTTTTCGACCTTATTCGATTAGTATGGCGAACCGAAGTTATGCCTGATGAATGGAAAGTGGCCGCGATATGCCCCATCTTCAAGAAGGGAGACCGCTTGAAGTGTGAGAATTATCGCGGTATAGCTCTCCTTTGCACAGCATACAAGTTACTGTCATACATTTTATTGGATAGAATCACTCCTCTGGCGGAGGGCTTGGTTGGTGACTATCAGGGAGGATTTCGTCCGAATCGATCAGTCACTGATCAGGTCTTTTCGCTGCGGATGATTCTATCTAAATATTATGAGACATCCATCTCCGTACATCAGGTTTTCCTGGATTTCCGGCAGGCCTACGACTCGATCAATCGAGAGAGTTTGTGGTCTGCCCTGGAATACCTAGGAATGCCAACAAAATTGGTACGACTGTGTAGGATGACAGTGACGCAGTCTCAATGCTGTGTTAAAGTTGAGAACAGGCTATCGACAATTTTTGCAGTTAACTCGGGTGTTCGGCAGGGAGATGCTCTGTCCCCGATACTCTTTAATCTCATGTTGGAGTACATCTTTCGTAAAACTGAAACACCTCAGCGCAACATCTTATATCGCCAGTCCAATCAAGTGCTTGCATATGCAGATGACATAGGCGTGATTGGACTGAATAGCAACGGAGTGAAAGAAATACTTGATCCGCTTGTAGAGTTTTCAGCTGCTGTTGGACTCCAGATCAATGAGTCCAAAACGAAATACCTGATCTCTGGTTTTAGAGACAATGGCACACCAGATTTTAGTAGTGGCCACCACACGTTTGAGGGAGTGAGGAGGTTCAAATATTTGGGCTCTCTTATCACTCACGATAACAGTGTGGGTGAGGATATTAAAGTGCGGCTGGCAGCTGGCAGTCGTTCTTTGTATCCTCTAAGGCCCCTGCTAAAATCTAAACACTTATCAAGTGCCCTGAAGCTGAAGCTTTACAAAGCGTTGATCAGGCCCGTTGTTATGTTTGGATGTGAAAGTTGGGCGCTGACGGATGAGTACGAGAGATGGCTCCTTACATTTGAGAGAAGAATCATGCGTGTGATTTACGGCCCTAAACGCGAAATAGATGGTACATACCGAGCTCTGTACAATTTCGAGATCAGAGATCTGATGAAGATCCCCGATGTTGTACATGAAGTTAGATCTCAGCGAGTACGCTGGCTCGGTCACGTTCTGCGTGCTGATCCGGAACGAATTGTGCAGCGATCTCTGAAAGGAGAGCCACCATATGGTAGGCGCAGAGGTCGTTGCAGGCGACGATGGCTCCACGATGTAGAGAACGACTTGGCCTCTTCTGATTGTCTAAGACAGTATGAAGACCAAGCTCAGGATCGAAACCGTTGGAGCCAGATTGTTGATTCAGTAAGGGGCCAGTAATGGCCTTTAACACTGTTATTATTATTATTTGTTGAGATGACCTAGGAAACCATTATCAATGATAATGTGATGAGGACGAGTATCCTCCACCGTCGTCTATATATCTGTTTTACACCTAACTCCAGAATAGCAGAATATAAAATTACAGTGCAAGTTTTTGTTCAACAAACGATATGGGTACGTTAATGTATCTCAAAATGATTACTATTTCTGTTGACAGTTTTGACCGATAATAGAAAATTTAAAAAATTTAACTTCATGTAACGATTAGTTGATGTATTTGCCACACTATCAAGCAAAACGCGACTTCTGCATATAGTTCCACCATCCTCACTATTGAAATTTAGGGAATCAGCTGTGTGCTTTTTAATTATTTTATGCATTTTCTGATATCGAATCCGTTTTAATATGTTGTTAGTTTGTACAGATTTTTAATCGAGAACTATATTTGTATTTGATTCATCCCAAGATGAGCTCCTCTGTGGAATTTGTCTGAGAGTAGTGGATAGGAGTGCATCCATTAGTAATGGATGCATTAAATGGTTTACGATTTAATTGTATAGATTAAAAAGGATCCTTTTTCATCAGTTTGAGAAACATATCTTCGGATAGAATTATCTTCATTACATATGTATGTAGGTAACTTCATGAACAATATAATAGGTAGTTTAACTGTATGTATATGAAAGGGTGTTTTTTTAGAGGTTCACAACTTTGAGTTGGCAACACTGCTTTATCTGACAACCCATTTCACAGCTTATGTTGATTTTTGTTTAGTTTGGTTAGACATTCCATTATAGATAGACTTACATAAGAGCAACGCTTGCAAATTTTTTGGTAAAATTGAACATTCAGCCTGCAAAGAAATAGCTACCATTTCGTGGTAAAAATCTAAAAGCTGTTCCTCAATCTAAATCAGATCGTTTGAATTGATTATTTAATTCTTCTTTGAAAGTATAAGATAGCTATTATTTTGATGACGATGATGAGCTTGATATTCCAGTATAAAATGGCACTTTTTAATGTAAACGCCGATTGGAAACCCGCACTAAACATAATTTTTTGGGGTTCATATAGGACTGAACATTGGTGTTTGATGGAGCGCGTGATGGAGTTATAGTCAACTGATCAAAATCCTCACTTCTTGCTCTTCTATATCCAACTGATCAATGGTTTTAAAGTTCTTCATTAAAATATTTTTACTCTTGCTATTATTCAGAGTTCTGTCAATAAACTTGATTAAATTTTATTTAATTTGGAAGCAAAAAAATTATTTAAAATATTTTGAAATTCGTTAAGGTGAGCCTATTAAAATGACATATCACAAGCCGTATAATCTCTAATTATTAATTAAGTAACTTAATTTTCTACGCCTGAACCTGTTAAGCCTATGTCAAAAGTCAATCGGCAAAATTGGAATACTGGTACCAAAGACAAATTATTTTTAGGATGGACAAGCCATAACTAAAATTCAATATTTGAATGATTTTATCGCAAAAATATACTAAAAGATACTAATCCCGATTCAACGAATTTTTTACTTGCACTTTATGCTCTTTTATCACTCAGGAAGCTTGAATTAAGCCACCATTCAATAGCATTATTTTTCACGGACGCTTTCTAATTCAATTAAAATATTCCAGGCAATTCTTCGTTTTCATATTATATCAAATCAAAAATACAAATTAGAAAATATTGGAATGTTCTGAAAAAGAAAAACAATTTTTAATTATTTTTTACGGTTGAATTTTAAAATCTAACAAGAATTCAAGTCATAAACCAACCCTAATTCTGAAATTCTTTCACTTAATTGATAATCGTTAAAATTTAATTTTGAATTATATAATATAATGTTTATATTTACACTGGCGGCTCGAAAAAATGCATCTTGAATTTTTTTTAGGTGAAGCGTTTTCTTTTTGGCCTCTGGTGTATTTTTAATTAATTTTCAAAAAAATAAAATCATCCGCATTTTAAATGTAATTATAAATTATTTTATTTTTTCAGCTATTTTTTAACGAAGCAATTTATTATCTCGCAATATCATTATTGTTGTTGTCATTTGAAATAAAATATAATATTTAAAAAAAAACAAACAATAATAATAATAAAATTGAAAGAAAGTTTTTTGAAATAATTTTAAATAAATAACGTCGTATAGTTACTCGTTGAAACAATGAAATTATTTTAAAAAGATGGAAAAACTTTTTCATTTGTACAATAATATTTTAAATGACAAAATTTTTATTTATTTCATGTTAATAAAAAACAACCAAATTAATTAGATTTATTTTAAATTATAAAAATTATTTTGCGCGATGAATATTAAATAAATAGAATTATTCAATTAAAATTTTCAATTACAACTTAGCAAAACAGTGTTAATATACATATGTATATAGCGCAACCAAATAATTACACTAAACAAAAAATTTTCATTGAAATTAGTTCACAACAAAAAGTTATGGTATGTACGTATATATCCCGGAAACCCCTTTTTCAATAAGCGAGGAGTGAAAAAAAAATTGATTTCCCCAGAATAAAACAACAACAAAAATTTAATAAGGAAACCGGTTTTTCATTTTGTGTCAGCAGAAAATAAAAATGTTTTCTCTATTCACTTCAATCAACCGATAAAATATTTTTAGCGTACCCGAAATAGGAAAAAAAATGATACATTTTTTTCTCATGCCCGACAAAAGGATATTTTTTAGACATGGAAACGAATCAATTGTTACAATTTTTTTCTTTTCATTTTTTAAATACGCGACTTTTTCCACTGTACATGTTAGAGGGGAGGCCGTTTTTTTTCTTCGGTAGTATTTCAAATAATAATAATAATAATACTATAAAGTTAATATTTATCACTGTTGCATTTTTATATTCTTGTTAGAACCATTTTTTTCTGTTCTATTATTATTATTTTTTTTTTGATTTAACAAAAAAAGGATACAATTTTTTTCTTATAGTTTTAAAAAGTATTCATAAAAAATAAAAATAAAAAAAAATTTGTGCCGAGCTCTAATTTGGAATCATGGCATGAAATATGAATATAATTCAATTTAAAGATAACAAAGCCGGAATAAAATATAGAAATGAATTCAACGAACATAGACAAAAAAAAAATTCTATTGTTTTTCTTATTATTATTGTTGTTGTTCTATAAACGTATATACATATTCTGAAAAAGTAGAGTGAAAATTGAAAAGTGATTTTTCAACAGATTAAATTAAATAAAAAATAACAACTGAACGTGCAAACATCTGGATTAATTTGTTTCCCTATGCGGGTAAACTATCTATAGTGTATCTGAGTCATTATTTTCCTTGCGGGAAATAACACTTTCTTATCAAGGTACTGCGAAAAAATACGTGAGTCTAAGTAAGCAACAGCTGAACATGTGCTCGTTTCACTAAAACTATATGTACATGGTGTAGAATAGACAAATAAAATAATGATGTTGACAATGGATACGATGTCAGCAAATAGTTTATAAGAGGCGTCTAATCTCGATATCAAAATAATTGATCATTTTCAGGAGCAAGCAAGAAACACTTTTTGTGTGTGTGCAACCAACATTTTGTTTTTGAGTGTTACATTGGCAATTATATAAAAGAGTTTTATCAAAATGGGCTGTTATAAAATTAACCAATGAATTTTTATTCTGTTATAGGTATCTGTTTTTGAAATTTAGCATGCAAGTGCGCCGTGAACGGATGGGCAAGAGTAACCTAGGTGTGCGGCGCGTCACGCTAAATGACGGCAGATGGGCCGGTTTAGGGTGTTACGCGACCCGTGCCAACAAACTACCCGGCTGGGGGCCCATTTAACAAAGACCAGTCGCAAACGGAGCCCTCTGGATACCTGGCGACCTCCAGTTGTAAGTAGTTTTACCTGCGAATACAGATCTCTGTGCAGGTGGGTCGATATTTCTCCGATACTCGTTGGACCACATTGTCTAAACTAAAAAAAAATATAATAAAACCGAGAACGGTACTCTCCACAAAATCAGAGGGGGGTGACTCCAGGGCACCAAAGCCAGGGACAAGCGGAACCCAAGAAAAATCAGTAGGATCGACAGCTCGGAGAGGGATCATGTGTCGAAAAGACAGCGGTCCCAGGATGATCTGGAAGCGGTCGCCACCCAACGGGCCAAACTAGAGGATAAGTAGATTCACAAGGTACATAATAAAGATAAGTCCTTCTGCGATATCGTGAAGGAGCGTGTGTTGGTACTAGCCGTCATTGACAGGTGTCATGAAGATGGGAGCATCACTGGGGGAAATGGGGATCGCGCCAAGGGAGGCTCTAGATTATCCACTATGGTGATCAACAAAGAGTCCCTTGCTCCTCTTGCCGTGACTAAGGAAGTAATAGACTTTGGGTTCGGGTCAATTACTCTCAGAGTTTATAAGAAAGACGAGGTTGAGACGCTCACAGGGGAACCTGGAGAAGACGCCAAACAGTCCAGGAGGCAGCTGCACCAGGAGGAGAGACAACCCAACCAATGGTGGATCTCCGAGGTGGCTGCACTAAGAGAGGAGATGGGCAGTCGCCTTTCCCTTGTGTCGGGCGAGGATTACCTGTCAGACGCGTGGGCGAAGGGGGCTGCCAGCATGTTGGAACCGAGTACCAGTGGAAGCGATACGGAAGACACCGGCGAATCCAGTAGAACCAAAAGGCATTAGCGTCAAATGATAATATGCTAATATCATACAAATCAGCCTGCACCATACAAAATCGGCGTCGGCCGCTTTCCTCAGACTGACTGGATCAGGAGAGGACGTGGTCCTTATTCAAGAACCTTGGATAAACAGTAACAGGATCCATGATCTTAGAAAGAAGGGGTACAACCATATATACTCAGGTAATTCAGGGAAAATCAGCAAAATAATTTAAATATGTTTTGACTCTCTCAATAGAGCAATGGTGACATAACTCCGGTTCGCAATTTATGTGGACAGTCAGGCGGCAATCAAGTTTCTGAAATCAGTTCTCTGATATCAAGGGTGGCGTTGGGTTGCCACTTGTCTCTAAATGAGATGAATGAGCATTTCAACATCCGGATAGTCTGGGTCCATGAACACTCAGACGTCATGGGGAACTGCAGGGCTGTCGAACTAGCTCTCCAACTGCTACCGGAAATGGCAAATTTGGAAAGGCCTATTAAGGCGCTCAAAAAACAGGCAGTAGCAAGACTAGCCTGGCCAAAGCTGGACCTGAACGCTCATAGACAAAATCTCCTTACGGAGACGTGAATTAAAAACGATCGAGCGATACTAACAAGACAACGCCTGCTTAGAGAACATGCGAGGAGGCTAGGTCTAGAAGCAAATGATTTCTGCGGAAGCTGTATGGCCGAGGAGCAGGAAGAGACGGTAGTTCACTTCCTATGCTCATGTCCGGCCTTAGCACACAGAAGGCATAAATTTATGAGTAGGTTCTCAATTGTCAGCATCTCTCATCTCGAAAACTGCAAAGTGCGAAATATATCAATCTACATAAGTAGCTCTAACTGGTTCAAATAAGGGTAATATTGAAGGAAAATCCTGTGGTATCCCATTGGACCATCACCGGTCTAAGTGTGCCGTGAGTAACCTAACCTAACCTTGATTGTGAAATGAAAACCTTTTCACGAATAATTACTTCTTTTATAAAAATTGAGTTGTTTGATATCTCACCATTTCTCACTATACTGTTGTTTCAGTAAAGCGTAGATGTCGTAAACTTTTGAAATTTTTTATTAAGTTGCCTAAACTAACATTACATGGATTTATTGATGATATTTTGCTGGAATTTTTTATTACTGATTTTTGAATATTTATGTTTGCCATGTAGTGTGGTTCTCCTCTGATCAGAATAGTACCAACTTTATACGAACTTTTAGTTAGATCACCCTTTTGGCAACATTAAATTTAAAGTTGGTAATAACCAAGCATAAACGTAAGCGTCGTCCGTAGTAAACCGGCTTTTTCATGTCCCCTGCTAGATGGTAAAATTATATGCACATCTTTGTAACGGCTACGGATCCGAGTTTTAATTGCCCATCTACACATTGTATAGGTCCATGCCAGCTTGTACTGACATGAACAAAAGTTCGGCCCATGAATTCTGCACTCCAACCCATGAATTCTGCACTTCGTCATAATCGTCGAATGTATAACTTATTTTTGAAAAAAAAATGAGATATCGGTTTTTGCATTTAAACCCCGAACTTTTGTAGACCCTAAACAACATTTTAAATAACATTAACTCAGATTGTCAATGAATTGGATCTAAATTGAATTTAAACCAAAATTTGAACTTTAAAAATTAGTGAACGTACTTAATATAATGAGATATCGTTTAAGGCTTTCTTCCATTGATTTATTTTTTGACCTTAAAAAATCAGCAATGGACTCAGAACCGGTATCCAAATGTTAATATTTTGATGGGCACTAAAGTGTAAAACAATAAAAAAATAATTGTCGACATCAACAGTCGGTGTAGACCGTCTCAAACAAGTCGAAAAGTTTTTTGAAAATGCAAAAACAATTACATACGTGCTTATTTATTTGTAAGAATATCTTTAAATTAATACAATTTTAATCAACTGATCTATGATAATTTTAAATTAAAACCGGAAACAATATTATAAAATGAAAATTAAAGTTTGATTAGGCGTTTGATAAAAATTAGGGCGTTTTTTTAAATTTCATTACAGACATATGGAAATGTAATTATAAATTAAATAACAAACAAAATATTAATCATTTTGGTTGGTACGTGATTTGATGATTACAAAACAAAAATAACGCTCTAATTTTTTTCCAACACACTTAAGGCTCTACTTTAACCTAGAACAAAAATCAAAATTGATGTCGATATTTAAATGCCAAAAACATGCGTCTAAAACAAAAATTTGAAATAGTGTAAATCTCTGCTATGGAAAATTATAAAATATTCCACGAAAAAATTGTTTTTTTGCCACTTATGACATCTAATTAAAAAGGGATGAACTAAAAAATACACGATATTTAGTTGATTCCTAAACCATTTTTACATCGAAGATACATTTTTGTCAATAAATTGATTTGTCACCTTATCGATATAAAATAGTTTTCAATTAAATTTTCAATTTTCTCGCTTATTAGAACGATTTTTTATAAAAACGTGTGTTAATCGCTAGATAATATCTTCCTGAACGTACCCATATGTAAAACTTTTACAAATTAGTGGAAAAATATTGATAAATTTGGTTTGTGAGTGAATGGTTTTTGTCAAAAATTCATCAACTTTGAAACGCAATTACGAGAAAACTATAGCGAATTTAAAAAAAAGCGTGTGTGACTCGCTCGCAAATATATTTAGCTTTGCTATAAAAAAACAAATTAAGTCAATGCCTAAGTTTATGTGGCCATAAAACGATTTGTAAGATACACATGTTTTCGCAAATTGAGTAAAGTAGAGCCTTAAGGTCTTCTTGTCAAAATGAAGACGAACTTGATTAGTTTTAAAACCTTTTATTGTAATCCGAAAATATTTAAAATTACATATTTTTAATTATATTTTATTCAAATTAATTTTAATTTAGGTAAACTTAAGTATTACTTTTATTGTCACTCAAACTCAACGATACAAAATACAGCTTAACAAAAAGTAACAGAAACTCTTAATGTTGAATAGAGCGCATTTTTTCAAATAAAATAAAGTAGAATAGTTTTTATTCAACCAACCACACAGTTACCGAGCAAATAGCGCAGTGATTAAAGCTGCGACGTTTGGATCGGGAGGTACCGGGTTCGAATCTCAACAGAGGCAAGATGCAAAAGGGATTTTTCATCTCCCGATTACTAAATAAAGTTTCTTTATGACTATTTAAAAAATACGTAATTTATTTCCATGTTACATGTCTCATATACTGGGGAAACACAGAATATCTTTTATATATACTCTACTGTTAAATCCACTTTGCGAACATTTACGCAAAATATTCAGCGCGCTTTTTTCAGTTATGTTTTACAAAATGATTTTAATATTTTCGTAAAAAAACTAGTTTTTTAATATTCATCGTTTGTCAGGTGTCGCTTTGATGAACAAATACATCTAGATTGTATTTTGCGGAGTGCGTTAAATATTTACAAAAAGTGATGGTTTGGTCCGTCATAAATGCGATAGGCAGGGAGCGACTCTACGTCGTCGATGGTATGATACTAACAAATGTACATATATTTTATTTTAGGTTTTTTTTATAGTTATTAAGAACACTGAATTATTAAAATAGCAAATAAAAACTTTAAAAAGAAAAAATAGCTTGTATTTTATCTCTAGTTAACAATTTCGCCAAAATTCAGTTTGTCTCTAATAAATGGCAAGCCACTGTATACATACAGTTTGTTTTAAACAAAGGAGGCTAAACGTTATTCGATTTAAACATTATTGAAACCCCCATTTTTTATGTCAGTAAACTAATAAACAAAAGATCTTTGATTTTTTATAGTTTTAACATAGCAGTCATAGAACAAGCAACCTTTGATAAAAATTAGAAACAAAATTTGTGTCATTTCATAATGGTGAGTCTAGTTTGAAATTATTTCTAACGTAGAAAAAGTGGATCTGCGATTCGATGGTGAGACGCAGGAAGTGACAAATATAATATGAAAAATAATGTTATAATTACAGTGTAATTTAAAGGCAACGTTCTTTTTTAAGTCAAATTCAAATTGCACGAGGTTTAAAAATCTAAACAACCAGTGTGTTGCTTGTACTTATTCGGCGTAAATTTTATGCTTATAATACACTTAAAAAACGCATAATCTGTATTTTTGAAATTACAAGTAGCTTAATAATTGTTTCTATAATTATCATGATAAAATCTATATAGTATCTAGTTCTCACTGAAATACACATGCATTAAAAAAAATACTACCATTTGTTTTGTTTAATTCGAGTTAAGCAGAAATTTGAGCACTTTGGCTGTTCAGTCGAAAAGTTTATTTGCAATGAATTGTTATTTAAATTATACAATTAAGTGTAAATGTAAGGTTTTTCATTAAAATCAAATAAAAATGAATAACTTGTCGGCCGGAAGAAATCATTTGAGTGTTGAGGATTGCGTGAGGGCCATTACATTAGTTGAAGAAGGAAGAACTCAGTCTTAGGTTGCACAACTGTTAAGAGTGGACCAATCCACAATATCAACAGTGATTAAACGATTCCAGGAGAATGGACAGTATCATCGTCGTGCTGGTAGTGGGAGAAATCGATGTACAACACTCGCTGAGGATAGGTATATTAAATTAATTTGTTTGAGAAAACGGTTCGTAACTGGACGTAGCATCAAATCAGACCTAATCGGATCCCGAGATACACCCATTAGTGAAAGGACAGTGCGTCGACGAATCAAGGAATCCAATTTGACTGCAAGAAAGCCAGCCTTATGTCCAGAGTTGTCTACTGTTCTCCGACGAGTCTAGATTTTGCCTTGGATCATCAGACCGTTGGTAAAGAGTTTATCATCGGCCATGTAAGCGTTTTGCACCGGCATGCATTATTTCTAAACGTGCGTTCGGCGGAGGTTCTATTATAGTTTGGGGTAGAATATCACTTACTGCAAGAACAGAGTTGGTACCGATTTCTACCGGTACCATGACTGCAATTAGATACATCGACGAGTGTTTGGAACCTCATGTGATGCCATTTGCACCATTTATCGGAGATGAATTCATGTTTATGCATGATAATGCTCGTCCACACGTCGCAAATGTAGTAAAGGAATACCTTGAGGCTGTGGATGTTCCAGTAATGCGTTGGCCCGCTTGCAGCCCATACCTTAATCCTATCGAGCATATGTGGGACATAATCGGGAGACGAATTTATGAAGTTAATGTCTCATTTTCTTCGCCACAAGAACTGATCAACGCCGTTATTCAAGCTTGGGAACAAATTCCTCAAGATACTGTGGCCAATTTGATAAATTCAATGCCAGAGAGGGTAAAATGTGTTATAAATGCAAGAGGAGGTGAGGTAGCACACGTTACTAATTTTTAGGATTAATCAATAATTTAAAAGATAACGTTTAGTACTCATTCAAATGATTTTGAAATACGAGTCAAATTTAGCTGATTTTCTTTACTTTAACGGTTTTGTTAAATTTGTCCAATAATTCACAAAATATTGAAATAAATTAAGCTTAGAACTAAAGTAAAATCATGCGACAAACTGAACAATTTTGTTCTCTGGCATATTTGTTGGTCCGGCGATTCAACTGGTATATTTGGACATCTTCTAGAAATACTCTGGGCATACGCATTCCTCACTTAAACTTATGACATTTTCGATTAAAAATCAGGCCTAAAAAAGGAGAATTTCTATACGTTTTGTATGTTTCGGATAAAATTATATTTTTTATGTTTGTTGACCCTTGTTTAACCTCAGTTGTCATATTTCATTTGTTGGCTACATATTGAATGTCTTTCATACACTAAAACAATGAAAACAATGAATTATTTTACACAATACTCTACAGCCGAACATATTGTATGCATACATGGCTAAACTGTGTATGTACATATATATGTATGTAAATAAAATTTATAATTACAGGTATATAGTTCCTTAACGTGTACTTAATTACAGCCAATCTGTATTATGATTATGACATGCTCTTTAAAGTGGGATGTGTGTGAAAATTTTACGAATTGTCCGACGTATTATATACTATAGTATTCTAAGTTTCTTGATTTTTAATTTTATTTGTAATGCACTATAATCGATTAAATTGCGCTTAGTTAGATAGATATACAGATATCAAAATGTCGGTTCAATCGACTTAATGAATAATTATTACAATTACAATAGCTGTTATATTATTTATATGTATGTATATGAAAATTACTTCCTGTGTAACAAACTAATTTACTCAACCGATTTCTTTATTAGACACTGCACGCTTCTGTATATACGAATGAAAATGTATATATATAAATATAGACATTTTAATTATTAATTTTGTTCAATTATTAAATCAATAAAAGCGTAATTAAATAATAATATAGCAACAACAATAACAACAAATACTATGATTGTCATAAAAGTTAATTAAATTATTAACAATATGATATCTCACATACAGGCGCGATAGCCTTTACTATTTTTTAACATGTTATTTTGGTGTATACACACTATATCATAGAGAACATAATATGCAGATTGTTGTCAGTTTTCATCTGCTCTTCATATATGTGCAAAAAATATAAATTTGTCGTGATTATTATATTAAACCAATCATGTATCGTGCATAAATGTATGTATATAGTACCAGCAACCGGTATCAATTATATGTACATATATACGTGGCGAAAAAAATTCAATTATTATTTTTAACAATAAATAAAATTTAATATGTATATTTACATTCGATTGAACGATTCTGATATTAACTATATATGTATACAGTGGATTAATTTAATATGATGAAAGTTGGCTCTCCACACGCGCCGTGACAAACATATACACACATATAATAATTAATTGCACGTAAATATTAATTAATACAATCCGGAAAATTGCTATTCATATATACATAGCTCGTGACAAGATCATTGATTTAATATAATTGGTTATTAATTAATTAATTATTTATTAAACATATTTCTTTCATATTTTTTAATTATATATTTCAAAGCACCTGCAAATAGTTCTTTTGTTTTGTATCGTACTACGGTCTACAGGTACAAAATGGAAACTATATTTTGTAATAAATAAAATAATTAACATAATTTATTGTAAATATCAGACAAAGTTGAAATAATTAGTGGATATTCTGTAATTCGATTCCACTGGAAAAAAAAATTAAATTGGAGAATTTGATATTGCTCTATAGCGTATATCGTTGAATAAATTACAACGCGTTGGAATTTTAACTCCGAATTTAATTTGATATTTCGCGTGAAGTTTGTCCTAAAATTACAAAAACAACATTTAGGACAAACTTCTCACGTCTGGCCAAAATCGTTAAATTTTTTCTATCCCTAGCTAAATTTGAGCATATTTGTAATATATAAAATTCGGATAAACCGATCAGGTTTATAAAGCAAACGTATTAGCAAACGTAGCGATATTACCACATTCTAGACAAATATTTTAAAACAAATAATAGTTTCACAAAATAGTTTCACAGAGCAAAGATGGTCATGCCCATAATAATAATAATAATAACAGTGTTAAAGGCCATTACTGGCCCCTTACTGAATCAACAATCTGGCTCCAACGGTTTCGATCCTGAGCTTGGTCTTCATACTGTCTTAGACAATCTGAAGAGGCCAAGTCGTTCTCTACATCGTAAAGCCATCGTCGCCTGCAACGACCTCTGCGCCTACCATATGGTGGCTCTCCTTTCAGAGATCGCTGCACAATTCGTTCCGGATCAGCACGCAGAACGTGACCGAGCCAGCGTACTCGCTGAGATCTAACTTCATGTACAATATCGGGGATCTTCATCAGATCTCTGATCTCGAAATTGTACAGAGCTCGGTATGTACCATCTATTTCGCGTTTAGGGCCGTAAATCACACGCATGATTCTTCTCTCAAATGTAAGGAGCCATCTCTCGTACTCATCCGTCAGCGCCCAACTTTCACATCCAAACATAACAACGGGCCTGATCAACGCTTTGTAAAGCTTCAGCTTCACGGCACTTGATAAGTGTTTAGATTTTAGCAGTGGCCTTAGAGGATATAAAGAACGACTGCCAGCTGCCAGCCGCACTTTAATATCCTCACCCACACTGCTATCGTGCGTGATAAGAGAGCCCAAATATTTGAACCTCCTCACTCCCTCAAACGTGTGGTGGCCACTACTAAAATCTGGTGTGCCATTGTCTCTAAAACCAGAGATCAGGTATTTCGTTTTGGACTCATTGATCTGGAGTCCAACAGAAGCTGAAAACTCTACAAGCGGATCAAGTATTTCTTTCACTCCGTTGCTATTCAGTCCAATCACGCATATGTCATCTGCATATGCAAGCACTTGATTGGACTGGCGATATAAGATGTTGCGCTGAGGTGTTTCAGTTTTACGAAAGATGTACTCCAACATGAGATTAAAGAGTATCGGGGACAGAGCATCTCCCTGCCGAACACCCGAGTTAACTGCAAAAATTGTCGATAGCCTATTCTCAACTTTAACACAGCATTGAGACGGCGTCACTGTCATCCTACACAGTCGTACCAATTTTGTTGGCATTCCTAGGTATTCCAGGGCAGACCACAAACTCTCTCGATTGATCGAGTCGTAGGCCTGCCGGAAATCCAGGAAAACCTGATGTACGGAGATGGATGTCTCATAATATTTAGATAGAATCATCCGCAGCGAAAAGACCTGATCAGTGACTGATCGATTCGGACGAAATCCTCCCTGATAGTCACCAACCAAGCCCTCCGCCAGAGGAGTGATTCTATCCAATAAAATGTATGACAGTAACTTGTATGCTGTGCAAAGGAGAGCTATACCGCGATAATTCTCACACTTCAAGCGGTCTCCCTTCTTGAAGATGGGGCATATCGCGGCCACTTTCCATTCATCAGGCATAACTTCGGTTCGCCATACTAATCGAATAAGGTCGAAAAGACAGTTCCACAAAGTCATGCCATACAAAATATAAATTTCTTATAGGCAGTTTTACATATAAAAAAATTGTGGCCACCTTTTGCTCGTTTAGATTACTATCGTCATTGGCGGCAATTTAAAGGCGAATAAAAAATATTCTAAATACAATAATATTCAACCGCAATGCCTATCACAATAATTGTAAGCTACGTGATTAGTAAAAACATTCATAAATTAAGAAGCTATAAGTGACAAAAAATTCTCCCGCTCAACGGTTTTTTTTAGCAGCTTAGAGCTACATTTAACTAAGAAATTTAAAAGTATTCTTAGACTTATAGGACAGAGGTGTTTTACCACCTTGTATGTTAGTATACAAAATTGAGATTTGTAAGAGACATGGGGCAGTGGTGTTTTACTAAATGGATGTTAGTACAAAATTTATATTTTATAAATAACGACAAAATGCATCTGGGTTGTTGAGCGATATTTCTAACTAAAAAATTTTAATGGTAAATAGCAGGAGAATTTTTTTGAATTTCAATTTGGTATTAGAAGGCAAGGTGGTAAAACACCCCTGTCCTAAGTCACTTAACTTTTAGATGTTGAATATTTATCATCAAAAATTTCAATTGCTTGCTTGGAAAATCAAAATATGAATCCAATTTAAAATAAGCAGCCTTGAGATTGTCGATGCCAATTGTAGTGAATTTTTCATCGATGCCCACAACAACGAATTTGCGCAATTTGCGGATTATTGGATATGGTCCATAATACGGTGTACCCAAAGAATACATGTGAGCAATTACCCAGATATGTATTCTGGTTTGTCGAATTACTTGGTTCTGTAGAAACTGATTTCTAATTTTGATCCGTGATGAAGAATTCACGATGATTTAGCCATCCAATAGTTTTGCTTGACTAAGGTTCAAATACCAAATAATAGATTAGTATTCCAATGGGATGTGAATCAAAGAGTTTCGTGAACTCAGTGAACATTGTTGATTCGAATTGTGTTGCTTGGTCTGTCGTTATATAGAGTGGGACTTTAAATTTACAGTTATACTCAGTGTAAGTTATTTCTCGCATTGGGTAAACTGTCTGACCAAAGAGCAAATCAATAGACTATCGTTAGAATGTAATGAGAGCATTCGATCGGGCCAATAGATCAACTTAATTCATGTGAAAGTGTTCAAAGCAGCCATTTGAAAGCAGAAATTTACAAAGTTGAGATTTTGTGTGGCCGTGAACTGTTCACGTTTGACAGTACATACAAGATTTCGCCCAGTCTGTTTGTACGAATATTCATTCTTGGTCAGAATTATTTTGAATCCGGGGTGTGATAGATCATGTAGACTGTCAACAATTGTTCGTTGTAGACCGTTAGGAACGAAGGGTTGATTCTTAAATGGTCTCACACCAAATTTGCTGCGGTTATCTGGCTTATTGCAGTTCAACTCAGGATTCCAAACAGAAATCATCTTCTGCAGTTCGTGGTATGGCGTAATAGCTCCAATTGCTATACGTTAATAGTGCGTACTAATGTTGAGCCAAGTGTCATTCAACTCATGTGCCAAAAGAGTGGCAGTGGCAAGAAAAAGAAGCTTGATTTCATTGAAAGGTAAATGGTATTCATTAGGCCAACAGAAGCTTTTTGTAATAGTCTTACTTAAGTAGTACGGCCAAATGCCGTGATTAATATATGCGATATGTTCGGTTAAACTTGATATAAAGTGGGGGTAATAGATTCACTATACCAATACCGATTTATTTGGCTACCACCTTTCGAAATTGTGTGGCTCAATAAGTTGAAAGATTTCATACGTTTAAATAATAAATAGTGACTCGAGATGTGCTCTATATTCCATCTCAGTGTGACTCGCAATGAGGATATATTCGATATAGGAAAAGGAGTTCAGCCCTTTTAAACATTTCGTTAAAGAATCGCAGTAGTAACTGGACTGAGTTGCGAGGACCACCATTCAAATGAACTCGAACAGACCGAAGGGAGTTGTTATTGCTGTTTTATTTATATCCATGGAGCGATGGAAACTTGATGATATAGGCCCGGACAAAGGGTATTTTCGTGAAAATCGTCAGGCCGGCGAGTTTCGAATGAAAACTTTGAATGTATTTGGAATGAGACGTATCTAGGCGGGATTGTGGCAGTGTTCCGCAGTCGATAGTCTACAGAAGGGTGCCATAGTCCTTGTCTTTCTTTATTTGTGGTAGTGAGCAGACTAGTGATGACGAGGTACGACAGATTCTGATATACATAGTAGCGTCAAGAGGTCGCAGTTTTTCTATACCTTGTATAATGATGTAGTGAACTAACGACGGCGAGATAAGCCAATCTCACTGTTTGCCATAGAAGCAGCGCATAAATTACTTGTTTTCCAAAGACTTATGCAAATTTGAAATAGCTTCACCATCGGTGGCTACTGGGTCGGAAGTTGCACGACGTAGTACAGTTGCATATGCAGTTGAGCTGAGTCAAGGGTTGTTGTAACATAACATGGTCCGAGAAGATAATCTCGTCGATGAGTGAATCGGTTTTGAAAATTGGCTTTGTATAGATAATCTTCCATGATATCCAACGCCCATTTTGGAAAGTGTTTGATGATCTTTTTGGTTGCATTGGACAGTTGCATCAATCTCTCGAAAATTAAGCGGCGGAAATAATATATTTTTGCTATATGCGACCGATGTTTAAGGTTTAGGTATATAGTTCACCTCAATCCAGCTATTTAATTTTGGATTCTTTATTCTCCAACTCGATTTGATTTGGTTCTATAAGACCCTTGATGGGTTCAGCTGAAACCGTTTTGATGACGTTATGTGTTAGTTGACAAGAAGTCAATAATGATTGATCTATATAGTAGTTCTTCTAAATAAATTTATGGTATTTTTATAAGAACTATTAACGGTTCGTACACGTGTCAGTTTTATCAAAGGGACGACATTTTTAGCTGTCTTGCCGTTCCTTTCAACAAACTAATCGGGTCTTGGATAGTATGAATTTGAGATTAATTGTTCGGAATTTCGGATTTATGTAGACCCCCATCCCTTATGGCTTCCGGGTTGCCATGTGTAAAGACATTACAGCTGTATTGGCGCCAGTGCGTGGACTTTATGTAATCATTAAACACGATTTGTAGAATTATTTTTTTATTCAGTAGAATTATTTTTTTATTTTGCCGAGCTTTGACCAAAAAACTAGTAACTCTGGTGTGTATTTTGTGAACTTTCTTGATTATTTTATTCGGACAAACTGTTCTGCAACTGGAACTAAAATTTTGATAGATTTGGAAAATAGTACGTTTTCTTTTGTTCTGGAAGTTGACCTAATTTATGGTAGATTATTTTAATGCCCGGTTTTTTCTCCAGATGCTAAATTAATGAATTACACTACTCGTAATGCTTTCTTTATCTGAAAACTTTTATAAAATTAAAAAATATTGAAAACATTATCGTAATTTTATTCTATTCACTCTTATCGATTATATTCAACTATCTAAACTACTCTAATGATTAAAATTAATTCAGAATCAAATTTGCTGAAAAATTATAGCGATATAGAATTCATTTACAAGTATTATCGTTAATTAATTTTATCAAAAAAATTTATTTGAAGAACAAGTGATTTTACAACATAGAATTTAGTTTTAAATCCATTTTTAATATCAATACAAATTCATAATGCATAATATTTTTGTGTAATAGGTACATGTCGTCTTTTATTAAAAAATTACGGGTACAATTTAATTTCTTTATTGAATTGAGTGTAGCTCATTTCACCATAAACTAATAATTGCATATAATTTAAAAATAAAAAAAAAACTGATGGTAAAATAAACAAACTGTATAGTGCTCGCTGCACAGACAATAGTCCATACTCGTATATACAAACAATGCTGATATAAAAAATGAATATTATCATTATCATTATGATTAAAATTATTATTATATGAAACAATTTTTTTTTATTATAACTATATTTCGTTGTTATAATTACTATTATCATCATTCCGGTATGTATGCTGTATATTATAGCGAATACAAAAAATTCCGACTCAAAAAAATTCAGTTGATACAATACACTATGTTTCATAGGTACAGTATATTGCGCGATGGTTGTTTTCAGAATATCAGTAGCACAAACAACAATTCACTATGGCACAACAACACCAAAAAACATAATTAAAATATATATGTATAAAGTATCTGAAAAAACTAGCAACATAAAAAATTAAAACATAGAATATCTGTTATATGAGTTTTTATGTTGTTTTGTTATATATCAAAAACAAACAAAATATTATTGAAACGTACGGCATACAAAAAAAAATTATAAAAAATTTATGAAAAATCCGCGCATTGTCTGTGTCTATGTATATATATATACTCGTATATATGTATATACAATAATATGTTATTCAACAACCCGCGCCTTTCCATACGAATTGAACTTAATGCATATTTTATTATAACGAGGTTGATAACGAGAATGGCTTTAAACTTTATGTTTAGTATTGTCGTTACATCAAAATGCAATAACTTTCGTTACAATTTTCAATTTTATCGACCAGTTTGAAAATTCATGTATAAACATCAAATACAGGTCAACACTAGACTGTATTATCGCCTTAGAAGAAGGCATATAGAATTTAAAAAAAAAAATTATAATATTTCAGTATCAAATTTTATCCGGCCTTTCCACACACTCACATAGTAAAATACACGAAAATTTGTATTGCATCAGTGCTAGACAATTTTTTGTGTGTTTTACTATGTGAGTGCTTGACAAGGTCGTGTAAAATTAGGTATCAAAATTTTGTTGTTTTATATAATTTCATTTCCTATAATTTACAAATAATAATAAACATGAATATTAATCGTAGCGAAACCCCAAAATTAGTTACGTTTAATATTTACCATTTAAATGGAGTTCGAATTGGAATTTTGGGATTCCAAAATCTGAGCCCCTAACTACTGACTTCGATGGACTTGAACAAACATGCACGGCAGATGAACTGTGAAAGTAGACACTACATTGAGAGCAATAGTACGAATTCAAAAAAATGAGCACAAAATCAATTCTTGTTCCATTAAACAAATCTATGCCCCTGTGCGTTCTTTCCTCAATTATAAGTTGACTTCGTGAGAAGACCTCTAACAACAGTAATTATAAAAGATTTCAGCTATACATAGTATATATAAGCTGATTTCCACATTTTTCGTTTTGGCTTATTCTTAAGGTAGCTTAAGGTTTAAAGGGAATAATATGTCCATCCACACAATTTCCTATTTAAGGTGAAGATAACGAGACCCGATTTTGTGTATCAGCGGATTAAAATACTGCTCACCATTGGTAGGTGTGGTCATTTTAACTCCTTTACGTATAGTGTAAGTTGGTCCTGAGCTAGAAGAAAAATAGGGCCGCAATATATACATATGTATATTCTAAAAGTTGAGGCAGTTCATTTCGATTTCGGGATAGGATTAAGGCTAAAGATTTCATCAGCACACTTATGAAAGTACATAGCACATAGTACAAAGAAATAAATATATCAGCAATATACTGTCCACCACGACATAATTTAGAAAGAGACGATTATGAAGAACTTTTTAACAGAATGGGAGGTTATTTTATCATTGGTGGCGACTTCAATGCGAAAAACGGGGCTCCAGAGTTACTACACCAAAAGAATAACTATATTCGTTTGGAAAATAATGAAGAGCTTACATCGAACCACTCTCCTGTTATTATGCCGGTCAGTGAAACAATAATTGAATAAGAAATCACAGCGAGACTGTCCAATTAGAATACCAATTGGAAAAAATTTCGAGAATTAGAACAAAACATCAATCTTCAAGAACCAATAAGGAACATTATACAGGTCGAAGAGAAAGTAGAAAGGCTAATAGAAAACATACAACAAGCTGCGTGGCAAAGTACATCTTTCAAATACGCAAATAACAACTGTAAAAACTATCCACTTGAAGTAAGAGAGACCTCATAACCGGATAAATCATTAAAGAATTACCATATAAAGCGATACGTAAACTTCTCCATATAATCAACGATGTGTTTAGACTAAGATACGTTCCAAGGCAATGGAAGGTGGCAGAAGTAATCATGATCTTAAACCCTAACAAGCAATGTAACGATAAAAAGTCCTTCAGACCGATATCCATACTCCCAACCATAGCCAAGATTTTTGAGAAATTGCTCCTGAAGAGAATGAAACCCATAATGGTTGACAGAAATCTCATTCCTCGCCACCAGTTTGGATTCAGAGAAAACCAGTCGACTATAGAACAAGTCCATAGAATCACAGATATAATAGAGCGAACACTAGCAACTAAAAAAATATGTTTCAGCGTTTTCCTGGATGTAGCGCAAGCATTTGAGCGAGTTTGGCAAAGAGGATTGGAGTTCAAGCTCAAGCGAGACCTTCCCAAACAATACTATGAAACTCTGAAATCATACATAACCGATAGACACTTCCGTGTAAAAAATGAAGACGAATACTCGGACCTAAAATATTTCAGCTGGAGTACCGCACAAGGTAGCGTTTTGGGCCCTGTCTGGTACCTCCTGTATACTTGGGATATACCACCAATGGAAGAAGCAACTATAGCAACATATATACTGATGATACTGCGATCTTAGCAGTTGGGAACAATGTAGAAGAAGCTACTGGGTAACTAAAACTGAACAAAACTAAATCTGTGCCTGTGAACTTTACTAATAAAAATATTTCTAATAGAATCCCAATCATAATCAACTCTAAACAAGTTGCCTATGCAGATACGGCGAAATATTTAGGGATGACGCTGGATGCCAAATTGAGGTGGAAAGAACATGTCAAAAAGAAAAAGAAAGAGCTGAACATGAAGTATAGGAAGATGTATTGGCTCTTAGGTAGACATTCGTAACTATCTATACACAATAAATAGCTTTTATACCGGCAAATACTGAAACCGGTAAGTACTTCGGAATACTGTAAATGCTCCATGGTACATGAGAAATGAAGACCTCCACCGAGATTTAAAGATGGAATATATCGATAATGTTATTACGTATCATGCTCTCAAGCATGATTCACGCCTCCGACAGCACAAAAACATCGAGATATGCAATATGCGGGACAGACCGTTGGCAGTAAGACGTCTCCAAAGGACCAAACCAATTGACCAGGTGAATGAAACATAAAATTACTACTCGTATGATAGGAAATATTTATATAAATAAATAATTTTAATTTCTTGGACTAGCCGTTGGGCTATGTATATCCCAACAACTGTTAATATAATTATGATAGAAGAGTTACTAGATGACTTGAATAAAGGCAGTTGTAATAATATATAAAAATAAAAATAAAACATTTATGGAAAATACAATCTTTAACGTATAGGCCAGCATTAGTAAAAGTCTGAACTAGGAAACAAAAATTTAATATTTCGAAACGATTATCGCAGGCTCAAATTTATATTACCGAATTTTTCTTACTGGAAAGACTTTAACGTCTATTGAACGGTGCAAAGCAGGAGAAAATGAATTATAATGATAATTATTTAGTCTTGAAGGGATCATTTAGTGATGGTCTTGATGCACTTTTTGATTAAGCGGAAATAATACTTTATGTTTATACAAAAATTTTTGTAAAGTACATACATATATGGTTTCAGAGATATGAGCAAGAGAATTTTCTTTTTGTTCTACACTGTTTCATTGTAATACCAAATAAATCTAATTAAATTCACCTCTTCTGATCCATTTATTCTGAAAAATTAAATTGTTTCCGAGAAACTCTACAAAAATGACGAGATGCCTCTATTAAAAGTTCTATACATTTTTTGGTCAAAAGTGGTCCACCAAAGAAAATAAACCGATTAGGCAACAACCAATTATTCCAGCCGAAACATTTACACTCCACCGATGATGATTATAAAAAGTTCGCATTTAATGTGGATTCACGTCACATTACTGTCTCTTTTAAATATAGCTTCGCGTCTACAGTTCATGTTGAAGGAAGTTGGAATTTTCCACAATTTGTTTAGCCCAATGACTAAATTGAATTATTAAAATTATTTGCTGATAATTCCTGTAGCCATGATACATATGTGGTATGCGTTGAATTTTTTTCTCTCAAAACGCGAGAGACAGGTAGTGCGGACCTTATTTGCTAACCGAGTACACCCGCTTCCAAAATGGCGGCGATCTGGGTACCGTTCAGCGTATAATATAATCGCCTACCGGTCATTTTGCCCATTTTGTACAACCACTTCTTTAGAATGTTTTTTTTTATATATAATTAGTAATTACAGCAATAATTGTACTATAAAATCAAGACAAGAGTTAAGTTAATTAAATTGGAAAATTCATAAGCAAAATTGATTTTATTATTATTTTTATTTGTCGTTACAACGAAACAGTTAACTTAGAGAAAATGCTCTTGAATTGTAATCCAGATCAATTTCTCCTCATATCTCTGAAACTATTCACTTTACGAAAAATTTTGCATTTCATGCAGACCTATATACTAGAAATAAATAAAACCAGATTAGAGTCAACTGTTTACAATTTAATGTATTTACTCTTGCTTTCAATTCTTTTTATCTAGTAATCGATTTCAATTTGTCGGTGTTAAATTTTGTTTTATTTTATTTTAGTTACGAACATGGCGTAGACCAAAGAGCAATAGACTGTTTTTTTAAACATTTGGCACAATTTGTTTTTCTGTGATATAAAAAGTATAAACATTAACAATTTTGATGTTTCGATAAATAAATAAATCATTTCAAAACATAATTAACGGTGGCTGAGACCAAATGTTACTAACTTCACTCTGCTGTCATTTGTGTAGTTGTCATTTTCGCGAGTCAATTTTTTGACAGATTGAAGATTGGTTAGTTGTTTATATGTGGTCAATAAATAATTGTTCTAAATTAATATCTTAATAAAAAAATCGTAATGGAATTCAAACGTAATAGTGTAATTGCACTGTATTTGGGTGGAAATTCACAAACAGCAATAGTTCGTCAGCTCCAGCATTTGAATGTGAATAAAATGTTTGTGTATCGAACCATAACTCGATACAACGAAACTGGTAGCATCGCTAAACGCAACAGAGGAGGTCCTAAAAAGACAGCAACATCAAAAGAAATGATACGAAAGGTGAAGAAACGAATCCAACGAAATCCTCGTCAAAGTGCCAATCAATTAGCCGCACGTCTACATGTTTCACGATACAGTTCAAACCATATTGAAAAATGAACTACACTTGAAGTCCTACAAGATACAAAAAGTTCAAGATCTTACGGAGGCACAAAAAAAAGTTAGGCTTGAAAGAACACGAGCATTGAAGGCCTTGGCCGAACGTGATGAGATTCCAAAAATTGTCTTTTCTGTTGAGAAAATTTTCACCATTCAACAGTATGTGAATAAACAAAATTATCGTGTTTGGTTAGAGCACAAGTCCAACGATAATTTGGACACAAGAGTTGCCATGCGCAAGCAATCACCAGCTTATGTTATGGTTTGGGCTGCAGTTACTGCAGATGGACGCACTCCTCTGGTTTTCATCGAACATGGAGTCAAGGTAAACCAAGAGATGTACCGCCAAAAGATCCTAAACGATGCTTTGCTACCTTGGGCACGTAAACACTTTGGTACGAACCGTTGGACATTCCAACAGGACTCGGCACCGTCACACAAAGCTCGAGCGACACAGCAATTTTTACAAAATTGCGTTCCGCGGCTGATTTCATCGAAAGAATGGCCACCATATTCACCAGACTTGAATCCCATGGATTTCTCCATATGGTCCATTTTGGAGAGTAAGGTGTCCACTAAAAAATACGAAAGTGTTGATGCATTGAAGTCAGCTCTTGTTCGAGAATGGAATAAAATTCCGCAAGCCCACGTTCGGTCAGCATGCAATGCTTTCTATGGAAGACTGAATCAAATAATCAGAGCCAAATGAGGTTATATCGAGCAGTAACATGTTTTTCATAAAATGTAATATATTTTCAACATATTCCACGAAATTTCAATAAAAAATTATCAAAATTAAAAAAATTACAGCGTTTTCATTTGGTAACACTTGGTCTCACCCACCCTGTATAATTAAAATTAATGAAGGAGGCATAACATTTGTGAAACAAAAGTGGTCAAAGGAATTAGACGTCTTCACAAAACAGTCCAATCCGATGGCATAGTTATATATGTTGTTAATGGGAATTTGATATTTTGGAACTACAACGTTCATTTTTGTTATATTACAGTTAAATAAATCCACAATTACAACCACCCAAATTCTTCTTAAAATGACACAAATAAAAGATTCCTAAAATTTTGGCCAATACAAGTTCATAGAAATAATAAAGTAAAACAAATTAAATAAAATCATTTCTTAAAAATAAAGTGTTTTAATTATAGATTTTAATATTTAATTAAAACATTCCCTCATTCAAACTTCAATCAGTATTTTGGTTTTCAATTAAATTTAACACAGAAAAAATGTAATAAGCCCGTAATTCAATATTAAAACGTAAAACAGAGTCTCGAAAAATATTTTTGTTTACTACAAAAAATAAAAAATGTCTCACTCTCTATAATTTTAACAAAAATACCTAAAAAATTGAATAAATTCAAACCACCCAATTGCGAACATAATATATACATAATAATTAATGATTTCCGCGAAACATAAATTATTCAATTCTCGTTAATTTTTATTATTTTTTTTTTTATACATTTTAATTTTCTTGCGCATTGGGATTTTGTCAAAAGGGACGACTCTTTGTTTTTTCGTGTTTACGTCAAATGTCGCCTAATTTGAATTACTTTCGGATTATATGCAATGTAGGCACGTAACAAAATAATTTTTAATTAAGGAAACTGCATAAAGGTTTCAGCCCGACACTATATATACGTAATGATATAATCTAAAACTTAACCTCTTAATTATAATACACACACACACACATACATATTGTGGTGTTTTAATTTATTTTAACTTTGGGTATTACAAAAAAAAAACAACAAAAAATTACAACAAATGCATGGCGGAAAAGTGAACATGAAAAAAATAATCTGAATGCTGGAAAATGGAAAAAAAAGGCGACGGCAAAAAAATAATGAAATAAAATAAAACTGTTACGAGTGCTGCAATAATAATAACAATAATCATAACATCGTGCTAGTGACACCCTTGGCACGTAATAACAATTTTAATAAATTTAACTTAGTTTCAATTGTTTTGTTGTTGTTAAAAAAATTCTCTCCTCGTATCATTTGGTTATTTAAATTAATCACAAAAATAAAAAAAAATATAACCTTTTATTTAATATTCATGTTTGAAACAAATTTATTTGGCGGATTTATTATTAAATATATACATATGTATGCATGAGACATACTAACAGTAGATTTAAAATTTTAAAGGATCAACAAAATATAATGGGATAAGTAAGTATGATGTTACCCTCCTGCCGACAACTTTATAATCTCGACCGGCTCAATTTAAACTTTTTCATTGTGACATAAGAATAACGCTGAACGTTAATATTCATCAAAGTTGGGTTTTGATGAATTATTTTAAAAATAATGTCCAATTTTTAAATTTGAGTGATATTTTCATCAAATTTGATTAAAATTGAATTGCAACGCATTTCTCTTTGGTTACTCAATTATCTGGGAATTTTAAAAAAGCTTGAATATCGATTTGTGTGTGATTATAATTTTTAAGTTCGAGTGAAATTTGTAAGTTTGAGTAAAATTGTAAAAATTAAATTTGAGTGATATTTTTATGAAATTTTACTAGAAATCAAATAAATTTCTGATCGGCCAATTTCAGTATTTTGAGTTCAATTAAAATTTTGAAGATACAGTTTGACAGGAATAGTATTACTCAGTGGCTGTAATTTAATACACGATGAGAGCAGAATGTGGATGATATATTTACTACGGGTAGCATCATATAGGTAGAAAAAGTATAAATATATACAGATAAGAACGGACTCTCTAGGGCAGGCCAATCTAGTTGGAATTGAATGGTCTTAATCATTAATCTGAAGTTAAAATGAAATGCAGCAATTACATCGAGATACCTAGGCTTCGGTGAAGAAGGAAAAATAGTGTAGTTTTAACAACAAGCAGAGACACATACGAACAGAACGTATACCCGTATAGTTTGGCCATAATACACATTTTTTTCTTTCAATTTGGTTCAACTCAGCTTTTGTTAAAATTTTATGTTTTCTCCATTCTTAGGGCAAGTATAAAAGATGGATATAGCAGTAGAAAAATTGTACGGCGGTGGTGAAGTAAGCAGCATCATACACTTTGGTTTGGTGGGCTTGATTTCCAGACTCGGTGGAGGTCAACCTCGTTTTAATTTAATTTCTTCTTTCAAATTGCAGTATACTCAGCTTTTGTTAAAATTTTCAATTTTTACCATTTAAGTGGCAAATATAAAAAATGGGTTTAGCAGTATTGAAATTGTACGGCTGTGGTCAAATAAGTAGAGTCATTGGCTGTGGTTTCAAATTGGTTCTCACCATTTAAAAAAATTGTTTTTTTCGACTTTATTGGCAAGTATAAGAGATGGGTCTAGCAGCAATTAAATTGTATCAAGTTTAGGCGGACTAAACATTTTTTTTTCATTTAATGGCAAATTGGTCTCACCTTCATGGACATTTTCTAGCCTGTTACATCAAAACAAAAATTGATTTTATTTTGCATTTTACGAAAATTTTCATAAAATTTCACAATTTGTTTGCTTTGTTGTAACAGGCAAGAAGAATTTAATGAAGGTGAGACCAGGGCCACGATACGAATTCCAATGACTCTGCTTACTTCACCACCACCGCATAGTTGCACTAATGCTATATACACATCTCTTATACTTGCGATTTGTAAAGAGAAAATTGAAAATGTTAGCTGAACCTGAGTGGAAGCTGTTAGCAGAAGCTGAACCAATATGAAAGAAAAAATTAAATTTCAAAAATGTTGGAACTAAACGAAGCTTGAACTCAGATTCACGAAACCAAAGTCAATGACTCTGCTTATTTGACCACCTCCGCACAATGTCATTAATGCTATACCCATATATACGTCAATTCTATAGAGAAAATTATAAAATTTAACAAACGCTGAGTTAAATCAATTTGAAAGAATAAATTCAATTAAATAAGCTTGGACTGAGGTCCACGAAACCACAGTCAATGACTCTGCTTACTTGACCAAAGTTCTATAATTTCATTACTGTTCCCTAGTTTACAATTTGTATGATCAGTGGTCAATGTTTGATTTTTAGGTTAAGTTGAAAAATTATTCGCTTCACGCTGCAGCAATAAAATATTCTTAGAGGGACTATTTGTATCGAACGTATGTTTTAACGAAATCAAAATAATTTTTTTAATTATCAGTAATACCGCTGTTAGATGTATGGTATAAGATGTCAGAGATCTGAAGACAGGAGCTCCTAATGGAGTCTGATATATCAGTCCAGTAGAGGTCAAAACCATTTCAAATTGGCATTCCATTGCGTTATTTAATTGCGGGTGAAGTATGCATGTCCGATTAGTTTGGACGCTCAGTTAACTTGTGTGCAAAGATGAGTCGCGCGCTGCGTTTTGTTTAATGGCGTGAATACCAACAATTTATATTCCAACTTAATTTGTTTTGGTACCGAAATTTACGCCAACATTTAGTTCGAATCATGGAAATTTGAAATAAAATTTGCTTCTAAAATATATCAACGTAAGTTTAATAAAATTTGGTAAATATTTTAAAATTGATTAAATATTCGAATATTTGGTTTTTAAATTTTGCACGACGTTCTTTTCAATTTCAACAATTTTAATATTAATTTTTATAAATTCATCGATACAAAGAACTCAAGAAATCTATTAAAATTCATTCAATTTTTAAAAGTCTAGTAATTTTTCGAAATTTGAATTTAATTCGCGGCTTTCAAAATCTATAGCTAACCTCCCTAAAACAAGACAACTCTATGTTTCTCGTCACAGTCATTAAATTCGGTTTAGGTTAGATTAAGGTGAGAACGGCACACCGTTAGTAAAATATTCCAACTTTGAGCAATTTTCGAAAATTTCAGTACTTTCATTCGAAGGATCTGGATGTCTTTACACAGTCATTGATATGAAAGAAGTGACGAAGTTTGCCACTTGGATGTATCAAAAAAATTTATTACGCATATAATTCGATTCAGGTACTGGTACCTTTAACCTTGAGCATCTTGCAAAGTTTTTCTATGTTTTACAACTATGCTTCCCGGAAGTTAGCCAACTTGACGTTTAAGATTTTGATAATTTTTAGTACGGTTCCCCAATCTAACAATCATGCAAAATTTTGTTTATGCGAAGTTCAAAGTAATAGATATTCAAAATAATTTATTACCTTGCAAAACCAATTATGTTCACCAAAAATCAATAAAACCGATTTTTTTCTGATTTTCGCTTAATTGACTTAAAACGCACGAAAAGTATTTTAAATTAAATTAAAAAAGCTAAACAGTTTTATGGCTTTGGAGTAATTTGTTTATCAAAATAAATAAAAATCGCGTGCCCTTCAATAACGTACGTTTAAAATGTTTTCGAAAACCCCAAATAAAAAAGTTGAAAAGTTACAAAAAACCAAAACAATTAAATGAATTTTTGCGGTTTTAACAATTTTAAGCGAATTTTGTGCGGGGCAATTAATTTAGCGATTTCTCAGAATTCACACCGTACTTATTAGTTGGTAAAATGTGGTTGATTTATGTTGATTATGTGCGTATATAAACGATTTAAACGATCACCTGCGCCTTTATATATTACAAATAGAGGTACAAGGAGATAACCGGCTGAATCATAAATTTAAGTCGTTTATGTTTAAATTTTATACATTATCGTCAAAATCGTTCTGGTTTTACGAAAATCATTAATCATTTATTTACATTTCGATAAACACATGTCTCAATCAATATAATTAAAATCCAATCAATTAACCATTTAGAGAGGTATATTCGTAAGAAGCATTCAATCGTTCATATTACGATTTTTTGTATAATTTTGTATGTATGTATGTGTATCGCTGATACGAGTAAAACATAAGAAATCAAATTCCAATCAACTTAATTTTCTTTTATCCATCAACTATGTGTATATGTATATACTAAACACAAATCATCATCCAATTTAGTATGTTGAAGAAAAGCAAATTACCAAATTTACCCAAAAACAACAACACAAAAAACAAATGTGTTCATGGAATGGAAAATTTACTATAAACAGTATAAACCATCCATCGCTAATACCAACAACAAATTCGAAGATGATTGTAATTTTTGTCCAATTAATCAAATTCAACCGACAGAAGACGAAAACGGTTGGTATAAGAAAATTTGGAAAAAACCACAAGGAAATGTTTTGAGAAGAAAACAACAGCAACACAAAATTAAACGGTAACAAATGGTTTTGAGTGCCCAGATATATATACACACACAGATATATAGAGACACACATACACACAACACAAATTAATATAATTTTTTTTTTCTTGTATTTTTTACACTCGATCTGGGGGCAAAATGGTTTTCGATTTATTTTTCATTTTTTGTTTGTTTTAATCAACAAATATGTGTACGGTCAAATTGGGGCAATAGGGTAATTTATGATACGATGGGCAAGTACAGTAGAATGGCGGAGACAAAAAATTGGAAAATCTTGATTTTATATACGGATTACCATAAGGTTTAATCATGACGATATGTTAATTAAGTTTTCCTATATGTACATATACTGACTTACCTTTACCTTTTAAATTATATTGTTATTAGTAATTTGGTTTAGTTTTCGATTAAAATGAGAAACAGCTGTCGTTTATAAAAATTGAAATGAATATGACGTAGAAATATCGAATTATCATAATTCATAAGTTTGGCGAAATATTTTGATATCTCTTACATTCCCGCAAAAAATATATGAATTAGGTATTTCCAAGAGTTTTTTTGGTAGTGGCTCGTTTGGTATGACATTTTCGCGAAAATTATTTACTTTTCAATTTTAGTTGAAGTAGAATCATCGTGTCACGGCGGATGTAAGTATGGCATACATATGTAGTAACATCATATTGAAACCGTGTGTTATTCGAAACAACATCAGACTTTTCGAACCATAAAAAATTGGTCGTAAGCTACTCATAAATTGCAGCATCTTGGGATTTGAGTGACCCAGATTGTTTACGGCGATTATGCGTACCGAAATAATTAAAAACGTTACTGAAACGTTTCAATAAAAACACGCGGTTCCTTAGTACAGTGCATCTTTATTCTATAAAATGTTCATATAGCCTACTGTTAATATATGTGAAACAAACAAAATAATTGAAACGTGTTGCCATAACAAGACAATAAATTGAAAACATTGCATACTTCATATTGGATTCATTTGCGTAGTTAAAAAAAATCAGAGTAGGCGACGTTGCTCGATTACAGCAAAAACGAAATCAGAAAAAATATAGAATTACAGGTAGTGCGAAGGAAACAATCAATTTTGTCAGTACAATTTTACTGGATATATGGGCCTCTCAGCCACATAATACAACTTGTCAAATCCTTACGAAAATAAACGAAAGTTAATTGTTACAGAAAATTTGACGAGTCGGTTACCGAATCTGTAACACAAGTTGCCAATTTTGGCATCGTCAATACCGTGTTCATCGTGTTTATTATTAAAACAATCGAATCGGGGAATAATTTGAAGGAGCTGTTTGTGGTTTTTGATCAATCACCGGAATTAAAAGATAAAGTTCAGATGAAACGATTTAGTGCCGGTCGACAAATTAATCGTACAAGTGATCTCCTGGGATATTTTAAGGTAACCAAATACTATTTCAGGAATTTTTGAATACCATACATTTTTTATTTTCAGGTAACATTTTCCCAAGTAAAAATGAACGACTGGGTCCATTTCACACATTCACACTGGAATGATGCCAGCTATATTCTAGATGCTGCAGAGTTTACTACGGTCCCATATGGCCGAAAATTCGAGAAATTTACTAAGTACGGAACTTCGCGTTGCACTAACATTACTGTGAGTTTAAAATTTAGTAATTTCAAAATGTGATATATTAAATTGAGACTCAAATTTTCAGATATCTCTTCCAAAGATGTTCTTTCGTGCGACTTATGTTATATGATACCTGTGAAGGGTTATGCGAGTTACTCGGGCGTCTCTATGTTACGGAGCCGAACATAAATGTTTTCCATTTGATCGAAAAACAATTAAATGAACATCGGATTTTCCCAAATTATAGGAGCTGTTGACGGGAAACACATTTCATTTTACATACACATTTCAATCAAAGCAGTTTTGGGAAGCGACCGAATACAAAATCATCAAAAAACAATACTCGGGGGTAGGCCTCCCAAAACATACGGTAATTTTTAATAGATGCCTGTCCCGAGCCAGACGGGTAATCGAAAATGCCTTTGGCATTTTGGTATATCCGTATATCCATTTCACAATTTTTTAAGACTTAACAATGAAATTAAAACGTTATACGCACAGTTGCAATATACGGACTGGGAGGATGCTTTATCTATTTATTAATTATTCATAATTATTCTACAACTAATTACCGTTCCAGTTTATGCTTGACAGATATTTGGATCTTAAATTGATGATATACGTCGTAATCCCACCTCGCGCTGTATTTTTGTATGATTCGGGTAAATATTTTAGCATTAGTTTTATGGTTTTAAAAAACTGCTAGGCCAAATCGTCCTTTTTAGTTTTCTGCCTCTCCTTAAATCTTAATAAATAATCGTTTGGAGCAGGATTCGGCGAAGGAGTCTATCCTAGCTTGATTCTTTGGCGTTACATCAATCAATCTCTGCCTCTCCAATAAAATTGCTGGAATTATTCGATTTTGTTCCAAAAAAAAAAACGATTACATGTAAAATTGTTTAATAAAGTTACTAAAGTTACAACTATACTCACTTTCTGGGTTGAATAAATGGTTTAAGAAACATCAAACTTTCGATATAGGGCCATTTCACGCCCACCGCTTCGCTACCATTTGGCATATCACGCTTTTTTAATTCTTTGTTGAATTTCTCCCTCAGCAGGTTCCGTCGCTTCATGAAATCATCTTCTATCCATATACATTATTTTAAATGTTACGTTAAGGAATTTTCCTTTGTAAGCATTTTAACTTATTTGATATTCCAATAACTTCTGCTGTTTCAACCCATTAATTTTCTTTGGTGATTGTGTTTTTATAATCTTTAATAGTCCTGTCATAAATATATTTGTGGCTTTCCACATCTCTAATTAGACCGGAGTAATCCATTTTATGTTATCTAAATTTAAAATACAATATAAAAATACAAAATCGATTATTGTGTCGAATACTCGATTATTGTGTTTGGAGTGATAAAGTGTTCCAAGAGCTTCGAATGAAATTTCATTCCAAAACTCCTTAAATTTTGGACCTCAGCCTTATCTATCTAGAAGGTTTTGAATTTTTAAGAATTTTGTCTGTCATACATTTTATTTAAAATCAGCTGCAAATAAAACGACTGAACAGAATTCGATAGAGTTGGTTATAAAACCAGGTTTCCATATGCAGTGTTTATTGTCAGCATAAGTATAGCGCAGCATTGTTTTAAATTTACACCCCTATTCCGTTAGTCGCGTCACTTGTCACTTGTACCGACAGTCAAATTTTGGTATTCCCTAAGGCAATTGAAGTGACAATCGTCGTTCCAAGTGACAAACATCGTATTCTAGTAGTCGTTATAAAAGTTTCGTGTCACCTGAAATGACATTTCTGGACGCGTAAAATTTTTAAGCGACAGGAGCAAAAATGCAGAAAATCGGAAGATAGCAAAACATTTAATTTTATTTTTATTGATGTATTTTATATTTAGTGAATCAAAATATAATTAATTTAAAATGTTTATATATTTTTATTTTTTATCTACTAATTTGTTGCGTTGGTGGAAAAATATTGAAATATTTAGCTAACCTATAAGATTTTTATACGTATTTAATTCTTAAAACTTTCACGAAATTACAGAGATTACAATTACTTATTATTTCTCAATAGTTTTTAATAACCATTAACACACCACATAAATATCATGACAAATGCAAAACTGACAATTCATGTGTATTTCAAACGTCAATATTCCGTCAAAAATCAGGAAATTATTGGTGCTGCCAGATAATTCTATTTGTCGTGTCACGTCACTGCGGGCGACTAAGAGAATACCAATTTATATTTGAAGTGACGTGACAGTAGTCGTGTCGATTGAAGCGTCGCGACTATCAGAATAGGGGTGTTAGTTTTACTAGAAAATTATGTACAGGGTTTTCCAAATTTAAAGGGAAGCATGTTCGGTCATCAAAAATACGAAGTTCTCAACAATGGTGTATTTTAGTATTTAATTAATGTAAAAGTATTAAAATGCTAAACCTTTCAGCCAAATCATGCTAACAAATTCATTATAAATTTCGTTCGTATAAATTGAAGCCAAATATATTTGAATTTTATTAATTAATACTGGGGGGCTATTATGAATTTTTTCATAAACTAAATTAATGGTTAAATTCAGATCAATCATTGAAGGCTTCACTAGTATATCATTATAACAAACTGTGTCTGCAGCTCTAATGCTAAACTGATTAAACTAAAAAAAATTAAAGCTTCTGCTAATGTCTCATAGATGTCACCTGAAAAGTAAAATTACAAGGTTGCTTTTCAATGACTTTTCGTTTGTCCTGTGTAAAGTGATCAGCGCAAGCAAATTTGACATTTTATTTAGATTCGGTTGGTGTAAGTTGAAGCACAGATAGTGCTATCTATTTAAATATTGGATCAACTAACATGTCTTACTTTAGTTTAGTTAGTTTAGTCGATTAAGGTACGCAGCATATGTAAATAATAAAACCGGGTAGTTAATAGCACAACTAATTTAATCAAAATAATCGTTGATATAGGCTCACAGTGTTATAATCTAAAAAACGAGTTACAAAATTATCTCGGACTCGTAAATACCCGAAAATGTTATTACCCGGGTATCGAGTAGTAATTTAGATAAATACTCGATGAAATATTTTTCAAATAAAAATAAAAATATTTTTTTTACCATTTGTCTTCGAACGATATAATTTTTGGTGTAATATGAATAAGGACAAGCAAGAAGCTGAATCATTGTTGAATCAAACCATGAACTATTAAACAATAAAGACGACGATGAGAATCAAAGTGACGGGCAAATAAATTTGCATAAGCAAGCTACGGGTGACAGAAATACCAACAGAAGAATTTGTTTAGGAATGTAGAACCGGTTATTCAATTACGGAGTATCATAATCGATAAAGGTAATTTACTAACTTACTTATAGATTAGCTTTAAAATAAAATTATTTTCAGGTAGCACCACAGTTAGTTAGTGTGGATGCTTTGTAATGAGTAGTTACGATTAGAATACGCCGTAACCGTATGTAATACTTGAGCCAGCTGTTAACTATTTAGAAGAGTGAAATTGGTCGACTATAGATATTAAATCTTTCTCCAGGGCATATATTTTGAATGGCACTACAAACCGATTACGCTCTACTCAATCTGCTCCCATTAGAAAATGCGTAGAATGTAGATTATCTCAATACAGTGAGTTAGGAAAACTGAGGTCAATTCGATAAATGGATCAGTATTCAGATAGGTCGCATCAAAACTATTGAATATATCACTTTACACCAACATTACGTACGAATTATTTATATGATTGAAATCGCGAAAAGTTGGTTTAGCATTTCCGGTTAACATTACGATGAGTTTGTGAAAATAAAATCAATCAGCGAAAAATTCGAAAAATTCGATGTAATCAATTTGATGAAATACCGAACACCAAACAAACTGCCCAGATTCATTCAATTATACAGATCAATCTGAGTGAGACTAATAAGGAGCGTTTTCTATTTATGATCAATCAGATCGATCTAAGCGGAAATAAGAAACACACCTTAGTAAATTAGATCTATTATTATAATTTTAGTTGGTATTTTTCATCGTAAGTAGTTCATCGTATTTTGTGTGGTGCACGGTCAGTCATTCGGAGATACTTGGCGGATTTCCTCGGGCAATCGGGTACTCAAAAAAATTGAAATATATCCGGGTACTCGATACCCGATAATACGAGCCCTAGTTCGCTAATGCACCAAGGATATTTAAGGCATGTATTGTTTTCAAGGTCACTTTTATCTTCCACCATTCCACAAATGGCTTGTTTTGGAATATGTTCCATATTTCGCTGTGCTGGATTTATGATATTTTTTGGATTAAAGTGCGTTAGTATTTTCCAACTTTTGCACTGTTCTAACAATTCGGCATATTGTGCAGGCATTGAGTGCGAAACCTCAGTAGGTTCCAACCGTTTTAATAACAAAAAATTAAAAAAAATGTGAGCCAAAGCGTATAAAGCTTTGGCTTGCAGTTTATGAACTTTCAGTGTTGTCAATAAAATCGAGCGCTTTTGCAAGTCTCTTTTAAGATGGTGACTTAATGACAATAATAACATTTCGGTTAGTAATGTCCTGAATTGTTGTTACAAATTACATTGAGATGGTGTGTTAATTTAAAATGCCACTGCTAAGTAGTGTTTTTCAGTATAATACGTGACCGAAAATAGTAAATATGATATGGCTCCGTGTCATTGAGAGAAGAATCATGCGTGTGATTTACGGCCCAAAACGCAAAGAAGTTGGTATACATACCGAGTGCTTTACAATATCGAGATCAGAGATCTGATGAAGATTCCCGATCATCACCAAGCTCAGGATCGAAACCGCTGTAGTTGCTCCTCCTCGAGCAAAGACAAAGCCTTGTTTTAAAATTCGTTTGAATATGTTCTTTAACTCAGATTATTGATATCGCCAAAATATTAGTAAGGGAATTTAGACAAATTCAAATTCAATAAATTTGATTTTTTTTGCGCATATACGTATAAACGCGTATAATACTGAACGTTACGCAAAACGTTTTTAATGGTCCACTATATGATTACGCCCGATTACGTTTAGGTGCATTTGTTTTTATACGTAAAGCCTTCCGACAATGGCCCATACTGTGGCCGTTCCGCCAAGTTTACGGTTTTATTGTCACGTAATTTGTTTATAAGCCCATTCCCGTAATCCAAACCTTATTTAAAAATTATCAGGCCATCAGGTTCACCTGTCAAATTGGTTATGGTGAAATAAAATTACTCAAATCCATGCAACTCACCTTCTGTTCAAAACTTCAATATTCTCCTTGTAAAAGCGGCAAGTATAAGATGGGTGTAGAGCGGTAATGAAATTGTACTGCGATGATCAAATAAGCAGAGTGCATTGCCGTTGCTAAAATTTTCAATTTTTTTATTCAAATGGCAGGTATAAACACTAAAATAAGCTGTGTGATTGGTTCTGAATCGAGAAGAGTTCAAGCCTCAGTTTAGATATATATTTTTAGTTTTCTTGCAAATTGGTCATTTTTAAATGAAAACGTATTTTTTTAATTTAATGAGAAATGTATGGATGCCCTGCTAAATTAAAAATATGTTTTAACTTTATCCGCGGTTCGAACACTTCACAACATCCACGATTCCAAATCCTATAACACCGCCTACTTTACCACCTCATCTATTTACCAATTGAAAGGAAAAATTAAATTAATTAAATTAAAAAATATTTAATGCCGAAACGAGGCTTGAACTCAAGTTCACAATTTCAAATTGAACGACTCTGCTTACTGGACCACCGGCGTATATAAATTTGGTCAAATACAAATCTTTTATATTTGCCAATTCAGTAGAGAAAATTGAAAATTTTAGAAACATGAATGGAACATATATTCATTACTGTCATACATACACAAGAGATGGCTCTTATAAAAATTAAACTTGGGCGGATTATTCCAGCACTCAATGCCACATGGGCCCACGGTGCAATACCCGGACAAACACATATACTTACACATTAAAAACACCCAACCGTGATTTTTGGTCACCACCGGGAATCGAACCCGAGACCCTCGAATAACAAAGCAAGGACGCTACTTATTGTGCTAACGAGGGCGGCAACTGTGCTAACGAGGGCGGCAATACTTGCCGGAGAAATTAAATTAAAACAGTATTGAACGCTGACGAGAATTGAACTCGAGTCCACGAATCCAAATGCAATGAAACTGTTAACCGCACCACCGCCGTATATATTATTGCTGCTAAACAAATCTTTCGTTATAGAAAATTGAAACTTTTAGCAACAGGATGGACTATGTTTTATTTGACCATCACCGTATATATATTCATTACTGGATGGCTCTTATACTAAATAACAAAATCTTTAGAGGTGGTTTGTGCAAAAATTCACAGGCCCATAAATCTAAGACCAAACCGTCTATTTAGTAGCGTAACATCCAATACTGTACCCTGGGATCCAAACTTTTCGATGGTATTCCAAAAAGTGGTCTCGACAGGCCGATTATATTCACATTCCTCACAGAACGCTGATTTTCGTAATAAAGCTGAACAATTTGTAGACGCATTGAAGGGCTCAGTCTTTTCATGATGAAATGGCAAACAAGACTGAATAAATAAAAACACGATGACAGTTTGAAACTATTCATGCGTCATTTGTCAAAAAGAAACAAATGAAAAAATCACCACTAAATAAACGCTTTTACAAAATACTCCTGCGAACTGGCGCATTCGATTTCAAATCGCTAAAATATCGTAGGTTATTGACAATATTTTAATTGTCGACGTTGACAAAAGACACAGCCAAGAAATCTAAGTTATATTTTACGTGTCAACAACCGCGTAAATTACATGGCGTAATCTACCTCGTCCATCCCTGCACACTATACTAAAAGCACCTGATGGTACGTGTAAGAGCCTGTAAGGTCACTTAACCCCATGCATTTTATAAAAATAAAATATTTTATTAAGACTTGCACGTACATTGCACATTTTTGCTTAAAGTATTTGCTCTACGTCCAGTCGTATCTATCCATAGCGTAAATGATTTAAATAAAGACCAGTTATGCAAATGATTTCATTTTATGTTCGGAACCCTAAAAAATTGAAAATTTATTTGAATAATAAAATTTTATTCGGTTTGAAAATTTTAAGTCTGGGATTTTTCTAAATTTTGTGAATTTTTTAAAATTCCAAAAATAAATTTCTAAATATATAGTTTAGATTACGTTTAACATTGATTGCCCACAAGTTTTATAAATTTTTGGAATTTTCTGTACTTTTCCATCTTTTCTGAATTATCAATTCTACGATTTTCAGTAAGCGGTGCCGTGTTTGAATTTTCTAATATCCTTTAAATTTCCGAAATTCTACAAATTTTATAAATGTTCTGCAATTATAAATGTAAATGTAAATGTAAATTATTCAAATTTTCCAAATTTCAGAATGTAACAAAATTCGAAAAATTTGGATTTGAAAGATTACTTTCAACAATATGATGAACATACGAATTTTATATAATTTACTTCAAATCTGAAGTTATCATCAAATTCTAAACTGCCTTCAAAATTTTCTGATTCTATAACCAAATTTTTCTAATTATAGCAATTAAAATTTGCAAAAAATTTCTGATTCTGTCCTTTCAGGTACAATAGAGAGGTCATTAGAAGTCTACGAGGGGTCAATTAATGAGGCACTTAGTGTTGATGATTTACTCAACTTAAGTGTTTATTTATGGAGGTATTTTTTGCTATTATAACATAGCGATGGCGACAGGTCTTTTAAAAATATCAAATGAGGAGCAATTCGTCTTTTCTGAAAGTTCATTATTAAACAGCACTTTAAAATCCATTAAGAGTTCCGCTTTCGTACATAAGAAAATAAAAATTGAAATTTACAATGAACCCAAATTTACAAAGAATTCCAAAATTTCTCACAAAACATTTGTCCTAAGATTTAGAGCCTTTGATCGCTTTGATCATAGGATTGTTCTTTTCAAACAACGAATTGTAACCACGAATTGTTCTATTTAATCAAATTCTCAACATGTCCAAGTTGCCATTCAAAAACGTAAAAAACTTAAAATCCAAATTTGTTGCGCTTTAGTGAATTCGATTCTACTTATAACGACATAATCATTTAATTGCAAAATTTTATGACGGACCGCCGCTAATCACCATTCACATATTTTCTTACTAGTTATGTATGTTATACTTTCCACCCAAAAACAGTATAAAAGCTAATCCGCATTTTAAAATTTATTCTCGAACACGTGAGCATACTATTATGACATTCCGATTAATTTCCATATTCAAAATACTAAAGACTCACACACGCAAAATGCCAAAATATTGTAAAATAAACTGATTCCACATATATAAGTGAAATTATCGCCCTAAAACCAAAAAAAATTATCATTCCACTCCAATTTATATCGAATAAGTCGGTTTACTAACTTATTGATTGTGAATTATCATTCTAATAGGAGGAGTTTAATTCAAATAAGAATTTTGCTTAGCAAAGACGCGCGGTTTAAAACCATACTAACATGCTATAAAATATAATTATTCTAGTGAACACTGGTCGCGCCCATGTTTTATCACGAACACAATTTTATCTAATACACCGGAATATAGTAGTAATCCCAGTCGATAGAGACCGGTACTTGTACTAAAATTCGTTAATAATTTTTCTGCTGTAAAACATTCTTGGCGTGCAAAAACATATTTTTCAGATTTATTTTTTATTGCTAAGAATGTACATAAAAAAAAATGCATAAAAAACAAGTAAAGTTACAATAAAATAAATAAATAATAATAATTAAAATTGTCACTTAATTTGTTTTGTGAAAAAAAAAAATACGCGAGAATGTTGTTGTTAAAATGAAATGTTTTAGTTTTGCTGTTTTTCTTAACAAAATAGTTGTTAATTTTTAATTGGTCTATTTATTAAACATAAATTTTATTATATTGAAAATTTATTACCACGATTCGAAAATTGTTTTTTAGAATCTCATGTTTTATATTTTCATTAATAACAGAACGGGCAAGTTTTTTTTTGTTTTTACGCAAACGAGTTGGATTACAATAATTATGTTCACATGCAAAGTAATTTTGTTATGCTTTTATGATTGAATGGATTTTTGAAAGTTGTTTTTGTTTAAAATTTCAATTACTGGCTACATATATACTGTTTGTGTACGAGTGCTGATTTGTGTATTGGAACGTACAAGCTCTTCATTCACACAAATATATTAATTATTTTATGTTGTGCCGGTCCATAAGGTGGTGACATCTATAATCGTTTGTATGGAAATTATATTGAACTAATTTTTTATTGATGTGTGGGTGTAACAACTACATACATATACTAGGAAAAGGATGTTGAGTGAAACGGGGTACAAATACTATAGGGGAAACATTTTCCCCGCTAGATAACTAAAACATCCACCCTACATATAGTTAGGGGTTTATTTAGTGCGAGGAGAAATTATTTCGTTTTATTTTTTGGTGTGTGTGTGTTTGTTATAGAACACAACAAAATTCTATCGTGTTAGAAGAGTCACTCTAATACGGATTTCTATATATATGAGTATCCCTATATAAAGAATACAAAATATGTTGATTTGCGGAAAAGAAAATGAAAGTCGTCATGCGGCACCGATGTTCTAGCAAAATTGTATCAACGTTTCAACCGACGGACGAATTTGTAGAGTAAGTTTGAGTGGAAATTATGTGAAAATGCCGTCGCAACCGGTTATCACAATTTTTGTGTGAGTATGTAATGCGTCTAGAAAACTAACAATCGCATATTATGGTGAGAAATGCCACTTTTTTTGGAACATTTACTCGGTTTTAACAAGATTTTCTTCATTTTCTCTCGTTTTTTTTTTTGGCTATTTGTTTTCATTATTCGGCTGTTCGGCGGGTGCAAACGTTATGATTATAAAGTCACAAATGTGGAAAGTTTAATTCTTTTTTATAAATAATTTCTATAAAACCCTGCCACTCAAGCTCAGTTGACTAAATGTGGCAAACCCTTGCCACTCATACTCAATTGGCCGGTTGATGTTTCAATTTTACTTAAAAAAATTTACATAAACCAAGAAGGAAAACCCAAAACGAGTAATTTTTGCCAAAAATTCATAACTAACCGATCAGCATGTTATGGGAACAAAATATTGCTCAATATCTTGTAAGAATGACGGTAGTAAAATCAGCAGCATATGGCTATAGCATAGTTTAAAAAAAACGGAATCAGTTTCTTAATTTGCTTCGATATTCTTTTAGGATAGTGTCTAGAAGAACGATTATTCCACTTTAATATAACAATCTTTCAATCTCACTATAAACCTTTATAAACCCTAAAATACCCGGCTCCTGAAGAGAGTGAGACAGCGTATGATGATCTCATTCATGCCAAACTAGCCAAAAATCCATCAAGAAATGAACACGATCAATATACATACAAGTGTCGTGACAGATTTTACTGTCAGCCGAACCAAATATCACTATAGCGACACTTTTTACTATCATGACAGTTCCATATGTATTTGTCATCTGCCCAAGATTAATCGTTTTAAATGGTAAATACAAAAAATATGTGGTATTTTCGAGAAATAGTCAGAATGAATATTGGCCCCATCTTTAGCTTTAAGAGTTAACGCCGAACGACTGCGAACGCTTCAATAATTCAGTAAGTCTCAACGAATTGAACCGTTAATGTAATACATAATAAAGAAGGGCTTTAGCTACATCCTGCCAGTTCGGTGATTATTTGTCAACACCAACTAGAAAAAGATGAGTCAACTTCACAAACAAAAAGGCAATGGAATATAAATCAATGGCGTAGTAATGATCATTATTGACAGACAACTTCATTGTGAGAATTATACGTAACGACGTTAAGGTTGTGTTCCATCTTGTTACCCATCACTGTTACCCGCATATTGATGATATAATCATTGGGAATGGAAGAGGATTGTCGAGTAAAATGTTTAGAAGTGATAATGGAAGTCATGGATTAGTTGAGGTATAATATAATATAAAATCTAGGAATATTAGAATTTTTACGAGCAGTGAGGCTGCTATTAAAATGCTACAATCACTCTGCCTGACGTTGAAGGTAGTACCGAATGAGATCGCTGATCAGTTCTACATCCACTTGACGTGAGTGCCAGGGCATTTTAATATTGACTAGAATACAAAGCAAACTCGTTATCAAGATACCGCTTGCTTCATGTAAACTGCTGCTTCAAGTAGAAGCTATATGAAAGAAGCGAACGACAGATGGTTTAACACCAATTCGTGTGTAATAATTAGGCAGACCTGGCCTAAACTTGAACGATACAGATCCGCTCCAGTTACACCATATTGGTATGGTCGCAGGAGCTATAACAGGGCATTGTTTCATATATAGGTATACATGCGGGGTAGACTGGGTGTCTCCGCTCATGATATATGCCGTAGCTGCGGTAATGAGGAGGAGGATGAAACTGCTCTATCTGTTCTGCACCTATCCTAGTCTAGCGCACAGTAGAATGAAATTTATGGGGACTTTCCATCTGGATGGCTTGACGGTTCTTAGTAATATCGACGTCAGGAAATTTCAACGCTTCTCAGGGAAGCTCAGGATGGTTCGATGAGTAAAGAGGTTAGTCCATTAGGATGGCAACCCTAACCTAACCTAACCTAATCCAACCTAAACTTCTTAATAGCGTACCTAATCACCAAAATTGAAGGATGGAGGAATTCGTGTTTCGAGACCAACAAAGTTAATACGTGCTCCAGTTTTCGCTAAAAAGTCAGCAACCTCTTTTCACGCAACTTCACAATGAGTATCCACCCATATCACTCGGACTGGGAGCAAAGGAGTTTAATGTATGGTACTTGTAATCTTTGACCAGTTTGGACACAGTCAAAGGATTATTTAGGGTACTAAGCACGGCTTTACTATCCGTGCTCAAAATAATATTGTTCCCTAAATCACTAAGCTTAAACGACTCAATCGCACTAATTGCAATTAGTTCAGCTTGAAAAATCGTGCAGCGTTTACCTACCCGAGGATCTAAGCCAAAAATTAGGAGAGAAGAATCCAAACCCTCCGCTGAAAACGACAGAGAATGAATTGGTGAGTTAAATTCAGGCTCCCTGTAACTCACCATCTCAACCTCCGAAATATATGACTTCTATTCATTAAGGATCTGTCTATGCCAGTTCAAACGCAGCAAAACACCAATAATGAAAGGCAGCAGAACAAGTGCAAGCCCCACATGATTGTCTCTTGCAGCTTATTCAGTCTTGCTACAGAAGACTGCAAAATGAGCCAAAAAAACTCCAATGGCCTTTTGCAGGTTATAATCAACGTGAAATTTCTCGTGATCTGTCTGCCCAAAAGAAAGAGAACAGATAAGTTGCATTGTCTCTACGTCTAGTAAATATAGAGAGTCTTACAGTCTTACAGAGATGAACGTGTAACCCCTTTTCAAGACACCAAATTTCCACCATATTAAGGGCGTTCTACGTTAGATCATATAAGACGTTCAGATATATACCAAAAACTGTTAAAATGAAACCATCCATGTCTGCACGATAAACCCAGTTCGCTGTAATTTAACAAGTAATGCATCAAATAACCAAGAGCCACAGCAAGCGTGGAGTTGCGTCACCCTCACTGTGGGCAGCGTTTGGCCACTTTAACGAACACAGATGAGCCATCCAGCTCAGTCTCAATTATGCGAGACTTGAGCATAGAACCGATGAATTTAACAATGGTTTGATCAGTTTCGAGTGCATGTCGAGAGGTATAGTTAAATATTTTAGGTTAACAGGTTTAATAAACCTGTCGATGATCCTCTCTTAAATTTTAAGAAAATTAAAGGTCAGACTTAGTGACCATGTCAGACCCACGCCTATTGTCCTACTCTTTTCTAATTAGGGGCTGGAGATGGTTCATCTAGTCATAGTTCATCTTTGAATTACGCATAATATAATTAAAAACTAAATCACATACATGAAGTAGTGTCGGCTGACCCTGTATCATTGCTCTACAAAGGAGATGGCCTCGGAAATCTTAGAGTTGGATTTCTTCTTGGGCCGCAGGTAAAGAAGGCTGTTTTGGATTTCCAAGCAGTCAATAACCGATGGGATCTACATATATACCCGAACACGATGTTAGAATGGTAATTGCGGACTTTAATACTATGAGCTATTTAGCAGAAATCAGACCTTTTGTGAAAACATAATTCCGTACTTCCAACACGAAATTGTAACCGGCAATGGTGAGAGAATGATGTACTTACAAAGTGCGTTCTTCCCTCACAAACATAGATATATCTAGAGACATGGATCCATCCTCGCGTAACTTACCACGTGTTAATTTTAAAAGGGCGAGCTCGGGTTGTGCAGGATATGCGAACTTATGGGCCATCAACCAAATAGCACAGCGATCATCATTTAGGTCGCCGCAAAGCTATACGATGGAATTTTTGGCATGGAATGTTTCGACTGTGTAGATCTGATAAATGAAGATCAAAAGAAACGTAATCAGGATCTAGTCAGCGACAACATTGAAGAAGCTAATTACCAATCTGATTGTGTGAATTGATTAAACTCAGTTTTCCCCTCGTCCTAGGTGAGAATCCGGGACCCCTCCATCCTGCAGAGATGCGGGATACTTTCAAGGTCATGCGGACTCTTCTGTGATAACATGGAAGAAGTCTACGAGACCTCTCGTCTTAGAAAGATACTGTCTACTAATCCAACCAGTCCCAGTTATTTAATTAACCAGACGGGCCTTGGACTGCCTCATCGAAACCCACTTTCCAGGAAGCTTCGACGACTCGCCAAAAACTAGTACTCATCGAGAAACATATTCACTGCGTATAGAAGTTATCGTAACTAAAAAAACCGATCCTATGGGTACTTGAATGTTTCAAACCTTATAAATCAGCTGGTCCTGACCGAATTATACCAGCGGAAATTCAAAACAACTCGTCGATTATTCTTTGGAAGTGTTCAAAGGTTGTTTAAAATTGGTCCGCGGAGGTGGGCAGAGGTGAGGGTGATCTTTTTTCCGAAAGCGGTTAAAAGTTCACATGGCTACCCAAAGGGCTTAAGACCCATAACTCTATAATCCTTTCTGTTGAACACCTTGGAAAGGCTGATAGATGTCAATATACGATCAAAAATAAAGCTTACTGACTGGGCACAGTCTCAACATGCTTACTGTAAGGGGAAATCTGTGGACACAGCTCTGCATGTCCTGGTAAGTACAATTGGGATATCAATACGTTGAGGGCGCTGTTAACATTGTAAAGATGGAGGCAATTCTGGAGTCATTCACGCTCCTTGGGGTGGACTACCCGGGAAATATCCCGGTAGTAGGTGAACCTGTCTTAAATGGCATAGGACTAGCCATGTATTCGTGCAGAAACGCCATCGGAAAAAGATTAAGGCCTTAAGCCGGAGCTGGTACACTGGCTATTAAATGCCGTAGTAAGACCTATTAAGGCACTCAAGTTTTCGTTGGCACAGTTAATAGCGTGCTTGTTATGGTATTTGAGGGTCTTGGGTTTCATTCTAGATGGTGACCAAAATTCACGGCTGGGTGTTTTTAATGTGTATGTATGTGTGTTTGTCCGGGTATTGCACCGTGGGCCCATTTATGGCACTGAGTGTTGGAATGATCCGCCCAACTTTAATTAAATTAAATTAAGGCACTTTGTTTTCCCCACGACCAGGGAAACGAGTTAAAAAACGAATTAGGTTGCGTATTGACAACGAGAACTATTAAAAACAGAAATAAATAAAATTGTCTACTAGAACCACTTATACTTTAATCATTTTCTTATATTTAATTTATTTTGCAACACGCAACTTAACCGTGTAATGGTACGATACAACTGAACAGGTATATTTATTTATATAATAAAACACATTATAGCGGGATGCGATGACAATTCAATCCTATATAAATTTAAATATCAGTATGCTCCAAATTATTATCTTTTCTGTATGCAACCAGATATTAAATGAAAGTTAGTTGAAAGCACGAACCGTACTTTCACGCTGAATCATCTTCGTCGTCTAGTGGTAGCGGCGCGAGGCGATGAATGGCTCTCTTGTAGAAGCCTTGATCCGTTTTAACTGTTACAACTCGGACAGCACCATCTTTCCCAGGATGTAATTCCACAATTCGCTCAATATGCCATTTTTGTGGTGGAATATTGTCTTCGGCCATCAACACTAATGTGCCTAGATTTATATTGGATATTGTTGTCCATTTCGTGCGATATTGTAGTTGTGCAATATATTCCTTCGATCATCTTTCCCAAAACCTTTGTTGCACTGTTCGAATAATTTGCAGTCGGTTGAGTCGGCCCACTTTCAATTCGGTCAAATCAGGTTCAACTACTGCGTTGAGTAGCTCACCGATCAAAAAATGACCCGGTGTTAACGCAGAATAATCCGATGGGTCCGATGACATTGGAGTAAGCGGCCGTGAATTCGAAACTGCTTCGATTTGGGCGATTACAGTGCACATTTCTTCATAAGTCAATGTGGAATTTCCGAGAACTCGGCTAAGATGGTGCTTAGCAGATTTTACCGCTGCTTCCCACAACCCACCGAAATGTGGCGATCGAGGTGGTATGTGGCGAAATTGTATGTTGTCCTTCAGACAGGCTGCAACGATGTGGTCTCGTACTTCTTGATTGAAAAACAATTGCCAGCATTCAGCCAACTGACGGCGACCACCGACGAAATTTGTAGCATTGTCACAATGGAGTGTATAACAAATGCCTCGACGAGCAACAAAACGTTTTAATGCGGCAATGAATGTGTCAGCCGACAGGTTGCTCACCAACTCCAGGTGCACTGCCTTCGTCGCGAAGCATACAAATACTGCAATATAGGCCTTTGAGGGACGCTGTCCTCGATGTTTGTAATGGACCCACACCGGACCACAGAAATCGACACCACTGGTTACGAACGGGCTGGCTGGCTGCACTCGTTGGGAAGGTAGACTTCCCATGATTTGCTGATACAGTGCTGGTCGATGTTTAAAACAGATAAGACATCAAGGTGAACTACCTTGCGAGCGACGTCTCGACCTCTAAGGACCCAAAATCGTTGACGAACGATTGCCAGGAGTGATTGTGGCCCAGCGTGTAAATTTCTAAAATGACAGTGCTTGAAAAGCGAAAAAACAAATGGTGTAAAATTGGGTAACAACATAGGATGTGTCACATCATATGACAAGCCTGCTTGGTCCAATCGTCCTCCTACACGAATAATGCCCTCCTTATCCATAAACGGGCTGCGTTTCTTCAAGCGACTATTGTTGGCGACTGGTTTGTCCTTTTGGATTTGGCTATATTCTTCGGAGAAAGCGTCTCGTTGTATTACAGGAACAATGAACTTTTGCGCCCTCGATAATTCACTTGGAGTGAAACAGCCATCTATCCTCTCCGTTTTTCGCTTCAATATACGATGATCGACGAAACGAAGAATGTATGCAAAAACTCTAACTACTCTTTCATACGAGTTAACAAATTGACAGGACGAAACGATGTTGACATTCTTCTTTGACGCAACCAGGACAATATCCCTCTTTCTTCTTTCTGGTGCATTTCCGAGGTCTAATGATTTGCGTTGAACAGGCCAATGATTGAACTCAAGAGAGAGGAAAGGTGGCCCATCAAACCACATGGTGTTTTGACTTAATTTTTCTGGCGTAACACCCCTCGAAACCAGATCGGCTGGATTATTCTTTGTGTCTACATGATTCCAAGCGAAGTTTTCGGTTAAACGCTGAATTGTTGACACTCTATTTGACACAAAAGTGGCCCAATTTGCTGGATGGCCTGCTAACCAATTTAAAACAATCTCCGAGTCTGTCCAACAAAAAACTCTGTCGAAGTTACTCTCTAGCTCCGAAACAACACGATGAAGTAGATTGGCTAAGAGTTCAGCTGCTCATAACTCAAGGCGCGGTAATGAGACTGTCTTAATTGGTGCGACACGAGACTTCGCACACAGTAGGCGACAACTTATCTCATCTCGAGATTTGCATCGAACGTAAATGCAGCATCCATACGCCACCGTTGATGCATCAGAAAACCCATGCAGCTCTACACTATTAAATGCTGAATTGAAGACGAATCGGGGAAATGTAAAATTCTTCACAGAAGATAGTTGCTCCCGAAATTTGCTCCATTGTGAATTGTATGGTTCTGGCAAAGTTGCGTCCCAATCCAATTTCATCCGCCACAAATGCTGCAGAAAAATCTTTGCCGATACGATCACTGGATTAAGCAGCCCTAGAGGGTCAAACAAGGTTGCAATATCTGACAATACTTGACGTTTGCAGATTTCAGGATTGATGGTTTTTGACGAATATTCGTATCGAAATGCATCCATTGTTGGGTGCCACGAGAGACACAATGTCTTTACGCAATCATTCGAGTCGATTCGAATTCCTTGTCCACGAAATGCATCTGGAGTTCCCTTTAGTATTCGATGATCGTTGGATGCCCACTTCATCAGCTCAAAACCGCCAGTTTTTAATATTTCATCTACTTCGTGTCGAAGTTGCATTGCTTGATCTAAATTGTCTGCTCCGGAAAGCATATCATCCACATAAAAATCCTCCAATATCACCTTTGCACCCATCGGACGGTTCTTGGCGTTTTCTTGAGCGAGATAATGTAAACACCGAATAACGAGAAATGAAGCGGCTGCGGTACCGTAGGTTACCGTTTTCAACCGGAACACTTGGATTGGATCGGATGGGGTTGCTCGCCATAGGATGCATTGTAAATAGGTTTGCTCATCATCTAGTTTAACCTGCCGATACATTTTTGAAATGTCAGCGACTAAGGCGAAGCGACGAGATCGGAATCGTAAGATTGTCGAGAACAAATCTTTTTGAATCGTAGGGCCAATCTTCATAATGGAATTAAGAGTTTTAGCACACAGTGATGAGGCACAAAATACATGCATTTATCGCGGTTATCGGCTTCTACTTTTTGCATGTGGTTTAATGATTCGTACTCATTCATAAATTGCTGGTACTGCTGCAAGATTTCGGGATTACGCCGAAGTCTTCTCTCAAGGTTCAGGAATCTGGTTTTGGCTATCCAAAAGCTATCACCGAGAGCCGAAACATCGGCCTTGAATGGTAACTTGACCATGAACCGTCCATCCCCATCACGTGTGACGTTTTGTATAAAATGCTCCTCGCATTCCTGCTCTTCCTTAAATGTGCGTTGCATTCATTAGGTCATAAAAAACTTCAGCTCCGATCAGGATATCTACCCGCTGCGGTCGATGAAAATTAGGATCTGCCAATGATATGTCTGCTGGAATTTGACAATCCGCGATGCTAATGTGACAGCTTGGCTGATTGGATGTTATCCGTGGCACCACCATCATCTCCAAACCCGTTGTAAAACTGGTCACTCGAGATTGAATGCTTACATAAACCTTATGGTTAACACGTGTTTTTATGTCATTTAGACTGTTGATTAAGACGTCCGCTTTCATTTATTTGTAAATTTAACACTTGGACTAAACGATCGGCTATAAAATTCAATTGCGACGCGGAATCGAGTAGTGCGCGACATTGCACTATTCTACCGTACTGATCCCGAACGTTGACGGCGGCTGTGGCTAAAATAACTGTACCGGGTTGACTAGCAGAAACATGCCTATCTAAACTGCATGACGAATGAAGAGTGGTTTTTACTTTGCTCTTTTCCGGTTCAGTACCATTATTCAAAGTTTCGGAAACTGTGATAGGTAGCGTTTGAAATGATGCTTGTTCCTCATCGCGATGCAAAAGAGTATGATGCCGTTGCTTACATTTAAAGCAATTACCAGCTCGACAAAAGCGTACTCTGTGACCCTTGTGGAGGCAATTTAAGCAAAGTTCTAATTTCTTCGCCTAATTGAATCGCTCGATGGTAGTCATTAGGTTGAACTTCTGACAACGTGCAATATCATGCTCCTTACTATCACATAAAACACACTGCCATTGTCGTGCGTCATGGACCGTTGCATTCAAAGTGGTGTGACGACTCGCAAATCGATTATAAGATGGCTTGGATGTAGGTGGAGGTGCTCGAATTGATAATGTTCCCGCATTGTATTCCTTGTTCTCCAAGGCATGGCATCGCTTTATGAGGTAACCTTCCAAGTCTTTCCAGATAGGCAATTTATCATTTGCCGCTTCTTCCTCCCATTTCGCCAATGAAGCGTCATCGAGTTTACCGGCGACTACGAACAACAAAAATGCATGGCATAGCTCTTCATGATTCCCGAGGGATGTTAATGCACGCAAGTTACAATTTACGATATTACGATTCTGCAGATTTCGAAATAGGTTTAATTTCGTTGAGTGCGCGAATGTGTGCCTGGAAAATGATGCGTTTGTTCTCATATCTTTCACGAAGCAGCTTTAGGGCCTCTACGTAGTTGGCATCGGTCATCTCCAACGACTTGATTGTGTTAATTGCAGGTCCTCTCAGACAATTTCGTAAGTGCGTAAATTTCTCGATTGGCGCAAGATGCTCATCCTCATGAACTAGAGTGGTAAAAGATTTATAAAAATCATGCCATTCAGTATATTTACCTGAAAAATGGGGCAATTCCAACTTCGGTAGACGACGAGACGGAACATGTGATTGGCTGACATTCACGAACGATTGCTGAGCATCAGCACTGTGCATCGACAGTCGACGAGTTTTTGCTTGTACAGACAATAATGTAGCTTTGACTCTGCAATAAGTGTCTTCGAATTTTTCACGATCATCTTTAGACAATTCCGATGGATCAAGACGCTCAATATTTGCTTGAACTGATTCAAATTGATTGAAAAAGTTCTCCAACAATCCTAGTCGGGTGGTAGCTTCAAATTCAGTCATAACATCGCTATTTGCTTCGACGTAATTTTTAATTTTAGTTTGGGAGCCTTTTATCGATGAACGGATGGTCTTGAACTCGGCCAACATTGCAGCTGCATCACCAGGCGGCATTTTACAATCACTAATCACTATTTTTTTTTTCACAAATTCACTATTGCTTATTTTGACTATCGAATGTCCTTAATTATCTGCCGAGCGAAACGAAATAAGCAGATGATTATCTAGATGATTACCGATGGCACTGATTTAACGAGATTTTATTTAACGTGGAGACAGTTGAATGAAAGACAAACGAGACGAAATTACCACGTGCTCCCAAAAATCCGGCTCGAAGGACCAATGTTTTCCCCACGACCAGGGAAACGAGTTAAAAAACGAATTAGGTTGCGTATTGACAACGAGAATTATTAAAAACAGAAATAAATAAAATTGTCTACTAGAACCACTTATACTTTAATCATTTTCTTATATTTAATTTATTTTGCAACACGCAACTTAACCGTGTAATGGTACGATACAACTGAACAGGTATATTTATTTATATAATAAAAAACATTATAGCGGGATGCGATGACAATTCAATCCTATATAAATTTAGATATCAGTATGCTCCAAATTATTATCTTTTCTGTATGCAACCAGATATTAAATGCAACGTACCGCCGCAACACACTTAAGATAGCGCTTATAAAAGAGGCAGTAGCCTCAGCGTATGAAAAGTGGACTAACACTCACACATGTAGTGTAACAAGACAAGTCTGACCAAAACTGGACTTGAAACGCTCAAAGACACTGATCTTCCTACGTAGATGTGAATTAAAAACGATCGTGGGGATACTCACAGGACACTGCCTATAACAAACGAGGAAGCTAGGTCTAGAAGCAAATGATTTTTGCAGAAGCTGTATGGACGAGGAGGAGGAAGAGATGGTAGTCCACTTCCTATGCTCATGTCCGGCTTTGACACACAGAACAGCCTTTCTGATCTCGAAAACTGTAAGGTGCGAGATATATCACGCAACATACTACTTATGTCAAACTGGTTCATATAGAGGTAACAGGGAAGTGAGATCCGATGGTATCACAATGGACCGTCACCGGTCTAAGTGTGCCGTGGCAGCCGCTTAACATAACCTAACCTAAGCTACATTTCTTGATGCGACTCTTGTAGTATGCGCCTTTTTTGTGCTGTATTCGGGTAAAAACTCCATACAATGTGAACGTGACATTCCAACCGTCTTCAATTATAATGATTTCTTCACACCATATGTAAACGAATTAAAAATTCATCGAATGCAAATTATAGATTAATCTCGTTAATACGAGTATATGTATACGTATATATGCATTTTTTATTTGACGTCAAATACGTGAAAAAATCTACAGCTGATATGCAATAAAGTTTGTCAACAATAAACATTTATTTGCAAGTTATGTACGAGTATACTTAAGGAATACTGCATACAATGTATGGTCCACATTCACAATAATATATATGTATTGCAATTAAATTATTTTGTTAACAAGACAACAATTAAATTAAAAATAAAATTGCATTCTTGTATTTTATGTGCATATGTATATGTATATGTGTATCTAAATAAGAAGGTGACTGCATTTTTGGATATGCGTTCGTGCGATGGACGATGATCATTAATTAAGTTTTTATATTCTCGCGTTCATATAAATTTGACGACAACGATAACATTTTGTTGCCTGATGGATCACTAGAGCTCGATAATAAATTTTTTATTAATTTGCTTTGTTAGTTGAATTTTAAATGCATCTGTCTATGTATGTATACGTATGTATATAAGGCGATGACATTTTATGTGCATTTTGATAAGATGCACACAGTGATTTATGATTAATTCAAATATGCGCGCATATATAAATGTAAATTTGTAAATTTATGGTATTTGGTACAACAATTTGCATAATTTCATTACATTTCATACATGATGAGTGTTTTATTGTTTTATTTGAATTATATGTGCGGTTAATATATAGCATTTTAAGACCCCCACCTGTGGTGATTTATAATCAAAAATTTGGTCTCGAGTTTTAATTATATATTTTGTAGGTAAATGTATTCGGTGAGCCACGGGACAATCTTCATGACTCATCTAATATGGTTGGTGTGTATATATTAAAATATAATATAAATGCGATGCGACATTCCGAACTCGATTCAGGTAAATATGCCGCGTTTAGATCATAAACTGTCTCAAATCTGTAAATTTTTTATTCGCAAAATGTAATTTATATTAAAATGTCCAGCCAGAAGTCTGGTGGCCTTGTTTATTTTTAGTTTTATATTAAATATATTCATTTCCAGTCACACAGCGTGATACATCGACAATTAAAAAAAAAACTTCCAATCTAATTAATATTCTATTTATATACATTATGTAGATATTTACATATCTTTAAAATAAAAGGTAAGTCGTCTAATTTTAATAAAATATTCTTAAATCATTCCTTTTGTTGGTTTTGTTTTATCGCTGGGGCTGTATAGGCGTACATGAGACTAGTATACCTGATTAGACATTAAATAGACAAACAATGAAATTGTACAAATATTTAACTATTCTTATATAATCAATTCTCTGTAATTTTATCTATGTCTCTCGTTTTATGTGTACATATGTTATAGATACTGTGTGTATACAGGTTCCTCCAAAATTGAACTGAACGATTTTGCAGTTATAGGTAATTTAAAAAACTTTCGACCCTTACTCAAGATGACCTACATTTTTCAAATATTTATACTCTGAAGAGTCTTATCCCTACCCTAAAATCTCGAAAACTCCATATGATAATATGACGCCACCGTAGCAACTTCATAAATTATAAGGCTCTAGTCTCAAGATTGATAGTTAGTCCAGCTAATAGGTTAGGTAAGGTAAGGATGGCCGTCCTAAAGGACTAGCATAGACACAAAATTGGTCCGTAGCTGTACCACATTCGAGTTTTCTCCTCTTCACTCGCTGAATCATCGTGAGCTTACCAAGAAGCGTTTAAAGTCCCGAATCCCGATCTTACTAAGATCCGTGAGGTCGTTCAAAGGGGAAGTCCCCATAAATTTTGTTCTGCTGTACGCTAGACCAGGACAGGTGCAGAGCAGATGGAGCACATTTTCCTCCTCCTCCTCATCACCACAGCTGCGGCAGAAATCGTGGGCTGGGACACCCAGTCTGCGCGCATGTATCCCAATGAGACAATGTCCCGTTATAGCTCCCACGACCATACCAATATGGTGTCGTCGAAGCGATATCAGTTGGCACCCACGTCAAGCGGATGTTGAACTGATCAGCCATCTCATTTAAAGATGCCAGACAGTTCTGGGCTACTTTCGACGTCAGGGAGTATGATTGTAGCGTTTTAATAGCAGCCATGCTGTCCGTAAAAATGCGAATATCCTTCGTAGATATTACATTATACTTCAACCAGTCCATAACTTCCATTATCGCGATCAGTTCAGCTTGAAAAACGCTGCAAAAGTCGGGAAGACGAAAAGAGAGGTTAACCCCTAGTGCCTCACAGAATACCCCGCAGCCAACCCCTCCATCCCTTTTTGAGCCATCCGTGAAGAAGCTTAGCGCCTCATTGTCCATAACCGTTTCGTTCACCCAGTCCTCTCTGGTGGGAAACTCAGTTTGGAGTCTCACCTCAGCAGATGGCAAGGGAATAGCGTAGTCGGTAGCTTCCGGAATACCCCTGTTGCATAGGAGAGACGAGTGCCCTGCATTGTTACAGGTCCACATAGATATCGATTTGAGCCGAATGGCTGTGCAAGATGCAAGCTGCTCGGCCGCAATATCCAAGGAAGCAAGATGAAAGAGAATCTCCAGAGCTTGAGTAGGTGTGCTCCTGAGAGCCCCACTTATACACAAGCAGGCCGTTCTTTGGACTTTCATCAATAGTTTAAGGTTGGCCATAATTTTTAACGCTGGCCACCAGACGACAACCCCATACAGCAGTATAGGTTTGACCACTGAAACGTAGAGCCAGTGTACTATGTGGGGCTCCATACCCCATCTCTTTCCAATGGCATTTTTGCAGGAGTAGAGCGCTATAGTAGCTTTCTTTACTCTCTCTACGATGTTTGGTTTCCAGCTTAGCTTGCTATCCAAAAGAAGTCCGAGGTATTTTGCTCTATCCGTAAAGATCAAGTGAGTACCATTTAATGTTGGCGGGTCACACTGAGGAAGCTTGTGCTTCCTGGTAAAGAGGACCAGCTCTGTTTTCTGTGGGTTTGCGTTCAATCCGCAGCCGCGTGCCCACTCAGAGAGGTAGCCAAGCGCGCACTGCATGCGCTCACTTAGCGTACTAGGATATTTACCGAAGACCGCAATAGCAACGTCATCCGCGTAAGCAACCTCCTTGAAGCCTTGCCCTTCCAGGTTTAGTAACAGGTCTTTATGACCAAGTTCCAAAGAAGGGGGGATAAAACCCCACCTTGAGGTGTCCCTCTGCTCACGTATCTGGCGGCAGACGTCCCACCCAGATAAGCTGTCACGATCCTGCCTCTAAGCATATGATCTATCCAGCCTCTGAGTGACCCGTCTACCACCAGACACGCAAGGGCCCCAGTGATTGCCCCCGGTCTGACGTTGCTAAAGGCCCCCTCTATATCCAAGAAGGTTACCATTGAATATTCTTTATATTCAAGTGATTTCTCAATCGGGCCAATAAGGGAGTGGAGAGCTGTTTCCACCGATCGTCCCTTACGGCTTGATTGAGCCTCTAATGTGAGCCTTTATTACTCTTTCCAGTGTTTTCAACAGAAAAGAAGATAAGCTTATAGGCCTAAAGTCTTTGGGATAGCAGTGAGAGCTTTTTCCCGCCTTAGGTATAAATATTACTTTTATTTCAGTCCACTTCCTAGGAATGTGACAGAGTTCCAGGCTGCCTTTGAAGATAACTTCCAGCCAGGGCAGGGTTAAGTCAATAGTTCGCCGGATATCCGCAGGGATAATGCCATCAGGCCCTGCCGACTTGTATGGCTTAAAGCTGTTTATTGCTCATAGGATATTCCGCCTGCTTACTATATGGCTTACGGAGTTTACACCCCTATTTATCATGGGTCCCTCCGGAGCTAGTACCGAGCACTCCGGGAAGTGCGTTTCTAGTAATAGCTCCAGGGATTCCTCACTACATGTAGTCCATGAACCATCCGGTCGTTGTAGATAACTCGGGATGGAAGGACTAGAACAAAGTACTTTGCGTAGCCTGGCCGCCTCCGAGGACTCCTGTATACTGCCACAGTAGAGTTTCCAAGCCCTCGTTTTGGCTGCTCTCAGCTCGTACTTATAGGTTTTGAGGACTTCCTTGTAACAGTCCCAGTCTGCAGCAGCATTTGTGTTCTTCGCTTTCTTGAACAGTCTCCTGCATTTCATACGAGTACCTTGGAGTTCCTTCGACCACCAGGGTGGCCGAGATTTACCCAAGGGTCTACTGATAGGACATGCACCTAACATGGCCTTGTTAAAAGCATCAGATAGCTTGGCTTCTAGAGCATCAAGCTCCTGTGTAGATGCCGGAGGTTTTGGAACAGATACCGGTAGTAAGTTACCCAGAATGGTTCTGAAACAATCCCAATCAGTTTTCCTCCTATTCCTGAAGGGTGGTTTGCTAGTGGGTTTTGTATCCACTTCGTATTGGAGATAACAATGGGCAGAAAAGGAATGGTCTTCGGACACTTTCCAGTTCAATACCCTCTCCTTAATAAAATCCGAGACAAGTGTGATATCCAGCACTTCTTGTCTATTTTTAGTAATAAAGGTTGGCTTGCACCCGATATTACATATATTTAGGTTAGTACTTAAAATAAAATCAAGGAGTAACTCACCTCGCCTGTTGATATTTGTACTTCCCCAGATTGAGTGATGCGCATTAGCATCACTGCCCATGATGACTCCTACTTTTCGTTTTTGAGCCTCCATTATTGCACTAACCAACCTACCTGGTGGTATGTTTTCCTCCTCGTACGGTAGGTAGGCCGATATTAGCCAGAGATTTTGCCCATCCATCTCGATGCTAGCCACCACTACATCAGCGTTGCTGTAATTAAGTAGTATAAAAATATTCAGATTATTTCTAGCGAGAATGCAGGAACGTATCTTACCTTCATTCTTCTCATGTAGTATTTTATATTTGGAAGTTCTGAGGCCCAGCACCCGGTCACCATTGACCCAAGGTTCCTGAACCAGAACAACATCAATGGACTCAGATTCCATTTTGAGCAGGAGGGCCGCCGAGGCGGCTTTAGAGTGATGGAGGTTGATCTGAAGGATCTTAAGCATTAGATATTGCTTACCTTCACCACTGTTGAATCAGAATCTTCTGAAGTCGATTCGTCCGGTAGGAGCGCACAGCGTAGTCCCAATGATCTCGATATCTCCGAGTCCAGGGATAGTGTCTCCTGAGCGTCTTCCGGGATGCTTTGGACATCTGGGTCACCAGCAATAGGCGGGACACCACTAGTGGCTTCCCCACCTGCTGCAGTTGCCCCAGGTCTGTCAGCCTCATCGCGCTTATAGATTTCGAGCGTAATCGCTCCAAATCCATAGCTGACCAGGCCTCCAGATTTTGCCAAAGCACCCACGGATTCTCTGTCGATGATTATGACGGCCGATCTGTGATCTGTTTCCGCCTTTACCTCATCTAACCGGGCAATCTTCCAGGTGGCCGTTGGCAGATCCGGATTGCTGATTTTCAACATTTCCAGGATCTCTTGCTAGGATCACCCGGCTCCGCAGGAATCCAGGCTCGTGCCCTTGTCCTGCAGGGAATTTCTTCCCTAGTCACCACTGCTAGTTTGGCCCCTGGCCAGACTTCCCCCAGGCTTATTTAAATAACGCGAATTCGATTTTAACTGCAGTGCGGTTTAGATTTGAAATCGATGCACGTGATAAAATTTAAAAAAAATAGTGGAAAAGTGTTGTGTTAGCTTCTTATTTATGCAAAATATGACGATGCTTTCTACAACTAAATAAAATCGAACATTAATTACAATCGTTCATGTGCATTTTAAACTAAATCTGGTCAAAATAAAAATTTAGGAATTTTTAAAAACAAAATTCACAATTCCATATAGACGGGTGAAGATTGTTCTAAATCCCGATTATGTGGCTTTTTTATAACTCATATATGTCGTATAAATAAATTCCAAATTTTATTGGAAAACCCATTGGAAGCTAACACCATAAGCTATCCGAAAAATATTTCAATTTGGGAAAAAGTAGTGGATTTTGACGTTTCGGACAAACATATTTGCTATGGCCTCATATAGAAATATATCGAATAGAAGTTTTTCTCGGTTAACTTAAACCAAAAGACATATTAGCTTCCTAGGATTTTCCCTAGAAAATTCAGAAAATCATGTCGTACCAAATTTTGTTGTCCCAATGATAAAATTCATTATATCGAGACAGTTTGCTTTGCACACTAACGCATATAAGCAGAAATTGAATTTGTTGCTTTTTAGGACATATTTGAGGGAAATGAGAAATTTTGCATACGTATCACAATCAACGTCAAACTTAAGCCAATATAGGAGTGAACAGAAGTCTGAAGAAGCTAATAAAGTGATACATTTGGCCAAATGCACAGCTACATGTGAGGGAGGATCGAAAGAAAGATCGCCTTCATTATACTTATACAAGCCACCATTCAGACAACTGGTAGCTGTGCTTACGAAACAATCGAACGGGGAATATTTTATTGCCTAAATTAAACGGCGTAATATTTACGAAACTAGGAACCAAGCCAAAACCATTGATGCCTACAGAAAAATTGTAGAAGTTCTGGGAACATTGATATTAGGCTAATTTCTGAAAAATATTTTACTCATATGAGCTGTCTTAATTTTAAAAGTTACATTTGCAATACGAACACCTCAGTGCAAAATATCAAGGGGTATCATTCTTACTATCGCTAATTCATATATAGATATGGTCTTAAAAATTACAAAATCCATCTAATCCAAATTTAAAATTGTGTAAATCATTGTCATTTTGAATATTTTTTAAATACTCCGAAAGCGTCTACAAGTTTAATCCATAATTGATATTCCATCAAATAATTCCAACTCTCCAAATTATCTCAAAACTGATTGATTGATACAGGCCGTCCATGATTTATTTTCCTGATGGAGGACATTTTTGTCTCCGTGGAGGATGGAGGAAATTTCTTACGAAAGGCGGACTGTCCTCCACAAAGAAGGACGGCTGGCAAACCTAGACATGACCCAAGATCAATTAAAAAGGTTTTCGGAAATTGAGGAAATTTCAAATGAAGCAAGCAAACTTGAAAAGGATGATAAATGTGAAGCAATTTTCAAATTAACTTAAAAATAACCTAATTTAAATTAGTCCGTCGTTTAACTAATATGGAACGTAGATTTGCCATCAACATATATAAGAGAATCAAACCATTACAACCCAAGTAAAGCTCTGACACCAACTGAGCTGTCAAATTCAAATGCAAACATTCCTCAACATTCCGTCGGCCATAAATCGGCTGATTCATATGAATGTATACAGGTAATTTCCACAATTTGTGAAACGGTCGCTGGATGATTTTGCTGCTGTTGGCTACTTGCATTTTGACTACCTTGCCCAAAGCCCAACACGTTGATGCTAAATTCTTCCCCACAACCAAAACAATGTCGTCTGTGGTAAGATTTTGGGATTAACTGATCCATTTACATCGTTTTTGAAGAGTAGTCAAATACTCGTGCGGTGCCAGCGATTCTAAAAATGTTGCTGCTTCTGCTTAACTAATCTCCATCTCGCCAATGGAGGAATATTTTGTTCAGTGACATTTTCTTTGGCTATGTCAGTAAATGTGCGACTAATTAGGAAATGTGCTAGTGTTATACAATCAATATATTCGGTTTGAGTTCGATTCATTATCGATTCTATTTTCGTCAGTAATGAAGAAAACTCCTCAAACGTAAGTATGGAATCGCCAATCACTTTTCATAAAAATATTTTTGCTTGCTTCACGGCAGCGTTCCAAATTCCCCCCCCCTAGGTGGTGCTCATGGTCGAATGAATTTCCAATCTATTTTGAATTTGGTAAGTGCTCAGGTTATGTCAGACACCTAGGTTTTTATAAATTGGAACCATTCTTTCAGGAAATTTTAACAAATTTAAAACTTTATTTTGACAGCAATTTTTTTTCAATTAAAATTAATGATTCCACCATTATAGAGTAAATTAATTTTATTCAATTTAAAATATACAAAAACTCTTTCTTTGTTTAGAATTAGAATTTCAAATTCGTTCGGCTGCATTTTGCACGAACCAGTATAATATATACAATCGATTGACCATTCCTCACTTGTACATATTTGCATGACATAAACAATTTTAGAAAGATATGATAAGTAAGTGCATAATTTAGCATTCATTCGACAAGCAGCAAAAATTACATTTACTGTTTCTAAATTGCTTAAATAATAACAACAATATCTAATAATGTAAAATAAACTAAATATTTGTACAAAAATGTATGTCATAGAATCATATAAACATGATTGACTGCACCTCTTTTTAAAACCACAGTCAATTCACTCAACAGTATTCATATATAATCTGTATATTACAACATTATCTAATTATTTCCAAATTCCAAAATTTAAATTTTTTATTGAAAACACTAAACCACAAACAATACCAACAACAAAAACAAAACATAGGATGAGATAGTAGCATAAGTTTAGGACATATCATTAATATAACCATAAACGTTAGGTCCCCACAAAAATTTTGTTCGCCTGATGATTTTCTTCTGGCAATAATACTAACATACAGACAAATAATCAAAACTAACCCATATTTTATACCCAAAATTTATTCCCAAGCCTAAAGCGGAGTTGTCTACATAACACACACATACACTAACAAAATATATATTCATATCTATTTATATCCCATCTAAGAAAAATTATGATGATAAGAATGATTATCATAAATAATAACAATAAATGGGATGAATTTTCTTTTTTTTATACATTTCATCTATATACAGCTATGGTGTTGACACATCATCATCAGTATGGATTAAAAGTAGTCATTTATTTTCCGGAGAGTTTTCTTCGTCGCATCTTATTTTATATTTTCACTGATATCCTGGAAATATAAATATTAAAAAAAATAAAGAAAACGAAACAAAAAATTTAATGATAAAAGAAAACGTATTATTCATATTTTCTTATCGTGCAAATACATTTTTTTTCTTTATTTTTGGGGACAGTTTCCTGTATTTGATGGACAATCATAAATTTTCCTCGTAAGCATATATGTATATGGTGGAGACGTTTATCGATGATCTACAGTTCCTATATACTTATATATTTTGAGAAAGGCTTCATTTCTTTAAATAAATATATGAATGACTTAATTTTATTATAAGAAAAAACAAAAGAGAATAAAATTAATTAAACTTCGTTTGAACATTATATCGGTTGGAACTCTTACTAAGACTGTGTCCGAATCGTGTGATAAAAAATCGTGAATTAATTTTTTGACATTTGCTTGATATTTATTTCCCTAAATTCACGATTTTTTATTATGCTGTCCGAAATGTGTAATAAATCTCCCCACCCGATAAGTTTTTCCCCACGTCATATATGTCAATTTTAGTTTTCATAACCTCAAATTTTCTGTGACAACTAATAAATTGCACAGAAAATTTAAAAAATTTAATATTAAAATAATAATAACAGTGTTAAAGGCCATTACTGGCCCCTTACTGAATCAACAATCTGGCTCCAACGGTTTCGATCCTGAGCTTGGTCTTCATACTGTCTTAGACAATCTGAAGAGGCCAAGTCGTTCTCTACATCGTGGAGCCATCGTCGCCTGCAACGACCTCTGCGCCTACCATATGGTGGCTCTCCTTTCAGAGATCGCTGCACAATTCGTTCCGGATCAGCACGCAGAACGTGACCGAGCCAGCGTACTCGCTGAGATCTAACTTCATGTACAATATCGGGGATCTTCATCAGATCTCTGATCTCGAAATTGTACAGAGCTCGGTATGTACCATCTATTTCGCGTTTAGGGCCGTAAATCACACGCATGATTCTTCTCTCAAATGTAAGGAGCCATCTCTCGTACTCATCCGTCAGCGCCCAACTTCACATCCAAACATAACAACGGGCCTGATCAACGCTTTGTAAAGCTTCAGCTTCACGGCACTTGATAAGTGTTTAGATTTTAGCAGTGGCCTTAGAGGATACAAAGAACGACTGCCAGCTGCCAGCCGCTTTTTAATATCCTCACCCACACTGTTATCGTGAGTGATAAGAGAGCCCAAATATTTGAACCTCCTCACTCCCTCAAACGTGTGGTGGCCACTACTAAAATCTGGTGTGCCATTGTCTCTAAAACCAGAGATCAGGTATTTCGTTTTGAACTCATTGATCTGGAGTCCAACAGAAGCTGAAAACTCTACAAGCGGATCAAGTATTTCTTTCACTCCGTTGCTATTCAGTCCAATCACGCATATGTCATCTGCATATGCAAGCACTTGATTGGACTGGCGATATAAGATGTTGCGCTGAGGTGTTTCAGTTTTACGAAAGATGTACTCCAACATGAGATTAAAGAGTATCGGGGACAGAGCATCTCCCTGCCGAACACCCGAGTTAACTGCAAAAATTGTCGATAGCCTGTTCTCAACTTTAACACAGCATTGAGACTGCGTCACTGTCATCCTACACAGTCGTACCAATTTTGTTGGCATTCCTAGGTATTCCAGGGCAGACCACAAACTCTCTCGATTGATCGAGTCGTAGGCCTGCCGGAAATCCAGGAAAACCTGATGTACGGAGATGGATGTCTCATAATATTTAGATAGAATCATCCGCAGCGAAAAGACCTGATCAATGACTGATCGATTCGGACGAAATCCTCCCTGATAGTCACCAACCAAGCCCTCCGCCAGAGGAGTGATTCTATCCAATAAAATGTATGACAGTAACTTGTATGCTGTGCGAAGGAGAGCTATACCGCGATAATTCTCACACTTCAAGCGGTCTCCCTTCTTGAAGATGGGGCATATCGCGGCCACTTTCCATTCATCAGGCATAACTTCGGTTCGCCATACTAATCGAATAAGGTCGAAAAGACAGTTCCACAAAGTATCCCCTCCGAATATCAAGAGCTCCGAATTAATGCAGTCCACTCCAGGTGAGCGGTTTCGTTTCATTCTCTGCATGGCCTTAGTGAATTCCTCATGGGATGGCTCCTCAGTGCAAATCTCCGCAGACTGTTTTAGAGGTGGCTCAACAACAGTCTGTGACGCATGATGAACATCAAGCAGCTCTGTAAAGTGTCCACTCCATGCGTCAAGTACTGCGTCGATGTTGACACAGAGGTTTCCATCCCGGTCCCGAATGGCGGTTGACGAAGGCCTGAAAGTATGGTGCAATCCAGTAATTCTTTTAAAGAAATTACGTGAACTACGCTCATTGCTGAGTTGTTGTACTTTCAGAACCTCGGCCTTCCACCATTCTCGCTTCTTCCGTCTACAAATCCGCTTAGCTGCCCTTCTTGCAAGAGCTGCCTTGTTTTTCCTTGCGATTGTGAGACGTTGTTGCACTTCATTATGGGCTATATTGAATATTAATATTAAAATAATGGATTGTTATTGGATTTTAATTTAAATTTAAATTTAAATTAAAAGATTTAAATATTACGGACAATTTAGCTATCCGAAATGGGAAACAATCGATCCAATGCCAGATATTCATACGTTGTTTGGTGCATTTGATTTGAAATTCTTTCAAGAGAAACTACAGTGTGTCGCGTTGGAATGGAGTAAACGCATCTACAACTGTGGGGGAATAGGTATGCAGTGCACGATACGATTAAGTGAACCACTTTTAAAATTGAGATCACGAAAAAGTTTGATTGAATCGCTTTCGGTAGAATATTTTAGATTTTGTATATCCTTATATGGTAGATTTTGTATATCCTTAGCTGGCAGAAATCAGGCCGACTTGTGTGAAAACATAGGTCCGTACTCCCGACACGAAACTGCGACCGATAATGGTGAGAGAATGATGTACTTTGCAATTGCTCATGATCTTAGAGTAGCAAGCACATTCTTCCCTCACAAACAGATACACCTAGAGACATGGACACATCCTCGCAAAACATCCCGGAGCCAAATTGACCACGTGTTAATTTCAAAAGGGCGAGCTCGGGTTGTGCAGGATGTGAGAACTTATCGGTCAGCAACCAAATACGTAGGCAGCGATCATTATTTGGTCGCTGCAAAGCTACGGTGGAAGTTTTCGTACAGGTCGGGGAACACAGCGAAACGGATGGAACGTTTCGACTGTGAAGGTCTGATAAATGAAGATCAAAAGAAACGATATCAAGATCTTGTCAGCGACAACATTGAGGGAGCTAATTACCAGTCTGACTGCGTGAACTCTGTCTGGGAGGTACTGAAAACTTCGGTTGTCAGTGCTGCTCAACAGACTTTAGGTATAGTGAAAGTCAGACCCAAGAATGATTGGTTTGATGACGAGTGTCGTCTTGCAGTTGAGAAACAAAATATAGCCCATAATGAAGTGCAACAACGTCTCACAATCGCAAGGAAAAACAAGGCAGTTCTTGCAAGAAGGGCAGCTAAGCGGATTTGTAGACGGAAGAAGCGAGAATGGTGGAAGGCCGAGGTTCTGAAAGTACAACAACTCAGCAATGAGCGTAGTTCACGTAATTTCTTTAAAGGAATTACTGGATTGCACCATACTTTCAGGCCTTCGTCAACCGCCATTCGAGACCGGGATGGAAACCTCTGTGTCAACATCGACGCAGTACTTGACGCATGGAGTGGACACTTTACAGAGCTGCTTGATGTTCATCATGCGTCACAGACTGTTGTTGAGCCACCTCTAAAACAGTCTGCGGAGATTTGCACTGAGGAGCCATCCCATGAGGAATTCACTAAGGCCATGCAGAGAATGAAACGAAACCGCTCACCTGGAGTGGACTGCATTAATTCGGAGCTCTTGATATTCGGAGGGGATACTTTGTGGAACTGTCTTTTCGACCTTATTCGATTAGTATGGCGAACCGAAGTTATGCCTGATGAATGGAAAGTGGCCGCGATATGCCCCATCTTCAAGAAGGGAGACCGCTTGAAGTGTGAGAATTATCGCGGTATAGCTCTCCTTCGCACAGCATACAAGTTACTGTCATACATTTTATTGGATAGAATCACTCCTCTGGCGGAGGGCTTGGTTGGTGACTATCAGGGAGGATTTCGTCCGAATCGATCAGTCATTGATCAGGTCTTTTCGCTGCGGATGATTCTATCTAAATATTATGAGACATCCATCTCCGTACATCAGGTTTTCCTGGATTTCCGGCAGGCCTACGACTCGATCAATCGAGAGAGTTTGTGGTCTGCCCTGGAATACCTAGGAATGCCAACAAAATTGGTACGACTGTGTAGGATGACAGTGACGCAGTCTCAATGCTGTGTTAAAGTTGAGAACAGGCTATCGACAATTTTTGCAGTTAACTCGGGTGTTCGGCAGGGAGATGCTCTGTCCCCGATACTCTTTAATCTCATGTTGGAGTACATCTTTCGTAAAACTGAAACACCTCAGCGCAACATCTTATATCGCCAGTCCAATCAAGTGCTTGCATATGCAGATGACATATGCGTGATTGGACTGAATAGCAACGGAGTGAAAGAAATACTTGATCCGCTTGTAGAGTTTTCAGCTTCTGTTGGACTCCAGATCAATGAGTTCAAAACGAAATACCTGATCTCTGGTTTTAGAGACAATGGCACACCAGATTTTAGTAGTGGCCACCACACGTTTGAGGGAGTGAGGAGGTTCAACTATTTGGGCTCTCTTATCACTCACGATAACAGTGTGGGTGAGGATATTAAAAAGCGGCTGGCAGCTGGCAGTCGTTCTTTGTATCCTCTAAGGCCACTGCTAAAATCTAAACACTTATCAAGTGCCGTGAAGCTGAAGCTTTACAAAGCGTTGATCAGGCCCGTTGTTATGTTTGGATGTGAAAGTTGGGCGCTGACGGATGAGTACGAGAGATGGCTCCTTACATTTGAGAGAAGAATCATGCGTGTGATTTACGGCCCTAAACGCGAAATAGATGGTACATACCGAGCTCTGTACAATTTCGAGATCAGAGATCTGATGAAGATCCCCGATATTGTACATGAAGTTAGATCTCAGCGAGTACGCTGGCTCGGTCACGTTCTGCGTGCTGATCCGGAACGAATTGTGCAGCGATCTCTGAAAGGAGAGCTACCATATGGTAGGCGCAGAGGTCGTTGCAGGCGACGATGGCTCCACGATGTAGAGAACGACTTGGCCTCTTCAGATTGTCTAAGACAGTATGAAGACCAAGCTCAGGATCGAAACCGTTGGAGCCAGATTGTTGATTCAGTAAGGGGCCAGTAATGGTCTTTAACACTGTTATTATTATTATTATATCCTTATATCAACTAACCTCCACAATTTTTGTTACAGCACGAAATGATACACGCATATTTGTTTATTCGAGGAATCCGCGAAGGAAATGGGAGACATGGATCCAATTTTAAAAAAATGATGGAAGGAATTAATCGAGCAGCAGGAACGAACATTACAGTATACCACACATTTTATGATGAAGTTAATCTGTATAAATTATTTTACCGATCAGTGATGACGAATCTCCCTCACATTCCAATTACAAATCAATTGAACCATTGACTGGCCGAGGTAGATACCTTTCTGATATTCCACCCGCTAAACCGAATGAAAATTTTAATCATACAGTTCGTGATCGTGAGCAAAACGGTACGGTAGTAGTGGTTTGAAAGATGTTCCAGATTTAAAACGACCTCGATTGGTCGAAGAAAATAGTGAGGATGATTTAATCCTAATTGAAGTAAAACACCCAACTGTTAAATTATTGGTCAGTGATGAAGAAGTCGAGAGACGCGGCACCATAAGAGCTCTCACTGATCAAACGATCCAAGAAAGACAAGAGGAGATATTAAACGACATAAAGAAAACCGCACATAATTTCAGCGCTGATGAAGACGATACCGATGTGATCTAATCGATAAAGAAGTTTTATTTATTTGGTGAGGACGATTTATTTGGTGAGGACTTTTGAATCGATATCAAACTACGTCAACATCCCGAAACACTGACTTGATATGCTTAACGGAAAATAATATAATTCATTGTCCATTATGCCAAGATCGTCTATCACGTAACGATTTAGCGATCCATCTCGAGGGCTGTATGAGCATAAAAGTCGAGGTCAGACCAGTTAAATATAATGTACCACGAAAATCACCACTTTATAAAAATAAACCAGTTAAAATTGACGCTGTGATTGAGGATGATTCAAATGATGAGCTGCAAATTTGGGAACTGTTTGCCCTGTTTGTAATCAACTACAACAAGGTGATATCAATGCTCATTTAGATTTTGCTTAGTTGTATCATTTCAAGGTTAGATGGATATTTTATTGCATTTTCATATTTTATTGAATTAAATCATTCTTTTTTGTAATAAAACTAGTAGTTTTTCTTTGTGTGTATTGTTTATCTGCGGTTTAATATCTAATCTAAATGAAGACGTTGGTATTCAATATGATTTTTGCACCAAAAATTGTATTTTTTTGTTCAAGAGAAACGTGTATGTTTGGTTGGATTAATTCCAACAGAGCATTATCTTATTATATATGTATTTTAACAAAATAACATAAATTTTAAATTGTGTTTATTTTATTCATTGGTTTTAAACAATTTCACTATAATATCTCCATATCGAGCTGTATCAGCTTTAACTTCACCTGTTTCACTAATGATTTCGAAATTCTTAAGATCACCCACTGTATGGAATTTTTTATGATGCTCTGTTAATCTGAAAATTTAAAAAATTTAATATTAAAATAATGGATCCGATAATCCTTTTAATCTCAAGTTATTATTATTATAAGTATTAATAATTTTAGATTAAATTATTATGTATATATAAATCACAAGTTGCACATGCGTACACAAATTATTCGATAGCTGTCACAAATTATCAGACGTAATATAACTAGTGGTCCGCTTATTATCGATAATTTTTTTCAAATGTCACGAATGCGCAGCACGAGTTGCATTTTCTAAAGCTTGAATTGAATTAGCACTGCTATGGCCGGTTATTTTAATCAATTGTTGATCTGAAATACCCGCATTTGCCATTATAGTAACCGCAGTTGATCTATGACTATGATTGGTGATTTTATTATTTTATAAACGTTGATATTATTCACATTTTGCGTGAGCCACTTACTATTAGCACAACGGCTTGCACCTCCTTGTGTAGTTTTGGTGAATATAGGGTTATATTCAATTCGTCCCGTATCATTACCGAAATGGTCTGTAATCCTCTTAAAATAATGAGTTAAAGCAAACGCGGCTTCGTTACCACGCCACGCTAATTCTGTCGCAACAATGTTGAAGAATTTCTTTTGAAGTCCATAAGGGTTATCTTCATCCCAATACGTTTGCATACAAGTAGATTCATTTGACGTAAAAGCTACGGCACTTAATTTCCGTTTGTTCGGTTCACTTTGAAGTTGTTTCCGTTTTGAATCTCTGGCACATCTCGCCTGTTTAAACTCAATATCACAAACTCAATATCACTCTAAACACAATAAAATGGATCTAATTTTATTTTAAATTCTGCATAATATTTTTCTTGAAGCATTTTCGCTAGCGTATTCCAAATAGTTTTAATTACAGTTTCCTTGTAATTTTCTCCGTTAGACTTACGCATATTGCATGCATAATCTTTTAAATATGACGCGAGCATATCAATTGATGTGTCTCGCTCAATTGTGTATTGACGTGTTGCACAAAAATCCATAAACTGTTTCCAAATACTTTTCTTATTTCGTTCCGTGTTTAAAGGAACACTATTGAGTATTAACTCTTCGATTTTTTTATTTGTACACTCTCCCCATCTTTGATTATCATAATTATCCATCTTTCTATCAAGCAGTAATCAATACTGATTCACAAATATTTTGTAATTGCATAAGTTGACAGATAGTTATATAAGAATTTTGTTTTTGTTGTGTGTTACTTTGATTCTAATGAATTTATTTTTATTAATAAAAATCGCCAAAAATAATAAATAGTAGGCTATTGCCATAACAACGTTTTTCCCACAGCGACAATACAACAGTGTTGTATTATCACTTATTAATAACAAAAATAACAAAAAAATTTCATAGTGAAATAGATGATTTTTAGGTATGAATTATATTCTCATGGTAATAGACTCGAATAATTTGGGTGTGTTCGGTATTTTCAAGTAAATATCAAAAAATTAATTCACGATTTTTAATGACACGATTCGGAAACAGTCTAAGTAAAGCTTGTTTTACATAGAACGATTTAAGCAGATCTGCATTATCGAAAGAGAAACGTCAAAAATAACTAATAACAACTATAATATTTTAAATTATTTTCAATGTGTGTGTACAAAATTTAGTATATTATACATTTTACGTACATGTATTGAAGTCTGTTTAAAATAGCAGATGAAGCGCGACATCTTTTATTCGTTTTCATCTGCTTTTTTTTGGTTTATTGGAATTTTTTCGGATGATTTTTTTTTTTGGAGATGCTGTATTTTTCTCATTCTCGCTTTAATCAATTTTAATTATTGTATGCGTATTTGTTTGGTTTTTTGTAGATATCGAAAGTCGTCAATCGTAAATCAAGCTTAACGCTTTAAACAATTGGACGACCTATAATCCGAGAACAGACGATTGAAACAATTGATAAATTAAATTTTGAAATTTTGCGCGCTGCTTTGACGACGCCGAATGCCTACTTCAAAAATAAATAAATTAATTAATTTTCATTTTTATTTTAATGAACTAACTAATTTAACCAATTTGGTATTGCAGTTTTGAAACTAGATTTTAGTGTTGAATGTTATTTAACTTGAATTTTAATTTCTAAAACTAGATTGAATTTAGAATATAATTTTAAGTTTTAAAATACAATTTGTTCCTTCTGATTTTTGCCAAGCCAATTACCCTTTCTACGATTATTCGTTTAATAGCAATGAACCTAGTATGAGCCACTTCTTCTTCACTTAGTTGGTTTTTGCCTCTTAAAAATGGGGGTATATTTAAAACCCTTTTCTTCTAAGCAATCGGATATATCAAAGCCTCTATCGGCTAATACGAAATCTCCCCTTTCCAATCTATTGAGGATACCTGATTTCTGAAAAATTTCTTTATCAGAAATGGCCTACAAACGTCTCGGAAACAAAAATAACCATTCCGTTTTCATCAACAGCAACTAATGACTTAAAAGTTGTTCTATTGTTGTATGATGAAAAGGTTAGTTGATGATGAGTTGGATCCTCTGATTTTTGTACAGGTATTTCGGTGCAATCAATTATAGCGCGATAAGAGCCTCTAGATTTTGAAATCTTCCAAAAATCGATTTGTTGTAAAGCTATGTAAATTCTTTTCGTCATATTTTTAAAGATTTTTGAAATCACATTTCTGTTTATTAAAAAAATATTTTGCATGAATAAAAAATCATTGCAGTGTCTATATTCAAAAAGCGTTATTAATAGTTCGTCTTTAACATCGTTTTCAGGATGAACTGATTCGATTTTATCTTTAACTATTAAGCTTAACAATTAACTAAATCGATTCGAGTCCAATCCGGTAAAATATTGCAACTGTTCGTTCATAATATTTGAAAAACGAAGGAAGGAAACGGAACTAGATAGAGTTTGTGTCATTCTGTTATATGTATCAACAGGAATTTGTATTGCTTGGTCTGCAGAAACTTTGACTGTTCCATCGATGATAGTATTTTTATTTTCTACGGGGATTGCTTGATTGGGTTCGACGAGCTCCGGTTCTGAAACAGGCACACATAACGCACGCATCAATAATTGGCAACGCATCGATAGTTTCAATCACCTAAAATATTAGATAACAATATTTACTATTACGATCTGTTCTAAATTTTATATATGTAATACGCTACTTACACTATCTCCGATCAAAACAGTTGACTTGATCAATTCTTTCTTCCGATTGCAATATCGTTTGTCTCTTCTATTTAAATTACCACTTCTCTGTGTGTCAAACTTACGCAGTGAGATATTTTGAGATGGAATTGATCCAGCTTTGAGAATTTTATATTCACCTGTTAAAATTGAGTTTTCTATGTTATTTTATTCTTGGCAAATTAAACTCAGTCGAACTTACCTAAACTGCATATTTGGTAATCATCTTCTAAAAAGTGAGCGCTGCAAACTTGAGACCATTTCGTTGGTGTCTTCCCAGTTCTTAATTTTATAATCCATTGTTTTTTTAATTTGGGTTGATTTGGAAAGTGGTGGAATTTAATGTTAGAATTTTTTAAATATTAATTCCGACAATTCGGCACAGAACAAGATCTAACCATTATTATGTATATATTCTAATATATTATGTAATAATATATATAATAATAATATGACAACTATTTAATATTTAACGCAAAGATTTGTTTTTAAAATTTTTTTTGTATGCAAATTTTAATTCTTAAACTTCAAAGTATGTATACCCTTCTTACGCTATGGCCACCTATGAATGAGAATTGAACTAACTAAAAAAAAAACATGCCGCATGCCCCATAGGAAACAAAAACAACTAACAGTTGGAACGTGGAAAAATTAAAACAATAGAAAAATAGTTTTGTCTGTTTATAGTCGTTGCTATAGTAATGCTTATTTCAAATAGTTCTTCTACATAGTGTTCCCAGCTATTATTTTTGGTGGGTGCCAGACAGATTGACAGTATAGAGTGCTAAATAATTTCAATTCGTAAACTTAGGCCCTGGTTCATTCACAAAATGTATAAATCCTATATCAGTTATTATCAGTTAAAGAACTTTTCAAAATATAAAAATAAACATTTGTTCTTTATTTAAAGAAGCCAATGATTAAAAACATCAAAATATTAATTTCCTATTGGAAGGACAAAATGTTTCATATCAGATCAGATTACAAAAATCAAGAATTTAATGTCCAATTCGAAGGACAATATTGTGAAGGTTATTTTGAAAATGCTCAACTTTTCATAAAATAGCTTTTCAGGGGTAAGTAAAATATTTTTACTTCTGTTTTAATTAAGGAACCATAGATAAGTGATTACAAATATCAAAATGTGTGTACTTCTTTCTAATGGAACAATATTGTAAAATCATTTTTCAAAAAACTTAGCTTGTTGGATCGGAATCAATTAAAATGTTTACCAATTGGAAGAGACTGTAAAACCTATATTCTTAAAAAGCTTAGATTTTCATAAAAAAAACTTTTATGTCGAATTGGAATCAATTAAAATAATATAAATAACAAATATTAAATTATTCATTTCTAATTAGGACAAATGTGAAACTTTTTAACAAAAAGCTCGTCTGTTATAAATAAAATTTTTGTTTGATTGTAGTCAATTGGAATATTAATACTTTGTGCTTTAACTAATTCGATGGTCCCAAATTTCAAATATAAATTTTCGAAGTGGAAGGGCCACTTTTTTTTCAAAAAGCTCTGCTTTTAACAAATATTTTTTATGTTGCAGCGGAATCAATTAGAATAATTACGCTTGTTCTTTAATTTAGACGCAAATCATTATGATTATTAAACATTTAATTTTCAATTTGAAGGGCAGACATGAATTTTTTTTCAAAAAGCTCGTTGTTTCATAAGATAACTTTTATCTTGGATCGCACACAAATATTTGTTCTCTTTAAATAAACAGATAATTGAAAAATCTAAGTTGATTTCCAATTCGAAAAACAAAAATAATGTGACACTTATTTTCAAAAGCTTAATTTTTCAAGAAATAGCTTTTATGCCAGATCAGAGTGAAATTAAATATTTACACTCGTTTTTTAATTATAGAAGCACATGATTACAAATACCTAAACTTTTAGGACAATTGTAAAACCTTTCTTAAAAAGTTCATCTCATCATCAGTAAAACGACAATCGAAAGTTTTTTGAAAAAAAAGTTCAATTTTTGTCATCAAATAAAATATTTACAGTAAATATTCTCTAATTGAAGTCGCAGTATAAATATCAAAAATTTAATTCAATTAAAATATTTACACTTGTCGTTTAAAAGGGACAAATAATTTACAAATATCAAAAATGTAATTTCCAATTGTGTAAGGTATTTGCCAAAACCTCAATTTTTCATAATAGAACTTTTATGTCGGATCAGCACCTATTAAAATGCTTTATTCAACTCTATTCAAATATTTTGGTCTACCTACATATATCGGAAAGTTATAACGGATATTGGTCGGAAGTTTGATCCATTGAATTTATTTTAGTCTTATGAGTGCCATCCGAGCCATTCCACCAGCTCCTCTGCCTTAAGAGAAACACCGTATTACAAGATCCCAGTCCAAGGCAATTAAATTTAGCAGAACCAACATCGCCGATATCTTATACATCATTACCAAGAACAGAATTAATTACGGCGTTACCAATACATGAAATGCAAATTGTACATACACGACGGAATTGGGGGTGCCTTCAAACGAAATTCCACGAAAGGCACAATTCTATAAACTTGTCGCCACCCGTACCACATTGATCCTAAATAAATTTGGTCACTCTAGGAATTGTCTACATTATTGACGTTGTTTACGGGTGGTCGACACGTCGACGTAGAAAATAATAGATGACGCGTAAATGCCCATCCCTGGCTTCCGAAATAATATAACATAATTAAAAACTATTAATGGCTATTTCTTATTATTAGAATATAGGAACTTTAATTCGAAGATATCAATGGTTGAAAAAAAAATGCTGTTGAAGTGACATTTCCACTACGTGGGAATTGGGAAACTTATTAATTATTGATATATTTTTGATCACTGTGTGAGCGAAAGAATATCCACCATCATATCCGTTTTCATTCCTGCGGTTTAAAAATATTTTTCCATCAATCTTTTTTTTTTTTTTTGTAACAATGACAAAGGGATATCTTTCTATTCTCTAGCTATCTACGTATACACTATACATACAGATAAAAAAAAATTATTTTGATTTTTTTCCCAACCACCATCAGAATTTTTAGTATAAAGTAAAATGTATATCTCTCTATAGTCTGTATATAGATAGATAGATACACGACACAATATATATTTATTATAAAACCATAGAATTTTTCATTTTATTATATTTATCCTTTAAAATCCTTTAGCTGCCATTTTTCTCTATAAATAAATTTATATTTATTTTTATTGTTGTTATTATTATGTTTCATTTTCGCGAGAACTTACCATACAGACATACTACATATATTGCAAAAAAAAAAATCCATCTATCTATGCTAACCAATTTTAAATTTAACCCTATTGTTCTTGGTACGTATACACACGTAACGTACATTACATCCGAATAGTTTTTGAAATATACTATAACTGCACTGCAACTATGTACACTTGAATATTTGTTAGACTGGAAATATCAAAAAAAAAAAATTATTTTTTTGAGAGTTTTGAAATAGATGGAATATTTTTTTATTTTATTTAAATTTATATATTCACAAGCACACAGAGATGGATTATACTATGGGATCATGGAACTCGAGAGTATTTTCTTCTTAGAATTGTGCATGTCTGCTTATATACATATAGTATGATATTCTAAAAAAAAAAAAAAAATTGAATTAAATAACATCATCCACAAACTCAATTCTAAACCAGGACACTCTATATACAAAGTAGCCAATATATACACACATACGTATATATATATATATATATATATATATATATATATATATATATATATACAAAACGTTTCGAGAAGCACAAATATGTGTATAAAAACCGAGAAAAAGCAGTTGGATTTAAAACAACGGAGGTAAAAGCAGAATAAATTTTTATGTAGACAACAACAACAACAACAACAACCACAACTAAAAAATAGCAAAAATATTAATAAATTTATAATAAAATAAAAAATTTAGTTGTAGAACACAAAATATAGAAAAATGTATAAAAATTCCCCACCACTATCTCGACTGTACGAGAGTATACATACAACAATTTAAAATCCAAAAAGCTTTAAACAAAATATTTCTTGCAGCTTTTTTCATTGTATATGTGGTTTATGATCAGAATTTTCTTCTTGGAAAATAGTTTTGCGTCGTTTTTTTTTTTCATTTAATTTAGTCTCGATGTTTTAAATATAATCATAAAATTTAATAGGAAGTTACACTGTAAGTGCTAAGTGCTAACGAAATTATTAGTTTTTTTACTTCGGATTACCATTTTTTTGAGTGTCTGAAATATGAGCTAAATAATGATAGTTGAACTTTAGATATTGCCGTATAAGAGTGACTTGAAACTGCACCAGCCAAATCAGCTCGCTACAACGAAACCCCCGAAATTTATTACAATTTATTGCAACAAGTCCCAATTTTATTACACTTGCCGTTCGCGAGAAAAGCTTGGGCTTTGTAATTTCTAATTGGACCTATGCACCGCTATTTTATCATTTTTAAAGTAATTGTGGTAGCGAGATAGGGCTTAGGCTAGAATTTATTACAAATTAATTAGTAAGATGCCGAAAATAACTATGTACAAATCAACTTACTTTAATAGAAACTTACTGATGTTCAAATAAAAATACCAAAATGTCGATTTTTTATTTAATTTTTTTAAATAATTTATTACACTAGACCGCCACTATATTTTGGATAGAACTGGCTATTGTTTACACTATTTGAGTTCAACACTATACATATAAATTTTAGAATGGTGTAATTTAATTATTTTGGGTAAAAATCAACGTAGCTTAGTGATTACTGGACATTTTGGTATATTTATTTCGGTTTCGTTGTGGCGGACTGATTTGGCTGGTGCAGCTTCTAGGCACTTAAAATATGGTTTTGGTCATTCTTAACTCAGTTAGTGAAAGACGTGATTTCAGGCTGATGGACCGATCACACCTTTAGCATTAAATTCTATAAAAAATCGCTCGGTTATAGGAAAGCTTTTCAAATTTTACAGAATTTTTCTTAATTTAGTGGTTAAATCAGTTGCCGAGTTTGACATTCGTCGATGTACATTAATAGACTTGTTAGACAAATTTAGAATTTTTGGTAAAAATGTACGTAGACTTTAAACGACGAGTGTATAGACCTCCGCTTCAACTAATAAATTCATATCAATTTAAATTACAGGCCAGGTAAAAAATCTGTATAAGTAACTTTATGATTTAATTAGTGAATACATTTTTTGTTTACGTATTGTTTCAGAATTACCTTTAAAAAACTTGGGAAATTTATGATGGAAAGACTCAGCACAGAACAAAGAACCAATGTTGTTCAATTTTATTTTGAAAGTCAGCATTCGATTGTGGACACAGTGGTTTTCGGCATGAAGGGGCTGTCTGTGATCTTCCGCGTGCTGGAAACCCCGAATTTTCCACCAGGCGTAGAATTTTACATAAGTTACACCTGTTCCCGAATATAAGATAAAACCAAATGATGTAAAAATTTAAAATACGCATTCATTCATTCAAAGTTATGGAAAATGCTCTGGTGAGAGCACGTCAGGTCGAAGCAAACAATGGGCACCATTTGGAAGATATTATCTCCAAAACATAATGAAAACATATTTCCAAACTCAGAAAGAAAAATGTTATTCATAAAATAAATAGTTACGTTACTTATGCGCCACCCTATATTACTATAAGGAAAATTACTCTCCATTTCCAAAGTAAACTCGGGTTACTATATTTTTCGTTAAATGTTATTATAGCTTCGCTCAATAGATGGCACACCAAATGTTTTTAACGAAATTAATAGATGGCGCTAAATGATTTATTTTATTTTTTTAAATTTAGTTTTGATTCAAAAAATGTAAGCATTTAGATAGCGATCTCGCTAATACCCTATCTGCGTTATCATGATACGATTTTTTTAAGCGTTTTCCTTATAGTATTAAAGGTTATTTCGGCTTACCAATAGAATCATTTTTAAAAATATATAATATGGCGCTCGATGCCTGATCTGTATCGAGTGCCATTTGATCATATAAATTGCCCTTTGTTCGCTGGCACTTGTACACTAATTGTAGTGCCTTAATTCGATACAAATGTTTTCTCTATTGGCGGAACGTTTTAATGGAATTAAGTATGGAACCTGTGATGTAATTTCCCACATTAAATGTACATGTTGTCATAATTTTAAAAAGCATGCACTTGCGAAAGTGCGTGGCTATTCAAAGTTTAATAATTATAGCATTGTGGATAAAGTTGGTGACCAAATTTCCAAATTGTGCTCAATAATCAAACTCGATTGTCGTTTTTTCTGATGAATTTTAGATCTTTAAAAATAAATTATTGCAACAAATATTTTTCTAACGCTGATCACATATGATAAGAAAATATTTCCAGGCAGAGATGACAGACTACGCATAGTGTGTACATTAGAAATGATACTTCTTATAAAAATCAATATTTAAATTCATGATGGTAGTTTGTCATTTCAATATAGATATTTGGATATGCAACCTTTGGGATATAATTCCACTAGTGCCTGTGGATTTCATGGAGCGCCTTGTTCGAATTCTATATATGTACTAGATTTTTGGATGTCATGATTGGTCAAAATAAAGATGTACCCACCAAATTTAATTTCTCTGACATTTAAAATTTTAGTAAACCTAATTCTTTCTGTGGACGAGATCTTGTGAACATCTTTAGGAAATTTATTTAAATTTACCCAAATAATAATATTTCTCAAATCAATAAAATAATAATTTAAGTCTTTCAAGAAGATATCATTTAGTCTAATATTTTCGAAAATGTGACTGAGTCTCGGGTGGACACCCCTAATATTGGGTATACAAAATATTAAAAATACACAGCTAAGAATTCTATAACTTCATAACTCTGAGAAAAAATAGTGATGGATTTAGGATTTAGTTCCCTTAAGCGCAAAGTAAGATTTCTTCCAAAAAAATTTCCAAAAACATGAGTTCTAAATTTAAAACATATTTTTAAATTATATCGAAATTTGAATATTAATTTCAGAATTATAAATATACCAAATTTAGAATATAGCAAATTTCAAAATTGAAAATGTTTTGGAATCAATAATTCTGAGCTTTGCTTATAATTCTAAAAACGCGCTACACATTTCAAAAAACAAGTCAAATTCTAAACAAATTTTATGTCCAATTCAGATAGGGAGGAGTGTGATAAGTTATTAAAAAATATCTTACAGTTTGAGAGTATAGCTGATTAAGAATGATATGTTTATGATTTTTGGATAAATTCTTGGAAAATGGCCAACGATGTTGGATGAAGTGCTGGAATATGGCCAACTTAAATGCCACAAGGCATTGAAATTCGATATTTTGGATGTACATATATAGACTCTAAATTGGTGTTTTGTATAGTTCTATTTTCTACAAATTTTTATATTTTTATAGCAGTGTCAGGAGAAGCTATATTGTTGTATAAATGTGCTTTTATATCGAAATATTATTTTGGGAACGTGGCGCATATTATATCTTACTTACGTGTCTCAGTCTAACAAAGCGGATTATAGACTAACGGCAAAAGAGTTTTCTGAAAGGGGGCACATGCCGGAATGCAGCGGTTCCATCCACGGTAAACATATTAATATTTGATGTTCCCGACGGAGTGGTTCAAGTCCTCATAATTATACGAAAACTGTTAGTATAGTTTTGCTCACTGCATGCGATACAAATTATATTTTTACACAAGCTTGTATTAGGGCTTATGATAACCAAGGCAACGGAGGTAAATATATCTTTGTTTAATTTTAGTACCATATTTCTATTTTAAAGATTTTTATTTACAGCAACTATTATTTATTTATTTATCTTTCATTTAAAATTATGCTAAGGTGTGTTAAGGAAATCAACATTCAAGAAATTTTCAAAGAGCTCGACGAATAATTGAAAACTCATTCGGTATTCTTGTGGCTTGCCATAGAATTTTAAGGAACACTTAAAATAAAGATATGGAACCAGAGAATGCCACTAAGGTAGTTCTTGCAACGATTGCCCATCATAATTTTATTAAAATGAACGACGCTGCCAAAAAGTAATGTCCTCAAAATTTTCTGGATTGGTAGGATGAAGAGATAGTTTTACATCTCAGTAAATGGACAAGAAGAAGAGATAGTTTTACATCTCAGGACATGCAAACCAGTTGTCATCAGTTCAAATGTGGCCAAGAAATGATACAAAAATAGCGTTTCGATTAAGAGATACTCTAAAAGATTATTTCAGTTCTCTCATACAAGATTCAGTTTTAGATAGATTCAGTTTTTCTTGTAAACAAAGATTCGGGAACAGGAACATTTTATGTAAATTAGAAGCTATGCGAAACAGCTTCTTGTGCGGTTCTCATAATGTTAAGATTAAAGGAGTTTTTTTCTGTTCTGAACATGCTATTGCTTCATTGCATGCGCAATAGATTTTAAAAAACCTGATTTATCATCCACAGAATTTCGATTTATTTATTTTTAAACTCTTTGAAAATTTGTCGGAAATCTTGTGGCAAAAAAACTCTTAGTTTTATGGCATTTATTGGACCCTGAAGGTTGTCTCGCCTTCTTCTGTGAGTGTACCATTTAAAGACTCATAGTCAAATAGCGTGCTATTTTCGCAATTTTTTACCATCCTACAAACATATAAATTAGTTAATTTACTGTAGGAGCCGTTCAAAAATTCGAGCATGTTAAATATTCCCACTATCGTTATAACACGCGCCAGATCCTGAAGGTGCAAACGGTGTTTTTTTCTCGAACAAATTTATCCCGCAAGTAGTTCCATTTTTTTCGCTATAACAATACAGAAGGACACAACTAATAGTATTTAAAATCTCAATAAATTATTTTTAAGTTGAATATGTGCCAGCTATTGAACACAAATCAGATAAATTCTTCCAAATTTTACCCTTGCACTTTGTGTCCAAGTAAGACTGATTTTTTTTGTCGTAAAGCTCGGAGAAATTTTAATTTACTCAATGAAGCTCTCCGTATCCATTTTGATTTTGATTATACATACATATATAATCACAGACGCACAAGTTTTTCAACTTTTCTAACTTTTCAGATTATGTCAATTGCCAAAAATTAATGTGAGGTTATGATTTTTGCTTATTGTAACCTACCATTTCGTTTCTCGATACAAACATTGTAACTCGACCTTAAATATCTCTATATTATGTATAAAAGGAAGATGTTGGTTCGTAAGCGATAAACTCAAGAATTACCGCATTGATTTTGATATAAATTTATGGTAACCCGAAAATTCATAGAAAAACAATTCATCGATTAAACAATTGAAAGAACAACAATTCATCGAAAACAATTCATAGAAACACAATTCATAGAACCACAATTTCACGAATACACAATTCCTCGAATTTACAATTCATCGAATTCCCGTTATCAGGGAAAAATTCTGTATAGAAAAGAAGCAATAAAAAAATTGAATGTTGATCATGTTGATCATGTTGATCGCGTTGATCAACTTTCGATTTCAATTTTCTTGTATATAATAATAGAAGATTAAGTTAGGAATATGATGTAATCAATTCGGCAAATTATTTCGTTTTCTATATTTGTTTATAACAAAATCGAATTATTTATCGAGTTTCTATAGTAAAATATTATAAATAAATTAATTTTATTCAAAATTTAATAAATAAATTATAGAATTTATATTTCAAGTGTATATATTTGTTAATAAAAAATACGATTACCTATTAAACATTCATTTGTTAATAACAAATTATATTATTTATAACTATATCAAGTGAATCAGAATTTTTTGGACAATTTTTATAAACAAATATAGTTTTTTATTTAAAATTTCATTCAAATATTCATAAGAAAAAATAAAAAAAATTTGCCGATTTTTCACTATATTGTTAATAATAAATAAAATTTATGAACAAATTAATTGTTTATAAATTTATTATAAATAAATGATATTTTGTTGATAATATTATTCAATTTTTGGTTCAAAAATCATCTCGAAACTCAATCGAAAAATCCCATAGTAAAATAACTAAATTCTATGAATTGTAAATTCGATGAATTGTTGTTCTAGCAATTTTCGTTTCCCATAGGATGGCTATATGAATATTTTATAATTGGTCGCATTCGCAATTTCTCGAATAATATACATCGGAATTTGTTGGGACATATTTTAATCGATCAATAAATTCTTTCTTCTGGATTTGGCCATCAAAAATTTATTTGTTTATAACAATATCGAATTGTTTTATAGAGTTTTCTTGGTAAAAAAAATCCTATGGGAAACGAAAATTGCTAGAACAACAATTCATCGAATTTACAATTCATAGAATTTAGTTATTTTACTATGGGATTTTTCGACTGAGTTTCGAGTTGATTTTTGAACCAAAAATTGAATAATATTATCAACAAAATATCATTTATTTATAATAAATTTATAAACAATTAATTTGTTCATAAATTTTATTTATTATTAACAATATAGTGAAAAATCGGCAAATTTTTTTTATTTTTTCTTATGAATATTTGAATGAAATTTTAAATAAAACACTATATTTGTTTATAAAAATTGCCCAAAAAATTCTGATTTACTTGATATAGTTATAAATAAAATAATTTGTTATTAACAAATGAATGATTAATAAGTAATTGTATTTTTTATTAACAAATATATACACTTGAAATATAAATTCTATAATTTATTTATTAATTTTTGAATAAAATTAATTTATTTATAATATTTTACTATAGAAACTCGATAAATAATTCGATTTTGTTATAAACAAATATAGAAAACGAAATAATTTGCCGAATTGATTACATCATATTCCTAACTTAATCTTCTATTATTATATACAAGAAAATTGAAATCGAAAGTTGATCAACGCGATCAACATGATCAACATGATCAACATTCAATTTTTTTATTCTTCTTTTCTATACAGAATTTTTCCCTGATAACGGGAATTCGATGAATTGTAAATTCGAGGAATTGTGTATTCGTGAAATTGTGGTTCTATGAATTGTGTTTCTATGAATTGTTTTTCTGTGAATTGTTTTGGGATCAATTGTTTTTCTAAAAATTGTGTTTCGACCAATTTTCGGGGAATCAAATTTATATACATGTTCTATGGGACGTGAGGAGTGTTTTTGTAAAGTTTGGTCAAAATCTTCCAAAAGAGGTTTCCGATCGAATAACTCAAAAACTACTGCAGCTATTTTGATAAAAATTTAAATATATGTTCTATCGGTAGTAAGGATAAGCTCAAGAACTACAGTACCTATTTTGATAAAAATGTATACGTATACGTTCTGTATGCTAATTAATTTAAGATAATATAAAAAAATTCCAACAAATCATGAAAAGCTTTTCTATTTTTCCACTTTGCTAAACAAATAATAATACGGTCATTGCCTTAATTTAAGAAAATGTGAATTCGCAGTGAATAACCAAACCTCGAAAAATTTTTATGAGATGTTTGACCGCGAAATACTAAGTGAAAAGAACTACAACACTGATACATTAATTACTTTTGTTTAGCATAACATACCAGTCATGAATCAAAAGCAAAAATACGTTTACAATACTATTCGGCCATAATGCAGACAATGGTGGATTATATTTCCTAGATGCTCCCTGAGGTACGGGCAAAACCTTTTTAATATCGCTAATTTTAACTTCCATACGAAAAGATAACTTTATTGCATTCGCCACTGTCTGCTCTTGAATTGCAGCCACTTTGTTAGATGGTGGAAGAACGGCACTTTAAGCATTGAATTTACCTTTAAATATGCAACTAACAGAAACACCAACATGCAATATTTCTGAAACTTCCGGAATGGTAAATGTACATCGACAATGCAAGAGTGTTGTATGGGATGATAGTGTACAATGGCTCACAAAAGCTGCAATCAACAACCATTTGTGGGTGGTCTTATATTATTGGCAGATGATTTCAGACAAACATTACAAGATCAACAACAGCAGATGAATTAAATGCGTGTTTGAAAGCATCGTATTTGTGGTAACATTTTAAAAAATTATCACTTTCAGAAATCATGCGAGTGCGATTACAAAATGATTCGTCAGGCCTTTTATTTTCTAAACAATTATTGGATGTTGGAAATTAAAAAATTCAACAATACAACAGGATTGATAACATTTCCCTCTGATTTTTGTACAATCGTTGAATCCAAAGGCAATTTTAATGTCCAGCGTATATCCCGATATTGCAAAAAATTATACAAATCATGAATGGTTAAGCGATCGCGTAATATTAGCCATCAAAAATAAAGATTTCACTGAAATTAACATTGACATTCAAAACACAATTACAGGCCAAATAAAAATATACAAATCGATTGATAGCGTTATGGATCCAGAAAAAGTTGTTAATTACCCAATTGAATTTTTGAATTCACTACACTTGCCTGGAACTCCACCTAACATTTTACAATTAAAATGCGCCAATAATTATATTACGCAGTTTAAACCAACCACTTGTAATGGAACAAGGTTGGTTTAAAAAAAAATTACTCAACAATATCATTGACCCACGCCACCGTATTAATTGTGAAATACAAAGGTGAAAACATATTAATTCCACGTATACCGCCATGTTTTGCACACGGACAACTCTACGTTGGATGCTCGCGTTTTGGAAAACCAACATCATTATTCGTTTTCGCAGAAGACGGCAAAACAAAAAATATTGTTTATCAGAAAGCATTACAATAATCGCATAAAAACAAATGTATCACTAAATGCAACACTACCAAGACAAAGTAGCCAAGTATACTACAACACATATAGCCACGGGTTTTGCTAGTTTATTAATAAAATGTACAATTTACCAAATGTACCACGAGAGTAGGCATCAGCGACACCAAGGGCATTTTGCCCTAATATTCAAATATGCAAATTAGTGTAACGATAGTAATGATGTAATGTAACGCTTTCTAACAAACCATACATTATTCGCTTGAGATTTGATCATAATTTATCATTTAAATACCTAATCAAATTTTAATTAACTACAAAAATAATAATTAATTATAAAATAAAACAAAAGCCACCGTCCATACATAAATACATAAGTATGTACATAGTCAAAATGCTAAACAATATTTCAGAACGTCAGCATTCTCCTCCCACACATTTTATTATACTTTAGTTGAATTCGGTTTTGTTACCTAATTTGACATTATTAATTTGTTAAAATTGTGGTAATGACATGAAAAATTATTTTCCATAACATAAAATGAAAAATATTTTTTATTCTTCCAGAGTTTTTTTTTTTTTTTTTAATTTATCTAAAATGATTTGTGTGGCTGTGCGTTGTTGTTAGGGATGATGATAATATTAATATAATGATTCTTCTGCTTCTTTATTATTATTATTTTTATTTTGTTTAAGATAATTGGATATTTTAAGTAACACAAAGCTTCTTAAAAAAATAAATTCTTATTTAATTTACTGAACCAGAAAAAAAAGGTAATTTATAAAATTATGGCAAGTGTGTCGGACCATATGGTGGTGTGTAACGAATAAGAAGGTTGGTAGTAGAATGGAGGTATGGATTATTTTTTATTTTTGTTGAATTGAATTTTATTTTACATATACGAGTATATAGTTTGCTAGGGCATCATAACATACATACGTATACATACATATATATATATATATATATATATATATATATATATATATATATATATATATATATATATATATATAAAACGAAGAGGGTAAGGTAATTTCTACACACGCCCTTATTGATTGAATATTTCTTTTGAACATACATCGTTCATGTTAAGCAAAAACTTGCTTGGTTTTAATTTTGGGGTGCGAGTTTTATACATGAAATATTCTAAATACGTACACGATTAATATTTTAAACAACCGGAAGTATTTAAAATGTTGTTTCGATTATATACGAGTATTTCGGGTAACGGAATGGAAGAACATACAAATAATTTTTCCTGTAATCGTTTTTATTTCAACTGTAATTGTGTATACATACATATATCGCTATGCATATTTAAATTATCCAGAAACCGTTTTTATGTCGCTTTTTTTTGTTTCGTTTAATCCATTCAGCCACAATGGTTTGTAATTAGTATATCACAAAATCATATCCATGCGAGAAAGGACCCTCGACAGAGTTTACAAATTGTATATCTTTTTCTTTTTCTTTTTTCCTTTCCGTTTCTTGTTGTTCAGCGTTTCGCTTTTGTTTTAAATTTTCCAAACGAAAATATATAAAGTAAAACTTTCCACAAGTATAAAACGAACAAAAAACTTTCGGAAAACTATAATTATTGTTTTAGCAAAATAAAAATAAAAAATTGCTTAAATCGTTTTTCTTTATATGTATGTATTATGTATACTGAACATAAGAAATTTCCTTGTTTTTCATTTATTCATAATATATACAGTAGGAAAAGCTCACAAATCATTTTTGCTGCAAACAAAATAATTTCATTGTTTTTATGTTTTCTTCTGGATTTTTATTTTAAGCATAATTTTCCAAGAAATTAATTTTTCCCTGTTTTGTCGTATTATTTTGGACATTTAAACCAAATAAAAATTGCTATGTACTTCTTGTTCCCATATACAAGTATGTATGTATACTGTAAATTCAATAGGATGTAATAATTACGGTGTTATTTTGCTAAGGAGTTTGAAAGCTTTGTATTATGTTTAATTAGATTTTAACTTGCGCGCTTACGATTTAATGAGAATAATTTAACAAATTTAAAATATTTAAAAAAAAAAATACGGAATTTGAATAAATGCTTGAAATTTTTATTAAATTCCTGAAATATTTCAAACTATTAAAATTTAGAATATCGTCACCTTTTGAAATTTGAAATTAATCCAAACTGTGTTAACTAAAATTTAAATTCTAATTTCCTACAAATTTGGTTAAAAAATTAAAAATTCTAATTGAATTTACAAATTCTGAAGTTCGTACAAATTAAATCTTTGAATCATTGCGATTTAAACATTTTTAGTGAAAATATCTTAAAACTTTATTCAAAAATAACAATAATTAATTTCAATTGGAATTTCGTGTAAAATCTTAATTATCAAGCCAACTCGTACCAATAAATTAGAAATTTCAGTTTTAATTATTCAACTTAGGAATTTTGGTAGATCAAAATCACAATTTTCGATATAGTTAAAGAAATTCCAATTTAAGTTTTATAATTCCAAATTTCAATTTCAATGATCTCTTCAAAATTTTAAAAATTTAAATATTTTCAAGGTTTTTTTGAAATATTCAACATTTTCGCTAAAATATTGAATATTCGATTTGAAATTTTGTATTTAGAATCAAAAATCCAATTCCAATTCTGATATTCTACAATAGTATAAAACTTTCAATTTTAGATATTTTTAAAATTTAGCAAAACTGAACTTATTCTTCAATTTGAATTACATATTGCATTTTAAAAATTTAATGTGTTTAGTACGAAAATAATTCAAATTTTCTAGAGTCGAAATGTGTATATAAAATTTTATTTGCCTGTAATTCAGAAATATTAGTTTTAAAATTGAATTTTTTGAAAATATTATAACTCCACTCAAAATTTAAAAACGAAATTTTTTCGAGAGTTATGTGAGTTTTTAGTTTTTAAATCATTCAAATCTGAGTTCGAAATTTAAATCCCAATTATCGAACAATGAAAATTTTAAAAGTTTTGAATTTAGAATTATACATTCTAGTTGTAAAAATTGTAAATTTGACATTCTAGTAGTTTCAAACCGACTTTTTAGCTATACAATTTTCAATCCATTCCACCTTGAATTATTAATTTTTTAAATTTTGCTTTTCTACAATTGTCACTATATCGAATTTAGGTTGAATTTTACAAATCCAAGCTCTTAAGCTTCCATTTCAACTACAGCACTTCAATAATTTTGAATATTAATTAATTTTTTTAGATCTGATTTGGAATTTTTTTAATTCGAAAAAATTTTTAATCGAGTCAACAGGTGAAAAATTTTGGAATTTTAAAGAATTTGTTGACCCTTTCCTAAGATTCTGAATTTTAATGTAATAAGTTCGTTAGTGTATCAGAGAATTATTGTAGTATTCGATGAATAGAATGGAATTTTCGGATTTACATTTAAAAATATTTATATTTCAAAATTCGTTTATTTTTAATTAAAAGAAATATTAACTCGCCTAACGTTCCAATTTATACTGATGCTACCCAGCTTGCAGTCCTTACCCCCATTCGATCCGGTTTTTTGAGCCTTATCCCGCTTTGCCTATTTAATTAACACAAATTAAATGATAGTACACATTATACAAAGTAAATTTTATCAAAGTTCGGGTTTCCACAAGCCAAAGAGATTATCTCTAGCATATCTCCAGTCTTTGTTGGCAGACGCTAATTGCATAGAATGGGCTACGACTAATACCTCTTTCCATGCTGCCTCCTTTTCAAGTTTAGTAGTGTTATTGAAACTACCAAAAATAACCTCTTTTTTACTTCCTCAAATAATGCAAGTTTTTGCTTAATCAAAGCGCTGCGTTTACTCATCGTGTCGTTGTTTACGTGTAATAAATTGAAAAATAATTCACGTGTATACGTTTCACAGTAATTTATCGACTAATAAACAGTCATCACATTGTATATAATTCTGTTTCTCGAAACAAGTGAGGGAATAGAAAAAAAAAACAAATAATAAGAGGAACTTGTTGTTATTCCCATTTGATGAATAAAATATATTTCATCTAGTTGGTTTTGAAAAAAACACGTTAACGTCCAAGAGTATATTTCCTCTGAATTCTGAAATAGTTATCACTCAGCAAATAATATTGATTAGAAATTGAGTTTTGGAAAGCGTTAATTATATTTTAATAAAACATTAATTTAAACCTATAATATTAATATGTATTTAAATCGCCTGGACACTTGTTTAATATATGTATTCGAAACTAAACATGTATTTTTTATACCATACATTATATACTTTTCTCTTTATGGAACAAAATAGTTGAACTTATCAAAATAAATTTTTGCTTAGCAAAATTTTGCAAAGTGATAAGTGCTAAGTTGCACATTACGATGGTTAAATAGGCCCCTGATAATAAATGTCAAATTCTTCAACATGTTTGGTTTGCCCTCAATTTCAATAATCAAATTTGTTTAACATACTAAAATGTCAAATTTAAAACGACTTGTCATATAAAAATCGAAGTCGATTTTTAGGAAGCCTATATGAAATTTGAATTCAATTTCAAAATTCGACAGTTCTCGATCATACAGTATATTGAATTTTGAAAAACTAGTATTTTCCGAAGTTCTAAAATTTAAAATTGCTAAATTTTTAAAATCAAATTTCGAGCTGAACATTTGTTTAATTTAAAAAAAAATAATAATGCTAAATTTTAACAAATATGAAAGTTTTGAAACAAAATCATTTTCAGACTGATGTTATAAAATTGAATGAAATAATTGTCTGGACTGGCATGAACGTAAAAATTGTTTTTGCTTTGTTATAGAATTAGAACGTCTTTAAATATTAATTTTTTTTAAAACATACTCTTTTGCGTTCGTAAATATCTGGTCAGCCTAGTTGAACTGCAGCGATCTATTTATGATACGCTTGAAATTGTATTTCCACTTCCTTCGTTTGATCTTTCAGACACATAATTTGGATGATGCAGTGTGACTGCAAAATATAAATAATAAAATGGCCGCATGAGCCAAGAATTTACTACCCTGATTTTAGGATCAGGGTAGTAAATCCGGTTTACCAAAAAAAATTATTTTTGGTCAAGTCCGATGAATAAACATAACGTGGAATTTGAGTTTAATCGTAATATGAAGCAGAATTGGGAAGCAAACAAATGAACAACATTTGTTAAATTTCCCACATGAAATTCTAAATTTTCGATTGATATAATTAATGTTATCTCATTTATGCAACTTTCGAAAAATCATTATTTCTCCAATTTGGTGTAATTGACCGCCCCAACATTTTTAGAAACAAGCGCGTATCAGAAATTTGTTGCTTTCTATATATAGAATTAAAAAATTTTAAACGATTATTAAGTTATTATATGTACATATCTCATCAATTCACTAAATATTTATAATAAAATACTGTTGCATCTTAAATATCAACAACAACAACACTCAAAAATGTACAATAATATCGTATATATAATACATAAATAGTTTTGAATAAATACGTGATCGCTAAAAGGGAAATGTATATTCATTATATTAAATATTTTATATGCAGAAGCTGAGTTATACGGTTTAACTATAATCGAAACTAATTTCTTGCTTTTAATTTGCAACACAATATCGTATGCCATCAAAACGCCTTTCGAAAAAATTAACACATCGAAAGTATTTATTATAGCAACATTTTACAACTTTTCGATCCGTCCAACAAAATAAATAATTAATTGAACTTTTCAGCGGGATCACTTAATTTGCATACCCGTAGACACCCTTTCTTCACAATATAGAGTGGAACTTAATTTCATTTTTAAACATTACATTAAACATTGGGCTGAATCTGTTTGTATATAACATTTTTTCAATGAAATTCATATATACATGTATGTACATACATACATTATACAGCAAATTATTATTTTTGTAATATATGATCATGTATGATCTTTTAAAAAAAATCAACTATAAATTGAACATGTTTTTTATGAAACCCAAAGATCATGTTGTTTTTCTTGTAATTTTCTTAAAAATATTAATAAAATAAAATTAAAGATTCAGTTTTGGAAATATAACACAGCATGTGATCGATTGATTTGTAAAACGTAAAATTGACGATCGTTATCAAAAATATAAAATACATAAGACAACATTTTTATATTGATTTAAATTATATTTTAAATGTATACAAGTATGTATGTAGAATTGTTGGCAGAGTTGAGTGATAATTTAATTTTAATTGATTGGACGGGTGTAATGAACTGCGAACGGAAGATCGCGTTTTCGTTTTATTTTCAATAACGAAACAAAATCGAAAATACACAAAGTCTGACCGTTTTTGGTTGTATCTTCATTAAAATAAAAAATAAAATACGTTTATGCAATTCTCGAGGGATTTGTTCTTTAACATTAACATTTAAGTTATTGTGTAATTTTAGGAGTGAAGAATTTAAAATATCTGTATAGGGGGTTTAAGGTCAAAATTATAGTAATACACTTGCTGAAAAGTATTATAGTTCTGTTATGGTAAAGCACACCTTTTCATTCAAGCGTAATCGAAATTGTTCTTATCAGATATTTCCAAACTTAAGCTTCAATAATTTTGAATTTTTAAATTAAATTCAGACGAAAATTGGTTATAGATTTTTGAAATTATAATTAAAATTAAAATATTTAATTATAATTAGATCTTGAACAAGAAAATTCTCAAAAAATCTTAAATTAAAATTTTGATCTTGGGATTATGATATAAATTATTTTGAACAATTTTCAACCTGAATCTTTTAAATTTATAAACATTAAATTTAACATCTAGTTTTTTCTCAAGAGTCTGTCTATTTTTTTAAATTAAATTTTAAAATTTATAATTTTATCAGATCGATTTTAATTTTAATAGTAATGTGAAATTTGTGTCTTAATTACAATTTGGATTTAAAAATTGTATAATTAATTCTTTACAACACGATAAATACATTTTAAAAGTAAAAATGTTAACATATACTTTGGTTTAAATCGTTCAAATATAAAATATAGAATTCCAACATTTTTTAGCTTAAAATTAAATTTTTTTTGTTTAATAAATTAATAAATATTCTAAAGATAAGATAGATATACATTTTTAGAGCAATATTCTTAATTTTAACATCAAAATTCTATACACCGTGTCCATAAAGCGCATTTTTTGTTTTAAAGTTTCAGTTTCGAAATTTAATAATTTCTTGGTTCTAAATTCTAGATCAGAAGAACCTCAGATCTAAGACTCTGAATTATTTGTGTCAAAACCTTTCATTTTAATTTGGAAATAGCTATTTCTTCAAAATTCTATAAACATTTTGAAAATAATCTATTTTTATTTTAGTATATCAGCTCGAAATTGATCGAAATCTAGGAATTACATTGATTGGAAACTACAAAAATTTGCCGTTAAAAATCATTAAATAATTTAACACAACGAATACCAAGACAAATGCAGGAATTTAAAAATGAATCAATAAATTTATACCTATACAATCTCTCAACTACGATAAAGATCGTGATTACTCATTGTGGAATGCAAACAAATATTTGAAAAGGCCAGTTATGAACATACAACCAATAAGGAAAAATAATGGTCGCCTGGATAAAGCTAAAGAAGAAAAAACAAAGTTTCGCAGATCATCTCGAGCGTACCTTTCAGCCACATTTAACAACACTGAATCAACTATCCTGAGACAGGAAATCCCATTAACTAATGCTAAAGAAGTGAAACAAGAAATAAAGAACCATGTAGTACTTAAAAAATCACCAGGATATGACTTGATAACTGGGGAGATTCTCAAACAGCTGCCTAAAAAAAGTTATTTAAAAAATATCCGACATAATTAATGCTTCCTTCAGACTCCGTTATGTCCCTTTATCTTGGATATTTGCGGATGTAATAATGATACCTAAACGTAAGCCACCAAGTAAATTAACCTCGTACAGGCCAATATCACTACTTCCAGTTATGTCAAAATTGTTTGAGAGACTATTATTATAACGAATTAAACCAGAAATTGTAAAATCAGGAGCTGTTCCGTTCCTACAGTTTGAATTTAGAGAGAAACACTCCACAATCGATAAAGTCTACAGAATAACAGATTTAATAGAAAAATCCTTAGAGGAAAAAATTGTTGCATTTCACAAAGCCAGGATAGATGGTTTGATATTTAAATTGGAGAAAACTCTGCCATTTAAGTATTTCGAACTGCTAAAATCATACCTGAAAAGAAGATACTTTAGAGTTAAACAGGGAGGAGTTTCCTCGAGCATAGAGGAAGCTAAAGCAGGAGTCCTGCAGGGGAGTGTCTTAGGACCATTTCTTTTCGTACTGTTTACAAGGGACTTACCGCAGACGAACAATACAACTACCGTCACGTTTGCAAATGCGAATTCTAGCCGTTGGGTGACCCAATCGGTGAATTCACATTCAAACTACAAACAGCCATAAATAATATACAAGATTGGCTGGGAAAATTAAAGAGAATGAATCGAAGTCTACTGACATTATTTTTTTTTATTTTTTATTAAATTGGGCGAATTTTACTCCAGCACTCAATGCTACCAATGGGCCTACGGTGCAATACCCACATTCACACTAACATTCATTCAACCCATTCATTCCATTCACACAAGTACAGTATACCACCTGCGCATTGCATAGCTCCATGTCACCCTGCACAGTGACATGGAAGATGGGTCGGCCCATAAGTTCTACATTCCAACAGAGGGTCATAGATATTTTCATTTTAATCACCGATCCATTCCGCCTCTGTTGGGATTCGAACCCGGTACCTCCCGATCCAAACGTCGCAGCTTTAAATACTGCACTATTTGCTCGATCTACTCACATTAACTTCACTAATATTTCAATAGAACCACTACCTATGACTCTCAATAATATTCCTGTACCACATCAGGCAAAATACCTTGGTATGAACCTTGATGCAAAGTTAAAGTGGAAAGTTCACGTGAAAAAGAAAGCAGAAGAGCTTCAATATAGAAAAATGTACTGGTTCATTGGTAGAAACTCTCAGTTATCCATTCATAATAAACTTATGCTTTATAAACAAGTGCTCAAGCCGGTCTGGATATATGGTAATCAACTATGGGGATGCACCAAAACCAGCAATCAACAGATAGTTAGATTGATTTGTCAAAATGATGGTCACTTATACGCACAGACTAAAATAAGTGAGGGTTCCATTATACCTTGCTCCAATAACCTTAATTATGTATAACCATTTCGCATTTAACCAACTCCAACATATTCATTCAAATAATTATGAATTCCATGGGATTCAATTTCTTTGGACTACCTACTGAGCGGTAGGCAATACAGACAGGCCAATTGATAGGTGTCAATTACTACTAAAATCAATATAAAATGATAAACAGAAGAACTTGATCAAGTTGGTATTGATTTTGACTGGTATATATCTTTTAGTACAACCGATCCTACCTACTATAAATGGACACAATGCGGATATTTTTGCAGATATTCAACGCTCGGTAAAGTAAATTAACATAAAGGCAGGGCCAATAGATAGACCCTAGTGCAAGAATTTGGACAAAATGGTAGTACAATCTAAAAGTTGTCTGTACATATTTCTATATTTATACAGGACCGACACCCCACCATTCTGTTCCGTGGTTGAAACGATACTAATATTGGAAAAGTTTATTTAGACAACGTATTTTTGTTTTAAACATGTTTGTGTGTAATTTATTTCCAACTAAAGCCCTAATTATAGTCCCCGATATTTTCAGATGATCTGTTTGTTCGCTACTGTAGTTCCATGCTTTGGAAATGAATGCTTTTTATTTTATATATTTGTTTGTGTTCGGAACGGAAATAGAAATTGTTTTTTCACGGTATTTTCTGCAGTATTCATCATTTATTCGTCCGTACAAAATGGAACCCTTAAGGTCTCGCTCTGTTGACCATCGGTCTAGTCTATTACAGTCTCATACATAACTTTTAAACTATAATTCATAACGAGTGTAAATTTTTTATGTACGTTAAGTCATTTAATCCACAGATAAATTAACCATTGTTTCAGAAAAATTAATAAATTAAATTAATTAATTAAGAATTTAATGTTGGTACTAAAATATTTTTCATTTCATTTATATGGCATGGGATATGTCATTTAAAAGGGTATGACTATAGCCGTGTTTCTTGACGTATGATCTGATCCGGATCAAATCATATCTGCTTCCCTTTCATTTGTATAGCCGCGTTTCATGAAATCAACACAAAAATTGAATTATTTTTTGTTTTTAGGTTAGTATATTGATCCTAGTAGCATTTTGGTTCAAAATTTTGATACAAAAACAAAAAATAGTACAATTTTTATGTTTATTTCATGAAACGCGGCTATTTAAATGAAAGGAAAGCAGATATGATCTGATCCGGATCAGATCATACGTCAAGAAACACGGCTTATGACGATTTTAAAAACATTTTTAAATTTTTTTTTTTTGCTGAATTTTTGTTGAAAGTGTAGCAAAAAATATATGTACGAGAAGCTTCTTATCTTAACAAGTTCTTGTATGGCAGGTCTCTTTTCAATATAATCTAAAAAGTATATGCTTTCAAAATAAAAACATCTTTACTTCAGTAATTTATAAGCAATTCATGGATATTCCATATGTTTGTTTTATGTTCCGTTCTATTTATTGTTATTTAATATGTAAATAACAATAAGAAATGGAGCAATGCATATAATTTTAAGCGTTTGTGTACATAATAATTACGCGATCAAGCCAAAACTTATAATTTTAGGATATGTAATTGTTTATTTTATTTATTGAATATGCATGCTCGTTAAATATATGTGCTCGTTAAAACAAATAAGCTTAAAATATAATTTATATGCAAAAGAACGGCATCAGGTCTAAAATTGAATTATTTAATGTAGCCTCGCAGGCACACAATTAAATATACAAGATATCAGAATATATGTATATGTATGCATCCTGGTTTTAAAGAAATTTTTAAAGATTCCATGAATTTGATTATCATTAATATAATTATTAAAACCCCATAAAATTTAATCAAATTTTTCATTATATCGTATTTATAAGCACCTTGACCAGGGCACATTAATACTCTATATACATCGGTATTAATCATAAGAAGTCGTTTTAAAAATATACCTTGTTTAATTTGAGTATTTAATAGCAGCCAGTAGAATTTAAGTAATGGATGAATTTCAAAATAACAACTTACGAAAAAGGTTTTCAAGGCCTTTATGACTTACACATTTTCATTTAAGAACAGAAATATTAAAGCATTGACATATTAACTTGAAATTAACTTTCGAAACTTCTTTCAGTTTTATGCGTACAATATTCATGACGTTTTCGTCATCTTATCATTCATTCATTCACTATAAAGTAAAAAGTTAGTGTCTCAGCTAAACTGGGATTTAAACCTATATAAACGCTACATTTACACCTTACTATGTGCTTAACCGTAAGGGGCATATGATATACAACATGATGTAAATGTTGATGTTAAATGTAAAAGTGTCAAAATTCAAATCATAAATAAGGTCCAACCAAATATAGCAGCAATCCTCGACAATCACGTTCAGATTGCATGGTCTACAAACAGCTTTCACAAGGCATAGCAGCTAGCCCAAAAAAAGGTTAACCAACTTGAGAAGAATCTGCTGCAGCACGGCTTAAAAAAATACTGTTATCGCAGGCAGCGAGCTGTTTATCATAAGCGTAAATTTTATTTTTATTTTCACTCTAGATCAAGAAAATGGGGTCTCTAAAATGATCTTAATTGTATCCTTCAGATTTTCAGTTAAACGGAATCATGTGCCTTCTCTATATAGAGAGATTATTCTGGACTATGTAAAAATGTTTGTGCCTTTTTTCACTGTTTTCTTGAATTCCTTTAATTCGAAGTAGTATTCTGGTGTATTTTGCCGTATTAAATAGCCTCTTTAACTTTTCCGTGGAGTTTGTTTATATAGGCTCTTGGTTTCACAGGACAATTGGTATGATAAGCTGATTGTACTATAAAGTTGTGTAGCTAATTAGAAATGAAGTGAACTTCAAAAGCATGCTCCGAAATATAATAATTTTGTACAGGTTAAGCGTGGACGATTAGAGTTAAATCTATAGAAACTTTCGCTTAATATAGAATTTATGAAGGTAGGTCGATGTCAAATGGTCATTACCCCTTAACATAATAATTTAATAAAATTGTTGCTTTATTTAATTTTATTTTATTTAATCATTTAAATTTACACATTTAGGATTTCATATAGAAAAAATTAAAATTTTAAAGTTCTAAAAGTTAAATACATTTAGAATGTATTTTAAGAAATATTAAAACTATAGTTATCTGAAGTGTTGCTGAATTTGAGAATGAACTGCCCTTTAGAAAGTCTAAACTCAAAGGTCCCCGATAGTGGAAAGAAATTTAGACATCATATTGATTGGTTCATTTTCGCCTTAGTTAGTTCGATGTTTTTCAAGTTTTATTAACTTGTAGTTACGAAAATTACGGCTGGGTACGTTTATCTTAATACTCTGAAGATGAAAGGAGAGTCTACGTGACCCAAAAGTACATTGCCCAATAGACTTGCGCAATGTTGTTGCCTGATTTTTTCCAATATCGCAATTTTATATGTGTAAGGTGGTAAAAAGGTCAGGTTCTCATGATATGGTAAATTGTAGTTGTATTCTATGTAAGTGGTCAGCGGTATGAGGACACCAAACTGCTGCTGCATATTATAGTTGCCATCTTATGTATGCAAAGTATAGTGCAAATAGTGCATTTTGATCTTTAATCTCGGTGGTCCAACGGCGAATAAAGCCAAACATGAAGTTGGCTTTCGCTACACTCTGATCAATGTGTCTGGAGAATGAAATATCACTGACAAATATTACAATATCTTAAAATCATCAGCAAAGTACAGAAGAGAATAATTATATTGGTAATGTCGTCAATACATATCAGGAAGAGATAGGGACCTATAATATAACCCTGGGGAACTCCAGATTTTGCCAAAATCACCATGAATCACCATCGACTTTTCACCATGAATTTCAATGATCTTTGCGTTAGGTACGATTGAAACCATTTGACAAAATTTGATGAAAAGCCAAACTTGTTAAGTTTCATCAATATCTGTCAATGTCGAATGGAGTCAAAAGCTTTATTGAAATCAGTGTATATTTTGGTGCTGCTAGTAAACTCAACTAGGTTGGTCGTTGTGGATTTGTCAGGCGTAAGTCCATGTTGATGAAAAGATAGATGGACTATTTTTTGAGGAGTTGCAGTCTATTATTTCAAATAGTTTAGGTAAAATTGAAGTGGTTGCAATTCCCCGATAGCAAGGTATTTCATTTCTTTTGCCATATTTGAAGATTGGTGTAACTCACGAAATTTTCCATTTATTAGGGAAAATTCCAGTTTGCAATGATTTATTAAAGATGAGTTTTAATGGTTTGCAAACTACATCGTCCAATAATTTAATGATAGATGAAGGGATAGTATCAGGTCTACAGCCATCTCCAAGTGATTTAATTACATCTAATATCTCTTCTTCAGAAATGGTTTGGGTATGTATACAAGGTGAATCGGGATTATAAATTATTTGAAAAAATTATGAAAATAGGTTTGCCATTTCTTTGGGTTCTAACGTACAAAACCCATTCGAATGCATAGTTGCCGAATATCCCTTAATTTACTTCTTATCACTGAAGAAGTTTCAAAAGTATTTGGATTGATTATGTATTTCTTAAAGCAACCTTCATAATAAGAATCAAATTGTTCCTTAATTGCAACAAACTTTACTTTATCTTCGTCTGAATACGTTTCATTTTTTACACGCCTGGTTCTTTCAATTTTTCTGAAGGATTAAAGCTGATTTCCATGGATTTGTGATGAATCAGCAATTGTTTACTTTAAAGATATCGACTTCATTTGCGAAGAATAAATCAAGAAAGTGACCATTTGCGTTTGGAAGATGGTTTATTTGTCTTAGATCAATGTTAAAACAGGCATCAATAAAACTACACTCAATATCCGATAGAGTATAGGATGGATGCATGCATTTTAGATCGTCGTCATAAGGCTTTACTATAGATGTTGGGAATTACCCGAATTTTTAACTAATCAGTTATCGAATAGTAAATTCCGACTAAAACAAATTTCGGGTCAGGAATTTTATTTATTTGTCTCTTCCGGCGCTATTTGTCGACAATTTAATGTTAATTTTAATGTGGTTGACTCACTTAAATGTCGTTTTAAAAAACAAGTTAACCACAAATTTAATTAGGGTTTAAAAAGGATTTATCCGTTGATTTTAAATAAATAATTAATAGCATTTAAAGAAAGTTAAAGCATTTAATGGTTTAAAGCTGAATTTCAAACGAATGTGGAGACTACTGGCCTAATTAGTGTTTATGCGGTCATCACCATTGTAGGTGGCTTATCGAAGCGTGTAGGATTTTTTTCGCGAGTAGGAATGCCCTTCAACGAATCAAACATAAATATAATTGTCGTGTGCTATTAATAAACCAAATCGCTATCCGAATTCGAATTAGACCAAAAAGAGTGGCTGACTTCGTCCGAAGATGCTTAGAAGAACCTAAATTTACGCATATTTGTCTATAACTTCATGATTTTGAATTGGCATTAAAATTATATTATTGTCTAATTCAAGTATGTGCAAAAGGTTGGTATAGTTATGACGCCTCCATTCAGTACATAATTATATAAAGACTAATGAAAATAATACTGCTTCAAGTATTTTCCATAGTTAAATTTACCATGATTTGAAATAAGACAAAATGCTTAATGAAACCCACGAGAACAATTGATTTTTTAATTGCGAAAAAAATATTGAATTTGGCTTGGAATAATCTATAGTTAATTGGTTGGGACAGGTTGATTCTAAATGGCAAAATTTTTAATTTAATTTAACGAAACAGAAGTATACTTTTGAAATAAATAATGTTTTTGTAAATTGTGCGGTCTGACTTCTGAAACATGTCCTGTGTACTAAATGTATATTAGACGAAACCGCGTCAAATATACAATTGAACAAATTTATTTATGACCCAAACATATGTACATATAGCCCATATATGTACGTACATATACAAAATTATTATATGAGATGACTTCATCACCCTTGAAAATCAACGCGCTCATATAGTCGTTTATCATAAAACCAGACATATTTTACCATTCAGTACAAATTTTATTACCGATATGAATACAGCATATTTTATAAAATTTAACGACATAATTAAAACGCCATTACGACGGCACATCAGCTGAATTTGAATATGTTAAAAAGACATATAAGTGTGTACATATGCAGCAGTACATTTAGGTTTTCAAATAAAATGAGTTCCACATATTTAGCCAAAGACAATGGAAAATCTTAATTATTCATAATATTCATAAGCATATAGGTATTGAATTGGTGTATATATGGAATGTGATTTCATATATGATGTATGTATTACCTAAATACTTAACGTACAATATTTACTTATTAATGTTATTTCTATTGTTTCTAATTAATTTATTTTAAAACGTGTGAAAATTTTATTTGTGTTTTCTTAGGCATCAAATCAATCATATATATATACTCGTATATATATATATAAATGCAAGCACACCTTAATTTACTGTATATGCATGCATGCATTAGAAATATTAAAATCATTGTTAACACTTTAATTGGTTACGTTTAATTTCAATGTTGCATGCGAAGATAAACTGTGCCATAAATATTTTGATTTCTTTATATACATAAACCAAATTGCATTGTGTTCTTGAGTACAATATACGAAACACTCTAAACGGTTTTTTAATTAAGGCACGTGCATATATATATACATATAGTTTATAACCATTTCTGGAATTATATACTTAGCGACATAAAATTTCAATCGATTGTGCCGATAAAAATTTTGGAATTTATTTAGAATTAAAAACTAAATAAAATTTTGATTGATGGAATATTAATATGCGCGCGCGGTTTCTAAAAATGGTGACTCGAGTTTAGCGACGTGCTCCATGCGATTTATGATTAAAATATGAATATTAAGGCCACTCTAACCGCGCTGTGCAATACTTCAGTATATATGAATAATGAATATAAGAACCGAAAAAATAAAACAATTTACCAAAATCACCCATTTCCAAATATCATTTGTATTCATCTTAAAGAATAATTTTTTTTTGGTTCTATACATTCTGTGCTTCTTAATAAATTACAAATTTCAATTCATTTCACTTCGCTGATAATAATTTTATTTTTCGTCTTACATTTTTATATTATTTATTACCATGATGACAGTTGAGGTTGGATTTAAGTCATCGTAGTTTTTTGTTTTTGTTTTGGTGTATAATTCCGCAATGTTACAATTTTGTATTATGTATATATATATATATATATATATATGGTTATGGTGTTCTTAGCTTGAATTGTTTTTTTTGTTGTTGTTGTTTCTTTATCTGTTGGTATGGTTTTAGGCAATTATATTATCGCAAAAAAAAGTAATGTATAAAAACTAAATGGAAATGGAATTAAGAGTAACCACTTGGATACGGTGTATTCAATTAAATATTATAAAATCCCATAGGGATTTGTTTAGTGTTTGAATGCTCAAACGGGTATCCGTTTAAACGTGGACAAGTCAAGGTTTAGTTAAAATTATAGTTTCCACTTTTGCTAAATTCGTTAATTTAAAACTGAATTTGAACTAAAAATTTTAAATTATTTTTAAAGACACCAATAAATCGAAAAATTCTTAAAATCTTATTTTAAATATATACTTATACTAAATACAGAACTATGTAGGAAGTACATCTAAATTTTTATTGGAATGATTTTGAATTCAGTAATAATTCGAGCTGTAATTTTAAAAATTAGAGCCAGTAAACATGCCACATGATACAGAATCGCCTGTACAATATTTTAGTTTATTATTTACCGATGAAATTGTGCAGCACATTGTTTTCCAAACAAATTTGGATACTTCACAGCAAAAGAAATCATTCATGCGTACTACTTCTAAAGAAATTATAACATGTATTGCCATAAATATATTGATGAGCATTAAGAAGCTTCCAAGCTATAGTAGAGACTACTGGTCTGCGTGCCCAAAGCTAGGAATTTCCTATATATATCACAGGTTATGAGCATGAATAGAATTGATTTTCTTTTGGTTAATTTTCACCTAAATGATAATACCCTACAGCCCAAACTAGGATAAAATGAATAAGATAAATTGTATAAGGTTCGTCCGTTTTTGGGGGACACATTTGGATTTATTGTCAAATTTGAAGTTTACACTGGAAAAATATTTAGGAGAATTAATTAACATTTAATTAGGATTAAGAATTATCAAAGATCTTACACGATTATTAATATAGGATAAAACTTTAAAGTGGTTTTTCATAATTATTTTTCCCTACTTCGTGATCCTAACAACGATAAAACTATGCTACAAGAACAATCACGAAAAATAAGTAACATTTACACGAAATTGAAACGTGGTAACATTGATGGCAGATTTCTGTTGTTATATGGATGGATAAACGCCCAGTGCTTATTGCCAGCAACTTTAGAGACCTTGGCATCATCGATACAGTCAGAAGAAAAACTAAATCTGGTTACATGCAACACGTAACTTGTTTGATTGTCATAAAACACTATATAATGAAAATGAGGCTGACAGGCTCAGAACTTACGTTATTTATCAGCCGCAGGTGGAAAACACAAATATAATAGATTTAAAGACATTTCGAATGCTTATTGTAACATTGTAAAAAATATTTTTACTATCTTGCAGTTGTTAAAAAATATTCTGAGGTTATACATAGCCCGCAAAGGGTTAAACCAAACAATTTCTGACATTGCACCTCAAATTTTTCAGGTTATTGAATTTGCACGCATTTGCTTTCGGAAATAAAATTTATAAACGTGAAAAGCGTTAAATTAATAAATCAATAAATTGTTAACTGAAACTTGAATTTTTAATCGGAAAGGCAATTTACCGATTTGCGAATCATGGAGGTACATATTCCCTTCATGCCCCGCAAATCGGTCAATTTTCTTTCCGATATATTTTGCCGGCGGCGTTGATAATTCTGCTAGTTCCTCGTTAAAATAGATTTTGTGTGCAATTAAACCTCGTGGACTGTATTGCAGTTGGCGCAAATTAGTCACAACGATGGATACATTTAAAAAATTCAGAAATCTTTGAAAAAGCTATAATCTGGAACAAAAACTGTATGGCAATGGTTTTTACCTCGCTTCAATGGTTACACGATGGTAATCATTTGGAACTTAATTTTTTTTTTTAGTTTTCGTCTAATCTTAACGTGAACACTATCGCATTCCTTATGTGTATGGCTTGTGACCAAATATTTTTGAGTAATGGTTGTGTTATATTCAAAGGCCAGTGTTAAAATGTGAGCATTTCCATTCTGATACGCACATTTATCAGAATAAATAACGAATAATAATAAATTCAGTACAATTCAAAAGCAAAAACCATAATGCTTGTAAATTAGCTGTGGACCCGTCAAACCAATTGCATACGATGTCTCTTGTCACTTTATTGTAAATCATAAAAGGTTGGCAGGGAAGTTTCGTTCTAACGACATGCTGGTTGAATTTATTTACCGTCCATATGTATATTATTTGAAAGAGACCATTCATTGCATTTTTGTTCCTTTTCGTGTTGTACCCGATTTTTTTCTGCAATATAAATTTGATAAGGTTCGTACGATAAATTCCCCGTTCCGTGTTGTACACAAGTATCGCATCGATCCTTTAAAACAGTAAACAAAGCTAAATTTGTATATTGCAAACTCCGAAAGAAATGTTGTTTTTATCACTGGTTTTTTTCCAGAAGTAATGCAATGACTTGAGTATTCAGTATAAAGGGATGCTTTACTTATTTCGGACTTTTGCTTGAGATAGAGCTTGTTTGAGTCTTTTCTATAATAATGGCTGGGTAGCTTATTGAGCGAATCCATTTCGTAACAAAGGTTTGCTTTATGCCGAAACATTTGGAACATTTTTTTGCAAATTATCTTTTCCTGCCAGCTTAACTTCCAAAAACGACGGAAAATTTTTATTCGATCAATTTCGCTTACGCTTCACAATGATCCATAAAAATAACAAATTTTTTACAAGCTGGCATTGTATGTTCATTTTATACGTTTTGAATTTGCACAATTTTATTATCAGTTATAGCACTTTCCGAAATCCAAGGTATTGGTTTTGAATTTGTATTACATATAAATATAAAACTTACCTAACATCTAGCACCAACTACAAAATACTGCAGATAAATGATAATGCACTCAGTTTTCGGTTAAACTCATTGATAAATCTCGAAAAATTATTACGGGAGATAAAAATATTTTACAAATCAAAGCGACATACATGAATATGGAAAGGAAACACCGTAAAAGCTTAGCATTCAATAAAACTAGTATATTAGGCACAGGTGGCGGTCCTGCTTTACCAACTCTAGTTGAATCCAATGGTTTACTGCATAACCTGATACCACCTGCTATTATCTCACTATCTACCCGTTTATGTGATGAGTATAGCAACGATCTAAGTAACAACTATATTCTACGATTTATTCGTTTTCGATGTGTATTCTAAGAAGTATTGAGTTGTACCAAATGAAAACTGAATATTTGGATTTGATTGACACAAACACACCTCCTAATTGCAGAGAATTTTAATCACAATCTGAAACCATTCCTATTTTGCCCAACAGAATGTTTCATCATCGAGTAACGTACCGCGACCGAACCGCAAAATAATCGAAACACTTCCAATTTATTATCATCGTCCCATAACAATAATACGCCGACAAGAAACTCCACAACAAATTTCCCGAAAACTATAGAAACCGCAGACGCAGTACTTCAATTGATATTAAAAAAGGAAAGAGCTCAGTACCTTTATTATAAAAGTTTATGGTTATCTGCATATGATATTGGCGACCGTGAATGAATTCATTAATAAATTAAATATAATTAAAATAAATTAAATAAAAAAATTGTTATCGTTATTTAAAAAGTTTGTCTCCAAACATTTGTATTAAAATTACAATTGGCCGGATTAGGAAGAATATTTGAGAAATTTTGGTTGATTGGCACATCTTCATTATCTTTTGCGACTTCAATCTCACAAATCTATTGCTATATTATACATATTTTTGATTTTTATACGAATTTACAAACTTTGGCTAATACGGAAAACTTTCGCTTCCACATTCGAAAAGTGCGCTCAACACAGGCATGGGAGAGCATAATGGCGTAATTAAAAATTGGGTACAACCATATCCACCATCGTGCGCTGAGTCGTGCCATCTGAAATTTGAAATTTTGTTAGATTAGTTTATCCAATAATACATATATATCATATCAAAAATATTCCTAACGGTTTCGATAAATTTCCGTATTTACTCCTCCGTGATTTAATCGGAATATAACATCCGCATCTATGCTAGCACAATTTTTTATTTCACCGTTACTCTAATTTCGACATCCTTTTCAACCAACTTCTCCAAAAATGTAATAATTTGTTTACTAAATCTAAACTGTTTCTTGGACTCGTCATCCGAATAGTAATAATAATATTAACCTGAATCATCAGAGGAGAACGATATCATATCCAAATCAATCGTCACTTAAATTTTGTTTAATAACAATACAGTCACAAAATAGTATTAACTTCACTTGTGAAATCAATATTTTAAAAAATCTTTATAATTTTAAGAAACAACCTATACGATAAACACAATAAAATACATAATAACAACAAGTTTCAGGCTCTTTCATTAATAAACAAATACAACAAAAAATTTATGTATTTCCGAAAAAAATTGACGACTGCCACAGTTGGAATTGAGTCATATATTGCAAACATATTAACTAATTTAACGCTATAAAATTCGACCCCAGCGCGCTCATGGAACAGCGAAAATTCTGGCTTGGTAACAGCCCGAGGCTGTAGGCTGAGGGTATTCAAGGTATTTATCAATGCTCGAGGGGTATTCGAAGATACATTTTTTCGCAATTTTATGACATTTTGTACTAAAAGTGAATGTAATAAACAAATATTTTTTAACATAGAATTAGTTAAGTGTAGGTGTCGACTGCAAAGTTGTTTGTTATTTTTACAAAGCACCTCACACGGACAGTATACATACACAAAAAAATCGTGTTGTCGTTGTGTCACAACACAAAATATGTAACCCACACAAATAAAAAATACATTGCAAATTACAACCGATTTGTACTAATGTCTAGATGTTTTTTGGTTGTTATTTTTACATCAGTATTAAAATATAAAATTTCCTCATGGAAATTTTCCTCCCAAGCTTAGAGTCTTTAAAGACACCTCCATCGCTCTGACGCCCTTACGAATCTACATTCATAAAGTAATGTAAAGCGATACCAGTAATCAACAAACAGCTAATAGTATGAAGCTAAAGTACTGTTTAGAATTGTGGTACGCGGATCCGGAATCTGGTGGCGCCTGTAAAAATAAAATACAATAATCGCCAAACAATTGTTTATATTGGTTGTAACGATTTTTGCCCAGTGTGAGTGGGTTTCAGGTGAATAATTAAGTCCTGATTCCAATATAACACCAATCGTTAACAGAAAAGAAACTTAATACATTGACTACAGAACGGTCATACTTTGGCTGGCTAAAGCTCAGGGATTGGGGTGGGATTTTCTGTAGTTTATATTAATCTGGTTAGACCGTTAAATAAAAATAAAATAAATTAAAGTTGGACAAAAAAATGATTTTTAAACTGGAGCACAAGCAGGCACATATCACTTAATCATTATTGAAGCACACTACTCACCTCATCCTCATTATTCACTATTAAATTATCTCATCCCTGAAATGCGAAAAATGCGAACCAAAGAACACGAACTAGTACCCAATAAATAAAAATTTAAAGAATTCACTATTGTTTTCAAAATTCGAGACAATTATTTATTTTAATGATTTCAAAAAAAAAATTTAAAAATAAAAAAAAATTTTGGTAGAACAAAAAAAATTATCAAATACCCACAAACTTAAAGAATTAGAAGTAAAAAAGAAACTATGAACTAGAAATATTTATTTATGCTAAATAGTAATGTTTAATTTTTTTATTATTTTAGAATAAAATAAAAAAAAAGTAAAATTAGAAAACAAAATGAAAATTATGTAATAGATCATAACTTTAAACCCGAAACCAAAAGATATTAATAATAAAAATTAATATTTAGCATGAATATTACCTTAACTAATTATAATTTAAATTTAGATAAATATATGTAGTAAATAAATAATAATATTTAAATAGAAAAATAAGAACTATTAATCTAACCATTATAATTTACAAATTTAATAAAAATAAAAATCTCACTCAACTCATTGTACAATGAAATGTTGTATGTTGATGGCAGCGTAAATGTTTTTGTTTCTTTCACTATACTCATGTTATACTACGAGTATATGAAAGTATATAATCATACAAAACACTGGTTTTGTTATAGTATCATCAGATACTATTTTTATATAAAATTATGTGAACTTTGTTTTTGTTTTATACGTATTAAACGGTTTTTATTTTGTATATTTTTATTCAGAGTTTTTAATTTATTTATACGTATTTCCACTCGTATGATCTTTACACATAATTTATTTTATAATTGATTTGTATATTAATGTTTATTTTTATTCACTAATTATGTATTATAAAAAATTAAGATTGTCTATTTATTATGGATTTACTTGTTTTGCACAAACTGTTTTATTTGGTAGTCTTAATAAATTTAATTTTAGTGATTTTAGCTGTAGTTATAGATTAAATTAAGGATTTATAATTGTTATTTTTATATATAACTTATGTTCACTATACACATAGTAGCACTATCACACATTTATTGTTTGTCCACTTTTGTATTATGCGGAGCACTGATAGTTCGTGACACAGAAATAAATCGAACTCAATATTTTATTTTTTCTAAGTTTATTGGTACATAGGCACATATTTTTTTATTCATATTACCAAAATATATTTTTGTCTATAGTTGCACTAGCACATGCCATTTATTTTATTTTTATTTTTATAACTATACTTATAATAATATTTAAACACTAATTATAATAGTTTTTAATATAAAAACAAATTCACATCATTAATAAAAAATTTAATTTTAAGTATTTTATTTGTAATGGCATTAAATCACACACACAAAAAAGCACGTGTGTTGAATATTGGTAAACATAAATTTAATTTTTGTTTTTCTACCAAATCACGTAAAAATACCAGATAAAAAGAGAACTGTTTTGCATTCGGACCCGAATTTATACTTTTGAAAACAATAGATTCTTCCACTGAAATTAAAATCAATCCATAAAAAAAATACAAATTGTAAAAGGGAAATTATTTTTATAGTAGCTAACCCTCAACTTGTAACGATATAACATTGTTACATGGTTTATAAATACAATAGCCATACCCTTATTTCGATGTGCTTGCCATCCAATGCAATTTGGGAAGTTTCGCCGCCTTTTAAAGCCTTCGGCGAAAGATAACCAATCGTTCTTACTAGGAAAAGGTATCATTTCGTCCCGGAGGCATTCATAAACCGCAGATAGTGTCTCTTTTATTATATTACATGTCGTGGCCCTACCCACTCTAAATGCATACGATATTATCCTCTGACTATTACCACTAGCTAAATATCTAAAAGCGTATATGAATATATTATATGTTTATTTAATATGTAAAATTGTTGTTTTGTATATGAACCTTAAAGTAAGTGTCAATCTGGTGGAAGGATTAATTGCGTTCCTGTAATTAGTATCCTTCATCGAAATTGTGGGACCAAATATTTCAAATAGTTTGTCAAATGACGCGGGTGACATCTGAGTGACACTTCTACCATAGTTGTTTTCCATTTAAATTTAGTATATAATTTTCCTATTATTATTTAGAAATAAAACTTTTCAACACAAAATACACAAAATTTTAATGAAACGTCAAAATTCTACACAAGCAAACCCCACGCATACTAACACAATCTAAAAAAATTTCCCTTTGTAAAAATAACAACCGATTTCTCGGTAAAAACCAAGCTTAGGCTGCTAGATTGTAAATTTTACAATAAATGTGTCATTTTGAAACAGTATTTAAGTATTGTAAAATAAAACTATAAATTCTTTTCATCTAGTAGCCAGAGTATATGTTTTGCTAAAATAGCAAGCCTATTAAATCGGTCAATTCCGAGTCACGTGTACGAAATAGTCCAATTATAACCATAATAACTGATAATTTTCCTCGGGAAGTTATCAGTATAATGTTATTTTGATTTTATTTCGTACACGTGACTCAAAATAGACTGATTTAACAGGTTTGTAATATAAGCAAAAAAAATTCGACAAAATATGTCATTAAAAATGGTGTATTTGCGGCGGACTTGTAAATTTGCCAGTTATCTTATACATGGTACACTATTTAAAATTTTCCAATCGGGTATGCCATGAATAATTGAAATCATCTATTTTCCGTCAGGAAAGCTCGAAAATTTTACTCTCAACGAGCCCAAAGAAGATTCATTTTTTGTTGTTATAAGAATATGGGGCAATCGCATATTTCAGGGATGGACGAGGTAGATTACGTCATGTAATCTACGCGATTGTCGACACGTTGAGTATTACGTAGATTACTTGGCAATATTTTTTATCAACGTCAACAAATAAGATAACGCCAACAGCCTTAGAAGGAAAACTTAAGAATGAAATATGTTTACCGGATTTTAAAATTGTTCGTTATGCGTAATAACGAGGTTCGCAAAACGAAATCATTTTACCTACATTTTTAGTTCAAGGGGGTTCGGGACTTATACATATCTTATAACAAGACTTTACATCCCGATTTTTTAAATCCAAGCTCATCCGTAGCTAGGTTTAACCGATTGCACGGTGGTTATTGATATAATGAAAATTGACCGTAATTTTCATTTACTTAAGGCGATGCATTCAAATCACAAATATTGACCTGAAAAACTTGCCAAGCTTTTGTGTTGCTCCGCGTGAATTAAGTGTACCAGCTTTTGGACTTTATGAACCAGCTAAATTAGGTCGTTATTTAAGATATTTATCAGTCGCCAAATGCGATAAAATATCGGATTCTGGCTTTAATGTTATTACCAGAAAATGCTTTAAGTTACACTGTGTAAATGCAAGAGGATGCGAAGCTGTTAATGGCTAGCGATTGGGTGAAACCGCATTACAAATAATAATTTGACACGTATGTAAAATTTGTCCTAAATTTTGCCTATAAACAATTTCTTCATATATGCAAAGCAGAATGTTTCGATATAAGAACGCGTTTAAACAATCATGTTTCTTTGGAAAACCCTATAGGATAAGTTAACACCATAATGACATATGTATATATCAAAATATCTTTAGGTCTAGCTTAAAAATATTGTTATTTTGGAAACAGTATGGGATTAGAGGGGTTTTGTTGGACAATCAAGTTTGGTATGACCTCGTCCTAATATATAATACTTATGTCGATTATGTTGTTTAAAAATGTCTATACAGAAAACCCTATCACATACCGTGAAGTGATTGGGTCTATAGACTAATAGTATAGCTATCCGAAAATTACTTCAGTGCTTAAAATTACTTACCCAATGCAAAGTTGGTATATATACGTCATTATGGTGTTCGCTTTCCAGAGTTATCCCAAAAAAATTTGAAAATTTATTTATTTGGTAGGCCTATGCCTTGGCAGGAAAAAGTTACATAAATCCGTTAAAATATTATATTTATATAACATAACTAGTGGGCTACGCCCGCTATGCGGCGCGACGCCTCCTGTTACATTTAATAAAGTGTTGAAATCGTGATATAGCTCAAGCCGGCCCGCCTTGCTGGCCCTAAATAAACCTTTAGTTTTGTATTGCCTCTCGATTCAATGTAAATAGATTACTTACAAAATCAATTATATTATAAAACGTTTTTGCTAATTTAAAAGGGGGACGTTTCTTTGAACGGTTTCTCTCAATGCTTCGGGCGATTGGGCATTGTCATTCCTAATTGTGCTAATCCTTTGCTGCTAAGCATTAAACACATGTCCTTAATTAAAATTAGTGCTTCATGATGTGAATTTCTTCGTTCATTTGCAAATCTGCATTCGATATGTTCTAAGACGCATCTGATGCAATACAATATATCTTAGGCCATGTGATGTTTATATTTGTTCCATAAATCAATCGGTGTGGACAAAATTATAGAAAACATTGTCCGTATTTGTTTAGCATTTGGCGAAATCATAGCATCTTTGAGACTGTGTTCCCATTGAGTGTCATTTTCTTACAATCCCATACGTTGACAGGTATGTGCCACATAATACACCATTAACAGATGTTGGGCCACGAACATTGACTAACAATAACCGTAAATAAAAACACTCGTCTTGGCTGTGTAAAGACGTCCTAGTGCTACGGTGGAAAATACATGTGGGTAACCTGGAACTGGTTATCCTTGATTCCGTCGATGAAATTTCTTTAACGATTGATTCCAGGTATAATATCTCGACATTTCTGAGTAAAGCAGCGTTCGGGCAAAGTCACCATTCTGGCACATTTCAAAGAAGCTGGTCAATGTTGTCGATGGCGGCCTGTCAGCTCGTTGTAATACGTTCTCCTCTGTAAAATACACTCTTTGACCATTTTGGGGTGTCTTTCATTTATAGCGAATGAAAAAATACGTCACATCGATTCGTTACTGCGAACATAGCGGCCCATTTTAAATTGAGTTTTTCATATTTTGAATTTTTGGCAGCAACTCTGAAGACAGCGATGTCACGCATGCCTTTGTTCACGTATTTGCAAATGTATTTTATTTTACGGAATGGCAAGACTAACGTCGAAAACCATAATGAAATCAGTCAATCGGCGGCGATAAAGTGGATAACCATCATTTCCAGTAATAGTTTCTGCTACTAATTGTCTTGGATAGGGCTTTGAACCTTTTCCGTCAGCTATACACGGAGAATTGCGATTCAATATTCTACAGGGACCATAAATCATATTTTCTGTAACAACGTCACGTAACAGTATGGGTCTTCTTTATTAGCGCGAATTTCCGCTGATATCACATCATCGATTTTATTCGGTGTTGTCCTCTCAACCAACCAAATGAGGATATGTGCATGTGGCAATCCGGGTTGTGCCACGCGACTGATCACTACCAACAGCGCGTCTCGCCGAACACGCGTTACTTAACAATAATGAATGATTTTAATTTTTTTTACGGTGATGTCATGCGATTGGCCAGGAAATAATTCTTGTCGAATTTCTGCCCACTGAAGATTGCACGTGAACATTCTAAACAAATTTGGTAAGCCATAATGACCTACATACAACATAGCATCTTGAGCGTATTCATACATATGAATTCCGACGCATTCGTTATATCTTGGAAACAGCGCCACCTATCGGGCTCAAATTTCATAAAAACCCAAACCGCTAAAATCCTAATCTATGATGAAAATTTCAGCTTCCTGCGATGTCTGGTTCCTGCAGAGAAAAGCTATTACAATCTTTACAGCCACCATTTTTATATTTTAAATTTCACGCTTTCGAATTACGGTTATGTGATGTATTTCGCAACGTTCTCGAGAGAGAATCAATATTGGTAATTTGTTTTGCGCCAAAAGATGTTATTTGGAAACATTGATTAAATTTCCTTAAAATGGGGGAAGGGGATGGAGCATTAAAACATTAAAAAAATATAACAGAAAATGTACGGCGATGGTCAAATAAGCAGAGTCCAGAAATATTTTTGGTTATAAAAAATCGATCAGATCAGGTATTTTTCCTGGGTCGGTTGGCCAATATGTTGGTTTTCCAGTTGAAATCGATTCACATCCATTTTCTTTGTGAGTGTTTTTAATAGAATGTCTTGGTGGACAGCACCACGCGTTGGTTATCTGATCGATTTAGCTTTTTAATAACTCGGTAGCACTTATAGCCTTCCTGAACTTGAATTCGTTTTACCATGGAGTGGGGGTGTTAAATTTTATGCCATGGTCATAGTTAAAGTTCCTCAGATTATTTTGAATGAAAGTTATAACCTTTTTGTCTGATTTTTTGTGAGCCGTTTTTTCCGATTTTTATGCGAGCTGTTCTATATACTGTTCCACCGTTATAAAGAGGGCCCCACTCTATATAATGCTATACATCGTTGTTTTGGGTCAATTTAATAATTTTGTAATGGATAAACATGACGCTGAAGTAGATTCATGGTATTTGAGCACGATTAGTTTTAAATTCCGCTCTTGATAGATTTAAATGCATTGATGGAAATTCTATAAAACTATCACCAATATTGTTCCTAAAGAAATTTGGTCATAAAACCACTCTAAGAATTGTCTACGAGTTATCGACACGTGCTTATTATATGGAGGTGATGATAGTATAGTTCTATTGTTGGTTAAGTATATCACACTGGAATAAATTCAACCGATTCTCGTTACTATACCAAACAACAATTATGTTAGCATTTTATCAGACCGGATTGATTAAATTTTAAACACTATACATATAGAAAATAATTCCAATTCAAATATACAAATAACATGTTAGTATACAGAACCATTTGGCTCGTTCTATATCGAATTATTTCGCTACACGAGTCACGAGTACGTATTCAAAATTTTATTATAGATTCATTCAACGGAAATAATTTTGAATTAATGAATGTTTGCTATTTTTAATAATAATATACATACTTTTCGAATGGCGATAAGCCCAGGCGCAAAAAAACAACAAAACAACAAACAAAAAAATTGAAAATTAATTTTCATTTTTCATTGTTATTATTATTATCACTGTTATTGTAGTCGAATTTTCATCCGAAAGATGTATACGTGTAAATTGAAAATGAAAATTTGTTTATTGTTGATAAGAAATAAAAAAACAACATTTTTTTGTTGGGTTTTGTCCTATTGTTGATAAGGAAAATTGTTGTTCATATATATAATATGTGTATATATGTTGTCTACATATAATATATTTAAAGTGGGTGTTTTTGTTGTTGTTATTGAAGCTTTAGGTATGTGTATATGTATTTATATATAGAGACTGTATATATGTACATATATATCCCCACAAAAGAAAAAAAAACTGTGTATGCCCGAATACAACAAATAGATCATTATTAAGCTTCTTTTCAAGGTATTTTACTTAGAATTTTCTTTGCTTCATCATCAAATTTAATGATGAATTTTCTCCCGCGTTCTTATTTTTTTGACATATACACGGAAAATATTAAATTCTGAATAAATTATGGATGGTGTCGGTGTTTTGTATATATATTTGGATAGATATACATATACGTATAATGGCATGTCAGGTTATTAATAATAATGAACGAATAATGCTAAATCTATTGTTTGTCCACACAAATATTTATCTCGCGGATAAACAACAAACACACTTTGCTAATTAATTTTCTTCCCCCTATACATATATACATACATATAAGTATAAATTAAGGTATCGCTGCTGGATAAACAATGTTGTCATTATTGGATAATTAACGTGGTGCGGTTTATTATACAGTTTGTTTATGCTATAAACATAATTAATTAATTTAATAAGGTTGTTAAAATATTTGAAGAATTTTAAATCCATTCGGACGGATTTAATTTATTCATAAACAATAATATTCGATTTGTACGAATTGGGTTTTGTATATTATGTATGTATATGTATGTGGAAATCGTTGAGGCGTGAATAATTTTATTTATTTAAATGAAATCTTTTCCCGATAATCCTTTTTTATTATTTTTATATATATAATTAGAATAACAAAAGCATTGTCAAATGTCACCTTGCATGACAATACTCGACCAAAAATGTATTTTAATTTTTTTGTAAAAGGGATACATACTCGTATATATATAAGGATATAAACTTGTTGTCGAAATAAAATTGTGATAGAAAAAATCATCCTGGTTATGCGCACCCTTCACAATAATTTATTTTGACTATATCGGATTGAAAAGGGTTGAGATTATATAGTATGAAAGAATGTGCATTTCAAATATTTTTTTTTATTATTCGAATTGTTCCAAACCGTTCCTAATAAGATCGGAACAAAACAAGACAAATAATAAAAAAAATGCTAATACACAAATATGCAAATTATAATTTTAGATGCGGAACTGATTTCTTCCGGGATATTTATTTTAATTTTTTTTTTTCTAGACAAAGTTCATGAGAAATTTTTATATCCTAGGAATAACATTATATCCTGTTTGCATTTTTGATTTGCATACGAAGATTAAGACAGATATGTACAATGTTTTGATATCGTGGTGATATTCTCATGAATTTAATTCGGGATCATTTTTGTATGTAAATTGGTGTGAAAAATAACGGTAAGAGGGCTAGACAAAAGGTGAGAAAATCTATTCCACGACGTTTCATGTTAGTGCAATTGTAGCTTTATTATTATTATGTTAGTTCTATATATATAATATATTGAAGAACATTTTTAACATTTATACATACATATACATATATATATAAGAAAAATAAAATTCCATTTTAATTAAAAATTATTTAAATAAATTCCACAAAATGTAAATGTTTGATTTTAATTAAAAAATAAAAATTTTGTTGTATTTCTAATTCAAAATAATATAAATTTTTTATTTTAACTTAATAACAACAACAAAAAATCCGATTAGATCAAAGGATTTTCATATATAAGTTTATAGATTTGTATTGAATTGAAGAGATACGATAAAAATATACTTTGCAAATCCGTTTGTAACTATATATACATAACTTATTGCATAAGTACATACCGTATATAAAATGTTATTGTCAATATATGTGAGATATTCATTTATTCATACGGTTTGTTATAAATATAAAATATAGATAAAAAATGAAAGGAAGATTTTTAAAATTCATAAGAAACTTTAAATATTAATTTATCATCACTTGTATAGCGAAAGGTGATCTTAAACGTAACAAAAAGAAAACGAAACATATTCTTTTTTATTGCATTTTAACAAATTAAATTTATTATTGAAACATTTATAAATTAATATCATTTTTATCATTTTAACAAATGTGGAAAGTAATCTGTCCAACGGTTTCACGCTATCTTCGTTAAAAGGTTCAAGTTGGAGTAAAAAGTTCTGATGATCGTAGCCTAGTAATTATTATAAAATTTTGAATTACTAATCGATGCCAAATTTAACAAAGTTCAATAAAAGCATCACTATAAATATAGAAACTGTAAATTCTACAAATTTAAATGTCTGTTTACACTTTGCAGTGCAAAGACAAAAATGAGATTAAAAATCTATCAGTAAAAAATCTTTTCATAAGCGTTGTGATAGTAACTCTGTGGCTTATATTACTGATAGTTGCCGCATCAAATCCAGAACGAATTGTACAGCGATCTCTGAAAGAAGCGCTACCATATGGTAGGCCCAGAGGACGTTGCAGGCGAAGATGGAGTTTTAAAAGCTGCTATAATAATTGCTGATAGTGAAAAGAATGGTTTTCAATCAATAAATGGCGGATCAATCAATAAATAATTAATTACGACACAAACTGAATCTTCATCTTTAGTGGGATCTAGAAATGCGCTTTATATGATTCTCTATATAGAAACTCAAAATTCAGCGAATTAACAAATGAAAAAGAAAATTAACTTTACATCTTGATAATGTTAACTTTATGTTAAATAGCGTAAGTTGGTGCATATAACATTGAGATAAGCGGTTTACAGAAACCAGAAGAAAATCTTACTGAAACTATCACTGGTCTTAGTTCGAAAGTTTGAGCTAACATTAAACAAAACAGCATAATTAAACGGAACACCATTTCAATAAAAAATGTAGGAAAATTGATGCATTCAACACTGGAACTCTTGAGAACCAACAAATTGAACATCGCCCATTATATGTCAATCACGGACCAAACAGAACTTCTCAGTTTTTACTTGATCTATTTATTATTATTGATTTATTGTTAATGAGATAAGTCTACAAAGGAGCATAAAACTCTTTCAGTTTACGCTTAAAATTATCTTTGTTTAAAAATAAATCAAACAAATGATGAACTTTGTTAAAACTCTTGGACATCATATTCACGCTGGTTCACTGTCACCATAATTCGTCCTATGTCTATCTAAGTGGAGGAAGTCACTATCCCTTAGCTGTCAAGCAGCAGAATACCAACAAACGAACACATTAATATCTCGCACCTATTATCCAATGTTGCCATGTTATAGTTCTTACATCCAGATAAAAATGGTGGTAGTCGCTGTAGGTTAAGGTGATATGGTAGATTATGATCATAGTCAAATCCGTCTTTCCGCATGTCAAATAGCGTATCAATTTTTTTTGTTACTTTTCGAGCGTGAACAGCGTATTCAAGCTGGGATCGAACGAATATGCACAATACAAGATCTTAATTGTCTTCAAAATTAAAATGTCGCCTGTTCATCGTTTAATAAAACCGAGCACAGAATTAGCTTTAGAGACGCATGTCTCGATGTGCTTTATAAAGCACATATTGTCAACGAAAGTAACCCCTAGCTCTTTAGTTTTAAATACTCTGAAGAAGTACACCAGTTATCTTATATGTGAAACAGGGTAAACTTTACGATGATAGAGATTTACACTTATCAATGTTGAGACTAAGTGAATTAGACTCACACCAAATAACTAGCTTGTCGATATCCTCCTGCAGTTTCTTGGTATATCAGCAAGTGTTTCGATGGTTCGTAGATTTTCAGGTATCACTTCAGTAATGCTTTTAATAAAAATTATAAAAATCCTTGGACCAACATAGGACCCTTGTGGAACACCGGAGGTAACTTGAATGGTTTCTGATCTTTTATCTCCTAGCTCAACATACTGAAAACGATTACTTAAATATGATTTGAACTAAGCTACGAATGTTTTCCAGGGTTTTACAGTGACTGATGGAATTGAATGAGTATACTACTCTTCACTATAAAAATCAAAAATTTATAGAACTCGTTTGGGTAAAAGAAGGAGATATTTTGATCTGTAAAAACGAGAGTAGCCCCACTATTAAAATCTTCAACATAACCCAACTAAACAAAGTCACAAAGAAATAACAACAATATCATATCGTATCATCATTCGATTCACGAAAACTTCTTTAAACCTTAATGCCCGCAATCTATCCGTAATAAGATTGAACGCCTCGACTATATAGTTAACCCAACTAATTTTGATATCGATTTTATAGCAGTGACAGAAACTTGCGGTTGACAGATCGGGAAATCACCTGTTTGAATGTGAATAATTTTAACATTGTATCAGCTGTGGTCGGCAAACAAGAGGAGGTGGTGGTTTATGTGTTTTCATTCGCAATAATATAGTCTAACCTCCCAAAAGTGACCACTAAAGGGACCAATTCATTCTGGTCGCATTTAAGAGGTGGTCACTTCAAAAATAAATCTATTCACAACTTAAATAATTAATAAATAATCAAATACTCGTATTCTCAATATTAATAATTTTTCGGGAAATAGTGATCTTGATTTTTTTTTAAAATGATTGTAACATTGATGCAACATTCCTGTAACGGTAGGATTTCCAAAGCTCCCTTCCATGTCATCTGCTTCAAGTTCCGAACTACAATCATTGGTGTTTGGTGAAAATTTGGAGAAGATTTGGTTCTTCGCGTATACATAGCTCGTCATCACTACATTCTTGGTCTAGTGGCTGGATTACCGAGGTTGTGTTTGCAGAAAGAAATTTTTGTGTGATATTAGATACATTTTCTATACCAGGATGGGCTGGACAATTAGCTAGTGTAAGTAAACATTTTCAATTTTATTTCTTCATTTGCCGATTTACAATGTTTAAAAATTCCTCAATTATTAGTCCGGTCTTCCACGCTTTACTATTAAGTCTCCATATCACCAACAAACTTTTCAGTGCTCGTAAGATTTTAAGTGCTCGTAACTTTATCAATTTCAGAGTTAGACAATCACTACTCCTCGACATCCAAGAACTACTTCATTTTTCTTGATATTTGAATAGATGGTTCCTGGTTTGGTATTGGTACGAGCGGTTTGCCAAGTAGACATTCTATTCCTGTGCGTGAATTAAAATTTCTATAAACATTTGGTATTGTTGCTCGATCTGACACATGTGGTAGAGCTAATTGAAGGCCAAGGTCTTTCAAGAATTCTCGACGATTGTGAGTTTTGTTGGATAATAATTAACAGTGTTAAAGGCCATTACTGGCCCCTTACTGAATCAACAATTTGGCTCCAACGGTTTCGATCCTGAGCTTGGTCTTCATACTGTCTAAGACAATCAGAAGAGGCCAAGTCGTTCTCTACATCGTGGAGCCATCGTCGCCTGCAACGACCTCTGCGCCTACCATATGGTGGCTCTCCTTTCAGAGATCGCTGCATAATTCGTTCCGGATCAGCACGCAGAACGTGACCGAGCCAGCGCACTCGCTGGGATCTAACTTCATGTACAATATCGGGGATCTTCATCAGATCTCGAAATTGTACAGAGCTCGGTACAGATGGTACATACTATTTCGCGTTTAGGGCCGTAAATCACACGCATGATTCTTCTCTCAAATGTAAGGAGCCATCTCTCGTACTCATCCGTCAGCGCCCAACTTTCACATCCAAACATAACAACGGGCCTGATCAACACTTTGTAAAGCTTCAGCTTCACGGCACTTGATAAGTGTTTAGATTTTAGCAGTGGCCTTAGAGGATACAAAGAACGACTGCTAGCTGCCAGCCGCACTTTAATATCCTCACCCACACTGTTATCGTGAGTGATAAGAGAGCCCAAATATTTGAACCTCCTCACTCCCTCAAACGTGTGGTGGCCACTACTAAAATCTGGAGTGCCATTGTCTCTAAAACCAGAGATCAGGTATTTCGTTTTGGACTCATTGATCTGGAGTTCAACTGAAGCTGAAAACTCTACAAGCGGATCAAGTATTTCTTTCACTCCGTTGCTATTCAGTCCAATCACGCATATGTCATCTGCATATGCAAGCACTTGATTGGACTGGCGATATAAGATGTTGCGCTGAGGTGTTTCAGTTTTACGAAAGATGTACTCCAACATGAGATTAAAGAGTATCGGGGACAGAGCATCTCCCTGCCGAACACCCGAGTTAACTGCAAAAATTTTCGATAGCCTGTTCTCAACCTTAACACAGCATTGAGACTGCGTCACTGTCATCCTACACAGTCGTACCAATTTTGTTGGCATTCCTAGGTATTCCAGGGCAGACCACAAACTCTCTCGATTGATCGAGTCGTAGGCCTGCCGGAAATCCAGGAACATCTGATGTACGGAGATGGATGTCTCATAATTTTTAGATAGAATCATCCGCAGCGAAAAGACCTGATCAGTGACTGATCGATTCGGACGAAATCCTCCTTGATAGTCACCAACCAAGCCCTCCGCCAGAGGAGTGATTCTATCCAATACAATGTATGACAGTAACTTGTATGATGTGCAAAGGAGAGCTATACCGCGATAATTCTCACACTTCAAGCGGTCTCCCTTCTTGAAGATGGAGCATATCGCGGCCACTTTCCATTCGTCAGGCATAACTTCGGTTCGCCATACTAATCGAATAAGGTCGAAAAGACAGTTCCACAAAGTATCCCCTCCGAATATCAAGAGCTCCGAATTAATGCAGTCCACTCCAGGTGAGCGGTTTCGTTTCAATCGCTGCATGGCCTTAGTGAATTCCTCATGGGATGGATCCTCAGTGCAAATCTCCGCAGTCCGTCTTAGAGGTGGCTCAACAACAGTCTGTGACGCATGATGAACATCAAGCAGCTCTGTAAAGTGTCCACTCCATGCGTCAAGTACTGCGTCGATGTTGACACAGACGTTTCCATCCCGGTCCCGAATGGCGGTTGACGAAGGCCTGAAAGTATGGTGCAATCCAGTAATTCGTTTAAAGAAATTACGTGAACTGCGCTCATTGCTGAGTTGTTGTACTTTCAGAACCTCGGCCTTCCACCATTCTCGCTTCTTCCGTCTACAAATCCGCTTAGCTGCCCTTCTCGCCAGAGCAGCCTTGTTTTTCCTCGAGATTGTGAGACGTTGTTGCACTTCACTATGGGCTATATTTTGTTGCTCAACTGCAAGACGACACTCGTCATCAAACCAATCATTCTTGGGTCTGACTTTCACTATACCTAAAGTCTGTTGAGCAGCACTGACAACCGAAGTTTTCAGTACCTCCCAGACAGAGTTCACGCAGTCAGACTGGTAATTGGCTCCTTCAATGTTGTCGCTGACAAGATCCTGATATCGTTTCTTGTGATCTTCATTTACCAGACTTTCACAGTCGAAACGTACCATGCGGTTCGCTGTGTTCCCAGACTTGTACGAAAACTTCCATCGTAGCTTTGCAGCAGTTGGATACAGCCGGGTTATTTTCAGTGTAAATTTTGTAAGCCGCGACGGAAGCTACATCAATTATGTTGTAAAAAAATGCTACTGGCCATCTTTTCGTTCTTCGTTTGGTTGAATAATGCGTGACCAGTTTGTCCATATTATCTACTCCTCCTTTTTACCATTATAATAATGAATGATTTCCGGTTTTTTTTGTCTCCGATGACTGATTTCGTATAATGTTGCGTAGATAACAATAACACACTCTTATTTTTTTTTGGGACATACGAACAAAGTGTAACATTATCATCGCTGAATCCAAATTTTGACGAATAGATTTCCCGTGATCTGGATGGCAACATTTCTTGTGGAACATAGGGTTTATTTTTTTTTAATGTCCCGACTATTGATAAGTCCCAAGAGATCAATAAACGAGCAAGCGGCAATGTTGTAAAAAAATTGTCCGTTACTATATTTCTCCCGGACCCTTTGAAGCGGGCGCATAGGTCTTTCACAACCCGTTCCCCTTGATTAATTTCTCTGCCTGATGGTTGTTTACCCGTATATATATCTGCCCCGTTATTGGGTAAGAGTTAGCAGCATCGCAAACCCACCATACATTTATCCCATTTTGCCGGTTTAGACGGCATATACTGGGTGAATCTTGTTTTTCCTATACATAAAAACATTTTTTTTATAAATTTATAAAATAAAATAAGGAATTTCTCGGTAAATACCTCGATATGGAAATAATTGTTCATCCACTACGACGCATTCTGAAGATGTATAACATTTGCGCAAATTATCGTTCAAAAGTTCGAATATTTCGCTTATAGCAGCAGCTTTATCGGTCTGTAATCGGAATTGCCGAGTTTTCTGATTGTCAAAGCGTATAAATCGGGATATTTCCCAAAAACGGTTCAACCCCATGCTCGCGCGATACAATTTGATTGAGTGGCCCATAACTCTTTCGTATGTTCACTATTTGATTGATGAACACCAGCATTTATCAGAATAGCTAGGTAAGCATCAAATTCTTTTTCGGTCAATAGTTTCCACATTTTCTGCGGTTTATCCCGATTTAGACTATTGTATTCTGTGTACACCTCATTGGCCTTTCTGTTTGTGTGCCTAATTATTATTTCACACATGACGTCCGTAAAGATACACTTGAAGGTATCTTTTATAGGTAACATTTCGGTCGATCGCAATGGCCCACTTCGTTGACTCCTGAGAATATTGTGTCTCAATGTTTGACTTTGAGTAGGATTTTGTCTCCATATCGTTCCATCTTTCCCTTTTAGATAAGGTAAATTATTATCATTTTGACTTCCCGTTTCCGCTTCCTCTTCAACTTCACTATCGCTAGCAATTTGTTCATCAGTAACTTCAATTTGAACTTCATGATCTTCATAAATGTCATCTATATCTGAATCTTCCCCGTTTCTATCCGCTGCTGCAGGAAGCCATTCATCTTCTGAGCAGTCGTCAATGAAATCAAGCACTTCTTCTTCATCGTCACATTCCTCTAATAACCGACTTAGGTAAACTTGTTGATCGTCATACGATAAACTAGAGCAAAAATGTGTATATAACAAGAACCGAAAAATGAAATAAAAACCGATAGGACCGTTGGTAAATATAGAATCTTACCGTCTAAACTCATCATTTGAAATGTCTTTGCGATCCGCCATTTTATCACACAAACGTATATATTTATTTACAAAAAAAATTACTTCCGCAACCAACCTTTTCATTTGAATACCATATCTACACTAATTCAAAAAATAACAAGAAAATGAATGTGGCCACCCGGGTGGGTCGGCTATAGAATAGTGTATAATTTTTTGGGTATAGACACAAGGGTTTTAACATATTTGTTCTAGAAATATTGGTCACAATTCAGGATAGGGAGGTGGTCAATATTGAGAATACAATTCCCATATGTTTAATTATTAAAGGTGCTACGTCAAAGAGAAAATCGGTCAACATAAAGAGGTGGTCACAATGTGGGGGGTCACTTTTGGGAGGTTAGACTATAACTACATGATTATCTATCTTGTAATCCGAGTAACCATAACATGTCTATGTAACAACTCAAATATGAACATAAATGTATTTCATCTGTGGATATTAACATATTGGACCTACTTCATGATAGCCTTCTTTGCAATCCTATTCTTATTGATACGTCAGTGTAATGATACGACGTGCCAGCTACCAATGATAGTTTTGTCTCATTCATTAATAAATTATTAACAAGAAAAAAAAATGTACAACCATAAGCGAAATTATACTGCGTGCCGGAAAGCAACTAATAATATAGCCCTGGATTGTTAATGAATTGCGTAAAATTTAAAAAATTTAAAAATTTATGGTATAAAAAATTGAAACGAGCCAGGAGTAATGACCAATCTTATTTACGACTATATGAAATTGAAACGGGAATGTAGATTTTGTGATAATAAATTTGCTATGATGAGGTAAAATAAGAAATTAATATTTATGCAAAATAAATTAAAAAATGTACTATGTAAATGTAAATTAAAAAAGTACTCTATGCGATTGTGTCAAGTTTTAAAAGGGTCTAAGAACGGATGAATCCAATTATTGCTGTTTGTTCAGTTATTTCAAAAATCTTTGAATCAGCCTTCAAAACTCTACTTCAAAGACATCTGAAGAAAAATAAAGTACTCATGTAAATAAAGAACAATACGGTTTTCGTGGTAAGCCTAACACTATATACCATCACTCTGTAACGATTTGTGTTCGGCCATCAAATGCAGCATTTTTCGGAAAATTAAAATCGCTACCATTTTTTTGACCTACAAAAGGCCTCTGATTCAGTCAATATAGGGCCATATTAATCAGAAAATTGGGTCTCCGTAGCGGTGGATTTCAACTTTTTTCACAACACTCTCACAAAATCTACTGTGGAGTTCCGCAAGGTAGCATTCTCGGGCCAATACTGTTTCTAATTTTCATTCTATCTGGGTTTTGAAGTCCCATTTTAAATATCTATTGTGATGGATGGTTATCGAATAGAGCAAGTTAACTTATTTCTGTATCTTGGCGTTATTTTTCATATGATAATGAAATTTAATATTCACGCTGATGCTGTTGTAAAGATTTTCAAAAAAAATTGCTAATTCTAATCTAATTGATTTCACAAAAAGGACGATATTTTATACGGTTTTTCATAGAAATTTAATTTGTAGGATTTCTGTATGGGATCTGTGAACAAAACCAAAATGTTGGATTTACCAATATGTAATTCAAAGCAAGACGATAAAAAACCTTTCTAAGCTAAACATTCAAGGAAAAACTACTGCTATACATCAGCGATATCAACTGCACCAATCAACCTAATCTACCGGAAAAATTGAATAATATTAAACAAAATATATAATTAACGATCAAATTCACACCAATACTAAGTTATCCCCTCGGGGATAAGTATCTAGTATTGTCTATTTAGTTATAAGCGTTAATTAAACCGATACAAATATATCATAAACAAATAAAAATAATTAAATAAAAATTAAAAACATTGACAATTAAAATAATTTAAGTCCTATCATCCCATCCAAACAGAAGCAATTCTGTTTCCTGAGCTGTTACCTCTACGAGGTCGAGGGGAGGCAACGAATAAGTGGTCGCATCTTAAGGGTGCAATAAAAATTCCACTGTACGGCGAAATACAGAAAAAAACTCAGTGTAGATAGGGTGGTGGGAGGACATGGGGATCGGTGGAACTCGGTCGGTGCTTTAAGGGAGGCTGTCAAAGCGATAGAACTGGAGATAAAGCAGATCTCCAAAATTAACATGGGAGAAAGGGTAAAACTTATGGATTGCTTAAGCGCCATTGTAGACGCAGGCCATTTGATGAGCCTAGAAATTGCTGGCTTTAAAGGCCGACTTCTCGAAAGATCCGAGATAGTACAAGCAATTAAATCAGAGAAAAAGGTCTCGTACGCGCAGACTTTGAAAAATGCGGTACCTCAGGTCCCCGTCCATTTAACGGGAGTCAAAAGAAAGACACAGTGGCAACCATCAAAGGTTGTTACCGTAAAAGCCATGGTGGGTAGGGAGACCTCCTTCACTAACAGTGAGGAGGTCAAAAATAAACTGCGGGAAATAATAAACCCAGCAGTGGCTAACGTTTCGGTTAGAAAAGTCACCAACATCAAGATCTAGATTTCTTCCTAGCCAATAAGGAGCTATCAAATGCTGGGCTGGTAGCATCGCTACCAGAAAAACGTATGCCCAGAATAATCATCTATGATGTGGACAGGGCCGAAAAGATTGAGACAATCAAAGAAGCCTTAATAAAACAATGTAGCTCTGAATCAGTAAAGATCGAGGACTTGAAACGTAGTTTCATGACTGGACCAAAGCAGGCCAATTCAGTCCATTGGGTAATCGATGTGTCGCCAGCTGCGAGTAATATCCTCATAAAAAACCGTCGTGTTTATCTAGGCTGGTCCTCATGCAGAGTAACAGACTTCATTAGGTTGACAAAATGTTACGAATGCCAGACATTTGGACACATTGCCAAGTTCTGTAAGGAACAAAACCACATTTGTGGTCACTGCGGTGATAATGGGCATGACCAAAAATCATGCACAAAAAAGACTGAAAACGCTAAATGCGCTTCTTGTCGGAAGGCAAACAGGGCTTTCGACAATTCGTCGCGTAGCAAAGTATGTACTTCATACAAAACGGCTTTGAACCTTATGATGAAACGAACTGTCTATGATAGTTAAAAACAAAAATAATTATCGATTGAAGATCGCCCAACTAAATATGCAAAATGCTAAAGCAGTTGGCTACGAGATTAGACAATCTACTGAAAAAGAAGCAATCGATATACTCTGCATGCAGGAACCTTACGCGGTTAAAGGGGTCATAGGGGGAATGACCACGTCCACAAGGATAATCTGTGGATGCAACAATAACACAAAAGCAGTAATTGGCATACTAAATAACGATCTTGAGGTTCTTAAAATTTCACAGTACTGCGACTTACACTGTGTGTGTGTGTCGAGGTGAGATCTAATATAGGAAAATTTTACTTGGTCAGTATCTATTTCCAATATTCAGACGATCCAGTGGAATATATAAATAAACTTGACAAAATCATGGATGATCTAAAAGACTATCCTATTATAATTACTAATAAGAACACAAACGAGAGAGGAGTCCTCGTCGAAGAATTCATTGCAAGAAGTAACATATTCGTTATAAACGAAGAAGGCAGGCAAGTACATATTCCCACAATGGAGAGTCAAATATTGATCTCACACCCATGACGGGCGGTCTGTTAAGAAAAATTTTAAGTTGGTCTGTCCATAAAAATTGGACATCAAGTGACCACAGAGTAATTGTCTCGATCTTGGGCTCGGAGAACACACATAATGATTCCCCACCATCTAAGATAGCTCCTCGGTATGCCTTAAGGCATGCTAATTGGGAGGGTTTCTACAGCCAGCTAAGTAGCATCTGGCAAAGCCTGGCAAAAGACCTGAAGGTTTCGATCGAAAGCGATATCGATCGAGTTGAACAAACAATAACCAGTTCAATAATCAAAGTCTGTAGCGCTACTATTCCACGTAAACGTGCTCGCAAGTCAAAATTGTCTTGGTGGTCTCCTGACCTAAGTGAATCAAGAAAATTGGGAGGACACTACAAAATGCTTGCTTAACACCTTACTACCCGATGACTATGAGGAAAATGACTCCGAGAGGCAAAAAAAAAAACCGCGCCGATCGTAGCTCTGCACCAACTACACCAAACGTGAGCCACTTCAGTGATGAAGAGGCCACTTTGGCTATCATGTCTATGAAAGCCGGAAAAGCCTAGACAACATCGAGGTCGAAGTGATACAACGTGCATGGCCTATTGTAGGGCCCTGTATCACGAACTTTATTTATCTTAGTAAAGGAATATTCCCCAAAGCATGGAAAAATAGTAAACTAGTTATCATTAGAAAAACTGGAGATAGGTGTCAAACCGATCCCAAATCTTATCGACCAATCATGCTGTTGCCTGTCCTTGGTAAACTATTTGAAAAGTTAATTGCCGGCAGGTTAATGGACATATTCCAAAAAAGTGGTACCTATAGTGACAAACAGTTTGGCTTCAGAGAAAATAGATCCACAGAGGACGCAATGATCAAATTGATCAATATGGTCAAAGAGTCAGACCAGAAGTACGAAATCTTATCTTTATGTCTCATACATCTATAATTACTTACAATGAATAAAACAAATTTAGAATAAAACCTCATTGCAGATGATCATCATCTGTACAAACGAATTTTTATGATTTAATATTTTTGCTATTTTTAATTTTATTTTAAGCATCGACGAACTATCATTCTATCGCTGTGCCTATCATTTCATTTTCTTTATGTGTTCCTTAAATTTTAAAAATTTCCTGTTTTTTGTACGATTAATTCTTTGAAAAAATTAATTCTTTTTTTTTGCCCTTCACTGAGATAACTCATTGGGATAAATAATAAACTGAGAATTTCCGAATGAACCCCCAAGCGAATATTCATTCTATCAATGCACCTATTGTTTGACAGATAAATAAAAGAGACCCGTGGCGCTCTTCCTATAATATGCCAATCATGATGACGTAAATTCCCAATTATAATTGTTTAGCACCTGGTAACATATGAAGATTCGTCAAGTATCTAAGTAGCCAAGCAGCAAACGAGCCGTAATATGCCACCTAAAATGAGATATAATTTTATAAAATACACAAAATAGCAATAAAAATCCATTTAAAGGCCACAATTTGGAACAATAAATATTGAGATTTGAAATAATTAATGAACCAAAATTGACAAGAAATGACAATTGACACGAACTTATGAACATAGATATTAGCGAGGAGCATACGGAAAAAATACCTACGGAACAGAAGGGGTCTGTTGATTCTCACATTTTATAAATTTACCGTCTTCATTATCAAAACATTATATCACATCAGCTTTAAAATATTTTATCGTATTAAATCGATTTTTATTTGTTCAAAACAAGAACATTCCGCACATAAAATACAAAAACCCTTATACACAAATTTCCCATTTTTAAACTTTTAGATCTCTCTGCAACAACAAAATACTACTCCGCACCACCGAAAAACAAATAAAAATTAAAATATCAGCTGATTTGTATTTTTTTTTTATTTTCGTCTTTAATTTGCATAATTTTCATTCATAAAATGAATTTAAAAACCAAACAGCCAAACCTCCCAGTCAAAAAAAAAAAAAAACAAAAAATTAAACTTTTTCTTCATTTTAATTTTTCCAAACTCACACCCCTACTATTTTTAATATATTATATAGTCTACACTGTAAGTGTATTATTTTTAATTTTCCCAATGATGATCATCACAATCATCATCATCAACAAATTTGCTCATTGCGAGAAGCCAGTGAAATAGAGAGACAGAGAGGCAGAAAAAGAGACAAAAATATAATTAATTTTTCAGTTTTTCATGTACATACATTGAGAAAGGTCCAGGAACTCATTTTCATTAAATAAAATGAATTCAATTATAAAGAAGAAGAAGAAGGAACAAATTTCAATTTTCTCCAACTTTTATTTTTTTAATTTCATTATGATGTTATGAAAATATTTTCATCCTTTTTCATTAAGCAAATTATATTATTCTACTACGGTGTAGACAGAAAATATATTATGTATATACGTCATACAGCACTTCCTGTCTTTGTAGTTGTGTATCTGTATAGATTATATGCATACATACGTATATACTTCTGTTGGTTGGAAAATTGGTTCGTTCAAGGGAAGCAAAAGTAAAAGTGACGATGACGATGATCATGATGATGAAAGTTAATTAAAACCAAAACAAAACAACGTGCGGGAAAATGGGTAAAAAAAATACATTTAAGTGGGAGTTAATGTTATTATAAAGTTTTTCCTTTCCTTTTTTATTTTTTTTTTTGTTGTTTTTACTTTTTGTGAACTGTCTGGGTAAAATTTTATTTTAATTTTTTTTTTTAATATTATTTTAATGTTAATGAAAATAAGGTCAATGTTAAATTATGTAAATTTTCTAGGTTACAATAATAACATAATGAAAATGTACTCGATGGCTTTAATTTTCGTTTTAGTTAATTTTTATTTGCAACCAGAAAAGTAAGTCGAACAATTTTTGTTTGCCATTTATTTTTTGGGTGTGTGGGGAAAATGGAAATGGAAAATGTTATGGAGTTATACATAATACATACATTTTCTTCCATGTTTGGTATTTATTTTTCGGGTTTCTTCCATATTTGGTATTTTTCTTTTAGTGTGTATGATGTCATGCGTATACTATATATTTTGGTGTAAGGATTATATTATGCTGTCGGCCATAATATATGATTGTGTTGAAAACTTTTCGTCCTCCTCATCTTCATATATATAGATAGATCATGTATATCTTTTTGTAAATATTAATTACACGTATTATTAATCAGCTGATTTAGGTTATTATATCGTCGACATAACGTTTTATGGTTATATGCGCTATATCGTATTCATAAATATTTTTCCAATTTATTTTATAGACTATATCCTTTTATATACCGTTTCTACTTCTTATATACTTATTCTCGTATATATGTATATATATTTTCCAATGCAGATGAATAATTTATCTAGATATATAATGATATATTTTAAATGGGATTGAGATATACACCAAAAGTATATACATACATATTCCACTATGCTGTATATGAGTATATTTGAAATCCTTTCAGGTTTTGATATTTTTTTTTATCGTTTTTTTGTCGAGAAAAGGATAATAGCATGTACTCGTATTTTATTTTTGATTAAGAAAATAAAAAAGTAAAAACTGTATTATTTCTATTGTGTATATGTATGTGTGTGTACAAGTAAATACATACATTTTGGAATTGATTTTTCCTTTTTATGAAAATATATGGTATATACATACATACATACATATGTATACGTTTTATACAGGAATTCTAAAAATAAGGACTAACGATAAAACCAATCGATTTTTTTGTGTTTCATATATAGCTATACATATTAAACTGCGCGAATTCATATGCGCGATAATCGAGTTGAAAATGATAATCGTTAAGTGTATGGGATGTTAGTTCCAAAAAAAATGAAAATGTGTTTTTGTATATATATTATGTACATACTCAAAGCCATATATATATATACGATAAGCGAAAACTGATTGTATTCAACATTTTTTAAAATAAATTTAGAGCTTAGTTGGATTATAAATTTTGCTTCATTTTCAGGATTTAGCAAATTGTGTTACTATCGTGTTATAAGAACTAGATACCGATTAATTATCTACGTATAATTAGCTATAAATCTTAAAATTTGCACATTGCTTTTCGCAATATAAAATTGTAAATCTCGAAGTTAATAATTCTTTATTAAAAACGCATAATGTGTGAAAGCTACAATACTGTAAAATTTGAAAACTGTTGAAATAATGTTATTTTGTAAATTATAAAATTCTTTAAATAAAATTTTAAAATTGAATTAAATTAAATATCAGTCTAAACAATAGCTTAAAATTTTAATTTATTATTTATTTTAAAACTTCTGAAAATGTTTAAATAAATAAAAATGAAATTTAAACATGTTGAAGCGATGAAATCCTACTTCATAAAATTATTTAAAATACTTTTCGTTCTTAAAAATAGCTTGAAAATTACAATTTCAATCGAATTAATTAAATATCAGTTCAATAAATACTAACTTTTACTTTTGAAATACTGATTTTTAAAATTTCTTAATTTTAGAAACATGCAAATTGTTTAGATTGCTTTAAAATCTTATAAATAACATAGCGTATATGCTTGACTAAAATTCTAAAAACCTTTATAAAACTCAAATTTGTGGATTTTAATTTGGATATTTCAAACTCTGAAACTCTTTTAATTATGTAAATTTTAAAATCAAAATTCCACAGTATTTAAAACTAACAATTTGCAAAATTTTTAACGGGTGTGAAGTTTGTCCTAACATTTTTTTATCTGAGAATGTATTAATAAAAATTATAAATCTCTCGTTATTATGAATTTTTTACCAAACTAGTATTAATTTTGCTATAAGAATAATTGAAAATGTAATATTGCCGTAATTCTACACAAAAAAAAATTGAGTGGAAATTAAAAACCAAGGCGTGCATTTTACAACCCTGTATTTAAGAACAAATTCAAAATTTAATAAAAAATCGCCCTGTTGAACCAATAATCGTACCTTAATAGCAATCAATATATTGTACATTTTTGGGTTGCTGACCACTATATATAACTAAAAAATATTAAAGCTTTCTTAATTCTAAGAGAAGTAATTTAATAGAACAGGGGTGTTTTATCACGTTGTATGTTAGTACAAAATTTAAATTTAAAAAAAATTAAATATAGTCCACAGCTACCCAAACATTTATATTCACCCTTGTCCGAAGTCACTCAGCTACTAGATAGAGGATTGTTTTTATTAATTGGTAGTTGAATGTTATTGTATTTGGATTTCTTGTCTTTGAGCATTGGTAATTTTTGTACTGTTGCTAATAAGACAAATAGCTTTTAACAATTGATCGGTTTATCCGAATTTTGTTTATTATTGCCACTAATAGAAACAAATTTATTTAGTATTAGGACAAACTTCAAACTTATAAACAGACGCGTGAAATTTGTCCTAAATTTGTCCTAATTGTTGTTTTTGTAATTTAGGATAAACTACACGCGAATAATCTTTAATATTTTTAAAAGTTTACATATTTAAAAATTTTGAACAACATAAGCTGTAAATTTAAACTTTCTATATACAATGTATACACATATTTTACGTTTTTTGAAATTTATGTTCAAAAAAAATTAATTTTAAAATGTTGAAGCGAAGAAATTCTTAATAAAGTTATTTAAAATACTGATTTTTTAAATATTTCTAATAAACCTATCATCTCTTGAAAATAGAAACTATTAAAACTTCCAAAAATCCTTTAAATTCGAAAACTATATATTGCCTAACTGGTTTTAAAAAATTATTAAATTCAAGTTTTTAAAATTTTATTGTTGTAATTGAAAACCCGAATTTATTAAATAATAGAATTAATAAAATCATTTTTAGAATTCTGAAACGACTTTAATAAAGATTAAAGCTTAAAATTTTGAATTCGTCATTAAATTTTCTATATAAGTTAATAAAATTTGATTTTTTTTAAACCTTTTGTTTAAAAACCAATTACAACATATTCACTTCAAGCTAAATATAATTTTTAAATTATACTTTTGAAAAAAAAAATTCTAAGAACTCCAATTCTTAATTTTTTATTTAGATACAATCAATTTTAAGTTCCAATATATTTTGTGAAATTTACAAAATTTCTTGAAATTCAAAATATAATAGTTTGATTGCACCTTTTAGTAGTTGAGGAATAAATCGATACAATAAGATTGTTTAATTCTATGAACTTTATATTATTTTATAAATTTTAAAATTCAGTAGATTATTATTGTATAATTTGATTGAATTTGAAAATATTCAAACAAATTGAAATTTATAGAATTTCTAATTAAAAATTCTTAATTAATATATTATAAAAAAAAATCTGTAAATGTTAAATTTAAAATAACAAATTCTAAGGAATCCTTAAACACAATTAGAATAAAAAATGTTAAAATTATTAATTATAATTATATGTAAATTAAAAATATATAGACCGATTTTTAAAAATTTAATTTTGTTAAAATTTGTTTTGTCTTCTGAAATTCTAACTGAAAAAAAAAATCGTAATTAATTTTTTTTTTATATCCAACTACTTTATTCAGTTAACGAATTAAAATCATAACCATTGATATACCTTTCGATATTGCGTCCCTTCAGAACATAATCAAATGTTTAAACGTTAAAATAATGTGCTTATTTATAAAATTATCCTTAAGGTGACATGTATGTGTCGATTTTTTACGTCGGTACTTTTAATTTTATTTTCAATGAAAATATTAATAAAAAACTGTATTTATTTATGAAAATAAAATAGAAAAACTGAACAAGGTGGAAAGATAAAAATTAATTAAATAAAACAAAAATAATTTGTATTAATTGAATTTTAAAAAAAACTAAAAATATATTTAAAAACAACTTAATTTCTTAATAACATATTTCAAATCTGTAAATGGAATTCTAAAAATATACAAATTATAAACTAATATTTCTTAAATTTTTATATCTTAAATTTTTAAAATTTCGAAGGTAAAAATCAAATTAAATTCCAAAAACTATGTAATTGGGTAATTTATCAAGCTAAAACTAAAATTTAAATTCAACTTCCAAATCTATGAAAAATCTAAAAACTTGCAAAATTCTTTAATTTTTTAACCTTATTTCAAAATTTAAAAAATATTAAAATACTTAGATGTTTGCAACTTAAACCTTAATAATTAGCGTTATATTTTCAAAAATCTGAAAATGTTTAAATTAACAAAAATGTAATTAATAAATTTAAATGTGTTCGTTATAATGCTAAATAACTTTAAAGTTTTGAAATAAATCTGTAAGTTCTTGTAAATAAAAAAGTTTACGGAAAATGCTTCACATTAAAATATAATCCAGTTTGAAAAAAATAAATTTTAGTTTTCACATTTTATTACTGAAATTAATAAACTAAAAATTAAAATTGGGCGGATTTTACTCCAGCACTCAATGCCACTAATGGGCCCACGGTGCAATACCACATGCACACTAACCATACATTCAACCCATTCCACACAAGTACAGTATACCACCTGCGCATTGCATAGCTCCATGTCACCCTGTACAGTGACATGGAAGATGATGGGGTCGGCCCATGAGTTCTGCATTCCAACAGAGGTGATGATAAATCCCTTTTGCATCCCTCATTTGTCGGGATTCGAACCCGCTACCTCCCGATCCAAACGTCGCAGCTTTAACCACTGCGCTATTTGCTCGGTAATTAATAAACTATGTTTATTGTGTTTACTGATTATTTCAGAATTTCAAAAACTATTTAATTAACTTATTTAATAAACTAAATTAATTAAATAGTATCAGTTTTTGAAATCCTGAAATAATCAGTAAACATCTGTACGTAATACAAGTAATCTTTTTAACACAATTCCATTTAAATTAGGAAAATTTCATTCTATTATTTGATAAATTATATAAATTCCAATTTTTAATTTTTTTTGTTAAATAATAAATATTAAAAATTCTAATACGTTTATAAATTTATGTATTCCTACATAATATCTAATTTAATTATGAAAACTTTTTGGTGTTTTAAAATTAAGTTAAATTCACACCAATTAAGCTTTTAGATCCTTATAATTAATACTCTTAAATATATAAAAATTCCGTAAATGGTTAAATTTTAAAAATAATTCTACCAAATAGACCGTCAAAATATCGAAAATTTTAATAATTTGTTTATTAACAAATAAAAATACTATATTCAATATTTTTAAGTTTATTTCACTATTTTAATATGAAATATTTATTATGTAATAAAAATTACATTCATTTCTTACAATCAATAAATATTATAATATTGATATGTTGATACTCTAATTTTGTTGGTATTCTAATGTTAACATGTTGATATTCTAATATTTGATTAAAAATGCATATTTCTAGGACATTGTCGTAATGCTGCAAATCAGAGTTTTTAGGAACCATCACAAATAATACCTGCTGCATCTTAATAATTATGGTTCAGGTCATTGGCTAGAAAACGTAACTTAATCATTATTTTTTATTAGATAATTTCTTTAACATATAGTTATTTGAGGTTAATCTATAATTTGTGTTTAAACCGAATGAAGGCGAAATCTCTTAAAATTAATTTGATATCGAATTTAACTCGAATGTAGATATAAGTTCTGTGGATAGATTAATAATTTAAAGCATGAATTGGGTTTAACATTTACTGTATAATCAATCCTATATAAAAATAATTTTGAAGTTCAACATTTTGTAAAATTTTTATAAGATTGTTGACCAATAATAACTGAAAATATTTTTTTTCTTAAAAACATCCTATTTAAGTGACAAAGAAAAGCAAAACCTCTTATGAAAAACATACTAAGAAAATTCATTACGTTTTGCTTTCCCACTAAAAATAAGTGGGAAGGCAAAATATTTTGATCGGGATGTGCATATGAAAATTATAATATGGCTTTTAATATGGACGGTTTTGTTTTTTGTCGTAGCCATGAAATTATTACTTGAAATAATGAGTCTTTAACTAAAATATTGATGACAATCGCGAATAAGCGAAATGGCCGACAAATAAATAAAATTACATTTTTATTGGTATCTTTATACAATTAAAGATTAATTGTAAATTTGATGCCTCTCCGCTTTCGAGGTTTTGTACAGAGATCAAAGTATTTCGTATAGTGATAAATTTATTTGGCGGAAATTATGTATGACGATAATTTCATCAACAATTTAATTACCCCAGTACAAATTATGTACGATCTTTTTTTGAAATCTTTTAATTGGCTTATCATAAAAATCCTTATTAGGTGCGTATAAAACAGGTGAAACCGTTACAAAAAACAAAACTTTAAATATAAATGTCGAATGTAAATTATTATTGTTGGTGATTTGCGATAATTGTTTTGTAGAAATTTATGATAATGTACGCGCGGATAATTGAATTTTTGTATTTTACGTCCAAAATTTGTAGTACCATGTGATTATTAATAATAATTATTTGGTTATATTTAAATTTATTATTACAATTTTTTTTTTTTTTTTGAGGTGGACATCATCTCGTGAATATTAAATGAAATATGCGGTTACCATTTTTCTCAAAATGAACCGTAAAAATTGTTTATTTTCTTGAATTGGGTGTGCGCGAGGAAACGAAATGAAAAATGTCCAACTTCTTGACATATCTGGTAATCAGCTCACGTTAAATAATTTTAAGTGTATTTTTTGCGATTATTTTATTTTTATACGTTGTTAAATTATCACAAAAAAAATGTCTCTTTTTATGGCATTTAATATAGCCAGGTGATATCCAACTTCATATTGTCAAAAATTATTCGTCTTGTAAATGCTTATATAAAATAAAATTCACATAATCGCATCATCTCAATCAACATTATGTATATAAAGAAACCATATTATTACGTTGTTGCGGTATTTCTTATCATTAAAATTAAATCAAAAATATAGTTATTGGTTTCTCTTCCCATATAATTGCAAAATGTGTACATATACATGAACCGATTAAAGTCATGAAAATGTGACAAATCTCTAATATAAATAAATAAGATGTACTGCTATGCCGAAAATTAAGTATTCGAACGTGAAAATTGTTGAATAGAAATAAAACGATTGAATTAAGAATAATAATTTCTAAATCAACGCCTATGTATTTTGAATATTAATTAGGCAATAATGGAGGAATGCTATACACACTAAAAATGTCTTATCTGCTAATTAGATTCAATTGTGTGTATTGTGAGTATTTTATATGCGGTGGAATGTTGGGATTATGTTATCACAGCTAAATTATCTTATTTTCAATATTATAGCATCAGTAAATCATCATAATGTAAGCCATATTAAATCACCCATCGTTGGTATACAATTACATCATTGTAAATGAGTGTGCAGATGAAATTTTATTTTTGTGTGGTCGTTGCAACCGATTTTACGCGGTATTTAATGTTTCAAACAAATATTATTTAATTTTTTATTAAATATTGAAATATAAATTCAACAGTTGTTTGCGTATAGTTATTGTGGGTGTGGTATTCATTTAGCAAATACCAATAGAGATGAAATAGACAAATGCAAACAGTTGGTTATGGTATACATGTATCCATCTTTGGTGTGTATATAGCCCGTTTACTACTTAATGTAAATAAATAGCTAAATGTATGAATGAGCCTTAGAATACAATGGTGTCACGTCGGTGGCGTTTAGTACAGAAAAAAAATTAGGACGTGGTTTTTATTTCATAAAATATAAGAATGTAGATTTCATAAAAAATAAAATTATATTTTAAGTTTTCTAATATTTACCATTATTGATTATGATGAAATAAAATCAACGCCCTAATGTTTATCTTCATTCAATTTTAATTAAATATAATTTCATATCTACCTATATGTCATAATTTAAGACAATCATAAATTTTAGAAAGAAAAAAAATTGAATATCTTACACTTGTTCCATGAATATAGTCAGCAAGTAGATGGTGACATAAGTCAAAAAATTTGAAAACAAATCTAAATTGTGTGTATAAAGTTGTAAATTGGATAATTCATGACGGAGTTAAATTAATTCCGCCTTGGTTCGGATAAAAAGTAGAGCGTTAATTTAAATCACAAATGATTTAGTTAACGCATGTAAATATTATGACAAATTTAGAATATATTTTCAAGACAAATTAACAACATAATTAAAACATAAAATCTAATTTTGTTTGATTCGTAATTTATGGACTTAGTTATTATGAATTAAAAACAAGGCCCTAATTTTTTTCAAGTTGATTACATTTTTTATTTTTTACTTCAATGGTTTGACCAATCATTATATTCTATATGATAACAATTTTACTTTTGATTTAAAAACGGCGATTATCATCACTCTTGAATAAATTTTATGGGAGTTTGTTTACAATGAGAATGATATCGTTATTATGACTGGTCGGTTCTATGAACTTTTATATGCGGAGATAATTCTATTTATTCCAAAAATAGTTTTTGAATTATGTGAAATTCTGTAAGTTGAATGACCTTAAAACCTATACCAACGTCCGAAGTGCAACGAATGTTTGATTAGTTTGTCGTACACAGATAGACTTCAATCGTTTAAGCATGAACTGATGAAAATCATTTAAATGTTATTATCTCTAAAGTCAAAACCTGCTAAGTCAACGAGGGGCTTGGCAATATTTAAAAAAAAAAAATTAGATATTGCCGTATGATAAGGATTCGTATATGTAGTGATTAGGTTATTCTAAATGGGAGATTCAATTTACAAAATATCGCAAATGTTTGATTTCGGGTAAACGGTATTTACACGTAAATAATTTTAGTTCAAATTGAAATTCGATTAATGGTCGCCACTCTTTGCAATAAATGGAATCTTAGTCTTAGTGGAAATGATGCAAGTGAACTTTACGTATATAAAACGAAATATAGAGAATGACACTTTTAACCAAATTTTAAATTAAATCAATTATTAGTGTGATATTGGCGATTGGTTTTCATTGTTAAATTCATACTGAATATATGTCTGAAATCATGGTTAAATAATATCGACTTATAGCTAGTACGTCATCTGCTCTCACAAAAATAAGCCTCGTTAGCCCCAAAAAAAATCAAAATAAAAAAAGAAACATGTTTCTTCGCTTTACATTTGGTGTTATTCTCCTAAGTGATTTTATTAGTTAGCTTACAAATATGTTTCCAAATTTTCGGATCATCGTATTGAGTGATATTTTTCTCAAGACAATATTCAGGTATTTAGGAAGTTACACCGCAGAAATTATAAGAATGGAGAGACCAGTTTATTAATTAAAATGTGAAATTTTAAAATTACTATACCTTGTTAAATATAAATCTATATCTTAATCGTTTCACGCGAAAGTATCATTCTATACACATTTAAATGTCGTTGTTTATAATATTTTGTGGGACACAGAGCAAAACGATCAAACAAATTTCTCACGACATTTAAGTCGAAGTGTAGCGCTCTCTATACATATGTACTATAACTTGGATAAATACTTTACCTTGAATGACTTTGATGTATTATAAAAAATAGTACCGACTGAATTTATATATACATTATACACTCTGAACAACATTCTTGTGAATACAAATGTAGAAAGCAAAAAAAAACTAAATAAAATTAAATTTTAATAAATAAAATTGAACATTTATTTTTTTATTTTATTTTATATATTCTTGAGAAAAACTGTAAATTCAATTTCAATTCAAATTTTCAATTTTCGAATATACAAAAAAAAAATCCAATTTTTTTTCACTTCTACCATTATTTCTACTTTCAAATCGAACGTCTTATTATATATCTTTAGTTTAGTTGTTTTTGTTGTATTTTTCGAAAATTGAAAATAACTTTTTATTTTTTTCATAAATAATTTCTTTTTTATTTTTTGCTTATAACTTAAATATGTACTTATATTATAGAATTTATATATGTATATGTATATGTGTATAAAAAAATTTCTTTCTATTTTTTTATTCGAGAAAATAAATTGAATTTTCAACTTATATACGAATATTGTACTCGTATACAGAGAGCTAGTACATTTGAGTGAATTTATATTTTTTGTATGAAGACGAATTTATTTGAGCCATAAAAAAATAAATAAAGAATATTGATTCGGGTTAGCTAGGTTACTCGTATTGATAATCGAAAAAGTATAAAAAAATATATATACATAGATAATAATGATATCCAAATTTATTTAGAAGTTAATACATTTATTTAGGGAGTTCGTTCGAGTACAATTTGACCCAGATAGTGATAGTTATAGTTCTGAACAATAGCCTTTGAGGCATTATGTATTGTAATGTTAATCGTAGTTTTACTTGGTTTAATAAAAATTTGAAAAGTCAATTTAATCCAGGTGATTGTGACTATACTGGCTGAAATTTCATAAAAAATCAAATTCAAGTATAACATAGCCAGCCGAATATTCATCCCGAACAGTTACACATGATTACGTTCACCTGAATAAGGTAACTTTTAAACATTATTTCACACCCACTTGTTTTAGTACTGGGCAATCGCTGCATGCTTTTTTAATTCCCGCGATAACAACTTCAATTAAAATTTCAAAAATTTTGAACTCAAATTTTGGTTTTAGAACTGAACTTAAAAAAAAATTAGGGCGTTGTTTTTTCTCGATAGTAATAATAATCTATTATTTCAAATTATCGGATTTCTTCTTTAATTAATTCAGGTTTCTATCATTTTATTTTTTCATACTTTTTACGCCCTTCTGTACTATGAAATAAAAATAAAGCCCTAATTTTTATCTTCAACAATCGAAAATTAAAATTGTGCAAAATATGAAAATACGTTTTTTACAAATTTTTTACAATTAAAAAAAAATAAATATTTCTTCAGTTTTCAAAACTAAATGTCTGCTTTTATTAACACTCAAAATACCATGATTCTCCATATTTGAAAATACAAATTTTAAAATTTCGGAATTTTGGAAATTAGAATTTTGAAACTGATATTAAATTATTAAAAAATTGAAATTAGAATTTTGAAACTGACCTAAAATTATTTAGATGATGGATTTGAAAGCTTAAAATATGAGGACGATAATCTGTAATCATGTGACTTCTATATTGTTGCCAGTCCTATAATGATTTATGAAAGTGAGCCACAGGCATTTTCAAAAACGTTTAAATCCGTTCCAAGTTATTTGCTAACGATTTGCTGGTGTATATATTTACGTCACTTCGATCCACCCGACTTTCATCTATCTTGAAACCTTATTACAATAATTGCGTGAAATTAAAATTTAACAAACATCTTTGAATCTGATATGATGAAGCTATTAATTTTCAATAAAGTAAGATTTACAATTTAATAAAACAAAATTTTAAAAATGTTTGAGTTTTAAGAATGTATTCAAATTCTTTTCAATTTTCTTAAATGATAAAATTTATTTAAAAACTTTATTAAATGTTTAAAAACCGCCAAATCTATTATTTTAACGCAAAGATCTTCTTGAATTAGTTTCAGTTAAATTGATTCAGAAGGTAGATTTATAGACAATATATTTATTTTCGACTATCGAGAATTATAAATTAAATTTAAAATAGTAAATGTGGATAGTTCTTAACCGAATAAATCAGAGGCGAATTTTAAATATGATTTAAATATTAATTTTTTAAATTGAAAACATTCCGATTTTAAATCACCTTCTAATTATTTTAAATTTTGTAGAATTAAATCTTCAATTTAGATTTAGAAATCTTTCAATTAAGAAACTTTAACGAAGAGAGTTAGCCGAGTTTTGATTCCGTTCCTTCTAAATTTTAATTGCGAATATCCTTAATTATAGAATAATAGTTGTTTCATTTAGTTGGATTTAGAATGTATAGAACCTCTGGATTTACAAAAGCTACCATTTTTTATATCAGTAAATCAACAATTCAGAATCAAAATTGTAAATTAAAATTTTCATAAGAAAATTTGAAATTTTTAATTTTAAAATTAAAAATTGTTAATTTTAAAATTAAAAATTATTGTTAAAAATTATTTAAAATTTGTAAACTCTTTAGAATTGAAAATATTTAGAGGAGGACAGAATCCTTAGAATTAAGATTTTACAACTAGAATGTTAGGATTGAATTTTTATCGTCAAACTAAAATTTTGGCTTACCAAAAAAATTGACATTTTGAATAAATTGTTAGAATTTATTAATTGATTTTCGTAATTAATGTCAGAATTTTTGCTAGTAATATTTAAGGTTATCGGTTCGGTGGCGGTCCATTAGTGAAATTGACCAGAGCTGTTAATGTAGTGTAATATATCTCGCACTTTCCAGTTTTCGAGATCTGAGAGCCTGTCCTTTATGTACCTACCCATATATTTGTGCCTTCATTGGAAGTGAACTAAAGTCTCTTTCTCCTTCTCATCAATGGGGTTTCTTTAGAAATCGCACTTGCCCAGACCTACACTGAAAAAAATTAAATTTGTCATAATAGATATATTGACATATCTCAAACATTTTTCCATTTAAAATATAAATATAGCTGAGGATCTATTAAAGTTAAAATAAATTGAATACAATATTTATCTCATACGATGATATCACTTCCAAATACATATCCGATGAATTTTATTGCAAAGAGATACACAATAACCTAAAAGTGTAATAACATATTGGGCTTATCTATTTCCCAGCTATGCCTAATAGAGCTAAATTAGTTTAACTAAACGCCATTAAAATAAACCGACTACAGTATATTAAAATATCGCAAAAAGAATATTTTGTACTGTGGGAGAAATATATATGTTTGTAACATCCGTTTCATATATCCTTCAAAAGATATTAAAATATCGGCAATATATTTTCATCTCTTTCATTATCTCTTTCCTCGTATAACTGGATAATAATATGCAACATATTATGTTCATACAATATGAATAACAGGTTATTTAGTTATAACATTCAAAGGATCAAGATCTATAAATAAAAGTGGAAGAAAAAATAAATAGAATATACTTGTGAGTTGTGATTTTGGAACAGTTTAAAGAAATTATGGATAATATCACTGCAGAAAATATTTTAGTAAGTACATATTTAGTTGCTATAATTGTTTAATAATATAAAAAAAATTACTTGATATTTTAAAGTATTTTATGTCAGTATCGTGATTGAAAGCAGTTACAGAATTTCATATACATCTTCTCAATTGTGTGACCACATGGTTTTCATACTGCTAGAAAGCTAACCTTAAAACTAAAAAGTTACATTATATATGTATGTATATTATATATGTATGTATATTATATATGTATGTATATTATATATGTATGTATATATATATATATATATATATATATATATATATATATATATATATATACATATATATATATATATATATATATATATATATATATATATATATATATATATATATATATATATATATATATATATATATATATATATACATATATATATATATATATATATATATATATACATATATATATATATATATATATATATATATATATATATATATATATATATATATACATATATATGTATATACAAATCTGCATGTGTGCTTGTAAGAATTAGGTTATGCTTTCGTTCGTTTTTAATCATTTTTGTATAATATATTGTATATTTCTATAATTGTTTTTCCCGTTGTTAGTAGAGGCCAGACTCATTCAGTATTGTCAGCAATAATTCGGACATTTTTATGGAAATTGCAGAACTGGAGAATGCGGGAAACCATTACATTGTAAGGAAAACTAATATACAATTAGAATACCTCAATATTTATGTATCTTTTATTTTTAGGATCAATCACAGTTAATAATTACGTCATCGTCCTCTATACAAATTATACTTGGATTCGATGTAACTAGATACCTAGAATGTACAAAAAAACAATATTATTAAATCCTATTACGAAGGTCACAATTATCTCGGCCCTAAACATTTTACGGGACAAATCTCACAATTTTAAATTAATGGAACAAACAATTTTATCAACACCCAATGAGATTAGTGGATTTTTTTATTCTTCCTTGTCTAATTTATAGCAATTTTGGAAGAAAATCGCAATGCAATCACAATTGGTTCGTGTAAACTAACAAAATCTGAAATCTCAGAACAATTTATAATAGAAGCCTCTGTAAGTAAAATTAAATAAATATCCTGCCTATAAATTTATACAATAAAATAAACTTAATTTTCCAGGATATAACACCAACTATATCTAATTGGTAGTCCCATTAAAGTAATAGACCTATGTTTCATAATTTTCCAAGTCACAAATTACAAGTTTCTTGTTGGGGCAGAGGCACTTTGGGTTTTCATATAGCAATATGTTTATCAAATAAAAACCAGCTGGGATAAAAAATTTAAATTGGTAAATAATTTAATTGGTTTAGTTTTGAAGCACGCAAAATAATAGTTCACTGAATCAATTATAGGTATATTAATATATTAATATGACTTTTAAAAAATGTAAAACGAATTGTTTTAGTTGTAATCTAGTTTTAAGTTGCTACAAAACATATATTTGGCATATCAAAACATTTCATTAGTCATCTTGGATTTTTATATGCAATGATTGTGTTCCAAGAAGGCAATTTAATATATTTGATTCGTTTCGAAAACATATTTTTAAACATTTCAAAAATATTGAGCTATTATTTATTTATTTTATTTTATTCAAAAATATTAATTGCTTGAGTCAAATTAGATAAGATTATTATATTCAGAATTGACACCGATAGCTCCAATATATGGTTCAATAAAATCAATATTTTCACATAATGTTTTACATTTCTTTGTATGTCAAGTGTTACGTAAGTTGTACAGTGACCATTTTTGTGCAAATGCAATTCGAAATTTTAAAATTTGATTGATAATCAAGTAAAAAATTTGAAGAAATCAAATTCTAATTTATATGTTGTAGCATAGCTGCTTATTTTATGTTTAATTATATTTTTAAGATAAGATTATTTTTATGTATATGTAATTATTATTAAATTGAAGTTATATAATAATAAAATGGATTAAATAGATATTTGAAAGGGTTATTTTATTTTCTAAAAGAGGTATAAATACATAGGAAAGCGAATTATACATATTTATACTTGAGATAAATTTTGTTATTTAAATGGTTAAATATATTATTTGAAAATCATAAATTGTGTATGTCATTTAGTTATTGAGTCTTCTAAACGAAATAGAGTGTGTATCGTAATTGGATAAATTAAATTGCAGTCCAAGATTAATATAAATCTTTTCGTAATAAATAAATAACTAATCTAGTTATAACAATGTGGAATATACAGTTTTTTTAGTTTTAATATCGATATATTTTACTACGAATTTTGAAATTTTTGTTATCATAACAATTAAATATCAAGCTAAGACGAATATGATTGTATGCGACATAGGTATAAAGGAGTCAGATATATTTTTCGTTTTGGGAGATATAAAATATTCTTATCCCAAAACGAGATATAATTTATATATGAAAATCAATGAAAAAATAACTGTGTGTGATATAATTTCTCTCAGTGTAGCCTCTTCGCATGTTCTCCGAAAAGGCAGTGTCCTGTGAGTCTCTCTACGACCGTTTTTAAATCACGCCGACGTAGGGACACAAAAGACACATTTTTGAGCAATTCAGGTCCAGTTTTGGCCAAACTTGATCTGCTACGCTGAGCTAAGAGAAGAGTAGATACCACATTTTGTCTCAACCAACTCGGAACCTCGTCAATCGCTATCACTTCCGCTTGGTACACACTGCAGTAGTCAGGGAGACGGACAGAAATATTTACATTCAGGTTAACACAGAAGGCTTCCGCTTCTGCTTTATCGTCTTTAGCTTCTGATAGACATTTCCACTGCGATCCATTTCGTTCTCAGCGCACCGCTTATGTGCATATAAGCTATCATTTGCACCTTCTCGATCCATGTTCTGTATTTATGATTTCTCAAGAGCTGGCCAACACACACTTACTCCATACATGAATATGACTCTTCACATCGGCTAGTGTACCACCTCCGATTTCAGACCCGATTTTTTTCTAATGTTACCTGAATGAGTACATATCTATAGTAACCTTGTTTACTCTTTCAAAAACGTTATGCTTCCAACTAAGGTTACAGTTCACAATCACGTCTAGAAATCTTGCTTTGTCAGTAAAAGCTATAGTCTAATGATGGGTTGATTCCCAGTCCACGTCTGCTGGCTCATCTCGTAATTATTGAGAGGGCATTGTGCATTATCACCTTCATTCTGCTTATGTATTTCTTAGAAACAGCTAATGCTACGTCATCTGCATAAATGATTAGTATACAATGAGTACTAGACTACGTCGAGTCATCAAAGCCTCCTGGGTTGCGATGAAAAGCTTCAATGATTCCTAACTTTAAGCGGTCCAGGAACCGTCCAGTCTAATTAAATAACTGGGACTGGTTGGGTTAGTAGACAGAATCTTCCTAATGCGAGAAGTATTGCAGACATTTTGTCATAGAAGAGTGTTCCAGGACAAGTGCCTTCCTTAATTCATTTTTATATAATAGATACGTGGACCATTATCTTGGTTATTTTGCTCTTACTCATAGGACAAACAGCATTAAAGGACTGGTTGCAAGATTTTAGATATTCTAAAAAAAATTATATTTTGAATTTTAATTCTAAAATGGTAAAAATTTAATATTCCAAATTTTGAATCTCAGATTTAAAATTTATTTTAAAGTTACATCCCTAAAACAACATCCCTTATTATAGATTTTTTGTTTGAAGCTTTTTAAGAATTGTAATTCATGGTCAGTTATTTTAGATGCGTAGAATTTAATTTTTATAATTTAGAGTGTTTAGAAATGTATCATACCCGGGGTTTACACTAAGCAAAATTGCTGAAATTTTATGTATGTGTATGTTTTTTTCAATGTATTGATAAATATTTGTTAAAAAATTATCATAACTGGGGATTTTATTCTCATGATAATTTCTTCAAATGTCTAATAAAATTCGGTGAATCAATCGAGTCAATAAATTAGTAGTCCATCTCAACACTCCTAAAAAAATGGGAAACATAACCTTAAAAGTGCATTTTAATTTCACATTTCGTACAAATTTCATGATAATTTTTTTCGTGAAATAGCCTCCTGATAATTTGCTGAGAATGCCAAAATTTGTATAATATACATACACACACATTGATAAATTTAATTTCATGAGAGAAAATGTCAGCAATTTTGCACCCCGGGTTAAATATAATTCAAAATTTTGATTGCAAACTTAACAGAATTGAAAAAATTAAGAGTAACTTAGAACCTCTAGAATTTAGATTTCGTGAAACTAAAAGAACTTTCGCGAAAAAACTTTTGATTAAAATTTACTTTTTGAAATTATTATTTATTAATTTTAAATTTATTTAATTTTTTTGACACCTATCGTTCTGAGTTAATTGCTTCCAAATATAATTTATTCTCAGTACATTACATTAAAATTGCAAAGAATAGAAGATTACGTTAACATTAATTAATTATGTTTAAAATATACTCCACTTTTAATTATTATGCTACCTGCATCAACTAACCGTTAATTCATTCCCCTCGACTAACAAATTATTTACTAATCCGTCAACATATCGTTTTACGTAATAAAAAAACAAAAATTTAATCAGGACATAACGAGCATTTCCTGTTTAACCGCTCTTTAACTATATAAATTTTCATTTAATTAGACCCATACGATACGATTTATATATGATAGTTGCGCACATGAAAAGGATCTCTCTATAAACACGGTGTCAAATTAGACGATCCAACATACCATAACGACAATCAAGGTTTGTATACATATGTACATATACAACATACAAAATGTGGAGTTTTCTAATCAATCTTATCCGATCTATAATATACATACGTCGAGTGATCGTAGTTTCGTGTTTTGTAAATTTATTTTGTATTTTAAATTTTAATAGCAGCCTAATTATTTTATAATACTCACGTTGTTGTTTTGTTTTTGAAATAAATTTTTAACACGATGATCATTGATCAATTGACGATTATTAATATAAAATAAAAAAATCAACAACAAAATAAAAAATAACAAAAAATGAACAGATCGTACGTGGAATTAAAAAGATGTATACGAAGATGTGTGTTATTATATAAAAAAAAAAACAACAAAAAAAATTGATATAAGAATATTGGAAAGAAACCAAACAACTACAGTAGTCAAGTTTAGAGTCAATTGTTGTTGGTTAATTTTTGTTTTGTAGATCGGTTTTTACTGATATGTTGCGTCTTGTGTTCATGTTTGGTCTTATTTTTTTTTTCTCTTATATTATTATACCTTATATATACCTATACCTATGTTGTATTGTATATGTTTATTATTTATATATTTGATTGAAATGATAAGTGGTTTTCTAGATTGTTGCGTTCGAGAAGATCATTGACTTATTTATGATAAAAGAAGTTGATTATTTGTTTTTATTTTTTTAGTTTTATTGTTTGCGAGATAATTGGAAATTTATTGATATGGATTAATGAATGATGACGGGTGGAAGATAATCGAGTTTTATGTTGCATGTTAATAAATATTTAATATACGGGAGGATTAAACGAGTTATTTTGTTTGTTTTATATATATATATATATATATATATATATATATATATATATATATATATATATATATATATATATATATATATATATATATATATATATATATATATATATATATATATATATATATATATATATATATATATATATATATATATATATATATATATATATATATATACATATATATATATATATACACACAAATAATATATTTAATGGTTTTATTTATATATGTGTAAGGAATTTTTAGTGGTCTGATACTGATAGTATATGAATTATATATAAATTTACGTACATACAAATGTGATAGCGAAATTTTTTATTGGCGTACATTTAAGTTAAAACCCATTATTACACCCTAAGCTATTCTGAATTTCAAACTATGCGGTATTCAAGTAATCGCGATCAGAAATCAAGAATTTATGAAATATGTCCAACTGCCGACTTTTTACATCAGTAGCTTGGGCGATTTGCTTAAATTTAAATTTGATTTAACATATCTTTACATTAATAGTTGATCACATAGTTCTGATTCACGACTATATTATTGATAAAATTAACGTATAGGTACATGGCTAGAGGGTAGGTACTATATAATTTCGCAAGTAATCGTCGCCCTCAAAAAAATAATTTTAAATACAATTATCAATATTTATGTAGTTTTCGGACTCGTTATGGTTATGATTCTATATCAATGCTTTTTATAATCATATTTAATCTTAATCTAGCAAATATACTGTTGTCACTCTTAATAATCATTACTAACCTAATTCGCTTAAAATAACTAAATAATTTCATAACACGATTAGGATGATTTAAGGCACCGATAAAATAAAAATCAATACTGTGAAATTACGAAAATAACTGCTTACATTGATTCTACGACGGTGTTTGATTGGCTCTCTACTAGCCCCACCAAGTAGAACACTTTCGTAGCTAACCGAACTTGGGCAAATTCTTAAGAAAATGTATAGAAGACATGTCGATTCCCAGCGCAATCCAGCTGCCTGTGTCTCAAGTACACCAACATACATTGAAGCCCTGGGCCTACTACGTGTCGCCGGAAGAATTGTAAATGCAGCAATATCATACGATATAAAACACACATTGAAATGGTCAATCAACCACATTAATTTTACGACCAAACTCTCATAATGGCAACTCTACGTGATAAATATTGGGTTGCCATTTACGCTAGTTAGTTAGAAACATGGATGCATGGTTGACAATGGAAGCAACTTTGTTAGAGCATGCAGCCACATGAATTATTTAAATTTTTGAAGCAAAATACTAATGATTTCTCTAATTTTTTGTGTCAGATAATAGTCAAATTTACTCCACCATGCACACTCCGTAAAACGGATAAAGAGGCTTTGCTTAATTCACGTCCAATATGTAATTTATCAAGTGACTTGGTGGACATGATTATTTAACATCTGGATATTATTGGTTCACCCACAAAACAACTTCCGAGAAATGATTTAGCAAATGTAAAACTATCAAATGATTGAACAAATCAGTCAATTTCAAGGCGATGCCATCTTTGTTTACCCAACGAACCTGAAAAATAGAAACTAGAAGCAGAATAACATTAAAATTGATGACATCTTGAATCCAAGAAGTCTGTCATAGGTGAGATCTTCTACATTAGAATACATTTTAAAATTTTGAAATCCGGACGGAAAAGTCGAATTCTGAAATCATATCACCTATCCCTCGATTTACAGACGCTCGCTTTACGGAATTTCGCTATTACGGGTTTTAAAAAAAATTCCACAAATTCGATATACGAACAAAAAATTCGATATACGGATTTTTGTTTTTCAGTTATAAAACGCGTAAAACAAAAATACAATTTCTAAAACTTCTTCTTAACGTGTACTATAGACATCTAGTGAAAATATAAAGTTAACATAAAATGTTAAGAAAATAAAAGTGATTTTAAAATGCATTAAAATGGTTTCCTTCGGTGGTTTCCCTAGTAAAATGCTATGTCATTTAATTTGTTACTTTTATAGTGACAGAACGTACTTTGTGGTTATTCAACAATTATTTGTTATTTAATTTAATTTATAACGAATTATTAATTTAAAAATGCGTCCTAAAAAATCAAAAGTTCCTAAAGGTGGAACTAATTGCAAAAGAAAGCGAAAATCAATAACTTTGGAAATAAAGTTAGATGTATTACCACGGTTTAGAGAAGGTGAAAAACTTGCCCAAATTGCTGTAACATTGGGTCTTGCGACATCTACTGTAGGAACGATTGGCGACAATAGAAGCAAAATTGAGGAACAATCCCAATCAGCGGCACCTTTAAGTGTTAAACAATTAACAAAGTACAGCAGTTCCATAATGGAAAGAATGGAAAAACTCTTAGGATTATGGATAGAGAACAATAACCAGCTAAATATTCATCCAAGAAAAAGCAAAGTGTATTCACGAATATATACAAAAAACATTAGGTGAAAGTTCAAAAATCGAACAATTCATTGCAAGTAAGGGATGGTTCGATAAACTTAAAAAACGTTACGGCCTCCATAGCATAAAAATGAAAGGCGACGCGGCAAGTGCCGACATCGAAGCAGCTCGTGCATATCCTGAAACGTAAAAAAAATTCGTCGACGAAGGTGGGTACCTACCACAACAAGTATTTAATGCCGACGAAACTGGACTGTACTAGAAACGTATGCCAGACAGGACATACCTAGCTAAAGAAGAGCTGTCTGCTCCGGGATACAAAGTTTCAAAAGAAAGATTGACCCTACTTCTTGGAGGCAACATATCGGGCAATTTTAAGTTAAAACCGTTCTTAATTTATTTGTCAGAAAACCCTCGAGCTCTTAAAGGATGTGAAAAAACCAAATTGCCGGTAATATTCAAGTCAAAAAAGAAAGCTTGGATGACTGCTAAGCTTTTCGAGGATTCAAAAATGAGTTTTGCCCATCGGTTAAAAATATTGCGAGAGAAATAACCTCAGTAAGTCAGTCACAAGGCACTACTCCTCCTAGATAATGCGCCGAGTCATCCTGTTAACCTTAATGAGCTTTCAGAACACGTATGAGTTGAGTTTCTTCCAAAAAATACCACATCCCTGATTCAGCCGATGGACCAGGGTTTAATATCGACGTTTAAGGCGTATTATTTGAGACGAACCTTTCGCCAACTTATTGGGAGCACGGATGAAAATTATTTTCAATCAACCAGGGCGTTCTGGAAAAACTCTAACATTAAGGACGCAATAAATAATATCGACGAATCTTGGAGAGAAATAAAAACGAGCACTCTGAGCAATGTTTGCCATAAAATTTGACCAGGGATTCAAATTTCGGACCCACTTACGGTTGAAAGCCTTCAAGAAGTTCAACAAAATATCGTGACATTGGCGAGTCAACTTGATTTTGAAAACGTAGTGGATTCTGACATAGGTACTTTATTAGAGGGCTTTTACAAGCTCCTGGGAACGAAAATGTTCCGTACATCGAGGAAAAGGTGTACGTAAATATAACAAATTAAAAATTGTTTCGGTTCTAAATTTGGAAATTTCAAAAACCAACAATTAATAAATTTTGGCAGTTTAACATAATGAGTCGGGAAAAAATTAATGAGTTTGAAGATTATATAGAAATTCCGATGTACGATTGATTGGACGATGCATTTGAAATATTTTACAAATTTCCCGATTTTATGTATGCGATAGTATTACACTGTTAAGTTGAATTCAAAAATAAGAAACCAATAAGAACAAAATATGAGTCTTATTGACATTTCTAGGACTAAAAGATAAAATATAATATGAGCTCACCCAAAACATATGAATTAAAAAGATTTTTTTTTGCATAAAAGATATCCATTAGACTAGGACTCAAATGGACTGTTTCATGTGCTATTAGAACTAGAGCAAACACAACTAGAAAGGCAGGTTACTGGCCATTTACTTTAACCAAACTGGAACTCGAACGTTTTAGTAAAAAAATCGAGGTCAAATTATTTCTCTGGATAATGGATTATAGGACTTGTGGGACCAACAAATTAATGAGCTATTTCATGTACTATTAGAACCTGAGCCTTCAACTATGGCAAGAGGTGTTAATGGATATATATCGGCAAATTTGGATGTCAAATTATTATTTCTCTGAATAATGGTTTTTTTTGGGCTTGTTGGACTAAGAATCTAGTTCGAACTCTTAAAATAGTCAAGGCCAATTTCTTTCTCTGGGTATAATGTATTAATTTTGACTACGAGCAATTACATGAGCTATAAAATTCATGTACTATCGGAACCTGAGTCCAAATCTCTGGCAAGAGGTGTTAATGGCTATTTAACATTTTAGACCCCCTCGAACTATGTAACTAGAAAAAAAAATTTCGCCAATTTATTTCTCTGGATAATGGGTTCCTTTTGGGCTTAATCAACGAGAAATTTAATGAGATTTTTTCAGGAATTACGGGAATCTGAGTTCAAATCTCAGGCAATGGAATGCATATAATAAATTTTTCAATAAAGGTTTACTCAGAAAAAAATTCGGAACTAATTTATTTCTCTGGATACCTTTTACGTTAGTTGGACAAGGACCTGAGTGTAAATCGGGAACTTTCAATTACGAACTTTTGAAAAAAATCGAGACCACTGTATTTCTCAGGATAATGAATTACTTTTGTGCTAGTTGGACGAGGATTCACGAATTTTTTTACTAAAAAGTTCAAGTTTGGCCAAAAATGAACCATGGCCATTTACACTCCGTGCCAGAGATTTGGACTCAGGTTATCGTTTGAATTCTCGTTTGGCTACTATTGAGAACACGATTTGACGAAAATGCTTTGTTTCAATGATGGTAAAACAAAATATACATATATTTATTGTCGCATATCCAGAGATGGGCCCTTACGCGTCATCTATTATTTTCTACGTCAACGTGTCGACAACCCGTAGACAACGTCGACAACGTAGATAACGTAGACAACGTCAATAATGTAGACAGTTCTTATAGTGATTTTGTGAATTTAACTACGGTGACAAAATTTCTTTAGGATCAATGCAAAACAACGATATAAAGTGTTTTAAAATAGTATAAAGATGGTTTCGGTGTAGAAAAAGCAGCTCATAAAAATCGGAAACCTGGTAAAATTATGATAAAAAAAAGTTACCAGATAATTATAGCTTACATTAAAATTAATTCGGAGATCTCTGACGGTAACCCGAATTCGAATTCAGGATAAGCCTATGTGCTACCGGCTTAATAAAAAATCAAATCGTTCAGACAAACAGAACTTTGTCTGCTTAACGTGACTGCTCTATGACTAAGTTTTGACAAAATTTAATGAACGTGTTTTGATGGTTGACGAAACGTACGTGAAATTGGATTTGAAACAGGTTAGCAGGTCAAAATACATATTTTGCCAAAAATAATGGCAAAGCGCTCCCGCTAAATGCTTAGATTTAGTGTTTTTTTTCTTCAATTTAGATAAATTTGCAATAACAGTTAAGCGATTTACAGTTGTCGACTCATGGTCTTTGCCAGGACTTTGTCATTCTCCACGCAGCAGCTTCGAATGTGTACATAAAAGACTAGTTACAGAAACGTATTTTGACTATAATTCGTCAACACGATTCACCAGTAAAGTTTTCGTAATAGGCCGAATTATCGCAAGCAATTTATCTTATGAAATTCTTTATAAGCAATTCTACGCATGAATCAATTCAACGTGATAATAATTCATCGCGGCAGTAATTTATCGCAAATCGTGATGTCAATTCAGTGCGGCAATCAATTATTAAATTGTTATTAAATTTGACATGTTGGATGGAAACTAGACCGTACGGAACATGGTTATTTCTTGACTATGATGGCACTCGACATGTTGGATATAAATGAGATTTTGAAGTTTTATTTAAAATGGCCAACTTAAAGGACAGTAGGCTAATCCTCCGCTGATTATAATGAAACTCAACATGTTATGGATGGAAATAGGATTTTTAAGTGATTTTTGATTTCAAAAAAGTGGGATTAAATATTTTTTGAATACAATTTATGAATATGGCCAACTAGAATATAAATTCAAAATTAATTTTGAGATGATTCGTTAACCGGTGTTGGTTAATTGTTTCATTTTAGTTGGCCATATTCCACAATATGATACAAAAATAATTGTTTATTCCCCACAATTAATAATATTCTTGAATTTTATTCAAATATCAATTTATAATCCCATTTCAATCCAACATGACGGATTTCATCAGAATCTCAGTTAAGTTTCAGTATATGTAAGCCAAAACTTCATTCTTAAATCATTTTATAAACCCATTGCCCTTCAACATGCTTTTTCATCAAAATTGGTCATCCAGACCTTTATTCTGAGGGTAATCCTCATTTAGTAGTCCGAACCGGCGCTGCTTTGTTATTGTTTACCGCGTTTGGAAATAGTAACGGTAAATTGATTACAATGAATTGCTTATGATAAACTATAGTCTAGAGCCAAAGTTTTAGTCTGAATAAGTTTGTTTACACTACTCTAAAGACGCAATAAATTGGTACGAGACTAATCAAATCAATGTCATAGTGAACAGAGTGCTCGGAAGAATGGTAAATATATGGGTTCTAAATGGAACAATATTGCTGCCAAAGTACAATCGGATGTTGTGTAGAATCCAATGGGGAGCATTGAACAACATGTGCTTGACTTTACATATTCGTTATAACAAAATTTGAAATTTAGACCAAACCGAACGAAGTTATTTCCAAAGTTTTAGTATGGTATGTGATCCTCGATTTATTTTGAATAATTTCCTTAATTTTTTCTTACGTCTTAACGGAATCGCCCTTTTATAAAAAAACGCATTTTATTTTATATCGCTTCATATCCCAATACTGTAGGTTGTTGACATTATCTTAATTGTCGACATTAACAAAAAATATTGGCAAGTAATCTACGTAATATTTTACGTCTCGACGACCGCGTAAATTACACGGCGTAATCTACCTCGCCCATCCCTGCGCATATCATCATCATCTTTCTTGAGCATACCACATTACATATTTGAGGAATAATTTAGTTATTTATTTATTTAATTTAAGAAAACGGCCAAATCTCGAATAAATAAAAGTTTTGTAAATTATTGAAATTTTGACTATTTCCGCAATTTCAACAAATACAGAAATATTATTCAGAAGTTTTACGAAAATTGTAAAGCGTGCCCTCGAAATTCTCAAAATCTCAAACAGTTTGAAATCCATTTAAAAAAATATTAATTTTGAAAATAAATCTGCATAATTATAATGCTCATATACAATTACCAAAATGTTACATCACAATAAATAAATTCCATGACTAAATATTCCTTTCTAATATTTTCATCTGCATTTTAAAAATCAAATAAAATATTTGTAATAAATAATTCTAATCCTCCTATATAGACTTACTCGTATAATAACAAAAACTATTTTATAAATTAAAAAACAAAAAACAATTTCAACAATTTATTCATTTATTATTGTTTTATTTTGTAAGAATTAAAATTATTTATCAAATTGGAATTTGAAAAATGTTAAGTGATATTTATTATTGTTGTGTACAGTAAATAAAATTCCAAGAATTAAAAATAACCGCATTATAAATTAATGTACATAGAAATCAAATGCGGTTGCGGCAACAATATAAATTATGTGTGTATTAACTAATTATTGTACTTATTCGATTACTCAACGGAAATTGATATCTAATTATTTATTAACGACAGTGTTTTTTTTTGTTGGTTTACTAGCATGAATTACAATGTAATAAATTATCATGCCAACTAATAATTAGCATATACAAAATAAATTTTAAACGTAATACATAAGTATTTCGTTCTTTTGTGTACATTTATGTAAGTATAACACGAAATGTTGTGAATTATACCTGTAAGCGTTTTAATTTTTATAATTATATATGATTCTATATCATGTAGATATCTTTGTGAATTGATTTTAGTTCCGTTTTCTTAGAATTAACTGACTATTATGTGTTTCCCATAAAATGTAAATAAAAATCTCGTTCAAGTGAATTAAGACTACATAATTAACAATGATTACTTTGTTTATATTATTCTAATGAAAATTATTAATTTTAATGGATTTTAAATTATATCTACATATTATATGTAACTGCTTCCTATATACAAAGATAAGATTTAATTGTAGCTCATTTTTCGTCATGCATTTTTATGCTGGTTTAAAATTATTCAGGCCTGCTTCGTATACTCGTTATCTTTTTAAATTGGTATCACATTATTACTAGGGATTACAACGGTTTTTTTTAGGACCAAGAAAAACGAAATAAAAATAAAAATACACTTCGGCCCTGCCCTGAATCTTCTGTAAGAATTCTGTCAATAAAACTCGATCGTGCATTTTTATTGACAATAATATCAATGCAGTTCTTATTCACGAGTGTAGCTCGGCCGATGTTACGGCTGTTCTCATTACTCTGGTATCCGCTAATTCCTGCACTAAACTGAGGTCATCGCCTTAGTTTATTTGCCGTATGACTCTTTTTCACCTCCTCCCTCTGAGGAACTCACTAATCTTGTGACATGGTGTAAGATGCAAGAATACCCCTTTGGTGATTGGCTGTGATGCTAATGCTCATCACTCGATCTGGGGTAGTATGAACATTAACCAGGGCTTATTCTCTGCTTAACTATATAAACTCCTCTGAGCTTGAAATTCTCAATACTGAAAGCGAGCCTACTTTTGTCAACTCTGTCCGGAAGGAGGTGATTGACATTAGCCTATGCTCCATGTCTATTATTGATTTAATTTTAGACAGGAGAGTGACGGATGACATCCTCATCTCTGATACAGGTGTATCTCGTTTAATATCAACCTTAAACGACTGTCTTTTAAACCTTACCGCAATCGGAAATTAACCGATTTGGGTCTTTTCTCTCTTGAGCTATAGGTTTTTTACTTGCGCCACCGAAGGTTATTCGGTCGAGGAAGGACATTGAAGATCAAGCATCGTCACTTGCATTGGCAATTTCGATAGCCTTTGAAAAGTCATGTCCTCTTATCACTTATCAAAAGATTCGGAACAAACCTTTCTGGAACTCTGACCTTAAAAAATTTAGGAAATCTACTAGGAAACTGAAGAACAAAGCAAAAAAGTCTAAGCAACAGATTGATTGGGATAACTTCTTGTTAACACAAAAGAAATATAAAAGAAGAACTCAATAAAGCTTTAGTTAAGAACAGTACGTGTAAACTTGATTCTCTTCGTCTACCGGACGAACAGCTTACCTCCTCCAACAAGGAAATTGGTGAGCTGCTCCTTTCGGCTCATTTTCCTGGTTGTGAAATTGTCATCTCGGATGAAGTTGCTGCCGAGCTCACTGGGACGTCTGTTGCAAGTCCCGATTGGAGTTTACCTCCCAAGCTGATCAATCGTGATGTCTTGCGATGGAGCCTATTTTCCTTTGCATCTTATAAGGCTGGCGGCCCTTAAGTTTCTGTTAAGGTTACCAAAGGCTGTCCTCAGGGAGGTGTTATCTCACCTCTGCTGTGGCTTTTGGTCATTGACGAGTTACTTGTATAGCTGCAGCAATCTGGTTATTACATTGCACTGAGCTACGCTGATTATCTTGGTTTGACAGTCTCAGGCAAACATCTCAGTGTCTTATTCGACCTTACTCAGCATGCTTTGACTATTGTGGAGGCGTGGTGTGTTGAGAAGGGTCTTCACGTCAACCTTTCTAAATCTGATTTAATGGTCTTTACAAGAATACTCTTGAATTATTTGTTCCCTCGCTTTTTGGGAGAATGATCATTAAATGTGACCACGGCAAGCACTTTGGTGATGTCCTGGATAGTAAACTTACCTGGAAAAATCACCTGGACTACAAGCTTCAAAAAGCTACTGCCATTGTTTGGCAATGTAAAAGAGCTTTTGGGAAATCCCGAGGCTTAAGCCCTGGGATGCTTTCTTTCATTTATAAATCACCGGTCCTACCGCTACTATCGTACGCCTCTATTGTGTGGTGGCCAGTGGTTGAAGAGAAGGCATCTGTGGCCAAGCTTAATGGTCTACAAAATCTTGCTTGCAGAGCCATAACTGGGGCTATGTCCGATGTTAACCAGAAATCGATATGGTTAATGACAGATCCGAATTTCATTTCTCAAAACTTTTCTCGGTTGCTTATCCTTCAAGAGATTTGTGAACTTCGCAGGTTTTTCTTAACAAATTAGATGAGTCTAAATTAAAGTCATGTGTGGGTACCGGCTCATTGTGACAACGTAGACAATGAGATTTGGATTGTTTAGCCAAAGCTGGCTTCAACTATACGGAAAGAAAGTTATAAATGATTATCCTTTGAAAGACCTAAAGTCTCAGTGGCTTGCGAACTTTTAGTTATCGTAAGGCGAAGTACTTCACTGAGGAGCCCAATTTGAGGTCCACGAAGTATGCTTTATCTTTAAAAAAGAACCAGCTAAGAATCTTGGTAGCGATTTTACGGGACATGGCCGTTTTAAAGATCATCTACATGGTATGTGTTTAGCTCATTTTGTTATTTGCGAGGTCTGCCTTGAGGAAGATGATGACAGTTGTCCTGCGTTCAGTTCTATACGACTGCAGGTATTCAACTTTAGGTCTTTGAATTTAGATCAGTTGTCCTCTCTGCGTTGGTCTAAACTTGTTCAGTTTGCGAAGGCAGCAGAGCGCGTTGGCGAATTGGGTTAGAAACCTGGGTTTGCACCATGGGCCTTTTTGGCATTGAGTGCTGAATCATCGTGGGTTCCAGCCAATTTGAATAATAATAATAATAATAGGCCCTGTCCGATTTCTGTGATAATTATTTTTACTATAATAATTATGAGAGCATTTTCTATGCAACCAATTAATTGCAGCAGGTATGTGGAATAATTGTGACACTTTCGAAATAATTTTCTTTAAACGAAACGCACCCGTACACCGTTTGTTGCTATAATCACAGAAAACTGAAAATTAATTTATCTACGGTATAACCAAAATTTTAAATAACCTAACAGAAATCGAACCGCAAATTTTTTCTATCACCAATACTAATGAATCGGATAGTACATTAATTTGAAAGGAGTAACAAATAACAAATTTCAATTAAATACAATTAATTTATTTTGATTATTAAATTTTCCACCACGAAAATTACATCAAATTTAGAGAAGGGTTGCAAGTGACAACTACTGCTGAGCCATTAATTGAGTATTTAACTATTTAAATGATAATTTTGAAATTGAATAGCTCCTTACTGAGAAAGCTAGCCAAGACGCATTAGACATTTTTTTTCTTCAATATTTCGAGGTAAAGGAGGCTTTAATTTCCCACCAATTATCTACGACATTGAACAGTTTATTCAATTACTAGTATCAAATTGGGCAAATAAAATTTGGAGCTGATTTAGAAAAAAATATTCCGAGAAGATTAAAAAGCAAGCCTCAGATGGCTGTTGAATGGTAAACGACAATGATATTAGTGGTGATATCAACCTATCTGAATTAAATGGAAATGCATTATTATATTTTGGGCAGGGCATTGCCCAAATTAGCTGCAAAAATTACATCAAACAAATATGTCCTCTATATGTCCTCTATATATCAAATATATGTATGTTATTAATTTGTAATAAATTCTGGCCCAAGTCCCATCTTGATATCACAATTACATCAAAAGTTATAAAGTGGCGGTGTAGGTTCAATTTGACGTTACACCGCCCATTGTTTTCTCGCGAACGGCGAAAAAAAAATAAAATCGGGACTTGGTGTAATAAATTGTAATAAATTATGGGTTAGGTTTTGTTGTGGCAGGCTAATTTGGCTGGTGCACCGTCAAGGTACTCATACTTCAATCGCAAAATGAAGTAGTACAGCGGTACTACTTCATTTTGTCGTCCAATAACAAAATATTAAATTATTTGTAGAAAAATACCCACCAACATACATTTTTTGCTACATTTTCATAAAATTTAAATTTGGACCTCCCGATTATTCCATGTACGCGCCGCGGCGGCCACATATCTATATTTATGGCATACAATTATTTTCTAAATAAAGTCATATTCGCGGCCATTAAAATTATTTTTCTGTGTTTTATTAAAATTCAAAGTTCTATACCTCGAGATGAAACACCCTTTACAAGTAATATAGTATCATTTGCAGATGACAAGTGCTAGTATCCACATTCTAATAATTAATTTTTACTTGAATAGGTATAATGAATCTATTTGAATGTATATAAATTTCTATGGCTTGGCAAATTGGTTTGCTCGTTTTGCAAATACCCTCAGTAAATATAGTAAGTAAATTAAACCCCTGGCGTTCGAGGTTAAAGTTTCCTAACGTTTTTTATAATTTCTGTTGTTTATATTTGTATAAGTACATAGTTATAAATTTAACGTTCAATTTAAATTTTTGTTTCTTGTCAAACAATAACGAATAAAGCTGCATTATTCGAAACTGGAGTCATAAAAAATAAATAGCAGTAATGATTACGGGAGATCATAATTAATTTTTTAACACTTGTAAAATAACAATTTAGCTCATTCGAAATGTCGGAATTCCATTATCAGACAAAATGTTGGTAATCGAACAAGCTTGTGTAAAAATTTCATTTTCTCAAGGTTTAGGTTAACCGGTCGATTTTTCAATTTTTTATGTAATATATTTTTCTTGTTATTGCAAATGACAATAATGTCATAAGAAATCCAAAGTTTCAAGAGTTTAACTTTTTTAATAACACTGAGCTGTGTGTGACATTGATTAAAAATAAACGTACTAGAGGTCGTCGTCGATTGGTCGATGAGCATTAACTAAATCATACCTCAATATTTAATCATGAAGCTTACAGAATGATTCCAAATTTAAATTTATAATTAAGGACTCATATTCTCATTTTTCGAAATGATATTCGGAATTTTGTGAGCACGTCTAAGTTTGACAATCTTTTAGTATGAAATAAAATTGGCTTACTTGATAATATGTCGAAATTTTAGAAAATGACAAAATTTAACAGAAGATTTAGTTTTAGAGATAACAGTTGGTCGGGGTTTTGGCCTTAAAAATTATCGTTTGTCAGCAGTTCAATAAAACAAATAAAATTTTCGAAACTAGGGACCGGAAATTTGCCAAAATTTCGATTTACTGGTAAACGGTAAAAATTGACATGGTACCCGATTAACCAGTAAATTACCGGTAAACCGAAAACTTTTTGTGTAAATTGGTAAAACCTGCAATAATAATAAATAATAAAAACAGTGTTCAAGGGCCATTACTGGCCCCTTATTGCGCCAACAATGTGGTTCCAACGGATTCAATCCTGGGCTTTGTCTTCATCCTGTCCTATAGACAACCAGAAGAAACCAAGTCATTCTCTACACCGTGGGGCCATCGTCGCCTGCAACGAGAGATCGCTGCACGTTTCGTTCCGGATCAGCACGCAGAACGTGACCGAACCAGCGTACTCGCTGAGATCTTATGCACAATATCGGGGATCTTCATCAGATCTCTGATCTCGATATTGTACAGAGCTCGGTAGAGCTTGGACCGTAAATCACACGCATGACTCTTCTCTCAAATGTAATAAGCCATCCGCACTGATCCGTCCCAACTGTCACATCCAAACATAACAACGGGCCAGATCAACGCTTTGTAAAGCTTCAGCTTCACGGCACTTGATAAGTGTTTAGATTTTAGCAGTGGCCTTAGGGGATACAAAGCACGACTGCCAGCTGCCAGCCGCACTGTACTATCCTCACCCACACTGTTCTCGTGAGCAATAAAAGAGCCCAAATATTTGAACCTCCTCACTCCTTCAAACGTGTAGTGGCCACTACTAAAATCTGGTGTGCATTGTCCCTGTAACCAGAGATAATGTATTTCGTTTTGAACTCATTGATCTGGAGTCCAACAGAAGCTGAAAAATCTACAAGCGGATCAAGTATTTCTTTCACTCCGTTGCTATTCAGTCCAATCACGCATATATCATGTGCATATGCAGCCTGGCGATATAAGATGTTCCACTGAGGTGTTTCAGTTTTACGAAACATTTACTTCAACATGCGATTAAAGAGTACATGTTCTCAACTTTAACACAGCATTGAGACTGCGTCACTGTCATTCTACACAATCGTACCATTTTTGATGGCAAACCTAGATATTCGAGCGCAGACCACAAACTCTCTTGATTGATCGAGTCATAGGCCTGACGGAAATCCAGGAACAACTGATGATGAAGTTTCATAATATTTAGATAGAGTCATCCGCAGCGAAAAGACCTAATCAGTGACTGATCGATTCAGACGTAATCCTCCTTGATAGTCACCAACCAGGCCCTCCGCTAGAGGGGTGATTCTATCCAATAAATGTAGGACAGTAACTTGCATGCTGTGCAAATGAGAGCTATACCGCAATAATTGTCACACTTCAAGCGGTCTCCCTTCTTGAAAATGGGGCATATCGCGGCCACTTTAAATTCATCAGGCATTTCTTCGGTTTACCATACTAATTGAATAAGGTCGAAAAGCCAGTTCCACAAAGTATCCCCTCCGAACATAAAGAGCTCCGAATTAATACAGTCTGTGACGCATGATGAACACCAAGCAGGTCGGTAAAGTGTCCATTCCATGTGTCGAGTACTGCGTCGATGTTGACACGGAGGTTTCCATTCTAGTCCCGAATGGCAGTTGACGCAGGCTTGACAGTACGGTGCAATCCAGTAATTCCTTTAAAGAAATTACGTGGACTACGCTCATTGCTGAGTTGTTGTACTTTCAGAACCTCGGCCTTTCACCATTCTCGCTTGTTCCGTCTACAAATCCGCTTAGCCGTCCTCCTAGCACGAGTAGCCTTGTTTTTCCTCGCGATTGTCAAACGTTGTTGCACTTCACAATGAGCAATATTTTGTTGCTCAACTGCAAGACGACACTCGTCATCAAACCAATCATTCTTGGGTCTGACTTTCATTATACCTAAAGTCTGTTGAGCAGCACTGTTTTCAGTGCCTCCCAGACAGAGTTCACACGGTCAGACTGGTAATTATATCGTTTCTTTTGATCTTCATTTATCAGACCTTCACAGTCGAAACGTTCCACGCGTTTTCATACATGGGCAAGGCCACTTAATTACCTGATTAAAATAGGTGGAACCAAGAGAAAAATTCGAGTAAATTTTTTTCTATGAATTATTTTGTTCGTAAAGATTGGTAAAGTTCATGTGCATTTTTGATGTCCAATTTTAATTGGGAAAAATAGTGGACTGCATTTTTGGAAAACTTACCTTTTACTAGTATATATATGAGTTTATTTATTTCGATTACGTTTTTGAAGTGTTTTTAAATTAATTTAAAATAACACTGAAATTTCCAATAAGATTCATATTTTTTCTTATTTGATTTTATTTTAACAGTGTATTGGCAAAAATTTCACATCCGTAGGTATACCTGGTCTTTCGTTACTTCATCAATTGGCAAAAATTTCACATCCGTAGGTATACCTGGTCTTTCGTTACTTCACAGTGCAATCAAAATTGTTCTGTTATGGTGTGATAGAAGGTGATAGTTCAGCTAGTGCATCTAGATTCATTCCCGAATCTGTAGCATTCATAAACGTTACATTAATCTCAGTTAATATTGTTATTAAATAAACGAGTACCACAATGTAGTTTGTGTACTACCTACAAAATGTAGAGGATCAGAACAGCTTCTTTCATTCTTTTATTCAAAAATTTAATTTAAATGGTAATCTGTACATATTGATCTATCAAGACCTTGAATCAATTAGTTAAAAATTAAAATGTTAAAAAAAAACTGAAACTTATTTTTACTTGTTCATCATAAAATGAACAAATACGATTTATTTAAAGGTTTGACTTTCCTGTCAATTTTTAACAAATTGACACACGTCTCACGTTGTCTATATAGTAGGACATTGCTAAAGTTTGTCCACTATATTAATATTTGAATCACAGATGCCACGTGAGGACGACACATGTTGTCCGTCGATTGGTTAATCATCTGATGATGTGATATGTTTAATTTAAATTTAAATCCTTTTTAACAGAATCTCCAAAACATGCTAATCCCACCTCTTGGATGACATCAAAACTATTGAAAAAATAATTAAATGGATATATAGATGACTGTGATTTAGATGTATACAAGAGGGAGATAAACCGAAATTATTTCTTAAAAATGGATGTAAGGTGTTAGATGTGAAACTTCGGTGGTATGGTCAGTGACAACCAGAATGGATTTTCTTAAATTCATCACCCCAAAATTGATCGTTTAACCGATAAATTTGTAATTTAACTGTTTTAATAATTTCAAATAATTTTAATGTTTTTTCTTTATTTAAATATGTTTTAAATTTTTTATATCCAAATTTAAAGTCATTTGAATATACATTATCAAACAAACTCAACGTCCTAACTTTTATCAACACTTTTGTTATTGTTTTGTTTTATTTTTTGAATCATTTATATATCTTGGGCTCGAAATGCTAAATAAAAAGCAGATTTGTTTGCAAATCACCTTGAAGAAACATTCCAACCTTACCCAAAACAAACGGAAGAGGAAAATATTACACCAATAAATAAACAGGATGAAGTAAATATTACACCTGTAACATTGAAAGAACTAAAATGGGAAATCAAGAATAATCTGAATGCGTATAAGGCTCCAGGATATGATCTTATAACGGGTCAGATAATAAAACTGTTACCGGAGAAAGCGTTGAGGAACCAGCATTTCGAATAAGATATGTACCAAGACAATGGAAAGTTGCAGAAGTAATTATGATACTTAAACCGAACAAACCTCCGCATGATAAAGCTTCATATAGGCCAATCTCTCTGCTACCAACATTATCGAAACTATTTGAAAAGGTTCTTCTTAAAAGACTAAAACCAATTATCGAAGAAAGGATTTGTAGCAGCTCGAATATTCGACTCACCGATATTCGATTCTGCCACAAACAAAACAATTAGTGAAATTCAAATATAAACCAACTTATTTGAATTAAGCGTTCACTAACCCCATCACATACCCATCTATCCAACCAACACTATCTAATAACCGAACCATTACTATAAAACATTTATAGTAAAACCATCGCCATCTAACAACATCACCACGAACAACAATGTTCGGTGATGCAATAGTAATCCACTGCACTTAACATAAGTGCAATGTCGACCGTCGCCGGCGCATCTGTTCCCTCTCCAAAATACGACATGTATTTTGGACACGAAGGCGACGTCATTACAACCAAAACAAAATACAACAAGAAGCAACACGCGATAATTTTTGTGACAACAAGTCAGCCATATTTATATATAGTGTATTGTGGTGGTGAAAATAAATATATGAAAATTAAATAATTAAATAAATTAAAAAAAATAAATATTATAATAAATAAATAATTTATAATAAATACATAACTTATAATAAATAAAAAAGTTATAAATTAATAAAATAATTTGCCATATTAACTGTGTGTGTTATTGTGTATTTAATTTGAGAAGTCCGAAACCGGACGACACATTTATAATAGGAGCAACCTCCTAAAGATTCTTATCCCTTCACATCAGTTTGGATTTAGGGAGAAACATTCTACGATAGAACAAGTACATCGAATTACTGATGTAATCGAGAAATTACTAGAAAGCAAACAAATATGCTCAACTATATTCCTTGATGTAGCGCAAGCATTTGACAAAGTATGGCACCAGGGGCTAGAATTCAAACTTCATCGAGATCTTCCGGAGCAATTTTTTCAAATTTTAATATCATACATATCAGAGAGGCACTTCCGAGTAAAGTATGAGAATGATTACTCCCAACTAAAAAAAATAACAGCCGGAGTACCACAAGGGAGTGTTCTTGGGCCAATCCTGTATCTCCTTTATACTAGAGATATACCAATTACAGAAGAAACATTGGCGACTTTTGCCGATTACACGGCAATACTTGCAACAGCAAAGAACATCAATGACTCCACTAGTAAATTACAGAGGGCTACTAACCTGAAATGTAATTGGACAAAGAAATGGCGAATTAAATTAAATGAAGTAAAATCAATCCAAGTGAACTTTACAAATCAAAAAGTTAACCATATACCAACAATGATAAACTCAATAGTAGTACCCCATGCAAACACAGCCAAATATCTTGGTATGACTTAAGATGCTAAGCTTAGATGGAAGGAACACATAAAAAAGAAGAGAGAAGAACTAAACATAAAATTTAGAAAAATGTATTGGCTCCTAGGGAGACAATCTGAACTAGCGATCCAGAACAAACTGCTGTTATACAAACAAATCCTGAAGCCTGTATGGACATATGGTAGCCAACTATGGAGATGTGCCAAGAAGACAAATATCAAAATCATACAAACAGTTCAAAATAAAATCCTACGATGTATTGTTAATGCACCGTGGTACATTCGAAACGACAACCTCCATCGAGATCTCAAGATTGAGCTTGTCGCGGATGAAATTAAGCATCATACAACAAAACACCTACAACGTCTGCACCAGCATCAAAATCTGGACATACGCTGTATACTACATCTCCAACAAGAAGACTGCAAAGAACCAAACCACTGGACTTATCGCGACCAGGAGGTCAGTACACGTGTGGCGAAAAATCTGAGGAAGGAGTTACACTAAAATGGGGATAATCACTTGATATACCGAATATACAAAATGCTTTATTATGCAATGTAAATTCCTAAATGGGTACAAGACTCAGTTGTAATATTAATAATAACAGTGTTAAAGGCCATTACTGGCCCCTTACTGAATCAACAATATTAATAAACAAAAAAAAACAAAAAAAAAAAACAAAAAAATTTATATATCAACAGTTTTAGTACACTGACCGTAATTCACATTTAGTAATCAACAATCCATTAAATCATTAATCTTAACAATCAAATTTGGGTGACAAAATTGAAGGTAACACTAAAACATAATTGATGTGGCTAGTAAACATATCAAGCGGGTTCTTTAATTCCATAATTCGTTCAATGAAATTTAGACACAAGTGAACTGTGTTTCCGAGCTTATTAACTTAACTCTTCGTTAAAATATCCAAATTTTGAAGGCTCAACTCATAGAGTTTACGTTATTCGATTTTTTCCATAAGTAACAGAACTACTCGTATCATTAAATTACCAATTTTCTTCCCTCTTTCCAACCCAAGACCACATCGGGAGGCCAATTTTCAAGTCGTCTGCAACATATTATAACAAGCTTGTTGAAAATATTTATTTATTCCATTGATGCAAGAGGCCCGAGTTTCTTGAGGGATAGGATCGCTTACTTAGCATTCACGAACTCTTTTTGAGATGTAACACAATAGTTTATTTTCAATAAAATGGCGCTTTATGATCCTGTATTACGAAGGTTACTTTTCTATAATAATACTCTTATTTGTAATCAACGTGGTCGGGAGCTCTAAGGTTGATAGTTGATACCACAAATAATTAATTAATTAATTATTTACTAATTACATAAATTATTTCGATTAATCATCGCTCCAATTACTAATTTGCTATATATTGGTCTTTTATCTTTTCCCATTCACGAAATTAAATTATATAACAGCACCAATTACTTCTTTGAATTGTGTATTAATCGCCCAGGTTAAAATTTCAAAGAAAACAAAAGCCACGAACACAAAGCAAAAAAACACTAGTTATATATTTACAATTTTTTCTTCTTAATTTCTTTGTTTTCATAATACAAAATACCCAATCGTACGAAAAATAAACGATGAAAAGTGGTTAAATTAATCTGTATACTGCGTTCACTCCTGCTCCAATGTAGAGTGCCTATATATACTTACAATACAAAATTAAATGGAACAAACCCAGCAGCCAAAAATTTAACAAAGTGGAAAATAATTTTGGCTTTCTTCTTATTTTATGTTTAATAAACAAATGAATTAGAAGAAAAAGGAAATTTTCGATTGTTTTCTTTTGGAGATTTTTTTTTTTTTTTTTTAAATAAGTATACTCACGGTGTCTGTACCGAACAGGGGGCATGTGGTAATTGATTAGCATGGTTATCTTTAGTAGATGCAATCATTAAAATTAATAGAATTTCTGTGTATACATGTGGAATATATATGTAGATATGTACATATATACACAAATATTCACTTTCATTATATAAATATATGTACATATATTGAAATAAATTATTAAAATGTTATATGTATGTTGTGTATACATATATACGTATGTATGTATGTATGTATATAAAAAAACAAATTATTTTTCTCATAAAAATTCAATTTCCAATCCTAACAACGTTGAATAAGAAGAAGAAAAGCTCAACATAAAAATAAAAAATTGGAAAAATAAACGAATTTCGTACTTTTTTTTTCATTCTATTCAATTCAAATAGAAAATTAAATTTTCTTTTTTTTTTATTCTGTTGCCTTTACAATTTTATTCTTCTGAACAAACAGGAATTTTATTACACAAGCAGTAATATACAAAAAATAAGGAAAGTCAAATAAAATTGTCTATATACAACGTATTCCCAACCATCCATCCATCCATCCATCTATCTATACTCTTGTATTATATCTCTATATCCATCTAACCATTCATCCATCTAGATCTATTCAATTTTTCAAGGAGTTCGTTTATTTTGTGTTTTGCCGTATAATATATTTTACGTACCATAAGAAAAGCTAACGAATAAAAATTCATGGTGTATGTATAAAGATGTGATGTACATAAGTATACTTGAAGTACGGAAAGCAAAATGTATAATATGTAAGACGTGTATGAACCACCCTTACAAAAAATTATATATGAAATTTACATTTAAATTTTTTCGATAAAATAATGTTGTGTACGCATCAAGGAATTTACATTAACCCTCTTTCTTATATATTTTACTTTCTTAATTTGATGTAAAAGGTTTTTCATTTTTTTTTATTTTTATTTTTTGTGGAAATTCGCAAAACATACCATGTACATACATATATCGTTAAGTAGTTTTGTTTCGTAAATACGCCATATTTAATCTATCTAAGTAGGATTTGTAATTTAATATTATATATGAAGATGATGCATAATATAAATTGTTCTAAAATTAATTTAAATTTTTTTTTTAATTTTAGTCAAACTACAAAAAAATTTCGAATTATAGGATTACGATTGGTCGCTTCAGACTTTTCATTTAAAATTTTACAATTTTCAATTTCACAGTTTTAAAAAACAATTCGCTATACCGCTGTTAAAAAATTTTATTTTTCATTTAAATTTTAATTAATTTTTAAAATTATTTTAAAACACGGACTTTTATTTTTTAGAAGCATTTAGCATTCAGCCGAAAAATGAAATAAGGAATAATAAATAATAATAATTTTTGGATTTTGAACTTTTAGAAATAATTATTAAAAATTTTAATTTCCTTAATATAATATTGAACCAAATCTTAATTAATTAAAAATTGGCTTGAAATTTGATCTGATTTTATCTTTTATCGCATATTCAAGGGCTTCAAAAAATAGTTTAAAAAAATTTACTTTTCAAAAATTCCCATACTTAATAATTTCTTGGATGAGTGATAAATATAATTAGAGGATAATATAAGAATAATCAATCACTTAATAAATTAACTATTTATTTACACTAACTTGAAAATAAAACTTTTTTTAATCAAAAAATATAAATTTTTAAATTAATAATTTTGGATACGATTTTAAAAATTTAATTGACAAACTGGAATGTGTGGGAATTGTCTATTTAGCTAATTATGGGAGTACAACTCCCCCCGTGGGTGAAGAAAGGGCGTCCTCGTTCTTAAGTTTAATTTCAGCTTTTTCTAATAAGTATGAATATGAATCATTGGTAACTTGGTGTTGTTGTCCGAAGTGTTTCTGAATTTTCCAGATCAACGTTTACTGTTGTTCCTCGTTTGCGCATACCAATATACAGAATTCCTATTATTATGGAAATTGATGATATTAACACTCCGCCCGATAGTGACCATACCCAATTTTGGTATTTGTTTGCTCTAAATCCATGTGTTGTATTTGTCTCCTGTTTTAGATGTTTTGTTCGTTCATTAATTCAACTTCGATTGTTTTAATTAGTTGCCGATTTGTTTGCAGATTATGGAGTGCTCCTTGGATTTCTTGTGTTTCGGATTTCATTTCGTATGACTCGATCTTTGTATCATTGAATAAGATATAGTGCAATTCCATGTTATGAGGAAATTACCTTTAAGCGAACGGTTGTTCGGCCCGTAATTTGATGACAATACCTCCCCTTTGGAATTATTTGTAAGAATTTTATCCTCTATAATAAGGTGTGTTGTTGTTTCGGTTTTTGGTGTTATATTGTAATTACTTTTAGTCCCCATTACCAGAGGCTTAACTTGTAACTCTTTTATCTCCGAGTGTTTCTGTATTTTTGTGGTTGGAGGTTGTAAACAGTTGTTGTTTTGCCTTGACCCTCAATATCTAGAGGGTAGTTTCTTATTATTGTGTTGTGGTGTAATCATCATTATTGTAGATTCGTCCTCTTCTAATTTTGGCTAGGGTGTCTATAATATAAGAAAAGAAAAATAGAGGACATTTTTTGAAATTGTAAATGGTGGTTATTTATTGTAAATAAATTTAAAAAAATTTAACGAAATCAAATATAAAAAAACAAATAAACTATCAATACACAATCTCTACGAATTGAATTTATTACCTTTAAATTTAAATGCAAAAATATAAATCACATTAAAACTAAAATGAATAAAAATGCACACACCAGATTTGTCAGTCAAACCATGGAGCTCCCTAAATAAGTCAACAAAACTGCTATTTTCGTGTTATTTCAAATTTAATAGTCACATCATTTACCGGCATTCGAACTATTCACAAATTATCCCCAAATATTTTTTAATTTTGCTAGCGCGTGGAATTAGTTGAACTGGAATTTCTTCATCTCCGCCACCGTGATAGTATTGTAGAAATAATTTAAAAAAAATGCTTCGTTTATTGAAATTTGATGGCGATTTCCGAATATTAATGTTTTCACAATCTGTATTTGACAATCTGTAAGGAAGGCAGTACAATGTTTGCTAAACTGTTGCAAAATTAAAACTAAATTATTGGTTTTTAAAACACTTGAAACTAGCATATTAAAGGTCACGCTTTCCTTAAGCGGTGGAATACATCATTTATGAAGTTAAACTTTTGTCTTTCTAACACTCTCTTCTAAAATTATTAAAACTGCTTTCCTATTCATCAAAGGATTCCGTAGAATCAGTTTTCTCTGAGCCAATGGCCAATAAAAATTCTTGTTAGATTTTTTTTTCTCTAAGAAATCCACGCAAACCACCGTTTTAAAATTGTATGTAATCCTCTTAGTCTGTCCATTAAGCTCGCATCAATAAAAACACCCTTTCCCCATTGGCATCTGGGTAAGGCTGCCAGATATTCAAGCGAGTAAAAAAGGATATTTCTGGCATTTTTGTGTCCAGAAAAAGACAGGAAGGAGTTTATATGACCTAAATTATAAAAAATACGTAAACCTTTAGAAACACACAAAGCCTTGCAGAGCCACGTGAGACCTGTTTTGGACTGGAAAATGTACGAATCATTTAAACAAAAGTTCAAATTAAACCAATTACATGTTTGTTTTTTGTTCCCAACTCGTGGGTTCCATTTCCTAGTCCTGAAAAAATTACCAATTTTTTTCAGGACTAGGAAATGGAATTTCTTTAAATAATAAGAATTTCCGTTTTATCAGTTTCCAATATTAACAGGGAATGGGGATTTTTGTTTTTGGATTTTTTTGGTTTCAAAATATTAATTTCTGTGTTTGCTTATGAGATCTTCCGCGTATCATAATCCTAAATGGTTCTCATGAGATGTTTGCTCCTTTTTTATATTTCCAAATATTGCGACTCATTTTCTGTCTGTATTTAGTTTATTTTTTTTCCAATTTTACAGTTAGAAAATTCAAGAGTTGTTTGTTGGGGAAATTTAATTTTGTTTTATGGTTTTAAGAACGTATTTTTCAAATGTACCAAATAGATTTTAATTAGAGTATTTATATACAGGAATAATTTATTCCAAAGACCGACAGTTCTTTACAAAATGAGACGTCTGGTAACCTTAATTTCCACTCGATAATAATCTCAGATATTCTGTAATATTCAATAGTAATCGAAGCAAATGGGCCCTACTATATTGATTCGTCAAGTTACAATTAAAAAAGGGAACCAAAGATAATAAACAAAAACAAGAAAGATTACAAAAGATCGGGATGTTTCGGGATTACGTATTGAAGTGCTTCATCTGGTAATGTGTCTATGCCTACGCCTTGGTTGACTATATTATATAACTTTGATGGACATGATCTCTTTAAATGAAAGGATTTTGCTGCTTGTTAATTCGATTTTAGTTCTGAGTTTCGCATCCTGAATATCTTCTAAAATGTTGTTTACGGCGCCTATGTTGATGATTATGGTAATCCTGTCTATTTCGGTAAATATTACTCTATTTGCCATTGTTGTATTCGTTATTGCCTTGTTACAGACAGTAATTGTGTTAAAAACTATGAAAATTATTAAGCATGTTCCTGAATTTCTTCTGGGTTTATAATATTATTTTGGTTGAATATGGTCTCATTCGGCGTGAAGCCCGTAACTGAGTGTATCGAGTTATTATACAATGCAACACATAATTTTATGGCAGTTTTCATATCGGAATTTGGGAATATGAGTTTGTTTGTATTGAATATTTCTATAATGGTTGCAAGAGTCTTTTCTACTTGCCCGTTTGACTCTGATGGCGATGCATATTCTAATTTAACGTTAAGTTTGGCTAAATAGTCTCTGAACTGTGGCGATTAGAACGTGGTCTCGTGGTCAGAGACAATGATGTTTGGTATTCGGAATATTGTAAAATATTTAGTTAGGGCTCCTAAGTGTAGGTGTTTTGAAAGAGTCTATTATAGACAAAATGCTGGCTTTCTTTATGCTAAAAATGTCGATGTGGATCCGTTGAAGTGCGATTTCTTTGTTATAGGTATAGGAGATATTTTGATGTTATAACAGATGTTTACAAAAATTTTGATCTTTCTGGCCATGTTTGGAAAGAAATATGATCTCCAAATTTGATTTTCTATTGCAGTAATACTCCTGTCAGCTCTATCATGTTCTTTACTTATTATGGCCATTTTTATCACGAAAACAAAATGACCGACTTCGAAAAGTTTTCCCTAAAAGATTCTTGAATCTTTTGATATAGCGTTTTGATATAGTGTCTACCATTGTGGTAAAGCTTTATGTAGTTCGTTATTTCTTCTTTTTCGAATGATTCTTTAGATATTATTATTCTTTTAAAATTTGGAAAAATGTCTTCGGTAATTACGGTCTGAAGATGGGAAATTTTAAAAAAGATTTGATTTCTGAAATAATTAATTGGGCGTTCCAAAATGTGTATAAAATAGTCATCTGATGTGTCTGTTGAGTGCACTATTTTGATGTTGCTTGACTCCGTGTCTATGATTTGTTGTCCGTTCTCTGGGTTTTAGTTCGTTTCTGCACGTTAGATGTCATTATTTGTTTCATTGAAGTTTAATTTTAATTTTAATTTTGGTAGTTCTTTTGGAGGTTCGGCATCGTTAGTATGAATTTTTACTGTGCTTTTAAAATGTTTTGCTTTATATAAGCCGGGCTGATTTAGTTTTTCGTATTCTGATATTACCAATTCACCATTTTTTCTGACATATTAACAGTTACCATGTGATTATAAAAATTCTCTGACGGATAATAGCGGAGCAATTTGAATATGTTTGCCGTTAAGGATTATTGTGTTAAGGGTTATTGTGTTGGACTTATACAAATTTGTGGAATGTTAATTTGAAATATGTTTGGGCTGGTAAATTATGCCTTAGGAAATTGATTTTACCTTTTTTTTCCTAGTCGATGAACACCTAATATGTTTTTTTACTAATGTTTCTTTTTCTTCTAATTTGAGTGTTTGTGGGATAATACCTGGCTTAATGTTAGACCATGAACTGTGGGGTGTTATTCATTCTATGTTGGGTGTTTTGTATGGAGTTTCCAGTTGCCTGACATCAACTCATTTGCACTAAATTTACATAGTAAAGCGTATACTTCCTCTATGTCTCTAAGTTTTGCCACTTGGGCGAACCCGAAATATGGTTTTCTAAGTCCTGCTATAAATGATGCTAGCGCGTCATCCTCGATAAAAGAGCGATTATAGCTGGTCATGAATTATTGTAAGTGTTGTTTCGTATAGCCTGAGTTTTGTTACTTTGCACAATCTTTTTTAGTTATTTTAAAGTATGAGTGCACGGTCATATCATTGCTACGATGGAGGTTGTGTAGTTTTTTGTAGTTTCACACGTTTGCCGAAGAAAAACGAAGAAAACAATTGTAAAAATATACGATATTTTTGTGGCTATTCTGTGTTTATCTGGTAGTGCACAAGTTTGTCGTAATTGGTAATAACAATTTTTTTAAATAAAAAAAAAATTCTTAAACCTCTAAATTAATATTAGTTTTTAGTTTTATAATTATTGAATTATTGGTTTTAGTATTTTTGAACCACTAGATCCGTGATTTTAATAAAATAGTATTTTTGAAATGTCAAATATTATTTAATATTATTAAATTTTTGTATGTTAATGTAAAATTAATTTTAAATAAATTAAATTTAATGTTTTGGATTCGTTATTTAAAATATTGAATTTAATTTCTTTAACTGTGAATCATTAGAATTCTAATATTAATTTTTTTATTAATTTTTTCTTTTAATTTAAAAATTAGACTCAGTAATATCTTTTTTATGCTTAAATAAAGAATTAATCAAAATATTTTGAAATCACTATAAAATAAATTTAATTTTAAGGAAATTGATTCTACGTTTGGTAATTTTCAATCTAGTATTGTAAAATTAATATTTATTTTTAATTTTATTGCTAAGAATCTTCGATTTCCAACCTTAAATTTGTTATTTAGAATTTTTCGATTTCAAACATTTTAGATTTTTATCTAAAAAACTTGATTTCCGGAAGTGTTAGAACTTATTATTTAGAATTTTAAGTAGATGAAATGGTATGATGGAAATTCTACATTTCGAGAATAGTTAAATTTAAAATAACTGATTCTAGCAGTTATTAATAATTATATTTAAAAATATTTGGAGAAGTATATAATTTTGGAGAAAGCTATAGTAGCGAACTGTTAATTTAGCTGGATATTTATTTTTCTTCCATGTCGATTAATATCACAATTGGGATAAGAGCTTTCCACTTCAGACCTTCCTATTAAATATTTATTATTGGTTAAATTATTTTTTCACAATTTTTATTAACTTATAAAAATATCAAAACGTTATGTTAAAAATTAAAAATTAATAGAACTAGACATTTTTTAGATTTAAGTATAGCTTTTAAAATATGTAGGAAATTTGAAAGGGGAGCCCAGCAAGCAATTTTTAAATTTATATTATTAAGGTACTTAAACGAAGACAGAAACTTAAATTTTTCAATTTAAAATTTATAAAAGATATTTATCAAAATTAATTAATATTTAATTGGAATTTATTAATTGTATACTTTTGAAAATTAAATTCTGATTCCTAAATTTTATTTAAATTATTTGTTTTAAAATATTGAATATGTTATGGTAAATTATTATTATTTTTACATTTTATAAATATTGATTTTTAAAAATTATAAAAAATAATTATTAAATAATTTTAAATACATATATCCAGATTAAAAATTTTGGATGCGTATTTAAAATATAGAATTTAATTACTTAAAATATGGAATATTGTTATTGTAAAAGTTAAATAAAGTATATGTAGAATATTAAGCTTTTTTAATTTTAAATTCTTATTTTTAAATATAAAAATATTTAGAATTCTGATTCCTAAATTTTAAGTTATTTAATTTAAAATTCTGAATTTGTTATTGGTAAATTAAGAAAATTTCTAAATCTCTGATTTTTTTAAATATTTAATTTTATGATATTTCAAGGAATGTCAAGTTTTTATTTTAAAATATAAAAGTACAAAAAATAATTATAAAATATGTATCTAGATTAAAAGTTTTGTATGCGGTATTTAAAATATTAATTTTTTGTTAAAATTTAAAAATAAGAATTATTTAATTTTATTTAATTCATATAAAAAATTTAATAAAAATTAATTTTTATCAATTTATTTTCAATTGATAATATAGAATATATGTTTAATTGAGAATCTAATGTCTTGCATGCTGATCCGAAAAAATTTATGTTTGACAAATTGGAAATTTCTATTTGGTATCGTAATCATTATTTATTTTTAACAATCTACATTTTCGAATCCTAAAAGTGTGATTGTGGAATCTTTCGTATTTTAAAACTTTTGATTTTGAAAAGTCAAACATTATTTCCGATTTATAATTTATTATTTGCAGAAAAATTAATAATTTAAAATTCATTAACTTTAACATTTTAAATGTATAGATCTAGAATTAAACATTTCGTTTCGTTACATAAAATTTAATATTTTTAATGTTAGAGAAAGACATATGATAAATATACCATAAAGTAATGTTATAAAAGTACTGAATTTAGATATTTTCGAATTATTAATTTAAAATTTAAAATTAAATATTTTTATTTTAAAATGTTAATTCTGCATTTTGTTAAGTTTGAGTTAAAATATTTAAACGGCATTCAGTTTTAACTTTTTATCATGTTCGTTAACTTAAATTTTAGATTTAAAATTTAGAAATTTCAATTAGTAATCCGATATTAGTCAAAGTTCATGAACTTATATGAATTGAGAATATCTATACCTTTTAAAAAATAATTTAGGTTTTGTAAATTACTAACAGTTGAAAAATCGAAATATTAATTTTATAATTTATTTATAATTGTTTACAAACAGTAAAAATTAAAAAATTCAGTAAAATTTAAAATGTTTACATTTAAAATTTAAAATAAAAACTCTGTGTTCTGTTGTTTGGAATTTTTAATTAGAATTTTTTTATAATAATTGATATTTCTGAGATTAACAGTCCAACATTCATTCTGAATTTAGATTATTGAATTTAAAATCTATGTATATATTTTTTAAATTTTGTGTACTGAATTTGAAATTGTTATACTTAATTACTATAAATTGATTATAGTTTAGAATTATATTTTGCATTTTCAAGTATTAATTAAGAAGTTGGAATGTTGAGCTTCAACACGCAATATTTGATATTAAAAATAAAACCAATTGTTTGTAATCATATTTTTTCATTTTGTAATTGAATATCAAAAATGTTGAGCTAAAAATTAAATTTAAGCTTTTTTGAACCTTAATTTTGAACCTTAGTTTTGAACTATTTTTGTCGAATTTAAAATTGATTTTGGGAAATTGGCATCAAACATTTATTTTATAATTTTAAGACCGTTGAAACTGAGATCCCGAGAAAGGTGTGGCAGTATACACTAACATTTTTATTTATACAGGCATGCTTTCCAGTCGGGATTTTATTTTTGTTAACTTAATTAGCTTATTGATCAAAAAATTGTCTTTAAGATCTAATCCTTAAAATTTTCGTATTTTTATGTCAGAAGGAAGATTTCCTTATTCGACACGATTTCGATTATACCGGAATACCTTTAAAAGTACTCTACAAAAATGTTTATTTAATTTTTTATAATATGCCAAGCTAGAAAACTAACAAAAATTTATACTTCTTACCTTAAAGTTTGCATAAGACAGTTTTTTTTCGAAATATAATATTTATTTAACATCACATCACCCACATCTTCATTATAATACAAAAAACAAACATAGTATTAGGTAAAGTGTGGAAGCATGGAAAATTGCACCAACAAATTTTGTTAAGCATAAAGTCTATATTTGATTAGTAAAATTGTTGAATTTGATTTTACGTGACATACAGTTGAAAAGAGTATGAACATTTATGATTTCTCTCCAGAAGAAATTAAATAAATTCACTCGTAATCAGAATCATTGACACATTTATATTAAATAAACCGTAATTAACACCTCAATATCAATTCATTATATGAATATACTACCTAAGAAAATATAAAAATGAAAAATTAACAAACAAAAAAATAAAAAAATTGAAACGAAAAGCTCAACAAGTATTTTTCTGAAAACCACCTTACATTTTCATTTACATTTTTTTTTTTTCGTCTAATATAATTTTCTTAAAAAAAAATAAAAAATTAAACAAACCGTAAATGATCATGGAAAATGAGAAAGCAAAAAAAAAAAAAACAAACGAGAAGAAAATACAAAGACAAAAAAATACAAATTTAATTGACTAATTTTCTTCTTGTTTTACTTTTCTGTTAAATATTTAAGTTGGTTGGTTTTTCTTTTTCGGCTTCTGCTGTTTTTCTGCTATGGTTTTTGTATATTTTTATTTTTTTGGTGCTGAGAAAATTCATTTTCCTTTACACAATTTTTTTTTTTGCTGTATATAGCAGAGCTGTTAGTGGTGTCTATGTTTAAGCTTAATTTTATGTTTTTAAGTTAATTTTTATGGATTTGTTTTTTATTTTCTTTCTCTCATCCCATCTTATATATGTATGTATTTATTTAATTTAAGAATTATATTTATTTGTGTTATTTCTGTTATTTAACAGAAAACCAACGAGAAAATAAATGAAAATTAAAATGGAGTTGTATTTTTATTTTTATTTTTTATTGTTTGTTAAATGATTAGATGGAATTAAAATGAAATAATTTTTTTTGTTCATGTTTTGTTTGCTGGATTGAAAATGAACAGCAATAAAATTAATTCCGATGATTGCTTGAAGAATTTTTGGTAATTGCTTATAAAAATGTTTAGATAGGCTGTTGAAATGTTGATGTCTGAATAATTTATTTAACAATGATTTTTAGAATTGTAAATATTTTATCGTGCGAATACTTTCGGTGAAACTGTATTAAATATACATACATACTTGGTTTTTTGTTACATTGAGTACTAATTTTGAACAGGTTTTGTTTGAAAATTTTGGGGGATAAGGATCTGAATTACATTCGAAATTCCCAACAGACAGGTAAGCAACGGACCAGATAATGGTAATAAATTGGATGTGTACCTTTGCCTTTAATAATTAATAATATTCAAAATAAAAACCATCTTTTCGTCACTCTGCATATTTGGCAGTAAACTACGACAACATCGATGATTCGGTTGCGAACGAAATAAAGACTCTCCATTGCGTGAACGAATTATAAATAAAAATGTAAAGCTCAGTGACAAGTACTTATTGAAGAAATTTTTTATTGGATTATACTTTTATAATTAACAAACCTATAACTAGGTAAAAAACTAAATTAATAACAAATGAGTGACTGAAAGCTCACTGTATAGATTTTATTTTTATTTTTTTTTTAAGAAGGACGTGGCATAGACGCTTGATTGGTCCATGGCCACTGTATAGATACACCTGGTACATAAATTCAACGTATTTTCACTGTATCTGTTCTCAAGTTAGGGCCATTTTTAAAAACTTCTATTTGGCTACAAAGTTGGACTTAACCGCATATTGAATTGTTTAATTTTGGACAATCCGATAACTTATCGTCAGAATCAAACTATCTAAACATTTTTCAGAGGTAGTTATAGTTCGGATTCGAATTAAATTTACATGATTCAGCACAATTTCATTTCATTTTCAACTCACATAGTAAACCACACGAACAGTTGTCTATAGTATTAATACAATTCTAATGTGTTTTATTATGTGACTGGAAAGCCTTATAAGTGGAATATACATATATGTTCGAACAAGGGTTTCTGAATACATCACATATTTTATGTGCCCCGCAGAGAAACCAAAATGGCTAAACTATATAGAGTCTATAAAAAAGAAAAGCATATTTGTATGATTCTAACGCTTGGATTGTTAAATTACAAATCTATATAGCGTATGTACGTATAGTTTTTGAGAAAATGGGGCGTGACACATAGGCAGGTTATTCTATCGTTTCTGAAATAATCTATCTACATCTTCCAATAATCCTTGTAAAAGTGATTCAAAAAAAATTGTCTTCTTGTTTATTATTTCACTGCTTGCAGCTCAATTGTCTTAGTGTTAATAAATGTCTCATCTAAACAAAGATTCAAAAGACCAAATGACTGGACTCTCTTCCGTGCCTAGATTTATGATTGTAAACTCTTTCTTGGCGCACTTTCTAGTAATCGCAGTATTCTCACATTACAACGCTGCATCGATCAGTTAATAGTTAATATTTTTATGTTGACCCTGTTGAACCTTGGCCCGAGTATTTTAAATCTGGTAAAATAAAAATTCCTTACTTTACGTTAAAGTTATCAATTTTTCTGAAAATAATTGATTTGTAATCGAACTCTAACATGTTGGACTATCTGCCTGAAAAACCCTAAAATAATTTTGTCAATTAAATCGAATCCAGCTGCTTTAAAGTAGAAATGAGTCAGACCGTCACGTTTATTATACATATGGAACTATTTGGTGAATGGATCTTCATTGGGTTTTCTTAGATCACGAAAGCCTCATAACTATATGATAATTTATAGAATTGGAACGTGGATAAACGGAGTCGAAACGGAGTCCCCATCATATAACCCGCCCAGATAATTTCTAAAAATAAGTAGGTTGGATAGCCTAGTCTAAATCTTAGTCGCTCCAAAGTGAGCGGTATGAAATGTATGTAGCGGATAAAATTGCAACAGCAAAGACCAAACACATTCAACATCGATTGACAGATTTGCAAAAGGCGTGGCAGGTGTACAAACGAATGCTACCTCCCTATTAAGTTATGGATACAGAACTGCTGACTGAAATTTTCGCACCTCAATTGAAAATTTATATTTTTTTCTCGTAACCGAATTCGAGGAAAGGTTAGAAGAAATGCGGGATGCGATGCGCAAGGTTCTCCTCGGAAACGAAAGGCCAAGCAATTATGATGCCCTTCTCCCTACAGTTAACGCCAAACTTTCCATCGTGGAGCTTCCAACGTTTAGTGGTGATTAGTTGGAATGGAGTAATTTCATCGGCACCTTTGATGTCCTCATTCATGAAAATCGTTGAGTGAACGGGCAAAATTTCATTTTCTGAAATTATCACTAAATGCTGTTGCCGCCAGTGGTATATCTGCCGAATTATCTGATGAGAATTATGAGGTGTCCCGGAAAATTCTCCATGATCGGTTTGATAATCCGAATGTTATATGTAAGCAGCACATGCATGAGTTATTCTCATTCAAATCAATTGAGCGGCCTGTATCAAAACTGGATTCGGAAACTAAAGGTAAATGGAATGATGCATAGCTATGTCAGCTCACCTTCCTCCAGTGTACGACCTGTGTCAGTTTATTAGTTCCCGAGCCCACAGACTTGAGAGTCAAACACAAAACCGATATCAAAAAACGTTCTGCGCCGTAATCGATCGCCTTCTGCCGCACTCATTACAACCAAATCAACTAACCACTGTGTCCATTGCAAGGCTAATGGATTCAGTATCAATCAATTCGATGTCACAAATACCTCCAGATACCGGTTGATGAGCGTCACAAGTTTGTGACTTAATCCAAATTATGTTACAATTATCTTCGCCTCGACCATGTTGTGGTTGCATGTCCAGTGACAGACCGCTGCCGACATTGCATTTCGTCACATCATTCGCTGCTATACACTCCATCAAAATTAATTCACCAACTGCATCTTCAAAAGCTGAGCCGGCATGTTTAATTTTGAAAGCTGAGACTACATCCCTTGACACCAACTTCAACCCGACCACCAGTAGTTCAGTCTTTGTATTATCATCATCGCTTAGCTGCTGCAAAATCCAGGACGACATTACCAACATTCGTTTATTTGAGCACTGCATTAGTTAAAGTTATTAACTATTTGGCACATCCGGTCATTGGGCGAGCACTATTACATTCCGGTTCTCAATTGAGTTTCATACTGAGTCCTTTTGTTTTTTCCCTCGTCGCAACAGTACCACAAAAATTCATGGAGTTTTATCCAATGTCGTTCCAGCTGTTCGACTATTATCCTAGAATTAAATACCATCAATTATTCTACAACCTTGGACGTTTAGGTGCTTCCGAAAATCGCCATGTTACCAACCAACCATGTCAATTAATAATACTACGTCTTGGGATATACCACCGAATATCCAATTTGCCGATCCGTTTTTCAATTTTCAAGATATCAATTTGCTACTATAGGTGCCGAAATCTACCACGAGTTACCCTCTGTTGGGTAAATCAAATTATCAGAGCACTTGTCAATGCTCCAAAACATCGTATTAGGATGGGTCGTTGCTTTAAAAATGACACCAAAATTCCAACCAATTTTGCCACTCTGTCGTTGAAAATCCGCCATACTTAAGCGATCAAATTAAAAGCTTCTGGACCATAGAAAATCTTTCTCACTCCGCCAAGGCGCAATCACCCGAAGAAGCGGAGTGTGAAAGGCATTTCACAAAATTCAAAACACGTGCCAATGATGGACGATTTATTGTCAAACTTCCATTTACGGCGGACTTGGTAATTCCAAAGATAATGTTACCCATCGATTCTACAATTTAGAGAGACGTCTACATAAAACGACAGAATTATTCACCAATTACTCAAATTTCATCGATGAGTACAATATGTTAGGTCAAATGGAAGAAGTTAATACAAATTCTATCGCCACACCGAATTTATACTATCCACATCATTGTGTGATTAAGCCAGGTAGTTCTTCAACCAAACTACGAGTTTTTGATGGACCCACCAAAACCTCGACTGAAAAATCACTCAATTCGGTAATGATGGTCGATTCAGTGGTACAGAGTGACCTATTTCATTTCTGCTCCGTTTCCGATCACATGCTTACGCGTTTGACGCCGATATTGTTAAAGGCGGGGAGAATGTTAACACATTGGCTTAGTTTACAGCGCATGCACACGCGTTGATGCGTCATACTACTTTTTTGTAATCATAAATTAATTTATTCTATTACTTTTATTTTAATTTATGGTCTATATGTATATGATTATTATTATTATTAAAGTTGGCTGGAACCCAAGCAGGTTCCGCACTCAATGCCACTCTGGGCCCATGGTGCAAACCGAAGATTCTATCACAATTCGCAAATGCGTCGGCGGCTCTGGCAAACTGTAACAGCTTAAACCAGGATAGGGATGACAATTGACCTACATTTAAAGATCTATGATTACGAAATCGGGACCTAACTACCTCGAAAGCGGGACAGCCACAGAGACCACATGCTCTCATCGTCATCTTCAAGCCAGTTGTCACACAAAGAATCTTGAACAAGTCCCATTCTTTGTAAATGGAGTTTAAAACGACCATGGCCGGTCAGAATAGCGACCAGAACTCGCAGTTGGTCTTTCTTGAAAGATAGAGCAAACTTTACGCTTCGCCTACAAAAATATGTAGTTCTTAATAGCTTCTTTACCACAATTAAAGATCAGGGGCACTGCCGGTTCAGGTTCAATGAATTACATCGTTGAGCCTGTTTCACCTAAAACATCAGCTATTTGATTACCTTCAATGCCACAATAAGCCGGAACCCACATAACTCTGACGCGATGATTAGTGCAAAGGACATTAATAAAATGTTTACAGGCCTTGACCAGTTTGGAAGTGATTATAGGATTTCATAATGAATAGAGCACAGGTTTACTATCACTGCATAGAATAATGTCTTTTCCGGAAACAGCGAGGTTAGAAGCGTCAATCGCACAACGTGTGAGTGCAATCAGCACCGCTTCGAATACCGTGCGGTTCCGGCCACACCTCCCACATGATTGTAAGTCATGTGTAGAACAATAGGTTCCGAAACCAGCACCAACATTGGAGTGAGACCCGTCAGCGAAAAACACGAGCTAGGTGTCACCAACATAATCATGATTGATGACATATTGCACCCAGGGAAATGAACAGAAAGTAGTAGTTCGAGAATTTCCTTCCTGGTAGAGTTTAATCTGCCAGCAGGAAGTCACAGCACATCGAATCGGCAGGAATCATTTTTAACCAAGGACCTATTAAGTCTTGCGATTCCAGAATAGGCTAGCAATTCAATGTCCTCAGTCGAACTTATCTCACCAAACGAAACCAGCCGAGGTTCCAACTCAAAAGAGAATAACTCCCAGTTGGCAAGCTTCTTGTTACGATAAGATTTAAGAGTAGGTCTTTTAAGATTTAAATTAAACGAGATGCACCTATCGTCGGAGGTGAGAATGTTATTGGTTACCCTCCAATTACAGATCAAATCGACAATCGACATGGAGCACAAACCAATGTCAATCACTTCCCTCCTTACTGAATTGATAAAGGTAGGCTTTGTTAATGAAGAGATAAACGTAAGTAGAGATAAACGTAAATGATTTGTCCTGTTCCAGGAAACAAGGTTGCTAAGCTCCTCCGAAGGTGGAGGTGAGGCCGAATCATCTTGAAATCATTTTGTGTGTACAGAATAACAGTGTTTGTGAATTTGAAACTGATTTTGTTTGATACTTTGAGTATAATATAGAACCGGTATGTACAAATCTATGTACATTATTTCAATTATGTTTATGTAAAATATTTATTGATACTATTTTTCAAAAATGTCGGCGGTGAGTGAGGAATATTTAGTTGAAGGCACACCCATTTTATCTGATGATGATACATGTTCGGAAATTTCGGATTATGTAGAACTTCACGTAGATTCTTGTGACAGTGAGGAAGATATAGAGTCACCTGTACCGTCGTATTTATCAAAAGACAAGCTAATTCAATGGTATTCTGAACCGCAGTTAGCACCAGGAATTACTAGATACCCATTGACTCGAATAACAGATGAATTATCAGCCTATTCCAAATAGCATTAAACAAATAATTTCTAAAGAATACTAATTTACAAGGATCACGAATATTTGAAAGGAATTGAAAACCTTTTGATATAGTAGAACTAGATGCGTACATTGGACTTTTGATTTTAGCTGGCGTTTACAAATCAAACAACGACCCACTAGATAATTTAAGGAACGAGCAAAAAGGCCGACTCATTTTTCGATCCACTATGTCTCTTATACGATTTGACACGAGCTAGTCGCAGATGTACAGATAAGTTAGTACCATTTCGAGAATTGTGAACAAAATGGGTGGATATATTACCGAACTTATATAATCCTGGTGAAACCGTCACAATAGATGAACAGTTGGTTGGATTTCGTGGGCGGTGCCCTTTTCGGCAATATATGCCGAATAAACCATCCAAGTATGGGATTAAGTTTTGGGTATTGTGCGGTACTGAAAGCACTTACGTGTGGAACATACAGCCACACTTAGGAAAGGAAGTATGGACGGCACCTGAAAGAAATCAAGGAGTATACATGGAGTTTTGGATTTATGTACCACGCAGCTAAAAGGTAGAAACGTCACATGTGATAACTTTTTCACATCCTACGAACTAGGCCAAATGCTACTGAAACGCAACATGACCATGATAGGAACAATTCGGAAGAACAAAACATCAATACCATCGATTCTTCTAGAAGTAAAAAAAAACAATATTTTTCGATAGAGGCCGTTGTAGTTTGTGCGAAAATTCATACAACAGGCACATATCTAACAAAAATTGTATATGCAAGACTCATACTAAGAATGTGTGCTCTCAGTGTATGTAGTAGCTTTAGTTATTATTAATTATTAAATAAAAATTGAAATAATTTTAAATTAATGTGATATCATTTGTTTTAATAAAAAAATTGTAAATAAAAATGAACTTTGTTTTTTTTAGTGTAAATTTCCACTTAAATTTATTTTGGTCATTTTTAACCAAAGGAACTTTAGTGTTACTTAAGGGACGGATGAAGGTTAATAGATAAACATTTTTTGCTTTTTTATTTCATACTACGTACATCGATTTCCGCGTGGTTATATTTTATAATCAGCACAAAAAAGGCTTGTGCCCCATCAATATGTACTATGTAGCTCCAAATCAAAACACGTCTAAAGCTTTGGAATTATGTCAATAAAACATACTTTATTACATATTTAAAATGTTCGGTCCACCAAATCGCAATGTGTTTTAATAAATTGTATTCAAACTGATTTCAATATTAAGTATTCCTTTACAATGTATTTCTATATTTCTAAGATAATCCAATAGACATTTTTTTAAATCAACAATTTAATACTGAATATACGATGACTCACTTACCAACGAATCTTAGATACAACATTGTATTTCATTGAACTTATCCATTCCATGTACTAAATACTCGTTGTATAGGATCATAAACAAAACCCATTAAACCTTATTTTGCTAACAAAAAAAAAAAAGTTGTAAACTATCACTTTGTAATATGCAAATTTTTATAAAATACATTTAATATTTCCTTTTTGTTTTATAATTTTTTAAACCAATAAATTAAACAGTTAAGAAATAATAGTAAATTTTATTTTATTTATTTTATATTTAAAAGCGACCACTAAAAAAGTGAATATGTAGACGCAAATTAAAAAAACACAAACAAAAAATTGAAATAAAAAAATTATTATATTGTTTATGTATGATCTGTGGCATTTTATTCCATCATCCATCACTATACAAAATAATTTAATAACATCATAAATTCTTTTTATTTAGTTTTTATATTTTAATCACATTTCTTGTTTAATTTTCCAGATGTAAATGAAATAAAAAAAAAAAAAAAAAAAACAAATGTCTAAGAAATTCTGTATATCTAAGACATAAAACATAAAGTTCTTCTATATACATAGATATTCATTCAATTTGGCCATGTACGTACATATAATATGACAACAACAACAAAATTGCATAGGAATTGAGCGAGCTATAAAAATAACATAATAAATTATAGAATATTAAAATTTTGAGGTTTGTTGGTGTTTTATACTAATGTTTGCGAAATAAAAGCTTATTATATTATGTGCCATAAAAAACATGTCGTCTTATGGTGTTTCCAAACAGCAACGACACAAAATTTATATACTTACTTACTTTGTTTTAAATTTTGTAAATAAATATACTGTACATGATCATATTTCAATTTCTTCCGCATGTGCGGTTTAACAATATGATAATATCCGATGTTGACGATTAAATTACGTTTTTGTTAATTAATCATCGCATAGTGTCGTATATAAATAAGCTGCGTCTGTCTTCGAAATCAAATAAATAATATAGTTCTAATATATAAATATATACTTTACCATTATTGGATGAAGTTAACAGTTTTGTCCAATTCTGCGATCTCATTATGGACAAATAAAACATTAGTTTTTGATTTTTGTTTATTTATTATGTAACTATGTACTATGCTAAATTACGCGATGTACATTTTTTCCAAGTAAAAAACGTGTAATTAGGGTTATTTTATACATAATGTATGTATAAAATGTAAAAAACAAAATTTATTATTTAAACTACGCCATCTCTCGTACAATTTTTGGTTTACTTTTTCGGTTTTGCTCGACTTAAATTATTTTAAGTTTTCAAAATATATGTTTAAGTTTGAATTATTGATATTTGGTTTGAAATTCTTTTTAATATTTATTGAGATTAGAAATTCAACAATTTTAATTTAAAATCGTGTACATTTTTCAGATTAAAATTTTCAGGCATAACTTTCAAATCGGTCACCCAAACAAAACGACATTGACTTATCTTTACCAAAATTCGAAGTTCTAAAACAAATTTTGCTTTGTGCGATTGATATATTTTGAAAAAAGATTTTTAGATTGAGTTCTAGGATATGGCTAACTGGAACAAGATTTCATAAATCGATAATGATGATTCTACGAGCTTTTAAACTCTTATCTCTGCTTGTACTACAGTAGAGATTGAATTTTGCTCGATATTTACAGTCATAAAACAATTATTCATTCCATTTTAATTTTTGTTTTCAATTTCTGGTCAATTTCTCGTTTGAAATTGAAATACAAAAATTATATTACACTTTGTAACTTCTACATTTAAGTGAGCTAAATTCAAGTATATCGGTCTTCAATGAACATTTAAAATGTTTGCTAAACAGTCCCGCGTACCTATACAAGAGGTAACAATTAGAAAATCAGGCTACAATTAGCGATCAGTAACCAATTTTCAAACATTTAAGAGGTTTCTTTTATTTTAGGACTCATAACATTGGTGGTAACACATATATTAAACACCTAAATCCCCTACTTATTCCAAAATTGAAATAATTTTCGGATAGCTTAGATCTTAAGACATTTTGTTATATACGTTATTGTGGTGTTAGTTTCCTAGGGTTTTCCCAAGAAAATTCAGAAAAATCACTTAATCTACATACATGAGGTATGTCTAAACCCTCTAATCCTCTACTTTTTCCCAAATGAAAAACCTTCTAATCCTCTACTTTTTCCCAAATTGAAATATTTTTCAGATATGGAAATTATAGTGTTATGATTTTTCCAAGAAAATTTAGAAAATTATGTATTCGTCGTACCAAATTTTGTTATCCTAATGATAAAAAAAACACGGAAATTGTTTTTGTTGTTTTCTAGGATAGATTTCACATCTGTGACTGAAATAAATGAATGAAATATATTACATCATCGTGGGCTTTATCGACTCAGTTCTGGGATGTTCTACCATCACATTTTCGATAATCGATAGACATTTGTGTCTCTTTTTTCACGAACAAAATTGTGCTCCATTACGTTTTTTGAATTACGTTTTGTCTATTGCGATGTCAGCCTGTTAGAATAAATTTGCAAACTATCTCTTTTTCCTCTTTTCACTTGCCATCGAAAATAAATATATTGGTAATATTTTATCGAATGAATTTATAGAAATAGATCGAGTAGGCTATGATCACAATATAAATTGCGAAATAGAATACAATTTTGTTCGTAAAAAAAGAGACACAAATGTCTATCGAAGCGAATCGAAGTGATGATAGAACATCCCAGCACAGCATTTTCTATTGTGATCATAGCCTACTCGATTCTATTTCTATAAATTCATTCGATAAAATTTCACCAATATATTTATTTTCGATGGCAAGTGAAAAGAGGAAAAAGAGATAGTGAAAAAAGAGAGAGACACAAACGTCTATCGAAAATCGAAAATGTGAATGTAGGAGCAGTGTTGTTAATTTAGCTGTTTCAGTGCCAGGTTTAGCACTATCCAATTTATTTTAGCACCATAAAAATCAGTTTAGCACCCAAGTGGAATTTCTGTACTATTTTAGCACTAATTCTAGCACTCATTTTTTATAAAATGTATAGCTATACCAGGTATAGATGGTCAAAACAAATCGAACCTGTGGCCGTGCGTCCTCGATTTGGCTGACAAAATGGCATAAGGCTATTTAAACAAGTAGAGATCATAAAATAAAAAAATGTATTGGCTCATTATCGAGATTAATTTTTAATTTCTTTATTCTTTTTTGTTACGATTCATAAATTTGAACCCACCTTATTCGAATATGTATGCAAAAAAATCTACTACATTTTTCTACATTTGCAACAAATGCTCGAGTACAGTTAATCATTCAACAGGGATTTTTATGCGAGCGAAGGTGGCAGGGGATCTTAAATATCAACATAATGCCAATTCAATTTTCGTTTTCTTCCAGCTTGTTTTTCGCCGAGTAAAGTAAATTCAATGGTTCAAACTTCGGACCAATATCCGTTATAACTTTCCGATATATGTAGGTAGGTTAAAATATTTGAATAGAGTTGAATAAAGCATTTTAATAGATTCTGATCCGACATAAAAGTTCTATTATGAATAATTGAGCTTTTGGCAAATACCTTTCTCAATTGGAAATTACATTTTTGATATTTGTAAATTATTTGGTCATTTTAAACGACAAGTGTAAATATTTTAATTGAATTAAATTTTTGATATTTATACTGGGACTTCAATTAGAGAATATTTTTTGGTTATATTTTATTTGATGACAAAAATTGAGCTTTTTTTTTTAAAAAACTATCGATTGTCGTTTTACTGATGATAAGATGAACTTTTTAAGAAAGGTTTTACAATTGTCCTAAAAGTTTAGGTATTTGTAATCATTGGCTTCTTTTTTAATTAAAGAACAAATGTTTATTTTTATATTTTGAAAAGTTCTTTTTTATGATGCAAAAATCATAAGTTTTAGATTGGCGTGTGAAAATTTAAAATCAAAAATGTATTACGAAAAGTTTATTAATTGGTGGAAGCTCTAGCTATATGGACATTTCACAGAATTTTTTATATGTTTTTTCAACTGTTTGGGGTCCAAAATAGTGATAACGAAAAGTTTATAAATCAGCTCCAAAAATAGTTTTATGGTACTAGGAGGTATATATATTATAGACGCTAGTAGTTCATTCCGAAAAAAGTCTTATTCTAATTGCAAAATATTCAATTTGTAATTACTTTCTAACAATTTATAAACATGGCAATCTAATAAAATTAACAAAAATAATTCGAATTCTAGAAATGTTTCATTCAATTTGTGAAAGGGTTCGAGTAATTTGGAAATATGTAGTTTCACTTATTTTTGAAAAATGTGCGTTAAACATGGGAAGATAAGTACATAATAACGTTTTATCCATAAACAATTTCAGTGAAATTACTGATATAGAATTTATACATTTTGTGAATGAACCAGGGCCTAAGTTTACGAATTGAAATTATTTAGCCATCTATACTGTAAATCTGTCTGGCATCCTTAAAAAATAATAGTTGGGAACACTATGTAAAAGAACTTTTTGAAATAAGCATTACTATAGCAACGACTATAAACAAACAAAGCTATTTATCTATTGTTTTAATTTTTTTCCACGTTCCATCTGTTAGTTCACTTCGTTTAAAATATGAAAAAAAATAATTTTGTTTCTATTCTATATTCCGATTGAATTAATTTATTTTTGAAGTAGGCATTCGGCGTCGTCAAAGCAGCGCGCAACATTTCATAATTTAATTTATCAATTGTTTCAATCGTCTGTTCTCGAATTATAGGTCGTCCAATTGTTTAAAGCGTTAAGGTTGATTTACGATTGACGACTTTCTATATCTACAAAAAGCCAAAAAAATACACATACAATAATTAAAATTGATTAAAGCGAGAATGTGAAAAATGCATCATCTCCAAAAAAAAAAATCATCCGAAAAGATCCCAATAAACCAAAAAAAAGCAGATGAAAATGAATAAAAGATGTCGCGCTTCATCTGCTACTTTCAACAGACTTCAATACATGTACGTAAAATGTATAATATACTAAATTTTGTACACACATTGAAAATAATTTAAAATATTATAGTTATTATTAGTTATTTTTGACGTTTCTCTTTCGATAATGCAGATCTACTTAAATCGTTCTATGTAAAGCAAGCTTTAATATGAAACTGTCCCCAAAATATGCGAAAAGATTTCAATCTGAAAAATTTACACGATCTTAATTTAAAATTGTTGAATTTCTAACCTCAATTAATATTAAAAAGAATTTCAAACTAATATCAATAATTCAAACTTAAACATATATTTTGAAAAGTAAAATATTTAAATCAAGGACCTTTAACAGTGCCTATATCTTAATATTTAATCTGGTGATGATTTGTCAATGCATAAGTTGAAGTTGGCTGGTAAATTAGAAAATTTTAATTATTTTGGAACTACAAATTAAGAATAATCCTAGTGTAATAAATTGTTTAATTATGTGGGTATTCTATAGTTTTAACCATTGCCAAACTTATTTAAAATCATATGTGAAATGGTTATACCATTTTATTTTGGCACTTTTTTAATTAATTGCTTAACACTTTAGAAAGTTCCGTCCTTCGTAATACATAATTTGAAATACTGATTGGTCGTTTATTATTACATTGTGAACTGAAAATATGTCACATTAGCAAAATCATGAGGAGACCAGGAAGCGCCCAATGTGGTAGATCGTATATCATTTTTCTCATCAGTTAATTTTGTTAAACCATGCAAGCAATTTAGAAAAAACTAAAATAAAAATCACTTGCAGTTGGCGTTAGGTATCAGAACTAAAACTAGGAATAAGAAATAAATAATTCCAATTATTTTTTTGGAATTATTTAATTCTCTGTGGGATTATCCAATGTAATTGTTGTTGTAGAGGATAATTAGAATTAGAATAAAATATTTACATTCTAAATTTTTTGAAGTGTTATTTCAATAATTTCTTTAAAATAATATTATTATTATTAAAACAGTTTTAAAGGCCATCACTGGCCCCTCACTGAGTCAACAATTCGGCTCCAGCGGTTTCGATCCCGAGCATGGTCTTCATATTGTCTAAGACAATCTGAAGAGGCCAAGTCGTTCTCTACACCGTGGAGCCATCGTCGCCTGCAACGACCTCTGCGCCTACCATATGGTGGCTCTCCTTTCAGAGATCGCTGCACAATTCGTTCCGGATCAGCACGCAGAACGTGCTCGAGCCAACGTACTCGCTGAGATCTTATTTCATGTACAATATCGGGGATCTTCATCAGATCTCTGATCTCGATATTGTACAGAGCTCGGTAGGTACCATCTATTTCGCGTTTTGGGCCGTAAATCACACGCATGACTCTTCTCTCAAATGTAAGGAGCCATCTCTCGTACTCATCCGTCAGCGCCCAACTTTCACATCCAAACATAACAACGGGCCTGATCAACGCTTTGTAAAGCTTCAGCTTCACGGCACTTGATAAGTGTTTAGATTTTAGCAGTGGCCTTAGAGGATACAAAGAACGACTGCCAGCTGCCAGCCGCACTTTAATATCCTCACCCACACTGTTATCGTGAGTGATAAGAGAACCCAAATATTTGAACCTCCTCACTCCCTCAAACGTGTGGTGGCCACTACTAAAATCTGGAGTGCCATTGTCCCTAAAACCAGAGATCAGGTATTTCGTTTTGGACTCATTGATCTGAAGTCCAACTGAAGCTGAAAACTCTACAAGCGGATCAAGTATTTCTTTCACTCCGTTGCTATTCAGTCCAATCACGCATATGTCATCTGCATATGCAAGCACCAGATTGGACTGGCGATATAAGATGTTACGCTGCGGTGTTTCAGTTTTACGAAAGATGTACTCCAAAATAATATTAAATATTGCTAGATGTCAGTTAACCAAATCCTTTTGAATATAATTTTTTAAATCGTTCTAAATTTCTAACATTTTCAAACAGGTGGCACTGCAATATCAAAATAAAATGGTAAATTTTGCATGCAGAAACTAAAAATAATATTAATAAATCATAATTTAATTTTAAAGGTTTACTTTTAATTGTTATAAATTATTTTTATTAACTTTAAAATCTAGATATTCTGTAACATTTTTCTTATTTCCTGTTATTTTGGGAATTCAATTCGTTTTTTACATGTAATTTACACAGTATTTTACATTTTTTACGTGTAAAATGTAAAAAAACGTTTTTTACACGAATTTGCTTAACTGTGCTTTTGACTGTCTATATAAAACGTACACATTTAAATTAAATAATTATTTATAAAGCTTGTGAGAGAATCATTTATGTTATAAAATTCAAAATTCGTTTGAGGGCCATCAAATTTGAGTGATTAGAATTCAGGTAATGGATTTTTCGAAATTCAATCTTAAAATTCAAATGCAAGTTTTTAAAAAAATTTTCTAATACATCCAAAACTTTCTTACTGGTTATTTGGTAAAACTAAAAAGCAAATATATCTTGCTTCAGAAGCACATTAAAATTGATTAATGTTTAACAGGTCAACTATCTATCGTCCTTGCTTCGACTTGAATCAATATTGTGCACTATTTTTCCATTCTGTAGCACTCTGGTCATTAGTTTTATAAAGGACTCGTAAATTTTCTATTTCTTATTTGGTTAAACTTTAAATGTTGTAAAACTCTGACGGTGTCTGATTGTTACTACTGAAGTTAGCAGAAAAATACAAATTCGACATATGAAATATTAAGATGATAGGACGTTCCGGTTAAAGCCCTTTAAGAAACATTTTGTAAAAGTAAGTTAAAAATCCGAAGTGAGGCAAAAAACAGTCTGAAAATTTGTAAATTTTATTACATATACTAACAATTTTTTTTTAATTTAGAGCCAAAGTCGGTCTTTAAGATCAGAAATGTTTTCCAAATTTTTGAATATGGGCCATATTTTATGTTATACATACGTATAATAGGTTAGTGGCGAATTGAATTATTTTCAACATGATCCCACATAAAAAATGACCTGATTCAAGGCAACCCAGTACCACCGGATCCAAACGTCACAGCTTTAACCATTGTGCTATTTGCTCGGTATTGCCAGCTTATACGCCAAATCATAGGTGCGATCATAACCTGAATTTTCAAATATGGTCTATTTCGCACGTATTAAAGGTGGATGGGTATTTTAATTATTTAGAAATTTATTCCGCATTAGATTTAAATATGCCGGAAGTATAGAATTTTTCTACTAGAATGATGACCCAAACAGATTGGTGACCCAAACAGTCTGCTACCTGGATTGAATTTTCGAATGTGGGCTATTTCATAAGTGGTAAAGGTGGGTGGGGATTTTAATTATTTCCAACTTGATCCCACATAAAATATGACCTGATACGAAGCATGGAAGTTCTCTGTTAAAATTATAACCCAAATTCATTATCCGCTTATATAACAAATCTTAAGTGCCTTGTACATGAATTTTCGAATATGGTCCATTTCATACGTATAAAAGATGGATGAAATTTTCCAAATTTTCTCCAAACTCGAATTCGACATCAATTAATTGAAATGTTATGGATGTTTAATTGAATTTAATGTTAAACATGAAAAATTAGCATATAGATTTTTAAAACGTAGGATTTAATATTTCATTTTGAATTTTCCTATTTTCAAATTTGTCAATGATATGAATTTAAATGTTTTATTTTCAAAAGTTGCGGTTATCTGTTGCCGAGTGATGTGATAACCAATATTCATAAATAAATATGATTTACTGACCCAATAGGTTGATTAATGCTCATTATAAAATTTGTTTTCTTATTGAGCTGAGTTCCACGTTTTTACGATGGTCTGTTTATAAAAATGGAATACAAGCAATTAGTCAGTTTGATGGTGGCTTCGATGGTTATGGGAAACAAACCCAAACTAGCTTTTTAAAATCACAATTCGTTTATTCTAGCTCCAGGCCAACTCGCCATGTTATGTCCAGTGTTCGTAACCGGATGTTGTATGGTTCGGTATTACTAAATTTTTGTACGGAAATAATAAATATGTATGTTGAATGACACAAAAATTCGAGACAGACAGATTCATAATTTCCGTTTTCTGGGTTACCAATATTTTTCTTAATTTCAAAGCGGAAATCGGAAATTACCTCAAATAAAAAAATTTCTAATAAGCCTAGCGCAGTAAATATGCAAACGGTTTAGTTATTGAATAGTTCAAATTCCATCCTTTTCTAAGGTTAACAAACACATTTGTTCATGCTTGGGTTTTAACATTTCGGAAAGGACAAATAGTTCCAACGAAGGACACGCCCTCTCAAAATCGAACATCAAGCATCCACTAATGCATAATCTAGTGGAATACCAGGACCTCTTGTCAAATTTACAATGTAGTCATATCGTATATAGTACACCGATGTTAAAAATTACAAGAATCTCACATGAGGTTTAACCTTATATGTTCCTAGCAAAAAAAAAATTTGGAAGCCTCATTTTTGCATTGCACTCACCAGAATTTAAATTGTTTTTGTTTTGCGGGGTCATAATCTCCCTTCGTTATATTTATGGTTGTTATTCTATATTTTTGACCAGATAAAATTCATCGTTATTCACCTGCAATTGTGACAAATAGTTGATTATATAAACAGTAAACTTCTGTAGCTCCTGTATGACGAATATATAATTTTCCAAAATTTTGTTCGTAAAATCGAGGTATACTCGACGATTTTTCATAAAAGTGATGATTTATGCACATTCAACATTTTTTAGGGAATTTTTTGAAGGCAAACAATATTTTTATATTCAAATTTAATCAGGATATCTCCTGAAAGCAACACCTCATATGGATTTGACATTCTGTTTTACTTTGAATTCGAGTGAAATTTTTTACCCACCAATAAAAAATCGCGATAGTGACGATGTCTGGAAAAAGTGAGGCTGATTGCAAACAACAGAAAGAATTCCACTATAGGCGATCATCCAGGAAAATGACGATGACGAAGTGTGTGAGTAATAAGAATGAAATGTTTGTAGTAAGGCAAGGTTGGTTTGAGCAACTCAAATGTCGTCCCAATATGCACAATATCAAATTAAAAGATAAAGCCGCTGAAACGATTGTCTTGCCGCTGATCGATATCCTACATACAGTAAGTAAAGATATGCTGATTATTTACCAAAATAGAACTTCAAAATTAATGAGACTAGCTTATTCAGGTCGTCCAACGTATATTTCGACATTTAAAAATTATTATTACCTTAGCACAACGTTTAATTAGCTTCTGAGCGCTATTTAAATACAATGCCAGAGTTTTAGATAAACTACAAAAGTTTAGTATTTTTATAAAACAATTTTCAGAGGCATGGAATAAATTGAAACCGTTCTATATGAATGTAGTTTAAATTTTTCATTTGAAATATTTTCAAATTTTGTAAATGCTTAAATCGTTTAGGACAAAATAATTTTTAAATTAGCAAAATTTTGTAAATTTAAAAAATCCCTGTAATCCTCAAATTAAAACTCGATAATTTTGAATTAAAATATAACAGAAAAAAATATAATTCTAACTAATGAGGCCAATATTAGTTTAGTTTAGATTAGTTAACTTGATTACTCCAATTCATATACTCCAACAAACACGAATGCTGTATGAATCTATGTTTGGCACTGGACGCAAAACTGCAGCTATCACATATGTATGTTTTCAACGGAACTTTGAACTAACTAAAATATCACAGGGTATCCAAAGCATCATCACAACCAGAGGCCAATCTTTAGCTACCCACACTTTGTTGTTCTTCATGGCAAACTGAAAATATATAAATAAAGAAAAGCCATTAGTATTAATGCTGTTGCACGATTATGCGGCTGTCGTGTAATCATATTATATAAAATTTATGTACAAGGTATTCGAATTATAAAAATATTTATAATAAACATGCAATTCCTATTCAAACTACTTAAGAATTATAAAACTACTTTGGTGCAATAAACAAAACAATAACGTGCATCGATATATTCGATCTCAGAAGCAAAAAACCAATCAAAATTTTTTTTAAATTATTATCATAATAAAAATGTTTTAATCCTCCGATTGTTTGATTCTTTATGAGCGATTAACGAATTTCACAGTCCTTGTTAAGTTTCAAAAATAATTTAAATTATATTGAGTAATTTTAACAATCTTAAAATTTATTACCGATTGTCTTTCCTTTTTAATGATTTAAGGAAGAACAAAAAAAAATTAATGTAAATTTCGACATTTCATGCAAACAGAATAAAATAAATAAAAATAAATAATAATAAACAAATAAAAGGAAGCAAATGATGATGATGACGACGACGAGAATGTGGAGGCGGATTAGGAGGAGGTGGAGAGTGAAGTAGGGCGAAGAGACATCATCAAATAAAATAACAAACATTAAAGTAATAAAACAAAATAAAAATTCCTTTTCTACTTCTCATTATTATTATTATTATTATTATGAAATAAGTTAGTAAAAATATGAAAATTAAACAACAAAAAAAAAATAATAATAATAAACTGGAAAAACGGAAATTTTCCTCGCTTTTTCTTCTTTATTTCGTTCAATGAACATTATTAGGATCATTAAACAACAATTTGACATTATTTTCAATATTTTAATTTTTTTTTTTTATTATTATTAAAAATAATAATTTATATAATGTTGTTCCATTATCGACAGAGGTGAACTTTCGCGCTGATTATATCGTGTTGGGCGATCTAAACGAAATGGGCGAATTTCAACACTGGTATATGTACGTATATAGAAAGTATATGTGTATGCCATATACATATATAGAAGAAAAATGTGTTCAATTTTATTTTACTTTGTCTAAATCAATATTCAATTTAAAATAACATCGCTTCAAGAATACTAATAACAACAACAACAACAGCAACGAACCTAATAAAAATAAAGTGAAATAAGAAATGTTCGTATATATGCTGAAGAAAATTCGATTCCATCTTTCTTTTCCACTCTTGGTGTTCCTTGTTAACAAAAAAAAAAAAAAAAAAATCCAGCACACACAAAAAATTTCCATAGAAATAAGAAAATAATAACGATAAAATATAAAAGAAAATTGGGTTAAATGTTGTAACGTTTTTTTTTTGTCGTCGTTTTTATAGAATTTATTTATTTATTTTTCTTGTCGATAACACCATAAGTAAAATACAAAAATAAAAACGAAACGAGAAAATGATAAAATCACTTAGAAGAACGGAATATAATATTTTCGTGAAAATTTGAAAAAATAAAAACCAGGATTTAATATTATTTTGGTGTTTGCGACTCGGAGGCACACCCAAAAGTATGAAAATTGAATTGAACAAGTAGATGATTTAATGATGTTTCAGCTCTCACTTGAATAATGCGTATAACGTTCTCGTTTTATATACCTGGGAAATTCAAAAAATTATATTGTGTTCGGACCAAAATTCCATCTGTTAACAGTCCAGTTACTCTAGGGCGGCGGTTCCATTGGATACGAATTCGATTCGTAATTGGTGAAAATCGAAAAGGTGTTGGGTAAATATTTTGAATTTGAAATTAATCATTCTTCTGTTGATGTGAGAACTCTGTTTAAAATGATTCAACGTTTTGTTTTTTGATATCCAGCAATTGTTTGTGATGTCTCTTTCATTTGTGTTTTTTTGATGCAGCACTGGTCATATATTGGACTTAGGGTCGTTTATTGATTGTAATTTTCCGATTTCCGAGTTATATTCCTTATATTGTTAATTGTATTTGAGCTATCGGTGGTATTTTTTTTTAACGTTTCCCATATTTGGTAGATGCAAACTATACATATAAATATATGTAACCTTTGACATTGGGAGGTATATGGAAAACAAACAAGCCATTTTTAAATCATATCTTTATGTTTTAACATATGGTTCAGTGTACACAATTTGTCGGAAGCGCTCACGGTACGACTAAAAAAGGTATAGCGGAAATCTTTTAAAGTTGTTATCCCAGCAAAAAAGTTGTCTAAAATCACGGCACCAAACACACGAGAATTCGTAAACAAAGTATAGCCGTAAGCATACAATAGTTTCTTCCCAATCGATCACCGTAAGTGCTTATAAATTCTAGTAATGTCGCTTGGCTAAATGGTTGATTGAAACCCAATAACATTAAGTTATTTGACAACAATCCACCAACCGGTCAAATTTGACGTAACTGCTTTGACGTAAATATACCAAAATTAATATATGATTTCACACTTAACAATTATTCATATAAAATTAATGCACATGTTACAGACTAAATACATAAAGCATGCATCCCATGCACGGTTGTAAAATAGAGCGTTGATTACTTTGCAGTGTTTTGTGTCAACGTCGACCTTTTCTAACCTAACTAATCTGGCCACCGTAGTTTAGAACTAGTTAACAAAATTACATTCTTAATTGTTTACATTATTGGAGCGGCAAGACAGTAGGGCAAACCAATTTTTCAACTATAATCCCACTCCAAATATTAACGTGGTCAAAGGGCGTTGTTTTTCAGCTTGTAGTAGACAATTTTTAGACAACAATTTACTTCTAATCAATAATACAAGCGCTTTACCGATTTATCTCTCCGCATGTTTTTTTAAATCAGATTTGACAAACAAGTAATGCAGACCATACCAAATTCTGTGAAATCGAAATTTCTCACGACCTCTTTAGTAATATAACATTCGAATTCTGTTCCTGTATTATACAGAGACAAGCCAATAGCTCTGCTTCGTATACAAATTAAAAACTATGACTATTCACTACACTGCCATAGAAATCAAAGTATTATCAAATTCAACTCATTGTTCAAGTTCAAACACAATTTCTAATTTTTTCAAATATTGCTAAAATCACTTAAGATTGCGTAACAAATCTACGTTGAAATACTCAATTTTAGCTGAAATTTTACTTATGAAAATCCACTCAACATAGTTCAAAAGCTATACAAATACTAAAACAGGATTAAATATAATATAAAATGCACTCAACTTTTGTTCATATTCAGCTGAAATATTAATTTAATATTAATATTAATATTCACTCTAAAGTGAAATTAAAACTTGACTCAAATTCCTATACCTTAAATTATAATTTAAAATCTATACGAAAATGTATTGATTTTTAACTCAATTTAAAATTTAAAATACACTCAAATTTTGTTGAAAAATTACTTTATTTTCACTAACACAATTCATCTAAAAACCGCTAAGAATTTTGGCTCAAATTCAAACCAGAAGTCTACCTAAATCCCCTCAAAAATGTATACTTCGAACTCAAATAATCTATAAATCGAGTTTAAAATTTTACTCAACTTCATAGTACAAAATTTAACTTAAAAAATTCCACTCAAAATATATAATTTAAAGTCTACTCAATCACAATCAAATATAACAAATTTATTTTTAAATCAATCTATCCGTCAAAAAGTCTGCAACACGCGTTATTTAACTCAACTCTCTAATACAATTCTACCTTGAATGTCACTTAAAAAAATCCAATCAAAGTATATAATTTAACATCTACTAAATTTCAAATAGTATAAAAAACAAAAATTATTAAAAGTGGGAATTTTTATCCCTATCTGCGATTTCAAGCAATATTTTTCGTTTACTAATTTCCCTCGGTATCTCTTTTCATGTGCTTGGTATTCTGGGCAACCATTATAGAGCGAATCTATAGCCCCATGTGGATCTAGCCCTTGACACGATACCTAACGCCGTTAGGGGATGCTATATATTAATTTAGAACTTTTCTAACCTAACCTTAATTTTCTTAAATCTTAAAGATATTTTAATCATGCATTGAAAAAAATTCTAAAACTGTCCAACCAGATTCGCATACCGTAGTTTTGGACTAGTTCACTAAATCAATCTATCAATTTTCTACATTATCGACGTTTTCTACAAACTGTCTACGATATCATATCATATCAAACTGTCGAAAACAAGGCTTATTTCGTTCAACTGTTTAGCCATTTGGTTGACAGGTTCATTCTCACCATACATTGTGCGATGTTGGTCCAATTGACTTTAAATAATCTGACGAGTAATCTTGGTTGTAACATGAAAGGAGATGTTTTCCCAAGATATACGGTGAGCCAATTTGTCCCAGAAGCAAGTTTCTTATCATTGAAGCACCCAGTTGTTATCATCGGTTACTCAGTGCTTTAATTTTATATTTATTACATCTCTCAATGTAAGGTGGTCGCCGAGAAATATTTCACGATATGGTAGATTTTTATCATAATTTCAGCCATGTAATCTCAGCGATGTATTGCGACAACACATTTTTTGAAATGCTTTCGATGTGACTGTTATGAATTTGATGATCTGGAGACTATACACAGGAACAGCGAAATCAATTTTGAATCTGACATAGGCAAAATAGAGCGTGAATAGGTATTTAATGTGCGTTAAGTTACATGACCCCCGCTTAATAAATCCCAACATAGAGTTGGCTTTGGCGATTTATATGTCGATGAGCTTAGTGAATGTTAAGTTGTTTGCAAATGTAACCCCCAAATGTCGCATTTCATCTGTTCTACATAAAATTATATTGTTAATATTATACTCGGATTGCGAAGGCCTCGTCTTTCGAAAGAATGACATAATTTAGCACTTGTTTATACTAAAGGGTGTTTTTCTAAGCCTGATAGAACTTGAAATAGTAAAATATCACAAAAAATTAAATTGTAATCAAAAATTTTGCTTTATTCGAAAGATCAATTTATCGCATTAATATTTAAAAATGATTTCGGGCATATGGGCTCCGCGGCTGTTCTTGACGGAACGCCTTCTGGACGTCCAATTTTGGGCCACCGTTTCGAGTACTGCTGGCCGTATGTCACGAATAACACGAACAATGCTGGCCTCCAAGACGTTAAATGTTGCTGGTTTATGAGCATAAGCCAGTGACTTCACGTATAGCCCCACAGAAAATAATCTTGAGGTATCAAATCGCACGACTTTGGAGGCCAACTTATAGGTCCATTTTTAGAAATCAACTTAACGCCTAATTTTGATTTTAAGAACTATAAGTATTTAAGAATGGTTGCGGTCGCCGTATTGCACGTAGCACCACCCTGTTGAAACCACATCTCGTCCGGATCAATGTCATCCATATTTTCAAACAAAAAATTGACCTCCAGTAACGACCTCCATTGACCGTAACGCGGTCACCGGCCTAGTTTTTGAAGAAATAAAGTCTGATGATGCCACCAGCGTGTAAACCGCACCAAACGGGGCATTTTTCTGGATGTAATGGAGTCTCTTGTTGATTGGTCTCACTCCATATGCGACAATTTTGTTTATTAACAAACCCGTTAAGCCAAAAATGGGCTCTAGAGCCCAATCGGCGAAAGAACAACACTGATAATGGTCCGGTGGCTTCATTTCCTGCATCAGCTGAATCTTGTACGGCTGTAGAACAAGATCTTTGCGTAAAATTTTCTATGTAGTTAACGGACAGAGCCCAATTTCTGCGTACGACGACGAATCGATAAATTTTGATCTTCTTCCACACTTTCGATTACAGCGGCGATATTCTCTTCAGTACGCTCATTCGTTCGACATGATGATGCTATTGCATCCTCTAGAGAGTATGTGATACGAAATCTATCCACAGTTCGACGGATGGCTTGCTCAGTTGAACGATTATGTGCCTCACAGAAATCGCAAAGTCGTGTATAAGTTGCGCGAATCGTCGACTGATGATCAAAGTAAATTTTAAAAATTTCGTAACGTTGTTCAAGCGTCAGACTATTCATGATGATTTGCCAGCCATGTTGAAAATTGACATGGACTAATCATCGTAAATGGATTGCAAATAACCAATTCAAATATACCGGGTGTTTCTTTTAAACTGAGACGATCAAATATCTCGAAAAATAGCCACTCTACGGAAAAAATGTCCATTATCACAATTTAATCATACCGCGGGGGAAATACATTAGTGCAAAAAAAATAGTCCCCCACCCCCCGCTTTGTAGATGAGGCGGGGGTAACTTTTAAACTAAGATATGAAGCCATATTTTTTATTGCAGATACGGATTCTACGACTAAAAGTACGTATGATTTGAATGAAATATTTTGTTCGGTTCATGATAGATGGCGTTATAATCGACGAAATTCAATTTTTTCAATTTCTCCTTCTTAGAACACACGCATTCGATTCTGCAATACGTTTGAAATAAAAAACATCAAGTTTTCATTGGAAATACTCGAAATTCGTCATCAAAACAATTTATTCAGTTTTGTAAATCACATTTAACGTTTGTATTATTTCTTATCTTCATGTTTTTCGTAATTGCAAAATAAACGACAAAATACTTTAGAATGGAGCGTTTAACTGTGCCAGAGAAAATTGAAATGGTTCTGGTTTATGGAGAAGCTGGCAGAAATCTTGAAAATGCTGTTGCTATTTACGCTCAACGTTTTCCGGATAGGATTCGTTCACGTGCTTCATTTGGCCGTACTATCAAACAATTTATTACTGATGGAAATGTTCAACCGAAAAAGAGGACCCGTAGAGCAACAGTCACTGGAGAAAATAATGAAATTGCTGTATTGGCAGCAGTGGCTCATAATCATCATATTAGTACACGAGAAATAGTTCGCGATTCTGGATTGCCCCTCACCAGTGTTTGGAGAATTTTAAAACGGCACAAGTATCATCCGTATCATGTGTCTTTACACCAAGATCTTCATGGCGTTGATTTCCAAAATCGGGTAACTTTTTGTCAATGGGCACGTGAACAAATACAACAAAACCCCAAATGTTCTCCGACGAATCGTCTTTTACAAACCATGGAACGGTTAATCGACACAACATGCATTATTGGAGTGTTACAAATCCGCACTGGCTTCGTCAAGTTGAACATCAGCGTCCTTGGACTGTCAACGTGTGGTGTGAAATAATTGGCAACAAACTCATAGGCCCCCACATTATTGAAGGCAACTTGAATGGTCAAATGTACCGAAACATTTTGGAAAATGAACTGCCAATATTACTTGAAAATTTTTGCTTAGAAGTGAGACGGAACATGTGGTTTCAACATGATGGTTGTCCTGCACACTATTCGTTGATGGCACGTGAAATACTTGATCGTGATTTCAATGGTCGCTGGATCGGTAGAGCTGGTCCGATAAATTGGCCCGCCAGATCACCAGATCTTACTGCGCCAGATTTTTTTTTTGTGGGGCTACCTCAAAAACAAAGTTTACACACAAAAACCAATAACACGTGAGAACATGATTGAGCGAATCAGAAATGCGTGTGCTGAAATTCAACCAGACACACTTCTCAGTTGTGTACAATTATTTGAAATGCGGATTAATAAGTGCATTGAAGTCGCAGGCCATCATTTTGAACGCTTATTTTAGATCTACAAAACTGAATAAATTGTTTTGATGACGAATTTCGAGTATTTCCAATGAAAACGTGATGTTTTTTATTTCAAACGTATTGCAGAATCGAATGCGTGTGTTCTATGAAGGAGAAATTGAAAAAATTGCATTTCGTCGATTACAACGCCATCTATCATGAACCGAACAAAATATTTCATTCAAATCATACGTACTTTTAGTCGTAGAATCCGTATCTGTAATAAAAAATATGGCTTCCTATCTGAGTTTAAAAGTTACCCCCGCCCCACCTACAAAGCGGGGGTGGGTATTTCCCCCGCGGTATGATTAAATTTTGATTATTAATTTTGATATATTAGATCGTCTCAGTTTAAAAGAAACACCCGGTAGATTGGAAATTGATGACAATTAAAGGTAGAGCAGTTATGAGTAGTTATAATATAGCAAAGATAAAAAATATAAGTATATGCTTATAATTACTTGTGGTGCTCGATTGGAAAGCAACTATTATTAACCGGATTTATATTTAACCGCATTTGTAACTCAACTTTCGTTTTAGAAAGCTCGTAGAAAGCTCGCTTTTCTCGTTCGGAAATGTTTCGACTTTGTGACTTAGAGTAGTTAATGTAAAATTAGGTGAATATCTACGTATGATAGCTAGTATGGATCGATATTATTCCTAACGAAAGAATATTTAGTGCTAAACAAACCTTCTGTTACATCAGAAGATGGTCGAGTTTCCAATTGTTTTTCATTTAAAACTGGCTTACAGTTAAACAAGCTATATGGCCAGTTCGCCGTGCGGTGGTATACATTTATTGTCTCCAATGTTTGAATAATCTGATCTTCTATATATATATTGTGAAACTATAGTAAGATACGAATTTTGCATATAGCTATACGATTCTCATTGGTTTTGGTGAAATAATTTTCTAATTCCGGTCACCAATTTATGCCGTAATAATAGTTTTGACATATAGAGTCTGGAAGGTTTTTTCTATCGTTTATGTCTTTTATTACTCTACTCTTATTCATGAATCGACACCCTGTACAAAAATTGATGGCTTTATCGATATACCTAAACTGTTTGAGTCAATTGTCAGTGAGTATAGTTTATTCTTCCAAATCAGTTGTCTCTAGAGTAGCATAGATTTATTTCAGGTACATCGGTTTCAAATTATTTAATTGAGTTCACCAAAAATAACCGTTTGTAACTCGACTGATTGTTTGTTTTTAGTTGGATATTGATGCTATTGAGTGCGTATACCATTTATCTTTAAATGAATATCGCATTAAAATAGAAAATCATGCGCTTTTACTTCTCAAGTATGTTATGTGCATATACATAGCTGTAAATTATTTCTTCATACTCTAAACCGAGTTTATGTGAATTAGTATGAATTTATATGGCATTTGTACGTTCCCTACTTGAACATGTGTTGTTTGATAACCCCATTGTATAGATGCAAAAAATCTAATTGAGAGAGTGCTGGAAAAAAATTTACAAGCTTTTGCTTCTTACATAATGTTTAAAGTTCCATGTTTAAACGAGAACCTTTTGCTGATAAGCGTTACTTATATATTGTGCTATATTCATTGATGATCGATTTATTTATAAGTGTGAGCTTCGAAGAAATGTATGAAGCAATATTGATTATGTAATGCTTGTATATGAACGCTTGCCTGTAACGTCTAGGATGTTCAATTCCGTGTAAGAGTTGGTTATTGCGGTTAGTTTCTAATAATTTTAATATTTAGGATCTTCAAAATTCATTCGTCAAACTTCATAGCAAAGGTCAAAAAAGTTGAATCGCGCATCTCGTCTTCTGATTGACTCATCAGAAATAAATGATATCTTATATCGAAAATTAAAGATTACAAAATATCGCAACTATGAATATCGATATTTCTTCAGTCTATATTTTGGAATGTTCCCAGTTTGTGTATAGAAATTTAAGTTAGACAATTTTTTTACCAAATTTGTCATATAATTTGAATTATTATTTTTATTAAAATTTGAATAAGTTTGCAGTGAATTTGACCTAAATTTTGCTGTTGAAAAGAACTTTGAACTTAACCTCAACAAACATGTGATATTTTAATCAAACTTCAAACTAATGGAATAAAAGGGAAGTGGATTTTATTTTTAAAAATTGCGATTTCAGATAAGTTGACCTAACAACGAGTTCACCAATTCTGGCTCTCTACCTGCAATCGTAATTAGTTTTGATACCGTAACGAACGATGATATATCCAGCTTTTGTTTGTTTCTACCTAATATTTGAAAATTTGATAAGAGCGTAAGTAAAACGGCAAGTAGAAAAAAATGACTAACATGGACGGATTTATAGTTCTTCAAAGCACATAATAAAGTTAAGAATTAACTAAAAATGGCTTTAAATGAGAACTACCGCTCAAAAACTCCGAAAGAAATGAGCAAATAAACAATAAATTAGTTATATACGAGTATATGCTCACATTGAGTGGCTACCCAAACCTATTAAATAAATATTCATTTGGCATAATCAAATGACTCAAATTGATTTCATAAACAACGATTTTATCAAATAATTTAGCTATGCCCGGTAATTTAATAGTGACATGCTTGAAACAGAAATTTCATTTCTAGTACTAGATTTGTAAATGGGAATGATAAATTTAACAAAAACAACAAAAGCATCATCATTTTCCTTAATTTCGTTCAACGATTCCCCGGCTTCTGTCAAATACAACTTATAGCGAACCCATTGATATTATAAATCACACTTTTTATATCCATTTGCTGAATTCTGTACATAAAATGAAAATAAAAACACTTATGTCAGTCTGTCTAGTCTGCCCTAGACATTAAGTTTTGATTAACGATACGTAACGAGTGGACATTTTGCATGCACATTTAGTGATTTAAATCACATTTAGTGATTTAATTCACCTACGAGACGAAATGTCACAACTTCAGGAATATCGAACTTACGAGGATAGAGCGCGCTCGATAATAGTGAGCATACTCGAATTGAGTTTAATTTTGAGAAATCTGGAAGATACCCAACAAGGTCTACAACGAATTATACATCCCGCCATACTTACTCCAACTCAGTTAAACAGAGAGCTACAGTTTATTCGCCAGCACGTGCCAGCCTCCATTACCATCCCAGGACAAAATCTCTACGGTGAGATCGTCGTTTGTATAAAAGCATGAAAACACGAACTAGGATAACACAACGGAGTGTAATAATTGAAATCACATTACCGCTAGCTTTCACGTGGGACTATACACTATTGTCAGTAATACCTCTACCAGATATTAACCACAGTAGTACTCAGTCGTACATTATCAAAACAACCGATTACTTGGCCGTAGATGACCGTCGAGAGCATTTCGCAACTTTAACAAAAGAAGACGTGAACCGGTGTCAATTATTCCAACCAACTCGATTCCTATGCAAACTCTCATCAATTTACAATACAATGACTAACCAAGGACAATGCGAACTAGCCCTATTGCAGCGGAAAAAGGAAGTGGATATGGTATGCAACAGCAAGACAATAAATGGAACCAACCACTGGATCAAGCTTCACTCTACGAACCAGTGGATTTACGCCATACCCAATGAAACGATAGTTGACGTTATATGTGACTCGACTATTCAACCGCATAAGCTTCAGTGATCCGGGCTAGTCGAGATAAGCCCGGCATGTATGCTAAAGGACGATGAGTCATTAATCATAGCGACAGGAACAGCTCACAACAACATCAGAAATGCGTTTCATAATTCACCGATTTTGTTACACGAGGGAAATCATCTAAGAGATTTTAACGAGTCCAAAATAAAATGAGAGAAACTCAGCAGGTCAAATTGTTGACTGCGCCAGTAGCAATGGAATTGGAAAATCAAATCGCGACGTTGGAGCAGAATGAAACTTTTCCGACGAATCAGAGCGTACACCATGTGCATCACTATGCAATGATACATCTAATATTTTGGAGTGGCATACTAATCATAGGTATCTGGGGCATAAAACGACTGTGCAGAAGAAAAACATCAACCAGTCCCAGGCCACCATCGCCACTACCACCGGTAGAAACGAGCACTGTATAATCTCACCACCAACAACTAACCCGTCTAATACCTGAAAATTATACAACCGCCCGGGAGTATGTTTAGTTCACTAAACAGGTCATACAGGTTTTTATATAATAATATTGTAAATATCATATTACATACATTTCATACACATTTTGATTTTATATAAAATACATTGTATAGCCAAAATGCTGAATGTACACAAAATTAATTTAATTTTGCTATATAAACCGAAAAAATTTATTTAATAAATCAGAATTAAAATTATTATTCAAATTGATTGTTTTAATTCTCGCGATTATTAAGACCTCACCCGTAGTAATCTTAACAATCGCGTCAACCAAGTTTTAAGCAGAGGCTAAAACTTTACACTCACTTGAACTCAGAAACTATTCGCTGGCCGACTCAGGCTAAAATCACTATGTTACTCAGGAAGGTTTAATGCAGATTCAGACATTTAACACAAATTGTGCAAATTTTAGGTCAATCCTGTGAATTTAAAATTCTGAATTTAATATTTATCAGTTAGCTCCAAACTATGTCAAAGAATCAATTTTACTATTCGAAATTTGATGAATTTAAAATCAAATTTCGAATAGTAAAATTCATGATTCATTAACATAGTTTCCAGCTAACCGATAAATATTAGATTTCGATTTAGTATGTGGAATACTAATTTTTTTTTATCAAAACCAGCCACTCACGCACAGTTACTTATAGTTTATAAAAAAATTTCGTATGGCAAAATTGAAAGAAATTAACAAATTTTTTCGAAATTTGAAAAACAAATTATGTGTGCTCACATATTTTAACAGCAACGTTCTTATAATTTATTTATTTTAATTTATTCAATCTTATAATCCAATAATTCAGATCGTCCATACAGAAAAAGATTTATAAAATTACTAAATGACCATTAAACCTTCCTAAATCACACTATAAACTCACCTGAGTCGGCCAGCAAATAGTTTCTGAGTTCAAGGGACTTTTCTACAAAGCTATCTTCTTTATTGTGATTTAATTTAATATTTTTTTTTGTTACTGAACTTTTTAAATTTTACTTGATTAAAACATTGACCATGCATTTTTTATACCAACTGTATACTATGCATATAATGAAAAGATCTGGAATGCGCAAAGAGAGGTTTTGTTCCATTTTTACAGAACACCTGCGCTTGACAAAAGGTCAACTATATACGAAAGGATTTAAAGTGTTCTCAATCTAATTTCAGGGTCTCGGATTGTGCGCTGCATTGTTATTTTCCATCACTCGGCTCGCTTTCCAGAACCGGTCCCTGTTTCTCTGATATCCGTTGCAACCACGGTATAGTCCTATATACCTTAACATCAATATCACCAACAGCCAGCACACAATTAGAAAATTATGGTCGAATAAAACTAAACGGCCAGTTTCGTATGCCATAATTTATAGAAATGATTTTCATCCACAACCTCCACCGTCATAGACACACATAAATTCACACTCTTAACCACATCAAAGTTTCAGGACATTTTTTTTGTATTTCATATTTTTTTTTTTTACTTCTGTATACCATAAAATTTATTATATTCGAATCAAGATTAATGTTTTCATCTTAATTCTAATTCTCAAAACACATAATTCTTTTCCTTCATTTTAAGCTCTATATAGTTATCCTTCCTCCTTTATATTATGTGTATGTATGTATATGTATATATTGTATATGTTTTGAGCTGGAAAAAAAATGTTCATCTTATTTTCATTCTTTATTGTATTCTGTCTCTTTAATTTTTCATATTTCATCATCATATATTTTCATAAAAGTTATAACTTTTCTTTTTGTGTATGCTGTGTGTTGTGGCTCTGTTCGTTTTTGGAGAAAAAAAAAAAACTCAACACAAAATATATCATATTTTTTTACTTCCATAACACTAATAACAATGGGTAATAGGGATTTCAAATACAACAACAACAACAACAGCAACAGTAACAATAAGATGGTGAATGTATACGTATGAAGAAATATAAAAAGAAGAGAGGGCAAAAAAAGTTACATCATAGATTAAAAGAAAATGAAAATTTTCTTTTCGTTTTATGGTTTTCAATTTTTTTGTTTTTTTCGTTCTGCTTAAGTTTAGGATGAGAATTTTCCGTTTTTTTTTTTTTGGGATAATCGTCAAATGTAGCGTATTTTTTTGTATTTTATTTTATGTTAGCGGTATGGTCCATTTAACCATCTTCATATTTCATATTTTCATCCTTTTTTTAGACGAATATATGTATACGTGTATGTATTTATGTATATACATAGTTTAGGTTTTCGTTTTTGTTGATTTTTTTTGCTGAATTTTTTGCTTAATGGGAATATATATTATAATTCATTCATTCTTCAGTTATCACATCCTCCTGTTATCTAATGTTCATCCAACCATGCAAAGTGAAATTTTACAAAAAAATAAAAATGTATAAGAACAAAAATTACTAACCCAGCTGGTTTGTCTTCCACTTTCTTGTATAGCGACGTATGAACAAAAAACAATTGTGTGCTTTTATAGATTAGAATATATGTATCTATGTATGTACACTTTTCGTTCGAAATTTTCATCGGCAGAACTGGAAAAATAAGTTTTTTTTGCGTTACTGTGAGTGGGTTGGAAAACTCATTTTATTTTTCTCGTCGTATGAATGTATGTACCAGAAAATATAATATATATACGAGTATATTCACATTTGGGGGATGAACATTTTTTTGATAGAATATTATATGTATATATATATATGCTCACTTACATATATATATGCTCACTTCTAAGTTTTTATTTTATTTTTGCAAACTAAGGGTAAGAATGAAAAAAACAAAAAAAATAAGAGACATGAATAAAAATTGCTTAAGAAAATGGAAAATAAATTTGATATTTTTATCCTTTTTTTCGGGAAAATATTTAAATAAAAACATACTTCTTCGTGTGTACGTATATGTATAAATATGGTATATGGTTTGGTAAACTGATGGTGTATAAAGTATAAGGAATGAGCAAACGAAACGAAAAAAAAACACAAATTTTTTATTAAATGTTTGGATACGACAGAATATAAATTTATATTTAAGATGAGAAAAATGAAATGGAAATGCTTGTTGGTGTTATTCTTATGTGAAAACATATATATATGACAAAAAAAACTGTTTGGTCTTATAATACATTACATAGGAAGATAAGAAATATATGTATATAGAGGAAAACTACTTTGCTTAATGGACGACTTAAACTTCATTGAATTATGGAATATAATAAATATTTTGAGATTTCGAGAAATATAATTTTCAACAAACATGGGTGAGTTGTGATCGGGACAGAAGTTGGTGGTAGTATGTCTTTGACTGTCACCTCTTTGTTTAATAAATTCCTATAAAAATTTTCATAGTTTGATCAACTCGTGTGCATTAGTTAAAATTATGACACATTCAAATATGGATCAAAATTAAGAAATTTACTTTTCAATTATTATGATAGTTCTTTTAATTCTCGAACAAGATCGATTATCAACTAATTTGTACAAGAGAGGTACGTATTTTAATGTCCCATTAATACAGTTAGTATAATAACAGTAGTGGAGATCTTAAAGTCAATGTCCCAGACGAGGAGAATTATAGAACACTGACCCTTTCACTTAATGAAAAGGGAAATACATCGTATTCTTATGAGGACAAACGATCCAGGCCGATTAAAGTCGTGGCAAAAAAGCTGCACCCATCCTGCAAGCCAGAAGAAATAAAGGAAGAATTACTTTCTAAAAATTTGAAAATAAAAGAGATTACACAAATATTGAAGAGAAAGGATAAAACTCCGCTATCATTGTTCATGTTAACTTTTGATAAGGATGAAGACATACAAAATATTTATCAAATAAGGCATATCCTCAACATGAAGGTAGAGATTGAAGCTTTAGAAAATCAAAATTGCTCCCGCAATGCAAAAAGTACCAATCATACGGGTACACTCAGAACTACTGCAATAGAGACCCAAGATGCGTTAAGTGCGCAGATAAGCATTCCTCCAAAGAATGTACAAAAACCAGAGAAACTCCGGCCAAGTATGTAAATTGTGGAGAGTCACACCCCGCAAATTATAGAGGATGTATAGTTGCCAGAACTACAGAATATGAGAAAAAATAATAATAACCAAAAGGACATACCAAAAGGCAAATTAAAGGAGCCAAGAAATCAAATAGAAAAGATAAGAAAACCTGCTTATCAAATAGTTCAAGCTCCAGGTATCTCATATGCTGAAGTTGCTAAAGGGGGAGCAGAATTGAAAAACGATTTTGATCGTTATAGTGAAATGTTGCAAACAATTCTAAACCGAATGGATAAGCAAGAACAAAAGCAAGAAAAAGCTATTGGATCAATCATTCAAAGACTAACGAAACTAGAAAACAGAATCAGGACTGCTCCTGTCACTCATATTTCAGCATGAAAAGCGACAGAAGAATACTAGCATGGAATCCCAATGGGTTAATGCAACATCAGCAAGAATTGCAACTATTATTGGACATTCAAAAAATTGATATCTGTCTCATATCCGAGACCCACTTTACAAAACAATCATTTATAAAATTTAGAGGTTATCAAGTATACCATACAATACACCCAGAAAATACAGCCAGAGGAGGAACTGAGATAATAATAAACAGTAATATATGTACAACTTTACGAAGAGAAAAAATATGAAACAAAAGAAATACAAGCAACTACTGTCAGCATTAAAACTAAAAATCAGTCATTAGCCATAACGGCAATTTGTTGCCCACCGTGATATAATCTTAAAAAATTACACTACGTACACTTCCTGGAAAGCTTAGGCGATAAGTACATCATTGGCGGAGACTTTAATTCGAAACATACTCATTGAGGATCAAGAATAATCACTACTAAAGGTAAAGAACTTGTTGGAGCAATGACAGAAGTTGGATGTAATTGGCATTCTACTGCCAAACCGACATACTGGCCAACAGATAATAACAAAATACCTGATCTACTAGATTTCTTTATAACTAGAAAACTTCCAGCAACTTATGTTAAAATCGAAGAGGGGTATGATTCAAGCTCCGATCACTCTTCAATACTATAACTTACTCTCAGTGAAAAAATAAACTCAAAAGAATTCAACCCGACTCTGACAAATAAATATACAGACTGGGAGGGATTCAAAGAAGAGCTGAATAGTAGAATAAAACTTAATGTACCGTTAAAAACAGAAGAACAACTAGATGAAGAAATCGTAAAATTCATAAATGACGTACAACAGTCAGCATGGAATAATACGCCTGAGTTCAAAAGAAGAACAATAAGTAAAAATTACCCAAAAGAAATCAGGGAACTTGTCGAAGAAAAAAGGAGAGCCAGGAAGAAATGGCAATACACCACGATGCCTGCAAATAAAAACAAACTGAATAACCTGACACAGCGACTCAGGAGGGAAATCCAGTACATTAAAAATGATACAATAAACTCATAGTCAGTAACATATGAAAAGGATACTGACTATTCTTTGTGGAAGACAACCAAACGAATGAAAAGACCAATAACTCAAATACAAACCCATAAGAACAAGCAATGGGAATTGGGCCAGAAGCAATGAACAAAAGGCAAAAGCTTTCGCTGACCAACTATTGATCAAGAAATCGCTCTGACCACCCCTGCGGAATTGACTAATGAAATTAAAAAAAATGTAAATTCGAACCAAGCGCCAGGCTATGACCTGATAACAGGAAAAATCTTAAAACAGCTATCGAAGAAGGGCATTAAAAAATTAACAACTCTAGTCAATGCATCTTTCAGGATGAAATATGTACCAAATGTATGGAAGTTCGCGGAGGTGATTATGATACCTAAGCTTGGAAAACTACCAAACGAAATAACTTCCCATAGACCGATTTCGTTACTGCCTATTATGTCAAAACTATTTGAAAGACTTCTCTTAAAAAGATTGAAACCAATAATTGAAAGGCAGGAATTAATCCCCACACATCAATTTGGATTTCGAGATAGACACTCTACAATCGATGAAATTCATAGAATAACAGATACCATAGAAAGATCACTCGAAGAAATAAAATCTGCTCAGCAGTCTTCCTTGACGTGGCCCAGGCGTTTGACAAAGTTTGGCAGGAAGGTCTTCTGCACAAACTCCAGAACATTCTACCTTCACAATTCTGCCAAATATTAAAATCCATTACATACATTACAGAGCGACACTTTCGTGTTAAACAGGAACAATCATACTCAGAAATTAAAAAGATCAAAGCTGGAGTACCACAAGGAAGTGTCTTATAACCCATTCTATATTTATTATTCACAAGCGATATTCCATTATCTCAGAATACCACAATTGGCACATTTGCAGACGACACTGCTATTTTAGTAGTAGATGATACCATCGAAGCAGCTACCAATAAGCTTCAAAGTGCGATGAACAAAATTTATCGATGGACGAAGCAATGGCGTGTCAGGTTAAATGAAACAAAATCCATACGTGTTGACTACATCAACAGAAAAATAAATCATTTGCCTGTGGTATTAAATAATGTCCCATTACCACATGCTAACTCAGCAAAATATCTCGGAATGAATCTAGATAGCAAACTTAGATGGAAGGTCCATGTCAAGAAAAAAAGTGAAGAACTCAGACTCAAATATAGAAAGATGTATTGGCTGATGGGAAGGAATTCCAATCTATCAATAAACAATAAATTGATGCTATATAAGCAGATATTAAAGCCCATTTGAATGTATGGAATTCAGCTGTTGGGTTGTACTAAACCAAGCAACATGGATATCGTTCAAAGATTCCAAAACAGAGTGCTAAGGGATATTGTAAATGCCCCCTGGTACATACGTAATAGCAACCTCCACAGGGGCCTTAGAGTGGAAACTGTCACCAGAGAAGTAAACAATGCTGCACGGAAGCATGAAGTGATGCTCCAGAATCACCCGAACGTTAAGGCCAACCAACTACTCGACCACAGGGAAGCAGTGAGAAGACTGAAAAGAGTAAAACCTTTTGAGTTAGCACTATAGTCAGCGTAAGGCAGTAACACCAGTAAATAGAACATAAGGAAAGTCAATGGGGATACCTTAATTAAACACAATTTAGGTCAAAAAAGAAATGTTGTTAGTCTATAGACTAGGTACATTGTAAAATTTTATGTGTATAAATAAGATTGTCAAAAAAAGCAAAAAACTGTATAAAAACATTTCAGTCAAAATTCTTCAAAGTGATAACACCGTTTCGGTGTTTGTGTTGTTTATGTGAAAAATACTAGTTTCTGGGATTCGTTTTTCGGTTAACTGAATGAACTGTCAAAATTTTAGTACTTTTAATTTTATTTTGCAAAACATCTGGAGCTTACGTAAAAATATCGATAGATTTTTGGCACATATTAATTCATTTTTTCATGGCATGGATAACATTTTTCTAACAGAGACATGGAGGTCTTCCTCTGAAATTAATAATTATATTTTAATTTATCTGATTTTACGTTGGTTGCAAATTCTAATGACTCATATAGATCTGGTGGCATAGCGGTTTTTATTATCAGATTGGTAATTCATTTTGATAAAATTAATTTTTGTTTTTTTCTAATCTATAGATTCAATTTCATCTCAACGGAAATATTTTTTAAAGACATAAACGATTACCTAGTTACAGATTTAACTAAAAATAAAATTTTACTTAAATACTGACTAATTGAAAGAGTCTCATGTAAAGGACGAATTTTTGTTTTGCGCTTCGTTTGGATTGGATTGGTATATGAATAAGGTTACTGGAACATGCTCAAATACTTACGTTGATCATGTCTTTTCTGAAACAAATGTTTCAAAATTCACTCTTGAGGGCAAAAGTGTAAATTTGTATGTAACTGATCATAATACGATTTTGTTAGCTTTGACTTTACTCGGTCCAAAGAAACGTAGCTCTCGTTACCAAAATTAACTATGGGCATGTTATCTGGAAATTTAAGTTCTTGTGACTGGGCTTCAGTATTCTCGGCTGATGATCCAAATATAGCGTTTTAAATTTTTTTATTAAGAGTAACTGATGAATTAAATAAAAATAAATTGATTACTAGAATTCGTAGGTAAGATTTTAAAATTAAACCCTGGATGACAACTTCGCTACTTAATTTAATTAATTATAAAAACAGTTTAGAAATTAAAAAATTTAATAAAATCAATGACAAAATAAAACGTTTAATTCCTCCTTTAAAAATACGGCTTTTTATACAAAAATCTTCCACGGAAAAGGCTTTAATCGCATTCTTATCGCCACTACACCACTATTTAAATAATAATTTCAAATGTTCTGCTGTATTCATTGGGCGCTTTCAGATCTCCCAACATGTTGGCATTGAAAATTTACTGATGGAACAAATGACATACGATCTATCACATTGCCATGAAATTTTCGATAAATCGAATGCATTCAAAACTTATCATGTTAAATTTACTCAACATGTTGCCAACTGTTGGCCGACCTGGAAGCGCCCATTAATATTTCTAAGGCTTTCGATACGGTGAATCATAACATTCTTTTATCGAAATTTGTTTAAGTCTTTTTTTTACAATCGTAAGCAAAGTGTTTGTATTGATGGCATATTCAGCGAAGAAAAAATTGTTAATGTTGGTGGACCATAAGGATCAGTACTCGGGCCTCTGTTATTTTTAATATATTGTAACTCGATTTTTAGTCTGGATTTGCGCAACACATTGTCGTGTTTGCTGATGATATGGCGTTATTGTACCACGGTACAGATTTGGATTCCTTAAATCTTGTAATAAAACATGCCGTTATTTTATTGAAAAAATGGTTCTTCCTCCATTACATGTTTTTGAGTTGTAAGTCTAATTTAATGAATTTCTAATGTATCATTCATTATCTTGCATTCAAAACAGGTGTAACCCACTGTGCGTTCCTATTGAAACCGTAAATTCGTTCAAATATTTTGGATTGCAGTTAGACTCGCAGCTAAATTTTAAAGAACATGTTAATAATTTAAAAAGTAAATTGCGGATGACGTTAAGAACATTTGTAGTCCTGAATTTTTAAAATGTTTTTTAAAATGCACCTTCAATATGGAATTACGTATTGGGGTGGAATTTATTTATCTAACATTAAACCATTGGTATCTCTTCAAAAAGCTGTTATACGAATTATTAACATCCTGCCAAAAGTTACTCCATCGTTTCCGTTGTTTTTTAACCTAAAGATTTTGCCGCGTCGGTACCTATATGTTTTTAAAGTACTTAAAGCTTTTTATATCATTAGCGGAAATCGTTCTGTAATTAGCTTTAGCAGCATCACTTACAACCTGTGGAACAACTACAGAATAATGATCCCTTTTCCTAATAAGAAACATTTTAACTGCAAATAATTTAAAGAATTTTTGTAGATTATTAAAAGATTGGTTATTTCCCAAAATAATTGTGATTTATCTAAATGCTCCCGAGCAAATGCAACTCTCTTGGTAATATTCCTTCTGGAAAGTTGTGGTTCCTTCTTATAGCTATGCATCCGCGAAGGTTATTTTCTTGAAGCCGCTTTCTGACAGTTCTCGCTGCAATGTTAATTCCGTAATTGGTTTCCAAGTTTGCTCTTATCTGTGTTGAAGTAGCAAACGAATCTTGCTTGCTCATCCTTAAGAGAATTCTGTCTTCGGCTACAGATGTTTTACCTTTTCTAATACGTTCTTTATTGAAAATTTTTTCATGTTGCTTATAAAATGCAATGACATTTCTCACTTGTCTGGTGTTTGGTAACTATTCCATATTGCCTCCCGTTCACCAGGTGTCGTGCTTTTATTTTTACCCATATTATCACAAATATAATTAAAACACTAAAGTAATAATTATTATAATAATTAATTATTATTTATTTTTTTATTATTAATTTATTTAAATAACAAGTCAACCTACTCACCGTACGACTTATTTAAAATACCAGCACTTTCATGCATTCGGTTCTATTTATAGTAAAAATTCATTTATGAATTGAAAACGGGGAACCACTATTTTAGCATGAACTAAGGAACATTTCATGATACAGACAAATTGTGTAAAATGTGTTATAATTTTTTTATAGTAGTGGCTTAATTAAAATGCCGCAACTGTATATATAATATAGAATTGACATTTCATATATATACCGTAAAATCAATAATCCACAAAATGCTGGAATAGTTTGCGCAACATATGCGCCATTTAATAAAAGCGCCATCGTACGATGAAAGACCCGAAATTGGGGTGAAATTTTGTAGACGTGCAAAGTCGCATATATGTAGTAATGCTATACGAGCCATTGACGGGTGGCACTTTCGAATAAAATGTCCGGAGAAGAAACGTGACGAATATATCAACTATAAGAGTTTCTATTCAATTTATTTGCAAGCTGTAGCCACTACGTTTTTAATAATGTATTCGTTGGTAAAACAGCCACTTATACGAAATGGCAAGCTATACAAATAATAACTTGTATTTGCTTGGAGATAGTGGCTGTCCTTGCCAATTACAACTAGTAGCTGCAATTAATCCGTATAAAAATGCTGTTGACCAACAGGAAAAATTCAATACGGCACACAGTAGGGCTCGCAATATTGTCGAATGCGCTTTTGGTATTTTGAAAATGAGATGGCGAAATATTTTCAATCGATCGTTTGAGATAAAATTTGAGAACAACATAAAAACTGTATTTGCAGCATGTGTTCTTCATAACATATGTGGTGTCAAAACTCCCAACAGCCCATTTTCTTTTCGAGTCGCCGATCTCGTTTACGGAATTATTTTTCTTGGTTACTTATTGTTGTTATATTACACGATACAGCATGTCCCGAATTGTTAAGAAATGCAATATCCCGAGATGTAGAAAGTGTGGAACTTGAATGTCGGGGCTGAAGATTAATCCCGAGATATAGAAGCCACGGAATTGTATAATGTAGCATGACTTAATGCCGGAGCAGTTGAAGCATCCAGAGCTGCAGAAGACGGCAAACCTACTGAATCAATCATTTCTCCAGCGGTACCCAATTCCCCTTTGATTGACCGTCTATATATTCCTCGATTACAAGAAAGCAAATAGGGAGGATAGGCCAATATGGAATAAAAATAATTTAATATAATTATAATTATTATTATTATTATATTTATTTATTTATTATCTAATCTTATTAGTGTTTGGTGTAGCCGCATTCTTATATGGCTTTTGTACGATTGTTATTCCTTTTTTATAAATTGATAAACTCATTTTTAAAATTATTTTGAGCACAAAACTTAAGCCTCCTATATGTATAAAAACACAAACCTCCTGTATGTACAACTAAAAGAATGTTTATTTTTTTGACAATAGTTGTCAAAATTTATAGACGGTCTCTACCGCGTTAAATTTTTATTTGTATTATTGTGGTGAATATATCAGAAAAATTTAATTCTTATGTCAAAATGTTTAACTGGTTTTAAACATATTCACATACGGCCTTAGACACTAAAATTTAAATATTTTGACATTTTTCAAATATCAGGACTGAAGAGGATGGATTTAAAAATTCGGTTTGGAAAGATAGGAATTAAACAATTATTAATTTAGGAATATAAAAATGTAGAAATTTACTATTGACGACTTTAGAAGTTATAAAGAATTAAAAATTTTGGCCAGTTCAAATATCTTTGAAAGTTAAAATTAAAAAGAACATAATGTGACATTAATATTCGAATTTAGGAATTTTACATTTTGTAAATGAAACTCATTTTTTCTCAAAAACCTATATTATCGAAAAAAAGACGCATCGTTTATGTATATGTTTATGTATACAGACTCATCCAATGAACATAAAGTGATGCTCGATACTCGTTAGTTCATAATAATTCAACTATATTTACACATATTTAACTGATTTCATGAAATTTTTTTATGAATTCAGTAATAGCTGGTTAATAGGTTAGGCAAGAAGTAGGCATTGCATACACTTTTCTACAACTTTAATTTTATTTAACTTAACTTAAATATGTAAAGCTGAACAACTAAAAAAGCTTAATTTGTTTGTGTCGCCCCAAAAATCCACGAAATTTATTTACAAAATTTCAAACTTATAGTTTTAGTCTAAGTGGTGAAAACATGTTCCAAAATAGTGTGTGAATTGAAAGATACGTAATATTAAGAAGACCCAGATATTAGCACCTTAAAAAATCGAAGAAACTGCATAGTCGTTTTTGACCATTGTTACAGTCAACAACAAAACTATATACATCCAAATCAATTTAGATGTCACTATTTCAGAATCCCATAAAACACGTTAAATATCATAATCGGTTAAGAAATAGACTCCTTAACTGTATTCAAAAACCTATTTTAGAGTCCATTTCAAATTTTCACACTCTTACACTCCGAATTCGACATCATTTACTTTTAGAATTTGAATTGTTTTCTGAAATAACTAGCAAATGTTTACAATTATGAACTCTAACCTAGAAATTTTAAAACAAAAGATAGGATTGAATTGCAAACCTTTTTCAATTTTTTATTGAATTTGAAAATTTTTTTTAAAGTTTCTGCTTTTTTCTGCTGAATACTTACAATCTTTCGAATTGTTGAGTTTCATGTTTTTCAAAATCACAATTTCTCTTTCATTGTATTTAATTTTGGTTAGATTTAAGAAATTTTTTATATTTTCTAAATCAAAATTAATTATTTAATTCGAATTTTTCAAATAATAAAACTTTTTTCGTCCAATTTAAAGTTAAATGTTACTTAAATTTTGGAAAATTTTGGAAATTCTGGAAGAAGAATTTGAGTTTATCTAACTTTTAAAACCGAATTTATTAATTGGCAGTACCAAATTTATTAATTTTAATTATGGAATTATGAAAATTGCCCCTTTTTGTACCAAATATGCTCCATACTACAAAATTTAAATTTTGTTTGGAGATTTTACGTGTCAATATCATTTGCAAGTAATAAATCTTTGAAATTTCTAATTTTTTATTTATCAATTTATTCTATATCAATATAGTCAAATATCGAGCTTAAAAGAGTTAAGTAATTTATAAAATTTCGTAATTCTGAAATGTTATGGATGCCTTAAAAGTGGAAATTTCAAGAAAATTCTGCAAATCTGAATTTAAAATGACGTAACGGGTTAATCTAGTATATAATTAAATTTCGATGATTGAAAATTTAAATTTTGAATGGTTAGAATTTAAAATTTTTAGAATTTCAATTTTAAATTTTGATTATGGGAATTCCTTATGGCGATTATAGAACACTTGCATTATTCATCAAATTTTGAATTTAAAAGTTTAGAATTGAAAATATAGATTTTAAAATTATTGGAATTGAAATTGAATTCGAAACAAAAGTTCTGGCAATATCTGGAATATTTAGAATTTGGGAAATTTTTAAACTTAAATTTCAATATAAGCTTCTTTATTTTTATTTTTGGAACGGTTTAAGTTTAGGAAAAATCTAAGGTATTAGAAAATATTTCAGTTAAAAATTACGGTATAAATTTTAGAATAATTTCAATTTTAAATCCATAAAATTTATTTTATATATTCGAAAAATAATAAAATCTCTTATTTTCGGACCATTTTTAAGGAACAGTAGAATGTTTTCTACGTTCTACGTAGTGATTGAATCGAAGTTTATAAAATCCATTTTTCAGGTTTTTAATTTTTTAGAATTATTTCAAAAATATTTTATTACCCAGTTCTAGAATTTGTATTCATGCTTCATATGAAAAATGAATTTAAATTTAATTTAACGTTCAATTTCTTACAATTTCAAGGTTTAAAATATTCAAATTCCAGAAACTCAGTTCAAGAAAATTAAAGTTTCTAATTTAACATTTTTTTCACACCTGTTGTGAAACTGCAATTTCTTTAACCTTTTAACATTTTTTTGGTGACCAGATTTTAGAATATTGTTCAGGAAATTTTCAAAATTATTTCTTGCTAATTTTATATTTTGTTATCTAGGATTTCGAACCAAAATTTCGAATGTTTTGGCCTTTGTGTTTTCTGTTAACGAGTTTAGTGATCGGATCAAAAATTGAAATCTAAAATTTCTGTGAAATTTTAGCAGAAATTTTAGGAATTGGACAACTGTTTTAATTATCTTTTATTTCTATTATTTTAATTTAGTATTTTTAACAGGGATGTACAGGGATTTACAAATGTATCGACAACCTGTAGACATCCTCGACAAGAGTGATTTTGAAAAACTAGTCTAAACTAACGTGACTAAATTTCATTAGCGTTAATGTGATACGAGTGGGGCCAAGTTTATAAAATTTCTTTCTATGCAATTTAGTGTACAATTTGCAAAATGAAACTTTTGTCATTTTAATCTACATTGTTTGCAAAGCGCCGTTAAAATCGGTTGTAATAGTTAAAAGTTATTAAAGATTCAATTAATTAATCAAAAATTAATTGTGCACAAATATATAACTCCCGCTCCATATTAAAACGACTTTAGCTCAGGAAGGTATTAAGAGTAGCGATAAACGGAAATTTTCTTAACCGGGATCTACACTAAACAAACTTTGTGTTTGATAAACATTTTTGTTTCCCACGTACTTAAGCTATTTATAATTCATATTTTTGATCTTTTTTTGAAATTTCGATTTAAATAAAATCAATGAGATTGGAGCAATTAACTTCGATAAAGCGCCAAAGATTGCGGTTTTCGATGAAACTAAAGTTATGTATTTATATCTGGTGATTTCATGGATGATACAAAAATGTGGTAACAGTTTTCCGAATATAGGAACATATTTTTTGACATGTTTTTTGGTGTAAATTCTGGGTTAACATGACTCGAGAATCTCGAGAAATCTCGGAAAAACTTAAATTTTAAAAATCGCTTGAGGTTTATGTAATATTTCTCAAGTTAAGCCGAATTTAAGCTGGTGTAACCGGACAAGAGTGCATACAACGAGTACAAATTCAATTTATTAAAGCTAAAGAATAATTTTCCAGAAACTTTAAAAATTGATAATTGGTTTTTTTGTTTTTAAGGAGTGAGGTCTTAAGATACATATATCTATTGGTTTTGTATAATCTTCTAGAGTTGGACGTTGAAATCGTATTTGGCTTTCAGAACCGTGATAGTAGTATTTTAAAAAATAACTGTAAATAAATAAGGGATTTAAAAGATCCCCTTTATAAAAGATCATAAAAATATTACGTCGCATCACAACTTCAATTTTTAAGAAACTACACAGTTCGAGGTTATATTTTGTAATGTTTGTATCATTGCTGTTTCATATAAGACTCAAATTTAGATCTACTGACTTAAAAACCGGTCAAATATTTTAAAAATCTTGCGACCATATTTGCTATACAAAAATTTTACAGTCCAAAATTAAATTCAACCGAAAATAATTCTGTTCTTCATAAAAAAATTTTCACTGCTGTGTGAACTAAACAATGAGGAGGAAAATACCTCTTCCATCAAGCATAAAAATTCCAAGCCAACTGCCGAAGCCACGTCCAGCGCACAAGCAGTTATAATACATAACGCGGAACTAATAAATAAATTTGAGCAAATGGAGAAATTAATCGCGCAACTGAACAATGAAGTTGCCGTGCTAAAGAAAGAAAACCTTATGCTAAAGGAAACCGTAAATAAAAATAACAACGCAGGCAACTTGGCAATAATGAACAACCAATTTCAAGTACTCGCAGATCAAGCCGAATATAAAACTGATGAAGATGAGCTTGAAAAAGAAACAAATTGGAGACTACAGAAATCCAAGAGGGCAAATAAGAAACCTAGAGAAGAAACCAACCCAAGCAAGAGGAAAGCTGAATCATCACCAGAAGTTGAGCCAATGCAAACCCACATTAAAACTGGCAAAGCATTTTCTGGATCAAAAGTGCATGAGACAGAAAAGAAAAAACAGGTACCACCTCCGATCAATATTCTAGGAATAACCAACCACGGTAGTATTCAGAAACTGATGAAAGAAGTAGTACGAAATGACTACAAAGTAATATCGCTCAGCAATAATATTTGGAAAATAAATACAACAGAGCCTGAAGATTATAAAGCTCTAGCTAACAAACTAAATGCTGATGGTCACCAGTGGTATACCTACGAGGACAAAAATGATCGATCAATTAAAGTAATGGCAAGAGGTCTCCATCCAACTTGCTCAAAAGATGAAATTATTGAGGACCTGCAAAACAAATGCCTGAAAATAATCGATGCAGTCAACATCATCAGAAAAGAGAGAAGAGAAAACAGGGACGGAAATGTTGAAATCATGAGAAGAGGTCTCCCACTTTTTATGCTAACCTTCGACAACCAAGAAAAAATCGAAAATATTTATAATATTAAGGCTATCCTCAACCTTAGAGTTAGAATCGAAACACCGAGAAAAGTCACTCGGCTAATACCACAATGTAAAAAGTGCCAAGATTATAATCATATACAAAAGTACTGCCACCGTGAAGCAAGATGTGTTAGATGTGCAGGAAAACACGCAGGAAATGACTGCACAGTCCCCCGAGATACAACACCGAAGTGTATCAACTGTAATGGCCAGCATCCAGCCAACTACAGAGGATGTGAAGTTGCAGTAGAACTACAAGAAATGAGAGATAAATCACGCAAACCAGGTACATCAATAAATGTACAAACTATAAAAAGAACCACGGAGCCTAAACCGTCACCTGCTACTCATAACATACAAAGCCAGAGAGTAAACGAAAACGTTACTTATGCACAAGTAGGTCAGCAAACAGAGGAGAAACAGTTAAAAGTGGATCTCGTTCTACAGGACATACTGAGAAATGTAGAGAACCTTAACAATAGACTTATTTCGCAGGAAATGAGTCTGCAGAAAACACTAGAAGAAATGAAATCACAAACTAGCTTCAATAAAAGAGTACAAGAAAACTTTGGTCAAGTGTATCAAAATATAAATTATATAAAATCGAATTATAAACAAAAGAATTGAATAAAACATTACGAATTGTAACCTAGAATGCAAATGGGCTATTGCAACACATTCAAGAACTAGATATATTTTTAAACATGCATAATATAGATATATGTCTTATATCAGAAACCCATTTCTCCAAAACTTCATTCTGTAAAATAAAAGGATATAATTGCTACTATGCACTACATCCTGAGAACAAAGCCAGAGGTGGATCAGCTATCCTCATAAAAGAGTATATAAAACATAACAAAGAACCAAAAGTTGAGAACCTTTCCATGCAAGTCACAACAATCAAAATACAATTAAGCAATATTAAAACATGCAGTATCTCAGCAATATATTGCCCTCCAAGATACAATCTCAAACAAGCAGATTATACTAATCTTCTGAAAACGCTAGAAAGTGTCTTTTTAGTTGGAGGTGACTATAATGCAAAAAATACATATTGGGGATCTCGGTTAACGACCGCTAACGGAAAAGAACTGTTCGCAGCAGGCAAACAACTAAAATGCGAGTTTCACTCAGGCGGTACACCAACCTATTGGCCTACGGACACCAGTAAGATTCCAGACCTTATAGACCTCTTTATTACAAAAGGGATTTCAGATAATTATATCCATATAGAGAACAGTGAAAGTCTATCATCAGATCATTCACCGTTATTATGATACTTAGCCAAACAATTATTTTGAAAGAGAGCAACCCGAAATTAACGAGCTTCAAAACCAATTGGGATCTCTTCAAAACACAGTTAACAGAAAGAATTAGTCTGCAGAACCCAATTCAGGGACCAGTCCAAATAGAAGACGAATTAGATAAGCTCATCCATAATATCCAATATGCTGCGTTTGAAAGCACTCCAAATAATAGGCAGGAAATGAAGCGCAATGCTAGCTATCCAGAGGAAGTGAGAGAACTTCTTAAAAATAAAAGAAAAGTACGGAAGAATTGGCAAAAACATCGAAATCCGGAAAATAAAAGAGTATTTAATCATTTGTGTAACAAATTAAAATACCTTATAAAAGACACTAAAAATCAATCAGTTAATAAATACCTCAGCACTCTAACTGGGCAAAAAGATATTGATTATTCATTATGGAAAGCAACTAAGAATATTAAAAGACCTAAACTTCAGATTCCTCTAATTAAAAATAATGAAAATTGGGCTCGAAATGCTAAACAAAAAGCAGATTTGTTTGCAAATCACCTTGAAGAAACATTCCAACCTTATCCAAAACAAACGGAAGAGGGAAATATTACACCAATAAATAAACAGGATGAAGTAAATATTACACCTGTAACATTGAAAGAACTAAAATGGGAAATCAAGAATAATCTGAATGCGTATAAGGCTCCAGGATATGATCTTATAACAGGTCAGATAATAAAACTGTTACCGGGGAAAGCGTTGAGGAAACTAGTGCATATAATTAATGCAGCATTTAGACTAAAATATGTACCAAGGCAATGGAAAGTTGCAGAAGTAATTATGATACTTAAACCGAACAAACCTCCGCATGATAAAGCTTCATATAGGCCAATTTCTCTGCTACCAACATTATCGAAACTATTTTAAAAATTTCTTCTTAAAAGACTAAAACCAATTATCGAAGAAAGGAATCTTATCCCTTCACATCAGTTTGGATTTAGGGAAAAACATTCTACGATAGAACAAGTACATCGAATTACTGATGTAATCGAGAAATCACTAAAAACAAACAAATATGCTCAACTATATTCCTTGATGTAGCGCAAGCATTTGACAAAGTATGGCATCAGGGGCTAGAATTCAAACTTCATCGAGATCTTCCGGAGCAATTTTTTCAAATTTTAAAATCATACATATCAGAGAGGCAGTTCCGAGTAAAGTATGAGAATGATTACTCCCAACTAAAAAGAATAACAGCAGGAGTACCACAAGGGGGTGTTCTTGAGCCAATCCTATATCTCCTATATACTAGAGATATACCAATTACAGAAGAAACAATGGCGACTTTTGACGATGACACGGCAATACTTGCAACAGCAAAGAACATCAATGACTCCACTAGTAAATTACAGAGGGCTACTAACCTGATATGTAATTGGACAAAGCAATGGCGAATTAAATTAAATGAAGCAAAATCAATCCAAGTGAACTTTACAAATCAAAAAGTTAACCATATACCAATAATGATAAACTCAATAGTAGTACCCCATGCAAACACTGCCAAATATCTTGGTATGACTTTAGATGCTAAGCTTAGATGGAAGGAACACATAAAAAAGAAGAGAGAAGAACTAAACATAAAATTTAGAAAAATGCATTGGCTCCTAAGGAGACAATCTGAACTAGCGATCCATAACAAACTGCTGTTATACAAACAAATTCTGAAGCCTGGATGGACATATGGTAGCCAACTCTGGGGATGTGCCAAGAAGACAAATATCAAAATCATACAAACAGTTCAAAATAAAATCCTACGATGTATTGTTAATGCACCGTGGTACATTCGAAACGACAACCTCCATCGAGATCTCAAGATTGAGCTTGTCGCGGATGAAATTAAGCATCATGCAACAAAACACCTACAACGTCTGCACCAGCATCAAAATCTGGACATACGCTGTATGCTGACTACATCTCTAACAAGAAGACTGCAAAGAACCAAACCACTGGACTTATCGCGACCAGGAGGTCAGTAGACTTACTGTGGCGAAAAATCTGAGGGAGGAGTTACACTAACTGGGGATAATCACTTGATTACGCCGACTATTCAAAATACTGTATTATGCAATGTAAATTACTAAATGGGTACAAGACTCAGTCGTAATATAAATAAATATTAAAAAAAAAAAAAAAAAAATTAAATAAAATAAAATAAAAAACTTTTCCAAATTTCTCGAATTTCTGGAAAAATAAAAATTTATTTACAGAGAAACGAGAAATGATTTTTCTTTTAAATACTCGGGAATTATTGCCTCGAAAATTCTCGATTCCAACCTCTAATTAAGAGGTACCGAGTTATTAGTTAAGATGTCAGACTGTTCTATGACCCAGCTTCAACAAAATTTAGTGAAAATATTTTGATTGTATGTTTTGAATCATACGTAAAATTTGATTTGAAGCAGTTAGCAGGGCCCCTATTTCTGTATACGATACTTATCTTTGTACTATACGAAAATGCTATACGAAACGAAAATGAAATCAAATATTTTTACACTGTCATGTATTCATTGGGAAATTTATTTTGAATGGCTATTTCTATAAATTTAAAAAAAATTTAGTTTTCATTTATCGTCTGTGTCATAACACAAACATTTTTTTCGTTTTCAATAAAAATAAATCGCCTCAATAACGAATTGCGATACAATAAATTCAATAAGATAAGTATTTTAGACAACATTTTTTGTACATTCAATTTTAGATGAAGATTTTATTCAGATTCTCTTCATGTCTTCCTAAATAGCTCAATTGGAATCAAATTTCGTGACTGATGCTTACAACCAATTACAATTAATTACAACCTATACGGCACTATTGCAAATCCAATGGGACAGCTTCACAGTTGTATAAATAAGAAAATTAAATATTTTGTATTCGTAACAATATGTATGACATAGTTTGCAAATTCATTAATTAAATTTATAGTTATTTCCATAACACAATTAATTAAATTAACTAAATTATGTAATTATAAAAAAAAAATTGCTAAAAACTCTTTCCAACATTTTTTAATATGGAGTCGTCAACTAATTCATCAACCTACAGAAATCCGTTCATAATCGAACAAAATTGGTTCGAATTCGTATTACGGAATAAGGGAAATTTTACAACGTATCAAGTAGACACGAATTCATCTTTATTATTATTAGTCGAATTTGTATTCCAAAATACCAATGGTACGAATTCGTACAATTTTTATACGAATTCGTATTCAGAAATAGGGCCCCAGGTCAAAAATTGAATCATGCCAAAAATAATTGCAATGCTCACGCTAACGTGCATATAGCACTTCAAGTTAGATAAATTTGCAAAATGAATTATTAATTGGCAAGCGATTTACAGTTGTGGATTGAGAAAAGGTTTTGTAACGTTCTCCATGACCCTGATTCTGTGCAAGTTTCAGAAATTGCTGTTTACATTGTAAACAGCTGTTTTACCTTTTCAATGAATAATTTAAAAAGTAAACATATATGCCCAAATGAAATCCAACATTCGTCATGGAGAGGGTTAAAAAAATGTTACTATAATTTACATTTTCTATAGTACAAATTTTCTGTACTAAACCCGCACAGAGTTCCTACTTCCTACAATGATTTGACTATTGACTAAACAATTCAATAGTGCCTCGGTTTTTAAAAATATGCGTTCTAAATTAAATAATATTATTGCCAGGCTCACCAATTTTAGCCGTAATAATAAAATGTAAAATTTAGGCCAAATCGAACTTTTAGTGCAATCAATATTCTATACCTCGTATTTCCAATAGATTTCCCGCGGAATCTACCGTGCCCATCCCTGATTATAAAGCAATAAGTATACTGAATAAATTCTTTTATAGATTCGTCTCGTTTAATTAGTAATGTTAAAAAAAGTTTATTAGTAGGAATGAGTTTTGGAAACTACCATTTTTAATAAATTAATTTAACTTCTCATTTGAAATTAGAATAGGACAGATAAATTCAGCATTCAATGCCATGAAGAACCGCATATGTCCAAAAATTCATACACTCATAACCAGCATGCACTATTAATTAATCATAAATACCCAACTGTCAAAACAATAATTATTTTTACCGATATATCAAAATATTTTCATGAATCTCGTTTTGCGATTGTCGTATACAGAAATTCTCGTTTCTTATCAAATTTCATTACAATAAATTTTGTAATGTTGTTTATTTTTTGTTCACGTTATCATTTTTTTATTTACGGGTATATAATACACCAACAAAACTAAATAACATGAAATTTGATATTTTTGCTATTTTATATTCGAAAAAAATTACAACAAATTTTAGAATTATGTTTATAATATTATAAAATATAAAAGTTGAAAGTACTTGGAAAAAAAACTACCCTTAATCAATTCAATTCTTATGTGTATGTATATACGAATATATTTTATTTTTGAAACGTTTTTCATTCCCAGTTTTTTTTTTTGTTGTACTTCGAAATATGTATACAAAACATAAAAATGAAAAATAATTTCATCTTCAATGTACATACATACATACATACATATATACGGTACATATTAATATACAACAGAAAACGAACGAATTTTCTTTATTTTCCGTTATATTATATTTTTCATGAAAATTTCAAGATGGCTGGTATGTTGTTATTATTGAATACAAAAATATAATAATAAAAAATAAAAAAAAATACACGAAAAAAAAATGTGACAGTGAAAATGTATATAACATAAAAATAAAATAAAAATAACCGGGAAAAATATTTTTTGCCACTATGGAATGAGGATATTTCGAAATGGTACATGTATATATGGTATATGCATATATACGAAATGGAAGAGAGGGTGAAAACAATTTTTTTTTCATTTTCCTGTTTCTTTTATGATATTGATGTTGTTGCTGTATATTTCTCTATTTTCATCATCAACATTGTTATCATGACGATGTTGATGATCATCATAATATCATGATTTTCGTCATCATCACGAAAAAAATATTTCCATGTACTAATACTGCACAGTCTTGAATCAATGAAAACAGTATATAGAGTGTGCTCCCCGTATACATATTTCGGATGATGACGATAACGATATGAGAGGGTTGTTGTAACTTTCCGTTATTGTGATTATAGAGCGAACACTGGAAAAAAACTGTTTTTTACTTTTAGCACACGTGACTTATATCCACCCTTATTTCCATATACATTCTTCTGTTATATTATGATTATGTATATACAGAACAAAAAATGTATACATCCATATACGTACTCGTATATGTATATGTACAAGTCACTGCTAAATTGGTATTCATATTAAATTTTCTTGTATATACATATCGTATATGGAAAATAGAATGGAAATTTGCGATAATAAGATGGAAGAATATTTTGTTTGCAAGTTGAGAAGAAAATTTATATTTTATTGAACAAAATATATAAATTGAAAATATGTTACTGAAAATTTATTATTAATTCGTTTGGGGTGGTTCAATATTTTACCCTTCATAATCGATTTTCTAAATTGATTGGAAGACGGATATTTATGTTCAATTTGCGAGTATTTTTGCGCAGTATGGTAAATTATATTTGCAAAACTATATTTATCGAGTGCCACATAGCATAATGACATCTATGTGGGCTAACTAGATGTTCCTTAAGTAAAATTAAAAATGCCGGACGTAACGTCATGGGACTGGTTGTACATATTCCTCCATTTAACCTAAAAATATATTTTGTTTATGTTTTGGAAGAAATAATAGAATTCCGCTTGTCAACATGTCTGAATTTTAGGACTTGTTAAATCATAAAAATTTAAGTCTAAAATTTAAATTAAGTTCTAAAATAAACTCCATTATAGTTACATTGTGAATTCTATAATTTTTAAAATGTGTAATTGTTTTAAAACTGAATAAAACTAGAAGTTTTAAAATTTTCATTTTCATACAAATTTAAATAAATTATTAAAACTTTAGAATTCGAAATATAATTTAATTTAATATGAATTAAATAATTTTTTATAATTCTTAAATATCCTTAATTAAATCCTGATATTTTTAACTCTTAATTCATTGTATAAACCAATATAATTTAAAAATATTTTAAAGTGACAAGTTAATTTTGGGATTTATACATAATTTTTAAAAATATCAATAAATATTTATTTCTGAATTTCTTGAAATTATTGATACACAATTTAATAAAATTAAATTATTTTTCAATTGAAAATAATAGTTAATAGTTGTTTATATTGGTTTTTATACATTTGGAGAGTTTAATTATTTTATATTTTTGAACACAGTTTTTTTTATTTATAAAAATGGAAATTATGAAATTAATAATTTTATGTTTTAAAATGTATAACCATAGATTTGAAAACTATATAAAGTAAAATGAAAATTGGAATTAAAATTAAATAATAATTAAAATACTATTCAAATAACTATTTCTATTAGATGATATTCTTATTAATTTTTTAAATTCTCTGAATTTCATAATTGTTTTTCGTTTTTTGTGATTTGGAGCTTCTCCTAATATTTTGGAAATTAATTCTCCAGTTTCTTACATAAACGACGACACCAAAAAATTAAATTTGATTAAAATCAAAACATTCTTTAAAACCAAATATTCTATAAACTATTAACAGCTTTAGAATTAAAATTGTTTTAAATTTACTATTTAAATATTCTAAACTAAAATTAAAAAATAATAAAATGTAGTAATTGTAAGAGCTAATGTTTTGATAAACTTTTAATATTTATTTAGAGCTTAGATTCTTGAAACCCCAACACTCGTAATAATATTTATAAAATCCAAAGAATAAGTAAACTAAAACGTTCTTATCTTTGATCTTAATATTTTTTATAATTCACCATTTTTTTAAAATCCATAATATATATAAATAAAAATCTTAAATATATTGGATTTTATTAATTTAATTAATTAGAGCAAAGGTTTTGTTTATTTATTTTTGTACTATTTCAATTCAATTTAAATCCTTAAAACCTCAAGTTTTCGAATCAAAATCTTTTAAAATTTATAGAAGAAGTAAATTAAAAAATAATTTTTTTAAATTTAAAATTCTATTATCTATGTAACTCAAAAAACTTTGTTGTAACTTAAAACTATTTTTAATCTAATTTTAATTAATTAAAATGACATATCCAAAATTTCCAAAATTTCTGAAACCCAGATGTAATTAAAAATTTTGAGAAACTGTTTAGTATTGTTAAAATTCAAAAAAAAATTTATGTGAAGACCATTTTTAATTTTTAGTTTAAAAATTATAAACTTAGAACGATATAATTAAATTGAAATCTATAATCACGATAAATTGGAAACACTTTATTGTATTGTAACTTAAAACTATTAATTTTCAAAATTATTGAAACCCTAGTAAATATGTGTAACACAAAAATCTTAAGAAGTAATTAGTTTTGTCAAAAATCAAAACATTCTTTAAAATAAATAAATCAGGTTTAAGTTCAAGCTAACATCAAACATTTTTTAGAATTTAAATGACTTAAAATTCTAATTTAATTAAATTTTAAAAATTAAATTTAACAAAAAAGTTTAAGGTTATCTTAATTTTTTTTTTATTTCTATGCCGATTAAATTCTTAAACCGCAAATAATAATATTAAACATTAAAATTTTAGAAAAACTTAATTTATGAATTTATTTTTAAAACCATAATAACTATTAAATTTTAGGATTTTAATTTGTGGAAACCTAAATATATATTATTTTAAATATAACGAAATATTTGTTTTGTTAATAATCAAACATTTTTAAATGAAAAAATTGGAAAAAAATTAATAGTTTTATAAAATTAAAATTATTTTAAATTTTATTTTAACTAATTCTTTAAATCTTTTAAAATTATAACGTTAAAAAAATCTCTTAAAACTGAAGAACAACGGTTTTCTTCAATTTGTTATATACATACATATTTACGGTGCTTAAATTATTTCAACCTCAAATTTTCATAATAAAATTAGGAGAAAAATATTTTAAATATTTTAATTATTTGAAATTAACATACAAAACATACAACTATTAAAAGCAGTTGTTTTTCAAAAATATTTTTTTTAAAAATCAAAATATTTTTTAACATATACATATATAATAATTTAAAATTGTGTTAAATTTTAATTTACATTTAAATGAATTTTTCTTTAAATTTCAAAATTTTTAAAATTTAAGTTTTATTAATTTTTAATAGTTTTATAGACTTTAAATCCATGAAAACGCAAAACATATTGGTCTTGTTAAAAATTAATATAATATATTTAAAATGAAGTAGGCTTACTATTCTGAAAACCACAAGTAATTTTATTAATTTAAAGTTTTGGTGGTTTAATTTTTAATTAAAAATTAAAATTTTGCAACTTTTAATTTTTTCTAAATTCTTAATTCATTTTTAAATCCATAACCTTATGAAATTGATAAATTTGAATTGTAGCCTTAAACTATATATTAGAATTTAAAAAAATTAAAGAACATAATATTTTTCTAAATTAAAAATTCATAACTTCATTAAATTCTTAAAACTTAAGTCATTTTTACAACATTAACTATTTAGCGATTATGGAACCTTCAATAAGTAAAGCAAATATTGGATTCGTAACTTCAAACGAAGAATTTAACCTTCACGTCACATTTGAATTTAAGCAGTACACACAAAATAACATTGTTCCAATTATTGTCCATCACCTTCTAAAATTTTTGACAGTAGTTCAAAAGACGGCTTTACCACTTAACTCCGATGGTTCATCTTTAAATAGTATTTCATCCGTAGATTAAAGTAGACGACCATAAACCTACTAAAATATATCGACTATATCTTGCGGCATCAAAACAATTAGACCGAACAATAGACAAAAATAATAGCCGCAACCTCCATGGAACAATGGAAACTTTACTATACTGCGTCATTATTATTTTCCATTCACAAAAAAAAAACGTCGAAAAATTCAATTAAAATAACAAATAAAAGTTCTACGTCACACACAACTTTCTTTTAAGCTTTCCATTTTCAAACAAAAATTTTTTTTTTATTATTTGTCTCAAAGTCATTTAACTGTTGAAACAGACAGAAAATCTTAATTTTTTCAACTTTTCTTTTAGTTATTTCCCGTTTTTGTATATTTTTTTATTTCATGATGTAATTTAGGTCAAAAGTTGAAAATAATAAAACCGTTGCATATTATTAAAACAATTTCACCCTTAATTCCTGACCTTTATTATAATATTATACAAAAAAAATAAAAATTCCAAGACTCTTTCTATCTCATTTCCGCGATTTTCATTAATTTCTTCGTCTGAACAATTTATATTTTTTAATGAATGAACTTGAAATAATCAAAATAATAATAATAATAAGAAGAAGAAAAAAACTCGGGCGTTGAACGAATAATTACCCCATGACTTCCTCCTTTTTTTTTTTTTGTTTAATTTGTAGTGGTTTTTTCTGCTGCTGATGCCGGATAAAGTAGGGGAAAAATTAATGTTGGGTATTTTGCTGGAAAAAAAAAATCTCAATTTCTGTGTTTCTATTTTGTTTCGTTGTATTTACACAAGAAAATTTATTTAAACAGAAAAACAAGTGGAAAAAATTAAATTTTCATTTTCATTTTCATCGTCAACAACAACAACATCAAAATATTTTAATCAACGAGAGAGTAAATGAAAAAATATAATTTTTTTTTTTCAAAGTTGGTTTGAGGAAAAACGGAAAGAAAATTTTCTTGTAAATTTATTTATTTATTTTGCTTCTGTTTTTTTTTAATACTGAATTGTTGTTGGTATTTTAATGAGAAACCTTGAAAGAGTTCGTTACGTACGATTTTTATTTTTTGTTGTTGCTGCTCGAAAAGAAAACAATAAAGTAGAAGTAGAAGACTGAAAAAAAGTTAAATAAAAATGAAAATTAATTTTAGTATCCCAGGTCAAGGAATTAATTGTTTAAGTCTCGTTTTCAATTTTAATGAATACGTTTAAAGAAAAATGAAAAAAAGTTTGTTGTGCTGAAAAGATGAAAAGTGAATGAAAAATTGGGTCAATGGGTTTTTATGTGAACGCTTTGGGTATATATACATACATATATCATTTTTTTTATGCTGCTGTTTAAATTAGTAGCTAACAAACGGTTAGTTTTTGGTGATGGTTATGAGATTACGGTATTTTATTTAATGGACATAAATTTATATGCAAATGTTAATCTGAAGAACACTAAATCGAAAAATCCGTATTGCGACCGCCCAACCAGTAACCAGATGCAATAAACTGAGCATATATATATATATATATATATATATATATATATATATATATATATATATATATATATATATATATATATATATATATATATCTGGAATAGCGATATAAATCGTGATCTTTTATACAACGCGAAATATAATAACTTTTAGTCAAAATTATGTATATACAGGATTTCCATAACCATATTACAATGTAAAACCTCTCCATAGTAACCTTCAAACGAAGCGTAACAAAAAAATTCATTTCAGTATATATTTTATGACATCAATTTCATTTCAAATATTAATCTCATTCTGCACAACCCACCCCACACATACAGCTCGAATCTAAAAAAAAAAAATGTTCGCATCATCCCAATATACATACATACACATACCGAACAGTAGAAAATTACACACACACAGAAAGAAAAACCATTTTGTTATGAACCCTCCCCCTTATACATCCGTAATATTTTCTTATACATTTTCTCGTGCGATTTCTTTTAAAACTTAAATAAGGGTTACCAGATGTATGTCAAAATAAACTTGGAGCTTTGTATATCTAAAATATCAAAATATGTGTACGTAGCAGTGCGATATGGATAAAAAAAACAAAATTTATTATCGAAATATGATAATACACGGAAAATATATAAAATGTTGCTGACAATAAAAAATATGGATAGTCATTTACGTATATATGTATATATCTATATATGTACATTTATACCCGAGTATAATACGGTTTTCTGGGATGTGTCAAGAAAATTTTGTGCAAAAAAAAAATTGAAAATTATGATGATGGCTTTTCGTATATTAGTCCTCGTATACTTTTATTGTTGTTCCTGCGTTCTTATATTTTTCCATAAACGAAATTTATTGAAATTTTATATCTCTATGTACACATAAAACGGTTTTCGGTTGTTCACGTTTAATATAATTTGTGATGAAGAAAAACCAAACGGGAGTGCATAATTCCCAAAACTATATATACAAATTATAGAAATTTGAATAGTTGAAAGAAAATTATTTATGAATAATGATTTGGTGTTCAAATGAAAAATTAAATCGGTAAATGACTGTACAACAATAATAAATGAAAATTTACTATTTAGTTGAATAGGAAAATTCATTTTCATATGATTACAGTGTATTTTTGTGTGCGCGGCTAAAAAATTGATTTTCTTTTTTGTTCATTAGGGGTGACAATTTAATTTTTTTCTAGATATTTGAAATACATTAACCTTTAGCAGAATTATGTCTAAGAGTATGAAAGGTTAAAATTCAATTCGAATTTTAATTTAGTCGAACCATATAATTCTGTGGTTGCGCTCGAATTCTCTAACTAGTTTGAATAAAAAAAGGGATAACCATTTGAAAATTTTTAATAATAACTGCTTTTGGATCAAACTACCATTCGCGTCAAACGTTTTTAATAATCAGACAGTTTCAATACAAGTTGTTTTCGATTTATATAAATGCATATGACATTATTTGCAGATCAAACTTGGTAAAATTGTAGCAGCCTTAGGAAAACTTTAAAAAAATTAGAGCTTTGTTTTTATTTTATAATTTGAACAACGCCCTAATTTTTATTTACAACCATTTTTAATTAAATGTATCTTTATACATTCTTATATATTAACATTGCATTTAAGTAATCAACAATTATGGAAATCTTAAATTATTACACAAATTAAATGTTTTTTTCATGAATATCGTTAACAGAAAAGTGATAATGCACTGGATGCTTCTGGTGTATTAACATAGAATGAGCTTTTGACAAAGTTTATAGGAGTGAGCTGCCCACAGGACCCACAGAACTGACCTGGAATTCCCATCTAATGAAGACTATAGACAAGGATTTTTGTTGTCTTGGGCGATTAGGCAAAGGGGGGAGGGAGGTTGTTAGTAAACGAACTTTTGGAGATCTCTATCCGGTCACCCTAGTACAAACCCACTTTGTTAATCATTTGCCAGTCTCGATAAGTTTTTAATTTTTAACTTCAAATATAACAATCTTCAACTTCAACTTCAAATAAAATTCAACTTTTCTAAATCACATTCAATCTTTTTCAAAACGAAATCAAATTCAATAGTTTTACGACTAGTCTTGAAATTGGTAGGGTTACGTAGGTAGTTCAATCCGGTAAATTGATTTGCAAGTATCTATACGGTTTTATTTACTTCTAATTTAGTTGTATCCAAATCAGATTCAATATTTCCCAAATATTTTTCAAACCAAATTCAATGTTGTAATTTGATGTTGCCAAATTAAATTTTGTTAATTCAAAGTATCTTTAGACTTTTACAGTCATGAAATTAGAATTATAAAATCTGGAAATTAAATTTTTTTAAAAGATTAAGTGAATTTTCTAGACATTAGAATATGATGTCTGCGGTGTATAGTCATTAGATATTAAAATTGGGTGTTTACAGTAGTCTGTAAATTATCAGTTCTGGTAAATGAAATTTTAAAAATTAATGAATTAAATTTGAACAACACAATTTGTTGCCAGATCAAGTTTTGCCAAGAATTTTAATTAGGATATAAGAGTTTCAGAACTGTAGAGGAGAATTTTTGGACACTTCGAGTTTAGGCGTCAACATCGGTTTTAGATTAATCGCCCTTTTGCTGGAGACAATCAAAGGTTGGATTGAGCTCATCTGTCATTCGCTTACGAAGAGTTAATTTGGTGTTGCAACAGATGCGATTATTTCCTATGGTACTATAATTATTTGAGAGTTGAAATGACAGATGTCTCTATTTATTTCTGCCATCTGGATTATTTGATTTTGAGTGAACTGCTTAAACTGATTTAGTGAGATAATTATACGTACTATGATATAGTTTCAATTAGATGACTAATATTTTTCAGCCGATATAGAGGATTTTCGAAGACCTCGCAGTCAACGCTTGGATGCTATCTCTATTTAACTTCTTAAACTGCAATTCATGCATAGTCAAGTATATAGTAAGCTAAATCTAATTTTTAAGATAATTTTCACTAAATAGGTATTTAGTTAAAGGGTTGACCTCGAACGTATTTTTGACCACTTTCTCCACATTTATAATGGATGCTCGAAAATGGGTTTTTTGATAAACGGGTGCAACAGAGCAAACATGCAGTAGTTCCCGTTTGAATGGCGTTTCCCTCGTTAGGTCGCCTCATATGTAATGTCTTGCAAATGAAGATTTTTAGATTTAAACATTTTCCAATTCAAAATCAACCTTTAATCTACGTCAAATTACTATTTTCAAACCGAACTCAACTTTTCATAGTTTTAAATAATGAGGCCATTTAGGGATATTTAGAGATAGTCATTTGAAGGGTTGAGACAAAAATTTGTTGTTGAAGCTTAATGATTGGAATTTGGGGTCTGAGATTGGAATTCGGAGTCTAGAAATTAAAACTAGGAGACCTGAAATAAAATTATAGAAATTCTGCATTAGAATTAGATGTTCAGCAAATTTAGTCTAGATAATTAGATTGTGAGGTTAGAATATTTTTAGAAATGAGAATATCTGGTAATTATAGAATTTAGCAGGTTAAAGAATTAAGAAACCATTAGATATTGAATTTGGAGGTTTGGAGAATCGAATTTAACTTTACAATTTAACTTGAATATTTGATTAAACAAAAGTGAGTAAGTTTGATCTCGAGTTTATTTTCACCAAACTTAATTAAATTATTTTCAATTTAAATATTTTAAATTTTAAATGCTCTACAAATTTGGGGCAAAGTTTGAAATATACGTAAGATTTTTTAGTATGCAGGTGTACGAAGCAATCATTTGGTAGCCCCCGTTCTTCTATAGGGAAAAATTTTCAAATAAAATTCAATATACATTGTTAATCATTTTATTATTTGTGTTTAAGTCAACTCGAAAGATTAGAATTTGACGGCAAGAAATCAAAACCAGAATATCTATTTATAATTTTTAGACTAGTTGTTTAAATTGAAAGTTGAGAAAGTAGGAACTGACGGAAGGAATGTTCTTTAAGGCTGAATTTAGTATTTGAAGACTAGTGAATTTTTGTTTAGAGTCAGCGAACTTAAGCTATAAGATAAAAGTTTGGAGACTAGGAGGAACAAATTTGAAGACATCTGTTCATATCAATTGAAGAATATAACTTATATTATAAGAATAATAGCTTAGAATTTTTTTGTTTGCGCTAGTGGCGCTATTGAATAGATAATAATTTAACTGAACCTACCTGAGACTAAAATTTAGAGTCTGGGGATTAGAATTTGAAAACTAAATACATATTGGAGTGTGGAGTTTCGAATAACGGATTTAATAGAACTATATTTGTTTAAATGTATAAACAGTGAATTCTGCCTCTACATTCCAATTTTATTCATGGTTCTTTTTATAGCAATACTGTCAAAATTGCGTTCTAAATTGATGTTAACTTAAGGAAGTTTTCGACATTTGTTTGTAAGGTTAAATCGAATTTAACTATTTCCAAATCAAATTCGATTTTCGTTTTTCAACCCTCAGAAGTTGATGTTTTGAGATTATAATTTGTTGTTTTGCAGATTTGACGCCAGATTATAACAAAATTCTGTATATTTAGGATAGATCGGATATTGATCAAAAAAATAATTGAAATTTCGTTCCGAAACCAAAAATCGAGGATAATATACCATTCTACATAATAATTCAAAACAAAAACAATTTTCCCGGCGGGATGCGCAATATATTATAAATAATTAAAATGTGTTTTTTCCGGAAACTAATAATTAAATATGTTTTATTAAATATTTCGTAAATGTGCAGCCGGAATTAATTGCAATCGCACACGGCGACCATACCACTATTTATGTACATACATATTTATAAGAAATTAAATTTCTAATTGCACGCAAAATTAAACCATCGTGACAACATAATTTTTCTTAATTACATAATAAGAATAATTTATCAAACTACTCCTCTATATAATATTCAATTTACCAACTGCTGATAACAAATGAATGCATAGTAATATATACTTCACTAAATCTACCTGTCGCACCCAGTTAAATAATCCAGTTTTAAATTATGCCATTTACGTACACAACAAACAACAATAACAAATTTTAATTTGTAATCAATATTTAAATAACTTTCACACTTTTCTTTTCAATTTTTATTATTTTTTTTTTTTTGCATTTCGTATTTAGGCACTTCAGTTAGCACAACACGGGTTTGGAGTTGTTTTTCCATACCTCATAAAAATTGATCACGTTCTATGGAAAAAACCATCTGCTTCAACAGAAATTTAAAAACGACACAGCAAAAATATCTTATCAATTTTTTCAACACTTTTTACTAAAAAAAAATATGTGTTTTGTAATTTTTTTTTTTTTAAATATAAATTAAGGCAATAATTAATATTCATAATTTTTAATCTTCTTGACTTCATTAAACAGGTGCTGATAAACAATAAACACATCATATTTTTGTTATTTTATTTAATATTTATACAAAAAAAAAATTTAAATTCGCCGACGGGCGTTTTTTTTTTATCTATACTATGATATTCCACTTTATCATTTTTATTTTAATAATTTATAATAAAATTAATCTATTTAATAACAATAATTAAAAACACTTTAATAACAACAACACACTATGTGGATAATTATTTAAAAACATAAATAAATCATTTTATTTCTGTTAATAATATTATGACGTGTAGATCGAGTGTATAAGATAATGCGCGCCGCACGAGAACACACACACACAACATCCTAATGGAATTCACAGTGATTAAAGACTGAACGAGAAAATTAAAAAAAATTATCCGGCTTGTGAAAACGGCTAAAAAAACAAAAACGAGAAAAAAAACAAAATTAAATAAGAATTAAAAATTGTTGTATCTCTAAAACCCTTTTTATATTCCTTATTTTAATTTTAATAATTTTTTTTTTTTATTATTTTCTGTACCAATCCTGCAAATGAAAACAAATCTTAACCCTTTTTTTTTGTAGCTCGTCTCGTTTTCGAGCGCTTTTTTTCCTATATATATTGTTAATCAACAATAAAATTTGCATCCCTTTAAATTAAAATATTTTGGATTTTGAATTTTGAATTGGGAATAGTATGTGTATTCCTGTTCCTGTATAGCCGATTGAATATTTTATTATTTGATTTACATACCTATGGATGTACATAAAATGAAATTCAGGTACACACTCTCTCCGTTGGAATAAAAACCGCGTTCTATTATTATTTTTTAAAAAGGTGTTTTATTTTAGTTTTAAAATATTTTTATATGAATAAATTAAATTTTTTATGTATTTAGTTTCGTTCCAGAAATAATTTTATTAAATTGAAAAAAAAAAACAAAATAAATTCATCCCAAAGGCAAAACGAATTTTATGTTTTATTATTTTAAATCCTTTTTTATTTTATTTTGTGTGTGTGTGTTTTTTTTTTGTCTCCAAACTAAAATTTTTAATTTATGTATTATATCAAACAATTTTTTTATTTTAATTTTGTTATTTATTATTATTAATAATAACCGAATTTTTGTTTTATGTTTTTAATGAGATGCAAACATTTTTTGCTGGCAGCAAAATGTCACCTTTCTTTATAATTTTTTCAGTTTATTTGGCAGATTAATATCTCGGTTAATTCAATGACATGTTTTATTAAAGGATACTGGGCAATTATATTATTGCAAATACATATATGTATGTATATAGGGACTGGATTACAATGTTGCAATTCATTGACACATTGTCGTTAAAATTTAATTGCGCAGAAATAAAATTTATCGATTGAATGATAAAAAATAAGAAATTACGTTGTATGGTCAGGTGTCTTCGATTTTAGTTATACGTCAAGTTGTCAATGTTATTTTATGTTTAAGTTGCTTGTGTAATCATAACACATATATAAATATATACAGCAGTTATAGACCTTTAGATATTCCTATCATTACCGATATTTCTGCCACATTCGAAGGATATTTAGAAAACCGACTGTCCACTTTATTTTACTTTCTTCCTGTATCTTCAAGGCCACCATTGCATCGTCGTTTTTGATAACATCAAGGCGGGGTATATGCACTAAGGCTTTTTAAGACTTGTGTTTTTTAAATTTAGCGAGGGAGTCATATGGCATAACACCAATTTTGAGACCTTCCTGGCTACACCACTATACCATTTCAAGTTGAGTAGTATCACCTTTATTTGTTCTGTTTGATTCCATGTGCTTGTATGTTACTCATTTTGGTTATACGATCCATAAATAGTACTTACTTACATTTTACAATGTTCTCTTTCAATTAAAATTTTTCTCAACCTAGTAGGAATCCATAGCATCCAGATACACACATCTGAGAGGTCTTCGTGTTCCTGAGTAAAAACTTTTGGCGCTTCTTCAGAGAACCCGCCTGCTTTATCAATGTGTGCTCTGCATAAATATCAGTTACGAATTTGTCGTTTTCTTTTTGATGTTCAATCGTAAATTTATATCATAGGAGCTTAAGGATCCACCTGGCAAGTCGCAGACTCAAGACACCAATGACAGTAGAATTTTTAGATATATACAGATTTTAAACTGTTAAAATAAAAAAATATTTTATCATGGCGGCATTACATTGAACTGATAAAGTGGTCGCCCTGTTGACTAATGTTTACTTTTCGAGCATCAAAACAAAACCTGAATTTTAAATATGCTCTTCTCACCATCGTTATGGGAGAATCCAGAAATTTTTACTATGTTCAATTACTCCGAAACTTAACCTTCGGTCTATTAACCGTCGGAAACTGGGATATATCTCTGTTTAATTGGTTTATAGGCATTAGGCAGACATAATTTTGATTTAATTTTCTCGAGTTTACTATTTTCATCTCTATAGTTAAAATATGTTTGTCATTATTGTTAAAATTTTCTATTGAACTTAACTCACAAATATATTTCTACTCCATGATGCATCAGGATTGCCTTGCTTATAGAAATATCTGTAAAATTTTAGGAAGTGAACATAGAGGAACGCCGTCGTTTTTGGCCATTTGCTCCAATCTGTACAAAAAATCATGGACTTTATGTTTATCCCATCCATTAAATGAGAGATGCAGTTTTGCATTTATTTATAAAAATTATTAATCCTAAATGTTGGTGTTGCTGTTATTCCAAGATCATTGTATATACGTGCGGGGCATTGCAGCTTCGATTGGTGTTGCATAACTACTATTAATTCGTACTGCATTAGGTACTATACGTTAGCTTAAGTGTCGCAAACACAACTGTCTAAAAAAATACTGAACCACTACGTCACAACAATTAGGTCCCTCGTGTAGAATTCACTCTTCCGCATCACTCTTATGCTTTCCTCTCTCTAAATATTTTGTAGATTAAAAAATTCAATAACTTTGAATTTCCAATACCATTTGGAGATATCATATTTTTCCTGTGGATGGTTCAATTTTGTTGCTGTTAACAGTTCGATGAGTTATTTGAAATGGTGTAGTGTCTAGACATTATAGATGAAAATGGCCTAAATTCACTGTGTTTTAGTTTTAATTAATGTTTTGTTCAATAAATGTCATCAGACCAGTAAAAAGAATAACTGTTATACTGATTGCTAATAAAACTCAATCTTCAGTATGACCGATTAATGCCCTCAGTCAAAAACACATATGATTTATAATTATAAAATTAGTTTCTGAGCTTTAAAAATGATTCCCCTGTATAGAAAAAATTCCATCAATTATAATAAAAAGGGCCAAAGTGCAGAATGAATGAATATAGGGTCAGAAAAATCCGCAGTATAAGTCGAGTTTAGATCTGCTATACAGATATGTTTGGTGGTCGTCTCGCAAATTCTGGAGTATGAAACGAAGCATTCAGTGATGCTATTTAACTGCTATCTCACTAAATTACTAATTAAAGATATTTACAAAAAGCACCACTATACCGCAATTATAGTCAGACAGCGTTAAGTCGCATGTAACAGACACCAAAAATAAAACGTCAAACCGAATATGAGATAATACACAATTGACCTGCATATGCGTATAGATTGATCGTAACATTTCTAAGACCTGAATAATGGTTAAATTTTGATTGAGCTCATCAGTACTATAATTGCAGTAACATACTAACATTTTTGAAAATGTGAAAATGCGTTCAAACTACATATTACGATTGTCCTTCCCGAGCGGCAATGCATATAAAATAGGAGAGCATCTTGCTATCGACAGGCCAAAATCGTGCCAATCAGTATGCTGAACTCAAACCGATAGGTGCTTCTTCATTATCTATTAGCACAATTTGATAATCATATAATAAATCATATAAATATTCGAGAGTCACCTGTCTTTTTGCTGGAATTTTCACAGGTTATGCTCAATGTTTTTTTTGTGGTTGGCATATTTTTTTGTTAATCCGTGATGACTCCAGCTGATGATTTTTATATAAAATAATTTTTACATAAGTGTATTCGCTACAATAAGGAGTTTTATTTGACCACACAACCCTTTCATATAATCTTGATTAAGTCAGTGGCGAACGTACGCATTATTAACAAAGCTGATCTTCATTCCTCGTATATAGCATTAACATTAACGTTTAAATACTACCTTCTAGGCGAATAATCGGCTAATGTCCAAGTTTTTAATTCTTCAAAAAGAACATACAACTGTATAACCAGTCAAGATGGAACCGAACATCATACAATAACTGCGCATTTTATACAAAATCATCAGATGTCGGTTATCTACTCAGCCAGAAACCGCGTATACGTAAAGTTTTTTTTCCATAATTTCCGGTGCTCTTAACGATCAACGATTAGACAAAATAAAGGAGTTTACTTCAAAATACAACAATAACTATATAACAATCAAAACATTCACTGTCTTTGAATTTAGCTACCAAAAATTAAGTGTTTGTTGCAAAGGTAGAATACTTTATTTCCGGTTAATCATAGATCATATAGCATATAGTTCAAAATCCATCAAAACTATAATATAGTGAAACTTTAAATTTACAATCCATACATAAAATAAATATTAAACAGAGCCCACATTCAAATTCATATTTTACACAACCCTGCCAAACTGATTCCAATCTAATAAATTTCAACCCCATTTAATTCAATTACAATTTTTTTTTTGTTTAAATAATTTATTCAAATAATTTTTGTGAAAAAATTCAAATACAAAAAACTATCGAACAACAACAAAGTTGTATTATATTGCCATTTACTTCATAAAACACTAGAAAATGAAGTATAAACATTTCCATTCAACAAAGGTGTGATTTTTTCCATCTCTATGAGAGAGTAGGAAAATAGAAAAAATTTCGAAGGTACATAAATTAAATTATGTTTTGGTCTAAGGAATTATGCATAAATTTTTGTATGCTCTCTATACTATGTATACAACAACATCCAAAATAGATACATGCAATCACTGTAAAAAGGGTTCAATCACAAAAAAAAAATATTATTAATTTTCTCCCGAGAAAAAGGGTTTTGAAATCAGGAAGAATATAATAAAATCCGTGAGAAGATCTTTAATAACTTTCTATATATAGACGATGGCATAATATTTTATTCAGGTATATGTCGTATTGAGAACTATCCAGATGTCACATATATTATATTTAATTAAATTACCTTAACCCGTCCGTAATATACGCTATGATTATTTTTATATACACATACAGTCGGTCTTATAATATTATATGTTTACCTTAATTACAAAATAATATTACGTTTCGTCGTCCGCGTATTAATTGATAGATGAATTAACAAATAGGAAACCCCGGTTTCGGTTTTTTTTTTCAAATGCCAAATGAAATCCATATGTTTGGTTTCATGTGTATACAAAAAGTCATTATTGAAAGTAAAATCATTTTGGTATATGTCTTAAACGTATGGTTTATATACATATATATATGTATGTATATTGTAGGAGGAATAAAGGTGAATTTAATTTAAGGACATTAACCCTATTTCGACAATTAGGGACAGATGGATAACGATGGATACATTATATATAAATTTTTGTTTTTGTTTTAAACTACAACGACAACAAACCTCCTTTTATATATCGGTTTACTTTGTCGCTTAATTTCATCTTGATCGAGCATTAATGGTTTATTGACAATGATTGATTTTGAAATGAATTTGTACGACATAAAACGATTCCTTTTTGTGGAATGGAATACGATATATACATTTTAAAATATGTACGAAGAATAGACGGTATAGTTTACAGTGTCATTAGTCGATGATTCTGTGTATTCATAGGTCTAAGAACAAGTAATATTATCAGGAGAAGTCGGTTCACAATTGTTACAGGAGATTGTTCAAACGTCATTGTCAATCGTCTAAATTTATTTGCCAAATTAAAAAAATATTATTTACAAAAAGTCCATTGAATTTTAAATAATTAAATTTAAATATTGAAATCGTGCATGAAAACTGTTGAACTTAACTGTCCAATTTTATTGACCAAACTATTAAATCAACTTACAAAAAGTTCAATGAATTAATTAATAAAATTCAAAAATAAATCGTTTTATGTCGTGCACAGAATCGTCCAAGCTAAATAATTATAGTTGCATTTAAATAAACCTGCCACATTTTAATTACAAAATATTAATAATTTATTTCGCAAAAGTTCAAAGTATTTTAATCAATTAAAATAGAAAATAAAGCGTATTATGTCGTCTGAAATGTATTTTAAATAATTATTTTCAAAAATAAATTGTATATCGCACAAAAGATTGTCCATGTTAAAATAATAATCTTGAATTTAAACAAAGATTGGGAGTTAAACTTTATTTTAAAAAATTTGGTTACAAAATACTGAAAATTTAATTTATAATTGGCCCAAAGTTTTTGTAATAATTTAAAAATAAATCTTCTAAAACAATACAACAAATAGTCTTAATCAAATAAATATTATATTGAACTTAATCAACGATTATGATCAATTTTAGTAGCAATAATGAAAATTAAATTTAAATAGAAAGCTTGTCCAATTTTATTTATAAAAGTCCAAAGAATTGTATAATTAATAAATAAATAAAAAATCGTCATAAGTTGTACGAAAAAGCTTTCAAGTTAAATAAAAAATGTTTGATTTAATAAATGGAGTTAAATTTTATCAATTATATTAAAAATATTTAAAAATGTTGTCCTTGGTTTATTTTAAAAATATTGGGAATATCGGGTTTGGAATAATGGTTCAATTCTAAAATAATGCCGTACGAAAAATCATCTAAGTCAAATAAATAATATTGGTTTTAAATTAAAAAATTATCAATTCTGGTGGCCAAAAAAATTAAAAATATAATTTAATTGGAATGAATCATAAATAATTAAATTCATAAACAAATCGTTATAAGTTGTACGAAAAATCGGCCGACTAAAATAAAATATGTTGTTGTATTTAAAAAAAATATGTTGTCCAATTTGATTTATAAAGTATTTTGAATTTAATTTACAAAAAGCTCAATTTATTTTAAATAATTTAATAAAAAAAAAATCGTCTAAAGTAGTATGAGAAATCGTTCAGGTTAAATAAAAATGTTGCATAATTTTTTTTTAATAAGAATTCTATTTACAAAAACTCCAATGTACTTAAAAGATCTATTTTCAAAAACAAATTATCGCAGTAAAAATAGTCCAAGTTAAATTAATATTCTTGAATTTAAACAAGTATTCAACTTTATTTAAAAAATATTTTTTACGATTTTACGATTTTACTTACAAAATACAAAATACAAAATACTGAAAGTATTTGGAATATCCTGCAAATCAAAAATAAATATGCTAACGTGGTACAAAAAATCGTTAAAGTAAAATGAAAAATATTGAATGTAAATTAAAGTGGTGCGATCATATGTTGTCCTATTTTAATAATAATTGAGAGGTTAATTCACTTAAATAATTACTTAAAAATGCTTACTTACTATTATTTATTTTTGAATAATAATTTATTCAACAATAAATTGTTTTAATGTATAGCAAATTTTGTCCAATTTTATTTACCACAGTATGGCGAAAGAAATTTACAAAAGCTCTAAAAAGTTCTAAACAATGGACTCAAATCAAAAATAAATCGTCTATAGTCGCACGAAAAATCGTCCGAATAATTATATTGTACTAAACTATAAATCGTTTAAAATCGTACGGAAAATCGCTCGAGTAAATTTAAAAAAATGATTTTAAATAAAAATTTCCAATTTTATTTACAAAACAGCTTTAAAATAATTTTAATTAAATTTAGCATTTATTTTACATAATAAAATTCAAAGTATTTTTGTTAATTAAATTAAAATAAAGAGCATATATAGTCGCACGAAAAATCGACCAAGTTAAATAAATAATGTTTGATTTAAATAAGATTTTCGTTCAATTTTATTTGTCAAATTATTAAGAATTTACTTTTCAAAATTTAAATTTAAAAATAAATCGTCTAAAGCCGTACCAAAAACCAAAAATCGTTCGAACAAATTGAAAATATTTGAATGAATTTTCGTCTTGAATGTACTTGGTTTAAGTTTAACTTTTGCTGAACCCCATCTATGGAAACAATTCATGTTAAAGACATAATTGCTTATTATAAAGTTCTTTCTCACGTAAAGATGGCTTATATATAATCTTCCACCAAAATAACTTTCATAATTTTTTTCAACAAATATAAATGAAAAATTTTAGAATTTTTTCTAGTGCTTCAAAAAATGTTCCTAGTTAATGAGTAAAATATTTTTTTTTTTTTTTGGGTCATAAGTTGGTGGACGATATTTAATGGATTTTTTTTTTTTGAAATTTTGATGAGAGAATTTTGTGATAGAAAATTCTAAACTGTTTGATAAATATTTCAATACGTGTTCAAAATTGTGCGTGGAACATTTTTAATTTTTTTGGAAAATAATGGTCTAACTACTTCAATTGGAAGATTTCTAATTAAAATCCTATTCCATATACTATAAGGACTAAGGAGACTATAAACGAAATAGTTTTCGATCTTCAAGCGATCCAGTTTCGACAAATCGACATAATATTCCACGAATTCCCAACAGTACTAAGGCAATTGGATTGTGTGAACCAATCAAGAATTTGGTGAAACATATATTTTATACAATAAACATTTTCTACGTAAATCATTACATGGCTAAACTTTCCAAAGTTGATACATAACATGAGGCAAAAAACATATTGGTGTCCAATACTCTTATAATATTAACCATTAACATTTACACCATCTATTTTATTTGGGTTAATCCGCACGATGGCACTTATTGGGCATCGGTGGTTTCTTGTCAATATTTTAAACGGTTACGTGATAATTCTTGCAAGAACTGGAGAATAAATTATTATCATTTGTTTTGGCAAGTCAACAAAGAACCAAAATGATTGATTTGAATCTTAAATTCTTCTTATTGTATTGTTATACTATAATGTAGATCTTGTTAAAATATACCATTATATTTAATTTCTGCTGCTCTATATGGTACCAGCGGGTTTTATTTAGGCAGTTGGAGATCGATAATTTCTATTAATCCATGGATTTACGAGGAGGTTTTATCAAGTTACCATATTGGGCTTGTTAGCAAGTTGGGCAAGATATTCGTTGTTACAAGAAACTTAGAAGCATCAATTCGGACTTACATACACAAGAGAATGTAAGTGGAGCACAGATTTGTACACTGAAAGATGATAATCCCTAACACATTTGTGGTTGGCCAACTTGACTTAAATCATATAATTATAAAAATGTAATTTAAAACAAGTAAGCTGTACATGTATGTGCTAACCATCATAGACGCAATAGTGACACCGAGTATAGAAGACACAAATATCAGTAAACTATGTAATGTGTATATGTTAACTAAAATGAATTTGTAAAAATATGTCCACAATTAGGGTAAATCATACTGCAAAACGCATGAAAATACTACATGTCATTTGAGTATTGTCCTGCCATGAACCAGGAATTAATTTTCCGGCGTACGTGACGAGTTTGAAAGAACCAAAGTGAAAGTACTCGGCAGAAACAACTAATAAACTCGATAATTGAACATTCTTTCTGTTGATATTAGTTTAGTAGTCAATTATGGTTGTGCAGATTGCAACTGAAAAGTTTTTGAAGGAATAATATGTTTTTGAATCCAAAGGAGTAGGAGAGATTTAATGTTTCGCTATATTATGTTTAAATATCAAAGCTTATCTTCTTTTGATGAAGAAAGTATACTTGAATACAATATTTTTTTGTTTCAACCATCAAATGATAACCCAAACTGTAATAGCTGAAGAAAGTCAAAAGAAGTATTTTTAAATTGTTGAGGAAAGGAAGAACGCTAGACTTAACAATGCGTTTGCTCTAGCCCGATTATATATAAAAATTCTCTACTTTCCAGTTGTTTTAAAACAAAGACCCAACAATGTAATTTACTATGTTTGTGTACTGTACATACATATACCAATAAAACTTGAATTGCTAAGGCTCAATTTTTATTTGATATTAAATAAAGAATTTCAATTATATTCATATATATTTTATTTATATACAATCGATACAAATCTGATACAACCATATAATCAAATAAAATTACCACCCTCCTGATTTATAATTTTTTTTTTCATTGATACTCAGGTGTTTCTCAAACCTTTCATTAATATCATTAAAAAAACTATCGATTTCATTCGACTCCACACATCACACAAAACAATATAAAATACCAAACATATACATAAAATAAAATAAAAATTAAATATATAAATAATCGAAATATAATACATTTCACTTTACCATTCAATCAAACACAGCAACAACAGCAACAACAAAAAAGGATTGACTTCCTCCCATTCGACCGAAATCAATCCGCAGTCTCACTTTCACCAAACAATCAACCAAACCTATTGAATTTCTGCATTGATCCAAAATCAATAAAACTATATGTTTAAAAATACAACAATGGCAAAACAAACATTCATTGTTTCGTCATAATAGCAATAATCATTATATCCAAACAATGGAATCCTGTTTCATGAAGCATTATACCTGCCGTACCTGTTTGTAGTCCTTTTATTTTTTATTTTTAGTGTTTGTAAAATGTAATTGACTATTTTGGTACGTAAAAATAAAATATTTGCACCCTTTTATGTTAAACCCTGAATTTATTTATAAAGTCATTTTGAGACTGTCTCCTCTTGAATACAAAATGTAAAAAAAAAAAAAAAAAACTGCAAAAAATTGAAAATTGGCAGGTAGATCGATTTTCATTTTCTCGAGAACAATATACAAAAGGATATTTATTTATATTTTATGCTGTATACTAGTAATGTAACAATCCTTATTGTGTGCTAAACCCTATATTGTTGCAGAGATAATACACAAAAACAAAATACTAGGGATTTGATTATTAGCTGAACATAATTTTGCAATAGAGGTATTGCAACATTTTAATGATGATGGGGTTAGAAAGAATATTACGATTGTAAAACTTAAATCAACAATTGTTTAAATATAAAGGGATGGCGTTTTGTAAACGTTAATCATTTATCCATAATTAATATTATTAATTATAAATAAGCATTTGTTTTTGCTTATAAATATAATGATGATGGTATTATATATTATGAAGTGGCTGGATCGTTATTAAAAATATTTTGTCGATAAGTGGATGGATGAGTGTATGTGTAATAAATATGTGAGTAGTGATTAAAATAATTATCCTCCCTAATTTATTGATGAATTTAATTTTAATTGGAATATCGTTGTTTTTTGGTTCTATTATGGACTATAATTAATAGTTTTGGAAATATGAAATTGAATATTTGTTGTGGTTATAGGCTGTATGGTATATGTACATAATAGCTGGTAATCATATTGTTATGGAATTTATTTATTTTAAATTATGTCGAAGTGGTTTTGCGGTGCCATATTCAGCGTAATCAGGTCGTGTCGTGGTTGAACCATACCATGTGCTATAATTAAACAATATTTTTGATAAGTTAATGGCCTAATATAATGTTAGTGGAAATATTTTTAATATTAAAAAATTAAATTAATTATGAGAATACTAAATTAGAAGGAAAAAAAGGTAATACATACTAGAAAGTTTTATATAAGACTTCAACCAGGATATTTATGCTTAATTCCTAACTGCCTTATCTGCTTCCTAAAAATATGGTTTTGGTATTATTTTACTAAAATAAAATGACAATATATGTGAAGCTATCGCATGAGTTTTATTTTTAACTTGTACCATTGCAAGGTGCTTAAAGTATGCCTTCGGTTGAGAATATTTTAACACCTGAACTACAAACACAGATCATTTCGAACGAATTAGTATTGCAAGTTTAGTGAAAGGTGTGATTCTATAGACGTTATTCTTTTAGGTAATCAGCCTTTGATTAAATTCTATCTAGAAGTCAAATACGTGTAAATATTTTCCATTTTTGTGTTCAAAATCGATTTTCTTGAAACCATTATGTCGAGTAATATTTGATTAAGTATACTATTTATACCCATTTTTCGACCCGTGGTAAATCAATTCAACCGAGAATATAAAATAATTTTGCTGCAACAATGATTACTGCAACTTTTCGGTAAATTGCAACAGATTATGAATGATATCACTGTCCCTTACTATATTACAAGTTGTGATGTTGCCTATTACACAAACTGCTGATCTACTAACACTTCATCAATTACACTAAATTGCACCGGATATTATTTTTAAGAGTATCTGCATTGTGATGCAAGTTTTCCAACAATAACTTACGTTTGTTTTTTTGTACTAAATTGAAGGTCTCTGAGGAGGTGTTTGATTATTATTTAATGGTTTCTGCCAATTAGGACAAAGATATAATAATTTAAGCAAAGATGCATGGTGCGGCTGTTCGTCTTGCTATTGAGGCTGCTTGAATAAAGTTTAAGACTTTAAATAACCGTCTTTATAACAACAACATTCGGTAGATCGAAGATTTTTTTTTTTTTTTTTTTTTGACAATCTCTTTTATTTACATAAAATTTTACAATGTACCTAAATTGCTAAATTGTGTTTAATTAAGGTATCCCCATTGGTTTTCCTTATGTTCTATTTACTGGTGTTACTGCCTTACGCTGACTATAGTGCTAACTCAAAAGGTTTTACTCTTTTCAGTCTTCTCACTGCTTCCCTGTGGTCGAGTAGTTGGTTGGCCTCAATGTTCGGGTGATTCTGCAGCCTCACTTCATGCTTCAGTGCAGCATTGTTTACTTCTCTGGTGACAGTTTCCACTCTAAGGTCCCTTGTGGAGGTCGCTATTACGTAACAATATCCCTTAGCACTCTGTTTTGGAATCTTTTAACGATATCCATGTTGCTTGGTTTAGTACAACCCCACAGCTGAATTCCATACATCCAAATGGGCTTTAATATCTGCTTATATAGCATCAATTTATTGTTTATTGATAGATTGGAGTTCCTTCCCATCAGCCAATACATCTTTCTATATTTGAGTCTGAGTTGTTCACTTTTTTTCTTGACATGGACCTTCCATCTAAGTTTGGTATCTAGATTCATCCCTAGATATTTTACTGAGTTAGCATGTGGTAATGGGATATTATTTAATACCACAGGCAAATGATTTATTTTTCTGTTAGTGTAGCCAACACGTATGGATTTTGTTTCATTTAACCTGACACGCCATTGCTTCGTCCATATTGGTAGCTCCTTCTATGGTATCATCTACTACCAAAATAGCAGTGTCGTCTGCAAATGTGCCAATTGTGGTATTCTGAAATAATGGAATATCGCTTGTGAATAATAAGAATGGGTCCTAAGACACTTCCTTGTGGTACTCCAGCTTTGATCTTTTTAATTTCTGAGTATGATTGTTCCTGTTTAACACGAAAGTGTCGCTCTGTAATGTAGGATTTTAATATTTGGCAGAATTGTGAAAGTAGAATGTTCTGGAGTTTGTGCAGAAGACCTTCGTGCCAAACTTTGTGAAACGCCTGGGCCACGTCAAGGAAGACTGCTGAGCAGATTTTCTTTTCTTCGAGTTATCTTTCTATGATATCTGTTATTCTATGAATTTAATCGATTGTAGAGTGTCTATCTCGAAATTCAAATTGATGTGTGGGGATTAATTCCTGCCTTTCAATAATTGGTTTCAATCTTTTTAAGAGAAGTCTTTCAAATAGTTTTGACATAATAGGCAGTAACGAAATCGGTCTATGGGATGTTATTTCGTTTTCCAAGCTTAGGTATCATAATCACCTCCGGGAACTTCCATACATTTGGTACATATTTCATCCTGAAAGCTGCATTGATTAGAGTTGTTAATTTTTTAATGCCGTTCTTCGATAGCTGTTTTAAGATTTTTCCTGTTATCAGGTCATAGCTTGGCGCTTTGTTCGGATTTATATTTTTTTTTATTTCATTAGTCAATTCCGCAGGGGTGGTCAGAGCGATTTCTTGATCAATAGTTTCCTCTACTTCTTGGAATTCTTCTCTCTCTCTTGTACCTCATTAGGCTGAAAAATACTTTCTAGATGGTCAGCGAAAGCTTTTGTAAGTAGTATTGAATGTAGCTCGAATCATACCCCTCTTTGATTTTAACATAAGTTGCTGGAAGTTTTCTAGTTATAAAGAAATCTAGTAGATCAGGTATTTTGTTATTATCTGTTGGCCAGTATGTCGGTTTGGCAGTAGAATGCCAATTACATCCTACTTCTTTCATTGCTCCAAGAAGTTATTTACCTCTAGTAGTGATTATTCTTGATACCCAATGAGTATATGTTTCGTATTGAAGTCTCCGCCAATGATGTACTTATCGCCTGAGCTTTCCAGGAAGTGTACGTAGTGTAATTTTTTAAGATTATATCGCGGTGCGCCAAAAATTGCCGTTACGGCTAATGACTGATTTGTAGTTCTAATGCTGACGGTAGTTGCTTGTATTTCTTTTGTTTCATATTTTTTCTCTTCGTAATGTTGTATATTACTTTTTATTATTATCGCACTACCTCCTCTGGCTGTATTTTCTGGGTGTATTGTATGGTATACTTGATAACCTGTAAATTTTATAAACGATTGTTTTGTAAAGTGGGTCTCGGATATGAGACAGATATCAATTTTTTGAATGTCCAATAATAGTTGCAATTCTTGCTGATGATGCAATAACCCATTGGAGTTCCATGCTAGTATTCTAATGCCACTATTCATTCTAAAATATGGGTGACAGGAGCAGTCCTGATGCTGTTTTCTAGTTTCGTTAGTCTTTGAATGATTGATCCAATAGCTTTTACTTGCTTTTGTTCTTGCTCATCCATTCGGTTTAGAATTGTTTGCAACATTTCACTATAACGGTCAAAATCGTTTTTCAGTTCTGCTCCCCCTTTAGCAACTTCAGCATATGAGATACCTGAAGCTTGAATTATTTGATAAGCAGGTTTTCTTATCTTTTCTATTTCTTGGCTACTTTAATTTGCCTTTTGGTATGTCCTTTTTGTTGTTATTATTTTTTATCAACTTCTGTAGTTCTCTGGCAACTATACATCCTCTATAATTGGCGGGGTGTGACTCTCCACAATTTACACACTTGGCCGGAGTTTCTCTGGTTTTGCTACATTCTTTGGAGGAATGCTTAGCTGCGCACTTAACGCATCTTGGGTCTCTATTGCAGTAGTTCAGAGTGTGCCCGAATGATTGGTACTTTTTGCATTGGCGGGAGCAATCTTGATTTTCGTAAAGCTTCAATCTCAACCTTCATGTTGAGGATATACCTTATTTGATAAATATTTTGTATGTCTTCATCTTTATCAAAAGTAAACATGAACAATGATAGCGGAGTTTCATCCTTTCTCTTCAATATTTGTGTAACCTCTTTTAAATTCAAATTTTTAGAAAGTAATTCTTCCTTTATTTCTTCTGGCTTGCAGGATGGGTGCAGCTTTTTTGCCACGACTTTAATCGGCCTGGATCTTTTGTCCTCATAAGAATACTATGTATTTCCCTTTTCATTAAGTGAAAGGGTCACATTTCTATAATTCTCCTCGTCTGGGACATTGACTTTAAGATCTCCACTACTGAGCATCGTTGTTTGGTATTGTATTTGGTTTGAATCCATCGTTTTTCGTATATCATTGTAGTTTTCAATCTTATTTAAAATGACTGGTGGTGGTTTGGGTTGTTGCACCTTTTTACTCTGATTTTTTATTTCCTTTTTTTCTTGTATTTGTTCTGGAGATACAAAGGGTGATTTGCTCAGTCGTCGCTTTTTTCCTTGTTTCTTTTTTTTTAGAATCCAATTCACTTCAGAATTAAGTTCATCTAAGTCCGTGACATATTCATTCTGACCGATGGCTACGTTTCCGCCAAATGCTTCGTTTTTAGCTACGTTCTGCTCTTCTATTCTTGATTTCTCTTCTGTTACAGCAGGTGTTAGAGCTTTTCTAAGTTCCTCATTTTCTTTTTTAAGTATCATGTAATCATTACTTAGCTTAGTTGTGATCTTTTCAAATTCGCATAGCTTTCTGCGTAGTTCAAAATTTTCCTTTTCATATTCGTTACCGTATCTTGTTGGTGATCTTGTCGATTTGGAACTTTTCCCAAAATGGTTAGTAACGGGGTTTTCTTCGGTAAAGTTCTCCTATCGTGATCTTTCCTTTAGCAATGGTTGGTTCCCCCCAGAATCCATAGAACCGGCCTTCTTCGAGCAGGGTGGAATTTCCAAGTTAAAATCTGGATTGAGGACGCGCTCTCTAGCGGTTTACATACTCCGCCGAGAGTAGATCGAAGATGACTGGAAAATCCAAAAGCATTTTGTTATTAGGAAAACTCCAAAAAAACGTTGTTGGGCACATCGAAAATGAGGCACCTGAATGTTGCTGTTAGTCATGTCAGTGAAAACTGCAGTTAATTCACTAACTTTCGAATCGGTAATAAAAAACAATTTTAGCATTCAACAGCTTGTTAGGTAATCTCTAGTTAATTATTTTTGTACTACCAGGTATAAGTGAGCTGTAAGTAACTATTGTGATTCTCTCCGCCACACCAACGATTAATAAAATTACAGAAACTAGATGACTGAACTTTATGTGCCACTCAAGTCACTTGAATTTTCTATTAAAATTCCATATCAAATCTTAAAATTCGCTAAATTATAAAATAAATTTTGTTTGGGAAATTATTCATATTTTGTCATCAGTTTAAAATTTAACAGTTTAAATTTTTCAAGAAAATTTAGAGTTTATACGGATATTATCTGTGAATTGGACACACCGACCACAGCTATTATAAGCGAATGGAAAATACTAGGCTGAATCTAACAAAGATGTTAGAACAAATTAGAAAGTAACATATGCATGGAAAGAAATGAACATAAGAACATAAGTGTGTTGTATCTAGATTGTTATGCAGATGTTCGTTTGCAACTATAGCAACACATTACAAATTTTGTAAGCAAGTAGTGCTCAGATTATCAGCGTCCTATGTCTATGGATTTGTTAATAAGTATCTCCTTATTGGTAATTTCACAAAAAATACAAAAACGTCATACGTTATGATGAGCATTCTGATGGTTAATACTTAAAAATCATTTATTGTTTTTGATGACTCAATTTCACTTTACAGCCGAAATTATAAATTGCGTGTTCCGGGAAAATCTTTGTTCATAATAAATTAAACCCCAATTTTTAAGAGCATGAAGTTTTAAAATACAAAACAATTGATTGATAGGAATCATTTTTTGACAGTCTGAAGCCACCCACTAAATCTATCATCTTTGAAAATTAATGGTTCTTAGATGCTTACAAATAGTAAAATTCTAAGATTGTGATCCAATTGACGACTTAGTTTGTGTATAAACTGACTTATTTCAAAATCTTGTTTGACTTATTTGGGACAGTTCCCAAAAATATGCCATATCATAAATGTTTTGTCCTTGAATTTTGTTTCATTGTGATTTAAACAAAATTGACGCTCACTTTTCCATTTTAACAACATATTTTAAAACATCCAAAACTCAAGATTCCTCAATAACTAAACCATTGAAAACTGTTAATAATATGTTAAAATACATCTCGGTTTGAATTGAACCAGCTTATGGCTTATTTTTATAAATTTAATAAAGCTAACTATAGTTTTCCTAATTTTTTTAAATTTTTTTATTTCATAAATTTGATTTATTAAATAGATAAAACAAATTTAAAATTATTCTTACTTATACATATTTCAATAACATTTGATTAATTTATGTTAAATTCTATTAATTGTATAATTTATAAATTTGATCAACACGATTTTTCGAATTACAAAACTCTGATAAATTTTCCAAAATTTTATAAATTTTTATAAACTAAATAAATTTTAGGACATTTTTTAAATTTTTTAATCCTTTGAATTTTATAAACTTTAACAAATTGTATTTATGTTCTAAAATTAAAAGTTTTAAAACATAAATATAACAAATTTGGAATTTTACATGAATTTTATAAATTTTATTAATAGGATATTGAATTTTATTAATTTTATTGATTTCAAATTTTTTTGTATAAATTTCATAAATCTTAAATAGTTTAACATATTTTATATATTATGCAAACAAAATTAATTTTATCAAATTATTAAATGAATTTTATAAATTTCAATAATTTTATAATAATTCTGATTGTTACAAATTTTGTAAAATTCATACTATTTATAAATTTAGCAGTATTATTAATTTAGATAAATTAGATAAATATGTAGGACAAATATAATTTCATGAATTTTTCAAATTTCATAATTAATTTAAATTTTGTCAATTACTTCACAAGTTTCAACATTTTATAAATTTTACAATATTTTTAAATATAGTCAGTTTTTTCAAGTTTAATAAATTCAAGTTTTATTAATCAGGTAAATTTTATAAATTAAATTAAAAATTATATTTTTTAAATTTTTTGACTTTATTAATTTTATTGATCCGCATTAATTAATTTATAACTACAATTTTACAATTCTAATAAATTTTACAAAAGTATATAAACAGAATTAATCTTACCAAATTTTTAAATAAATTCCTGGAACTATATACAATTTATAAAATTCATAACATTTATAAATTTATTAAGTTTTTTAATAATATTGATAAATTAGGTAAATATAATTTTCAGACAAATTTTATGAATTTAAGAATTATTTTTATAAATATTTTGAAACAATAATAAAATTATCATAATTTCGTTAAGTATTTTTTTAATTTACCAGTTTGATAAAATAGATAAAAATTAAATAAATTTGATTAGTTTTGAAAATTTGATTATAAAAATTTAACATTTTTTTAAATTTTGGCAATGCTTTAAATTTTATCAATGATTTAAATATTGTTGGTTTTATAAGTTTGAAAATCACGATAAGTTTAATTACTTAGATAAATATGACAAATTTGGTATGAACATGTAAAACAGTTTGAAAAATTGTTAAAATTGATAAATTTTAATAGATTATTTATTATACATATATTTAAATATTGATAATTTTTAAGTTAATAAATTTCACAAGTTTTATAAATTAAACGAATTCTACCAATTTACAAATTCATAATCAACCAATTCCATAAATCTTTCATAATTCAAATTTTGATAATTTTTTAAATTTTATTTGATAATTTTCATGAATTTTATAAATTTCATAAATATTAATTCATTAATTAGGTATTATCAACGATTTTGCAAATTTCATAATTTATGTAAACTTTATTTATGTTCAAGATTTTCAAAAATAATATAACTTTGATAAATTTCATCAATTTTACAATTTTGTAATTTTATTACAAATTTCCAAAATTTATATTATGTTTTTGTAAACAATTCAAGAATACGTAAACTGCCGTCGCTGCTTTCGTTTGGAACACTGAACAGAGTATGAAAATAAAAAATTCTTGCTCGTGATAAGTCGCTCAACCGCCTACTCACACTTCTTCAGCCAACTGGCATATTGGCTCAAAAATGTATTAGTCATTGAAAAAACTTTATTAATTTTAACTTTAATTATGAAATCCACCATATACTCCTTGTCGAATTATGTCGTCCTTAGAACGAATAAATATGAATTTAGCAACTGTCTCAATGGTGGTGATGTGTTTTTGACCGCGAAGATTGTTTTTCAATGAGATGATACTACCTAGAAATTCGCACATTCATCGGTTCTGTGGTGTTGCCAAAGTAGTACATTGACGATGAACCACTCATAATCATTGGAGATTTAATCTTTCAGCTAAGACATGGGTCGATGGTATCTTTTGTTTTCAAAATATCGTTTTACACCAGTACAATAATTATTTTCTGGTATTGCAGTGATATTTATGATACAAATTTGTAATTCAAAACAGTTTCAAAATCAGAAATTTAGATTTTTAATATTTGTATTGTAAAAATTATTTTATAAACATTTAGGGACGGCAGAATAGGTATTATTCGATTTTTCCGGAAGATATGAGTTGCCTCTAATCCAACCAGAAAAATATTGAATTTTATGGTTTTAAATTTAAATTGTATTCCAAATTTGAACATTGTCTTGATTTGATATTTGTAAGTAAGTAGGTGGGTTAAGCTATAAAAAAGTAGGTTAAGCTACAAAAGGTCATTTCTATCTTTTGGCAAGGCAGAAGGGCCTTTGGCAATTCCAAAATGATGTTATTGATTTACAAATCACTGGTTTTACCTTAACTGTAGTATGCTGCAGTTGTATGGTGGTCAGTTGTTAAACTGACGTATTCTGTAGCAAGACTGGATGGCTGCAGATGACAGCCTATAGGGCTATGTCGTCTACTCTCCTTTTTGTTATGCAGTCTATTCTATGCTTGCCCGAATTGGCTCAGATTCTAGGGTAGTCTGAGTAAACTTTGCACGGGTTTTCAAGCTGAATTAATTGCACTTAACCATAGTGTAATTGAGGCATTTAAGTTTACTGATTTAGGCTAGAATTTTATTATATGCACGGATAGTAAAGCTGTGCTCAATACCCGTAAAAACCCTTTGACTACATCTAAACTGGTCAAAGAGACTTCATTAATCTCCTTTTAGCGTAAATTTTGTGTTTCCGAGCCAGCAATTCCGCTATCCTTCAACGGTGGTTACGACCCAATTAAGAAGTTCTTCTGACACAGAAGTGGCATTCTACTCCTAGCTGTCGAAAGGCAAAACGGTTCATCATTGAACCCAACGTGAGGGTCACTAAATATGTGTTATCCTTAAAAATGAGCCAACTTAGAATTCTGGTTGCACTTACTACGGGCCATGGGACTTTCTCAGGATGATCTTTGTGACCGCTGGCTGGAGAAAAGTGGTCGACTGTCTACACTACCTTTGCAGCTGTCTGGCCTTTGTCGAAGCCATATCCCAAGTGTTCTCGTACGGGTCTTTGAACGTAGATTAGTTATTACTATCCATCTCTTGATTCAAACTTTTACAGTTTGCTAAGGCCGCAGTGCGCTTATGCGAGTTAGGATAGATCCTCTAGGTTTCAACCATGGGCCCATTGTGGCATTGAGTGCGGAACTTCTATAGTTTCCAACCGTTTTAATTAAAATAAAAAGGAGTAGGTGGACAATGCTCTTTTAGAGAAATTCGAATTATCGAATATAATTATCGAAATTAATTAATTTCAGCACTACATGTAACAAATATAGAATCATTGGAAAATATTTCCAGATCAAGTTAATCAAAATAAAATGGAACATTTTAAAATTTTGTGTTTTTATAAAATATTTACACGTAAACTGCGGGCCTTGCTTATGTTTGGAATACTGAACGGATTCTGAAAATGTTGGAGAATAAATCTGTTAAAGTTCTATAGTTCGTGATTAGTCGTTCAACCACCTACTCTTGAATCCTCATTATACCACAACAATGAATCATATTCCTTACGGGAAACACAAAAAATATTTCAGTAAAACCTTAGATATCTGTGGACGAGATTGAACGTAGAATACCTGTAAATCATCCAATCATATAGGATGTCAGTTTTTTAAATTTCGTTTAAAGTTTTTTTTTCAATCGTATACAGAAACTTCTTCATTCTAAAATGTTTGTCCTGCTGGCATGTTGGTTCGAAAATGTATCCGCCATTCAAAAAACTTTATTATTTTTATTTCTAATTCTGAAGAATATTCTTACCGGAATACACTTTTCCTAATAAACTACATATCCTTACACCCAAACTGTAATTTATTCTGCAAATAATAAATCAACCCTTACCAAATCATTCCGCAATTTGCAAGCTATTTTTGTCTCTGAGGTTAAGCAATATTTTGGATTGTTTGATATTAGAGGCGCGGGCGATACAAATTTATAATTATAAAATTGCTTCAAAATTTAAAATTATTGCGTGGGTGATAAATATTATTTTCTTACATTTTACAGTTTAATTATAAACATAATATTTAAATTGTATTCCAATTAATTTTTGTAAATCAATGTTTTCGGTACTTGGTGATAGGGCAAGTTGAATCGTTTTATTGTTAACAATTAAGGCTCAGTTTACATCAATACATATATAGCCATATTCTTGTTAAAACAGTATTCTGGAGTTGAGAACTGCAGTGTCGCAGTGGTAGAAACTGATGTAACACAATTTATCGTGTGTTTTACTGTGGAAGTGGTTGGAAAGATTGATTAAAATGTAGTGTCGAGAATCGTTTTGTTTTTTAAATTACTATTTAAGGAATTCTATAAAAAAATAAAATGTTCATACTAAATGTTGACCAATCTTGCCAAGAACGCACATAGTAAAACACACGAAAAATAGTCTAGTACTGATGCAAGACAATTTTTCGTGTGTTTTACTATGTGTGGGTTTGGAAAAGTGGATTAAAATTTGGGATGTACAAGTTTTTATTTTATAATTACATATTTAAAAAATTGAATAAATAGAAAAAAAAATTGTTACCAAATTTTAATCGATCTTTTCCTCATATAGTAAAATGCACGAAAAATTGTCCAGCACTGAGGTGAGACAATTGTTCGTGTAATTTATTATTTAAATGTTGGAAAAGTTGGCTGAAATTTATATTCCCTGTTTTGAATAATTGGAAGTTTTAATATTTTTGAATCTAATATTCGGCTACTGTATTCCTTCCTTCTACTCACGCGATACTTCAGTTAAAGTAAAACTTATTTTTATTTTATTATTTGAACAGAAAAGGTTTTGTGATTTATTTTTAAATATTAATTTGTGTTATTTTTATTTGGTATATTAACAACTTTCCTCAGCACCTTCAATAAATTGGTACCAATCCTGATGATGATCAATTGCTATGTTGGTACTCTATGTTTTCCTCTCGATTAATGAATGATCAGTGCCATACTCCATATGAGTGTGACCCGAACCACCGTCGCTGTAAAATTTAATTTTCGTACTACTTATCTTTTATTTTATTAAAACGACTATAAATGTATAGTATAGATAATAACACTATTGGGCAAGGTGAGCAGTGCCCACGCCATTTATTAAAAAGTTACAACGGTCATTTCCTCATCTCAGAATAAATTCATTTATTAAAACATAAATTCACCCTATAGCATTGATGCATGGCAATTTTTCGAGTATTTTACTATATGAGTACTTGGCCCCAATATTTGGTATGACTTATATCTAACAATTTTAGAGAATCATTGGAAAATATTTCCAGGTCAAGTTAAAGAAAATATAGGAAAACGGAGTCCCATATTATTTTTCCTGGTGCATGCTAAATTTCTAGTGGCACTGTATATAGTATATATTGGTTCCAATGCATTTTTTTCATGAATCTCTAAATAATATTTTTTATAAATACTATATGTAAACTCAAATAGGAAATTATTAAAATTTAGCTATATTCAATTATGTAAGTGAATCAAAGTGAATTGTACTAATTAAATAGACTATAAAAGAATTTTCACATTGCTTGCCAGTTCGTGCCAATTCACATAAGAAATTCCATATACATACATATAAATCCTTATACCTATATCATCATATCAAGTTCACTGCCATCTCGTTAGGAATAGATAAAATAAGATGAGAATGAATTACCATAATTTTATTTGTCACAGGAAAAGCATAAAAAAATTTATATATTAAAAACTACCCTCCATGTGTACTCGTACATACAGACACAGCGCACATTTTCCATTTTTATATTTTACCAATTTCAAATCATGATCCTTCGAATTATAACAAGAATACAACAGCAGCACACATAAAATATATTTTTATAAAAAAAAAAAAATTATAATTTTATAATATTCATCCGCACACACACACACACACACACGCACACACAAGACAAGGGTAAGAATTTTCTTATTTGAATAAATTTTTATTTTTATTTTTTCCATTTAAGATGGATTTTTCAGAACGAGAATAATATATAATACAAAAAGTCGAACACAACAACACAAAACTTTTTTATTTTTTATTTTGAAGGGGAATTTAAATGGTTTTAAGTTGAGTATAAGCTCCACCTTTTTAAGTTTTTTTTTCTTCTGTGAAATTTACTTTTGAGATGTGCGAGTGTTACTATCGTTGTTGTTGTTGTTGTTGTTGCATTAATAATAATTTATAATAAAATAATTTTTCTTATATAAACGCAACACAATAATTTTATATTTATGTATGTTAGGAGAGTATACGCGAAACGGTAAAAAAAAAAAAATGCTAACTATACACCATACGCATTCATATTATGAATAATTTATTTTTCATTTTCACAAGAAAACGTCTCGGCATACGTACGTTACCTACATACGAGCACTAAAAAATGGAAAAATATTAACAAAAAAAAATAAATAAATAAATAAATTTTTCACTGTGCGTATCCGTATTATGTTACGCGCGCCCTATTATGCATGTTACGTACATACATACATACATATATACGTACACAATTGAAAATGTAGGAAATTTATGTTGTATCGTATGTTTCATACATATTATAATGTTGCTGGGTTGGTTTCAACTATATCCATCTCGTTTCGTCTTTATGATTATGTTTTGTATTTTTTATATGTGCGGTTATGATTTTTATAGAAAACATTTTTTTTTTTTTTTCAAAACATAAAATATTTAAAAAAAAAAAAAATGAAAATTTACATATATGAAGGCACGCAATGCGGTTGATGATGGATTTTATTTCAGCATTTTTTTTTTTCGTATTTCGATTAAAGTTTTTTATACGAAATTTTATTTCGAATTATGTTTAACCGTCGTCTTGTTTTAGGTTTTAATTATTGGGTTGGATTTCATTGTACATATAGAGTTAAGATAGGTGTGCGGTTAGTGGAGTCAAACCAATTATGCGTTAACATAACGGCAAGCAAATAATAAATATTATTGTATTTATCTACATATTAACTGATTTGTTACGTATAATTGGTACAATATCGTATTATTTTAGCCCATTAGACTATTTACTGGTTCTAAATGCGTGATTGAAAAATTCTAAAATATATAAATAATAAATCCTGCTGTCTAAGTTGTAAGCAGTCAAACAGTTTAGTATGACTAGCGGGGAATTTAATTAGCCTGTCATTAAATATACTACTTTATGCAACGCCTATACTACATTTGGCTGATATACTGAAAGTTTGCCCAAATGATTTTGTTATTTACGGGTTATACGGCGTTCCGATATATTTCTACTAGCATACCATTGCGACGTGAAGTTTTGTTTCGCTGACATTGAAAACAGTGCTTGACACAATTGGCGATGGTCTTCTTAATTCGTGGTGTGGTGGCATGCACGCCTGATGATAGTTATTTGGTGCGTCAGGGCTGTGATGACTTGTCTATGTCTATATAGGTGTTAGATATGTTGTTTGTCGAACTGCATAAAATATCTTTTGCACGCCACCTGAAATTACTAAATGATTCAGACTATAAGAGCAGTTTGAATGCTACCAAATTTTATTTTAAGATTCCGAAGCTTATTGTCATTTTGTTGATCATTAGCCGGTTTTTCGTAATCAACTTGGTTGACCTTTAGGTTTCGTAATAATAAATCGGCTTTTAAGTGGTCGTATCCATTGCAACACTTCAATGATGAACTGACATGAAGTCAAGATGTCGCATTTGACGAATGTAACGCATTTTATACGAATGTATAATTGTTCTGTGCATTTGTGAATTTATATACATAAATTTGCAAAAATTGATAATTGCTGGGAATTTTGGTATAATTGGTTTGGCCATGAACCATCCTGTTATGCGGCCATGGGTACCGAAGATGGCTTGAAGATGGCGAGTTGCTTGAAGATGGCCAACAAATGCCTTACATCATCGTGAATTCGAATTCCAATAGTTCATGTCGATTACTAAATCGTAGTTTGAGATATAATTAGAGCCAAATATTGGTTTTTTGAAACCCGACGATGAATGAATGGCTTGTGAATGATGAATAACATGCGACCGCAGATTGGAATCATTTTAAAAAAGCTTTAGCTTCCATTTCGCCAGTTTTTTATTCCGGTGGAACAGTATATAGTAGCGTTGAACTACAGTTCCTTATGCCACTACTTCGTGGTTGACATCAGTCTCTCTTAACTTCTCTTATCGACTGAACCATTTGATTTCCTTGTGATTCTGTTCAGTTGAGAATTTCGTGAAATAGTTGGTTTGGGCGCGGATCTCTCCGATTGGCAATTCACATTTGTCAGTCGGTTTGTACATCATTATTATCCAAAAGTAATTAATTCACGTTTAAGTACTCATAACGTCGTTAACACGGTGCTAAACTTCTTATACTTATATATTGATATGCAGGGAGCCAAACATCTAATGAATAGAACCATGCTTCAATATCGTTATCTTTTGCAGCCGTGCGGCATCAGATTCCAGCAAAGATGCCGACCGCTTATCTTGTGTATACCTAGGCTGTGCATTCAAACCTGTTCCAATCGCCTGAGGTTTTAATATCCGTCTTCGAGCATGACTAAAAAATTGTTTAAATTAGATTGTCCGTTGTTCACAAAATTAGTTTTACAGTATACTGAACGGCAACGAATACGCTGCGCTTAAATATAATCACTGAATAACGGGACTTAAAAAAAATTCTCGCCTAGAGTATATTTCTAATGTCTTGATTTCGCCCTAAGCAATTATGCAGATACACACAAGCTTTAATTGGTTTTTGTGTATTTTCTAATTTTATGTCAATCGGATAGTATGCCATTATTCTTAAAGCTGAAGCTAATAAAACAAATTCTTTTTCCACACGTGTTCGTGCTCGTGGCACTCTATACTTGTAAACATTTTTTGGTAACCTTATACAGCCAATTCTATAGAGTGGAGTTTACAAATATTTTCCATAAGGAATGCGTTCATGTTGCGATAAATTTATTACAAGTTCTAATTTATTACAGTTGTACATATGTCTATAAATACTCCTCCATCAGATATCCGGCATTGACCATCCATAAATTCTATACAATTCTAAAAAACTAATTATCAATCGTTCAAATTATTTGCAACCGAAATTTGGTCTCACCGAAATACGATATATACTTACCACTTAAATTATCAAGCATACGGTTTCTAATAAGTGATAATTGTTAGACCGGAGACATTGACTGTCTATATATGTTCCAGAACAGAAGGGTGATATTACAATCTCCATATATGGTCTATAAAGTAAGTCTTTCATATGATTGGACGAATTAAAATTTCCACACAGTGGTTCAGGATGGATAAAAAATACCGTCCATATAGATGGGGCACGCAATTACATGCATATGTTTACGCAAGTGTGTGAAGTTATCCCAGGATTCCATCCCAGAAAAATTAAAAATTAAAAATTAAATCTGGTAAAACTATTCTCATCCCATCCCAGGATTTTAAAAAAATCCCAAAATTTGATATCATCATTTTAAAATCGTGCAAACGACGTGTCAGCTTATATACTCTTGTCGTAAGAAGTAATTGGCACAATACTCTCAGAAATTCATATGAATATGGTCCCATACATAAAATTACGAGTTTTACTACTGGTTCTCGAGAACCATGATCGCCGGAAAATGTTTCCTTCGTTTTTGGCTTTGATATAATGTCCACTTGCTGTGATAAATCGTTGAACACTAGCCGTATGTTGAAATTGGAGCAATGGGCTCGAGAACCATTAATTAAATTCCGTATTTTTTATTTGGGGCCATATTCATATGAGCCCATTGCGCCATGTAACAACATACGTCAAATCGAAAACAAAGGAAACTTTTGCCAGCAATTATGGTTCTCGAGAACCAGTAGTTAAACTCCTAATTTTATGTATGGGGCCATATTCGTATGAATTTCTTAGCCTATTGTGCCAATTACTTCTTACGACAAGAATATATAAGCTAACACATCGTTTGCAAGATTTTAAAATGATGATATCAGTTTTTGGGATGCTTTTTAAAATCCTGGGATGGGATGAGGATCCCTAGAGGATACCTAGAAATGCCGACAAAATTGTTACAACTGTGTAGGATGACAGTTACGCGGTCTCAATGCTGTGTTACAGTTAAGAACAGGCCATCGACAATTTTTTTTTTGCAGTTAACTCGGATGTCCGGTGGTGAGATGCTCTTTCCTCATATTCTGATGTTGAAGTACATCTTTCGTAAAACTGAAACACCTCATCACAACATCTTATATCGCCAGTCCATTCAGGTGATCTCATGTTATAGAAACAGTGGCACAACAGATTTTAGTAGTGGCCACTACATGTTTGAGGGAGTGAGGAGGTTCAAAAAATTTGGGCTTCCTTATATCTTATGATAACAGTGTAGGTGAGGATATTAATGTACGGCTGGCAGCTGACACTCATGCTATGTATCCTCTAAGGCCACTGCTAAATCTAAACACCTATCAAGTACCTGAAGCTTTACAAATCGTTGATCAGGCCCGTTGTTGTGAATGGATGTGAAAGCACCGACGGATGAGTACGAGAGATGTCTTCTTACATTTGAGAGAAATATGATCTCAGCGAGTAGGCTGAGAACGAATTGTGCAGCGACCTCTGAAAGGAGAGCCAGCAAATGGTAGCCGCAGAGATCGTTGCAGTCGACGATGGCTCCACAATGTAGAGAACGACGTCTGGCTTCTTCAGATTGTCTTGGACAGTATGAAGACCATGCTCAGGATCGAAACCGTTGGAGCCATATAGTTGACTCAGTAACGGCCAGTAATGGCCTTGAGAAACTGATTATTATTATTATTATGTTAAACCCGTATAATCAGACTTTTATAAAATCATAAAATTAATTTTAAAATTTTTCCAAACTTCTATGGTTATGCTTAAACATCTCAGCATTGAATCAATAAGATTTGTATTTACCAACTTAACACCAACTTTACTCGATTAATTTATTTGTAGGTGCTATTTGGGCTTTTTTGGATCACGTAAAGCTTAAGTGGTTTTTTCTTTAATTCTGTCCCTATCGTGGTTCTGATTATTTTTCGGTGATTTATAGTTGAATTTATGGCCATTTAGTACTTTTTTGCGATATAGTATAGAAATAACCTTTAACGCCCTCCTGCTTGCCTCCTCATTTATTCGTATATTATGAATACATCATATTTGTTATCTTAATTCTATCATATGTGGATACACGTAAACTTATCACAATAGTTCAACCAATAATACAAAATAAAATGTAAATTTCCAAAATGTCTAGTATTGTATACACACATACATATATACAATACGTAAATATACAAAAATATTATGCATCCTCTTGTTTTTCACTTAAACTAATAAATTTATAAATATTTTAAAATTACGAGTACATACCTTCATATTTATAGTATATTTGCAGTGTTAAATTACGACATCGGGGATGAAAAAGTCTTAATATAAATATGTACATATACATATATATTTGTAGAAGACTTAATATTGTATATTGTGTGCGGTATATGAAATAATTTTCATTTTATGTTTATGTTATTCTCAAATGAAAATTGTATGTTTAAACAAAAACACCTTCAACAGCCATAACATATCGTAAATAAATTTAATAAATTTTCATACATGAGAATGCATTATGGTATATGTACATACTAATATACATATATATATATGATATTGTCTAGATAATATAAAAAATAAATATGTATATGCAGATGTGTGTTTACCTCATATTCAAATAACTATATATAATATAAGATGCTGTATACAGCTATGTGAAAGAATTTTATTTTCAAATAAATTTTAAGAATATAAATAATATTGTACCACATGCTGTACTACTACTATACAGTACTACTAATAACTATTTATTTTCACAAATGAAACCACATTACTTATTTAATATTTTTCTCTCTATTGTGTGTATTTCAAAAGGTGTATGGGGGCTATAAAAACACCCATTCTATGTGCATTTTGTACATATTTTTAACCCTTTCGCGTTATAAACTTAACAATAATTTTTGTTATGTGAAATTTGTGTGTATAGAAATTAAATTTATTGTATGAAATATTTTTATTGCATTCATGACTGTATTATCAAATACAAAATTAATTAAAATAACGTTTAAAATAACTGATCGAGTAAACTATTTGAAAAAATTTAAAACCAAAATTTAAGAGAGGGGCTCCCGACTTGCTAATTGCTCGTATCCATTAATATTTTTCCGCATCCTAAATCTAAGTTCGATGTCTGACACAACGTTAACCTTATTTATTCATCAACACAAACCATTTACCAGCCGTCAATATAAAATAAATGTTTCAATGTCACGAAAATAAACTTTCAAAAACAAATCACAAATGGTTTGAAAATTTTGCCTGAATAGAAGGAATACAGAAACAATTAATAAAAATTACAACAAACAAAAATATAAAATATCCCAATACTAAATTTTAGTCGGCCTTTCTTTCACCCACATAGTAAAACACACGAAAAATGTTTATGCATCAGTGCTAGACAATTTTTCGTGCGTTTTACTATGTGAGTGTTTGGAAAGGAGAACTAAAATTTGGTATCGAATTTTTATTTTTAGATAAATTTACTATAACTTTTAAACTACAATGAAAAATAAATATTAAACCTAATTAAGGGTTTTTTATTTGTATATCTTGGAATTTAATTCAAACACCCAGTAGAATTTTAGTCAACTGAAATTTAAATTGAACTCGACCAGTTTTGCTCGTAATAATAAATCTCTCGTATAAAATGCTTATATTGTTAACAGAGAAAGTTTTTGAATTTAGATTTAGGAATATTTAGATTTTAAGATAAATATAACTTAGCACAAAATTAATTAATTAACTAATAAATTTGTTTCAAATCATCGTCATTTTCATTTCAAATTTTTGCGAAACTTGTCGTAATAGTCTGAGGTAGGTTTTATTTGTTTTCGAAATACTAAAGGAAACATGTTCAGCTTTTCTGAAACATTCACCACTAACTGATTGAAAGAATTGGCTTATACGTTATACCAAGAGTGCGTTTACAAACTCTACTTGGTAACAATATTTTTAACAATGACAGTTCGAAAGCGTTCATAAACCTCTATTGTAACGATAAACATGTGTTTTTTGTCGTTTACAAGCATTTTTATACATTGTTTCTACTGTACTTTGAACCATATGCGATACGTCCATGATTGTAGCTGTCATTTCAATTTTCATACGGATCAAGTGTTTTATTTTCAAAAAGTGTTAATATAGGTATGTATAAAACCTTTTTAATTAAAGGTGAAAAATATTTATTATTATTTTAGGTAAATAGCACAATAAACATCATTTAACGGTACAAATTAACCCATTTATAAATGAAGGAGAAACCGTTGAGCTTGAACCTGGATCATCAATTATGAATAATAGCGAGAGTGCTATTATATTTCGACAATAATAGGAGCTCTCCAGTTATGGGAACAAAATATCTAAACGCAATGTAAAGACAAGTTCCATAATCGGAAACGTCTATATTAACGTGTGATAATGATCGGAGTCAGTGGTCATATTTTGAAAAATTTAATGATCTTTGTAGATATTGGTTCCAATGATGAAGTAAGCCCACCTGAAAACAAAACAACCCAGAAGCAGCAAATCCTGGATAAACTAGACATGCTAGAGAAAAAATGGGATGTACGCCACGAAGCAAGCAGTCAGTTCCAGGATAGGATGCTGCAACCGTTTGAGTCATCAGACAGACAAATCAACCAACTAATCGATTTAAATTGTATATCTCGTTATTCTGTAGCACTCCCAGTACAACTGTGCCTTGTTTCACTCACCTTCATCAGAGCCAGTTTCATTTCGAATGGAAACACCTTATTCAATGTATAATGAAACAATATGCAGAACACAACATACTGTTATATTGCTAGCGCCCAATTGATCCTCTGGGTAAAGTCATCGAGGTAAAGCATTTTCGATTGGCGTATGCAATACTATCAGTTTTAGACTTTAGAGTGATTTATACTATACTGGCATCATTAAACCCTATATTTTTATACACACCCATCCAAAATATTTGATTAACAACAAATTTTCGAATTCTTTTAAATCATAGCTATTAGATAAAGCAGAAGACGGATTATACCACTAAAGCGAATTTTAGTACTCGAATGACCTCGAGACAAAAAAAAATTAATTTAAAATTTCATTTTTTTGCATTGAATATCTAAGTTTGACCTGTGCCCCCTTTAATGCTCTGATGCTTTGGAGAATCAGTTTACTAGGTTTTTTATAGCCATAAGAATGGTCATATCCATAAACAAATAAAATTTAACAGTGTAGATGAATTGTATGGTTTAGGAGATGTTAAGGAAAAACTTCACGCGCATGTATGAGCTCCAAATTAAAGTTCTATTTCTTTTTAATCACATTGTTTATTTGCTCTATCTAATCTATGCAAATAATACAACAAAACCCTCTTCTTCTATTTAATCACTTTATATTTCAGAACTTTGACAATAATGAATGATCTGAAATGTTGTGAAATATTAAATGTTGCCAAATTCCACCTCATTGAGTTCCATTAATAACCAAATATTTAACTGACTTTTTTTTCAAAATTCTGAATCTTGAATTTTTTGATTTTCACTTAAATTATTATTAATTCAATAATTTACAAAATTGCAAATTTCTACGGTCAAAATTTCTGGGATTAAGTTTAGAGCAAGGCAGAACTGACATAAGACCTAAATTTAAAGACATAGAGTTAAATACCTGAAGCTGAATAGAACTGAAAGCTGGACAGCTGCTCACGAAGTAACGGCAGTCATTATTCTCCTCCAGGCAGTCCTCGCAAATAACATCATGAGCTAAGCCCATCCGATGTATAAATGATCTTTAAAACGGTCATGTCCTATAAGAATCGCTACCAAAATTCTTAACTGGATCACGTTTTCAAAGATAAAGGGTACTTCTTTGATGTCACATTAGGCTCCTGAATGAACTTCTTTGCCTTACAACAGCTAAAAGCCTCAAGCTACTGAAGGCTTAGGTCTTTCGAAGTGTAGTCCTCTATAGTTTTCTTACCGTAGTGGAAAAATAAAGGAACCGCTGGTTTAGGACCAATTAATGTTAATTGGAAACCAACTTTGGCTAAACAATCCACGATCTCATTGCCTACGATGTCACAATGAGCCGGTACCCACACATGACCTTAATTTTATTGTTAGATCAAAGAAGGTTCATAGAATGTTTGCATTCCTTGACCAGTTTAGAGATACTCATGGGATTTCTTAAAGAGTTAAGTACAGCTTTACTATTTGTACACAGAAAAATACTTTTATTTTTAACAGCAAAATTCAAAGCCTCGATAATACTACGTGTCAGCTTTATTAGAACCGCCTGAAAAACTATGTAATGCGAACCGAGACTACTGAAAAGTCTCAAATCAGACCAAGGACAGTAAATTCTAGTAGCGGTAGGACATCAGTTGAGGTCTTAAACATTAGGATGTCCCAAAAGCTCTTCTATATATTGCTAAAATATCGCAGTTGGTTTTTGAAGCTTGTAGTCCAGATGATTCTTCCAGGAAAGTTTAGTATCCAAGACAACACGTCTGATCGGTCCCCCAAAAAGACAGGGAATAGATAGGCCAAGATTACTCTTATGCCTTCTGAGACAATTAAATCAGTTTTAAAAGGTTATACGTGCAAACCCTCCTCAACACCATGTCTCCCCAATACATGCTGAGTAAGGTCGGATACGACACTAAGCTATTTGTCTGAGACTATTAAAAAAACATCATCAGCGTAACTGTGTACAATGAAGCCAGATTACTGCAGCTTAACAAGTAAATCGTTAATAGCCAGAAACCATAACAGAGGTAAAAGCACACATACCCGAGGACAGCCTTTGGCAACCTTAACAGAAACTAACACCTATATTATCCTGCTCCGCTTCCACAATGTGAGACTTGAGCATGGATTCAATCCATAAGATATGCTGCCGCAATATCCGGGAAAGTACTCACAAGAAACTTCTTATTACTAAGAGATGTTTCAATCATGGTTAGAAGTTCGAAGAAAATCATGACAGGCTTATAGGCCTAAATGACTTAGGGTTCTCTTACTCCAAGATTTTGGAACAGGTCACGCTTGAAAAAGATGGAGCAAATGATCCTGAGGAAAGCCCAAAAATGCGATCAGGGCCGTCAGTCTTATAAGATGCAAAAGAAAAGAAGCTCCAGCGCAAGACATCACTGTTGATCAGCTTGTGAGCCAAATTCCAATAGGAATATGCAACTGAAGTCCTAGTGAGCTTGGCAGCAACATCATCCAGTTTGACTATATCACAACCAGGAAAATGAACAGAAAGAAGCAGCTCACCAATTTCCTTGTTGAACGGGATATGATGTCCGTCCGGTAGAGGAAGTGAATCAAGTTTGCACACACTGTTTTTAGCCAAAGCTTTATTGAGATCCTGCTTTATGCAACAACAGCAGATAGGCTGTTAATGTACTCGGAAAAGATCAACCACGAGGCTCTTTGAGCGGATCTTAAACTTCTTTTATATTCCTTTTATTTTATCGAGAAATTAAACCATGAATCTGTCGCTTAGATTTTTTTGATCTGTTCTTTAGATTCCTAGCCAATTTTCATAATTTTTTAAGATAAGAACACGAGTTTTCGAAGGCTATCGAAATTGCCATTGCAAGTAACGATGCTTGATCTCCTTACTCGACCGAATAACTCTCGGTAGGGTAAGTAAACAACCTAGCACGAGAGATAAAAGGCCCCAACCGGTTAATTTCCTATCATCCGTCAGGTGAGACACTTAAATAATTTAAGTAATTGATCCTTAATAATCGAGGAAACAAATTTAAATTTTTACATTCACTTTTTAAATGGCCCCCAGGAAATTTTTTTCGATCGTGAGAAAAACATAAAAAATAAATTGGTGAGCATCAGAATAAATTTTTATTCGTCAAGCTTCGGTGCACACACAAAACGTTTCAGATATACGTTATGATGGTTTTTAATAGTGGATCTTGAAAGTAACAGGAGATCGAAAATTTTTAAATCAGTTTATGGAACCTCCGAAGATACATCATATATTCATATATGTAGATCTGATCAAATTAGATTCTATAAAAACTCTGTAAACCAAGTCGTTTTATATACATTTTCACTATAGAACACAAAAACCATTAAAATTAAAATTGCAAGCCCTTTGAAAGTATTTCTGTATAATATAGTTCATGGTTTGGTAAACTATATATACAGAAATACTCCTCACGATATTACTAAATATTAAGGCATTTGAAAATAAAACGATCAGTGCTGGGATGTTCTATCATCACTTCGATTCGCTTCGATAGACCTTTGTGTCTCTTTTTTTACGAACAAAATTGTAGTCTATTTCGCAATTTATATTGTGATCATAGCCTACTCGATTCTATTTCTATAAATTCATTCGAAAAAATATCACCAATATTTTTATTTTCGATGGCAAGTGAAAAGAGGGAAAAGAGACAGTTTGCAAGTTTATTCTAACAGGCTGAGATCGCAATAGACAAAACGTAATTCAAAAAACGCAATGGTGCACAATTTTGTTCGTAAAAACAGAGACACAAATGTCTATCGAAGCGAATCGAAGTGATGATAGAACATCCCAGCACTGGTTAAATTTTTAATATGAAAAATGTTTAAATCGTATTTAACTAATATTTAACACAAAGTTAAAAAAGTAATTTATTGAACAGAAGCTGACAATTTATACCAAACCGTTCATCCATTATATCGATACATTGTTACGATAATAGCAAAACCACGCCACCACAAAAACCATTTAAATAAAAATAATATTTATTACAAAATCATTATAGCTGACAATTATTGTTATTAAATAATAATAATTTAAAATTATTTACATTATTTAATTTTAATTTTTTGTTTATATATATTTATACGAAAATCAATTTTTCGCGTTTACAATTTTTGTGTTATTTGGTTTCTGCGGTTAAATATATATTCTCGTACCCTCTCCTACATAGCAATCATAATTTTCAAATTAATTTTTTTTTTCGTAAAATATTTATTATAATAAATAAATAAAAATAAATTATTAATTTATTTTTAACCCTGTTACGATAATTTATAACAAAAGTATCCAATATACATTGGAATATATACATTTATGTTACGCACAATGCGACAGGGTTAATTATGTAATATGATGTGTTGTTTGTGTGTTTGAGGTTTTTATGGGTTGATGATGATATGCTTATTCGTATCGATGAGCATAATGAAAAGTTTATTTTTCATTATATTCATTCGATGTGTACATGTGATAACATAAACATTTATGTTTTATTGTTTGGTTGCAAATAAAATCGATTTTGGTTTGGATTGCGAACGTTTACGAATTTATTATTTTTGTTTAAATAGTCATCGTTTTGAAATTTATTAAATCAGGTAAATTTAAATAAATAATATCATTTGTGAATTTAAGCAAACACCTCTCACATGAATGGACATAAACATGGTATTCCCAGTTAAAATATTTCAGGACAAATATTTTTTTAAAATGTGGATTTTATAAATTCCGGAACTAACATAAACTATGAAAATTGAAAAATCACACTCACTGAAATGAGTTAAAATTGTTATGGAGTGTTAAGAATATAAATTAATGGACAACCAAAAATTTAGAATTCATAATTTTTGAGTGAAATTTAACTTAAAAATAACATTTTAAATCTATAGTCCATATGTCAGTTTTAATTTAATTCTAATAAATAAATTGCAAGTAAAATTCAATATTAAAATCGTTCGGATGTTTTGCAGGTAAATTTAATTTATACTTTATTGATTTTTTTATTATTTTGTTTTAGTTGTTCCAAACAACAATAAAAAATTTAAAAAAAACAAAGTTCGTATATTACATCCAATTTTCTAATAAATTTTCATTATAAAATAAAATTCCAAACAAACTATAATAATAATAAAATATTTATTTAATTTATTTTATTTACAAAATTACTATTACTATTGTTATTATCAATTTCAATCAAAAAATAAACAAATAAATAAAATTATTTATTGAAATTTTCATTTTAGTTTTATTGTTTTCCTTTCGATTAGCTTATATTTTATTGTTATTGTTATTTTTAATTTTATTTTTAAATATTGTTATTATTAGTAGAAAGCAAAACAAAAAATTATAAAGCTTTTAATTTTCCTTGAAATAATTTAACAACTATATTTTTTCGTTATTAAAATCCATTTCACGATCTTTATGTAAAATACACTGTGTACCTGTTTATGGTGCGGTAGCAATCGTACGTTCCAGAATTTACCACAAAATTAATTAATAATCAATAAATTGACGAAACAAAATTTGTTCGTCTTGTTTTCAATTTTTTATTTAATTTTTTTTAGTATGGATCCCAGATGTTGATATTTATGGTAAATTCAGCACCTAATTTATGTTGAATTTCAATATCCGCATAATCTTTTTTTAACGATAAACTTTGTTGTTGTGTTGTGTTTTTTCCCGGTTTTTGCGATGGCTTGTTTGTGCTGTTTAAGTTTGTTTTCGTTTTTGTAAATATGGTATGTATACGGTAAAATGGATTTTCGTCTAAAAAAATAATAATAATTTGAAAATAAATTAAAAATGTGTATAAAAACGCGAAATCTAAAATTTTTACGAAGACGTAGGAAAATGTATAAGGTTGTCGCTAATATATCTGATTTTGTTTTAAATCACTCGAATTTCAGGCACAATATTCTTTAGAGGGAATTTACTGCTCAGATTCAAAAATAATTTTGTGTTCACACATTTCAAGAAGACATATTCTTTCTATTTTATTTTTAGTTACACGATCGCTTAAAAATTTTATATTAATTTAAATTATTGAGTTTATTTATTTATTATATAGGGTTAAAACTAAGATATAAAAGTATTTAAATGTTTAAAAATAAAAATTAAACAATTATTTAAATACAAATATTATGACATGTGAAATCAGAAATCATTTTATCAGTTTCTTATCCGGTAAAATTGTTCTTTCTATATGCTTAAAAAATTAGAGAGAATTAGGAAATATCTGTGATCACAAAGGATCAGAATCGATATTATCATCGAGAGTAATATACTAAAGTTAAAGAAGCAGTGGAGAAGCTACAGAAAAAAAAATCGACAGAATTTAAAATAATTCAGTTTTAAATTTCAATGAATAAAATTTAATTTCAATTATAACTAAAAACGTAAAAGGAATGTGGTTTCATTTACACTATCTGATAGCTGATTATAAATTTTAGGTGCCACAGACCTAAAAAAATTGTTTAAAATGCTCCTTTCTTGGTGGTGGGAAATTAACGCGGTTTCCAGTGGCCACTACGCAAAAAGATAATTTTTAAAACTTTATAAACGTATAAATGTCGGAATAATGGTTAAATTTCTAAATAAAGGTATATAGGGTAGAAGTTAATCGTGGTTTGCAACATATCGTTCTTATTATAAAATTTTCTGCAACTATTAGGGCCTTCAAATTGGAATAGTAAATTCCACCCCAACAAGTTAAGTCATACTGTCATAAAATACACTGATCTAAGTACGGGTTCAGGACAAATATCACGTAGAAGGTATACTTTTCTATTACATGCTAACAAATAATTTTGTAACGACTTAACATTTTTTTTTGGTCACCTGTACTAATGAGCAATTTTATTCTAACTTAATTTACTATGTTGTATTAATCTATGGCTTCAACCCACTGGTGTTCCATAGTGTCTGATAAATTGTAGTAAACCACATCGTTATTGTGGAACATACCATAGCGCATCAACGATGTTCCTTAATACTTTGTTTTGAAATCTTTGGATGATTTTTACGTTGCTCTGTTTGGTACAACCCCAAAGTTGGATACCATAAGTCCAAACGGGTTTTAATATTTTTATATATATAATAGAAGTTTGTTGTAAGTTGATAGAGCGAAGTTCCTTCCTATCAGCCAATACATCTTTCTATATTTAAGCCCTAGTTCTTCGCTTTTCTTTTTGACGTATACTCGTAGTTTTGCATCTAGTGTCATGACAAGATACTTATAGCCGTGTTGGCATATGGTATTATTTCTTGATTAATTGTAACCGGAATATGTTCGAGTCGTTTGTTTGTAAAATTGATGTGAACTGATTTAGTTTCGTTAAGTTTAATTCGCCATCTTTTGGTCTTTGAGTAATAGACCTAACAGACCTAATACACTGCCCTGTGGTACTCCTGCCTTGATTTCTTTCAATTCAGAATAGGAATCGTCTAATTTTACTCTAAAGAATTTATCTTTCAAGTATGATTCTAATATGGTAGTGAATTACATGGGTAGTACAGCTCTTAACTTATAGTTAAGTCCTTCGTGCCAAACTTTATCAATGGCCTGTGCAACGTCTAAGAATATCGTTGAGCAGACTTTTTTCTCCTCTAATGTTCTTTCAATAATATTAGTAATTCTGTGTACTTGATCTAATGTTGAGTGTTGTTTGCAGAAGCCGAACTGATGATTTGGAATCAGGGGTTTCCTCTCAATTATCGGATTTAGCCTTTTTACTAATAACTTCTCAAAGAGCTTAGACATAACTGGTAATAACGATATTGGCCTGTAAGATCCAGTTTTGTGCGGTGGTTTCCCAGGTTTAGGAATCATAATTAAGTAAGTTTTTTTGCCCACTTCTGCTTGAGAGTCTATCAACGCTTTTCGCCTTAACTCTACTTTAAATGATTCAGGCCTGTTTATTACGACTTAACATGACTCTTAAAACTGAAACGCTTATCGATCGTGACTCCTAAGTATATAAACGACTCAACTACATCTAAAACTTTACAACAGACTGAACATGTAACACTATTATTTAAACAGTCTGAGGAATGATATACAGCATCAGTTGGGTTAGACATGGATCCAGATAATTTAATATATAGAATATTTGTTTTAGAACTAAGGACCATGTAGTGTAGGTCAAACCAGCGTCTTTCAATTCGAATATCGTTATTAATCTTCTGGACATTATTATTACTAATTGCTGTCTATCAGAAAGGTAAGACTGAAACCATTTCTTTTGCAAAGCCGCGTATCCCTGTTTTATCTAGCTTCAATCATAATAAATTGTGATCAAAAGCGTTCGACACTGCTTTTGTAACATCAAATTTAATTTTGTTTGTGAGCTCTAGAAGAGCATCTTCAGTACTTTTACCAATTCTGATACCAAAGTGGCTATTTGAAAAAAAAATGACTTTTGCCAAAAAATTAAAAATGTAACTAAGAACAGATGAAATAAGCGATCCAACATATTTGATCAGAGAGTTACTTATTTTATCATATCCGCGAGTCGATTAAAACGTCAGCAGTTTTTAATGTTTTAGTAACAAAATGGAAATTTAGACCAGACTTCACATAGCCAATTATACCTCCGGATGAGTAATTATTGTTACAACAATCAACCAAATTAAAATTAGGAATCTTTTAACTATAGAAACCTCATTACTTCCAATTCAAATCTCTGAGAAAAATACAATATCCGGTAGGTTGGAATATGAATTAAGATGAGAGACTTACCATTTGATCGTGACGAATACAATTTACAACACAGACATTTAAAATTTAAGTTATTTAATTTATAAATTGAGCATGTCTTCTCTATCCTTAATTTCTAGTCTCTCACTCCCATCAATTTTCCTCTTGCAAATTTTAGAATTACGTACCCTAAGATGTTTATACTCTTTTACCAGTTCCAAAATTTTAGCCTGATAGTACAATTCCGACGTTTTGAAACTCAATGACTCTTTTCAGCTCAATCGAGAATCGATGCTTGTCCATCATCTATTGCACTTGTAATGTCATCGGAAATGGCCAATATAGATGTAACAGTACTATGTTTAGACCGAAACACGGATTGCATTTCCTGTATTAGTCTATTATTTAATGAATGCTGGTCGATTTGACGACATATTAACATTTCTAATGCTTTAGAAAGCAATAAACAGGCAATAAACTAATAGGTCTCAAGTCTTTCAGTTGTTTGGGATCATTACATTTAGCTATAGGAATTACTTTGGATACTTTCAAAGTCTTAGGAAAGCGTGATGATGTCAAACAGGTATTGCTTATATGTGTAATGTATGGTGTCATTACAAGACACAAAAGTTTTAAAAATGTCATCTTTTTTACGAGCACATATTTATCATAGAGGCTATTTTCTGTCATTTCGTACTGTAATCGCCTATTTCAAAATTCATATTCGTATTTTTATCGTCATCACAAGTCGAAACGGTCATCTAATGGTCAATTGGTATATAAACATCAGATTCAACACAAAGCCGCTATTATTCTTGACACTGATACATTGCCTCAACGAAAATATTTCTAAGATGAAATTCCCCACCTCATCGTTCATATACAAATACAAGGATTTGGATTTCTCTCGAATGACTTGAATTGTGGTAGTAAATATTTAAAAATGTGAGTGGCAGGATGTTGTTGTAGGCGAGGTAGACATTATAGTTTTGAGATTAAAACGCGATTCCATGTACTGCGTTTTTTTGCATCCGTGAATAATTTGTTTGTAGTATGTGGATAGTTACGCCAGGAGGCCAAGCATTGCAATTATTGAGCGCATTCTTGCGGTTTATCACAAATGCACTTCGTACGCACAAATACTTAATACGACTGACATATAAAATATTTTTAACCGATAAAGAAACTGTTTTAATCGAACTGCCGATTAAAAATTTGGATCAAGATTGCCGAGATCCAAACAATTATTCAAGAAATGTAACTTTCAAATTTAACCAGAATATGGTCAAGTTGCAGCCACGAACTTTAGGACCATAGCGCGGTATCTATTTGACCTTTAAACTGTTCAAAAATGTGTAGCGAACGGTGTTAAATAAGTTAAACGGATACAATTTGCGATAGGTGATGGATCTCACCGCAAACACTTGCAACTAAGCGGTAAGGGTAAACTGATACAAAAAGACCCATTTATTATTTCTAACAATTATATATTCTTGATAAATCAAGGAGGAGCGCAGCTTTCATAGTATATGGCTTCGGCTCGACGAGTTTGATCACTTGCTGAAATTAGGAGTAAATGATCTTTTACGGTTGTTGGCATACTAGATATTCTGAGTAATCACACTCTCCTGCAAACTATTTAAAAACTGGCACTCATCAAATATGACCGTATTTGGAAAAATTAATTTTGAGATGAATAATGTCCGTTAAACCCTTTGTCCGTGGTAAACAAGGAGCCCGCAACAGGTCCGAAGAATAATTGGTTTGGCAGGAGAGCAGTAAACTATTCTGCTGATCTTAGTGTACACTCCATTTCAACCCGTAAATATGAATTTTAGACTGATATTTTCGACATCGATATTGCCATTGCGACCAAACTCGAGTAAGTAGACAACCGCGAAAGTTATATCGTTCACAAGTTAAAATAAAATTTTCACTCAGTTAATAATTTGGCTGATGGTATTGATATTTTATGGTTGAGAAACCTAAAACTGTCGGGGATTGGGCTATCAAAATACCAAATTGTAGAACATTGTACCTTGAACATTTTATTCATTGTATGTCTACCCAGTCTTTAGTCTATAGTAATGTATTATCTCAGGTTTACATTTTGGGCCACTAATACTTTTATCGGAGTGTAATATTGATAACATAATTACGTAATACGTTCCAATTTTTCCTTGGGACACAATAGACAAATTCCACGGCATTAACCAATGCACTAAATAGTATTGGTTCTCCTCTAGTATTTATTTGGTTGGTTTTTATGGCATATGTACTGAGTGAATTTAGTACTTTCACGATGTACGCGCCTTATCGGATAATAATCTTTCCGATCTGGTATTGTTGTTATCGACCGACCTACAATGATATACACCTTAGCTACAAGAAGTCCCAATACAACTACTCCGAAGTAAATTCCTACCATATCCGTGTCTCTCTGTCTCTGTACATATTTTGAACTAAATTTCTCGCAAACAATTTTATGGTTGTTTCTCTTGTTATGTCACAATATGTACCATAATATCTACTTCCGGTAGATGATTGTTGACTAAAAAATTTTAACATCAAATGGACAATCAAATTCATCCGGTATAAAATTGTCTTCTTCACATTAGGAATCCAAATGAATTGATATGTCAAAATCATCGTTAACGTCTTCTACATCTGAAGCTCCTTCATTCTAAAACACAGATAGCATAAAATGTAAATGACATACACATTACAAGACTTTTCGCCTTTGTATTACAATTTGCTGGTTTGGCGTTACCTAAATGCACAAAATCGTTTCCATCTCCACCGTCATACAGAATCAAAATTATCAATAGGAATTGGCCGATTTCTTAAATCAATATGTTGCAAACAAAAGAAACATGCATATAATGCACATGCACGTCCCTTTGTAGGGTGTTCCGTAGGAAAAATTCTTTAGAGACATAAAGATTAATATAGCTTGGGAGGGACAAACTCTGTAGATGTCTTAATTTTCTTTTTAATGAAATAGAGCCCTTTCATTATCTGAATCGTAGCGCTTGAGTGATGGAATACTATTTGAAATGTTTGTTTCTTTTACAATAACAACAAAAATTGATCAGTAGATATTTAGTAGAAAGTTCACATTCGTTTCGTATTATCTACAAATTTCAATATTTGTATAAATCGAATAAAATTCAAAGACAAATATACAATTTATTCGAGTATTAGCCAACATTTAAAAATCAGTTGGGTTGCTTAATGGTATGTACATTCGGAGAATTGCACTCAAACTAATAAAAATTCAACTATAAGAAAGACTTTTGGAATTTTAGCCTAAAAGTTGAGACTGATTTGAAAAAATTGGTGAAATTGGTGTACGAAAATATTTACATAATAAATTAAATCGTTAACATACGAACACAAATATTTTATGATCTGCTTCTTTCTGTCTGTTTAATCCATTAGCTATACAAATTATAAACGATAAAATATATAATCTGAAATATTTTGTTAAAATTGTATTCATTCCACATAAAGACACAATTTGAATTATTAATTGGCTGAATAAATACAAACCTATATATACGTTCATTATTACATTGATATGAGTAGATACACTAATTGATATTGATAATATTGTCAAAATCAATCACAATCATGCCAATCATATCATATTTTTTGTATGCACATATATACAAAAACACTGTACATATTTGATTTCTCATTCATTTCCATTTTATGTATATATGTATGTACATAGATTAATGTAACGTCGGCGTCCTATGAGATTTCCTTAATTGAATGTACATACATAAAAATGTACTATGTGGTAACTACGATACAGATCACCACCAAATTAAGATTCAAGATGCGGATAACTTAAAAATCGTTTGGTTTAACGTTGCGGGAACCCGTACAAATAACGCAAAAACAAATTAAAAACATATTTTGTATTCGAATTTGTTTTAAAAACAATTAAAACGTCTAGACACGAAATTAAATCAGCAAATGTTCTGATATATCTTTTTTACAGTTAATTGTTAGATTATTAGAAACAATTCGGTTATGCTAAATTTTAGAACATATGCTATAATTCAAATTTATGCGCTTAAGCTTGATTTTAAATAATAATGTTCCTATAAAAAACATGACAATCTTGATAGAAATTAAAATTATGTTCTCTTCCTCATCAACTGGCGATCTATCCAGACGTACCAATAAATAATAAAAATTAAATCATAAATAATAAAATATCAATAATTAAAGTTATTATCACATTAACTTCTTTATTAACTTCTTTTATTTATAATAAATTAACTAAAGTGGTTTGCTGTGTTTAACAAAGCGGTATTTTAGTTCCTCACGCAATATTATATACATTTTTTGGCGAAGAAACCCGGGAATTACATCCTACTATAATAAAGTCAGATAAGTATAAATTTATTTAATTTATTCATACGACCAATAATTCGTGTGAGCATGCAAAACCACACCGCGGGTTCTACGAAGTACGAACTTAATACAACGTTAGGCCATTTTATTGAGCAACAAAGGACATTTTACGAAGGCGTTAACACGTCGCAACACGTGCGACTTCCAAAAATTAACATTGAGCCGTTTTCTGGAGATTATAAGTATTGGGCATCATTTCATGATCTATACCTTACAACAGTGCATGATAACCACAATATTACGGCAGTCCATAAATTGCAAATACTAAAAGGCTTACTTTCGTGTGAAGCAGCTGCACTTATCCGTCATATTCCAATTACCGAAAATAATTATGCCGAAGCATGGGACAAAATTTGTAATCGATATAACAAAATGACCCCGATTGTCACATCACTGATTCAAACATTCTTTGACCAAAAGCCATGTTTACAAGTGAACGGCAAAGAATTGCGTCGAGTTACCGAAGCAAGTGACGAGGTAATTCGTGGGCTTCGTGCGTTGGGATCAGACGCTGAAACACGTGATCCGTGGCTCATACATATTTTGTTAAATAAAATTGACAATGAGTCTAAGCAGTTATGGGCAAATGAATCAGTTGGTCAAAATTTTCCTACGTTTGATGCTTTATTAGGATTTTTAAATAAAAGATGTGACGCCTTGGAAATTTGTGATGCAGCCAAAAGGGTAACTACAAGATCTACTGCTAAATCATTTGTAATCGCTAACAATAATTCGGTATTTGAGTGCTTAGCTTGTAAACAACAACACCCATTGTTCAAGTGCCCAGTGTTTAAAAATAATAGTGTTGAAACAAGAATAAGATTTGTGAACGAAAACAATTTATGAAAAAATTGTTTAAAAAAAGATCACACAAGTGCAAAATGTTTTTCAAAATTTTCATGCATTATTTGCCGAACTCGTCATCACACGTTGCTACATATTCATCCAGGCCAACCTAAAACACAACCAGAAACTAGTCAATCTACTAGCCATCATATTTCGTTCAATGATCCGTCATTTCATAATTCACCAGAAGATAATCGCAATGAAGTTAAATCTACGAATGAACCAACAAAAACCGTTTTGCATACGCTCTATGCATCGCCAACTACGGTACTACCAACTGCAGTCGTAAATGTAGTATCACGTACCGGAGAACTCCAGTTAGTTCGAGCACTTTTGAACTCAGGCTCGCAATCATCTTTTGTGACCGAACAATGTGCCCAACGCCTAGGCCTTAAGCGAAGCCCATCTTCCATATCAATATACGGTCTAGCATCTTCATCAGCTGGAATAACAAAGGGGAAAATCGATATGACCATATATTCACGGGTAGACAAACACTATAAATTAAATTTACAAGCTCATATCATAACAAACATAACCAACATGTTGCCAACAAAACTAATCACTATACAAAACCAAGTTATGGGATTAAAGTTAGCAGATCCACAATTTTTCATGCCAAACAAAACAGATGTCCTACTAGGAGCAGACGTATTTTTTGAAATATTGAACCCCGAGAAACGTATTATCGATGCATTTCCAATACTGCAAGCTTCCAAATTTGGTTGGTTAATTGCAGGAGCATGGATCAATGAAGAATCATCCATTAATTTACACGCCACCACCAATCCAATTATCCAAACAGATCATGAGGATCTACATCAGCTGTTAAAGAAGTTTTGGGAAGTTGAAGAAGTAGCTGCTCCTGTTAAACCATCTACGCTTAACAATTCATGCGAGATGTATTACCAAAAAACAACAACACGAGATGCCGATGGTCGATTTATCGTCAGACTGCCATTCAAAGAACCGAGAGCTTCATTGGGCAGTTCACTCAAAGCGGCGCATCAGCGGTTACGAGCAATGGAACGAAAATCCTCACATGCACCAGAGTTTTTCAACGAATATAAGTCATTCATGAATGAATATATTGCCCTCAAACACATGACTTATATACCTTGGAGTGACGTGCCAGTTCTGGACAATGAAAAATATTTTTTACCACATCACGCTGTGATTAAGGCCAGTAGCAGTACCACCAAATTAAGAGTAGTATTTGATGGCTCTTGTAAAACCAGCACACAAGTATTATTGAACGACATACTTCAAGTTGGCCCAAACCTACAAACTGATCTGACTACCATCATTTTGCGGTTTCGAAGGCATGTTATTGCTCTAGTTGCGGATTTAGAGAAAATGTATAGGCAAGTTCGTGTGACGCCTGAAGATGCCAACTATCAACTCATCCTGTGGCGCGAAAATCCTAACGAGCAGCCAAAGGTATATAAGCTGAACACCGTTGCATATGGCACAGCTTGTGCACCTTATCTCGCAGTAAAAATTCTTAAACAAACGACAGAGATTTTGGTGAATTACACCCACAGGCTACACGTATTATCAACAACGATTTTTATGTTGATGATTTGCTGACTGGCTGTGATAGCGTTGGAGAGGTTATAGCACTAAAGGACGAGATTAACATGATCTTAAGTAATAGTGGATTCAATTTAAGGAAATGGAAGTCGAACTCTCAAGAATTTTTGAAATCATTTTCACAAGAGGAAATTCAAAGTACTCCAAAATTGCTAGAAGACGATATTTCAATCAAAACTTTGGGAATCATGTGGAACGCCGAATCAGACACTTTCTCATTCAAAGTTCAACCAAGTGAGATTAATATTATTTGGACCAAGCGAAAAATACTCTCAACCGCTTCGAAAGTGTATGATCCATTAGGCTGGCTTGCATCAACAATAATTCTTTTTAAAATGTTGTTACAGAAGATTTGGTTGGTCAAGATCGACTGGGATTCTACTTTACCAAACTCCATCATAAATGCATGGCAAAGTATATACGAGTCTCTACCAGCTTTAGAAGCAATTCAAATTGATCGATGCCTGACGTCAAAAAACGGTCCACAGCTGTAAGTGACAATGGATATATCACCACTAACATTGTGTATGCAAAAAGTAAAGTTGCTCCGATCAAACAAGTATCATTCCCGAGACTGGAGCTGTGTGGTGCGGTGCTTTTATGCAATGACGTAAATTGTATAGAATCGCTTGGATACGATAAAATAGAAGTCTACGCATGGACCGACTCAATGATAGTACTACACTGGCTGTCCGATGTTCCCCGAAGGTGGAAAAGCTTTATAGGCAACCGAACTGCAGCTATCATTGAGACTATCCTGCGAACCAAATGGCACCATGTTCAATCTAAAAGCAATCCAGCTGATGTCATATCCAGAGGAATAAAACCACAAGTATTACTAAATTCACAACTCTGGTGGCAAGGTCATGGCTACGCGAAAATGAATAAGACTGGCCAAAATCAAAAGAGACCATAACCAACGTTGATACAATGGAGTTAGAAGAACGGTAAAAGTACACCAATGTGTTAACAGAAATAAACAATGACGATAACATAATTCTACATCTGTTAACAAAGTTTTCATCTTTGACGAAAATTCGGAAAATAATAGTTTATATATTGAGAATGGGTCGAAACGTTCAGAAAATAACATTCGACCACGAATTAAAGAGGCTCAAGGAGAATAAGTCATTACCTGTAAACCACCAATTATCATCGTTAGATCCATTCATAGACCCAAATGGATTACTACGAGTAGGCGGGAGGTTAAGCAAATCATCGCTAATATATTCCGCTAAACATCCGATCATCTTACCGAAGAAGTTTTGGATTATAGGCGCCAGATATATGATCAAACACTGCCTAAAAGCATGCGTAATATGTATTCGACATCGAATCCACAAAGCCGGACAAAAAATGGCCGATTTACCAGCAGCGAGATGTACCCAAAGTCGACCGTTTTCAAAAGTTGGCCTAGATTATGCTGGACCACTCTACATAAAAACAAGTAAACGGAAAACTGCTCCCACAGACAAAGCGTATGTAGCAGTATTTGTATGCTTATCCATCAAAGCAGTACATTTAGAAGTGGTTAGTGGTCTTGACACCGACTCGTTTTTGGCGGCGTTAAAGCGATTCATTTCACGACGCGGCACACCAGAACAAATTTGGTGCGACAATGGAACCAATTTCATTGGAGCCAATAGAGAATTACAAACGCCGAAGCAGCAAATTATAAAACAATCAAACAATCCAATAATATCTGAATTTTTATTGCAGAAAAGTATTGTTTTCAATTTCAACCCACCACATGCACCACATTTTGGGGGATTATGGGAGGCGTCTGTGAAATCATTCAAATACCATTTAAAGAGAGTGGCTAATACAAATCTTACGTTTGAAGAAATTACAACATTGATCGTCCAAATTGAAGCATTGTTAAATTCAAGGCCGTTATGCAGATTAACTGATGACCCAACTGATTTGGAGGTATTAACACCCGCTCATTTTTTGGTTGGATATGCTTTAACAACAATTCCGGAACCAAGCTTATCTGATGTACCATCAAATAAATTATCACGATGGCAGAATATACAACAGCGACTCCAGGGATTTTGGAATCGATGGCATCGCGATTACCTAACGTCATTACAACAAAGATATAAATAGAAGACAAAAACCGATCAATTCACAATCGATGACGTCGTCCTTATCAAAGAAGATAACTTGTGTCCCAGCCAGTGGATGATTGGTAGAGTAACGAGAGTTCATCCTGGAAGTGATGGGATCATCAGAGTTGTCACATTAAAAACAGGAAAAAACGAAGTCAAACGTCCTGTCAATAAGCTAGTTAAGTTAATACTTAAGAAATAAAATTCCTTAAGGCCCGGGAGTATGTTTGCGAAATAACAACACTAAAAAGCACCACTTCGATTCACTTATATTTGTATATAAAACTACAATAATTATTCATTCACAAATTTATTTATTAAAAACGGTGTTAGCTGAGCGCAAACTGTCTCACACGTCATTAAGCTAAAACAAAACAATAATTAGTTATAACATCAGATTATATTAATTGATTTATGTATATATTTAAATATTTCTTTAAAAACTTATCTTTATTAATTAAAACCATTACAAATTAACACAATCCAATCAGATTTATATAGTTAGTTATACTTGTGTATGTCAATCACTTGTAAACAGAATGTCAAATCAAGTTTGTCAATGATTTTTTGTACTAGATTATTAACAACAATTCGGTTATGCTAAATTTTAGAACATATACTATAATTCAAATTTATGCGCTTAAGCTTGATTTTAAATAATAATGTTCCCATAAAAAACATGACAATCTTGATAGAAATTAAAATTATGTACTCTTCTTCATCAACTGGCGATATATCCAGACGTACCAATAAATAATAAAAATTAAATCATAAATAATAAAATATCAATAATTAAAGTTATTATCACATTAACTTCTTTATTAACTTCTTTTATTTATAATAAATTAACTAAAGTGGTTTGCTGTGTTTAACAAAGCGGTGTTTTAGTTCCTCACGCAGTATTACATACAGATAATATTGTCAAAATCAATCACAATCATATCATATTTTTTGTATGCACATATATACAAAAAAAAAATACTGTACATATTTGATTTCTCATTCATATCCATTTTATGTATGTATACATAAATATGTACATAGATTAATGTAACGTCGGCGTCCTATGAGATTTCCTTAATTGAATGTACATACATAAAAATGTACTATGTGGTAACTACGATACAGATCACCACCAAATTAAGATTCAAGATGCGGATAACTTAAAAATCGTTTGGTTTAACGTTGCGGGAACCCGTACAAATAACGCAAAAACAAATTAAAAACATATTTTGTATTCGAATTTGTTTTAAAAACAATTAAAACGTCTAGACACGAAATTAAATTAGCAAATGTTTTAATATATCTTTTTTTTTCAAGATCATTCAATTATGATAACAAAATAATATCAAATTTTATTTTTAAATTTACATAACTTTTAAATTAACCTAATTTTATATTCTGTTAAAGTATGTATATATAGACACGTTAATATAAATTAGGCAAAACACGCTATAAGCACACACACACACACACATACAAAAATAAATCGTGATAATATTTTTCCGTAATTTTTCCATAAAACCAATTATCATGAACAACAACATGATTTTCTTTTCTGGGTATATTATAAATATTTAATTACCTCCATAATTATGTTAATGTAATAAAAAATAAAACATTAAAATACATGTACAAAAATTTTTCCAGTGTGTACTCTATACAACAACGACAACAGCAAAATGTATAAAAATCACTGTGCGGAAGGGAAGTTTGAAGATTTTTATTTTTTGAATTTGGGATGTGCGGGGGTGGTAAAAAAATAAAAAAATTAATTAAAATTGTTGTGTTAGGTTACGGATTTAGGTTAATAAAGTCAATGTTGTTATTATTATTATTTTTATTATTGTGATAATGAAGAGTATATACATTATGTTTAGAATTTTAATTAAGTTCGTGGCATAGGAATTTTATTTGTTGCTGCTGTACATATACAGACGTAAATATTTATTACGTAAAGATTAAGATTGATAAATTAGAAAAGCAATTGAAATTTTTTATCTCATTCATCATATTCTTGTAATCCAAAACTTAACTAATCAAATCTTTTTTCGGTTTTTTTTTTAAATGTTGAAATTCAACTTATTTGTTTTTTTTTTTATAAATTTTCCATGAAAAACAAACAAAAAACTTTATCGCAAGCAAATCGAATTTTATCAAATTTTTTTATATTTTTTAAGTTAAAAAACAACAAAAATTCGATTAAAATATAATCCATCATTTAAATCTTTTCAAAATATAACAACAACAACAACGCAAAATGTTTAATAAATTTTCCATTTTTATTTTTTTTTTTTCATATAAATGGCGGTCACAAGTATAGGGAAAAAAATCCTCCCTCCTGTTCATACATTATAACGTTTTATGTTTTCAACCAAATCCTTCTTTATGTTTTTCATTTTGGTTATTTATTCCTCCTTACTTAAGTTGCGGAATATAAAAAAACACACACACACACACATCTATGTATATGTACATATATACACATGTATATACATAAAAAAATAAAATTTAAATTTAAAATTCAATTTTCTTTCCACTTTGCCATATTTTCTTACTTGTTTTGGAAAATATATACACACACGAACAATACATCCAAACATGGAGATGTATTTTTTACTTCTTCGAAAAGAAACGTATATCCAAGAACACAAAATATGTATTTTTTTTTTGGTTTGGTTGCTGCTTCCTAAGAACTAGAGGGTAATAAAAAATAAAAAATAAATGTTTTTTACGAAAACTTTTTCGCAATATGTTCATGCAGGAATAATAAATGGAATTAATGGTGATAGGAATTAATGCAAGCGATTTAATTCCGGATCGGAGAGATGATTTAAATCACGATGCGGGAACTATACATAGTATTTACCGTATAAACATATCATCGTTTTACATAAAATTGAATTTTGGCGAACATTGAGAATAGAATTTGATTTACATTTTAGATCGTCCACACATCACATTTAGTTTGAGCAAACACTTGATGGATGCGTTAAGGGTAAACTGTTGAAGCTATGCAACTTCCAGCTAGTCGACCATACAGTCATTTTTTTTATGACGTGACTGCCCTTTTATTTTTATTGCAGATGCGAGCAAATTCCCGATTTCAGTTTAAACGAAATTGTCGTTTCTATAGAAACATATTTTAAATTAATTTAAATAGTACACGGAATTATTATTACGTTTATAGGTGTATTTTGTTGAGAACAATTTACCTCTAATCCGTTCGGAGTTAATTTTTCTCAACAAAATAACTTAGTTTTGAGTTAATTTTTTTTATGAGTTGGTAGTTTTGAAAATTAGTTTTGAAAAACGATTCAAATAAATATTTAGCGAAAAATTGGTTGTCATAATATAATGGAAAAATTTGATGAAACAAACAAAAATAATTAAAAGTTTATATAAATTGACACATACGAAATGTCATTTAATTACCAAAATGACAACCTACGAAAGTAAAATTGAAGAAAAAACTAAAAATGTACATCTGGTGTCAGGTATCACAATTAAAATCGGAATGGAGTTAAATAACTCAAGAAATATTTTGGAGTTATTTAACTCATGTCAGAAGTTAATCAATGCAATTGTTGTTGTAACAACCTCAACAAAATACACCAATCGGCGTTCGAAAGAGAATCGAGTTAATTGTGGGTTGTCATACTATATTTCAAATATTTTTTGTTTTGTTTTGGCATATCAAATTTTTCTATACGTAGCATTCAATTTTCCAAAAATTTTCAATCCAAAATTTTATTCAATTGAATTAACATTTTAAATTCTTAAACGTAAAATTTTCTTGAAATTTGCGATTTCTTAACGTCCATAAGTTTCAAATGTTCAAAATTTGATAAATTAAAAATTTTATTTCTCAAATATTTTCAAAATTTAAAATTTATTTTTAGATTAAATCGAAATTTAATAAATTTAAAGAAAATTCAAAAGATTTAATATTTTCATTGTGAATTTTATGGGACAGAGTATGAGTTTTGAGACTATTTGAATTTTGAAAATTATATTTATATATGAGACTTGTTCAGGAACTTCATAAAATTTAACATCGATTTTTAAATTTTCTCAAAGATTTTTAAAGTACACACATATTTACAATTTTTAAAACTCAATCATTGAAATTAACATTTAGAACTCAGAATTGCAAAATTAAATAAACTCATATGCTATTTGCAGAGTTCTCAAAATTTTCCAAATTTTAAGTTTAAGTTTAAAATTACGTTTTAATTATAAATTGTATAATTTAACTTTCAAAAGACAATAAAACATTAAGAACAATGCTAAGAAATTATGTAGAAGTTTTTTGTAATTATGTATTCAGAAATTACCTGAGCGTAGTGCTAAGAAATAAATCGGTTGAGAGATTTAGAAAAATTTTCTTAACATTAAAATAAACTCATATAGTTTGAGAATCAGAAGCTATTTAGAAAATGAGATTTTTGTATATTTATACGTATCCACATGATGTGGATGTCAATAAGGTTCTAAAATGATATTTTTAACTCAATTAAAAATGATGAAAATCGTGAAATGAGGTGCTAAAATGGTGTTAAAATTTTTTCTATCGTTTTTCATTTTCCTACATTTTTTTTATAGGGAACTACTACGATTTAAGTTCTTGACCAACACACTTCGAGGAATACAATTGATCTTGTAGGTATATATGGTTACTGAGAGTACATTTTCTGGCAAAAGAACTGATATTTAGGACAATATGATTTGCGTTGTTAATGATGGTCTTGGCCTGAAAAACGTAAAATTGGATATAGATAATTAAAATAAAATTTATCATGTACGCATCGGTCTTGAAGAAATTAGACAATGTAAATACGGAAATCATACCTCTATGGGCATAGGTTCTATTATATGCAAAAGGATTAGACCTTTTTATACCATTAGATATAATCTACTTTTATAAAGAAAAACTGACTGATTGTTTGATATGTCTTCAACAAATTTTACCAATTAGTGGGACATTTAACGCTTTTAAAAATAAGTGTCAACTTTAATCGCTCCAAAATGAAAAATGAAAATTTCTAATTTAATCAATATTTGATTAGCACGAGCTAAAATCTAGATTAAACCTTAGAAATTTTGTTAAAATTTCAATTATTTATATGCGCACAGCCACGTCAAATTCGATTAAACTGAATTTTGGTTTGAAAATGGAGGAAAATTTGAATTTTAAAATTAATTTCTATGTGATTATCAATTTTGCTACCGACGAGTAAACATTAAAAATAATTTACTTATTACTTGTGTGAAAAGTTGAATCAGCAGTTATTAATTTTTTATATAAAATACAAATAAAAATTTTGTCGTGAAAAATATGTGAAATCGTGATGTTTCAATATTCTCCACCTCAAACAAGAAAGGCTGGGCCAAATCTACTGAAAGCGATGTCCGCAAGCGATTTGGCGCTAAACGCCACGACCACAATAGTGACAAACAAAAAAGTGCAACATAGTCCAAAAAGACAACACATCGCAAATACATCAAAAATTACTTTACCAGGTAATTTAATTTCAAGTGAACTAAAAATTAACGTTAATGAACTTAGTGCGTTGAACAATAAAAGTGCATCGTTGACAAATTTTGACGATGAGAAAAACAATGAAAGTGCATCGACAACAGATGATAATAAAATAAACAGTGATGTAGGTCAGTGTTTAGTGCAAACACGGCTGGACAGGTATATTACTGTCAGCTCAAAGCGAAGGAGAAGCCCTCGATCAGCTGAATGTTGACGCTTACAGAGCGTTAGTTAAACATTTCGACGAAGTTGGTAAACATTACTACACTTACCAACTAAAAAGCCAAAAAGGCTTGGTCGTCGTGTTAAAAGGTATAGAGGCCTACGTGGATGCAAATGAAATACGAGCCGCTCTCGCTGAAAAAGGATTTCAATGCAAATCAATCACCAACATTATTAACCGTGAGAAGTTGCCTCAGCCATTGTTCCGTCTGGAATTAGAACCAGATAATAAAAAAATCAAAGGGAAACATTCAATATTTGATTTAAAATATCTACTGCATAGAAGAATTATCATAGAGGAACCCAGAAAAAGAACTGGACCGGTACAGTGTGTTAAGTGCCAAGAGTATGGACACACTAAAGCGTATTGCACTTTAAGCGATGTTTGTGTTATCTGTGGTGAACTCCATAACTCAAATGCATGCAACAAAGAAAAAACGGAAGCATCAGTGAGAAAATGCAGCAACTGTGGCGGAAATCACACTGCAAATTATAGAGGGTGTCCAATTTACCTAGAATTGAAAAAAAGAATCAATCCAAGGCAGCGAGCAGAGCAACGAATGCTTAATCTTCATTCTTCCACTAAACCAAACGCGCGACCAGAACTTTCATATCATAACGCACAAAATAACCAACCAAAAGCAACTGTTAACAGTAGTGTGCATCCAGAGGTTTCCTATGCAAGTATCCTTAGGGGTACCACTCCTAAAGTGCAAACAAGCGAAGAAGGAAACATCGCAGCAGCTTTAAGCAAGTTAACTAACATGATGCAAAGCTTCATGGCGATGATGGAGAAAACCATGAATCTAATGATGCAGAATATGAGCACGCTGATGCAGGTAGTCGTTAAAAACCAAAAATGACTGTCCTCAAAATAGCCATATGGAATGCAAACGGCCTAGCACAACATAAAGCTGAGGTTCAAGCATTCCTCACTGAGCACAATATTGACATAATGTTAATATCTGAAACACACTTCACCAAAAAAACCTATTTCAAAATTAATGGGTACTCTGTTTATGACACAAAACACCCAGATGGGAAAGCACATGGAGGCACAGCTGTACTGATAAAAACAAGATTAAAACACTATGAATTTATGAAATATGAGAAGGAACTTATCCAATCAACGAGCATCTGTCTGCAGGAGTGGTCTGGAAACTGTGTCATATCAGCAGTGTACTGTCCTCCAAAACATGCAATAAAAAAATTGCAGTTCATGAATTATTTCAGCCAGCTAGGTAATACATTTCTTGCGGGGGGTGATTTCAACGCCAAACACACCCAATGGGGTTCCAGATTAACATCGCCGAAAGGCAAACAACTTTATGAAGCTATAGAAGAACAGTCCCTGGATTACTTATCTGCCGGTCACCCAACGTACTGGCCCACAGATAAAAAGTAAGTTCCTGATTTAATTGACTTCTGTGTAACTAAAGGCATTCCACGCACATATGCTAAGGCCTCCGATTGCTATGATCTGTCTTCTGATCACTCATCTGTAATTGTAAGAGTGAGCACCGAGGTCCTAAGAATAGAAACGCCAAAACGGCTTACAAACAAACAAACTGATTGGGATCAATATAAGAGGCTAGTCGAACAAAATTGTGTACTGAATATCCCTCTTAACACACCAGCAGATATTGATGCGGCGGAAGCAAATTTAAAAGATGTCTTATCATTATCAGCTGAAAAGGCCACACCCATCTTAAATAGTACAGAAAAAGTTAATAAACTGTCACATAATATACAGGAACTAATCCAGGAAAAGCGGAAAATTCGAAATTCCTTAAATTATCTTCAGAAACTAACAGTATAATGACATGCATACCGCGATGTCATTTCCTTGAAAATTTATTTATTTGGTAGAGGGTAGAGCTATTCCAAAAGAAATAGTTTGGTAGGAAAAAGTCTCATAATCGGTTAAATTATTAGATTTATTGATATTTTCTCAAACCCATGTAAACAATTTTAGGATCTAGGACAAATTTCAAACGACTATATATAGAATTGTGAATATTTTCCTAATTTAGGGTTTTTTGAAAGATTTAGGACAAAATCCAAGTGAATTAATTTGGCTATAGTTTAGTTTTAATTGTATCTTCCCTAGTATTGAAATATTGCCAGAACTTTAAAAAAATTATAATGAAAGATTATGAAAGTACATTTTTTAATTTACAATTTTTGAAAATAGATTAAAATGCATTTAAAGAGCTTATACAACTGTCGCTGCCAGTATCGCATTAAACCTAAAGAAATTTGACCACTGTAGTTTAGAACTAAATCACTCTATCAATCGTTAACATTATCGACGGTTTCTACGAATAGTTTATGTTGTCTACAATATCTATGTTGTATATGAGTTGTTGACACGTAAATGCCCATCCTTGCCTTGCTCTTTACTGTAACACATAGTGCAACCTAGTCGATTTGTAGTCCAAATTTAACTCAACATATTGTTTTTGTTATTTTTTGGTTAATTTAAAATAAACGCCCTAATTTTTGATAGCCAAAGATCCAGGATACAAGTTTTTGTAGGAACAAAAGCCAAATTGAGCCAACCCAATCATATTTATAGGGAATTTAAATTAAACCAATTTTAATTGGGATTATTAATTAGGATATTTGGGTCGATAACTTTTTTTTTTCTTTGTCTCCAATTTAGAGCATATAGGGCGTCCACTAGGCTGGACCATCTGACTCTGTTCGGGGCTATTCCTTTCAGCTCTCCCAATGTTTTACCGAGTTCTTTCGCTTCGGTAGCATTTTACATTTACATTTGCATTCTCACTTTACGTTTTTCATAGTTTGGTTTCAATGTTTGCTTGCTTTGTTTGCCGCAGATGGTGTCCGGCCTGAAGCATTTTATCAGTGTAGTCTATTTGTGATTTTCTGTGTGTGTTTCCATTTTTCACACTCATCCAGCAGTACTGATTTTACACATACATGCATAGAACATTGGTAGCTTCGTGTTCCTAGACAGGACGGACGCATTCCAGATCTTATGGAGTATGTTGAAAGTATTTCTTGCTCTGTTTATTTGTTGACTGATGTCTTCGGTTTTTGCTACAGTACAACCAAGGAGACATTCGTTCGAGAATAATCATCGCTAATACTTTTATTTGCTGTTGAGGAGGGGGATACGCCGCACCAGTTTTGGTTGGCAGAATTCATCTTTTGTTATGGTCATCTGCCTCCTCTTCCGTAGGTGCATAATAGTACTGTATGATTATGATAATATAAACCGCTTCATTTCCTTTTCTACTTGTGCTAACCTTGATGTTTCTGTTAGAAACCGTGTACGATAGCCAATGGTCGGATATTTGCGTTTGCCGGTTTGTATTTATTCTTCCAGTGGTTCAAAGAATACCAGCCAGTGGGGGGTTTCGTTATTTATTTAATCTCCCTTTCTCCTATGATGTCTCCATGCGGTCACCCATTTCTAGGATACCTTATGCATACGGTTGCTTGAGTTCGTTGATGAGGTTGATGCAACTTAACTGCCTCTGCCTAATCACCTCCAATAAATTATTAGAGTTATAAAATTTCCAAAAAAATTTATTGATTAGATGATTCTCATTAAATTTGCTTAATTATTTTGTTCCCATGATTTTGATATGGACGTGAAACTCACGAACGAGTACATAAAATTCTGTTAACATATTGTAACCATAAAAAATGTAATATGTAAATTATACATTTTTTTTTTGTAATTCAAAAAGGAAATCATCTTGACTAGCGTGAGGTAAACATAAAACATTCCATTTCCGATTTAAAAAAAAAATACTTTCATTTTTAATTCAATTCGAATTATGTATAAAAGTGATCATCTGTTGTATTGTATGTAATTCAATCACAATATTATTATCCCACACTTTCAATTTCCTCTTTTATATTCAAACACAGTTCAATCCTTTTTATAAGAGTTCTTTATTATTCTTTATATGTACGTATACACATAAGCTATTGAAAAAAATAAAAAAATCATGTCATCTCATATGATCATCGACTTTTACATTATTATTAGGAATTAATTAAATAAAATAAAAAATTTGAAAGTAAATCAAACTGTAACAATATATTTATATATAGTAATGTTGTTGAAAATAATAGAATAATCAATCTGCATGCGAGAAGACCTAAGAATTGTATGTAAGGGCTTTCGATATTGTTCCTACTAACCTTTTTGTGTATTATACATACCTTTTGTACTTTTTCTCATACAAAACGATTTTCGATTTATTTAAGACCTTTTTTGATTTATATAAAGTTACATATAGTATTTATTCTTATGCAAATCAGTTTTGTTTAAAAACCTTTGAAAATATTTCAATACATGAAGTAATGGCGTGAGAGTTTCACATTTTGTTCATAAAGGTTTATGATGAATTTTGTATGTTACCTGTTGTATAAACATTTTCAAATGGAATTCTTAAATAGTTTTAGAGGATATTTAAAGGTAATACCAATACATACTGTTTGACACTAATAATGTGATCTATAATTTTCTATCATATCGTTGTTTGTCGTTAAACTAATTTGTGCATTAAAAGGACGCAAAAATGTTAAAAAATCATATAAAAGTCAAACACCTCCTATATATGTACGTACATACAAATGTTAAAAATAATAACATAACTTTTACTTTTCAGTTATTATGCAAATTTAATTTATGTTTTCACATTTAAATTAATAAGGTACTGTAACCCAAACAAAAGGTAATTTTATGTTATTTTTAAATTCTTGTGAATTTTTACAAGCAAGCCCGGAAGAAATATAATTCAATTAAAATTTCTGTACTCAAAATACATATATGAGAAACAACAGTTATATTAATATATGTACATATTTGCATACTTTGTATTACATTATATACTCGTATATGTATTGAGTGAATGAAGAAAGATTTAACTCTATGTAGAGGTATAAATATATAGTTTCAGTGGTGCATATAATAATAATTAGCCCACTTTACCACAAAATTTGTACGAATCCTTATTATATTTACCAAATCCTAAATGATTAAATTAAATGGAAAATAGGGTGAAAATTAATCCAAATTTTGCAACAGGTTTCAATTCAATTATAGTGCAAATTTTTTTATTTTTTGTGTAAATGTTTGTTGTGTTTAAAGTTGCGTTACCCAAATAAATTATCACACACACGAGACCCTTTTTATATATGGTATATATAGTTATTTAGTTTTGGGTATTGTTGCAAAAATTTATTAAGTGGCAAATCAATAGATGATTATAGATTTTAAATACATATATAGCTTTGTTCGATTTTCTACCTGAATCTCATAATAGCATGCATTGTTATGATTATAGAAACATTTTTATGAATACACAGCATCTTTATTGAATGGATTGTACACGCGGTTTGTAATTGATATGCAAATAAGTATAATGCGAAATAGCAAGCAAGTCATGATGATAATGATGCGATGATTGTTATATATTGTTATAAATGTATTTGAGCGACGTTGCAATGATGTAACGTAAACCAACCAAATTACAATAACCCTTCACAATTTTATTTTTTGTTACATAAATAGTCAAAATACTATTATTTTTTTGTAAATTTTAACAAAAAAAATCATCTGCATTTTATTGTTTTGAATTGTTAAACATTTGATGTATGTACATATATGTACAGTTATAAAAAACTATTTACAATATTTTTTGTGTAGTTTATAAAAAACTTAACTAACTCAGGGGTAAACAAAAAAAATCATTAAAGCCGCACTATACTATACGTTTTCCAACAATTTTCAAAAAAAAATGTAACGAACTTTGAAAATATATCCCCTTGAAAGCTAATAAAAATGTTTTTTTGTCTATAGGTTTAGTCGAAACGACCGTTTGTCTAATATTTCAAAACTATAAGGAAAAAGTTAAAAAAAAAAAAAAAAAATCCATCCTCAGGAAGAAATCCTCAATTAAATTTTTTTTTTGGTATCCATATCCATGTCATCGTTGAAAACTAGTTTTTTTTGTCTAACTATGAAATCTACATATCCTGGAACCCTTTACGTATATGTATATACATTATATATAGCGATACTAAAACACACAACACAAAAAAAGACACTATGAAACAGGGTGATTAGAAAACAAAAAATCCCTTTTGTCAAGAAATATATTTTTCCCATTTCTAATTTGCATATAATTAATCTTAAAGACCTACATCAACTATATATATACGGTTACCGTTCAATGAGAAGGTCTTTTCATGTGAGATCTTAACAAAAAATATATTTAAGTAATAACCCGCAGGATTAACACAATAGAGACACATACAACACACAGAATTTACCGTGAGACAATTCATCTCATTATATATTCCATTGTGCTCAGATATATTTTCTTCCTTGCATAAATTTTATTAAATTAAATAAAAAACAAAAACAAAATTTAAAAAATTAAAACGGAAGTATTTGTTTGACAGGATGGAGGAAAAAAGACATTTACAATAGAGACAAATTTCTTCATCTCATGAGAATCATGTCTTTTGATTTGACAAAAAAAAAATGTTTTTTCTTATATACTCGTATATATACGAAAGAGCTGCTGTAGTGTACAGTGAAGAGACTAATTGGGTTAATTAGTCTTATATTGAAATGAACTTTTACATCAGAAGTAGATAACAATAGTGCTATTCAACGAAGGTTCAACTATGTCTCGAGTGGATTTTTTTCCTTTAGTGCTACGTGATTTAAGCGAAAAGAAAATGACGTTTAAACCCATTAGGTAAAATATAACTGAAATCAGCATGGTTTTACCGCTTAATATTATGAGCATCATGTCCATCGGTTTAATGTGGAAAAATAAAAACTAAAACCATCAATACAGCCCATCTGCAGGCCCATCTGCATTTTATAGGTTCACAGAATTTTTTTATATTCCGCGTTTTCCTTACAGCCAAACAATTAGTGTAGTAAATGCATAAAAAATGTATCTTGATTCAAATAAAACGATAAAATGAGAAGAACCAGCACGTTACCGAACGAAGCAAGCAATGTTTTCATCGTTATTACTTCAACAACAACAACTAAAACTACTTTTTAAATTAATAAAAACCAACCAAAAACTAAAAACACTGTTGTCTCCTGTATTTTGAGGTTTAGAAAAAATCCGACGACGACCAAAATAAAAAAACATTCCTTCACATCCATACATGCATACGTAAACAGGCAGAGCAGCAATATAGCAATATCAACAACAACAATAAAACTATACAAAACTATCACATCATGTCTCAACCCTTTTTTTTTTTTCATTTTTATGTTTTAGTTCCAAACTCTATATAGAACATATACACATATTTTATATTTTTTTGTTCTATGCTATGTGTGTTGATGATGATGATGGAATCAGAAGAATATTGTTAAAAAAAAAAACTAAAAAAATATCCATACATGAAAGTTTCAAAAAAATATAGTTTGAGTCAAAATTTATTTTATTTGTTCCACTAGGCACGTAGCGTACGATGATGATGATCGATGGAATGGTAAAAAGAAATAAAAGTAGTATGATGAACTAAAAATAAAAAAAAGTGCTTTGAGTGAAATTTTATTTTGAGTGATAGTGGTTATTCGTTTGAGTGAGATTTATTTTTTGTATTTAATATCATAAAAAATGATTGTTTTTAATAATAAGAGCAAAATAAAATAAAAAATAAAAGATCAAAGTTGGAATTTAAAATGGAAATGGATAAAACTCATTTTTGAAGAATTTTTTTTTTTTTTTTTGCCAAGATTACGGATAAAAAGTGCATTCTCATCATTCAACAGAATTTTGTGAACCATGAAATTCATACAAATATAAAACTTTATTATATTTTGTATATACATATACATGAAAGGGCGAGGTAAATAATTTAATTGTTGTTCTTAATGCTCACCGATTAAAGTGTTTAGTTTACGGTTGAAAGCTATATAGGCAAAAAGTGTTAATCCTCAATGTGCGGTATTCTTATATACATATGTATATGGTTATGCATCCATGGATGCGCGATTTAAACTTATTAATTTTTTTTATGTGAAAAGTGCGCGATCGATCAATCAAAAACAATGTAATGAGTTTTGAGTTTAATTGATAAGTATGTTAACATAGACATTTCGTTATGGCGTTCCGCGCGCATTTAATGTGATGTGGGAGGGGTTACTGAATTTAATACATTTTAGTCTTACCTAAATTACATAACAAACAGTATTATGTATTTATATATAATAGAGGGTGAACATTTTTATAAATAACGTGTGTGTGTGTGATAAAAAATGGTTCAACTTATGTTTGTAATTTTATATCCACGTGAATGCATGAATTCCATTCTTAATGCAAATTATTTAAGAGTCATGGAGGATAACGATCATATTCGCTTATATGAATAATGACTGTCATGTCAAAGTACATTACAAGTTTTTTATTAAAAATTTTTTCATCAAATAGTTGAACTATCTATGTTATCGGTTCGTCAAACTGATTATACTTAAATTCCACATAAATAAATTTTAAAAAAGCTCAAATGGTTTTCAAAGGTTCATGTCTTTTTTAAATATAAACATATTTAAGTGAAATTTCAATGTTGGACCAGTTTTGAAGGTGCCACTTAAAATAATCAACTCAATACACATAGTGAAATTCGGTTTCAAGTGTGGTATCACGTTTCTATAGTATGATGCATAATTTGATGAACATAATATGTTGATCTAATGGGCTAGGGGTTTCAAATCGAAATGGTTAGAAAAATTGAACGAAATTTTATATAGTCTGCAGAGTTTGTATTTGATCTCATGAGGTCAGCTAATTTCATATTTTTCAAATGAATTCAAATAAATAATTAATGACATCAATTGAAAATCCATCCAGATTTGATAAACATGCAATTTATAAAGATATATGAACGATGAGACAGGTGTGATGATTACTATCACACTAGCTCGTAAAACTATTCTATATAATATGTGTGCTCAATGGTGGCAAGATTGGGCCCCAAACTTTGGGGGTAAGCTACTCTTAAATTAAATTTTTAACAAGAAAATTTCGTTAATTTGATTAAATTGTTGAATTTTAATTTGTACCACCATTTCGTAGAATAATAATAATGCCCATTCCATAATGCCCATTCCAGATTTATCAATATTTTTATTTAAATTTAAATTTTCAAAGAGTTCGAAAAAACAAAACAAATTTTTAAGGTTGTCTAAAAAAACTTCGAAAACCCTATAAGGTTTTACTATACCTAGCTGATTTAGATTTTTTGACAATTGGTTTTGACACAAATATTGAGTTTTGAATTTAGTCGCTTAATAAATTAGAGAATTTATTGAAAATTTAGAATTAGGTATGAAATCATGGTTTCAAAGTCCTGGTTTCAAAATCCTAATTTCCAAATCCTGGTTTTAAAATTCCTGATTTCAAAATCCCTGTATCTCATGGGTTTGGTTTGAAAGTAAGCCGAATTTGAGTTAGCTTGGTGTTTCCGGTTGTATGCGGGGCTTCTGACGTATTGGAATTGGTTTCAAAATCCTAGCTTCCGGTTTTCAGGTTTTCGGGCGATCGAATTAAAAACGATTGGTTTTCCAAAATCTGAATACTAAATAAACTTTTCAAAAAGCTGAATTTTGTGGTATGAAGTGTAAGGAAAGTTTTTTAACAGCAATAGGTTTTTGAGGCAGAAAAATTCTTCAAAACTTCAAAATTGTTTCATGTTTTGATTTCTATATTTCTCTAGTTTTGGCGTTTTATAGATTTAGTTAAATAAATAAAACTTTTAATTGATTGGTGTCGGCTAAAGTGTATATTATTTTACTGTAGAAAGAAAAATATTTTGTTTCCACCATTTCAAAGCTATTCTTAAGAGCGCTTGTTTTTTACATGAAAATAAATTTTAACCAGCGTTTCAATATAACCAGGATTATTTTTCATTTTGAAAACAAAAAACCCGAGATTATGAAAAACAAGATTTAGTTTAGTTACACAACACCTCCTATTCAAAATAGTAAATAAAAATCGAGGGTCAATAGTATAGCGGCTGTTCATTTCTGAATTATTTTCAATTCGGGGCGGTCAGAGAGATAATAAATTTGTCAGATGGCTTGGATACAATAGACCATAAATTATTACCGATTTTACTCTTCCAAATTAGATTTTTCTCTGCAAGGCAGAGTAAATGGAAAATTTAATATTTTAAGGCAGAACAATGATTGACTCGTTACTGAACTAGAATTGTGATAAAATATTCCCTGACCGAATATTGGTGAAACTTTTAAACTCGATGGACGTAGATAAATTGGTCGAAAACATTAACGAATTTATTAACAAAAATACTAAAACGTATGTTTTTATTCTTAACTATCATAAAATTATACATCACTTCTGGCGCTACATTCACAGAAAGTCGTTTTGATCTGAATTAATCTGACTATTGTGCTATACCCATCAGCGCCGTATGAAGAGGATATTTTTCACTGTTTTCAGTTCACCACGTCTTGCAATCACTTTTAATTCTCGAACCTTCTTTTTATTTAAAATTCCAGCCAAACTGTACGGTTCACTATAGTTACCGGCGAACAATGCTAATGAAAAGATAAGTGCCACAATTGAATTGAATTATCTCTCCCTATTCGTACAATGTAAAATGTAGAGTTAACATGGATAGTGGTGCAGAATTCATTGAGCCTATAAGATTCATTGGGCCTTTGCATATTTTACTTGCTGTTGCGTAAACGACCTAGCTATGTATATTTAATGGCAGCCTTTGTTTGTGTTAGGAAATAGTAAAAGTAAAGAAATGCTGGAATATGAAAAAAATTACTCCACGAATTGATTTAATATTTATGGCCTATCCAATTGATTTTCGTTACAATTTTGGCAGAAATTTCTCAAAACTTTTTTGTTCCCGTCATGTTTTCCTCGGTTTTGATTGAAGTCTGTTATTTTTTTTATTAAAAACCAATTGACCAAAAAACTAACCTCTCAAATTTGCTTGTCGTTGGAGCGAAATTTCCTTATTGTGGTAACAATTATTTATCAAACCTGAAAAATTGTGCGGCTTAGAGTAAAATTTAGGAACAATTTTTGGACGTTATGTGTTGTTTTCTTTAATCTAAAACAAACATGAATTTGGCTGCAGAATCGTTCCTTTAAACATAACAATTTCTAACACAATAAGTATCTTCACAATAAGTGGTCTAGTGGGGAAATTTTACAAAAATTAATAAATCGTTGGACTTCAAAAATTATCGCCCGATCCCTTTCTGTCTTAGTCCAAGGTTTTCTAAATAATTCATCCATATCTCTAGCATGTTTTAGCTTAATTGTCAGCAAAGGGATATAGGTTAGACAGTATTTTGTGAATATATATTTTCGAGGTATACAATATGTTAGAATGTTGTGCTAAGTGTGTGAATACTTAGTATCTCTCACGCTGTTTTCACACAGACGAAATTACTTACAAATAGTCAAAAAATGCATTGATGCCTGTTCCAGTACAGGTTCCTACAAAAATATTTTGCAAACTTTTGAGACAACAGATTTTACATTAAAATTTCAAAGTGATCGGACCCCGAAGTCAAAAACAATCTTATACTAGCACTGAGGTCAACATCAAATTACATTTACATAGGCTAGAACATATTTAATTTGGTGCTGCAACTATTTATTGCGCAAAATGTTTTTTTTTTTAATTTTTCTAATTAAGAATTAATTTAGAGCTAAGCAGATCTCTATTTCATTAAAGTATTAACAAAGAATGTGAAAACTTAAGACGCCGGCAATAAAGTTTGACATTAAATATGTGATTGAATTAATTTTAAAACATAAGTTTTAAAGAATTAAAAATATGTATTCAACACTAATACAAATTAAAAATTGAAATTAAGTGATTTGTAAATATTAATAAACCATTGAAATTTGTACAATTGTCTACGAAGTCTGTTCCGGATTGGTTGGATTGGACGAAAAATTCGTTCAGGTGCATATGAATGTCGCTAAATCGTATCTATACATAGAAAACTACCTATTTGGTTGGACCGACTGTCGGATTATCTGAAATTTCATGAAATGCTGTTTAAATGAGTATAAATGGTTGTAGACGGGGACATCTTAGAATGATACAATAAGAAAGAAATATATAAGAAATTTTGATCGAAAACTACAAGTTACAAGATATATATATATATATAATCTTTTAATTTTACACTAACACAGACAGTAGTAACACACCCCTGTCCTAACTCATTTAATTTTTTGATGTGGATTACTTTTTATGTGTATTAGTTAAATGTGTTACCCAGATACCCGAATTTGTTTAATCGACTAAAATATTTTGTAAGTTTGCCACTGGATTCCTCATTTTCAACTTCTCTTTGGTCGTTCGGGGAAAAAATAATTTTAGGACAAACTACACACTCTTTTAAGATCATAAACAAGGTATAAACAAAGAGAAGGTCTCTGCCTTCTTTCAAACAGAAATATTTTAAGAATTTTAACATTAGAAAAATCAATACGATCGATATAAATTTGCAAGGTTGACGAACGTTTACCACTTCTGGCTTATCAGAAAAAGTATACAAGCGTTACGAATTTTCTAATCTGTGTTTACAGGGTTGATTTGTAGAAAAATCGAGTATTATAAATATATTTGGTTAAAATTCCATATGTGGCAGTTCTATCTTGAGGAGCGGAGCAGTAAGAGTGTCTGCGAGGTGCCATTTAATTAATTGATATAAATGAATTAAATAGGCGGCCGTGGAATTACTGCAAATCAATTAGCATATGAGAAAGGACCTACATTATACTTGGTTTTCTCCCAACGTCTTAAAACCTTCTTGTTTTAATACTGTTTTTGGGTATTAAAGTTGGCCTTTTTCTTACTATTTTAAAAAATGTGTGGATCTTTTTATCCTTGGTGTAAAAGTAGGTACTTTTAATACTAGGAGAAAAATATTATAGTGAAGACTCAATAATATGTATAAGGTACTGTCAACATTATTAACGTTTGTAACCATATTGCCAACAATAATGGTAACTATTGGACAGATACTGTGATCTTCAGGGCGTAATATTTCTGCAGCAATGGTTTCCTCATTTTCTAAAGTGTCATGAGCGGTTGTACTTTCATGATTAGTACTGTAGCTGGTACTAAGTTCATCGGGTCGTATATATTTTTATAGCTTGTTTGTTTTATTTGTTGTGGAATCTTCTAAGTATCCTTCAGCTACTGTATTAGCTTTACCACTAGAGTTAGCAAATTAACCGGGTTTTATATAACCGCGGTTAACGGTTACCAAAATTTCATAATCGCGGTTACGGTTACGGTTACCTTTTTACCTAGTAATAATTCTTGGAAAATGTGAAATACAATTTTTACATTTAATACTTTATAAATTAAACAAATATTTGTATATAAGTATCACATATAGGGAAGTTAATAAATTGCTGGAATGTTTGCTTATTTAAAAACTTTAGCCTTTAGTGTTTTAAAAATACAAGGCAATTAATGAATGATCTCCTAGCCAGGATCTCATCTTACAGCTAATGTTTGAGAATGTATAGAGAAAACACGTTCCGGTTCAATTGATGTAGGTCGAACGATTAAAAGGACGTTACAGAGTTTTTGAAGAGTGCTCGATCGCGTTCCTGTTTTCAGAAGGCAAGTAAATTCTTCGTTTATAAACTTTTTTGAAACTTTTTTCCTATTATCTCTTTTGTTGTATAGCGGCTTCCATTTTGTCTTTCAGCCGTAGGTTGATCACGATTGGGAAACAATCGGTTCAATAATGATGTGCCGAATTTAATGTCATCTTTGGTTGGCACCTTTTGTTTAAGCAATGCTAATAAAGAATTCACCTGCGGGTTAAACCTTTCTGTCATTCTTGTTTTATATTTTCTCTCAATTCATTCCCTAAGGAACTTCAGCCTACAAAATTTTCTAATTTGGACTGTAAAAAATTGATGGCTGCTTTAGCTGTTACTAAATTGGCGTCTTTTTGCCCCCAAAGCAAGTATTGTAAGTGCCAACGGTTCCATCATCCTTCGTAGTTCTTCAATAAATTGGAAATCAATCCCCTATATTAACTGAGTACTATTATGCTTAGAGATGGCAGCCTCTATTGGTTTTTGCATTGAAGTTTCAGAATTTTTTCCAACATTTGCTGAATTGAGTTCTATCTGTCTAATGTTCAATTCTGGTTGTGGTTCATATCCAAGTTCTAAAACCACTTTTTCTGCATTTTTTACAGTTAAAAATTTAAAAAACTTAACAATCGCTCGTACATTGTTTAAAGTCTCTGATATTGTCATAATCTCTACTGCCTCCACGGCCATCTCCTCGGCACTTGTTGTTATTGAAGAATCATTCTTATCATCTTCAAAATCATCATCATCATTTTCGTACTCACCAATGTCGATGTTAGCTGGTGTTTTCTGTTTCTTATACAATGTGTCACAAACTGCGAGGTGGAGACCGTGATTTAGACACAATTGTAACTCAGCTGGACTATTCATGACATACTTTACGATTCCACTTGCTCCATGATTGGCTGTTACAACGATATAAATTTCTAGATAGGATAGATTGTAGTACGTAACTGTTTTTCTGAGTAACCGGTAATCGCGGTTATTAGAGGCGGTTAACGGTTACGGTTAACCTAACTGTGCAAACCCTTTTTCCAACCACTATGCATTTTATGGCAAGTGAGGTACCCGCCTGTATCTACAAGGAGAGTACTGAAGTCCGACGCAAGCAATTGCCGGTATATACACTTGCATTTTTTAAATTTAAATGCAATGCCGCTTCTTTTGCAACGCTACTAATTTTGTGAACGCCAACTACTACCCGATGACAAATACTCTACCTTGGTATTTTATAAAAAGACGTCGTACGTCGAAATTTTCTGGGGGAAGAGCAAAGTATTTTCTGCAAATCCCCAAATAATTTTCTACCAAAACCGTAAAGGAGTCGCGATTTGTTTGTTTTACAGTTGGACATTTTTACCAACAAAGCTGATTGAACAGCTCCCGCTACTGCCAGTATTAAAACAACCTGCAAGAAAAATTCCAAAAAATAGTTATAAATATTATCTTTAAGTTTTAAAGCTTACCTTCATCATTAAATAAGTCTTATCGGGACCAACATTTAAAAACAAGTTGATTTGTGCAATACATACTTCGTCGACAAATTGGCAAAGTATGCCAATAGAACACTTTTTGAATATAATCCAGATTGTACATTTTTTCAGTACACCACTGCAAAAACCGTTCATAAATCTTACGTGATTTTGATGGCAATAGGTTAAACACCATTTCTATTGCTGTTTGAACCATATCCGGTGGTAAATTCGATAAATCTTCTGATTCAAACATTTTGTTCGCAAGAAAGAAAATGTTGTAATTATAGCTGTGCAGTTTGACGCGTACAATATAGTCAAACCAAACAAAAGTCATGATCTCCTTAGTTCCTTTACTCGGATTAAAAGTGACTTTGTTTGACTCGTAATCTTTGCTATTGTTCGGCTAAGCTGCGCTCCACCTCGTATGCAAATATAATTGCTCGTCCACCCAAAGTTTCACTTTATATCGTAATGACACATTGTACTATTTTTTTTCTATCTTCAGAAACAGAAACCAAACATAAATTTCTGAAATAAAAGCAATCAATTGGAATTTTTTCCATCCCTACGTCAACATTTGATTTTTATATTTTTATAAGAATCCCTCGAGGTTCGAACACTATCTAAATAAGATTTTATTTTGAAGCTTATATAACTATAGCTTTGATAACCAAGTATATAGTTAAGAATCAGGTCATATATCATCCAGGTGTTTAAAGCAAATTAAACAAGTATTCTCTACAATATATGTATACACTCTTCCAAGGTTAGAGAAAAGCGCACTTTGACACGAAAAATGTTCCCATAAAATATGACGCACGCACACACAAAGATATGATAATCGCTAGAGTATTATATTGATTTTCTATCAAAAGTATATATCTCCTGAAGCCATTATATTACATTACCTTTTTATCTCCATTTGTCTTTTCCAAAACAAGAATTTTGAATTTAAATCTGAATTTCATATAACACAGCAAATTGTATATCTATACATATATAGTTACATACATAAGTACATATTTCGGTTTATCTCAAATGTACGTGTATATTCATTTTGATTCCATACATTACAAGACGAAAAGCAACCCAACGAAAAAAGAAAGAAGTAAAAACCATACCCCCTCGAAATTATATGAAATTTATATATACGTATTCGCGTCTCGACGCCATTTTATATATTATTTTCCATCGAATACATGTATTCCAAAAATACGGTGCGGAATCGCGTTTTTCCTCTATTTATTTCTCGAATAGTTGTATTGTCGTTATTGTTGTTGTTGGTATTATTACTGTGTCAGGGCAAAAAAAGGAATATTTTCTATTTTAGATTTACAATAAAAAAAAAATCATATAAATTTCCTCCCTTTTGTATTTATTCCGCACATTTTTTTTTTCCACATTTCATTCAAATTTTTTTTTCTGTTTGTTTGTTTGCACTGGATGTGTATGTATGTATATGTACGTGGTAAACATTCACAGAAATTCAATACGTCAGTCAGAACACACAGTGCACAGTACCAAGAGGGCGAGAATATATTTAATATATGTATATGTATACGTATATAGAACTGAAAATAAATATCATACATAGAGATAAACCGAAATGGAAATTGTTGGAGGGTGGCTTTTCTACAAAATACGACGACGAAAATGAAAAATAAAAATATTTTTTCACCCTCATGACAAATAATAATCTAAAATACATTCAAAATGATTACAATACTTTTCATTTTTTTTTTTTTATATTTATTCGATAAAACGAATATAGATTGAAGACGACAAAACAAAAAATGTCGTTCTGTTGGTTTTCCAAAAAAAAAAAAAAAATGGAAAAAATCGATTAATTGGATAACAATCTCATCCCATAGTGCGCGCATTCATTTCCACTATATATATTTATATGTATGTGTATATACCGTCGTATTTATATATCTTCAATTAGATTGGGTGTGAAAAATTAAATTAAAATACATCCATCAATTACATCATGTTGTCATAAAAATAACTTCCTCCTTGCGTCTTAAGTTAATTTTCGTAATTTTCATGTAGTTTTTGTTTTTTATGGTTTTTATGTTTTCCAAGGGATTTTCTTTCAATGTTTTCGTTTGTGCGTTATGTAATTTTTTGCGTATACATAAATATACAAAAATAATTGAAAAATCAATCATTAAATTTTTGTTAAGTACATATATTTGTTAATTTTATTAATAATTGGGTTTAATTTTTTTGTTTTCCCTCGGATTTGCTGTTTTTTTTGTTGAATTTTTGATTCGAGTGGAAATGACTTTGTATGTATGTATATATAGAATCGATACGATTGGATGATTTTTTTGTAAATGATATTAATTGGATTTGGATTTGAAGAGTTATTTACATTAAATTATTATTACAGATCTGAAAATTGAACAACTGTTAGGCGTACATAAGTACATAATACTACATATAGTAGTATTATGTACTTATGTTTCATTTGTTAAATCAAATGTACGATATAAAAAAATATAATGATGATAATTGCTTTTATTTATAATATTTTATGAATGTTCATTATGAGAAAACGAGATTATATATGAGCAGGGATGGGCGAGGACATACGGTTGTCGACACGTAAAATATAACGTAGATTAGTTGGCAGTGTTTTTTGTCAACGTCGACATAATTAAAATAATGTCAACAACCTACGATATTTTAGCGATTTAAAATCGAATGAGCCAGTTCGCGGGAGTATTATGTAAAAGCGTTCGTCTAGAGGTGATTTTTTCATTTGTTTCTTTTTGACAAATGACGCATGAATATAGTTTCAAACTGATTTCGTTATTACGGTGTGACTTTTGCACTTCAACACTCTTTCAACTATACCCCAACATTGTTCGAACCTGTGGACCCTTTGAGATAACATTAATTTGATTGATCGTGCAAATTGATTGCTTCTATTGGAATTAGAGTCGTATGACCGAGCTATTTGCCTAAAACTTTACTGTTGAATCGTGTTGAAGAATTAGCGGCAAAATAAGTCGTCAAGAAAAATGTAGCAAAAACCTGGCAAAAGCAACTGCAAATTTCTGGCCAAATCATACATTTTTTTGAAGTGCTTATACTTAGCAGGAGCATTGCCTCAGTTTTTGGTAAGATCCAATTTTTTACCTAATCAATTGTTTCAAAACCAATTTCATGTACATTTCGTCATCCATCAAAACACATCCACTAAATTTTGTGAAAATATTGTCATCAGTTTGGCACATATTTTATCGACCAAGTGTTGGTTATCTCAACGATTTGGCTTTTTAATAACTCGATAGCACTCATAGCCAACTCGAATTCGTTTTACCATGGAGTGGGGTGTATTAAATTTTATGGCACGGTCATAGTTAAATTTCCCCGGATTATTTTTAAGGAAGGTTATAACCTTTTTGTAAAGATTTCTATCAGTTGTGCCATGTAAAGATTTCTATCGTTGTTCAGCATCAATTTTTAATACGCCGGTTGTCGAGTTAGCAGAGTCAATGCTCTTAAAATCGTGTGTAGTCCAATAAGCATAGTCCATTACTGTTGATTCAATTTTCAAGTTTCTCTATTGAATTGGCAAACATAAAATGGTGATGGATGATCCAGTGAGCAGAGTCGTTGCATTCGGAATTGTGAACTTGTGTTCAAGCCTCGGTTTGGCATTAAATAATTTTTATTTAATTTATTTAATTTCTCCCTTCAATTGGCAAATATAAAGGTTGAGTATAGCGGAAAATCTATATATGGAAATGGTAAGGTGGTAAAGTAAGCGGTGTTATAGGATTTGGAATCTTGGATGTTGTGCACTGTTCGAACCTCTCGATTGAGGGTAAAGAATTTTAGCGGGTTGAAAAATTGCTTTTTGATTTAAAAATGACCAATTTGCTAATAATTAAATTAAAAATATATATTGAGGCTTGAACTAGTTATGATTATGACCCAATCTCACAGCTACTTTTACCACCGAGCCACCGCCATACATATAAATAGTGATATTCCTATCGTTTATATCTTCCATTTGAATAAAAAAAATTGAAAATGTTAGCAACGGCAACATTTTCATTTTTGCTTATTTTACCATCGCCGTCTTTTATACGTACCACTTTCCCATGGAGAATTTTGAAGTTTTGAACAGGAGCTGAGTTGGATTATTTTTATTTCACTATCACCAATTGGACCGTAGAAATTAAATCAAAAAATGTTTGGCTCGATCGAGAATCGAACTTAGATCCTTAAATCCAAAGTCACTGACTTTGCTTACTGGACCACCGCCACATATATATTTTATGTTATACTACCTAGCCCAACACCATATATATATTTATATTGTTATTTACAAGTCTTTTATACTTTCCAATTGTATTAAAAAACTTGTGAAATTTTTTAACAGAAGCTGAGTTGTACCAAAAGTGTCCCAACATTAAAATCGTTAATATTTAGTGCGATGACATTCCAAGTAGTGTATTTTGATGAAGTTAATAATCTGTCACGCTATTCCCCTTATGTTCTTAAAAATTATGAATTTCCGTTCCAGTCAATGATGCTTGATGCGGTTTTCTAGGCGGGCCACAATATTGACCACTAACCATACAAATTTTAAGTTTAATTCAGTACACGAATAACGTCCAAATAAAAAATGGTCCTTAACAAACTGAAAGTATAACAAATAGTTATTGCTGAGTTTAAGTCTCGATTAAAACTAAAAAAAAAATTAACTTAATTTCTTACCAGCTAGGTAATTGAACCAGCTAGGATTTGATTTTATCATTGGAGGTGATTTTAATGCAAAAAATACTTCCTGGGGGTCAAGATTAACAACTCCAAAGGGTAAAGAACTATACGCCGCTGGTCGAGCTTACAATTGTGAATTTCATTCAAGGTGCGTTCACGATACCAAAAAAAAAATTTCTGGTGCAGAAAAATTCACCACGAAGTTAGCTATCTGAGTTGAAATATGCTCAACTCGAATAAAATTTCACCAGGCCAGCCATATTAACAAAACTGAATATTATACTTGTTTTGCTATTTTGTTGCTTGTTTATTTGTAAATAAACAGAGAATTGTCATTTTGAGTATAGTTAAACAAAAGTTTTCACTCAAAAGTCATAATATTTTCGTTATTAACAAAGGCTACACTGATGAAATTATATTTCGAGTAGTGAATATTTCAACTTCATACAGCTAACTTCGTGGTGAATTTTTGTGCGTCAGAAATTTTTTTTAGTATCTTGTACGCGCCTTCAGGAGGAAAACCAACGTACTGGCCTACTGACACAAGGAAAACTCCTGATCTAATTGATTTCTACATTACAAGAGGTATATATCCGAAAACCACATTTTTCTAGAAAATAGTGAAAGTCTCTCATCGGACCACTCGTCCATCATTATGACTGTTAGTTCCACGATTGTTAACAAGGAAAATCCACCTAGACTAACAAATAACAAAACCAATTGGGAATTATTTAGAAAATTGGTTGAAGATAACACCAATCTTCTTGTACCAATCAAGGATCCGGTTCAATTAGAAAATGAAGTGGAACTATTAATCAATAGTATACAACAAGCAGCATGGGATAGCACCCCTGTAATCCAAAACAAGGAGCGTAATAATTTCATTTATCCAATCGAGATCAGGGACTTGGTTAATGAAAAACGGAAAGCAAGGAAAACTTGGTAGAGAAACCGAGCACCACAAAGCAAAATAATGTTTAATTACCTCTGCAATAAGCTTAAGCAAAGAAGTAGAGAACTAAAAAATGAATCGGTCACTCGTTATCTTCGTAGTCTTACAGACACTAAAGAAACTGAGTATTCTCTATAGAAAGCTACAAAAGCATTAAAAAGACCAAATTATCAAATACCGCCAATAAAAAATGATGAGGAAAATTGGGTAACAAGTGCCAAACAGAAAGCAGCACTGTTCGCATCTCATCTTGAAGAAACGTTCCAACCGTATGCTAGACAATCAGCGGATGAAAATATAATACCAGTGCACAAGGAGGATTGTAGGGAAATACCACCTGTAACTCTACGAGAGTTGAAAAATGAAATTAGCCATAACATAAATACGAAAAAATCTCCTGGCTATGATTTAATTACAGGTGAAATAGTGACGGCACTTCCTGAGAAAGGGGTTCGTAAACTTCTTCATATAACCAACGATTCATTTCGACTGAAATATGTACCTCTGCAATGGAAAGTAGCAGAAATAATTATGATACCAAAGCCGAACAAACCATCTAATAATAAAAAGTCATATAGGCCAATTTCTCTGCTTCCTGCAGTACTTTCGAAAATTTTTGAGAAACTGAGAAAGGATGAAACCTATAATACTTGAGAGAAAGCTAATACCACATCAGTTCGGATTTAGAGAAAACCACTCCACCATAGAGCAAATTCACAGGATTACAAGTATTATTGAAGATGCACTTGAAAATAAGAAAATATGCTCAACAATATTTATGGATGTAGCACAGGCCTTCGATAAAGTATAGCATTCTGGATTGGAATATAAACTGCATCGAGATTTGCCAAAAGAATACTTTCAGATTTTGAAATCTTACATTGATAACAGATATTTCCGTGTTAGATGTGAACAAAAATTTTCCGAGCTAAAGAGGGTATATGCAGGGGTTCCCCAAGGTAGCATGCGAGGGCCAGTGCTGTATTTACTTTACACAAGTGATTTACCAAACACAAGCGGCACAACAATAGCAACATTTGCGGACGATACTGCAATTTTACCTACTGGTTATAAAGTAGACGAAGCAACCAGAAAACTGCAACGGGCTACGAACCAACTTAGTAACTGGACCAAAAAATGGCGCATTAAGCTAAATGAAGAAAAATCAACGCACGTTAACTTCACCAATCAAATAGTTAACTGGATACCAATAGAACTAAATTCCAAACAAGTTCCCTATGCTAACACAGCCAAGTATCTTGGCATGACTCTCGATGCTAAGTTAAAATGGAAAGAGCACATTAAAAAGAAAAAGGAGGAACTACACATTAAATATAGAAATATGTTTTGGCTAATTGGGAGGTATTCAGAGCTGTTTATACCTAATAAGTTGCTACTATAACAACAAGTTTTAAAACCCCTATGGACTTATGGTATTCAGCTTAAGGGCTGTACTAGGAAAACCAATATTAATATAATACAAGCTTTTCAAAATAAAGTGTTTCGTGGAATAGTGAACGCTCCTTGGTACATAAGAAACGATAACCTACATAGGGACCTCCCGATTGAAAACGTCAGCGAAGAAATAACAATTCATGCAAAGAAACACATACAACGGCTTGGTCAACATGAAAATGTTGAGTTACGTGGTATGCTGAATAACACAAATGGAGTACGAAGGCTCCAAAGAAAGAAACCGCTGGAATTGGGAAGACTACAATAGGGTGGCCAAATTTTTAGAGATTAACTAATGGGTTATATCTCTGCAAATTGAACATAAGAAAGATAGAAAAATTACTAGATGATATATGTAATCAGTTGTAATATTTAAAATAATAAATAAAATAAAATAAAAATTTAATTTCTTACAAATTAGTAAATTCAGATTCTGTTAAATTTTCATTTTTCTGGAGAGTATATAAGATGGATGTAGCAGCAATGAAAATGTACGGCGATGGTCAAATAAGCAGAGTCCTGAAATGCTTTTGGTTATAAATAAATCGGTCAGGTCAGATATTTTTCCTGGGTCAGTTGGCCAATATGTTGGTTTTCCAGTTGAAATGGATTCACATCCATTATCTTTAATGGCAATCAGTTATTCTTTTCCTTTAGTTGTAGTTAATCGTAAGTGTTGTGAGTGAGTATTGTTCGCATTGAAGTCACCACCTAATATGAACCTTTTTCCAAGACGCTTGAAGAACTCTGAGTATTGTTTGTTTTTAATAGAATGTCTTGGTGGACAGGACAATCCTGCCACAATAATAGGAAAGTTGTTGGTTTTTATATACATGGACAAGTGTTGGTTATCTGAACGATTTAGCTTTTTAATAACTCGGTAGCACTTATATAGCCTTCCTGAACTTGAATTCGTTCTTGAATCACCAATAACACATTGTTCCTAAAGAAATTTGGTTACCCTTTAGTTTAGAACTAGTTGACAAAAACACTCTAGGAATTGTCTACATTATCGACGTTGTCTTTGTTGTTACGTTATCTACGGGTTGTCGACACGTCAATGTAGAAAATAATAGATGACGCGTAAACGCCCATCCCTGTATATGAGTTAACGTTGCATCAATGGCTTAAATTCTGGGAGTGTAATATATACATATATATGAGGTGTAAATCAATTTTTTTTTTTAGGTTTTAAGTATTTTAATTATTATTGAAATTTAATTTCAAAACCCAATTGACTTGCGCTTCAACATGAATATTTTACACATTTCCATCAATAAAATAATTTTAAAATAATTTAATTATTTATTCCGAAATTTTCTGGTTTGTTGGGACATATACAATACTTTATAGATGATTATGATCAAATTAATTGAAAACCGCAATCGTCGCTTATTCTTCAGCGAAATTGCAAAATTTAACATATCTTGGTATATGTGGTGTACTTATGATGATGCTTAGGAATGATGCTAAATTTTACCGACTTTATTAACATTGAACACGGAATAAGGTATAATTGAAACCTACTAATTAAATTTCTTGGATCGAACTCCGGAATAAAATGTCTCTCGCATATACTATAAAAAAAAATGATTTGAAAATGATTTAAGTTTCAGAAATAAATGGGAATGTATGCTAAAATAGGCTATCTATGGTGAAAGCCTCTCAAACAAACGAAAAAAAAAATCAAAATAAGGGACTATGGTTTGATATATGATGTTTATTTATATAGAGAATGAAAGATAGATCCTATATAAAATATAATCCTTTATATGTATTGTATGAGAGTTCGCTACTATAAGAATCTTCCGAATTATCGATTGTGGGTTATTGTATGAGAATACAAATAAATTTGATACATAAAAAAGCCCAATAACAACATGCAATAATTCTCCATTTACTGGACATTTGAAATTGACATAAGGCTCCAAACCGTGATATAAAAATATTTTGAAGCAGCGTTCTGCAGTAATTTTTAATGAGCTCGATACATCAACATATATATTGTAACCTTCAAATGTCAACATTTTAAAAAAGATTGCTTCTAAAATGGTTTCGCTTATGTCGACCAAATAGATGTTTTATTTTTTTTGCAGCGCGCACACCACGTCTATCAATCAATAATCCCAAATCCCATAATCCCAAAGTAATAAAGAGTGTTCCAATAGGAATGATACCATTTTAAATAGTTATAATGGCAACACTGCGTATTATTTTTTGACATTTCTTATGTTATTTGTGTTCAGTGGGTTATGCCATTTAAGCATGGAAAGATACACGCTTCAACAACGTTTAGAAATTATTAAATTGTTTTATTGAAAAAACAACTTGAACATGATGAACATGTTTATCGAAAAATTGTATTCAGTGATGAAGCTCATTTTTGGTTAAATGGTTATGTAAACAAACAGAATTGCAGAATTTGGAGTGACGAAAATCCACACGAAACTGTTCAGACACCATTACATCCAGATCAAGTAATGAGTGAGTGGTCCATATTTCTTTTAAGAAAATGCTCGAAGAGCAACAGTCAATGGAGAACCATACAGAACATGTTAAATGATTTTTTTTTCCCGAGAATAATCTGGAAGATATGTAGTTTCAACACGACGGTGCCACCTGCCACACAACCATAAAATTTGGGGATGAAATTATATCAAGATTTGGTCCAGTTTATTATCCTCCCAGGTCGTGTGATTTCTTTCTAACGCCTTGTGATTTCTTTCTTTGGCGATATGTTAAGTCACAAGTTTATGCTGATAATCCAACAACAATTGAGCAATTAAAAATCAACATTGAACGTGTTATTGATGAAAAACAGCCAAATTTATGACAAAAAGTGATGATAAATTAGGCTCACAGAATGCAGTACGTATACGGAGAAGTCGTGGTGGTCATTTGAATGATGCTATTTTCCATACATGATGGCATAATGTAAAATTTCAAATACAACAAAATTTTGCTCTCACAATTCTCGTTTTGTTTAGTTTTTAAATTGTATTATTCCTGGAAAACCCTTTATATTGGTGAATGATATTGGAACATGATGTTAACTATATTTGTCGAAAAATGTTTACGTTAACATGTGAATTTTGACACTTAATGTAAATCTATAGGACATCTATATAGTCCTGCGGATGTGGTACACGCTTCGCAGTCATTATATAATAAATAATGTACTACCAACAGCATCACAAGATGCGTGAGCTTCAACAAATGTGTTCGATTAATGGTATCCTAATTAAGGCGAATACACTATTTATTTAACATACAAATAATTAAAAGAGACTATTCATGAGGCTCACTGCTTAACATCCGCTAGTGTTATTTGTGTTCGACTGTCTGAGAAGAAAACCAAGCTTTTCCTCATCAAATCAAACATTTTTTTTACTAGCATTATTCATTTCTATACGAGCAGCCAGTTGTGCAAATCAATAGAGCCATTAAAAATTAAACAAAAACACTGCGAATGAAAGTGGCTGTAACAACACAAATGTGGTGTTCAAAAGCTGCTCTATTGCACAACTTTGTGTTAAAAACGCTAATTGCAGTGTATATAATTGTATTGTTTTGTTTATATTTATGTGTATATTCTTGTGTGTTTAAACATAATCAAATGTGTTGGACATTGCATTAAACATTCATCTAAATTTCATGATTAAATTGAACTGTTATCTCTATGTGATTATAAGCTCATAACCTTTTTGTGTAAGTGCAATAAATATGAACCTATAACTAACTATTTTCATAAACTTTTCTTTCAAATGGCATCAAGTTGTTAGCACATTTTTTACGTTTTGGAGAATTACCTTTCTTAAGTTTTACAAACATTTGGTCTTTTGGTCCAAAATCTTGCAATTTAATTTGAAAGGAAAAAGATAGTTTTGCACAAACTACGGTATTCAGAACTATTAGCATTAAATTTTTTTTGGAATGAAACCCAGCTGTTCTTGAAACTGTTAAGGGTATATTGTGGTTTAAGTTCTACAACAGCACGGTCTAAAGTATTGGTTCCATCCTGAAAAATGTTAATTAGTACATAAACAGTAGAATAATCACAAAAACTAATTGGAACTAGTTTGTTACAAGACACTTGAGAAAAACGTAAGTGTAAAGCTAAAAATAAGCAAAAAATTTCATTGGTGCCAGATTTTTTTACGAATTAAATCAAATAAATGTGGTAATCCTTTGATTAGCGTAATTTTCGTTTCATTACTTTTATTCTTATATGGATGACAAATTATAAAATTTTCGGCTAAATGGTAACCCTGCGTAATTATGAGAATATGGTCTGGTAATAACTCATGAAGTTATGAGAAATTACGAATATCTTAATTCTGTTCACCAACCAACAAACCCTGATTTTAGCTTTTTGTTGTTGTTTTCACTATGGACTAACATAATAATCATGTTCACAAAAAATTATTTCAAAATTGACCGTAACTATACACATATGAAAAAATAGTAAGACTATAATCTCAGCTTAATACGTTTAAATTATATAAGTCATTTGTGCGGTAACAATACGTAATAATCAATCACAAAGTATACCCATATACTAGCCAATTTTTTTGCTTATCCTGCTATTACAAGATTTCCTTTACATGCTCGGAACACTTAACCACAGCCGACATCATAAACCAATTTTTTACGAGAACACCTGAAATAAAAACGATTGACTTGTTAGTTGACCCTGCTGGTTTATCATTATGTTTACCACGCTAAATAATATTAATGGCAGGAAACGGCGACTGGTATCCTACGAACGTTTAATAATTTCCCCATCGACCACTGAACACTGGCGGAAAATTCAGTAAGTTAAGCGTTAAGCGTTTTTAATTTTGCATGTTTGCTGTTTGACCAAGCCAAATTATTCGTTTCATTCGATTTCAAGTTTACCACGAATTTCCATAAATAACCAAACAAAATTCACTTCAATTCTTCACAAAAACGTAGACATTATATGTCCCCACCAAATCATAAGAAACGTCCGCATATGTAACAGATATATCATGTCAAACTATTCAAATCCGAGTTTTTGAGTATTGGAGTTTCACCTATGGATGATGCAAATAGATGATTTTTTTTTCTTTTAACGGCCGCAGGTCCGAGATTTAATTGCTCATCTACACATTGTATGGTGACTATCAAGGAGGATTTTGTCCGAATCAATCAGTCACCGATCAGGTCTTTTCGCTGCGGATGATTCTATCTAAATATTATGAGACATCCATCCCCCTACATCAGGTGTTCCTGGATTTCCGGCAGGCCTATGACTCAATCGAGAGAGTTTGTGGTCTGCCCTGGAATACCTACACCGAAAGAAAAAATCATGCTAAATTGTACGTAAAATAACATTTTCGGTTTACGAAATTCGTCCAACAATGAAAATTACGATTTGCTGACATTGCCAATGTTAACTTTGCAGATTTTCAACATTTACCAATGTTGAAACAACAGTAAACAATACGGTTGTTTACCATTTGCACTATATCAATTTATTAGCATTTTTATTGCTACATTAACAGTAAAATGATGGTTTGGACATTGCGAAATGTTGATATTTTTTAAACTTAAGCAATGCTGATTGAACAATAAAAATGTCATTTTGTCATCTCCGCAAAAGAAAATTATTGACATTATTACCGCCGTATTAACAATAAAAATGTTATTCAACGATATTGTTAAATAAAGTTAACATTTTAAATGCTGAAGTTATGTAACTGGTTGGAATTTATTGTATAAATAAAAAAAGTTATTAATTACAGTGAAATTCATTTAAAGCGACCTCGGATATAACGATCATCCGGCTATAGCGACGAAATTTCAAAGTCCCGTTTGGTTTTGCTATTCTTTCCATCTAAAATACTTTCGGTTAAAACAACCATTCGCCTATAACGCCTTTGATTTTACATTTCAAAAATATAAAAAATTAATTTAAAGTGACGAAAATTTATTAAAATATTAAAAAAGAATTTTGCCTAATAATATTGAATGTGTAAGGGGTCCATAATGGATAATTATTTGTTTTAGCCGCAATATTATAAATGAGTTCAGTAACCACAAACCGGAGAACATTGGAGCATCGAATACAAAGCATCTGAATTGGGAGTGGCAACTATATGGAAGAACCATGAATCTATACGAAAGTGCTTTGAGTCTCAATCAATAAAAATTAAGATAATCAAAGCCGTTTCACATGACGCTATTGACCAAGCTCTATTACAGTGGTTTAAATTACAACGAAGTCAAAATGTACCGATAAATGGACCAATGCTTCAGCAAAAAGCAAATGTATTTGGTATATTATTCAAAAAATCGAACTATAATTGCTCCGAAAGCTGGATTTACCGATTCAGACAACGGCATGGAATAGTGTTTTCCCAAATTCGGCCCCAATAGCAATCGCAGAAGATTGGATCAAGAAGGTTTGGCCAACTTTACGTGCTGCATATACTGATAATGAAATTTTTAATGCGGATGAGACCGGCCTCTTCTATCGATTGACTCCAACCAAAACTCTGAAATTTAAGGGTGAGAAATGTACAAGTGGAAAAATGGCGAAAGATCGAATAACCGTATTGGTAGCAGCTAACATGGACACATCCATTAAACAAAAGTTAATGGTAATTGGGAAGTTTAAAAAACCACGATGCTTCAGAAATGTACACATTGCATGTTCGTTACGAGGCAAATTCGAAAGCTTGGATGACTTCTGCTTCAGCTACAATCAATACGATTGGAATTTTTGCCACCTAACACAACTTCGATACAGATGGTTCATCTAGTTGATGAAAAGAGTGGTGTTGTACTTAACCTAACAATTTGGTTGAGATTGTTATGATAGCAGAAGCTTGGGATAATGTAACAGGTAACACAATCAAAAACTGCTTCAAACATGCAGGTCTGGTTGATTCTGAATTTAATCCAGAAGTTGATTTGCCTCTCCCACAGCTATTCGGAAACATTAATGCCAAAAATTCGTACGAAAAATGACATTCGGATACCACAATTAGTCCAATATAATGCTGCACTACAGAAGCTTGCTACATCCGAAAAATAGGCATTATTCGAATGTGTGGATGGCGCTCTTATAACCGTCGAACTTGCAACTGATGATGACATTGTTAACGATATAATATTCGGTGAACTTAGTAGTGATGACGAAGGTATAGTTGAAGCAGAAAACGGGGAAACAACATTATACCAGCTGAACATTACAAAATGCTTCTAAATGAAAAAACACAAAGCAAACATCAATTGTTGATTTTTTTTAAACATTCATAAGTGTCTGTTCTAATATATGTATGTTCGTCATCAAAAATCTAGAATTTCATCCCATTCGGATATAACGACATTCGACTATAACGACGAACTTTTTCCGGTCACCTCGTGGTCGCTTTAAGTGAATTTCACTGTAATTTATTTATAATTAATTGTTTTATTTAAAAAAAATCATTAAAACATTAAATAATACAAATTTCAGTTTACAAAAATTCTTATTTTAATAAACTATTATAATAAATTATTCTAAAAATATTAGTTTTAAATTTTGGTTAAACAATTGTTGGTACTGCCTATTATGTCGCTCTATTCACAATAATTAAAGGTAAAAAATGTATTAAACTTTGCATTTCACTTGCCGAAAATTTTAAATTTGGTTGTGGATTTGTTAAATTTTTAGTATTGATTGGTGGTGAAAAATTGCCTATATTTCAATTTCTCCGTAGTCACAACTTTTGCTTCCGATAATTAAAAATATCAATAGTAAATATTTTTTTTTCTATTATAAAATATAACAAAATTTCACGGATATCGTGTTGACATATGCCTTCAAACAAATCATGAACAAGGTCTACTGAATAGTTAGTGGTGAACATGAAACGTTTCTAAATCATTCAATATACCTCCAACAATTCCGGTTAGAGTAAAATCATTTAAATTTAAATCATTTTCGTAATTTTGTTTCGTTCTAAAATTTACTTTTCTTTCTTTATAATCGCAACACATATCACATTTTTCAGTTTTACAAAATCTACAATAAAATCTACTATTAAAACTGATACTAAATCCTAGAATAACGTTTAATCCGAAATTGTCGCCAACTAATCGACATACCACTGGATAAATAGTTCGAACATTGTTGTCAATTTCTATATTAATACCTTTAATTTCAAATTTCAATGCTCTTAAAAACTTCCGTAAATTTTCGATTGGATAGGATAGGATCATAAAAGTGAAATGACAATACAAGAAATGATATCCTCTCGTTTTTTCTCATCTAGCATTCCATGTTCAGTGTTATATTGGATAATATTACGAGCCATGTTACTGGATTGAAGTATTTCACGAACGAACTAAAATAAAAAATTATATAGTTATAATTTCCATCCAAATAGATCTATAATATACGAGTATACCAAGTATTATACTTTTTTTAAAAATTTTTAAAATTAAAGTTGGGCGGATTTTACTCCAGCACACAATGCCACTAATGGGCCCACGGTGCAATACCCACATTCACACTAACATTCATTCAACTCATTCATCTCATTCACACAAGTATAACAGTATACCACCTGCGCATTGCATAGCTCCATGTCACCCTGTACAGTGACATAGAAGATGGGTCGGCCCATATGAGTTCTACATTCCAACAGAGGGTCATAGATGTTTTCAATTTAATCACCGATCGTAATCGGGAGATGAAAAATCCCTTTTCCATCCCGCCTAGGTTGGGATTCGAACCCGATTCGGTACCTCCCGATCCAAACGTCGCAGCTTTAACCACTGCGCTATTTGCTCGGTAAGTATTATACTTACTACATTACATACTAGTATTATACTTATACAATACAATATACAATACTTTATACAATTACTAACAAACTTTTTGATGAAACCTGCATGTGTGAATTCATGCTTGGAGTTTCAGGTTTAAAAAACTCACGACATTTATCAACCGACTCACGTACACCACTATCGTTTACAGTGCTGCCCTGTGAAACTCCCTGGAAAATTTAAACTTAATAAATTCAGAATTTAGATAATTATAACGGAATCGTTACAGCTACCTGTGATTTTTTCCAGAAAAACAAATTTTCACGTAATCGTGCTCTCAACCCAATATTTTTACGATCACGGAACATCTCTCCAATGTTATCGGCATATTTTACACCACATTCTATACAAATATGTTAAATTTAATTAAAATAAAATAATTGTCAATTGTAACATGCTAATATTTCCATAATATGAAACTGCAAAAAACTTGGTTTGAAAATTAATTTATGATCTTCAAAAGCTTTAACACAACATAAAAATCAAAAAATTATATTCACCGTGAAAGCAAACAAAATGTGTTTCCTTCCTCCATGATTTTAATAGTTCTAGTAGGCCATCATCATGAAAAAGGGTAATGAAAGGTGTATCGGGTGCTTCTTCCAAATTTATGAGCGTTTTGGCCAAATTATCATCAATACTTATGAAATTATCATCACTATTTATGTCATTGTTGATTTCTGCTAAATCTATCGATTTAGTTAACACGTTCATTTTTATATTCACTTATAGTCACAAATAATATTGCATAATATATTTAATATCACAAATTAAAATTAACACTAAAAAATTTCATTATAATAGTTTACACTAAAATTTTTTACCTATAAATATTACCTATTATTCGTCTTCGCACTAAAATATTTGGATACGTTTTGAAAAAAATGTGTTTCTGTGTATGCTACTGTTATAGAAAAAAAACACAAAATAGCAATGAGTGTATATAAAATGTTACGATTTGTTAGTAAAATGTCACAAAACTCAACAAATTATTATCATAACTGTATGAATTTGAAATAACTGTAGATGCAACCAATATTTTGATTTTGCACAGAAGTAACATTGTACATCAACATTGAAATGTTACAAACTTGTCAACATTATCAAACACAAAATGCAAGCAATTTGAATTTCGTAGTCAAATTGTTTGAAAACGATGGTAATTTATACATTTTAATTACAATACAGCTTTTTTGCATATAAACTGTTTAAAAAAATGCCAAATTGAAACGACAATTTAATGATTATAATTTATATATGTACGTAATGTTGATTTAAAGCCAACAGTGATTTCTTTCGGTGTAGGAATGCCAACAAAACTGGTACCACTATGTAGGATGACAGTGACGCAGTCTCAATGCTTTGTTAAAGTTGAGAACAGGCTATCGACAATTTTTGTAGTTAACTCGGGTGTTCGGCAGGGAGATGCTCTGTCCCCGATACTCTTTAATCTCATGTTGGAGTACATCTTTCGTAAAACTGAAACACCGCAGCGTAACATCTTATATCGCCAGTCCAATCAGGTACTTGCATATGCAGATGACATATGCGTGATTGGACTTAATAGCCACGGAGTGAAAGAAATACTTGATCCGCTTGTAGAGTTTTCAGCTTCAGTTGGACTTCAGATCAACGAGTCCAAAACGAAATACCTGATCTCTGGTTTTAGGGACAATGGCACACCAGATTTTAGTAGTGGCCACCACACGTTTGAGGGAGTGAGGAGGTTCAAATATTTGGGTTCTCTTATCACTCACGATAACTGTGTGGGTGAGGATATTAAAGTGTGGCTGGCAGCTGGCAGTCGTTCTTTGTTTCCGCTAAGGCCACTGCTAAAATCTAAACACTTATCAAGTGCCGTGAAGCTGAAGCTTTACAAAGTGTTGATCAGGCCCGTTGTTATGTTTGGATGTGAAAGTTGGGCGCTGACGGATGAGTACGAGAGATGGCTCCTAACATTTGAGAGAAGAGTCATGCGTGTGATTTACGGCCCAAAACGCGAAATAGATGGTACCTACCGAGCTCTGTACAATATCGAGATCAGAGATCTGATGAAGATCCCCGATATTGTACATGAAATAAGATCTCAGCGAGTACGCTGGCTTTGTCTTAGACATTATGAAGACCATGCTCGGAATCGAAACCGCTGGAGCCAAATTTTTGATTCAGTAAGGGGCCAGTAATGGCCTTTAAAACTGTTAATAAACACATTGTATAGATCCATGCCGCCTGTACTAACTTAATCGTTAAGCCCATAAATACATGAGGGTTATAAAGCAGTTCATCATCATCCTGATCGAAATCACCCAGCTTTTATAGTAATAGTTAGGAGCTTTTATGATTTTAAATTTATTTGAAAGTCTTAAAGTCATCTCCCACTCTTTTAAATATATTTAATCTAGATCTTTTCCTATTTTGAGAAAGCTTTCTCTGTACAAAAATCGGATAAAATGTATAAATTTTGGTTTGCATTATTTTCATTTCTCTTGTAATACCGGCTCGTACTAAATTTTTAGGCTTAGATTTAATTTTTCTGTAACTTCTAATAAAAAAAATTAAACTTCGCATGACGTATAAAATCTTCTAATTTTATGTGCAAAAACCGTCTCGCATATATCTCAAAAACACTGCCAAGAAAAAAGAATATTATTTATATATGTATATATATATATAAATATATATATATATATATATATATATATATATATATATATATATATATATGTATATATATATATATATATATATATATATATATATATATATATATATATATGTATATATGTATATATGTATATATATATATATATATATATATATATATATATATATATATATATATATATATATATATATATATATATATATATATATATATATATATATATATATATATATATATATATATATATATATATATATATATATATATATATATATATATATATATATATATATATATATATTAGCTCAACAAAAATTTCAATTCAATTTAAAACGAAAGTAAAGTTAAAAAAATAAATAAATAAACTGGAAAACTTACTCTTTAAATTGAATTTTAAAACAGAATTTAAGGTTTAACTCGAAAGTAGAATAAAATTAAAAATCTTATAAAATAAATTTTTTTATCTCTCAAGAGTAACAAAAAAAAAATCGGTTGTACGGTAAAATAAAATTGAAAGAAAGAATTAAAAATTACAAGTAAATTTATCATAATTTCGTTTTTTACTTACCATTTTTCCAAAGAATTTTCCTAACAAAACGGCATAAGCAAAACAGATTATAAAATTATAATAATTTATTTAAATAAATTTTTTTTTGTTAGTATTTCTCTCTCAACAAAAATTAGTCCTAATTTATATATTTTTTTATTCTATTTTAATAAAAAAAAAAACTGTATATAGAACGTTTGTTGTTGTTGTATAGTTTAAATGTGGGGATGATTGGAAAAAATGTATGTACTTAGCTATATTTCTATATAAAATCAAGGAAAATTAAATAAAATATCCTTCTGTCTTTTAATATTCTTGATTTTTATTTTATTTTTTATATTATTAAATTATTTTTATTAAATAAGGAAGAGACACCAACAACAACAACAGAATATTCTTTCAAATCAAAAAAGGATTTCATCTTTATTATACGTTTAATTCTCTAGTTGTTTTCTTAATTTGATGTTTTATATTTATAAATTACAAAATTGTCAATTAGAGTAAGAATAATTTTCCGAGACTTTTGTGTTTGTATAGATTTTTGAATTGATTACAATTTGAGTTGCGATACGAATAATTGTTGACATGTGTCTATATTTTGTTATTTATTTACAGCTTATATGGATCGACGAGAATACCGTTTCAAAATGCGGTCGTCAAAAAAGTTTCAGATTGGTTGTCAACAGGGATAGCTGATTGCTCTATGTAATGATAAATATAATAAAATTTAATAAATACAAGTATTTAAATGTTGTTTTAATAATTTTTGTAAATGAAGTCATCATGCGGACATGGTAAGTTAAAATTATTTTATGTAAAATATTGAATTTATATAATATAGAAAATAGACAAAAATATTTCTTTTAAATACGAATCAGTTTTTGTGTCTTGGATTATGCAAATTTATTTTTTGTTTTGCTTAAAAATCTTTAAAACAAACATACATCACTAAAATATTTCTGTTAAAATTGATAATCAGTTAAAAAAAACATCAAAACTCCGCGACACTAAATAAAAATAAATTACAAATATCTGATTTAAATTTCCGTTTAACTAACACTAATTTCCGTTTAGCAACGCAATTTGATTCAAAACCTCCATAACACGGATTTGAACGCAACTGCTATGGTATAAAAAATCAAAAATAAAAATCAAAATAAAAGTCAAGCATAAATAACTTTGGTTTTCATTTAATAAAAAAATAAAATTTCGATACCAAATTTTAGTCGACCTTTCCAAGCAGTCACATAGTAAAACACACGAAAAATTAACCCACATCAGTGCTCGACATTTTTTCGTGTGGTTTACTATAAGAGTGCTTGGCAAGTTCGACTAAAATTTGGTATCGAAATTTTATTTTTTCATTAAATGCAAACCTAAATTAAACACGCTTGATTTTTTTATACAATGCTAATTTAGTTCGAATCCGAATTACGAGGGAGTTTTGAATTAAATTGCTTTACTAAACCTAAATATTAAAAGTGATAATGTCAGTTAAAGGGAAATTTAAATCATATATGTAATGGTTTCTTGCTTAAAGGATAAGTTTTTATACATAAAGTATTCTAATTGTTCATGTTATATAAGCATTGCCCAATAAATCAACAATATTCGTTTTCATTGCATAACTTAAATACTTACGTACCTATATATGCATTGTTCTAATTAAAAAAAAATTAAAAAGATGTTTTGGATATATATATACATATATATATATACATATATAAATTTTTTTTAAATGACAGCGGTTAAATTCCTGGGTTTAGTTTTATTTTAGTTTGATTACAATGTGTGCGATTATAGTTTGCTTTCATAAGAGATTTGGGTCGACGTGTTATGACGTGCCTTAAGTCTAATATTTTGATAAAGCTATTTATGGTAAATCCAAAAAAAAAATTACGTTTCCGGTTGTATAAACGTACCGAAATTTGATATCAATTTGTTTTTGTTAGTGTGAACTTCAATATTTGGAACACATAGAGTTTCCTTATGAAAGTCATTGAATATTTGTATGTATGTATGTAGGTTTGTCTATATAAATATAATTTGTTCATCTTTGCTCCGCATTGAATAACTAACTACCTTTCATTCGACGTTCCAATAAATCACAAGCAAAAAAAAAAAAAAACAATTTTTAACGAACTCGAAATCTTTTTTTCTTCTATGAATTGAAACCAGCCAAAAAAAAAAAAAAAAGTTTATTATTTTCTTGTTTGCAAACAAACAATATTTTTCTTTTATTCATTTTCATTTTTATGAGGTTTCCATTATCTTACCAAACAATCTTTATACACAATTTTTTTTCTTATATATATCTCGTATATATACATACATAATACACCATAAGATGAGAAAACAGAATCTTAATTTTGTTGTGTTTTCCTATTTTTCTGCAAAAATAAATTTCCCTCCGAGATGAATATAATTTTTCTGTTTATCATTTTATCGATTCAAATTCAAAATGAAAAAAAAAAACATAAAAAAAAAATAAATAAATAAAATAATATTCCATTTTCTTTTCCTAACTTCACTCTGTATACATAGGTACATACTTACATATATTTCTTTATCATCGCATCTTATTATTATCATTTTTTTTTCTTGTTATTTATTTACTGAATACATAAAGTACAAAAAAAAATGTTTTTTGTTCCTGCAATTCATGATTATGATGATGATGTTGATCATCCGTATTATGATGATTCGTTTGTGTCGATTTTTTTGTCATACTCATAAGGAACGAACATGATCTACAAAACAAAACAATTCCAAAATGAGAATTCAATGATTCATGTAAAAATAAATAAATAAAGAAAATGATATTCAAGAATAAGGGATGTACAAGTACGAGTATGTATTGTGTATTCCAATTTTGATTTATAATAACTGGAAGCAATTATTTTTCTTATAACTGTTTTTGTACAGGAGAGATTTAGTGAAAAATAGCTAAAGGTTACCATAATTTTGCTAACGCTTGATATATTCACTCTATGCCAGCCAAACAAATTTTGAAGATTCATAAATCTTTAAGTATATTTCATCAGGCCCAATCAATAGAAACAAAGGAAAACTTAATTTCCGCCCTGAAAACAAAAAATTTTGCGAGGTCCGTAATTTGTTCAAAATGTATAACTCTCTCTATATATATAGTTCACATGTATTTTCCAGCAATTGGCTTCATCTCTGAATCTACCGGGTAATTCATGAATGGTTTGATGAGTCTATTTATGCAGAGCTTTCGATTTTATTAAACTACTGTGTCTTCTACACACAATTTTCAATGATTCGCTGATCTTCAAAATTTCATTGTAAGGATACTTGAATATTTCCATCCTTATCTGAACATCAACAATACGGAAGGTATATGATTACTTGATTAATAAGCCGACGATAGTTTATGCTGTGTGCAAGTTTAGGCCAGAAATAATCGCTTAATTTTTCATCTTAGAATAAATACTACACAGCACTTAAAATTCGATCAAATAAGTTATGAGAATATTTCTGAATTTATTAAAATATCACGACGTACCAATATATTAAATTTTTATGGTTTTCAGAATTTTGAAGCCGGATATCTGTTAAAATTCAATTCATGCAGAATTTCGTTTTATTTTTTTTTTTATTTATATTCATCCAACCATTTAATCTATAAATTACCCAAGAATAAATTTGCTCTACATTTAAATCTTTAGAATATCCACTTTAAGTGAGGTCAACAATTCTAGCAAAATCGTTCATACATGCCTTACAATTGTTTGAGAATAAAGTATATATAATATATATATTATATTGCGTAATTCTTCATTTTTGTCACTTTCAGCATTGTCGCATTCAGAATCTGAATTATCTGACGGTACAAAGTTTGGGTCGGCAATACTATCATCACAACTAGATTCTGGCTCGTGATCTGCATCTACTTCAAAACCAAATCATACGGTAAGTTTTTAAATAGGATAAATTGATTTACTTACCGTGAGGTATATTGTAACTAGGGCTCTGACATCTTATTGCTATTGAAGGAGAATCAATATTTTGAATTAACTGCATTCCAACTGCAACTAGAAGAAAGATAATGTCTGAACTTAAAACTATTATACATAGATTTAACATTTTTATCATACCGTTAGCCAAGGAAGTTGAGGTAATGGTACCGTTAGCATACTCATCTTTCAATCTTTGTAAGCACTCCAAGCTAAATTTTGATTCGTTGACTATAGATGAAGCTGTCTCACGCGGAACAATTGAATAAAAAAAATTTGTATCCATACAACAAGCTGTTGACTGGAGTTTCTCTTCGATATCTAAAATAAAATTTAATTTTATGAGTTTGAGTTTTGGCATTCACCTAAACTTAGTTAATATTTTCAGTATTACTTACTTATTTGTTTATGATGTTTCTCAGGATGCTCCTGATTTAAAGGTTTAGACGTTTGATTATTTGATCGAGAAATATCGCGTCTTCTAGATAATGCGACAAGTCTTTCTGTTCTACTTAGTCTTTCCATATTATTACTGATGACACTTACTTAAATTATAATATAATTTTTTTTTTGAAACACTATTTATCGAAACAATTTATAAAAATCCGTTAGTTATTTTACAATATTTTTACAAAAATATTTTTTTTTAACTATTTTATTTTTACACTTTTTATTCAAATAGTTTTACCATAAAGGAATAAGCCAACTTAATTTGTTTAAAATTTGAAGTTTTAAATATCAAAAAGGAATAATTCAAATTATTTTATAATAAAACACTTTATACTTTTAGATTGCACAAAATCACAATTGTAATAACGGAACAATTACACTTATTATATTAATTTACACAAAACTTTAAACGGAAAAAAGGCGTAACCTGACTTAAAACAAAGAAATAAGAAAAATTAATTTGGTCAAAAGGGCGTAATTCGAATAATGCCGTTTTGCCTTTTAGAATATTTTTTAAAATCGTTCGGGTTAATGTAAATTATTGCCTTTTGCTTTTTTAGATATAACTATTCTGTAAAAATATATTTTAATAAGGTAAACAAAAATTTGAGTTATGCCATTATTAAATTTTATATTTTTTAAAAGTCGAGTTATGCCCTTTTGCAATGTGGCGTATCTTCCTTATTAATAAAGTTATTTCCAAATGGATAAAATTGGGATATGTAGCGAAATGTAATAAGTACAAAAATTGTGAAAATGACACAGGGCATAACTCGAGTTATGCCTTTTTGATAATTTGCCACAGATATATATGGAGTAAACCAAACACAGGATCCGCAGAATTGAACCTTGCGGAACACCACAGTATATATAGTTCTGAAACTACTATAAATCCCGTCAATTTCAATGTTTTCGGTTCTGAATGTAAGATAAAAACCAATCATTAGGTTTCCCTTGAACACCGCCACAATTTAACTCATATAATAATAGTTCATGATTAACCGACTCGAAAGCTTTAGTTAAATCAATGAAATTAGCCGCTGCATTATCATTATCACTTATAATCAATCAATTAAAGTATGCATACACAAAGAAACGTTTATAACAGCTTCAGTGCTATGCTATTCTCTAAAGCCATATATTGACGTTTTGAAAAGAAATCTTATTCTTATTTAGTAAAACCAGTAATCTCTAGTATTGATACATTTTTCCAAATTTTTGTTTACTATATTGAAAGTAATTTTGAGATCGTTGTCTATTAAAGGCAAGCATTTTTAATTACGTATAGATGGAACTTTAGAAAAACCCAAGAAAATTTTTTCAAAATTACTCTACTCCATAAAATCTGTAGCGCTTATTTGGATAATAATAAGAGGGTTTATACAGTTTACTAGAATAAGTATTCGTTAACTGCTAAACAGCAACAGAATACTTCATGCAGATAGAATTGATTTGGGGATGTTATGGTTTTAAACACTTAAAATTGCCGTTTGACATGATGGAATTTTTATTTTGGGGTACACGCGAACTGCTCTCTCTCCCTCCGGCCTTTACATCCCATGAAGGGATTTTGCCGCCTGCACTGTAGACCTCCAACTACCTCGATCCATCGCTCGTTGCCTCCAGTTACGACATCCTAATATACGCAGATCTTGTTGGCTGTCATCGTACCAACGCAATTGGGGTCTTCCTCTATGTCGTGCCCCAGCTGGATGTTGTTGTTGGAACACTCTTTTAATCATTTGGTTTAATGGGGACCTCGAGACGTGGCCAAGCCATCTGATTCGGTTGGATTTGATGTATCCAATAACATCGCATCCTCCGAGAAGCTGCCCAATTTCGCAGTTCATACGAATTCGATACTGGTCCTCTGCAACTTTCACTGGCCCATAAATTGTTCGTATGACCTTCCTCTCAAACGTAGAAAGAATTCTACAATCGGTGGTGGCCAGGGTCCAGCTCTCGCTTCCATATGTAAGCACCGGTCTTATTAGTGCTTTATACAGTAAAAGTTTGCATGACCGCGATAGGTGTTTAGATCGTAATAATTTCGACTGTGCGTGGAAGACTCTATTGCCGGCAGCAATTCGGGATTTTATATCTGCCTGAATATCATTCGTAGATGTTATTGTTGACCTGAGTTCTTCGTCCAAGAAGGTCGATATCATCTGCATAGCCAAGAATTTGGCTAGATTGGTTAAACATGCAGTTTTGAGTCTTAATTCCGCTTTTCCTGATCACGTACTCGAGCGCCAGATTGAAAAGTGTCGGCGCGAGTGCATCGCCCTGTCGCACGCCAGATGTTATTTCAAAGGGGTCAGAAACCGCGCCTTCAATTGCTACTAGGACCAAAGGTTCTCGCGATTTATGCTATCATACGCCTGCTGGAAATCGATGTAGAGCTGATGTATATTAATATTGTACTCGCAACTTTTTTCCAGAATCATCCTTAAAGTAAAACATTGATCAGTGGTTGAGCGGTTAGGGCGAAAACCACACTGGTAATCGCCAATAATAGGTTCGGCGTAAGGAATGAGTCTGGCAAGCACAACATTCGCAAATACTTTGTACGCAGTATTTAACAGAGCTATGCCGCGATAATTTTCACATTTAAGACGGTCGCCTTTTTTATGTAAAGGGCAGATGAGTGCTGTCTTCCATTCATCGGGTAGAACCTCTTGGTCCCAGATAACGAGAATGAGGTCATAGAGCTTTGATGCCAGTGTTGCTCCTCCGAGTTTTACTAGTTCTGCGGGTATTCCATCGAGACCTGGCGCTTTTCCATTCTTGAGTCTAGCGATGGCGGAGTCCACTTCCTCTGCTGTGGGGTACGGGATAAAGTCCTACTCGCCTGGTGGAGCAATAGCTCGAATTGGGGTCACTTCATCAGTCCTGTTTAGCAGATTTTGAAAGTGAGTTTGCCAAATCGCTAAAACATCATGTTGGCTTGTGCTCAACTCACCATCCCTGTTTCTGATGGCGATCGATCTAGGATGGAAATCTTTGGTAAGGTTCTTGGTATTAGCAAAGGTGTCTCTAAGGTTTCCGTTTGCCGCATGGAAGCTGATGTCTTCGATAAAGTGTCTCATCTGCGAGCGTTTCTTTTGCCGGAGAAGTTAGGTCGTTTCTTTTCTTGCGTTCAAATATTCCGCTCTAGTGCTTCTGGTGTTCCGAGTTAACCATTTTTCACGCAGTTGCCGTTTATTTTCGACGCTCTGACGGTAGTGGTCGTCAAACGACTCATTGCGAGTTTTCGGTGGTTTCCTTCCGATGGCCGATTGTGCTGCGGATGTAAGGGCCGACTGTACAGTTAGCCACTGCTCTTGAATACCGAATGGCTCTTCGGGGTTGGTGTTATGCCCTTCAAGGTAATCTGTGACGGCCGTTTGAATGTGGATGAAAGTTTGCACTTATACTTAAAGATGACAAGCATATGATCGCTGTCTATATCGGCACCTCTATACGATCGTACGTCAGTGATACTAGAGGAATGTCTCTTTGAGATCATAACGTGATCAATCTAGTTTTCTGTTCTTCCATCATTTGATCTCCACGTTGCCTTGTGGATTTTCTTGTGAGGGAAGAATGTGCTTGAGACAACTAGGTCATACATCAATACCAGTTCGACGGTGCGAAGCCCATTATTGTTACTGGATTGATGCAAGCTGTTTGGTCCGATATGAGAGTTTATTTCTGCAGTCCTACCAATTTGAGCATTAAAATCGACAACGATGATTTTAATATCGTGGCGTGGGATGCTGTTGATGACATCTTCAAGTTTGATAAAGAATAGATCTTTGATATCATGCGACTTGTCTTCAGTAGGCGCATGAATGTTGACGATCGATATATTAAACTTTTGCGTGCGGAGTCTTATTTTGCATATCCGCTTGTTGATTAGGCGGAAGTCGATGACGTATTGATTCATTTCGCGACGAACAAGAAATCCGACGCCAAATTCTCCTCCATTCGGATGGCCACAATAGTAGAAAGTGTAACCATTGCTGGTATCGTGAATACCACTTCCTGACCATCTCAGCTCTTGTAATGCTAATACGTCTAATGTGTAGGCTTCGGCTTGACTTGATAGATTTTGGAGATCTCCAGGTCTCAGTAGGCTTAATACGTTCCATGTTCCCAATTTAATAGCGTAGTCCGTGTACAATTTCCGAGGACGTTGTTGTGATAAATCCGAAGTAATAATCCGAGCCCTAGGTGTAGGGTTCAAAACATGATATTGTTTTACGAGAGTGGGTAGTTAGCCCGCTGCCCAACCGGTTTACGTGTGTGGATCACGTACTGGTGATGATAATCCATCTTAAGGTGTCCAGTCCAACCTTTGTACACGTTTCTATAGCGAGCCGCTTGATTCAAGGCAGACGCCCGCTTCAGCCGCCCCTAACATGGAGAACAGACGCTGGTTGAAGCAGCTCCTAACATGGAGAACAGACGATGGGTGTTTGCTCCTCATGGCGGGACTAGGGTTTTACCGCGCCCGTACTCGCGTTGGTTATACTTTTAGCGTTATCCAGGATACAGCGCGAGGAGCTTGTATAACCGTTGCATCCCAGTGTCTTCCAACACTATATTTAAAATGTTGATCCGTGCAGATGCCAGATCGTTGCCGCTTTTATCCTGAAGTGCATTCTGCCCAAATAAAGCAATACGTTTTTTTGCAAGTAGGTTGTTAAATTGTTAAATTGTATAAATATTCAAGTTTGAATAATTAAACATAGGCCCAATCTCAGATCTAGGGTAGTTTAAAACATTTTGTAGATCGAAACTATAAGGATAGGAATCTTTCTCGGTTTATCGCACGCCGTCGATTCTGTCATATCTATAGTTTTAATTTAAAGTGCACATCTCGGTCTGAAATTCTGTATCCGCGGTTTTATATTTTTCACAAGTCTACTATAGAACTATCAGAGGTTGACCGTTGAAAGCCATTGTCAAACTTATATTTAAATTGGGTATGCCCGGCAATAATGCAACTCGATTTGCGCTCCGAGAACTGTTAATTTGACAAACAATTTCATCAAATTTTAATTTTGGGATATTTTTGAAACGAAAATGAAAAGAGAAATCCAAAATTATCAGAGTAACGTCTAGTGTTTCTCAAGGATTTCACATTGGAGCTTGAATATTTCTTGTTTTCATAATGGAACTCGGTCGACAGAGGTTATAAAAAATTCCAATGTGCTCATATTTGTAGATGATATTAAAATCCTTCATACTATTAAGGAAAGGGGTGATATTAATGGTCTTAGTAAATGGTCACAGGAAAAACAATCCTATATGCCAAACATATAAAATTGATAGCACCGAATTACAGCGTTTTTGTGAAGCTATCGATCTGGGGGTCTCATTCATTGAAAATATAATGTTTAGACTTATAGATAACATCATGCCATAAATCGAACACAATGTTTCGATTTATCAAACGATGGATCAGTGAATTCCAAAACAATCAATATTACTGACACTGTAATGCGGCAATTATCTGGAGTTCGTACTATTCGATGCATATCAATAGAATTGAAATCATTCAAAAAACAATCCTCTTGTTTCGACTAGTGGAAACTAACTGGGATTACTACTATGCCATACCTTATCATGTTAATGTGGCACGCCTACCCCCGTATAAGACAAGATGCTAAGACCATAAAATCTGCACCCTAGAAAATAGACGGATTATATTTGGACTTCAAACAGTTTTTTTTTGTTTAATTTATTTTTATTGTTAAATCTATTCTTTGACATCTTACATGTATCTACTTAATCGATATCTTTAAACAATAAATAAATCCACACTCGATTCCTGTTTAAGCTCCAAAACAGCAACACCTACGAGTATAAACTTACAACAAAATATAATATTCAAGTGTTAAATTTCATACCACCTCAATCCCTCCTATGTATATAAATCAACCTTAATCCTATTAAAAATTACTTTCCAATTTCCCTAATATTATTTTAATTAAAATAAGCATTCAGCATATAATACACAACTTCTTAAACACAAAAAAAATAAAATACAACAACAAAAATATGAACGAAATTGAAACCGCATATCTACACCACTATACCGCGCACCAAAGAAACAAACAAACAAACAAAAATATGTAATTAGTTCACCCACGTCTACACCCAAAATACCTTATAAATAAATAGATTTCTCCGAAAAGCCATTTTTCTTGTATACCATTTCTATCATTAGAAGGAAAAAAATAAATGTTGGATTTTCTTACATCCCCACGAAAACCAAAAAAAAAAAATTGTTTTATAATTTCCCATTTTGATAATATAAACCCGCACCATTACATAAAGCTTAATTCGTATGTATACCGTCGTGTTGTTGCTTTTCTTATATATTGGTATATACCGGACAAAATATTTCTTAATGGTTTGTTTATCTTTCACCAAAACCAAAAAAAAAAACGGAATATAATAAGTAATTGTGTTTATATAAACAGAAGTGAGAAATAGGATAAGATATTGTCAAATAATTATAAATTAATCAACAAGGACTTATTAAGGAATGAATAATTTTTTTTTTGCTCGTTTTCCTTCACTATCATTAATTTTTATGTCGGTACGATAAACATAAAAATTTATGTTACTTTTTATTTTTATTTGGGATGTTTGGTACAGTAGTTGTTAAACATTCAAAAAAAAAAAAAATAAAAGACGAGAATTTAATTTCATCTTAATTCCTAATTAATTCCTATAGGATTACACCTAAGGGTTTCGGTTTTTGTTGAATTTGTGCGTTATTCTGTAAACTCGTGTTTATGTGTACAAAATATAGGTTTGATGATTTGGATTTTCTTTTCAATGCTGAAGCGTATTCGAGTTTTTATATTCGTGTAGCATGATTCTTAATACCTATATATAGATTCATCTTCATGTTTTGACTAAATGTTATCTCATTAAAATTATATTTCAGTGGAGTGGGTGCGGAAATCAAAACAATATAGTTGCGATGAATTGAAATTGTTCCGTTATATACTCGTACATGACAAATTTACTTCATTGTTTTAATGATCAAATATTTGTTTTATAAAATTCGCTTGTGAAGTTTATCCTATATAAGAATTAAACCAACAAAAACATCGTAATATGTATATGTATTAGTAAATATCGAAAATATATGACATTTAGGCGAACAGTAAATTATTTGTATATATAGTTATTTATTGTATCTATTGCATTATGTAAAAATTGGATATCCAAATAGTTCTAAGTGCTCAACCATATATAAAACTAAAGGCTTAACACTAATAATCCGATCATGCAAAAACTTTTGAAAAGCTAATGGCTTTCACATGGTCAAATTGAGGTTTCAGTAAATTTACACTATAGGATTTTCTTAAGAAATTGCGTATCTTAAGATTTTCACTATTTAGCACAAATCTAAGTTTGATTGGCATGATTGTAGTGCTAGTTCAGGCCTATCGAAAAATCATAGTAAGATTAGTGCTAAATAGTGAAAATCGTAAGATACGCAATTTCTTAAGAAAATCCTATAGTGTAAATTTACTGAAACCTCAATTTGACCATGTGAAAGCCATTAGCATTTCAAACGGTTAGCCAAGATTGTAGTATTAGTTCAGTCCTGAAAATTTTAGTGAGATATAGTGAGATTTGTGGTAAATATTGAATCTCTAGCTTTATTTATTTCATAAATTTTTATGATAAAAGGAAGTAAATTAATTTTCAATAAATTAAAATAATAACAATAAGTTAAAACTATTTTTAATTTTTTTTATTTAGTTCTAATTTAGGTCTAACTTCACTCGCATTATAAAATTAACTTTTATAAATACATTGATTCGCTTTACCTATTCATTTAATTATTTATTTTTTAAATTACCATAACCCGAAACGTATACTATTGTGCAATAGGGGATTTGAATATATAATTTCCGACCTAAAATATGCATACAGACAAAGAGATCACGACAATTTAAGCGTTTTTGACATTTAAATTTTTTAGTCCGTCACTTCCATTAGACATCAATATGTAATAAATCTGGACACTCTATGGTTGTGCTAAAACCAGTAACAGCGGTTTTAACAGAAAGAAGGAGGTTTCACAAAATGTTGAAGTTGATCGTTATATTTAATTTTTTGGTTTCAGCTTCTGGCCGTCGACTAAATCTGTCGTCTCTGGCCATCAAACCGACAGTTTAGGATATCAATCATAAAATTCTCGATTTAAAGACGTGGTACAGTAAAATTTGCACACAATGTCGCTTTTTTTTGACGAACGCACCAATTCAAGTAAAAAATAAAACATCATCAATTCGGTTTATGGAGACTCAGAGCGTCAATAGAAAATTTGGGAGCCATATTGATAAACAATTGGAAACTAAGGTGGTGCGCGCTCTGAAAAACAATCCAAACCTATCTCTGAGGGATTTAGCTAAAAAAAATAACACAAATCATGTGCGAATTCTTCGAATTAAAAAGAGGTGTGATTTTTGATCGTTCAGTAAATTCAAAGTACCACGGCGTGAAGATAAACAACAAGCTACGGCAATCCGACGAAGCCGAATGCTATACAAACTTTTGGTGGACAAAAAAGATGATTGTTTGGTAATCGATGACGAAACCTACGTTAAAGCTGATTTCAAATCTCTGCCAGGTAACCAATATTATTCTGTAAAGGATAAACTGAGTGTCGACATGAAATTTAAAATTATCCAACATGAAAAGTTTTCGAAAAAATACTTGGTTTGGCAGGCTATTTGCCAATGTGGCTCTATAAGTGCTCCGTACATCAGGCAAGGGACAATATCTTCGGCAAATTATAATAAGGAGTGCCACCAAAAGCGACTCCTGCCTTTTTTACGTGGGCACCAAGTTGGTACTTTGTTTTGGCATGATGGTACGAATCTAACAACGTGTGTATTGTTCCCAAAATTGTCAATCCGCCCAACTGTCCTGAACTTCGTCCAATCGAACGATATTGGGCAATAATGAAACCTAAATTGAGAAAGACCCACAAGGCAGCAAAGAATATGGAAGATTTAAAAAAAAAAATGGATAAAAAGTACGAATTTGGTTCCAAATTCATCTGTGCGTGCCTTAAAGGTGGCCGTCCGCTCCAAAGTTCGACTTTTCAGCCGGCAATTAATTAGTAAATAGTTTAGATGATTTTTCATTAATAACAAATATGTAGGAAAATAATGGAATAAAGAAATTAAAAAATTCGTTGTTTATGAAATGCTTATTGCCATTTAAGAATTTGCCAATTTTACTGTACCACGTCTTATATTTTCTTTAAATTTTAAAATGTAATGAGTTGCAGTGATATCCATATGAGATGGATATCACTGTAACGGTAATTCTGAATATTTTAAATGTTAAAAATTATTTGATATATTGGTGGGGTCGGAATCATCTCATATGGATATCACTGCCACTCATACCATTTCGGAAAAAATAGTTTTAGCAATAAACAAAAAATAGCATGGCAGAAATTTCAGATTTAGTTCAAAAACTAAATGAGCTGGTGATTTAAATTTGGAATTCAGCTATTCCAATTTTCAAAATTCAAATTTACAATTTTAAGTTTAGGTTTTCTGGATTGTTAGAAAATCGACTTTAAAATATCAAATTAAAAAATTTATTTGAGTTTTAAGTTCTATCTAAAGTTTCGAAATTTAATTATTTTAAAATTTTGTTCAGTTCAAATTTATAATAAACTTCGAGAATAGTATATTTAAAAATTAATTATATTGACTGCAGTGGAATTGATAAACTTGAGTATTTCAGTGTTACGAAATTTAAAGACTTCAGATTATTTAAAAATTAGAAATTTAGATTAGTTATAAAAATTAATTATTTTGATTTTTAAGTTTTTTTAAATTTGTGTATAGAATTCCTAAATTTTATGTTGGAATTGTAAATATGTTGGAATGCGTTACCTTATATTTTTAAAAAAGGCTGCCTAAATTAAAAAATTAACATTTAAATTTCAATAGAATTTATAATTCGTAAAATTGTTATTTTTCTCTAATTTAATCATACATTTTAAATAAAGGTTCTTTGAAAAGGAATAAAGGTCCTGTTAGGTCTAGCCTAAAATTATTTATTTAAATAGTTTTAAAATTCGTAATTTTAAAAATACTTCTTGAATATTTAAAAGTAAAAAAAAGTTAAGTTAAGTTGACGTGGTTGCTTTTTTACGGCACACTTAGACCAGTGTTGGTCCGTTGTGATACCACCTCCATCCACACACACATTCATTCAACTCATTCATTCATTCAACTCATTCACCCTCATTCACACATTTTTACAGTGTACCACCTGCGCAATGCATAGCTGCATGTCACCCTGTACAGTGACATGGAAGGTGGGTCGGCCCTTGGGTTCTAAATTCCAACTGCGGTTTAGATGTATAGTTTCGATTAGTCATCCCCCCGTTCGTCAGCGAGATGAAAAATCCCTTAAAACTTAAAATTAAGAGTCGATCTAGAATAATTGAAATGTTTTCCAAAAATTTGTGAATAAGCGAATTTTTTAAAATTCTGAATTAATAAACTAAAATTAAAATATGGGAATCTCAATTTTAAAATTTTTGTAATTTAAAATCAGGTAAGTTTTAATCTGGAGATAATAAAATTATTTTGAATAAGTTTATCATATAAACTATAGATTTGTTAATTAATATAGGAACTCAGTAAAAACTCTCTTTAAAAATCTCAATAAATTTTTCATAGTTTAAAAATCGATGATACAAAATACTGGTTTCCGGTTTTAGTTGCTGTGGTATTATAGTCGCCTTGGTATGAGTTCAAAAATCTTCGTACCCTTAATAATACATTTATGAAATTTTGAGGTTCAATTTTACAAGATTAAATAATAACAATTATGACTTAAATTGTGTACACTCAGTAATTCTGATATCAAATATATGTTATTCAGAAAAAAAATTAATTAGTGAAACTTAAACCTTCCTTAAATGTTTAAATTTCCGGTACTGTATTGGAATTGACCTTAAATATGCTTCACCTCTGAACAGTTTTTTTTTGCAAAGAAACAAACTAACCGAAATGACTTAAATAATTTTAATTACCCCAATTATGAACCGTTAAACGAATTAACAATTAAATCGTTACCCTATAAGGAACACCGGAATTCCCCTGTTAGCTTAATACAATATTAATTAAATTTTGGGGAATTCACCATGGAATATATATACATTTTTTTTGTCGCTACCTAATTAAATTATTTCAAATCATTGGAATATACAATTTTAATTTTTAATATCCTTTTTAAGTCTTACACACCCACTTTCATTTTTTTATATTTTATTCCCGGCGAAGTTATATAATTTAATTTTTTCTCGACGATTTACTCTTCACCCACGAAATGCGTTTCTTTTTTTTATTATTATTATACGAGTACAAAAATACTGTACATAAATAATCATCATCAATCTCAAGTAGATAAATCATCGTGAATTCGTATATACGAGATAATATGTGTACGAGATTTATCCATCAAAGCTTTTTAATGTTGATAAAAAATAAAGGATACACATTAAAATGAAAAAATAAAATAAAATAATATAAAAAAATGGATTCTAGACAAGAGGAGAGCTAAGTAGATTTGAAACGAAATTAATAAAAAAAAAACGATTTTTTTTTTATGATTGTTTGCTATTTTCTAATATAACAATTCACGTGAAATATATCATAATCACGATAAAAGATTAGCCCATTTTTTTTTTTTTTTGTGAAAAGGTATATGAAGGGCGAAAGAGGGTGAGATAATGCTAACAATTTCATATTTATGTACATACTTTTGGAAAAATGGTAATCGGTACACGGAAATGCTGTAAATTGTAGATAAATTATGATGTCGCTTTTAAAGTTTTAAAATTTCAATTTCAGAAATGGTTGATCATATTTCAGCCAAGTTTAAAATTGTTAAATTATTTTAAATGACTTTACGAAATGACATGTGACAGATTTTTAAATTGCACTTGCCAATCATTTTAGGCTTTTGTGTGAAAAATTTTAACAAAGTTCATCTTCTAAAATTCATTAATTGAATTTCCTAAAATTTAAGAACCGAATTAGATATCCAAATTAATTTCAAAATTTTATGCGAACGTTACAATTTTAATAATTTAAATTTAAACATTTTTGGTCGCGTTATGGCTTACTAAAATCACTTGTCGGTGTCGAACGATCAATGTTTCAAATTCTCATTTTCTAAAATAAGGAGGACCTATCGAATTTTAAAAATTCAAAAAAATTCAAAAATTTGAGAATTCGAACAATGTAGCAAAAACAAAAATATATTTTATCTAAACCGTAAGGACTGACACAAAAATTAACCTCAATGATTTCCAAAATACACAAAAATTAAAAATTGGGACGATCTAAAAATTAGGATCACCTTTTAAGTATAATAATTCGAATAATACGTATAAACTTTCAAAAATTAACTTTCTTTTCAAACTTTTACATTTATTGTTATGGTGTCAATTGCGTTTTAGTCTCGAACGGTCAGAATTTATATTTCTAAATTAGAAAAAAAATTTAATTTGCTTAGCGCACACACTGGAAGCTTCCAGAATTTGATGGTTGTTTAATGAATTATTAAATTACTATTGTAAACTAGAATTAACTTTTGACTCGTTTAAATTTCAAAACATTGAAATTTTCGGTAGATTTCAATTGGAACTATGAAACATCAATTTTTAATAAAATCTATATTCAACAAATCTTCTAAAATTAAATGTTAAACTTAATCCGACATTCGTTTAAAAAATTTTTTTGAAATTTTGGAAATAATTATGATGAATTTCCCAAAATCTTTCAATATTTTTAATTTGTATTTGAAAGATTCTCGATATTTTCTATTTGGAAATATTTTTAAAAATATTTCCTAAAATTAGAGAAAGGTTTTAAAATATTTCCAAACAGTTTCTGTAAGAACTAAGATGAATTTGAAATAAAATCTTAAAAAGTTTTAAAAATTAATTTCGAACTTTCCAAGATTTCAGTGTAAAGTCTTAAACTTGACTTTCTTTTTAAATTTTTAGATTTGTTGTTTTCACGTTATGATAATCTCAAATTTAACCACTTCGAAAAATGTGACATTGTTTAAGTTCTTAAATTTGTGCAGTGATCTTAAAATTAGGAATCTCTCTTTAATTGTTTTAAAATATATTTCAAATTTGTAAACTTAACAATTGTTGTAAGGTTCGATACAATTTTAAAATTTAGAGCTGTTTGTAAATCAAATTTCAAAAATCAAATTTTGAGAAATTTACTATAATTCTAAAAACAAATTCGATACAAATTAAAAATCTGGAGAAATAAAATTAAAAATTTAATTTACTTAAAAAAATTAGGAATTTTCTTAAATTTGTAAAAATTTACAAAGCTCAGGGCTACTTCTTAAAAGTTTTGAATACTTATTTTGAAATTTTATCGGAACAAGGTGTACATACGCGTACAATGTTTAAAAAGTTAATCTTCCATTTAAATTTTAAATTTTTTTAATAATTCTTATTGTTGTCTTGCGAAATGTTAATTTTTTATAATACCGGCTTTTTGGTTCTGTACGTTAAAAATAAAAATATAATTTTATTTAAAATGTTCAAATTGGAATAATTCAGAATTTTTTAATTCTAACGAATTTCTAGAATTTTTTTATTTTCTTTTAACAGGTCTAGTTTAAAATAACTTTAACTAACTTTAAAATATTCAGTTATTTTCAAATTCGACTGAAACTTCATTTGTTTGATTAATGTATGAAAATGTTTAAAAACGTATTCTGTTCGTAGATTGAGTACCTTTCATAATTTAAGTAAACTGATCAATTTTCTATAACAAGAAGAGCCTATCGACTTTTACAATTTTATAAATGTTGAGAATTATTTTGAATTTACATCCACATATTCCACGTCCACGATTCTAAAAGTTTCACTTTACATTTTAAGATGTACTTTTGTCGTTATAATGTACTTCTTTTCAAAATTTTTAAATTCAGACTTTGTATTTCGAAATTAGAAAAAAAAATTAAACTGCCTAGCGCACACACGGGAAGCTTCCAGAATTTGATGATTGTTTAACGAATTTTTAAATTACTACTGTCAATAAGAATTAACTTTTGAGTCGTTTAAATTTCATTAAAATTAAAATATTCGGCAAATTTAAATTTCAACTATGAAATTTAAATTTTTTTTCAAATCTAAATTCAATAAATTTTCTAAAATTCATTGAAGCTTAAAATTAATCCGACATACGTTCAACCAAAAAATTGAATACATTTTTTTAAATTTTAGAAAAATTTTGAAATAAGAGTATGAAGAATTCTCCAAAATATATCAATATTTTTAATTTTATTCCAAAATCAATCTTTTTTAAAATATTTCGCAAAATTACAGAACTTTTTTAAAATATTTCCAAACAGTTTGTGTAAGAACTAAGATTAATTTGAAATAACATCTTAAAAAATGGGATATTCTTCAAGGAACGTTCTTCAGACTAAACATTTATAAAAGTTTTAAAAATTAATTTCGAACTTTCCACCAAGAATTAAGTGTTAATTTTTAAACTTGTCTTTTATAATTTTTAAATTTTTAAATGTGTATATACGTGTGTGTACAATGTTTTAAAAGTTAATCTTCAATTTAAATTTAAATTTTTTTAAATATATATTGTTGTTGTCTTAAAAATATAAATTTAATTTTTTTGAAAATTTTCACAGTGGAATAATTCAGAATTTGTTGATTCTAACAAATTTCCAAATTGATCCTGAAAACTATTATTGGCTTTTAACAGGTCTAGAACTTTTAAACATTCGGTTATTTTCTAATTGGACTGAAATTTCATTTGTTTGATTACTCTTGAGTGCCTTACATAATATGCAAGTAATCTGACCAATTTTCTAAAACAAGTTGAGTCTATAGAATTTTAAAATTTTAAACTCAATGATCTTTATGAAATTTGAAAAACATAAATTTTATGGTAATAAATGGGATATTTAAAAAATCGGAAATTTTGCTTAATTTGTAATATTAGGGCAACCTTTTAACATTTTTGAGAACTTGTTTCAAATGTGAACCAAACTTTACGTCTGGAATTCCAAAATATAAATTTCATTTACAATTTTGTTTTCGTCTAAATTACGAGTTTCAAATTTAAAAATTAGAGAAGTTCAACATTTATTGATCATGAAATAAGAATTTTAAAAACTCTAAAATGTTAGATTTTAATAGTGTTAAAACATTTTTTAAATAAATTTAAATTGCGAATAATAGTAAATAGTTTAAAATTTAAATTTACGAATTAACCGAATTTTCACAAAATATGGAATTCTCCAAGATGAATTTTCTTAAGTTGCCAATATTTTCTAAAAATTAAGGCCCCCTTTGATCAGTTTTGAGAATTATTTTGAATTTACATTCATATTTTCCGAGTCGGCGATTCTAAAAGTTTCACTTTAAATTTTAAGATATATTGTTGTCGTTATAATGTACTCAAATGACTATATATGACTGCTGAGAATTACTAAATATTTTGATTCTATATATCACCAAATTTGAAATGTATCTCAAAATTTTATTCAAGTAAAATCTTCTAAGAAACGAGACTTTTTAATATTTTCAAAAAATTATTCGCGCCATAAAATTTTTTTATAAATTATTTCATTCGTTCAACAAATTCAACAAAATTTCATGCGCTCATGTAATTGACTTGATAAAAATGACAAATTTTTGTTTTGGATTGCAATAATTATTAGAGATAAAAAAATCATAAAGGTAGGCATTACCGTCCATATTTCACTTTAAAAATAACTCAAGAAAAAAATTGTTAATTTAAAAAAAACATCAGCAACGTGAACCCTTGAACAAAGCACTCGAGATGCTATCTTATAGGATGTCATTCTAGTGGAAGAAAAATTAAATTTCAATCCGCACACTCAACTCACCCTTCCCTATACTACATCATGACTATTAAATTATTAAAAATATTTTGTATATAGATATACAATATACATATATGTACATACCATGTACTAACGAAGCATAATCAGAATAATTTCTATACTCGTATATTTCTGGATTTCTCGTTCTGACAAACGACATGGTATTTCCAATCAAAATAATCTCAATCGAATGTTATTAAACAAAACAAAATAAAAAAGTAAATCCATAAAAAAACTGCTATCATGTTTGATTTAAAATTAAATTTCAAAAAAAAAAAATTCTTCATAAGACCAAACATATACCTATAAATACACCGTACCCCAAACCAATCGTCGCATCAATTTCGATCACTCGAATCTGCTCAATCTCTCTCCTTCGCAAACAAGACAATAAAAAAAAAGTTTACGTTTTATTCAATTTTTTTTTTACTTAAAAATCACAAAACTCATTTCAACAATATTTTATTTGATTTCAAGTATAAAAACGAAAAAATCCAAAACTAAAAAAACAAAATGTATATATCCAGGAGATACACAAAAAAAAAAATCCGAAAGGAACTTACAAGCAGCATCAGCACAAACAACAACAGCAGCAGAAAAAATCTACTGATTTTGACGAACGACGTCTAACACAAAATAATAACAACAACAAACAGGAACGGAGGAGGAGGAGGAAAAAATGAAATCGCAAAGGGAGACAAAAGCTCACAAGATACGGTATTGATAGAATACAGAATTTTTTTTTATTTTCCTAAATTTCCATCCGAATATATACATACATTAGGGTGGAAATTGAATTTGGGTGGGTGCGCTAAATAATAATAATAATAATAATGGTTGAAGGATATTAAATGATGGCGTAGTTTGTAGGTACACAAGCAGCACAGTGACTGTATATGTATACGAAACACACAGGGAGCGAAGAAGGAAAAAGGTTGGTTGAATTTATTTTTGTATATATAAATTTTTATGAAATGGATTTACTTTTTTCGTATTTTTTTTGTTTGAATTCTTGTTACATATTTGAAATGGAAAAATACATTCACCCCCCCCATCCACCCAACATTTCGGGTGAAAAAATAAAATAAAAAATTCAATATACAAAATAAAATATATTATATAGAACCGGATATTGAAAGAGATTGGATTTGCGAGTAAAAAGAAAATAAAATAAACAAAGATGGCATAAACATCATTTAGAAGGTGAACGATTTTATTCAATGTGAGGGGGTGGGGGACGAGGGTGCGGAATGGACATTTTATTAGTTTTTTAGTTGCTTCCCAATAACGTTCGAGTTGGCAGTCATTCCAATATATAATGTTTGTTATATAAATCCTAATCTCTGTCTATCTATGTGTATAGCACGAGTACAGTGTATTGTGCTATACAAAATAAGATTTTGTCTCCAAACTATATCTGCAACATAAAAAGTTTCTAACTATAATATGTAAATCTCTAGAAGATAACCAAATTTTTTTTTTATCTACAATATTGATTTTTATAGTGTGAACCCAATTCGGTGATTTGAATTTGGATTTATATACTTCTGCCAAAGGCCGATTTTTTTTAATTTATGTGATCAGGAGAAATGGTTTTATTTATTTTCGCTGTCGATCAGTATTTCTAATTGAAGTGTTTGTTTTCAAACTGTAGAATTTAATTCTAAATATATATTATCCGTACTTAAATATATAGTTCCAACGAAATCGGGATTTACTGAAAGCGTTGTTATGAGCTCTGCCAAATGTTGTATCTAAAATTTAACATTTTTGAACTTCAACATTTGAATTACGTAATAATTTAAAATTACATTAAGTGTCACAAAATTAGCAAATTGGCTTTTCACATTTTGTCTTCGAATTTATAATGAAATGTGAAACAGTTACATAAAGATGAAACTTCAACCTACGTCATCGGCAGTCAGAATGCAACATTTTACATTTAAAACATAAATTTTGAGTTATCATTTAGCATAATAATTTTATAGGTCAAGATTTTTAATGTTTTTTCCTTTCATTTGCACTCTCACCAATTGAATAAAAAGATTTGACACAAATGATTGTATTCTCAAACCATCGTCAGATTGTATTAGAATTTTATTGTAATTTAAAAAACTAATTAATATAATTAATTGATAATTGAACATTTTTAAAACTAAAGTGTTAACTAATTTAAATAATGGATTGCATTAAAAAAGGTATAAATTTTTTGATGTTTAAATGATTATGGCCTTAAAAATTCTCTGAAATTGTTGAATTCCGAAATAGTACATCAAATTAAACCTCCCGAAGTCGTTAAAGGTCTATAAATTGTGCTGGTATTATTGGAAATGGTTTTCTCCGTAAAAATAAATGTAAAATTGATTACTCAAGAAATCTGATTCAATTACCTTACAATACAGGACACTAACTACTTTGATTTAAATCTTTCCTCCAACAACCATACAATTGAAACAGCACGTCGTACAGAAAAAATCGTCAATATGTTCTTCAAAAATGCTCAAACCAGGCGTATGCATAGCTAACGCAGTCATTCGAATCATCAACTCCTTTTTTACCGTAAGTGTTGTCAATACAAACGATTATCCAATAAATTCAATTGACATATATATTGAACCAAAAATCTGAGATTAAACCAAAAGGAAAAAACGTCTATAATTAAGGCTTGTTCAGAGTTTAACGAAATATTTCATTTACCTAGGGGCCAACTTTCAATGACAAATGCTGGATACCATCATATTACATTAAACCCTGAAGGCCAGCCGATTCTTATTAAACCGTATCGTTTTCCTCATTCAGCTAAGCCTGAAATTAATTCTCAAGTCGCGAGAATACTTGAAAGCGGTGTAATTGAAAATCGTAACAGTCCTTTTAACTCTTCCTTGCTCGTCCTTCCTAAAAAACCTAACGATGAATCCAATCGTTGTTGGGTGGTTGTAGAATTTCGCCGTTTAACCCATAAATAATATCTTTCAAATATAACAGAGATTCCGGAACAATTAGTTCATTCCGTTTATTTTATAACTTTGGATTTATCAGACTGCTATCATCAGATTCCACATAGTAAGAGTTATAAAGAGAAAACTTTTAGCATTGGAAGAAAGCAAGAAAGAAAGCTCCAGCCACATTTCAGCGTATAATGAATAATATTTTGTCAGGTTTGATTGAACTGAAATGTTTTGTGTACTTGGACGATGTGGTCGTCTATGATTATAAAAAATTAATTCAAGTTTTCTAAACGTTTCGAAAGTTCAAATTAAAGCTACAGCAGAAAAAATGTCATTTTGTTCGTAAAGAAATATGCTATTTGGGACACATAATTACTAACCGCGCAAAAAACCAGATCTGCCAAAAATAGAAGTGGTTGAAAATTTGCTAACTCCAAAAAATCAAAATAAAATAAAATCTTTTCTTGTTTTAATAGGGTATTATCGACGGTTTATTGTGAAAATTTCTGAACTATCATATCACACCCGTTGTAGCCTTACTTATAAAGATTGCACGATTCAATTAGGATGCCTTCTTTGTAGAAGGCTTTCAAAAGCTCAAAGAAAAATTAATCGAACCACCACTGATGCAAGCGATACAGCACTTGGGACAATCTCTTCTTTCACATCGGAATGGGGATTATGATCTTCCCGTTTTTAATCCTAATATCATTTTCCAAAAATACTAGATAAGGGTAGTTTTGGACTTGGTGGAATAGGAATGTAATCATCACTTATTATATTATCAGAACCTGAGTTCAAATCTCTGGCTATAGGCGTGATAATGGCTCATTAATGATTTTATTCGAAATCACAATATAAGCTTCTTGATTAATTTATTCCTGGAGGTAGGTAGTTTTTGAGCTTAGTGGATTCGGAATATAGTCATCTACCTAGTGTACTATCAGAACCTGAGACTAAAAGAAAACGGCCAGTTACCTGTTCACACACGAAATGTATGTGAAAGTTTAATTTAATTGAGTTGGTTATATGTTTATAAATCGTTTATATATAAATCGTAAGAAGAACATCAATAACTCAGTAACAGCTCCAATCATCCATTTTTCATATATTAACCCACCAAATTTACGAATTAATAAATCGGTTAACCAATTTTCATATTTCAACCCACAATTTTCATGTACCAATCCACATGTAACCCACAATTCAATAGAACCGCACAATAGAAAAATATAGTATACAATAATCAACACTATATATAGCAACCAAACATCATACAACAATCGAAACCCGAATCATCAAATACCGCCTAGGCCAATTTATTCGAAACCTGCATCACCAATGCAAATTTATCAGTCAATTCAAACCAAACGTGTAAATTACATGAATAGACCAGCATATCAAAATAACCAATCACCAAAGGTAGAACATTTCAGCAAAGCGGAATCCTAAAGGCAGCAAAGAATTTATCATTTGGAGACACAGGAAGAAGAGCAATATAATCAACTAATCCACGAAAACACGGATATCGAGACATTCGAATATGAACCTGAGGAAATAAACTCAGCGGTAAATTTTATGGAGAAAGCTTCTCTAGCATACCATACTAGAGTACAAAACAGCTAAAAATAACATCCTCAAAATTTTGTTCGACTAAGAATGTCATAAAACATGAACTAGCTGAAGGAGCAATCGCATGGTTTAAAAACATTCGACAGAATAATCGGGGACGACACTGTAAAAAACTTTGAGCATTTATCGACCGAAAAAATACTATTTTGACCATAACTCCAAATACCAAAATATTTTCAAAATTGGAGAATTGCAGAATATTTAAGGATAAATCTGAAAAAAACAGATTCAGGGAAAACACAGATAGTAGCAAAAAACAACCAAGTTACAGTGATAACGGCTTCGGGCAATAAAATACACAAAACCCATCTAAATGTAACTGTATAGAGCCTAGTGACTGGTCCCAGTCTCAGCATGTTTACTGTAAAGGGAAATCTGTGAACACAGCTCTGCACGCCCTGGTAAGTACAATTGAGAAATCAATATTCTCGCAAGAGTTTTGTATGATGGCGTTCCTTGATATTGAGGGCGTCTTTAACAATGTAAAGACGGAGGCAATTCTGGAGGGATTGTCGTTCCTAGGGGTGGATTACACTGTAAGTGGATTATCAATCACATGATGGGGTGCAGGATGGTTAAATCGGTGCTGGGGGAATTGACCTTCAGAAGACGGGTGGTCCAGGGAACCCCGCAGGGAGGTGTCCTGTCTCCTCTTCTCTGGAACATGCCAATCAATGGGTTGCTGTTAGAGCTGGAGAGAGAGGGGATCGGAGTAATTGCTTCTGCAGATGACGTAGCGATAGCTGTCTCTGGTAAATATTTAACCACGGCGAAAGAGGTAATCAAAAATGCCCTCCTAATCATTACGAGGTGGGCCATCAAATGTGGGCTCGTCCAAAACTGAACTGGTACTATTTACTAGGAAATATAAAATCCTGATAGTAGATCCACCTCTTTTAAATGGTAGGAGACTAGCTTTTACTGACAAGGCAAGCTTTCTAGGTGTAATCTTGGACAGTAAGCTTAGTTGGGAGCCCAACATTTTGGAAAGGGTGAAGAAGGCTTATATAGCCATGTACTCGTGCAGAAACGCCATCGGAAAGAGATGGGGCCTGAAGCCGGAGCTGGTACACTGGCTATTCACTGTTGTAGTAAGACGTAATATGTATGGGGTGAGCGTGTGGTGGCCAGCTCTTGATAAAGTAACTTACAAAAAGGGTATAGAGAAGGTGAAGAACGGTTTGCATGCTTATAAGCGCGGCGGTGAGGACAACACCATCACGTGGCTTGGAGGTTATGTTTCACCTTCTCCCCGTCGATATTTATGGTAAGCAGATGGTGGCGATAACGGCCACCCAACTATTAGCCATATGTCAGTGGAAATCTTTTCAGACAGAACACTCGACGATAACTAGATCGTTAAAAAAGGAACTGGCGAATCAAGACTACGTTACACCAACTTTGTGCTTCGAGAAAAAATTCCGAACTTCCTGTCCTTCAAGGGAATCTTGGAGGAGCGGGTCGGTTGCGGAAACACGGAAACACGGTGAAGTAGGAGCTGGAGTCTTCAGGCAGAGGTGATAGCGATTGAGGAGGTCCTGAATTGGTTGAGACATAAAGGGGTAATCTCGACTGTTATCGCAATTTATGTGGACAGTCAGGTGTTAATCAAGTCGCTGGACTCTGTTTCTCTGACGCCTAGGGTGGCGTTGGGTTGCTACTTGTGTCTGAAAGAGATGAGTGAGCATTTCAACATTCAGTTAGTCTGGGTCCCGGGGGGCCACTCGGACGTCATGGGAAACTGCAGGGCGGACGAACTAGCGAGGCATGGTACAACTCTCTAACTGCTACGGGAAAAAGCAAAGTTGGGGAGGCCCATTAGGGCACTCAAGACTGTGCTTAAAAAGGAGGTAATAGCCCCAGCGAATGAGAGGTGGACGAACACGATTAAACTTTTCACACAAGTTATAAGTAAATTATTTTTAATTTTTACTCGGCGGTACCAAAATTGTTGAAATTGAATTTTTATTTTTTTTTTATTTTTTTTATTTTTTATATTACGACTGAGTCTTGTACCCATTTAGTAATTTACATTGCATAATACAGTGTTTTGAATAGTCGGCGTAATCAAGTGGTTATCCCCATTTTAGTGTAACTCCTCCCTCAGATTTTTCGCCACAGTAAGTCTACTGACCTCCTGGTCGCGATAAGACCAGTGGTTTGGTTCTTTGCAGTATTCTTGTTGGAGATGTAGTCAGCATACAGCGTATGTCCAGATTTTGATGCTGGTGCAGACGTTGTAGGTGTTTTGTTGCATGATGCTTAATTTCATCCGCGACAAGCTCAATCTTGAGATCTCGATGGACGGTGCATTAACAATACATCGTAGGATTTTATTTTGAACTGTTTGTATGATTTTGATATTTGTCTTCTTGGCACATCCCCAGAGTTGGCTACCATATGTCCATACAGGCTTCAGAATTTGTTTGTATAACAGCAGTTTGTTATGGATCGCTAGTTCAAATTGTCTCCCTAGGAGCCAATGCATTTTTCTAAATTTTATATTTAGTTCTTCTCTCTTCTTTTTTATGTGTTCCTTCCATCTAAGCTTAGCATCTAAAGTCATACCAAGATATTTGGCAGTGTTTGCATGGGGTACTACTATTGAGTTTGTCATTATTGGTATATGGTTAACTTTTTGATTTGTAAAGTTCACTTGGATTGATTTTGCTTCATTTAATTTAATTCGCCATTTCTTTGTCCAATTACATATCAGGTTAGTAGCCCTCTGTAATTTACTAGTGGAGTCATTGATGTTCTTTGCTGTTGCAAGTATTGCCGTGTCATCGTCAAAAGTCGCCATTGTTTCTTCTGTAATTAATATACATATATCTAGTATATAGGAGATATAGGATTGGCCCAAGAACACTCCCTTGTGGTACTCCGGCTGTTATTCTTTTTAGTTGGGAGTAATCATTCTCATACTTTACTCGGAAGTGCCTCTCTGATATGTATGATTTTAAAATTTGAAAAAATTGCTCCGGAAGATTTCGATGAAGTTTGAATTCTAGCCCCTGGTGCCATACTTTGTCAAATGCTTGCGCTACATCAAGGAATATAGTTGAGCATATTTGTTTGCTTTCTAGTGATTTCTCGATTACATCAGTAATTCGATGTACTTGTTCTATCGTAGAATGTTTTTCCCTAAATCCAAACTGATGTGAAGGGATAAGATTCCTTTCTTCGATAATTGGTTTTAGTCTTTTAAGAAGAACTTTTTCTAATAGTTTCGATAATGTTGGTAGCAGAGAAATTGGCCTATATGAAGCTTTATCATGCGGAGGCTTGTTCGGTTTAAGTATCATAATTACTTCTGCAACTTTCCATTGCTCCGGTAACAGTTTTATTATCTGACCTGTTATAAGATCATATCCTGGAGCCTTATACGCATTCAGATTATCCTTGATTTCCCATTTTAGTTCTTTCAATGCTACAGGTGTAATATTTACTTCATCCTGTTTTAAAAGGATGAAAAAGTATTTTCAAAGTTTCCAATGTTAACGACCGAAATAACTATTACATTTCTATATACAAATTAGTTTTCAATTGGTTTTTCCTCCGAATTCAAACCATTTCGCTCATTGCATCGTTTAAGACTTGAAGGGCTAAGAAATGAATATATTTTATTATAGAGTCTTTTTAAAAGTTTGGTCCGATAGAACTAGAAAATTTGTTGCGATTATTTTATTTTGCAAGATTACATCAACGTTTATTCGTAATGTATTTTGATTTTATTGGAGAGCCATTTGCAAAGACTAGAAAAGATTGTTATCTTTAAATACTCCGAATTAATTCAACATGGTTATGCAATAATGATGATGACGTAATTAATTCCACTCAAATTTACGATGTTTTAATTGCAAATGTGTATGTATTAAAATTGCAATGATATTGGATGGGCAAATTTTGTTAACTGAATTTATAAGCTTCTTTTACTTTATAATCGTTCATGCATCAGAGTCATACAAGTAAATAAACCAAAAACTGGCTATATGCTGTACCTCTGGCTTTAAATCTCACGAGATGGAAAAAGGATTTAACAAAATTTACAAATTAACATTCGAAATTAATTCATATAAACTTATAGGTGTTAAAATTATCTATCAGTGTTATATAAAAATCAGAAATAACTCGACTGTGACTTATCGCCTGAATAGAAGGAATAAGTTGCTTGATGTTGATGGATTCATATTCTTAAAAACAATTTGGTGGTTAAATGAAAGGTCTGAGAGCTAAATAAACTCTGCCCCAATATGACAGGACTATACGTACACATATACGAAATATGAGCGAAATCAAAATAAACAAATTTATTTATAAAATAAATTTAAATTCCGACTCTGAGAGTGAACACCCTCAATCGCCATTGCACGTATCTTTTTCTTCGTATCGATAGACGAGACACATTTGCTGGGTAATAAACGATTCATATTCACGTTGACACACGACTGCCGCAAACGATTGAAGTATACCCCATCCAGTGGCTATATAATCGATGGGCTTGAGATCAGTGGTTGGTAAACCCATTGGACATGTGATAGCTGAACTTGAAGTTTTCGATTTCAAAATCTTGTCAAAATCTCTTAATTAGATAAAACGAATATAAAAAAAATTACCATCAACTTACAATGTGGTGTTGTTAGCACAATGACTGGCCCCGCTAGTATATATCGGCAACTAAAGAGTGATCCACTGCAACCCCACACAATTTCACTACCAGTTCAGTGCGTAATGTGGATATTCTCGTGAGAACACTTTTTCTCCATCAAACACAAATGGCCTTGTATATTGGCCAAAATGATCTTTTTTCAACACGCAGTTATTAGCTAATATTGAACAACACAAAACAAAAAACAAAACCCATTCTGTTGATGCCAACCTCTGATCAAATAATTGCTCTCTAAAAAAAAAATTAGACCGTTGTTTTTATTTTTCATTAAACAATTTGTAATTGCGAAATAAAAATAAAGTCCTAATTTTTCCCTTAATCAATTTTTTAATAATAAATTCTTATTTTAGACCTGTATGTCTATAGATTTAATTTATGCTTCAAATATTTATGCAAAGTAAAATAAATTATTAAAAAAGTTAGGGCGTTTTTATTTTAATTGTTTTTCATTAATTGTAGTAAGTCTTGAAAATATCAAATAGCACATATTCGCGCGATGTCGGTTAATATAATTTAAAAGTTGTCGAAAACACTTTAAAATTAGTTTAAAATTAGAGCTTACAATATTGCAGTCGCCGGAATCGACATCTGCATCAGACTGATCATTGAGTCGACAAAAATAATAACTTCTCTATCAGTTAGACATAGAAGAACGGTCTATTTCACGTTTAACCCAGAAAAACAGCTAATAAAGGCAAACTGTATCGCTTATACAACGAAGTCACTTTTCCATACATTTAGGAGCCAGAAATAATAAAACCTATTCGCCTGGAAGTGTTTGTTTAGATTTCTTTAACATTAGAACCTCCACCCTATGAGCCTACTATATATTTAGATATTATCTTTATACGAAATGGCAAATAAACAATTTATTCCATCTGGAATTTCCCAATTTACTATCTTATGCGCATGCAAAATGTCAATTGGGGTTATCGCATGTTATATTAATTGTGAGTTTGCCGCACTTTAAACTAAATTTAAATCATAAATTTCTATTTGCTGTAAGTTACCAAATTTTTTGGGAATCGTAATCAGTTGCTTATTCAAAATTTCATACAATGATTATACAAGAACTTTGGTTGGACCACAAGTCTCGCCAACAATACCGCACAATTGGCCAGTGGCACAAAAAATCATAATTTAAATTTTAAGTAAATCTATATATCACAAATAGTTTTATTCAATATAACGTGTATACAAAATCACCCGCTTAAAAATCTTCGCCTGGTGCCCAAATCACGCTCTCAATCCAATCTGCATACGCAAATCTCGTGTATAAATCGCTGCAAAATTCACTATTCCACATGAATTACTAAACGAGGTCACACCCAATTGTATACTACTGCACGTCACAGTTGAATGATGGATTAGTAGGGGACCATCCGAGTCACCGCTGCACGTGTCTTTTTCTTCGGTTCGATGGCCTGCACATATTTGCGTGGCCACAACACCATTTCGAAATGCTCGTGAAATAAACGGTTCGTACACCTTTTTACAAATGTCGTCGGCGAATGGATGAAGTTTTACTTTAAGCAATGCATCGCTTGTGGCTATATACTCGCTTGGTTCGAGATCAGTGGTTGGTAAACAAATTGGTCGAATATATGGTGACAGTTCAACTTGCGCCGATAACTTCAGTAATGCAATATCGTTATAATTTCGCAGGGCTGTGTATTCCGGGTGCCGAATAAATTGTTCGACCTCAAAATCTTGTGGCGTAGCATCATCCGTGATTGAAGTGTAATTCAGATCGCCTAGACGAACCTTAACAATTGGGCCACTAAAATTTTATGAAATCCACATTAGTTAACTCATATAATTAAATAATCAGACTTTCTTACAATTTGGTGCTGTTTAGGCAATGAACCGCGGTTAATACATATCGGGAACTAACTAGTGATCCACCGCACCCCCATGTTATTTCACTACCATCTTGGAAACCGATCAATGCTGAATGTGGATATTCACGCGGCAATGCGTTTACACCGCCGAGCACAAAGGGCGCTGAATTTCGTCCGCAACGGTCTTTTTTCTGCACCAGCGGTTGGCTACCCGGCCGAAAAGCCGGAATTGTAACGGTCGTGTACACAAATTCCGAATACGCTTGACATTCTGCATACACCGAAAAAAAAATTGTTAAATAATGTCTAAGAGAAGGCTGGCGCGAACACCGATTATAACATACTTTCAACGCGTTGCGAGGTAGCCTCTAATTGTCCGGTACAACAAACGAAACATAAACTAATAATAGTTGCAGCGATATGATATAGTTTCGACATGATTTATTGGTGTAATATTTTTCTCTTCCGGTTTGTTTTGGGTAAGGTTGGAATGTTTCTTCAAGGTGATTTGCACAAACAAATCTACTTTTTGTTTAGCATTGGGCTCGAACAATTTGCCTTATTTTTAATTGGAGGAATCTGAAGTTTAGGTCTTTTAATATTCTTAGTTGCTTTCCATAATGAATAATCAGTATCTTTTTGCCAAGTTAGAGTGCTGAGGTATTTATTAACTGATTGATTTTTAGTGTCTTTTATAAGGTATTTTAATTTGTTACGCACAAATGATGAAATACTCTTTTATTTTCAGGATTTAGATGTTTTAAATTGAAGGACAGCAAAAATTGTTGAACGTCACAAATTTTAATTGGTTTTAATTGGCACAGCAAAACTGTTAAAAATAGAGGTAATTTTTTTTTTACTAGAGTTATTTAACTTTTTAACCGATTTTTTGAAATACATGGGAAATAACAACTAAATTGAAAGTAACCTCGCGAAGAGACTTGTCGCTAATCGCTTGCTGGTGAGTATAATGAGTTTTGGAATGAAAATATTGTAATTTAGTCGAAAATGTTGGTATCTGGCTGTTGAATTCATCCACTAACACTAACAGACCATAATTTTGAAAATCGCCAGATGTCTTAAGAGATTATAGACGATTGAACTTACTGTTGATCTATTCTAACTGACCAGTACAAATTATTTGACTGTATTAATCAGTATCATAATGACAATATAATATATTAAATGACGAGCACATCGCCTGTGATATTTCATAAAATACAAAAAAATTAATATTCATTTCTTCACTAGTCTTAGCATTCTATAAAATCATAAAATCAGAAATTAAAATAATAAAATAAAATAATTAACATAAAGTAAACAAATTTATTTATCTAAAATTAAAAATCTGCGAGGCAAACAAAAATGGGAAAAGTTCTTATATACGAGTACCTATTATATACCATCCACATTTTAATAAACTTTTCATTCATTCAATTTATTTATATTCTTTTTAATTTTTTGTATAAATTTAACAATGAAAATTATTCATATCCGCCATAATAATTATAAGCGCTTATTTATTAAATTTTTAATTATTATGTATACTTTGTAATAAATATGTATGTTGATATGTATATATACGCATATACATATACTTACATACATACTTGCTGCATAAAAACTATATATACTCGTATTTACGAATAATTAATGAGATGTGGAGATAGATTATCACTTTTGATGAATGAATTTGATAAAAACTTTAATAAATAAAATTTAAGATTTATCGATGCATGGAAATGCAATAATCCATTAGAAATGCATTTTAAATTTTGTTGTTGTTGTTCAAGTATTATCCTTGGAATAATATTCATTGTTTGATTGCGGGATGAACTGTGCGCGACTCAAGATAAAAATAAATTATTTTTGACAATGTTGTAACAAACAACATGATTTTACAAAACTGGACATTAGCATTGTGTCATTCAAAAACTTCAAAAAGTCATTTTTTTCATTACAAAACAAAAAGTCGAGCATTTATTATGTGTATGTATGTGTACACAGACACGAGTACATTATAAACACAAAACGTAATTTAAATTTAAATTCCATTCGTTTAATTTATTTTGTTGTTATTGTTGTGATGTACAATGTCATTACCAGATGTCTGTCTAATAATTTTACATGATACCACCGTCATTCAATTTTATTTGCTTTTATGTATACAGGAGTACACAAGTACTTCTTGGAAATTTATAATTTTTATTTTAGTTGAGTGAATTAATTGGATTAATTACCTGGAGCTGCTTTGTGTGCATATATATACCAGTTCTCTGAATTTATTTTATATAAATTGAATTTTCAACTACAGGACAATTAAACGTGAATACATACATGCGAAACCGTATATATTATTGAAACTTTTTCGATTTAATCGTTTTTTGAAATCATTATTTGAAATTTGATTTTTATTGGTTGTAAATAGCATCAAATTGTATTGTTTTGCGAATTCCCGTGAGTAACATCTACTGGCATGGGCCAAGATGATTGTATCGATGTTTCGAGTTCCGAGCTCTCCACATTCCAATTAAATCGGTTTATTCAGCCCAAGGACTTATAGTCGATCAAACTAGCAATCCCCTATTTTGTATTTATCACCATTAGCAATTGTAAAAACAGGCTTGATCATGAATATCATTGTTACTGGTCTGAAATCTTGTAAATATGCCCATATAACGACACTGGTCGAAAATCTTCTCCTTGAACCAAAATTATACCTCCAAAATTGAAACATTCTGATCTCGCCGGTAACTTCAGATGTCTATAGCTTAGATTATTTTAATTAGCTGCTTGAACGATATTGTATGTGGAAGTAAAAGTGTTTACCTGCGCACCGAGAAAAACTTGCATTATTCCAAGTATAGCTATAATAAAGCAGGACTTTGAGTTAGCACCTGTGTTTTCTGATTTAACATACGAGGTTACCAATGTTCCTAACGTTATAAGGTAGACATAGTACCTTCCGAAATACCTCATGGGTCCATATTGAGGCTCAATATTATGTATCAATATGTAATGTATGAGGTATCAATATGTATAGTGTCTCAAACGAATCAATATAAAAGGCTGAAAGCTGATTCAAGACGAAACAACTATGTCATAAGTGTATTAGTTCAAGTTACCACAATATTAAGATATGCGGACAAAAGATAACTTGTTACAAGTGTGGATGCGATCACAATACCCTCATTTATTTATACGCTTGATAATCAAACTGTTTTTTCAGTTTTAATTGTTCAGTTCATTAGCCGTAGTTAGAGCACTTTTGGATGGTGGCTCACGAGCATCAATAATAAGTGAAAGCTACGTTCCTAGAATAGGCATTAAGAGAGTACGAGTTTTTCTCATTGTCCATGGCCTTGGCTCACAGGGAGCATTACCTATTCCTGGAAACATTGATGTTATTTTGACGAATGATGTTTCTTAGAAATTCTGATGGCTGACAAGATTAATATCGTACATAATGATAACATGATAACAACTAATTTTCATACGTCTGTTGATAATAATGAGGTGAAGTTGCAACTCTTACATCCATTTTTTGAGATTGAAGAAATGTATATCCGGATGTTAAAATCTCTTCAATATTATATTAATTAAGTTACTGTTTCAATTGTGGTTCCGCAAAATGGATTCGGACGATCAACTCTCAAAAGACATCCACAAAAAATTGGAGCAAACTTCAAACTATACAATATCGGGATGGAGCGGATTTCCATTCTAAGACCGATGTAACCACCAAATAATACAAACCCTCGAATTCATATATTTTCAGACGCGTCAGAAGTGACATATAAATTTTGGCATCGACCAAAACGTAAACTACGAGTCTAATGAAATAACCAAGGGACACTACAGTTAATATCTCCCCCAATGCTTGAGATCAATGCAGAAAATTTGTGTATTAAATATGGGCACCACAACGACATGACACATCTGAATAAAAATCTAAAGTAACTAGTCCAAAGCAATCTGAAGCAAAAGATTTAACCATTGATCAATTGGTGCCTATACAGTGAGATAATATTCCAAAGGCTACTTAGTTGTTGGGGCATATTGTACAATAACATGCTGGATATGATGGATGTGTTCGCGTACGCTTTATTGAAACCACCAAAAGATACGGCCAATTTCATTAAAAATTGTTCCATAAACTACCCACTTCTTACGAAATCCGGGCTTTCTCGAAATTTTTGTTTATTTGGATGTTAAATATCCAAGTTTTAATTTCATAAAAAAGGCCATCAAAATGGAGAACACAATGGCTTAACAAAAAGCTATCAGCGCAAGTGCGGTCACGGCCAGGGATGGGCGAGGTAGATTACGCCATGCAATTTACGCGGTTGTCGATACGTAAAATATAACGTAGATTACTTGGCAGTGTTTTTTGTCAACATCGACAATTAAAATAATGTCAACAACCTACGATATTTTAGCGATTTGAAATCGAATGCACCAGTTCCGGTGATTTTTTCATTTGTTTCTTTTTGACAAATGACGCATGAATAGTTTCAAGCTGTCATCGTGTTTTTATTTATTCAGTCTTGTTTGCCATTTCATCATGGAAAGACTGAGCTCGGTACAACGTCTACAAAATGTTCAGATTTATTACAAAAGTTAGCGTTCTGTGAGGAATTTGTGCGCTTAGACCAAGTTACGGTTGACGTAATCGGCCTGTCGAAACCACTAATTGGAATACGATCGAAAAGTTTGAATCCCAGGTTACGGTATTGGATGTTACGCTACTAAATAGACGATGTGGTGTGAAGATGGCTGGGACGTACCTGTGAATAGTGCTCGTTATTGCGCCATGATAGCGGAATATATTCTGCCTGAAATTGAAGCCCGACCTCGACGATATTTTGTTCCAAAAAGTTGGCGCCATATTAGAGAATATAAGACACAACGAAGAATTAAAAATTGAAAGTGAATCTATGCAAGTTACAACAATCAAAACTCGCACAAAGTACAAAGAAATAAATATATCAGCAATATACTGTCCACCACGACATAATCTGAAAAGAGACGATTATGAAGAACTTTTGAACACCATGGGAGGTTGTTTTATCATTGGTGGCGACTTCAATGCGAAAAACACATACTGGGGCTCCAGAGTAACTACACCAAAAGGGAGAAAGTTGTTTGAAGCAGGAATAAAATTAAAATGTGACTTTCAATCTGGTGGCTCACCAACTTACTGGCCAAGAGATTTAAACAAAACACCGGATCTTATAGACTTTTATGTGACAAAAGGTATATCAGATAACTATATTCGTTTGGAAAATAATGAAGAGCTTACATCGGACCCTCCTGTTATTATGACGGTCAGTGAAACAATAATTGAAAAAGAAATCACAGTGAGACTGTCCAATAAGAATACCAATTGGAAAATTTTTCGAGAATTATTAGAACAAAACATCAATTATCAAGCACAAATAAGGAACATTATACCAGTTGAAGAGGAAGTAGAAAGGCTGATAGAAAACATACAACAAGTTGCGTGGCATAGTACATCTTTCAAATGCGCGAATAACAGCAACTGTAAAAACTATCCACTTGAAGTAAGAGAGCTTGTGGCAAAGAAACGTAAAGCTCGAAAGTCTTGGCAAATAAATCAAACCAAGGAAAATAAAACCGTCCTTAATAACCTATGTAACAAGATGAAATCTCTGATCAGAACAGTTAAGAATGAATCAATAAGTACATAGTTGTCGTCACTTACTAGCCAAAAAGATACCGAATATTCCTTATGGAAAGCAACGAAAGTACTTAAGAGACCAACAAATTCGACGGCACCAATTAGAAGTGAGGATGTAAGCTGGGCGCGAAGCGCTAAACAAAAAGCTGACTTGTTTGCGAGACACCCAGAAGAAATGTTTCAATCATTACCCAGGCAAACCGCGGATGAAAATGGTAACCTACTGAAACGATCTGATGAGGTTGAAATATAAAGTGTATCTCTACAGGAGCTAATAGAGGAAATTCAAAATTTAAACATGAAAAAATCTCCTGGGTACGACCTCATAACCGGACAAATCATTAAAGAATTACCAAATAAAGCGATTCGTAAACTTCTCCATATAATCAACGCTGTGTTTAGACTAAGATACGTTCCAAGGCAATGGAAGGTGGCAGAGGTAATCATGAGCTTAAAACCTAACAAACAATGTAACTATAAAAACTCCTTCAGACCGATATCCATACTCCCAACCATAGCCAAGATTTATGAAAAATTGCTCATGAAGAGAATGAAACCCATTATGGTTGACAGAAATCTCATTCGTGACCACCAGTTTGGATTCAGAGAAAACCAGTCGACTATAGAACAAGTCCATAGAATCACAGATATAATAGAGCGAACACTAGAAACTAAAAAAATATGTTTAAGCATTTTCCTGGATGTAGCGCAAGCATTTGAGCGAGTTTGGGGCACAGAGGATTGGAGTTCAAGCTCAAGCGAGACCTTCCCAAACAATACTATGAAACTCTGAAATCATACATAACCGATAGACACTTCCGTGTAAAACATGAAGACGAATACTCGGACCTAAAAAAATGAAATGGTTAGCTTAACGCTAAGTTGGCTCGCTCACGACCGTTGAAGTTTTTTGAAACGAACAGGATAATTTGGTGTTAGTATGCCAAAATTAAAAAAACACCCGAGCTAATCCGACACTTTTACCTAATTGACTCTGGAGACGATGGGACGGGTGAAATAATTAAATATAATGAAAAATATATGAAATGGTTAGCTTAACGCTAAGTTGGCTCGCTCACGACCGTTGAAGTTTTTTGAAACGAACAGGATAATTTGGTGTTAGTATGCCAAAATTAAAAAACACCCGAGCTAATCCGATACTTTTACCTAATTGACTCTGGAGACGATGGGACGGGTGAAATAATTAAATATAATGAAAAATATATGAAATGGTTAGCTTAACGCTAAGTTGGCTCGCTCACGACCGTTGAAGTTTTTTGAAACGAACAGGATAAATTGGTGTTAGTATGCCAAACGTAAACAACACCGAACTTGAGCTAATCCGATACTTTTACCTAATTGACTCTGGAGACGATGGGACGGGTGAAATAATTAAAAATATATGAAATGGTTAGCTTAAAGCTAACTTGGCTCGCTCACGACCGTTGAAGTTTTTTGAAACGAACAGGATAAATTCGTGTTAGTATGCCAAAATTAAAAAACACCCGAGCTAATCCGACACTTTTACCTAATTGACTCTGGAGACGATGGGACGGGTGAAATAATTAAAAATATATGAAATGGTTAGCTTAAAGCTAACTTGGCTCGCTCACGACCGTTGAAGTTTTTTGAAACGAACAGGATAAATTCGTGTTAGTATGCCAAAATTAAAAAACACCCGAGCTAATCCGACACTTTTACCTAATTGACTCTGGAGACGATGGGACGGGTGAAATAATTAAATATAATGAAAAATATATGAAATGGTTAGCTTAACGCTAAGTTGGCTCGCTCACGACCGTTGAAGTTTTTTGAAACGAACAGGATAATTTGGTGTTAGTATGCCAAAATTAAAAAACACCCGAGCTAATCCGATACTTTTACCTAATTGACTCTGGAGACGATGGGACGGGTGAAATAATTAAATATAATGAAAAATATATGAAATGGTTAGCTTAACGCTAAGTTGGCTCGCTCACGACCGTTGAAGTTTTTTGAAACGAACAGGATAAATTGGTGTTAGTATGCCAAACGTAAACAACACCGAACTTAAGCTAATCCGATACTTTTACCTAATTGACTCTGGAGACGATGGGACGGGTGAAATAATTAAATATAATGAAAAATATATGAAATGGTTAGCTTAAAGCTAACTTGGCTCGCTCACGACCGTTGAAGTTTTTTGAAACGAACAGGATAAATTCGTGTTAGTATGCCAAAATTAAAAAACACCCGAGCTAATCCGACACTTTTACCTAATTGACTCTGGAGACGATGGGACGGGTGAAATAATTAAAAATATATGAAATGGTTAGCTTAAAGCTAACTTGGCTCGCTCACGACCGTTGAAGTTTTTTGAAACGAACAGGATAAATTCGTGTTAGTATGCCAAAATTAAAAAACACCCGAGCTAATCCGACACTTTTACCTAATTGACTCTGGAGACGATGGGACGGGTGAAATAATTAAATATAATGAAAAATATATGAAATGGTTAGCTTAACGCTAAGTTGGCTCGCTCTCGACCGTTGAAGTTTTTTGAAACGAACAGGATAATTTGGTGTTAGTATGCCAAAATTAAAAAACACCCGAGCTAATCCGATACTTTTACCTAATTGACTCTGGAGACGATGGGACGGGTGAAATAATTAAATATAATGAAAAATATATGAAATGGTTAGCTTAACGCTAAGTTGGCTCGCTCACGACCGTTGAAGTTTTTTGAAACGAACAGGATAAATTGGTGTTAGTATGCCAAACTTAAACAACACCGAACTTAAGCTAATCCGATACTTTCACCTAATTGACTCTGGAGACGATGGGATGGTGAAATAATTATTAATAATAAAAAAATGTGTTATTTGAAAATCTCAAAAATTTTGTAAATAAATTAATTTTTTATGTTAAATGTATTTTTCAGTTTATTATGTCAATTCTAATTAAAATTTTAATTTTAAACGTATTTTGTAATGATTTCACAACTTGTATTTACTGATTTAGTTTTTATATGCATTATACATAGTTCAATCATGAGAGCTAATGGATACTATCACTATGTATTACCTGATGTACATTTTTTATTTTTCTGGGATAAAATTCTGGGACAACTTTTTATAAGTCTACTTCACGGACATTCCAATCACATCTACTTATATATTTCATAATCGAATTTTAACAACAAACCAACCATTTATTACAATAATATATTCAGGGTTCGAATCATGCTTAATGTGCATATTATATACATTTTAAATATTTCACAAAATTGAACGCGAACTAATTATATAAAAATTATTATTGTAAAATTGTGGAGAAAAATTGGCAGACCAAAAGCGCAAACAAAAAAAAAACATTACATCAAACAATATTTAACATTTTTAACATGCCTTATTAAAATGTCAAATAAACATATCTTTCACAAAACCGAAAAAAAAATCCATTCCCATTGTATAGTGATGCATACAATATTCTTCTACTTCATGCTCTCGTAAACTTTATGTTACACAGCAATGGAAAAAAAAATGTTTTATAAAAAATTCCCGAAATAATATTAATATTAAAAATGTCTTGAAGGTTTAACATCTTATTATCATCATCATCTCATCATCGTCCTCAAAAAAAAAAAAAACGGAAAGAAAAGAAATTAAAAATGAAGAAAAACTGTGGTGATGGTGAAAGCAACAATATATTATTTTAAATAAACTTTTAACAGTAACGATAATATTTTTCTTTAATTTTTATCCAACATTTTTATTTAACAATTATATGTACATATTACATTATATATCATATAATTATTATTAATGTTGCTGTTATACATACATACATAAGTATGAATTACTTAAGGCAATGAAATAATTAGATATTCTCTGACAATGTACATTGTACATACATATATGTTTGTATATAACTTGTAAATGAAATAATAACAATATGTACATACAATTTTCATTATAATATTTATTTTAATAATAAAATTATATATTTTGTTTAAATGCGGATTTTTCAATTTATGTGAATATATATACGAGTGTTACAAACACAATCACATGCACACAAATGTACTCGGAATTAAACAGGAAAATTATTTAATTAAAAAAAAATTTTTTTTTTTGGTTGTTTTAATGTTGATGACAGCTGAAATAATAATTTATTAAAAATTTTAATGCAATGAATATAATACTCATACATACATAGCTACATATATATATTTATTTATTTATTTTGTAATTACATTAATTTATATATTTTCAATATATCCTTAAGTTGACATTTTAAATAGTCAATTATGTCAAATGTTTTTATTGCGGAATGGAACGTATAAATTATTTGGTTGAGAGTGGTTGTGGGAAGAGTTATATATTTACGTATATTTATATATAAGAAGTGTGTTTATGACAATTATAGGATTGGTACATTATATAACCGTATATATGAATTTCAGTTGTTTACCATGCACAATATAATTTAATATCCTTTTAATTTAATTTTAAAACAAATAGATAATATTTTTGTAATTTACAAAATATTAGGATTAAAACAAAAAATTGTTAAAATATTTACATTTTTAAAAAAGTGTTTTTACTATGACCGTTTCAAAATTTCAAAAATAATCTTATCAATTCGGTCTTTTAATAAATTCTCTTAAAACAATTGTAATAATAAGATTTTAACAACTTGAAGATGTATTCAGTATTCAGTATTTTTATGGAGTAGCATTTCTTCGCTTCAATGTTTTATTATTAAGAATTTTAAAACCTAATTTTATAATTTTTTTTTTAAATTTAAAATTAATTTCAGAATTATTAAATAAAATTTCAATTTTTAAAAATTTATATTCCTAGATATTATATTTTTTTTTTTTTTTTTTTTTTTTCAATTTTATTTAAATATTTTAAATAAACAATTATTACAATCTAGTCACCTGGACTAATGAGCAATTTTATTCTATCTTAATTTACTATGTTGTATTAATCTATGTCTTCTTCCCACTGGTGTTCCATAGTGTCTGATAAATTGAATTAAACCACATCGTTATTGTGGATTTTACATCAGCATTACGCTGTTTACACTAGCAATTACACCAGCTCAAAAGGTTTAGTTCGTTTAAGCCTGCGTACAATATCTGTGTTGTTTAACAGCTTAGTTGCCTCAGTGTTAACATGTTGTTCGAGCCTTTGCCTATGTCTCACTGCATTTTTTTGGATTTCCTTTGAAACAGTGTCCACTTTAAGGTCCCTATGGAGGTCTCTGTTTCTAACATACCATGGTGCATCAACGATGTTCCTTAATACTTTGTTTTGAAATCTTTGGATGATTTCCACGTTGCTCTGTTTGGTACAACCCCAAAGTTGGATACCATAAGTCCAAACCGGTTTTAATATTTGTTTATATAATAGAAGTTTGTTGTATGTTGATAGAGCGGAGCTCCTTCCTATCAGCCAATACATCTTTCTATATTTAAGCCCCAGTTCTTCACTTTTCTTTTTGACGTGTGCTTTCCATCGTAGTTTTGCATCTAGTGTCATGCCAAGATACTTAGCCGTGTTGGCATACGGTATTATTTCTTGATTAATTGTAACCGGAATATGTTCGAGTCGTTTGTTTGTAAAATTGATGTGAATTGATTTAGTTTCGTTAAGTTTAATTCGCCATCTTTTGGTTCAGTTATGTACTTGAGTAATAGCTAACTGTAAACTATGAGTTGATTCTTCGTTGCTATATCTCCAACAGCTAAGATTGCCGTGTCATCAGCAAATGTCGGCACAGTGTTGTTTTCTAATACAGGGAGATCATTAGTGTACAATAGGTATAGGACAGGACCTAATACACTGCCCTGCGGTACTCCTGCCTTGATTTCTTTCAATCCAGAATAGGAATCGTCTAATTTTACTCTAAAGAATCTATCTTTCAAGTATGATTCTAATATTGTAGTGAATTGCATTGGTAGTACAGTTCTTAACTTATAGTTAAGTCCTTCGTGCCAAACTTTATCAAAGGCCTGTGCAACGTCTAAGAATATCATTGAGCAGACTTTTTTCTCCTCTAATGCTCTTTCAATAATATTAGTTATTCTGTGTACTTGATCTAATGTTGAGTGTTGGTTGCGAAAACCGAACCGATGATTTGGAATCAGGTTTTTCCTCTCAATTATCGGATTTAGTCTTTTTACTAATAACTTCTCAAAGAGTTTAGACATAACTGGTAATAGTGATATTGGCCTGTATGATCCAGTTTTGTGTGGTGGTTTCCCAGGTTTAGGAATCATAATTACTTCTGCAATTTTCCAAAGGCTGGGTACGTATTTCAATCGAAAGGCGGCATTTATAATATTGGTGAGCTTTAATAATGCTTTCCTTGGTAGTTCTTTTAAAATTTCTGCTGTGATAAGGTCATAACCCGGCGCTTTTCTCGGATTCATGTTTGTTTTTATCTCATACATGACTTCTTTTGGTGTTGCTCGTAGAATTTCTTCACTTTCCTGTACAACCTCTCCAGTTATTATTTCGGCTTCCAATGTGGTTCAAATATTTTTTCCAGGTATTCAGCAAAATTTCGTACTTTATCTTCGTTATTTCTGGCCCACTTGTTATCTTCTGTTCTGATTGGAGGAATCTGCATTATTGGCCTTTTAATTCTTCTGGTTGCTCTCCAGAGAGAATAATCAGTACTAGTATCATTAGATAATTTTCTGAGGTAGTTACTGATAGATTCGTCTTTCAAATCTTTGATTTCCCTTTTAAGTAGCTGAGTCAGATTGTTTAGCTTAGTTTTATCTTGAGGGGCCCTAGTTTGTTGCCATATTCTCCTTGCCCTTCTTTTTTCTGCCAAAAGCTCTCTAATTTCTCTAGGGTAGTTGTTTCCCTTAATTTTCTTTTTAACTTCAGGAGTGTTCTCCCAAGCTGACTGCTGTATGTCACATATGAACTTGTGAACTTCTTTTTCTAATTGCTCCTCACTCCTTAGCGGAACCATTAAGTTAATTTTTCTTTCTAAAGACAGTCTAAAGTATTCCCAATTTGTGTGTTTATTTACTAAACTAGAATAGCTTTTTTTTTAATGATCCTTTCACTTAATGTCAAAAGTATTGGGGAGTGATCAGAGCTTAAGTCAAAACTTTCATCTATATGTATATAATTTACAGATATATTTTTCACTATAAAGAAATCAATCAGATCTGGTATTTTATTTGGATCAGTTGGCCAGTAGGTCGGTTTACCATTTGATAAGGCTTCACAACCGTATTTTCTGATAGCATTGAGGAGTTCTTTCCCTTTGGTGGTTGTTAGTCTAGAACCCCAGTGGATATTTTTTGCATTAAAATCTCCTCCAATTACAAATCTTTTCCCTAGTTTACTGAAAAATTCAAGATAATCTTTTTCTTTTAGAGAGTATTTCGGTGGGCAGTAAATTCCAATAACACTAATAGAGTTATTTTTGGTCTTGATATTAACAGCTGTTGCTTGTATTTGTTCTGTTTCATATTTTAATTCCTCGAAGTGATTAATGCTATTTCTAATTATAACAGCACTACCTCCCTTGGCAGTATTTCCCGGGTGAATAGTGTGATATGTTTTATAATTTCTAAATTTGATAATTGATTGCCTAGTGAAGTGAGTTTCAGAGATGAGGCAGATATCGATTTTCTCTGCGTCCAGAACCATTTGTAATTCCTGTTGGTGTTGCTGGAGTCCATTGGCATTCCAGCATAAAATTCTTAAGTCGTTAGACAAGGTTTTGTTTAGGGATGGCTCCCTTGGTACTGTATTCTAGTTTCTGTAATCGCTGATCAAAAGTATTAAGTTTGCTTAATATCAGCTTAAGCGTTTGATTTATGTCGTCTGTTTGAGGAGTGTTTTGTTTGTTTTCGTTACTCATCATTACTTGAGCGTAAGTTTTTTTGCCCACTTCTGCTTGAGAGGCTATCGACACTTTACGCCTTATGTCTCCTTTAAATGATTCAGGCCTGTTTATTCCAACAGTTTGCTTCTTTATTATATTTGTATTTTTAGCATGTATGTTTTTATTTTTGATGTTTTGCAATTCAATAGCAACACTGCATCCTCTGTAGTTAGCTGGATGGTTTTCTCCACAATGTACGCATCTAGGCTGTACATCTGTGGGTTTGACACAATCTCTAGTATGGTGTTTACCTATTCATTTGACACACCTGGGGTCTTTGTTACAGTATTTTTGAGTATGTCCATATGCTTGACATTTTTTACATTGTGGTATAAGCCTAGATCTTCTTAGGGGCTCAATATTGACTTTGCATCCCAAGATGTACTTGATTTGATGTATTTTTTCAATATCATCATCTGCGCTGAATGTCAGCATATACATGTTCAGAGGCTCCTTACTTCTTCGTTTTAGCTTAATTGATGCTTCAGTTGCATTAAAACCTTTTCCTTTCAGGTCCTCAATTATTTTTTCTGGTTTACATGTAGAGTGCAGATTTTTAACCATTACCCTAATTGGTCTGATTTGTTTGTTTTCAAACGTATGCCAGGAATGTCCCCATCCGCTTAATATTTTTGTCATTTCTCTGTAGGTTTCACCATCTGCTAAGTTTATTTTGATGTTGTTTCCACTCATCAATTTTGTATTAAACTTATCTGTTTTAGTTATCGTTTTAATTTTTTTTTTCCTTATGTTCAATATGCACTTATACAAAATAATTAAAAATAAACTAATATCACTGCACTTTTTTATTTCTATTTTTTCGATTACACTTCTCTGAGTCCACGTCCAAACGTCACAACGATTTGAAAGAGATATTATATAGGTTAAAAATTTAATTAAAATAGTTTCTAAAATACTCGTATTTCTATGAAAAATAAAATTTTGGAAGTTAGAGTTCCAAATTTACACTTTCCATTAGTTATTTAAAATGATTTATTTTAAGTATTCCCGGGGAGGAGTTAAACTTTGAAGCTTTATTTATTGGAGTGGTATGTAATTTGTTTTGATTTTTATTGTCGTGCAGTTTGGATGTAAAATCAATATAATTAAAATAAAAAAGTGTCGTGTCAGTTCTTTTTAACTATTGTTAAGTTTTTTTTATTTTTTATTACTGTACATAATAATTATTATAGAAAACAGTGTTTAAAGGCCATTACTGACCCAACAACCTGGCTCCAACGGTTTCGATCCTGGGCTTGGTCTTCATACTGACCTAGACAACCAGAAGAAGCCAAGTCATTCCCTCACCGTGGAGCCATCGTCGCCTGCAACGACCTCTGTGCCTACCATATATGGTGGCTCTTCTTTCAGAAATCGCTGCACAATTCGTTCCGGATCAGCACGCAGAACGTGACCGAGCCAGCGAACTCGCTGAGATCTTGTTTCATTTCACATTCAAGCGAGCTCCCTTTCACGGCTGCCAGATGCCAGCCGCACTTTAAAATCCTCACCCACACTGTTATCGTGAGTAATAAGAGAGCCCAAATATTTGAACCTACTCACACTTTCAAACGTGTAGTGGCCACTACTAAAATCAGGTGTGCCATTGTCTCTGTAACCAGAGATCAGGTATTTCGTTTTTGAGTCATTGATCTGGAGGCCAACAGAAGAAAAACACTCTACAAGCGGATCAAGTATTTCTCTCACTCCGTTGCTAGTCAGTACAATCGCGCATATGTCATCTGCAAGCACCTGATTGGACTGGAGATATAACATGTTGCGCTGAGGTGTCTCAGTATTACAAAAGATATTCTCCAACATGCTAACTGCAAAATTTTTGATAGCCTATTATCAACTTTAACACAGCATTGAGACTGTGTCACTGTCATTCTACACAATCGTACCATTTTTGTTGGAATATCTAGATACTCCAGCGCAGACCACCGACTCTCTTGATTGATTGAGTCATAGGCCTGCCGGAAATCCAGGAACAGCTGATGAACGGGGATGGAAGTTTCATAATATTTAGATAGAATCATCCGCAGCGAAAAGACCTGATCAGTGACTGATCGATTCGAACGAAATCCTCCTTGATAATGACTAACCAGCCCCTTCAATAGAGGGGTGACTTTATCCAATATAATGTGGGACAGTTACATTTATGCTGTGCAAAGGAGAGCTATACCGCGTTAATTCTCACACTTCAAGCGAGCTCCCTTCTAAAGATGGGGCATATAGCGGCCACTTTCCATTCGTCAGGCATCTCTTCGGATCGCCATTATTATTATTATTATTAAAATTGGCTGGAACCCACGAGGATTCCGCACTCAATGCCAGAAAGGCCCATGGTGCAAACAATCGCCATACTAATCTATAAGGTCGAAAAGACAGTTCCACAAACTGTCTTTTCGACCTTATAGATTAGTATGGCGATTGTTTGCACCATGGGCCTTTCTGAAAAGACAGTTCCACAAAGTATCCCCTCCGAATATGAAGAGCACCGAATTAATGCAGTCCACTCGAGGTGAGCGGTTTCGTTTTAGTCTCTGCATGGCCTTAGTGAATTCCAAATGGGATGGATCCTCAATGCAAATCTCCGCAGTCTGTATTTGAGGTGACTCAACTACAGTCTGTGATGCCTGATGGACACCAAGCAGGTCGGTAAAGTGTCCATTCCATGTGTCGAGTACTGCGTCAATGTTCACACAGAGGTTTCCATCCCGGTCCCGAATGACAGTTGACGCAGGCTTGAAAGTATGGTGAAATTCAGTAATTCCTTTAAAGAAATTACGTAAACTGCGCTCATTGCTGAGTTGTTGTACTTTCAGAACCTCAGCTTTCCACCATTCTCGCTTCTTCCGTCTACAAATTCGCTTAGCTGCCCTCCTAGTAAGAGTAGCCTTGTTTTTCCTCGCGATTGTGAGACGTTGTTACACTTCACTATGGGCTATATTTTGTTGCTCAACTGCAAGACGACACTCGTCACCAAACCAATCATTCTGGAGTCTTACTTTCACTATACCTATAGTCTGTTGAGCAGAACTGTCAACCGAAGTTTTCAGTGTCTCCCAGACAGAGTTCACACAGTCAGACTGGTAAAAATTTCCCTCATTACTGTACATATAATTTACAAATAGTAATTAGTGCTAAAATAATAAGAGGCCTGTTTTCCCCAAAAAAGAACAATATTAGTTCAACGAACAATGTCAATACCAGCATTGAATCAAAAAAATGCAGTGCAATACATAGCCCCAAAAAAATAAAATTACGTGAAATATAAAATGTGCTTCGACATCAAATTGAGCAAATTTAGAAATACCACCTTTTAATATAAATAAATATTCAAGTAAAAAAATTAATGCTTCAACACCAAATGAATCCAGTGCAATTGACGTGAATAATGATATTTATTTAATTAGGTGTAAACCAAACACACAATTTGGTGTAAACCGGAATGAACCAATATATAACTGTTCAGCGCAATTAGCTAGTAAAACTAAAGCGTCTAGATTAGAACATGGTGCTGATCAAATACCTCTCGGCAAAAAATTGTCTAGCTTGGAGGTGGATGGCGCCCATGGCACAGCAAGTAAAATGACCGAAAAGCCGCCACCAATTTGTTTAAGAGAGGCGCCAATAAATGAACTCGTCAATATAATCGACAAGTTAACTGATTGAAAATTTTATATTGCCTCGCTTAAAAGAGGCAATATCAAAGAAATTGATAATTTAACCTTTGGAAATTTATGGTTTCACAGCGCTTGTAAACCATTTCGATCAAACCGGTAAGCGATATTACTACCCTTACCATAGCTGAAAAGTCAAACGGGGTTGACTGTGGTTTTAAAAGTAATGGAGAGCAGCGTACAGGTAACCAACATTCATATGGCTCGTTGATGTTTCGCATAGAATTAGAGCCAGATGAGAAAAACAAATGAAACTACAGAATATATAACTTGAGATATTTACTGCATCGCAAATACACTGTAGTGGGACTCAAAAAGCGAACCGGATCAATACATTGCATCAAGTGCCAAGAATACGAGCACACAAAAGCTTATTTCACATTGAGTGAAGTTTGCGTTATTTGTGGTGAACTTCATGATTCAAAAAAATGCCATAAGGCGAGAAATGATCCATCAGTAAATCGCTGTAGTATAATTGTGGTGAAAATCACACAACTCAACCACACAAAATTACCTGGAGAATGTTACAAGCAATTTTGCACAACTAGGATTCTTCTATGCCAACATCCTAAAAGATACCGCCCCAAAAACGAAAATTCATTTCAACGAAGAAGAATTAAATATTCACGCAACAGTACATAAACCGTCTTTCACAGCACAAAGCTGAGGTTCACCTTTCTTGTCGATCAAAATATAGACATCATGCCAATATCAGAAATACACTTTACAGGAAATACCTTTTTTAATATCTAACGGATATTCAGTTTATGACACCAAACATTCCCATCTTGCAGGGGGCGACTACAATGCTGAAAACCTGCAATGGGGTTCAAGATTAACAACACTTAAAGGAAAGCAACTATAAAAAGCAATGAACGAAAAACATCTAGATTATTTATCTTCTGGATACCAAACTTCCTGGCCATCAGATAGAAATAAAATACCTGTTTTATTAGATTTCTGTATAACAAAATAAATTGCACGCACCAATGCTCAAGTAGAAGATTGCTATGACTTCTCATCCGAACACTCACCAATAATGATAACTCTGAGTACCAGAGCCTTAAAAGTAGAACCACCTCTACGTCTACCAAAAAAATTAACTAAATGGGTTCTATATAGAAATATAGTCGAACAAAATTACCAATTGGATATCCAACTTTGCACCCCGGAAGATATTGATACGGCAGCGAATGATTTAGCACATATATTGGGAACAGCAGCAAAAGAGGCCACCCCTGATATTAACAACTCTGAAAAATTGAATCAGCCTCCACCTAATATACTGCAGTTAATCCAAGAAAAACGGGCAATACGCCGGCTATGGCAACAGCAAAAATCCCCATTACTAAAATGGAAATTGAATAGGGCTATTAAAGCCTTTAATCGAGGTCTCATTGGGCGAAGCAGAAGACTCAGGAATCCAGAATTACCTTACTGAAATGAAATCGTTTTGAGCTAAATTTTTCTCAATTCTAAGTCCGTTGTAGTTATGCTGCGATTTATTTTGAATTTCAGGTAAGCGCAAAATTTACTAAATCACTGCTTGATTAATTTAAAAATTGCGATAAAGCGATAAAATGTCGGATCTTAAAATGCCAATGGCAGCTCAAAAGACATAATTTTGTCTAGGAATTATTGTGTCTTTAACGTGATTTCAGATTTAATTGTACAGTTTTAAAATCGTCACATGAACCCTGAAATCGATTTTTTTTAAATTAAAAGTTAAAATTTTCAATATTATATGAAATACAGATACCCATGCATGGGTACATAATTCATTTTACGTAACGCTAAATGTTATTGTTAAAGTCAATTTTGATAGGCCATAGGTCTCACACTTGTATAATTCAAAATAAGAACGAATAATCTTTTATTCAACGGAATTAGCGTGTTGACAATTTACTCGTTACTTCATTAGCTCCTCTCAACTGTAAATATTGCACGGTTAAAAATTTAACTAAATTAATTTAAAATTAAATTAAAAGTTTAAAAATTCGTTCACACACACATTGATTACAAAACTTAAAATGTCTTTAAATTAAGTTTAATTAGAATATAAACTAAATTAAAATTTTATCTAGCTTCTGCAATCTTTAAAAAATCTGATGTCTTGCTTTGTTTCTGTGTCCTAATAAGGCGTTTTTAAAGTTTCGAATTTTGTCAATAGAAGGGTTTGTATTCTAGAAAAATGATTCCAATTTTTCGGCTAAGCTACAACCTTCTTGTAATATTTTTAGAGCTAGAATCGATTTGATTTACTTGGGTGTGGAATGCCATTTCAACTAAATCTGTTTTACCAACTTCTTCCACTAATAAATCTTGAACGTCCTTATTAGCCATTGTTTTATCGTTTTATAGTAAACCCGTGTTGTAGGATACCGTGTTGCAGGAGGGTTATCTGTACTTGGAAACGTTCAGGAACTTTAAATCGCTAAAATTTTGCAAAGCTCAAAAATTTTAAAAGTTTATTACGAAATTATAAAATTCGGTTTCCAAAGGTCAAAATTCATTAAACTCAATTGTTTTATGTTGAAAAATTTTCAAAATTAAAATTATCTAACACATTACTTCAAAAATTTAAATCTGAATATGAATTCTAATATTTAAAGTTTTGATTTTCGATAATTTTGAAATTTGTATCAAAAATGAAACATCGAAGTTCTAAATTCAGAAACAGTGGTTGACATTTGAATGGGATTTGGAAAACAATACAAAGAACTTGATGCCGAATTCGGATTGAGATATTGAATTCAAAAATGTAGACGTTTATTGAAAATTTAGCTTTTAGGAACAAGCTGTTTTACTATTTTGAAATTTTCTGTAAAAATTAACAAAATTCTTCTTAAAATCCAGCTATATAGCAAAATTTTGTAATTATTTATTTATTTTTTTTTTCATGATTTTACGATTTTACAAATTTTTAAGATATTTTGCTTAATAAGTAAAACTTTTTATTTCATGGAACTTAAGGAAAATAAAACAAAATCTCAGAAAAATGCGATTGTCCAAATTAAAACTCTCGATTTTAGAATGAAAAGTTTAGATAAAGCTTTAAAATTACAACAAGCTCATTAGGTGGCAAAATTGATATCTGGTTAGTTAGGTTTTATAATAATAAGTTACAATTCGATTTCATGTGAAATTAGCTTCACTAAGTAGTGAGTGTTATAGATGTATGTATGTACTCTATCATATTCATAATTTTTATCATAATATCCATCTGTAATCTGAATACTATATGCATATAAATCACGTACTTTTAATTGCAAATAGCTCAATCAAATTGGTGAATTGTATATTTCGCTTCATCAGAAGTTAAAACACAAAATCTGTTTCCTTTACTTATGGTAATTTTTTTTATTTTTTCCAATAAATTCAAGCGGATGCTGGAAAATAACAAAAAAATTAAAAAAAATTCATTTCACAATAAATAATAAAATGTATATGTTCTTATTTTACCCAGACAGACTTGGTATTCGTATATATCTGGTTACTATGCGAGATTAAACTAAAACAGCCTGATTCTATATGACATCTATTCAATGGAATTAACAGTTTTAATCTTGATAACCTAGTTTGTGAAACTCGAGTTTAAAAATATATTTAACTCTAAAAATGTATGATAACCGTTTCTATAGGATCATTGACACAACTTAAAGTTAAAGTAATTTAATTTTAACAAACTATTAAAACAAATATTGATAAATATTTCTATTTTATTTTAAATTACCCAAAATTCATGAAATCTTTTGGTAACTTATGTGAAATTTCTTCTCCTTGTAGCTATAGTAGAATCTCAACAACATTTTTAATTGTCGCCTGATTTAAGATTTCATATGTTTAGAATTTAAGAAACTTTTTTGATAAAGATTTTAAGGTTTGCTGAAATTTTTTAAATATTAATAATTCTGATATTAGATTGAAGAGTTTGTAATCTAATTATAGCATAGAAGCTTTATTTACTTCCTAAACATTTATTAAATTCTCATAAGAACCTCAAATTTCGGTTTTGTACCAAATTATGAATTTCTACAGTTATTTAAGTTCTAGATTTTGACTGACCTCGAACATTTACTAAGTTAGCTATTTGAATACGAAATAGATTAATTTTATATACTATACGAAATAGATAAACTTTAAAAACTCGAAGATTAATTTTATTTTATAGAAATGTTTAGTTTAGAATTTCGAAAAGATTGTATGCAGCTCGAATATTCAACTCACCGATGTTCGAAACTGCCACAACAAACAAATTAGTGAAATTCAAATAAATCAACTTATTTGAATTAAGCGTTCACTAACCACATCACACATCCAATAGCCGAACCAACAACTATAAACATTATATAGTGGAGCACTGGGCCATCCGAATCACATCATTCGAACTAACACTGTTCAATGATGCAATACCAATGCAATTCCATTGCACTCAAAATACGTGCAATGTTGAATCGTCGAAACAATTGACAGCGCGACCGTAGCAAGTAACATTGATCACCATTAAAAAAACTACTAAAGTCACGGGTACAGAGTTACGCTACTCCTCTGACACCCTATACGTCCCGTTTGTTCGTGTACGACCGAAAAAATCAACACACCTCTTTAGTCGAAACAGGCGCTGCCCTTTTGGTTATTCCATCAATGAATTTCAAAATAAATTACACGATATTCAATCGAAATTCAGATCTAGTCTTATCGACTGCCAATGGTTCAATCATACACACGTATGGTACAAATTTACTTAAAGTGGATATTGGACTCAAACGAACCTTCAACGGCCAATTGATCCAGCTACGAAACTGTCAATAAACGTCACAATGGTTCGTGTTAACACACCAACTCTGATCTATTCAACACACCAACATCGATCTATTTAGCATCAACAACGGCTACGGCACACTGCTCAAAAAGTACCCACTACTTACAGCAGAGCCGAACTACAAACTGCCGGTCCAACACAACGTGGTTCATCACATCATCACGGAAGGCCATCTTCCACAGTCGAGACCACGCAGACTAGATCGGGTGCGTCACAAATCTCCACAAACAGTATTCCAGCACATGGTAAAATTCAGAATTTGTCGAACATCGACATCTTCCGTCTCTTGTCCACTACACATGGTCAAAAAAAAAGATCCCGATTGGAGGGCATGTGGGGACTATCGGCATTTAAGCACGGTTATGATACCGAATCGCTACCCGATACCACACATTCAAAATTACTCCATGCACTTGCATGGATGCAAAGTTTTCTCCAAATTCGATCACCACATTTCGGTGGCACCTGAATACGTTTTTAAACGGCAATCAGAACACCATTTGGTCTCTTCGAATACACCCGAATGCCATTTGGATTACGCAATGCCTCGCAAACGTTTCAGTGCTTCATGAACGAAGTCGTTCGAAATGTCGACTTCGGTTTCGTCTACATAGACGACATTTTTGTGTCATCACAAACTGAGGAGCAACACAAACTCCATCTGGAAACGCTATTCCAACAACTTGTTCCAGCGATTCATCGGCATGGTAAACTACTACCTCCGATTTATACCAAAGCTCGCTGAAATACTCACTCCAATTCACAGCCATCTGGCAGAACTACTACGTAAGCCGAAAACCGCCGAGAACTTCTCTTATCCTGACGAATGTCAGGCCAACACGCATTCACGTTACTAAAGGCATCCACCGAGCGACTCAAAGCTTAGCATACCTACTGATGCATCAAACACTGCTGTCAGAGCAGTCATGCAACAGTACAACGACAAGTATTATTAAATACTCTGCATTGCTCTTGTCGTAGGAGGCGACTAAACGGTTGAATCGCTGGGCTGACACCCGCATCCGTAAAAAAAGAAGAATCTGTTTATAAAGTAAACAAAACGAAAAATGTATACCACCAAAACTACGCCGGATCTTCGCTTCTGTACCCGGACACGAGATTAAGAACACGCAGTCACTTAAGAAACCGGGAGCGTTAGAGTATCAGCTAGAACTAGTTGCTCTTCAAGGAACTCGCTGGTCTAAAAGAGGAGACCATGTGCCCCAGGGCTATACGTTATTATACAGTGGAGATAACCTCGAAAACCTGTGTTAAAGTTGAGAACAGGCTATCAAGAATTTTTGCAGCTAACTTCGGGAGGGAGATGCTCTGTCCTCGATATTCTTTAATCTGTTAGAGTACATCTTTCGTAAAACTGAAACACCTCAGTGAAACATCTTATATCGCCAGTCCAATTAGGTGCTCGCATATGCAGATGACATATGCGTGATTGCACTGAATAGCAACGGAGTGAAGGAAATACTTGATTTGCTTGAAGAGTTTCCAGCTTCTGTTGGACTCCAGATCAATGAGCCCAAAACGAAATACATGATCTCTGGTTATAGGGACAATGGGTCACCAGATTTTAGTAGTGGTTACTACACGTTTGAGGGAGTGAGGAGGTTACAATATTTGTTCTCTCTTATCACTCACGATAACAGTGTGGGTGAGGATAATAAAGTGCGGCTGGCAGCATGCAGTCGTGCTTTGTACCCTCTAAGGCAACTGCTAATATCTAAACACCTGTCAAGTGTCATGAAGCGTTACAAAGCGTTGTTCAGGACCATTGGTATGTTTGGGCGCTGGCGGATGAGTAAGAGAGGTTGCTCTTTAGATTTGAGAGAAGAGAATGGCCTTGAAACACTGTTTATTATTATTATTAACAATAACAATAAACAAAACATTCTTTGAATTCCAAAAAATTTAAATTTCTAAAATTATCAAAAATCAAACAATAAAATTTAAAAAGTTTGTACTAAATCGTAAGCTAACCTAAAATTTTCGAAACATTAACTTTATAAAACGAAATCGATTAGATCTTGATATTCATAAAAATTTGCAACGTTTATCTTTATCTGAAAATTAACTGAAAATTCCCAAATTTAAAAAATAAAATTGATATTTAGAATTCACAATTGTTAAGTACGGTTTCAAAAAAATTGATTAGAAAGTGGAAAATGTTCTTAAATTTAATAAATCAGAAGTTAAAAATATATTTAAAATTCCTGTTGAGTTTTACTTTAAATTAAAAATAATTATATCATAAAATTCACCAAACGCACTACAATTTAAAAAATAATGTAATTTTAAATTCTAAATTTGTAATTGTAGATATATGGATGTGTCCAGTATTTTTGAAAAATTTGGATATCGTTAAAACTGAATTTCCTATGGCAATTTTCAAAATTCACTAATTCAAATTTAAATTGAGAAATCAGAATTGTAAATTTCCCAGAATTTGAATTTAACATTTATTTTTATATTGTATCAAAAATTAATAAATTAAAAGAACAAAGAAAATTCGCACAATTTTACTTTAAAATCAGAATTATAAATACACTTCAAAAAATTTTAAAAATACTGAATTAAATTTTTTTAAATTTTGAATTTTCCCCGTACTAAAAGTATCAGGAACTGTTGAGCAACTAGTTATCATACAAGTTATTTATATAATAATTCACAATCTACTGTATTCAAATTTCTGAAATTTCTCTGTCATATTTTGAATAATTATTTAAAAACAGTTCGATTTATCAAAAATCAAATAAATTTAATTATGTTTTATAAACCAAATATGGCGCAAAAAATATTTAAAATTAGTGTTGTAAATGGGATATGAGCCCAGCCGAAATTTATAGAAGCCTAAACCTGCTGAATTCATAATTTATATACATAATTTATAATCTCATGAGATTATGAATGATTTATGTTGCCATAGAATACAATATATGTATGTATGAAAAATTAAAATTCTAACATTGATCCATGGATTAAACATTGATTACATGGAAAGCTGAAAGAAGCCCAAAAGCACAAATATATCTATATATAAATTTGAAAGTAATATACACACACACCCATCTAGCCAAAATCCAAATATGTAACTAAGAAAATAATAAGAAAACATTGAGATATAATGAAAATTCAATTCCCCTTCAGGGACTTTACTGGATTTTTATATTTTCATTCTTGAGATTTGTAATATTTTACTTTTTGCTTTTTTGAAATAAGATTTCAATTTCCTGGTATTCAATATAATCCGTATTCGGTAGCTAATCACTGACTGAATATAATAAAAATAAAAAACAACTGGTATATACATAAGAAGGAAGACAACGAACTGTATATATAAGAAGAAGCAAAATATGATTCATAGAAATAAATTTGTGTCTACATTCAATAAAAATTTTTATTTATATCCGTGATTTCTGAATTCAATTTCAATACTGGTTTTAACATTTTATATTTAAAATTTTTTTTTTTTGTTAATTATCTTGAGGATGATTGCCTGTCATAAATGAAATATACGCGATAAAACACGACACAATTATAAAATAGCGTATAGACTAAAGGGTATTTTAATTAACTATACATAATAATAAAATTAATTTATGTTAAACATAAATTTGATTGAATTAGAATATTTCTTAAGGTTGTTGATTTATTTACATTGCAATCTGAGCACAATGTATGTGCTGTACAGTCATAAACATTTTAAAAGTAAAAGTATCACAATCTCTATGAAAAAAATCTTCATTGTCATCTCGCTAACATAAAGCAGAAATGTAATGTTGAATTAAATTATAATAATCATTCTAATCATGAACATTAAATTAATTAATTTTTTTTTTGTGTGTGTGTACATATTTTTTAAATTTAGATCAACCATTTTATATACATACGTTTTTAAATTAAAATTAATTTAATTTATATCTTGTTTGTTGATTTATTTTATTTTTTCGTGAAATTATCAAACAGATTTAATGATGGATAGCCAACAATTGTAAAGAAATCTTGAAGAGAGTAAAAAAAAAACTGTAAAACGCAAAAATGCATTCAAGCAATATATACCAACAAAAATTATCATTAAAATCCAATTAATCAAAAAAAAAAAAATGATTGTCAGTTGACATAACATTCAAGTTTTCTTTAATTAATGTGGTTGTTGAAATTCGCTCGATGCAATATAAAATTAAATAAAAATACAAAAAAAAATATAACAGATTTCAAAAATTAGTAAATAGCACAAACATCACATATATAAGAAAGAGATTTTTGTATGTGATATGTGCATACAACAATGTTGCGCACAATATAAATAACATGATTGCTAATTTTAAAATGATTTTACAAAATTATAAGAGCGGTTGGTATAAGTGATTTCAAAACACTCTGCCTCTGTACTAATTATTTATTTGAAGGTCGTAGTAATTGTATTAGCTTTAATGAATGAAAAACTATATTCGTATTCAATTCAAATCAATTTCAAACCCATTGCCATTTATAAACAAGGTTTAAAATTGAGTATTTCGAAATTTAAATTTAATTAAATTCGTTAATGAAATTGTAAATTGCGACAAACTGTATATGTCTGTATTTTATAATTTACAAAATTTGACGCTTATGTTCGAATTTTTAAATAGTCAAAATTCGAGAAAGGAAAAATTCGATAATTTAAAATGAAATTAATTTTTTTTCTAAACCTAAAATGTTGGTAAAGTAATTCGAAATTTTGGATTTAAAAAAACTAAAATACCGATAATTCCAAAATTTAAATTCAAAACAGAAATCTAAACTGATATCGATTATGTTGAAAATTAGAATCAGTTGAAAATTTAGGATTGAAGGAGTTTATAAATTTTACAATTGAAAAGCATCATAAATCTGAAAATTTTATATGACAGAATTTCCAAAATTGTAAAGTTCAAAATTTTAAAATATTTGTAGCGCCTTCATTGATTTGGATTAAAACGAAAATTAAAAATTGAAAAATTTATTATCATAAACAAAGATTTAATTAAAAATAAAGGAGATAGCTAGAACTAAATTCAAAATTTTTTAATTTAATTTCAATAATAGAAACGATATTTTCAGAATTTTTCCAAATTAATAATATTTCCAAGAACCAAAATTTATAAAATTCTGAATTAGTATTTGAATTTGAATATCAGTATCATATCAGTATATCATTATTTTCAGATTTGAAGTTCCCTAGAGACCTGCTAAAATAATTAACCCGGTGTCTACACTATGCAAACCCAATGATATTTTCTATGATATAAATTTTATCAATGTATGTGTGTATATATTAAAAACATTTTGGTACTATTAACAAATTATTAGTAGGCTATTTCACGTAATTTTATTAAAAATAATTTTCATTTGTAATTATGGTTATGATTTTCCACTTGTAATTGTTCTCTGAGGTTACTAACATTATTAGCACGCACGAAATGTCTTTTAATACTGAAAATACCGTGCGATTGATAGATATGTGTCGCAGACATGAGATATTGATTAGGGAAGATTAACCATACACTTACATGCGGGGTGATTTAACAAATTCTGACCTACAGCAAATAGCGGAGGATTTAAATATAGATCTCGAAATATCAAAACGAAAAATTTGAAATCTCAAAGTAGGGTTGATAATGATAAAGAAATTTTTTTTTGTACGAGGAAATGCAGTTTTTGGACGAGATAGTAGTTTTACAATCAGTACAATTGACAAAACGGAAACGAATTATAGTACAGTAAACAGCTTGTATATCAAATTAAATATAAATTACAAGTTGAATATAATACACTCTCCCTTTCCAACCCATAGCAATAGTGTCACGCAATATATTTACCAATTTAGTAAAGCTTGGCATATTTTCATTTGATGTTGTACTGGAAAAGGTTAACGGTAGTTAGTTGGTCTCATATCAATCGCATCGAACAGTTTTCCCAATAGGTTTTGCCAATCTACCAATTGCACATTCGACTGTTAATCTAGACCGAACTAATTGTTTTTTTTTTTTTAAAGGACTTGGCATATACACGTTTTTGGTCCATAGCACATTCACAAAAACAATCATTCAACGCATTCATTCACACAAGTACAGTATACTTGTGTACAGTATACTTGTATACAAGCCTCTGCTGGGATTCGAACCCGGTACCTCCCAATCCAAACGTCGCAGCTTTAACCACTGCGCTATTTGCTCGGTTCGATAATTGATAGGTAAATATATTTTGCTTTGTAGTCAATGTTTTGCATCTGGCATATAGTTTCATCATATGTCGGTCCAATTTGTATGCGTCATCAGCGATTAAAAAATGATGTATGGTGGGCAAGATTTCAGCCTCTTAAACGCTTGGCCCTGGAATATTCAATTGAGGTTTATTTAAAAAAAAATTTAATTTTCATAAAGAGAGTTGTTAGGCGCTGTTCCGTTTGCTCCAACATCAATAAATAAAAGTCGTGAATGTGCATCTACGAAAGCCAATAAAATGATGCTGTCAACGCTTTTAAAATTGTAGTAATCAGATCCAGAATTTGGTGGTTTGGGCAGCCTTACATGTTTCCCGCCAATAGACCCTAGGATGTGCGGAAAGTTCTAAATATTCCAATAATCTTGGATAAACATATGCCATCCTAAGTATCCGTGTTAGGTATCTAAAATATTTTTTTTATTTACAAAATTTCTTTTTATATAATATGTACTCGTAGGTAATAATTATTGATATTTTTATTGTTTAGGCGGAATATAAAGTATCTGAAGAAGCCATTGATTGTGATTATGAAGAAACTTCAATGCCAACAAAACAAATATGAAGCTGGAACTGCCCAACTTTTTGCATCCGAAAATTCAAAATCGCTAACTATATTTTCTTCAACAGTTGCCCTCCAGTCAGAAGGAATTTATAATTTAGATGTGGCAGAAGCTTTTAGCCGTATAGAAGCAATCCAAAAGCATCAACAACCGATTTTGAAAATTCGATTGATTCTAATTTACCAGACAATTGCAATACCACATTACCAGGAGCAACTTCAAACTTTTCAAGTACTTATACTTTTAAGCCATCCATTATAACCAGGGCCAGCACAACATCTATTCCAATCGACTATAGAACATTTTCCAATTTACCAGAACTATACGAAATTTAGCCACAGCAACAAATTTCGAATGATCAATTGTTCAACATCTCATCAACCAACACATCACTGCTGGAATCTAAACGAATTACAATTTTGGACGATGTTTTGGGCAAGTACAGATACGACAAATTGCATTTTTTTACTCTGCAATAATAACAGCTGGAATCACGGGTGAAGATAATAGTACCGAATATGTTTTGAACGATATTTTGACTCAATTTTAAAAATTTATTGGTGATGAATTAATTTAATTACTGGGGTTTCTGTCTCATGAACCATGCATTATTTTTTATAAAGGTTATAATTGAAATAAAACCATTATACGAGTGACTTATCAATATTACCTATAATACAATAGATACAATGCAATAAGCACCTTCGGTACTGTGTTTCTTGAAACAAGGGACATAAGCTCTAATGATTGATAAGAATCACCACTTGCTAAATAGCTTAACGTATAAAGGCAGCCCAATCCGTCCGCTAACTGTTTTTGTATTTCATCTTGTACCAGAAGGATTTTATTTATTTATTACTAATTTGTTCAAAGTATTGAAACAATTTTATTTTGACATTTGAATATATTATTCTGATAGTTTAATGCCCAGTCATGATATTTGTTGGACAAATATTTGTCGACACATAGAAAAAATATACAAACATTAAATTCGATTATTCAAATTCGATAATTTTAAATCAAATTTAAAAGTAATTTGGTCCATTCTTATGTGATGCCAAATTCCGATGGGACGAACGTAATTCTCAATTTAGAAGGTAGTCTGTTAGATGTTATGAATTAAAAATTTTGTTTAATATTTTGAATCTTATTGAATTTAGAAGTATATGCAATGAATTTAAAATTTTAAAAGTATTTTCTTGGGAATTAAACAGTTCTTAAATTTTGATTTTAAAGTTTCGGCATAAAAACATTAAATTGTACGATTATGTCCAGTATGCTGGTGTTATATTATTAATCGTGAAATATATACCGAATTACGCGTAGGAGAACTTATTCGATGTACTACATTTGCCAAAAAGAAATATATTTTCAACCTTTCGTTTCTAAATTTTTCGTACAATTTTGGAAATATGTAACCGACGATTACAAAACTCTGGTGAACGGTTCTTATGAAGTAATCTGATCTCTAATAATAAAACCATACTTTTAAATTAGGGGATTTGGAGAATTCACTACATTATTTATAAGATTTTAAACATTTTAAAAATGCAAATGTATAAGATATATTGAACCAAATTTTCAAAAATTCATCCAAATTTCTTGTTTACCATTATTTTAAATGTACAATTAATGTTATATAATTTTTAATTTTATATAAATAAATGTTTCATTTGAAAAAAATCAACAACTTGGCTTAAAGGCGGTCGAATTGGCTTAAACACTGTTGCTTATAATTAAAGCTCATAACTCCAGTTTCCTTAAATGTTTCTTTGAGAGTTCATCGTCTGCGGATATTTTGCCAATAGATAAAAATATTTTATCTCGGTGGGAGTTTCCATTAGGTAAATTCACTCGAGTACAGCCGCTCGAGTAAAATCGTCGTTTTTTGACAAATGTAATTTTAATATTGAAAAATTCGAGTTTTAAATTTGAATTCGAACCATTAGATATTCGAAATTCATGTTTCCAAATTAGTAAATATTTTTCACAAAGTGAATTTTCGTGTTCTGATTTGTATATGTAACATTATGTTTTACATTTTGATAAATTTGGGAAATTTTGATTATATTGAAATTTAATACGGTTAATAATTCACAGATTTTGAAATTATGTATGACGAATTCAGAATTTTAAAAACCGTGTCGAATGATTTTAAAGTTTACAGAGCAAATTTTAAATTTCCATAATACCTTAATTTAAAGGTAATAAAAATATAGAAGTAAGTTGGGGAATTTGGGATTCTTTCGAAAATTAATTATAAATTATAGATTTTAAAATTAATTTATTAAGGTTTTAACATTTTCGGATTTGATTTAGATTTTATTCAAAATATTTCAATTCGATAAATTTCGAAATTCTCTATTTCTGAATATTATTGTTGATAAAATACTTGATTTCTTAAATTTAAAATTCGATAAAATTAAATATTTTGATATAACTTCTGTACATTAGATATAACAAATATCTTATATCAACAATTTATAAACCTTTTCTACATTCGAAGTGAATAAAAAAATTAGATTTTTTTAATTTTTATCGAAATTAAAATTGACTTTTTTAGAATTTAAAATTCACAAAATATATGATATTCCTAAGATCCATAAATTTTTGAAAAATATAAAATTTTACGTCTAAATATAATCCGAACAATAATTTGCCAAAATACAATATATTACGAAAATATGTTAAAAACTAAGTAAATAAGAGAAACCTGTGGGAAAAAATTAACGTATATACGAGAAACTCGGTTTCAAAAAGGGGTTAAGATTTAGAGGTGGTTTGTGAGAGCTACAAATGTTAAAATTAAGTAATTCAAACTTTAAATACCGTTTTTAAATTTAATTAAAATCGGTAATGAAATTGTAACATGTGTAATTCGATTAACTGTGTATGTCGAAATTCGACTATTCAAAACTTCCAAGACTTTTCACTAAACTAGTATTGTAAATTTTTTTATGTATTTTAAACTTTACAACATTTGACGATTATGTTTGAGTTTAAAAATATTCAAAATTTGAGAAGTGGTTGTTTCTTCAAAATTCGATCATTAAATTTTTTTTCTAAACCTAAAATTTTGGTAAAGTAAATCGAAATTGTAAATTAAAAAAAATATTGAATAATTTCGAAATTCCAATTTTATTTAACAGTTTAAATTGAATTTTAAGTCCTAAAATACACATGTAATAGTAAGGTGTTAGGAATTTATTAAAGGAGTTTAGAAATTTTACATTTGAAAAGCGTCATAAATTTTAAAAATGAATAATTCAAAATTTAAATATAAATTCGAAACACGAAATGCGTTATCCCAAAATTTTAATTTGTTTAATTCAGATTGAAAAATTTAAATTTAGTTTCAAAAAATATTATTCTGTTAAAAAATTTAAAAAGGAAAGAATTCAAATTCACAATTATTAGAAATTTTAAAGTGAGATTTCAAACATTTTTAATTTGATTATAAAAAATTTATTTGTCAGTTTTTCAGAAAATTAATAACATTTTCAAGAACCATAAATTATAAAAATTTATAAAATCTCATTTCTCTAATCATATTTGCTGAATCAAATTCTGAATTTAATATTCAATTTCGATTTATTAAATTTTGCAAATTTCTATTTGAATATCTTTATTTTAAGATTTAAATTCCGAGACCTGGCAAAATAAGTAAAATTCTGAAATTTGATAATTTATGCTAAAATTTCAAATGATAGCAGTTGTAAAATTCGATTTCAAAAATTGGTTATTTTCGCTAAATTTGAGCACGAATATTTATTTTGTATTTTATTTAGGGCGGTTTGCAACACTGCAATTCGAAGATTACTTCGAAGTTTAGAATTTAAAAAAGCATGCAACAAATATTAAACTTCGATAATTTTAAATTAAAAAAATCGGTTAAAAGTTTCAAAATTTGTAAATTTAATTAAATTAAGTTTTTTTAATGTTTTGAATCTTATCGAGTTTAAAAATGGTCTCTGGAAAATTAAACACGTCTAGAAATCTGTTTTAAATTAAAAATAAAAATTAATCAAATTGAAATTAAAATTTTATTAAATTCATTTTTATCATATAGGCCAATTTCTCTGCTTCCAGTACTTTCGAAAATTTTTGAGAAACTGTTATACAAAAGGATGAAACCTATAATACTTGAGAGCAAGCTAATACCACCACATCAGTTCGGATTTAGAGAAAACCACTCCACCATAGAGCAAATTCACAGGATTACAAGTATTATTGAAGATGCACTTGAAAATAAGAAAATATGCTCAACAATATTTCTGGATGTAGCACTGGCCTTCGATAAAGTATAGCATCCTGGATTGGAATATAAACTGCATCGAGATTTGCCAAAAGAATACTTTCAGATATTGAAATCTTACATTGATAACAGATATTTTCGCGTTAGATGTGAAGAAAAATTTTCCGAGCTAAAGAGGGTATCTGCAGAGGTTCCCCAAGGTAGCGTGCTAGGGCCAGTGTTGTATTTACTTTACACAAGTGATTTACCAAACACAAGCGGCACAACAATAGCAACATTTGCGGACGATACAGCAATTTTACCTACTGGTTATAAAGTAGACGAAGCAACCAGAAAACTGCAACGGGCTACGAACCAACTTAGTAACTGGACCAAAAAATGGCGCATTAAGCTAAATGAAGAAAAATCAACGCACGTTAACTTCACCAATGCTAGTTTTAATCGCATTATGCCCGCAAGCGAAACATAAAATATCGAACATACTCGCAGATCCGCCTAAACAAAACTGTTACAATAAAATTAAACAGGCGTTTCTAGAACGTATGGTCCGTCGGCAGAACGGAAACACACTCAATTATTGAGTGGCCAGGATTTGGGGAATATGCGACCTACAGAATTATTGAGACACATCAAAGTATTAGCTGAGGGCAGATTGAATAACTCATTTTTATGATCACTCTGATTGAAGAAACTCCCAGAAATGATTAGATATCGGTCTCAATTTCGTGACGCCCTCGGTACCACCATAAATTTGGTACCCGCGCGAACAAGCGTATTAAGCCCTGCAGCTTTACCGTTCCATTATCCACCGGCGAATCAAATTATACAAAAAACTTGCAAACTCACGGGTAGATTCATCGAAGCACCACACCCAGAGAACGAGCAGATTATTCCTTTACGATAGTAGGAATAATCTGAATTTTTTAATTAACACTGAAGCTGATTTATGAGTAATCATTGTCAAACAATTTTGAAATCTAGTGTTTTTCACTTACTATAAAAACTCAGATTTAGTACTTTCGGCCGCCAACGGTTTAACCATTTTATTTTATGCGAAACTAAATTGCTCCAGGTTGATATCGGACTTACACGAACGTTCACGCATGCCATTTTAATTGCTCCTGTGAATTTTGGCCTATTAGTCGATGTTAAAAATAACCAGCTAGTTGATTCAGTGACACAGCTATCAACCCTTGCCACAATGGATTGCTCTGACTTACCTTCACCAATCCATTTTATCATCGACAACGCCTATGGCACGATACTCATAAAGTATCCGGCCCTAATTGCCGAGCCAAACTATAATTTACCAGTTAAACATTCCGTGGTACATCATATTGTCACTGAAGGCCATTTACCAGTGTCAAGACCACGAAGGCTAGATTATGTTTGCCATAAAACTGCACTAGCCGAATTACAACATATGGTGGAATTAGGAATTTGCCGACCATCAGCATCTCACGTTTCTTGTCCATTACATATGATCAGGTTAAAAGATAATAATTGGAGACCATGTGGGGATTACCGGCGACTTAACATTGTTACTACGCCGGATCGTTGTTAGCCTATACCTCACAAACAAAATTTCTTCAATCACTTGCATGGATGGAAAATCTTCCCCAAGATCGATCTTATTAGGGGTTATCATCGTAGCATCTGAAGACGTTTTTAAAACGGCAATCACTACCTCATTTGGATTACGCAATGCCGCTCAAATGTTTCAACGATACATGAACGAAGTCACTCAGGGTTTAGACTTGGTTTTCGTCTACATTAACGATATTTTAATTGCTTCACAATCTGAGGAACAACACAAACTTCACTTGGATCAACTATTCCAAAAATTAGTGGAGTTTGATGTACATATCAATAGTGCAAAATGCGTATTAGGCGCCAGCACACTTGACTTCTTCAGTCGTAAAATTACACGTAATGGTATTTTACCTGCTGAAGAAAGGATTAACGCAATTAGGATTTTCCCACAATTCACTCAAGGGCATTCAGCGATTCGTTGGTATGAATAATTACTACCATAGATTTATTCCGAAACTCGCTGATCACTTGCCCCTATTCACTCGCACTTGGCTGCTCTTGTTAAAAAGCCCAAGACGTCCAAGAACTTTTCTTGGCCTGAGGAATGCCAAAATGCATTTGCCTCGCTGAAGAGAAAATTAACTAACATTACTCTGTTAGTACATCCACTAGACGCTTCCACTAAATTCTCTAAGATTTTTCTCATCCGATAGTTGCCGAGAAAAAATCCTCCGCATTCGATCGGGAATTATTAGCAATTTATCTAGCGATTATAGGCACTTTAGATATTATGTTGAAGGTCAAGAATTCGGGGTCACCAATTAAGGCGTGTTACACTAGTGGATGATGGCTGTCCGGTACGGACTCTCACAATAGCAATGGGACACAATGAATTAAATTAATTTATGTATAATTCTATTTATTTATTTATTTGAATAACATTGGTTTAATTTATAATAATATTATTTATTTATTTAGTAAAAACTTATTTATTTACTTAATTCTAATTTAAATTTTTTATTAACCATTACGATTTGAATTTTAAGATAAAACTTTAATTAATTAATTAAACGAAAATAAATTGTGTAAGATAAACGAAATTCGATTGGTCAAATAATTGCTTCAACATAATATGTCATAAGATTATAATTTTAATTTATTAAATTAAGATTAAAAATTTCAAATTTTCGTTTAACCACTAAATAACGTTTTCAAAATCATTCAAAATTCGAAAATGTTAAAATTTTAAAACCTATATACTGAAATTTTTAAATATTTTGAATTATTTTCAGATTTAAGCTAATAAACCTGCCGAAAACTTACAATTTTTAAAATTGAATAATTTAAACCTATAACCATTTAAATTAACAGTTTAATTTTGTGTCAAGTTTTCCAATTTCGTTAAATTTGAAGATATAATTTCATATTTCAAGAGATTCAAAATTTTCAACTGTAATAATTTTGATTGTAATTTCAAATTTAGAAACTTGAATATATTTAGATTAATGTTTTAATATTTATCGTATTTAGGACGGTATAAAGGGTTTAATAAACTTTAGTCTGAAAAATTAATTTTAATTCAGATTTTTAAACATTTTAGAAATTTACATTTATCAAATGTAATATTACGGGACTTTTATGGAATTGACAAAAATTTTAATTTTTGTTTTTATAAAATAACGGTATTTCTCGGTGTATATCGAACGCCACCTGTATAGGAAAAGCGAAATGAGTACATAGTGGTTTGCAGCAATATTTCTGAAAAATTGACAACCAATTAAACAGAATATTTCAACAAGTTATCGCCTCAAATAAAAAACAAACATTAAAAGTCAATCAACCAGCCAATTTTAAAATTTAAGAGCGCATGCTCAAGTTGTGTTGCAAACATAATTTACCCTTAATCGGAATTAGAATTTTATTTTTTTTTATAAAAAATAAAAAATAGTTTTTTATTATTAAATTATCCCAACCGGCTGGTTTCTTTATATACATACTCGTACATACGTATGTACACATAATCAACGCAAAAATAATTTATTTATTTTATTCCAAATAAAAAATAAAAAACATTTTTATTTTATGCTCTTGACGATGATGTTGAACAAACATACTATAAAACATAATAAAAAAAAATATTTCTTTTAATTGAATCAAATTATAAAATAATTTAGTGGAATTTATTTTATTAATTTTATTTTTTTATTCTGGAATATTAAAACCACAAAAAATTGTTGTTGGTTGTTTTTGGGTTGATTTAATATCAAACTATGAGATCTTTTTATTTTATTTATTTTTAAAATTTATAAATAAAAAATAAAAATGTTGGCTCGTATAATTTTTGGCTTAGTTTATGTCTTATAATTTTATTGTCAGGAAATATAAAATGAATTATGATAAATTAGGTTATATATAGTGTTTTGTGTATACACATATATATAACTTGGAGTTGGATATATCATCGTCTATACTCTTTCTATATATAATGTAGTTATTACAACATAAGTTTAAATGGTATATAGATCTGTGTATGTACATATGTACAAATATATACGATTATTATCGGTTTGTTTGTTTTTTTTTTTGGTTTAGTTGGTTTTGGTTATGGGGTTTTTATACGGATCACGATATATGGGTATGTATACATATGTAAGTATGCAGGACTATTCATATTTTATTACACCATTAGGTTGGTTTTTGTAGCAGTTGGATGAATAATTATAGATATCATTTTAAGATGTTTAGGGCATATATAGTTTTAAATTAAGTGCGATTATTTTAGATGAGTGCGTTTTGGATCTGAATCCGTGTTTTATATTGTACATACTCTTACCATTTCCTACGTAATTCAACATTTTATGTTTCTTATCATTAATTGGAATCTATAACGAAAACTATAATATTATTTTCTGTTGTAAATTATGAGTAAAATAGTTAATTTATTATACTATAATTATTATTAATTTACATTTTGTATATTTTTTATTTTTATAAGTCTATTTAGATTACTATCATAGATAAAAATAACACGATAATTTGTAATAAAATTACAATAAATATATAATAATTTAACTAATTGTTGTTTAATTTTATATACACATATACATATAGAATGTAAAATGTAAAACTATATATGTATAGAGAAACGCTGTATGTATAACAATTTTTTGTGTAATTAAATTTGTTAACCATAATGTATATTTGTTGCGTTGAAAATTAGGACTTTTGTACTCGTACAGCATAATTAAATATTAAAATAATTTGGAGATTTTTATTTCTCTAATTTTAGATAAGGATGTTGCATGGTGGCTGGTATTTTGCACTTCCTAAATTTTCAATCGGATGATATAATGCGTAGATTAAAGAACAACATGATGTTTTTGACTTACACACAAATATATTCAAAAATTGTCCCAAATATAATTCTGGGATGACTCGGGACTAGGGTTTGTCAAAAACAGCTATTTAAAAATGCATTTAACGATGTGTCAGGCAAGCGTGAACGAATTTTTGTACAAAAGTTTGTACAAACTGAAAACACACGTTCGACGTCTGGTGACGTTGGCTTGAAACTGAGAAGTGCAACGAATAAAATTTGCAAATTTGCAGTTCTCTTTCCCGTGTTTTTGAATAAGATGAATTCTTATTTCAGCCATTTGAAATTTCCTGTTGCTGCAGTTGATTGTATTAAATTTTCTTTTTGCAGCAATAAATTTAGCTCATCTTTCAGCGAGATATTAGCGGTTGTCGGTTGACTAGTTTGAACTTCAAAATTTTGTTCATTCTCTGGATACATCAAGATCAACTTCGTCAACACCAAACTGACGTGATGCTAAATTTCCTGCGAAAGAGATTGTATTTTTAGATGGAATATTTGAAGGGTCTTTTAAACATCTTAGGAGATTCATTACATCGGTATTCCATCTTTCATTTCTGCGTCAAACTAATGCTGCTATTTAAATTGGATATCTTATTAAGCATAAAGTCGACTACAGTTTCGGCAGTTAATAATGTAGAGTCTTCACGACTTAATGTCTCCACGGCAAGCTTGATTGGTTCCATGACATTTTGCAGCATCAACAAAGCATCAAAGTCTAGTCGGTTGATAATATTTAGTGAATTGAGTTCAGAGAGAGCTTCAAAGAGGCAGCGTTTTGTCTTTATCAATGGAGCAATCACAATCGGAATAGAATTCCAGCGGTGTTTCACATTTAAATGAAGTTCGATTGAAATCGATATGATCAAGATGTTCTTCTTGAATCACTTCAACATCAAAAGTATCATCAAAATTATCACTTTCATCTGAATCATTGGAATCCACTTCGTCTTCAACAACTGATTGCAAAACACTATTATTTTGATACAATGAATCGCAGACACCCAAATGAATAGCATTATCGAGGTAATACTGGTCAATCACCATATCTTGTAGGTTTTCTTATCTTCGCCATCATGTAAATTAATTCCAAAATATCTCCTGCGTCGAACTGTAGTATATTCATCTACTGTCAAGGTTAACTTTATGCCTTTCTCAGTTTTTGACTTGATCTCCTCAACCATTTTCTTCAATAGTTTGCCTTTCAATTTCTTTACTTGGGGCTGCGGTGCAATCAATGCCATGTTTCTTGGCATTTCAAGTGACTTGAACAGTAAACAACTCCTGAGCACTTAATAGTATTATTGCAACGAAGACAAATCGCATCAATTTCTTGTGTGACAGGATTCTTTCGATTTGTAGCATAATTCCATACGAAAGACATGGTTAACCTATTAAGGAAATCATCTCAGATATGGCAACAGACGGAATTTCAATCAGAGCGAATTTCAATTGCCGTAAAACGAAACCCTAATGAAGTTGGTTCAAGCAGATTTTGAAGAACAGAAAAGCAAATAGTTAATATTCTTCATAGCTAAACTTCTTTTCGGTGAAATACCGAATAATTTCATAAAAAAATTAATAAAAACTTAAAAGAAAAAATCGTTGTTTTCTGTTCTTGATTTTTTTTAAAAACAGCTGTTTTTCTGTTTCTGTTAACCGGTTTGACAAACCCTACTCGGGACGTATATTGCGATATATAATATTTATACATAATCATTCGAATCACCAAGCATACGAATAAAATACAATCATTTTTGAAACTGATATACGTTTGGCCAACTGGTACAGTTTAACTAAGAGTTCTACAAGATCCCTAACTGTCCATCATATAATTGAGATTTTGTCGACTACATAGCATTCCTAGGAGTCAACTAAACGGTTGGATCGCTGGGCTGACGACGCGCATCCGTAAAAACTTAACTGTTTGAAATATTAACAAATAAAAAATGGATACCGCCACAGGCCACACGGTACCCCCGCTTAGGTACCCGGACACGAGATTAAAGATCGGCACATGGAAAGTGGAGTCACTTAGGTAACCAGGAGCGTTGGAAGGCCTAAACACATTCATGAAGGAGTATCGGGTGGAACCCTCCCAGGGCTATACATTGCTCTACAGTGTAGATGACCTCAAAAATCTGTTGCTGGATTTCTTCTTGGGCCGCATTTAGAAGGATGTTTTGCATTTCCATCCAGTCAAGCACCGATTGTGTAAGCTTTGCTTGCGCATCAAATTAGCCCACTTGTCGATAATTTCCACACACGCCTCCACAGAAGTCAGCCAGTCCCAATATACCTAGAGACTAAATTTACAGTGACTTGGACGATCTGATGGGATCTATACCCGAACACAACAGTAATTGGAGACTTTAATGCTAGAGCTGCCACAAATCAGGCGGACTTGTGTGAAAATATAGGTTCGTACTCCCGACAAGAAACTGCGACCGATAATGGTGAGAGAATGAAGTACTTTGCAATTACTCACGATACACATAGAACGTTTCGACTGTGAAAGTCTGAAAAATGAAGATCAAAAGAAACGGTTGAGGGAGCTAATTACCAGTCTGACTGTGTGAACTTTGTTTGAGAGGTCCTGAAAACTTCGGTTGTCAGTGCTGCTCAACAGAGTTTAGGTATAGTCAAAGTCAGACGCAAGAATAATTGGTTTGATGATGAGTATCGAGTCGCAGTCGAGCAACAAAATATAGCCCATAGTGAAGTGCAACAATGTCTAACAATGGCGAGGAAAACAAGACCTGTCTTGCTAGGAAGGCAGCTAATCGAATTTGTAGACGGAAGAAGCGAAAATGGTGGAAGGCCGAGGTCAAGTACAACAGCTCTGAAAGTACAACAGCTCAGCAATGAGCTCAGTTCGCGTAATTTCTTAAAGGAAGTTACTGGATTGCACCATACTTTCAGACCTGGGTCAACCGCCATTTGGGGCCGGGATGACAGTCTTATCACTCACGATAACAGTGTGGCCCAAAACCCGAAGTAAATTGTTCATACCGAGCTCTGTATGCAATGTCGAGATCACGGATCTGATGAAGATCCACGACATTGTACATGAAGTATAAGATTTCAGCGAGTGTGCTGGCTCTGTCACGTTCTGTGTACTAATCCGGAACGATTATTATATCAAGTAAATTTGAATTAGAAATTATAGTTAAACAAACAAACCTTCATTTGTTTTGATGAACTTTGAAATTGGACTTTAGAGTTTTACCCTTTTGACGGAATCTATAGTAACAGTTCAAGTTGGAAGGTGATTTCGAAAGTGACTTTGAATTTTATTTAATCAATTACTTAGAATTTGGTTTCGGCTTGAAGTTAAAATATAATGTCGATTTAAATTCTTCAGAAAAATGTTCGAATTACAAAATTGAATTCGGTCAATCAGTTCAAAATTTTATCTTAGAAAATAGAATTTATAAAGTTGCAGTTTCGTGTATGTATCAGGATTGCCATATGAACTAACATATTGTTATGGTTTAGAAAAACACTCAAGGTGACGATATACTATTATTGATTGGTTCACACGATGACTTGAACACCTGAATAGCTAAGGATAAACAATTTGTTATATGAGTAGTGACAATGCACTAGTGTTGTGGAACAAAACAAAAAGAACAGAAAGGATTGGAAACATCGATGGATCAACGCTCATATTTCAACCAAAATGAAAATGGGTTAAACGTTGCTGAAAAAATTGCGCTTATGATTGTATATGCGCAACGCAAGATGACTATTTAAAAACTATGCATTTTTAAACATCTTATGCAAGACAACTCGATATGGAATAGGCAAATAACTGTAGTTTACCGTATTCAAAATTTATGCGAACGCTCGAACGTCAAAAGCCAAAACGAAGACGCAGAAATATCATTCTGATCAACAGAAGGAATATGGTTAATGGCGCCACAGCATATAAAATGGCATAGTAGTAACCTATACCCTCATAAGTAATATGTGCTAGAAAACCAGTAAATTCTGAAGTTCAAGTGGAGCTAAATCTTGTCGACAGTGATGAGAAAATCGAAGGAGTACTAAGATGAGCAGAAATCTTACTCACAATGCGCATGACTTTTAAACACATCACAATGTGTTAGTGGCACGGGTATACATACATATATGTATATGTATCTATAACGATTAACGATGACATTCCTTTGGACTACTTCAAGGTATTTCTTGAAAATCTTCAAGCTCAGCAAGAGTACGAGTATATCGTGCGGAGATAGTCATAATCTGACCCTAGCCGAAATGTCATTCACCAAGTGCATTGGATTCGAAGAGCACATTATTATTTATTTATTTACGCTGGCGCTACATCCCATGGAGGGATTTAGCAAATAGGTCGATCCACTGCAAGAGAACGTCAAACACAATGACCGAGTGTTATCAGATCCCCCTCGACGTCGTCCATCCACCAGGTAGGTGGTCTCCCGCGAGGTACTACTTTCGTTGGTGCCGACTCTAAGACCTGTTCGGTGGTCCGATTTTGTGAACGAAGAACGTGTCTGATACATCTAAGCCTTGCTGATTTTATGAATCCGATGATGTCAACTTTATCGAGATCATTTATGATCTCGTGATTAATACGCATCCTGTAGGTGGCTCCCTCTTAAATGGGACCGAGAATTATACGAATTATTTTACGCTCAGTAAGAGCAAGTTTTTTGATGTTTTGCGCTGTTAGTGTCCAAGACTAGCAACCAAAGGTGATAACTGGCCTTATCAGCGGTTTGTAGATGTCCAGTTTCACTTTGCGCGATATATGGGGAAATGTCAAAACCTTAATGTTGGCGTGATGTCGACAGGAACGGTGTGTAGCAGCTCGAATATTCGACTCACCGATATTCGATACTGCCACAAACAATACAATTAGTGAAATTCAAATATAAACCAACTTATTTGAATTAAGCATTCACTAACCCCATCACATATCCAATAGCCAAACCATTACTATAAAACATTTATAGTAAAGCGTGTCGCCATCTAACAACATCACCACGAACAACAATGTTCGGTGATGCAATACTAATGCATAAGTGCAGTATTGACCGTCGCCGGCGCATGTGTTCCATCATCAACAAAACGAACACGAAGGCGACGTCACAACAAAAACAAAAAACAACAAACCAGTCGTCCATTGCATTCTCGAATTTTGGGCAGACAACGCGTCTCAATAAATAAATGGTGGTGAAAATTAATAATAAGTTAATAATAAATAAATATAAACGAAATTATAATTAATTAATAAACATTATCTTGTAATATAAATTATTTGAATAAAATTGAAGATAATAAATAGTGCGTTCATTCACAAACATAAAATAAATAAAATTAAATTATAAAATAAATGAATTAAATTGTGTCCTGTTTTTAATTGAGAGAATCCGGTGTAAAATAAATATTGGAAACGGAACTACATCCAACAGGTGTTTTGCTCACTGATCGGAGAAATAAAATCCCTAATCCCTTCTTTCAATCCCCATGTATTGGTCTTCGCTTCATTGAAGGCCAATTTGTTGGGCTATCATTTCCAACGGAAGAAAAACTTCTTTCAGGAAGATGATGTTGCGACCCAGAATGCAAATTGTCATCAGCGTCCGCTAACAACTGGGATGATTTGTAATATAGGCAGCTCCGTTGCGCTATAATTAACTGACGAATGACATATTCTAATGATAAGTTGAAGACAATCTGAGCTATCGGGTTTCATTGCCGCACTCCATATGTTATCTCGAAGGCATTCGAAATTTTACCTTCTGTTTGCACCTTACATTTTGAGCCATCCATTAAAACCTGACACAATGAAACCAATTTTGATGGTATCCCGGATAAGACAAGACGTTACCATCAGGGATGGGCAATTACGCGTCATCTAATATTTTCTACGTCGCCGCGTCGACAATACGTAGACAATATCGACAATACGTAGACAATATCGACCACGCGTCGACAATGTCGACAACACGTCGACAATGTCGACAATGTAAAAAATAACTAGTGATTTAGTATATTCATTGTCTTATATAGTTTAAAGTTAATACTATAACTTTATGTCTTTCTAACCATGATCAGGATTTCGGATAAACAAGTCTTACAGTTTATATTTAGCATAAATCGTAGTTTATAATTCAAAATCCTCGATGATCTCTATACTGGTTTTGTAAAATTTGGCCAATTATTTCAAGAAATAGATTATTAGAAATAATTTTAAAATCGACCCAAAAATCCATTACATATAATATTTATAATATATGTATAAAAAATAACTTATGTAGCTAACTAACTAAAAATTATATCTATTTTCATTCTACTTGCGTTGGGAACTAATCTGAAAAAATGCTTTGGCATTTACATTTTTCGGAAAAAACGTGAAATTAACCTAGGTTGTCGACGTTGTTTTAATTGTCGACGTTACCAACAAATCTCGTCGAGTAATCTACGCAAAACTTTACGTGTCGACAACCGAGTAGATTACTTAGCGTAGTCTACCTCGCCCATCCCTGGTTACCATAACGTATTCCTCTTAATGCTGTCGAACGCGTGCTAGAAGTCTACGTATTGAATGGGCACAGTGATGTCCTTTTCATAGCATTTTTCTAGCACCATACTCAGAGTGGAAGTTTGATGATGACCTATTCGGGCGAAAACCGCATTGATAATCACCCAAGATCCTCTCGGTGTATGCTGGTAACTTTGCCGTGATTACTTTGGTTAAAACCTTGTAGTCATCTCGACGTTTATAACGCGTTGAAGTAAGAGAGGTTGTTGCTCGGAAGGTGGTGCCTGTTTGTATAGAAAGGAGGAAAAATACCTCCGCCACACTTCGAGGACGGTTTTAGTGTACATTAATAATTCACAGGATTCGTTGAATTTTTAATGTTGAGCGCCTGTTGTTCATGCCATTCTCGTTTCTTTCGTCTGCATAGCCGATTGGAAATTTTCCTAGGTTGGAAATTTTTTTTAGGTCTGAATGGAGTTCAGCCTATATGTAGGACGTTGAGGCATCACCGGTTACAGCGGTTTTGATGAAGTCCCACTGATCTTGAACGGAGTCAGGAAGTGGTTAATCCTCCAAGATTCCCAATATAGTAGTCTCAAAGGCGGTCCTGGAAGAGCACTTCCGTCTAGTTTATATCATTTATATAGTTAATGTTAGAGCACTCAATAAGGTAAAAATATTTCAAATACCGAAATTAAGCCGAAATACAAATACATTACGAAAATAATTTATTCATAAATGTTTACTAATACATATGTACTTCCACGGGCAATGCTATGCTAAGTCAAATTTAAAGTAAACTTGTAGTGATTTTATGGAAATATATTAATATTCACAATTTTGGGATTAAAAAACAAATTAGTTTGCTAAATCTGAAGAATTTTAAAAATTGGTAATGGCTTTAAAATTGCATATCCTGCCAAATTGAGTTATTTCTATCTCAATTCTAATTACTTAAAAAATTGAATTTCCATATTCCAATACAGTATTTTACATTACATTTATTTTAAAAATTTGTATTGGGATTATTATACCTATAGTTCCTAAACGTAAATTTTAATATTTTCAATTGAAATTTGAACAAGGTTATTTTATAACTCAAAAAATGACAGATCTGAATTGCGTATATGTAAAATTGGGTTTCAAAAACAAGAAAATCGGATTATAATACAAAAAATGTTACAGTATGTACTTAGTACATTGTACTAGATACTTACTATTTCAAAATATTCGAAAATTTCCAACTTTCCTAATTCTGAATTTTTAACCTTCAAGGGCAATAAATTTTTTTTAACAATTTTGTATTAAAACCTTTTCCTTTCAGGTCCTCAATTATTTTTTCTGGTTTACATGTAGAGTGCAGATTTTTAGCCATTACCCTAATTGGTCTGATTTGTTTGTTTTCAAACGTATGCCAAGAATGTCCCCCTTCGCTTAACATTTTTGTCATTTCTCTGTAGGTTTCACCATCTGCTAAGTCACATCAAAGTAATGTTGTTTCCACTCATCAATTTTGTATTAAACTTATCTGTTTTAGTTACTGTTTTAATTTTCTCATACAGTAAATCATAGTTTTCAACTCCATCTATAATTATTGGGGGTGGTGGAGGTAATTTTTTTGGATTGTTTTGGATTATTTTAGGAATTGTCTCCTTTAGTTGAGGAGGAGTAGGTGTATCATTCCTTCTCCTTTTTTTTCTCTGGCTTTTGACTCTAATCCACTCAGTTTCGTGAGCTAATCAGCATCTGAAGCATCAATTAAGCTAAAACGGAGAAGTAAGGAGCCTCTGAACATGTATATGCTGACATTCAGCGCAGATGATGATATTGAAAAAATACATCAAATCAAGTACATCTTGGGATGCAAAGTCAATATTGAGCCCCTAAGAAGATCTAGGCTTATACCACAATGTAAAAAATGTCAAGCATATGGACATACTCAAAAATACTGTAACAAAGACCCCAGGTGTGTCAAATGTCTAGGTAAACACCATACTAGAGATTGTGTCAAACCCACAGATGTACAGCCTAGATGCGTACATTGTGGAGAAAACCATCCAGCTAACTACAGAGGATGCAGTGTTGCTATTGAATTGCAAAACATCAAAAATAAAAACATAAATGCTAAAAATACAAATGTAATAAAGAAGCAAACTGTTAGAATAAACAGGCCTGAATCATTTAAAGGAGAGTTAAGGCGTGAATCGTTGATAGCCTCTCAAGGAGAAGTGGGCAAAAAAACTTACGCTCAAGTAATGATGAGTAACGAAAACAAACAAAACACTCCTCAAACAGACGACATAAATCAAACGCTTAAGCTGATATTAAGCAAACTTAATACTTTTGATCAGCGATTACAGAAACTAGAATACAGTACTAAGGGAGCCATCCCTAAACAAAGCCATGTCTAACGACTTAAGAATTTTATGCTGGAATGCCAATGGACTCCAGCAACACCAACAGGAATTGCAAATGGTTCTGGACGCAGAGAAAATCGATGTCTGTCTCATCTCTGAAACTCACTTCACTAGACAATCAATTATCAAATTTAGAAATTATAAAACATATCACACTATTCACCCGGGAAATACTGCCAAGGGAGGTAGTGCTGTTATAATTAGAAATAGCATTAATCACTTCGAGGAATTAAAATATGAAACAGAACAAATACAAGCAACAGCTGTTAATATCAAGACCAAAAATAACTCTATTAGTGTTATTGGAATTTACTGCCCACCGAAATACTCTCTAAAAGAAAAAGATTATCTTGAATTTTTCAGTAAACTACACAGTAATAAATTTACATTGAATTATACATTCTTTTGAGAGTGGGCAAGAATGCCATCTCTTTGCATGTAATTGTACGGAAGTATGTAAAGTTACATCCACAGTGTAAAATTCAACTTTTGTAATTACATTAATTATTCGTAATTTTACAGACCTGATATGTAATTAATGGCATGACTACAAATGTAAAATTACATTTGAAATGTAATATTTAATATTTTGTATGTATAATTAAACATGTTGTTCGTTACTTATACATCATAAGTTAAGTAATTTTTATGAGAAGAAGCGTTCAAAATTACTGAAAGAATGTATTTTTAAACTATGTTAATGTAAAAATTAAGTGAAGAAAAGGGAATATTCAGTGAAAAACTATGCAATTTTCAATATTTTCAAAATTCATTTAAGTTATAATTAATTTTAATAAAAAATAAATGTGTACATATTTTTAATTCATATATAAATATATACGTTAATGTTTGTATAATATTATTTTTAAATTATACTCATTACAGTTTATCCCTAAACGAAATAACGCTGAATCCGCGTTCAGACTGACTAGTAATTACAAGATGTTGTTTAAAAAAATTTAATTCAATTAAGAATATGGTTTAAAAAATTTACAATTTTTGATTTGCTGTTCATTTTTCGTTTCTTTGACCTTGAAAAATTCACAGGTATGTTAAAAAATGCACGTTGAAGGGTCTCCAAGCTCTGGGACAGCTAGACCGGATACTCGATGTTAAATACGAAAAAGCTTGCGATCGTTGCAAATATAGCACGATTAATGGAGCAGCAATCGGTGTTTACCATTTCGTTTTCAATATAAAAGTAAAATGTATTATCAATTTTTTCATCTTCGAGATCTGCAAAAATAAATAAATAATCAGAAATAATAATAATTGGATCAATTGCATCGTTATTACCTGCGATACCGAACCATGGTGTGGCTATTGGTAGTTTTATTTCGTTCTGTGTAGTGCCGATCTATAGAAAAAAAATGTACTTTAAATTTACGTGTTTAACCACTATCAAATGAGTATACTTACTGGCAATATTTTTAACATAAAATCTAAATTTTCATTAAAATGTTTTGTTATTATTTTAATGATTTTTAAATCATCGTTTTCTAGAGCATCAATTATCTGTTGAAATTTTTTGGAATTTCGCGCAAATTTGAATATTTTTGGTTTTATTTCCTCCCATTTATCAACTTATAATGTTAAATTCAAATCCATTAATTCTAGGAAATGGCTCTTCATAAAATCGCCTTTAAGTAAATGAGGCCACATTTGCTTTACTTCTATTATACGTGGATTTGCAGACAAAAACTTCCTCTGTGCCGAGAAGGTGTTTTTAAATGTTGTCATTATTTCTTCGTTCACTTGGCAGTTTATTTGTACATAATTAAATTGCTGTTTAAGCCATAGCCGTTTTTCTTCAGACTCCTCCTCAGAAAATTGGTCATCCTTTAGGTTCTCGTAAAAATTTGGAACTCCCTGAGAAACGGCCAGTTTTTTTTTTGTTTGTTGATATGTATTGGCATCTGATGTGCGGTTTAAATAGTTGTTGTGGTTAACTAATTTTGCAGCTAATGAAACAGCTTCGGTACAAATTAAGTTACCATCGCTGTCGACTACACCCACGCTTTTCGGAAATGCACCTAACAGCTGGGATGCAATTTTCCGAAAAATAGGCTGTGGGATATAGTTTGAAAGGCGGCGCATATCGCTAACAATGCAGTGAACAAACTGGGACAAGCATCTCCCTAATGGCTTCTTGCTGTTTAACATTTCTAACACATCTTCAGGCATTTTAGTGATAGGTATGATGTAATCGGCAAATATCTTTTCTGCTTGTTTAAGTCCTATAAAGTCTGAATTTTCAGAACCCCTTGAAGAAATACGGCCGCTCGAAAGACAAAATGTAGATACCAATGACATATCCGATGATGAGCATTGACCGTCTGACACAATACCGGTTTTTAAAATGGTACCGGATGAATCAATCCAACTAATAATCGGATCGTTATTTGTAAGTAGCTCAGAAGGTACATCAGGAAATACAATTTCTGGTGTAGTGACAGTTGAGGCGACTGGTGTAGGAACCCAACATTGATTCTCTTCTATAGTTCTTCTATAGCAATATTATTTACACAATAATGTTCCAGAACGTCCGTGTCTTCAATTTCTGTGCCATCTGATTCTAATACCAATTTCGATCCACTAATACCGGCTGCATTTGCTGTAATTGTAATAAATATGTTTTATATTATAATTCAAAAATAATGTTCAGCTCTCACTTGACATTACCTTTTTGGATAAGCTTAGAAATATCCCCAAGAAAAATAAAACTTTTTTTTTGCAGACGATTGCAGTTCCAAACTTTTGCGACGTACGTTGACATTGATCTTTAAATATAGGTTTTGAAGGTTAAATAAATGTTTATTTAAAATATATTATTATATATGTACCATACATAATAAAAATGATTCTCACCAAAAATGAGGGATTGCCGATTGTAATGTAGCTCGCATTGTTTGTCCGACATTGTATAGAATAAAAGGAAAAGGAGAGGCGAGGATGGAATGGCAAATTATAGTATCGTGTGTACTAACATCTGTAACTTCATAAAAGCCGGATTTGTACATATACATCATAGTAAAGATGTTTCCAAGAAACCCTATCTTAGAATAATTTTGATTAGTTGAAATATACACTTAAACAAGTGAGAATTCCGTCCATGCCATTAGAAACTGCTAATGATTGCCCAATAAAATATTTTGTGTTTTTGTACGTTATAGTTTTTACATGAAATGTATAAATGTGGGGAACACTTATTGAAAATTTATTAAATTGTGTGGGTATCAAATGTCTTATTTCTAACTCGTTTAAAAATCTTTTTCCAAAGAGTGTTGATTGCAAAGTTTGATGTCTATCGGTTAAAGTTTTCGTTATGTTAATAAAATTTCGAGCCTTTAAAACTATTTGTTTAAAATATTGATGTTTACTCTCAAAGCGCATAGTTGAAAATTTAACTAAAGGTCCCCACAATGTCATTAGTTGTAGATAGTGTTGCAAATAATGATGTTTTGGTCTCAATCTAACAGTCGGGAAAAGCAAAACTCTAAGCTCAAGATACCTGTCTATCAATCCAATTAAACAATAAATTTGAGAAATGGTTAGTGTATGTGATGAAGCAATTTGCGTAATCTCTAAAAGTGATATTACCATTTCCAATACGTTGTCGTCCGGGTTTTTAATTTTATCGTTAAATACTAAAGGTAATAGTGTAATTAAGTAAAAATTCTGCATCGCATGTCCTGAAATTTTTTTACAATTTCTATTTATTATTGGAAAACTAACATTATATTTGAGTAACTTCTGTACTCGCCGAAGTGTTAAATTTAAATATTCATACGTAAACCAATTGTTACTAACAAAATAATGTAGAGCTAAACAAATATCATATGGAATAATTCCTTCATATAAATCGTGTGCAATACATGGCGGCAGACCGGGATTACTAACGTGAAAATATTCTAAGGAGTTAAAACATGAATTCCTCTTAATTCCTCTACTAGATTCATTAAAGATTAAATTATTAATATCTGAATTGTATGACTCTTTTGATCGTATTTCTTTTCTAGTTCTATAATTTTCTCGAAACTCCGATAAATTCAAATGACAGTACCTACAAAAGTACTGATTTGTACTGAAATTTTCCAGAAAACCACCGATTTGGTGTAAACCTAAATTATCACCACAAATTGCTATGATCGACCCCTTGTACGATTTATTTATTTTTACGAGTTCAACGCCTTTTGTTTCTAATATTTTTAAATCTGTAATAAGTGCTTCGAATATTTTATTTATTCCAAATAATTTAACATACGAATCCGTGCAGATAAAAGCTAAATTGATATTATTAATTTTGGATCTATTATAGACTTGAAAATTTCCCAACATAAAGTAAACAGCTAAGAGTTTATGTTTCGATTTGGCTGAACCCAAAGGGTTACAAACCTCAAAAGCATCTAAATAAAATATAAGTTCAATCCTATTTGTTTCTATTTATTTCCACTTGCGAAATAAGTAAATCTGAACAGTTTGAAATTTTGTCGACGATTATACCTATTATTCGTTCTGGAATATTAAACTCGCTTTTAAGTCGCACTAACAAATTATCAATTTCACTACTAATATCAATAAACGAGTTCCTTTTTTCAACAATATTAGTCATTTTCGCTTCTTCAGATGGATATGAAGGTGTATACATTTTTAGATTCATGTAGTTATCTTTATGATTTAAATTCAAATTACGTTCGGCCTTACACTTTAAAAATTTAATTTTGTGAACGAAATTAATATGATTTCTAAATGTTTTGGCATTTCTAAATATTTTAACACAACAATCAATAGGGCACTTTAACTCAAAATTACGTAGGCGTCGTAAATGTTGCAAAACATGACGAAGCGTATTTTCCAACACTAGAGATTTGAACTCACAACCTGGCTTACTACAAGTAAAAAACTTGTTAGTCTTAGCACTTGTTAACAGTTTAGACTGTTCTAGTCTTTTATGCTGTCTAATATAATGAGATGCATACGTATTGAATTTTGTATAAACTTTATCACACTCTTTAAAAACACATTTGAAAACGGCATTTGGGTCTAATTTATGTACCCGTAAATGAGTATAATATTTAAACGGAGATGCACAAATTTGGCCACAATTGTCACAACTAATCATTGTTATTCTCAATGATTACAAAGAAAGGAAACCAAATTTTGGATAAAGGAAAATAAATGCAAGCTTCACCACTGTATTGAAATATTAAATATGTATTTAATAATATTAATTTATAATTAAATATACCAAGATATTAGTTCTATACGTACCTGATAATAATATTTTACGAAATAAATAATAATAATATTTTAATTCAATCTTATATATATGTACTTTGCACTTCACAATAACTTCACACGTAATTAAAATGATCCTTCTCGCATCAGAATTAAATGCTAAATGCTATAATAATCATTCCAGAACATTTCATCTAGTTTCAATACTTCTTTAAAATCACATGAATTGGAATGTAATTTTGTAATATTAGTAATTAAATATTACATACAAATAACCATACATACATACTATTGCTAATATAGTTATGTAATTTTAAACAAAGGAAGACACAAAATGTTGCAGGTGCAGGTGCAACCGTTCACGTGCAAAATTGAGTTTTTCTATGTTTAAATGTATATGACTATATGCGTAATAGTATGTATGTATGCTTATTTGTATGTAATATTTAATTACTAATATTACAAAATTACATTCCAATTCATGTGATTTTAAAGAAGTAATGAAACTAGATGCAAAAGTTCTGGAATAATTTAAAAAGTCTGATACATGTTTTACAGCATATGATATTTACGAGAAAGTTAAATTTTACAGTAAAAAGATATCAATATTTAAATGTATTTAATGTAATTAAGTCACCATAATTGAAATATACTTGAAAATAAATGTTATTTTTAATGAACTTCCTATTGTTTTCAATTTGTATGTAGTAATACAGACATAAATTATTTTTACTAATAATTTCCATGCAAAAGTACGGGAATCGCGTACTTTTAAAGGAAAATTTGAAATTAGCAGTAAAATAAACGTAGTATTTGCATTGAAAATTAATTTTTTTTAAAACAGTGTAGGGAAAAGATTTGTAATTGGAGGAGATTTTAATGCAAAAAATATCCACTGGGGTTCTAGACTAACAACAACCAAAGGGAAAGAACTCCTCAATGCTATCAGAAAATACGGTTGTGAAGCCTTATCAAATGGTAAACCGACCTACTGGCCAACTGATCCAAATAAAATACCAGATCTAATTGATTTCTTTATAGTGAAAAATATATCTGTAAATTATATACATATAGATGAAAGTATTGACTTAAGCTCTGATCACTCCCCAATACTTTTGACATTAAGTGAAAGGATCATTCAAAAAGAAAGCTATCCCAGTTTAGTAAATAAGCACACAAATTGGGAATACTTTAGACTATCGTTAGAAAGAAAAATTAACTTAATGGTTCCGCTAAGGAGTGAGGAGCAATTAGAAAACGAAGTTCACAAGTTCATATGTGACATACAGCAGTCAGCTTGGGAAAACACACCTCCAGTTAAAAAGAAAATTAAGGGAAACAACTACCCTAGAGAAATTAGAGAGCTCTTGGCAGAAAAAAGAAGGGCAAGGAGAATATGGCAACAAACTAGAGCCCCTCAAGATAAAACTAAGCTAAACAATCTGACTCAGCTACTTAAAAGGGAAATCAAAGATTTGAAAGACGAATCTATCAGTAACTACCTCAGAAAATTATCTAATGATACTAGTACTGATTATTCTCTCTGGAGAGCAACCAGAAGAATTAAAAGGCCAATAATGCAGATTCCTCCAATCAGAACAGAAGATAACAAATGGGCCAGAAATAACGAAGATAAAGTACGAAATTTTGCTGAATACCTGGAAAAAATATTTGAACCACATGATGACCAATCATTGGAAGCTGAAATAATAACTGAAGAGGTTGTACAGGAAAGTGACGAAATCCTACGAGCAACACCAAAAGAAGTCATGTATGAGATAAAAACAAATATGAATCCGAGAAAAGCGCCGGGTTATGACCTTATCACAGCAGAAATTTTAAAAGAACTACCAAGGAAAGCACTATTAAAGCTCACCAATATTATAAATGGCGCCTTTCGATTGAAATATGTACCCAGCCTCTGGAAAATTGCAGAAGTAATTATGATTCCGAAACCTGGGAAACCACCACACAAAACTGGATCATACAGGCCAATATCACTATTACCAGTTATGTCTAAACTCTTTGAGAAGTTATTAGTGAAAAGGCTAAATCCGATAATTGAGAGGAAAAACCTGATTCCAAATCATCAGTTCGGTTTTCGCAACCAACACTCAACATTAGATCAAGTACACAGAATAGCTAATATTATTGAAGGAGCATTAGAGGAGAAAAAAGTCTGCTCAACGATATTCTTAGACGTTGCACAGGCCTTTGATAAAGTTTGGCATGAAGGACTTAACTATAAGTTAAGAACTGTACTACCAATGCAATTCACTACAATATTAGAATCATACTTGAAAGATAGATTCTTTAGAGTAAAATTAGACGATTCCTATTCTGAATTGAAAGAAATCAAGGCAGGAGTACCGCAGGGCAGTGTATTAGGTCCGGTCCTATACCTTTTGTACACTAATGATCTCCCTGTATTTGAAAACAACACTGTTGCGACCTTTGCTGATGACACGGCAATCCTAGCTGTTGGAGATAGCAACGAAGAATCAACACAGAGTTTACAGTTGGCTATTACTCAAATACATAACTGGACCAAAAGATGGCGAATTAAACTTAACGAAACTAAATCAGTTCACATCAATTTTACAAACAAACGACTCGAACATATTCCGGTTACAATTAATCAAGAAATAATACCGTATGCCAACACGGCTAAGTATCTTGGCATGACACTAGATGCAAAACTACGATGGAAAGCACACGTCAAAAAGAAAAGTGAAGAACTAGGGCTTAAATATAGAAAGATGTATTGGCTGATAGGAAGGAGCTCCGCTCTATCAACATACAACAAACTTCTATTATATAAACAAATTTTAAAACCGGTTTGGACTTATGGTATCCAACTTTGGGGTTGTACCAAACAGAGCAACGTGGAAATCATCCAAAGATTTCAAAACAAAGTATTAAGGAACATCGTTGATGCACCATGGTATGTTAGAAACAGAGACCTCCATAGGGACCTTAAAGTGGACACTGTTTCAAAGGAAATCCAAAAAACTGCACTGAGACATAGGCAAAGGCTCGAACAACATGTTAACACTGAGGCAACTAAGCTGTTAAACAACACAGATATTGTACGCAGGCTCAAACGAACTAAACCTTTTGAGCTGGTGTAATTGCTAGTGTAAACAGCGTAATGCTGATCTAAAACCCACAATAACGACGTGGTTTAATTCAATTTATCAGACACTATGGAACACCAGTGGGAAGAAGCCATAGATTAATACAACATAGTAAATTAAGTTAGAATAAAATTGCTCATTAGTCCAGGTGACTAGATTGTAATAATTGTTTATTTAAAATATTTAAATAAAATTGAAAAAAAAAAAAAAAAAAAAAAAACAATTATTGTGAAAATTTTATACAAATAATTAATTTAAAAAATCGATTTCAAAATTCGATGAACTTCAAAATTCAAATTTCCAAGTACATAATTCAATCATTTATTATTAGGATTTAAATACAAATTTTGGAATTTACCTTATTGGAATTTAAAAATATTTTCAAATATAAATAATTAATTAATTTTTAAAATTTGAGAGTGTTTTGCGTAACAAGTCGATAACACGGCGGTTTCCATTTTTCCAAGAATGCAGCGAATTAGAGGAAAGAACTAAAAATTTTAATATTTCAAAAAACAAAAGCTTCCTGAATTTTATAATTCTGATTGAATAATTTTAGATTATTTATTCACCTTTTCGGTATCTATGGGGAAGTATTAACGAAAGTTAAATTCAGCGAACATCAATGCTAATATATGAAGTTATCCTCGTATTTTATCCTATGAAATTAAATGTTGAATCAGGCAACTCTAACAATTTTATACCTCATGTAACGTTGTGTGAAGTTAGGCCAGCCCACAATAAATTATTACAAATGAAAATTTACTGTAAAAGTTTACCTTCATATTTGAAAATCGTACTAAGATAACTTGTGTCAAAATATACCCCGGGGCTGAGAATATCTTATCACAACTTTTGTATGTAATTTTAACATTTCGTCTGGTGTGTTAAAATCAAAACTTTGTCGTATCAAAGCTATGGAAATTATAACGTGGCATAATTATCAGCTTTCTTTAAACAACATTTTTTTTAAATGGTTAGCCCTTGCAATCATTCTTGTTTATGTCCTGGGTTGATAGTCAACAATGGATTTTTGAAAGTATTTATTTTAATTTGTAATAATTTATTATTTTATTTAAAGAAAATGTAATAAATTCTTGGGCTGGGCTAACTTCATACAACATTACATGAGTAACCTTATTCAAAATTTTAATTTTCTGGGATAAAATCCGGGGATAACTTCACATACATACGAAAGCGACAAAATGCCCATCAAGAACTATGTATATATACTTTATATATTAATTAATTGTTGATTTAATTGGTTAATTATTGCCTATTTGCGTGTCCATTCCATATATGTATGTGGAATAAAAATTATACTTTCATAACTATCGTTAACACTTTAATATAATAAATTTATAATTTCAGTTGTGACCGTGATTTGATTTATACTATCTAACAGAATGTGTTTAATTACCATAAACACATATTATATTCATAATTAATATTGTATATTAAGGCACGTTTAACACTTGCAGCCAATTAATAAATAGTTTATATACTCGCGTATACCAATATATTTATGAAAGGTCATGAAAATTTTTAGTTTCAATAATTGTATACTAGCTTTCGATAGCGGCGTATCATATACGTAATAATACTATTATTTTATTATCAATTAAAAACGCTAATAATATATAATTAACAGTGTTTTTTATTTTTTTTACGTTTAATGTTTATAATTATATTTTTTTCATTTTATTATAAACATTATTATATTAAATATTATTATTAAAACTTAATAGTAATAATCATGCATATAAGTATCTACGAGTATAGTAAAAAAAATTAAAAAAAAAACATTACAAATTAATTAAAAAGATACGCGATAAAATAATTTTTTATAATAATAATCGAAAAAACTTGTACTACAATTAAAATAATATTAATTAATTTTTTTTTTTGTTCGCTTTTATTTATATAAATAAAACAGGAAATTAAATTAAATTCCCATAAACAAAAAATCAAAATTAAAAATTATTTTTAAAACAACAAATCAGAGTTAACGAAATTTGTAACATTGTTGCATGGAATATGTATGCAATATATATATACATATACATACATTATTATTATTATTTAAATTTTTTGTAGTTGCAGACATACATACTGTATATATTTACACAATATAACATGTTTAAATTAAAAAGAAAAGAAAATTCAAAAATTAAAATATATATATAATTTATAACACATACAAGATTGTGTAAATTATTTAAGATGACGAGATTAATACTTCAAATATAATCGTAAAATAATTATTATGTTTGTATGTACGAGTATGCGAATGAGATGAAAAATGTAATATAATTTTCAAATTGATTTGATTTAATTAAAAAACTGTATATAGCAAAATATATATAAATGTTTTTGGGAAAACATGTACTGTCACAAAATATTATTGCGTTTATATACTCGTACGTACATAAGTTGAAGATTATCGTCTAGATTTGTAATTAATAATTGTGTCAGTTTTGCTGTTTGAGAAAGTTAGTTTTACGGTTATGACGAAATTGCTATTTAAGCAACAATGTAATTTAGTTTAGCATACATTTTTAATTCATTTTGACTTGACATTTATCCGTAACTATAGTTCAAGCGTCATAATCTTAAAAACAACACATCCATCCTGAATTCCACACTTTACAGATTCTTTAATGCTTTCATTCTTTTATTTTAGAGTCTTATACATATTTAACTAATTCATAAAAAATAAACAATATAATTACCGACCTTTTCGAACTTAAACATAAAAGTTTTAAGAATTTATGTTTTTTAATTGTGGAATTTGGAAAAAAAATTTAAATTCTAAAAATGTTTGAATATTTTAATATAGTTTTTAAGGTTAAGAAAAAATTTCAAATTATAAAATTTAACTTAAAAAGTTTAGAACTAGAAGTCTGAAAATTATTGAATTTATACAAAATTTAAATTTCCATATAAAAAGAATTTCAAATGTCAAATTGTTAAATTTAAAAGAACAGAGAAAGAAAATAATTTAAACTTCAAGTTACAAATATAAGTATTGAAAATTAAAAATTTTAAAGATTTAGAACAAGGAATTTAAAAATAATAATTTAAAAAATTTGTTAAATATAAGAGTTAAAAATAACTTAAGTTAGTAGGTACTTAATTTCAGAATTAATAATTATAAAAGTTGACGTTTAAAAATAAGGCAGTAAGCTGTTTAAGAATTTAAGGGACTTCGTTGATTTTTTGAATTTAACATTATTGTTTTAAAAAATTAACTAATTTAAAAATTGATGGAATTTTGTATCTTAAAAAAAATTTGTGAATTACAATTTTAGAACATCAGAATAGCAAAAAATTTAGTATAGATTTAAAAAGAACTTAAAATTTAGAAAAATTAAAATTTAATAAAAATAAATTTAAAATTAGAGCTTAAAAATTTTAGAAGAAATTTTTTTTCCCTTTTTTTCAATGCTGCCCAAGGATTTACTCTTGAATATTTCTACAAAAGAAACTAACAAGAAGTATTCAAATCTTAAGCTAAAATTATTACCTATTTTAAGTCTTAACCAATGTTAATACTTGTTATTAGTGTTCAGTATTTAATTAATTTAGATTACATTTATTTGAAAACGTAAACATTTAGAAAATCATCAGTCCAAGTGGATCTGCTCTTCTAAGTCGCCTAAATCCAGGCTGTTTTAATATATTCCTGGCCAATTAATTGGGATGTATCTCTAGTTTTGAGTAATACTTCGAACTGAATTCTCTAATGGTTTCTTTAATAGTTTTAATTCCTAGATCATCGTGCATATTACTATTTCGAATGTACCACGAAGCATTGGTAATACGACGAAGCATTTTCGCTTGGGCTCGTAGCAGGAGTTCTCTGTTTGAACTGATTACCATATGTCCATATAGGTTTGATTATCATTTTGTACAATAAAACTTTATTGCCTAATGACAGCTGAGATTTTCTTCCCATCAGCCAATATATTTTGGAAAATTTTATATTTTATTTGATTACGCTTTGCTTCAATATGATTCTTCCACGTTAGCCTTCTTCTATCCAGGTACATGCCTTAGTATGACCTTTGTTTGTTGAGGAATATTTATATCGTTTAATTCCACTTACGGGCAAGTGCATTTGTTTAGCGTGAATACGACGTGAGTTGATTTGTTTTCGTTCACTTTTATGCGCCTCGCGATTTAGTCTAGATGATTCTGTAGTTTCTTTGAGACAGTTTCGCGATTATTGTGAGACACCAGGATGGCTGTATCAGCGGCAAAGGTTGATATGACTACCTTGTTAGTTACAGGTAAGTCTGCTGTGTACATACAGGTGTAATATTGGTCCTAGAACGCTAAACAACTAGTTAGATTATTTTGTTTACTTATGTACTGACTTTGAAGGAGATCGTTTCCCAGAACTGAGTGAAATTTCTTCGGTAGAAGCCCTTTAATATTGTGTACTAGCCCATCATGCCAAACTTTATCAAATGCTTGTGCAATATCCAAGAAGGCAGCAGAATAATATTTATTTTCCTCGAAGGTATTATTGATTGCATTTATAATTCAGTATACTTGTTCTGTGGTACCATGTTGGTTTCGGAACCCAAATTGATGCTCTGCAATAATATGCCATTCTTCTAATACTGGTTTCAATTTCGGTAGTACCCTTTTTTCAAATAACTTTGGGATTGTAGGCAACGAGCTCATTGGACGATATGATGAAATATGTGTTTCATTTTTTCCATCATTATGATTAAAAATATCTTTCATTTTCGAGGAATATAACCAGTCCGCATGATTGCGTTGAATATGAATGTTATTAGTTTTATGCATTTGACTGGCAATTCCCTTATCGTTTTTCCGTTAATAAGATCATGCCCTGGTGCCTTTTTAGGGCTTGCACAATTTTTAATTGTATTCTTAACTTTCTTCCAATTATATTTTATGGGTTTGAAGGAATTAGTTTCTTCGTGTGGTGCGAAAACTGCTGTTATATAAATGATCAGCAAAAGCATTGGTTTTTTCTTCATCGCTTCTCGCCCAATTTCCAGTTGGTAGTCTAATCGGATGATTCGAGTTTGTTGGCCTTTAAACTTGTTTGTAGAAGGCATTCCCCAAAGAATAATCTGTCCTCTCGGTTACCGAGAGTTCACTTAAATAATTCTGGATGCACTGGTTTTCTTCTTCCCGGAATGGAAATCTTAAAGTTGTAATAGCCTGATTTAATTTCAATTTCAATAACGGTGATTTTGTTTCTTGCCATTGGCGGCGAATTTTACGTTTTTCCTGGATTAGTTCCTTATGACACAGGTGTAGCCTTTTCAACTGATACTTAGTGCTAAGAAATCTTTTAGATTTTCTGCCGCCGCATCAATATCTGGTGGTGGAACAAGAAGGATATTCAGTACCTAATTTTGTTCGACTAGCCTTTTATATTGATCCTTATTAGTATGCTTGTTTGAAAGCCGTTCTGGCGTTTCTAATCTTAGGAAGCCGGTGCTCACTCTTAAAATTACAAGTGATAGATCAGAGGACAGATCATAGCAATCGATAGCCTTATCATATGTACATGGAATGCCTTTAGTTACACAAAAGTCAATTAAATCAGGAATTTTCTTATTTTCTGTGGGTCAATACGTTGAGTAACCGGCAGATAAGTAATCCAGGTATTGTTCTTCTAAAATAAGAAAAATTTGAAATGCCAACATATTTAAGATCAGACGAATTTAACAACTTTGTAAAACTTCGATTTGAAAATCGAAATTTTAACATTAGACAGTTCGATTATACAGTTCCTTAAATTGTTACAATTTGAAACTAAAGTTTTAGAATTTCAGAACAAATGAATAATAAAATTGAGTTAATGATTAATTATACAAATTTAATTCTTATTATGTGAATATTGTAGGTTCTTAAGAATTTAAAAATTAATATTAGTTAGCTTAACACCTTATAGGTTTTATTGGTTTTAAGAAAAGTGTTTAAGAATTTGGCTAGCGATTTTAAGAACGAAATAATTTTTTGAATTAAAAGAAACTAACATCTTAAAATAAAATTTGGGAATTAAAAATTTAGAAATTTGAAAATATAGCTAGAAACTAAACTAAGAAATTAATTAAAGCTTTAGAAATTAATTTATAGTATTTGATGGTTTAGGACTGACTTTTGAATTTAAGTTAAAGGTTTTAAAAATTAATTGAATAATTTGATAACATTTTAATTCTAAAAATTATGGAATTGAAAACTAAGAAAATTTAAATAATAGTATTCAATCTATTTAAAAATTAATTAATTAAAGATTCAAATATAACTTTTAAAATTAAGAGAATTCAAATTATAAAATTTGGACAATAAATTTTAGAATTATTTTGAGAAATACTGAGTAAAAATTTTTTTTATTACTTTAATTGTGAATTTAATTAAGAATTAGGAATTACTAATTTAAAAATATAATAATTAAAAATTGATTGAATTTTGTATTACTATATTGTATGATAAAAAAAAATTATGAGTTACAATTTTAGAACATTAGAATTAAAACAACCTAAATACTTTATGTATAAATTTAAAATAAATAAAAATTCTAAAATTAAAGAATAATTAAAAATTTAGAAATTTTAAATTTTAGCATAAGCATTTAAAAAATAAAAATTTGAGTTATAAAAATTAATCTAAAATTAGAACTTAGAAACATTAGCATAAAGATTGAAAAGCAAAAAATTAAATTTATATGATTGAAATGCTAAAATATATATTACGGATTTAAGAAACAGTATTTAAAAAAATTAGTAATTAAAAAAATTGTATAAACATATTGATATTTTATTAGAAATTATTAAAAATCTTGAAAATCGAAATTTAACAAGAAATAGCAATTTCAAAATCAATTCCAAAACATTTAATATGCAATTTAAAATTGTTCACATTTAAATTAAAATTTGGGAACAAATGATTGGGAAATTATGTAATTGAATTTTAGATTAATTTTACGAGTTCCTAATATGAGAAAAGTGTACTTAAGAGTTTTGAAATTAAAATTAATTAGCTTGAGACATTAGGTTTTTTGCTTTAGAAGTATTTAAGAATTTAGAAACTTGTGAATTTGCTAATTTAACAAAATAACGTAACAAACATTAATTAAAATATTAATATAACGACAAAATTAACGAATAACAAATTTAGAAATTTATGTTTTAGAATTATAAAAATATTGAATATTTTAAGAATTGATCCAAAATATTTAAAATTTAAGAATAAAATAATGAAACTTTAGAATTCATTGAAGGAAAATTTAAAAAAATATATACCAAATAATTTTAAATGTCAACATGTTTAGGACTTACGAATTTAAGATCTATAGTAAAATAATATTTAGGAATATAAGAATTTAAGTATTTAAACTTTAATTAAAAAAGGTATTCAAAAATTTAGTTTTTCGAAAATTTAACAAAAAAATAATGGAAATTCGAAAAATAAAATTTTAGGAATTTAGAATAATACGTGTTTAAGAAATTTATAAATTACAATTGTAGAACATCAGAATTAAAACAAACATAAATGTAATCTACCTAAAAATTAAAGAATTAAAAATTTCGAAATTTTAAATATAGAAGATTAAGAAATTAAAGAATTATAAATTTGAGTAGGCAAATTATTTTCAACATTAAAAATGAATTAAAAATTGAAATTTAGGAATTTTACAACAAAAATTTAAATTTTAAAACATGTATAAAAGATTTTCAAATGCCGAAATGTTTAGAATCCTACGAATTTAACAACTAGTATTAATTAGGGATTTTAGAATTTCACAATTTGCTTAAGAATTTATTTTTAGATTAAAATTATAAAAACATTAAGAGAAAATGAGCTTATCTGGAATAATTTTAAATTTGATTAATTAGATTTGTTATTTTTATTCGCAAATTTAAAAAAAAATTCATATTAAATTTCTAAATTCTTATTTGTGAACCCCCAAAAATATAAATACCGCACATTAAATCTAAATAAAAAATTATTTGGAATTTACAAATTTTTTAAATTTTTTATTTCTTAATCCACAAAATCAAATTTAAAATGTTTAAAGATAAAACTGTTAAATATCCTGAAAACGAAAATTTAGAAAATTGTAAGACTTTAGTTCATTTATAGGAACCGAAATTTCTAAATTTTTAAATTTTATTTCTAATTCTTCTGATTTATTGAACTCTTTTTCAAACAGATTTTGACATCTAAATTTATAAAAAAGCCGGAAAATTACCAAAACTTTGAAATTTAAAATTTTAATAAGTTTAACAAATTTTTAATTTTCGGTTTTTTCGAATATTGACTAAGTCTACTGAAATATCCAATATAATTTCGTATTGGCATTTATGGCAAGATTGAATTTTAAGTTTGAACTTAAGGTTTTATGAATGATTTCAAATACAAAATGTGACAGAAAGAATTAAAAACTATATTGATAGTTCTATTCGCTTTTCTATTGCATTTCCAAAATTTTATCCAAATTCATGAAGTATGGTGAAATCTTATATTGAACAGTAATATAGTTTAAACGACTGGTAGCGGTAAGCAAACTAATAGTTAATTCACCTCCATAAAGGAATTGGTAAAATTATAAATCTAAATTTAAAAGTTTATTAAACTATAAATTTGGAAATGTTTTAAATTTAAATTTTTTTGGATCAGAATAGTATGTACATATTTAGGAATTAAAGAATAATCAACTTAAGGTGACCTAATAAAATCAATATTTTAGGAATATGCTGAGCGATCTCAGGCGAGAAAACTCGGCAATTGCAGTTAGATCTGATCTGAATCAGATCATGTTTATTGTTGCTGTCATCTCTATACCTGCATTCCATGAAATCAAGCATTTTGGTTCAAAAATGTCTTTCTGAAATTCATCACTATTACAAATAATTTCTCAATAAATCATCTCCATATAGGTTAGAAAAACTGATATATATATATATTACAATTATTTGGTCACGAATTCCCTAACAATCAAAACAAACATAGTACACTTTCAGAAATAAGATTACAGTTTCGGAGCCTAAAAAACATGTTGTTTATGAATGACCTGGTTTAGTCACTATATAAGAAGAAGTCCGTTTAGACAAGATCCCTTATTAATACTGCGGTGAGGCCTATATACAGTAAATAAAAATCAATATCCATAAAGTCCATTTTCACATGATTTATAAAAATGTACGCTAAACCGGCAACAGCATCAGCACCAATATACACTTTCACCAACATACTACCGTTGTATACGCGTACATACATATATACCAAGCAATTTTAAACGTATCAATTACACACAAAATATAATTTGTTTTCCTCCAAAAAAAAAAATACATTCTCGTAATTAAATTTAAAAAAATACAAAATAAAAAATGTAAAATTTAATTAAATTTAACAATATAACAAACAAGTTCAATTACGTTCAATTCATGATAAAATTAACTCAATTAACCGATCAAAAACACAATAATATAGTAATTTTAGTAATAATACCAAGAAGAAGAAGAAGAATGACCGATTTATTTATTATGCGTCATTTTAATTTTCAAATATGTATTCAAGCTTAAAAGACAATATCAGATTTCAGATTGTAGTAAAAAATAATCATAAACAAAAATCCATAAATCATAATTTCAATCACAATCAATCATATTTTATGTAATTTATGTACATAGTTATTAGTTATGTAAATATATAGTTGTACGATTCGTTAATAATGTACATACAGCCTACACATTTATAAGAGGAGGTTATGATGATTATATATATATGCATATCGAACATGACTTCGCTGGGAAAGACAAACTACTTACCTCTGTTACGTAATTAATTGCAATTTCACATATATATTCGTACATGTATAGAATGTTATATGAAGGTAAAATCGCGACAATTTAATCTGAAACAGTGATTACGATTTTGGTTTTGCTTTTTATAGTTATGTACTTACATATGTACATACATACTTCCTTAATTATATTTCTTGAGAATACATTATAAAACATACAAATTAGTAACATACACGGAACGACATATGTTTTGTTGGTTTTCTTTTGCGAGTGTTATTTATTGCTAGCTGATCTTATTATGAGATAACCTAATTTTTTTTGATTGCATTTGTTTTACTTTTAAATTTTTTTTAAACTGAAGAGAGAAATTCATTTTAATTGCTGACATAGTTTATGAAATTGGTTTTAATTTAGATAGACCAATTATTAAAAGACTTTCGGACGTACTTTTTGACTCCTGCTTAATAGCAGACCAAATATTGAGCATTTAATAATTATTGTTGTTTGATTTCTATCTAATTTGGGGTTGTCTGAGGTCTTTCCCACTGCGACTAGATAAAGTTGGTTGGCTATAATTAGTACTATTCCCAACTATCTATTTTCTATATCTTTTATCTCTTAAAATCTATATCCAGATGTAGAAAATATCAAGTTTGGTTTAACTTTCATGTGACAAGGGCACTTCTTGAGCTTAATGAGGCTTATCAACATTGGAAAAAGATCATAACTATGGAATATGAATTAATTTGGAATTTGCAGAGAAGCCAAACGTGTTTATTTTCATTAAATGTTTTCTCCTTATGACTTCATCTCAAAAATCAATTTGGTGGAATTTATGCATTTTAGGAGTGGTTGGCCGTACTACTAGTTTTAAGTTTTATAAGTTTTACTTAACTTAAGTTTTCGAGATTTCATGCGTTGTATGAAATCGAATGGCATGATAATGAATAATAATATATGTCTTAAACTCATAAAACTAATTCGGTTATAGGTATTATTCGCGTTGGTACTTATAAATTTAGTCATATCCTAACAATATTAATGCTCCCTTCGGATTGGAAGATAGCTGAACTAATTTCTATTCCTAAGAAATCCAAATTTGAAACTGTGAACGATCTTGAGACCTGTATAAGTATTATCCCATTTCTGTCAATTGCCTTTGCAAATCTAATTGAAGTGCAAATTCTTAAATAAATTTCTCAATTTACACCAATCTGGCTTCCGTAAATTTCACTCCACCAATACTGCATTTCTGAAAATATATTCTAATTTATTAAAAAGATGATGAAAAAGAGAGTAGATTTTCTAATATTTTGGTTACATAATTTGTTACTGCACAAACTAAGTCAACTTTCTGAATGCTCAGATTAAATTGTTAGGTTGAAAAGATCGTACTTACATAACAGATCATAGGTCATCTATTGCAACAATATACCTTCAAATCTCGGATACTAATTGCTGGAGTTCCACAAGGATCAATTCTTGGGCCGCTTTTGGTCTCATTGTATGATAAATGATCTATCATCAATTTGACAACATAATGGATTTCATCACTTATTGGTCTAATGTATGGTATTATATATTTTGCCGACTATGGAAATCCGCGAATTGCCTGCCCGTTTATCTCTTATTATGCCTCATTTCGTACATAGCTGTGCGCTAGTCTTATCTTTATAGGCGAAATATGACGCCGAACGCGTAGGGCGCCTATTATAGCGGCTAAAAATATTTTTTGGTTTGTGTCTTCACTTTTTTTTGTTATTAAAAGTATTTTGTTATTTGAAAGTAAATGAAAAAAATTTAATTAAACAAAGAGACATTAAATTAATTTAATAATTTATAATTATTTTATCCATTTTTGACAAAATGTATTATTTTATTGTATATGATAATTTAAGACACAAAACAAAGCAAATATGTAGATTTTTCATCCACCACAAGTAGAAGTCTATATAAGTAAAGGAATTCTATATTACAGAATATCTCAAAAGTAGACCTCTTTATGCTGGATACACCATACAAAAATTATATTTTTTACGTCGTAGGGATTCGCATAGGGATAAAAATTCGCCTATAGAGAACAGAAAAATTATAAAGATACTTTTTTTGAGCCACCCTGTACATGTGCTTAGATCGAAATAAACGATTATGTATATACAAGTGTTTTTTAACACAAAATGTTCATCTTAAATTTATTCAAAGATTAGTTTTCGAGATCGACTAGTAGTACACCAAATCAGAATGAGCCGAAATTTTCTTTCAACTCTCAGTGAGGTCAGGTTTAAAAACATTATGGTCTTGGGTGACATGAATATTAACATTTTAGATAATTCTACGATAATCGATGATTATAGAAATTTAATGTCAAGTCATGGTCTAATTTCGGATATTGATGTTGCAACCAGAATCTCCAGCTTTTCTAGTACTTGCATGGACCATGTCTTCTATACATGTTCTAAGGCTACTTTTGCATCATTTTCCAAAGATTTAAGAAATACAGTTCATTGCACTATATATTTATTTCGCTGTCAATAAATGAAAATACCTATGTAACTCGAAAATTTGGTATTAATTTTGATTCACTAAATATTTTGTTTGAACAATTAGTCCTGGAACTCAGTACTTAATATTTTCAATAATTCAAGTGATTTTTAATTTTGGCACATTATATAGTTCAATGTGAATATTCCATTGAAACGAGTAGAAGGTTATCGAATAGGTAACAGTAAATAAAACAATGGAGTATGGTGAACTAAATTCTTAATAAAGTGACGTCATGTAATGAAATTGCGACTATAATAAATGAGTCTAATGTCAAAGTATCATCACCAGTTGAGACCAGATAGCAACTTCAAATCCTGTTTTTCCAACAATGTGTCAAATATGAGCCAACATTTGTTTAATTCCACCAGAGTTAAGTTAACCTTAATTATTCATCCAACCATAAAAAACAGTTTTGTGCGCCACCCTATTATCGATAGAGGTGTTTAATATTATAAACTCTCTATTAAATAGAAAAATTCTTTCTGATATACTTCGATTAAATAGTAGACACAATATTAAATTTAATTCGTTTTAAAATAGCTCTTTTCAAACCAACTTGGTCTCAATCGACAAATATTCCTTCTTTACCATAAGGAATTTGATTCACTAAAAGTTGCTACTATGATTCTGCTTTTTAGGAAAGGTGATGCAACTTAGTTATGATCTATTTCACTTCTTCCAGTCATATGAAAAATTTTCAAGATAGCAGTGAAATGGTGTATTGTGGTTTTAGTTCATGCCAATTTGACTTTAGATGTGGATGTAGTACTGAAAATGCTGCTCTCATGAATCCATTACACGAAAATCTAAATAAAACCAACGCAGTTGCAGCTCTATTCGTTGATATATTTAAGGCATTTGACATGGTAGATCATAATGTTTTACTTGGTAAACGTTGGCATATTGGATTCAGAGGATGTGTTTATAATTGGCTTAACTCCTTTATTTTGAATAGATCTCACTAAAGTACGAATTGGAGAGCTCATCAGGGATCTGTACTAGGATTTTTTCTATTCTTAATCTACATTAACTCAGTTTTCAAGTAAAAATTTAAAGCTAAGCGTGTTGTTTTTGCAGATGGTATGGCGTTTGCTTATGATTCCCCTAATTATGTTACCACTGTAGCTAGCATTACTCATGATCTCAATATTCTTAGTAAGTGGTTTTCCGTTCATAATGTGCAAATTACCTCTAAAACTAAAGCAATTTTATTTAATCTAAGCGTAATTAGAGGTGCCATATTGCAGCTCTAAAAAATGAGCAACACACAAATATCAGACAAATGTACCAACTTCAAGCACATTGTCCATTTCCCTTATTGAATCGAGATTACGCTACTTTATTTGTTGCTGCGGTGGTATACATATTATAAAACAATTAGGTCACTGGTCATTGCTCAAAAACATGTTATAAGACTAAAGTATTTCAAAAGTAAGTGCTTTAATTCTTGGCCTTTGTTCGTCTTGAGTAAAATTCTGCCGTGATGCAAAGATGTTTCATCTTTATATTTTTAAAGTTTTAGAAATGTATTTTGCCATTAGTGGAAATCGCAATTTGAGCTGTCACAGTCACAATTTTCTGAGGAACCTATTTTAAAAAAATATCTTCTGGTAGGCCCTACCATTTTTAATAAGCTTCCCGCTTTAATATTCGTTGCATCTTATTAAAAACAAAATATATGAACTCTACAAAGTCCTGGCTTTTGCAAAATGAAACAATTGACGTTTTGTTTGATGGTACTATTTAAGTGATGAAATAAAATAAAATAAAATTATAAATAAAAATTTATCTCTTATTATAAAATTTTTCAGTTCTAATTGTTTAATTTTGAAATGCTAAAGTGTTTTTAAATTCACATTTCGAAATTTTTTTATTTTATTTTTTTAAAATTTATTAATTTGCAAAGTTTTTACTCTAAAATGGTATTGGTATTTAATACCAATATTTTATAATTTGAAATCCATTTTTAACTATAAAAATAATATTGAAAAATTCAATTTATTTCTTACAGTAAAATTAAAATTCTTAATTTGTAATTCGTTAATTTTGTGTTAATAGTTCTTTTATGTTTTTATTTCTATATATTATGCAATTAACTTAATTACATAATTAATTATTTTAAAAACTATAAAACCTAATGTCTTTTTTATTAATTTTAATTTTAAAACTCTTAAGTTTGTTTTTCTCATATTACGAATATGTATTTGAGTTCGTAAAATTAATATTAAATTAATTTACATATTTCTGAATCATTTGTGCTAAAATTCTTAAATTTCAATGTCAAATGTTAACAAATTTTAAATATCTTAAACACATACCAAATGTTTTGGATATAAATTGTTAGGTTTTAAATTCCTAAACTTCCCATTTTTTGTTAATTATCGATTTTCCTAATTTTTTGTTTAAATAAAAAACTTAAATTCTTAAAATCTTTATGTTGAGCTCATAAAGTCAGTGGTTTTAAAAACGATTTTCATATGTTAAAATTTGCAATTGGTTTTATTTATTTATTTCTAAATTTTATTTATCTTAAATACCTACTAAATCTTATAGATCTTTTGAACGTTTCATTTACATCGTTCGAAATTTTAAGTTATTAAATGTTTAACTTTCAACTTTCTAAATTTTATTTTTCAGTACATACGTAGTACTAGTTTTTAAATTCTTAATTCTTAATTCCCAATTTTTAGAATTTTAAAAATATTTAAATATATATAATTTTTGGAAATTTTTAAATTTATATTTCTTATTTAAATCCTAAATTTTAAAGTACGCATCTTTATAATTTCTACGATATTTTAAAAATTCTTTTAAAATTTCAACATTATCGCAATTGCCAACAATTTTCGAATTATTTAAACTTGCGCGCTAAAAAAATTTTTATATGTCGAATCGTCTTAATTAAATTTTGATTGACTTTAAATTTGTCTAAATTCTGAATATCTGAACATTTAAATTCATAAAGTAATATCATTCATAAAATTATTAGTTTTATAATTAATTGACACGAACAATGATGCAATTGAATGAATTACGATAAAATTAAAGTTTACTTTTAACTTATAAAACAAAACCACTTTACAATAAAATATATACTTTAGCACAGAAATCACTTAAATCAATCAGTTATATATTTGTTAATTTAAAACAAACGAACTTGATCAATAAAACTCATAAAATAGTATCACGTGCATTCAATGAATGGTTCTATTCACATTGATCGAGTATAATAAACAGCCAGACATGAAATTCTGAAATTATAAAAAATACAGCAACTGTTGAACAAGTATATTTCAAATAAATTGGAATGGCATTTAATTATTTACAAAAAGAAAAAAAAAACGTCATACTATGAAAAAAACTAATCTCATTTTTTTATTATTGCAAATATTATTTATAGTAGAAATAAAATCGATCAATTTACGTTTTTTCTATTTTAATTCCTGTATTCCAGAGTCTCGTTTGATTTCTCTTATATCTACATATGGATGTATATAAAGCAACACACAAACATACTTACTTATGTGCATATGTATATATAGCTAGTTAATTTATTATATAAATGTATAGAACATAGAGTTTCAAATAAAATAAAATTCGGGGCGTGGCCATTTTTATTGGATGGAAAATACAACAACAATTCGAAATCGTTATGTGGAATAAAAAAAATAATGAAATTTCAGAATACATAAGAGAAGTCATGTGTGACGACAACGACTACGGCTTACCGACCATCGATTTAGAAATAAAAAAAAATAAAAAATCGGCAACGAATACAAAATAGCAATAAATAAATTGGGTATGTGTGTATGAATTAAAAATGAAATGCAATGCACCAAAAAAATACCACCCTTCCACATATACACGTCCATTCATATACATAAATTCGAATACGATCGAATAGGGGATGAGATAATTTATTAGTTTTTTCGATCAATTGGAAATAATTGATATCATGCAGTGACATCTCTTGGGCAATTTCTTAAACCATACATGAATATTTATTTTGCAATTAGAATTTATATTGTCTGTCTTCACAGTTTAGTTTAGACAATACGAGTGATAATTTTTAATGAGTGATTTTTTATTGTTATATTAATTCTATAAGGTGAACCTAATTTGTACAAAAAAAAAGAAAAGAAAATAAGAATGCCATGTAAAGGAAAACAGCAAAGAAAATATGTATTATTGTTTAGTGTTGAAACGTGTTTTATCTGTAAATTAAAATATCACGTTTTTATGTTTACTTTTTAAATAACTTGGTTTAATATTCTCGTTTGTTGTTTCTTTGATTATGTAAACATACATATATATGTACATACAAACATAATATGTATACAATTTTATGTTGTTTATGTTTTGTATGAGGAAATAAAGATTGTCTTGGTCAAATTAGAAAACTAATGTGTAAATATACGGTAAATATAAATTAAAATTTGTTATTCATGTTAACAAGCTTCGGAGATGGCAAATCACATTAACACAAGTTGATACATATATAGTCTTATAAGAAAAACAAACTTATTGTTAATTTTACAATTTTAAAACGATCGATCATAACAAAATTTTAGTATTACAAATTTATTTAATTTATAGAAGGCCTGCACGGAGTATGAATATAATTTTGGTTGCTAATCGACTATTTGAAAAATGCTTCATGAACATGGATCACAAAAACAACTGTGTTGTAAATTTATTATCGATTCTCTCATACTGTGCATTGCGGTTCAGTCTTTACACAAAAAATAGTTGTTGATTTTAAATAAGGCCCTGATGGTCCACTTGCTGAACTTAAGCCGATTAATGCGTTTAGAATATATATCTGAGTTTGATCAAATTAGTTCAACCTACATATTTGTACAACTGTAATGAAATATTTATTTATTGGCTGCTCGATTTCTGTGAAAAATAATTGTTTTGTGTAAATGGTTGACCGATACAAAAAAAAATTCTATCACAGTTGTGGCAAAAAATAATTAAGGATTCGTGCCAATCCAAGAGTATTTGTTAACGATAATTATTTTAAAATTGAGATTATGCTGGTACACCGGCTTTAATACTTTACCTCCCGGTTTCCCGCATGGACATTTATTTGTTTATTCAAATTAAAGAAATCTGTTCAGTGCACTACAATTATGATTTCATATGCAAAACAAATAATCTATTCCAAATTTATATTATTACAAGAGAAAAATATTAATTAAAATTTAAAATTAAAATTATAACAATTTTTAAAATTAAAGGTTAACTTTTTCAGATTAGAAGTTGTCAATTATTTATTTACAAATTTAAAAAATCTTTTTTAAATTGTATTTGAAACTGTTTTTTGATAAATTACTGCGGTATTGAATGATTTTGCTGATCTATTAATTGGATTGTTGTCGCCATAATTGGTTGGATGGTGTTTGAGCGCCAAAAATTGATGTGTACGCAAAGTCCTGCTTCAAACATTAATAGAGATGTTTCCTAATATCTAGGATGAATCAATGATCAATGATAATTATGATCAACCATAATTATGGATACGACGGTTGAAACTAACATTTTCAACAAATGTGACTGCTAGATTAATAATCTCGCGCACTCTGGAAACTTCTATGTCATTTATTTTGTATGCCGTAATTATTAGGATTCTTTTACGATGGAACGACATAATTTAACATTTCTTAATTTATAAGTGCAATGGATTGTGAACACACCACTCACTAACCCTATTGAGGTCGTTTTGACTATGCCATTGTTGAAAACCATAAAGATCCATGGACCAATATGTGACCCTTGAGGAACACCATGCCACTTTGTTAGATATGATTAGAACCAATTAATAAATCTGGATGTAAATCCGAATGCAAGAAGTCTTTGGAGTGCCTTATAATGACAGATAAAATCAAATGCCATACGAAAATTTGTGTAAGCTACCTTAACTTGTTGATGTTTTTCTATCTCATTTAACACTTTCCTGGTAAATTCGACCAGATTGCTAGATGTAGACCTTACAGGCATGAACCCGTGTTGGTAGATATAGGAAGTGTATACAATCAGCTCAAATAAGGCTGATACAACGTACTCTTCATATGAGGAGTAATTAATGCATTGTTGTTACTAATTTGATCAGTGTATCCAGTACTATCATATGGTCTATAGACAGAAAAAATTCCTGCAGACATGTCAGCTATTTCTTTAGCGTTCGTAGTGCATAGGTAATATTATAAGTTATGATGGAGGAATATCCTTCGATTTCACGTATACATAGATCGAACGTATTTCCAAAATGGGTGCTAAAGCACTCTAAATTCCGACAATATTGTTGATACCACTAACGTTATTGTTGAAACCCATGATTGGAATTTAGCTTGCACATTAATAAATTATGAGTTTTTCGTTGGAGTATATTTTCCTTCGCACCTTACAAATCTGCCGGTCTTGATGGTATTTGACCTGCTAAATTACAGAATGGATTTCCCATTATATGGGAACATTCACTGCATCTGTTCCATGCTTGCATAACTTTGTTCCACAATCTTGGAGCATGAGTAGAGTTATTTTTATTCCGAAAATTGGCAAGTCGGACTATATACCGACCACAAGTCTTTTCGGCCTATTTGCCTGTCATCAACCTTTCTCAAATCTCGAGAAAGGATTGTTGATAGATTCATCAGAGATCACCATTTAACTATCGCTCAGCTCAGTAACACGCAACATGCTTACAGCGTTGGCAAATCCTGTAAAACTGCGCTACATGAACTTGTAACTAGGATTGAAAGAAAAATCACTGTGTAATAGTGGGTTTCTTGTGGGTACTTTCCTGCGATAGTACATCGCTCAATACGATTACTAGTGCCTGTACCAAATTTGGTATCGAATCTACCAGTGTCAAACGGATTGAATTTATCTCGTTATCTCCGTGCTAGATGAAACCTCGGTTTTAGTCAAAGTTGCCAGGGGTTGTCCACAAGTATGGGTGCTTGCACCCCTGTTGTGGCTTTTGGTCATTGACGAGCTCCTTATAAAACTTTAGGAATTCGGTCTCATCGCTCAAAGCTACGCTGATGACCTGGTTCTGACAGTTTCTAGTAAGCATTTTAATGTCTTATCTGATTTAATGCAACACACTCTTCTTATTGTAGAACAATGGTGCCTTGATAAGGATTTACATGTCCCCTCTAAAACTGACTTAGTTGTATTCACTAAACGTAGGAATACTGATGCATTTACTATGCCACCTCTTTTTGGGTGTAAGATTAATAGCTCAGCCTACGTCAAATACCTTGGTATTATTTTTATATAATAAACTCTCTTGGAAGTATTATCTGGATTACAAACTACAAAAATTTTTTTTTGGCAATGCAAAAGAGCTTTTTTTAACTCTTGGGGCTTGTAAAAAATGCTTTTTTTATATACAAATCACTGGTTCTATACCAATGCTAACATCTATGCATCTGTGGTTTGGTGGCCAGTAGTCAATTTTAAATCAGCACTTGCCTAACTCAACAGAGTTTGAAATTCTGGCAGTTTGGGTACTTACTGTACTCTTTCTCAAGCGGACTTAATCATGGTTATTTGCTGTGTCATTACAGCTATTAATTTCGCGGTTAATGGTGAAGATATTATTTTTTGTACTGACAGTAAATCTGTCCTCAACTCCTTAAATAATCCTTTGACCAACTCAAAACAGGTGAAGGATCGTAGGAATTTTTTGAATGTTCTCTGCCGTAATAACAAAGTTACGGTCTTATTGGTACCTGCACATTGTGACATTCAAGGTAAAGAAATCGCAGACAATTTGCCAAAAATTGGTTCACGTTCATGTTTCGTTGGACCTGAACCTGCGGCTCCGTTGCCTCATTACATTGGTAAAAAAATAATCAAAAATACTCCTCTACTTCACTTAAAGCAAGCGTGGTCATCCACCCCCACCTGCCGTAAGGAGAAACACTTTATTAGCGAGCCCAACTCGCTCTTTCTGGCCATGGCCGTTTTAATGGTCACTTCCATCGCATAGGACTACCCAGCAATGCCGTATGCGGTGAATGCCTTGAAGATGATGATAATAGCATACACTTCATCGGCCCTGCTTTCGATTCTATTATAGGTTGCATATGTTTAATTCCAGTTTGCACCATGGACTCTTTGAAGCATTGAGTGGGGAACCTTAATGGGTTCCAGCCAAATTTAAAAAAAAAAAGAAATTCCAAAATTATTTAATATTTCCTTTAATATTATCTTCGATATACTGGCATGGTATAAGACCTGTACTTTATATTGAAATAAACGTCAAATTCCTCGATGCGTTGATAAAAGGGGAGCTTGTCTGTGGCCAATCGCGATTTCATCATTTTAATATAGATCTTAAATTTTCGATTTTTCGATTGTGATTTATTGAAAATAGGTACATGTGCTTGTTCAAAGGCTTGGTATAAGATGTTATAAAATTGGTCGAGATTTGTATTCACATTATTTACATCTAAAATTTCACCCCAATTTACTGTTTCTAAATAAACTTGAAAACCGGCGTAATTTGTCTTCTTAAAGTTGTATTTTATTTGTTGCACATGTTCAGATTTTTTCAGCTTACAGTTAGGTTATATCAAATAGTATGTTCAAATATTTGTGGTTGACATCATTTACTAGAAATGGATTCTGTGATTAATAATTAATTTGAAAGTATCATTCTCCGTGATGAAGACAAGATCCAGGAACCTTTCCAAATTATTGACAATCGTGTTAATTTGGTTAAGATTGAAACCAAGTCACATCAAATAGTCACTGTTTGATTGAGGCGGTGTATACACCGTGTATATAAATAGATATCGTTTATCTATTTCTTCAAACATATCTGCTCGAGTCTTGATAGAACTAATGGTACAGGAGCACTTTTTAGATAAATAAATATACCATCTATACTGGTTCCGCGTTGTGCATCCCAATGGAGTCGAGATATAAATCCGGAGATAAGCAATGTATTTATGAGCATGGATCAACGTCAATATCGGGCATATGTCTACGGAGTGACTGTTTGATTCTTTACAGTATGAAACGTCGATTATCTCATCTAAGAATACAGATAGAGTATATAAGGGAATACCATATATTATTTATAACAATTGATGAACGTTTTAGGACCTCAACTTTTATTTAAATAATTTTTAACACATTTCTTCCCTAATCTTCGCTACCACATTGTTTAAAAATATATTTGAAATCGTCATAGTTAGACCTTTAAAATGACATATCACATGTTATAAATAAAAAGTAAACATTTTGTCGTACCTACATTTAATTGTTAATTAATTAATTTAATTAATTTTTTTTCTGAAACAATAGTTAAATTATCTGTGGATTAAATGACTTAATGTACGAGTACATGAAAAATTTTGTTAGGAATGAATGTTCAAAAGTTATGAGCGTGCCTGTGTAAAACTAGATAGAAGGACAACAGAGTAAAACAATTATGGTTCTGCTTTACATATGTACGGAAGCCAAAATAGAACTTTACTCATTAAATTAATGCAACACGGAGGCTGATTACGAACTTTTCTTTAAAAAAAATGCGATCAGTACTGTAAAAATAATTAATGATTTTGAAAACTTACTATGTTTCAAAACTATATCAAAAATGTTTTTGGTTTGATTTTCATATTTAAATTTAAATACAAATCTCAACATTAATTAGTCTATCGGATGGTCAGGTGATATTAAAATAAAACACATTTAAAATAATGACGAGGAATGAGCAGCTTTTATTTTCAGAAATTGGTAGGCAATTAAACCGCAATCACGAATGACCAAACGATATGCAATTTTATCAAAAATCTGCCTACGTATGGTATAAATGAAACCAGAGACCTAAAAAAGAGGACATCTCAGCAAAAGCGTTACTTAAGCATTCTTAAAATGATTTAAACTTAAATGTGCTGCGAAGCACGATTCATTAGACTCTCAAAGATGTTCTCAATTCTACCTAACATACAAAATATTGAAGCAATGCCAAAATTAATGGATCGTCATTAATGCGAGCAACGTAAAATTAAAAGGGCTAACTTGAGCTGAGACTTATTGGAAAATAGTTGATTGATTAATTACTAAATTGCAATCGTTTTAATTTGTTATTTTTTACTGTAAAAATCATTAATAACAGATGATTTTCAACATTATTACTCGATGAGATGAAATACCAAATTTTTCAAAACAAAATTTTGGTGATGTAAATCTAATGGTATAGATGCTTTCTCTTCGTTCTGTACCTTTTCATTAGCCTTTCTATCCACAAGAATGGACCGTTGTCGTTCAAAATCTCAGGTCAATTGTTGCTCCAATTCACATATATTGCCGAACTACATTTTGTCCTTGTCTTACTTACTTTGATTGTCTCGCTTTTTCGCTTGACCCACAAAAAATCTGTGAGGAATGCCAATTAGAATACGGCAGTTGAACAAGACTGATTTTAGCATTCGGCTTGGGAAATTTTAATAATTCATTAAGTGGAAATATTATGGTAGAAATGATTTGAAAATACTTTATATTTTTGTTATTATTTAAATAGTGAATCAACAAAGTTTTATACCAAAAAGTTTTATGTACTCCGCAATTTATAATATTAAATTATAGAACCACCAATAAATAATGAATAGCTGTGAAATAAATAATGAATTATAAAATATTTAATACACCGATATTTTCTAGCATAAGCGGAGGCTTATGTATACCTATGAAACAGTGACCGGTTATAACTCCCATATGGCGCCGCCGAAGCGATATTAGTCGGTCGGATATGGACCGGTCCAGTTTTGGTCAGATCTGCTTAGTTATTAAGCACGAGTTGGCGTTAGACCATCTATCGTTCGTTGCTCTCATAGCTAAGACAAGTGATGCCCACATGGACAAGTTCATCTGCTTTGACGTTCCCCGTGATGTTGAAGTGCCCTGGCAGCCACGTCAAGCGGATCTTGAACTACAGTTTTTAAGTTTAATTTCATAATTTATTAGCATTTTTTTATAATTTATTTGTCTGGAAAATATGTTCTGAAAATGTCATATATTGTAATAATTCATGTATTCGCATAAGCATGTGTTTATTAATATTCATAACTGGATCATTTTTCAGTGTAGAAATTGTCTATTTTATATTATAAAAATTCACATTATATTTTTTTTGTTATATTTACCGTTATTCTGAATTAAAAATAACGCCCTAATTTTTACTTTCATCGATTTTCAATTATTTCAATTTTTAATTAAATGGATTAAATTAATAACTAAATATTAGTCAACCTTGCCAAGTATTCACATAGTAAAACACACGAAAAATTGTGTAGCACTAATGCGAAACAATTTTTCGTGTGTTTTACTATGTGAGCGTTTGACAAGGTTGACAAAAATTTGGTACGAATTTTTTTATTTCTGTTTAAATTAAATGTTACAGTAACTGGAATCTTATAAAAAATCGCGCCCGCTTCATATTGTTGTACACACAAAATGCAAAATTGACAGTGTTAATTAACTTATAGACTAATGTCGGCTTGATGTCTTATGGTTTTATAAATAAAAGTTTGCTTGGATGGTAAAATGAACGGTGTGGGCACTAACTTAATGGTGTGAGCAATCTGATTAATAAAATAGCCATAGATAAATTTAGACAAACGATTAATATAAAATCGAAATAAAACCAAAACATAATATTATAAATCAACGAGAATTGAATTTAAAGATAAATATGTTGAGCCTTTGTTAAATATAACAGATGCGGGCTTTTATTCTTACGTCGTTTAAAATTATGTGTGTAGCGATTATGCTATATAGTTAGTGTTTTTATTTTATTTTAAATTAATTATATGTGTAACAAATGTGTATGTATATTATGTTGGTAGGTACCCAATATATGTACTAAAATGATCAATGATTATCATTAATTTTGTTGTTGGGTGCACTGCCTACCCAGCCACGATGGAACTATGTGTGTACACCTATATGTAGTAATTGTAGAATACAAAAATTAATAGTTGAATGAATTGTATAATTGTATATTATTATGACAAATGTTTCAGCCAAGGTATTTTAATTTTATTGGAACAAGTTTTTTATGTTGTTCTGTGTTTTGTGCTGTTTAACTATTTTAGTATGAATGTAAAATAAAATCAAAATAAAAAATTTAAAATTACATGTTTTGTTTTGTATTTATATGATTCATTCACTATATTATGTTATATAAAGACGTGAACACCTTATAAATATAATATTATACGATTAAGTATATAATCCCGTTTATTTTTCAGGCCTTTATAACAAACTGAAAGATTGTAAAATATTATTTTCCCAACACATTTAAATGATCGATTATTAAACGAAAGGAATCTATCATGATTTAAGAATTATATATACTTAGCATTTAAAATGCGAACACAAGCTTCAATTTGTCAAAGGCGTTCTGAATGTGAAGAAGCTGCTTTACTTGCCCAACATATTAAATGTACATCCGCTAATTAAAGCTAATCGTGGAGTAAAATTATGGACTTCTAAGACAACAAAAAGATATTTCAAACCCTTTTCAACACTTGAAAGTCAACAATGGAGCGTATAGTCTCATCCAATAAAACTTCAAGGTTCAAAATATCAGTAGAACAATCTCTCTTTTCACATAATCAACCACAAGTTGCCGGATGAAATGAGTCATTCACCAAACCACTTTTAATTTATCGAGCTGGCTGATACACTGTTCAACGTACGCAGTCCAATTGACATTATCATAAATACTTGCATATATCCTTCATATCGATACTTGTAAAGAATTGGGTAGATCTAATACTAATGGTCAATAGAACGGAAATTGGTCTTATACGGGAATTGTTAGGTTTCGTATTCATAACATAATCTTATGTGGTAATGTTGAGAAAATGTATCGCCATTCTTTTCTAGAACTATCACCAAATTGTTTGGAGATACAAATCAAACTCCGATATTGAAAATTATCAATAAAGGAAAGAGACTTATGGAAAATCATCCGCCGCAACTCTTGCCTTGCTGATAAAACAACTGATTATCGACAATGAACTTATAGTTGCGCATTAAAGGTAGTCGCAAATGACTTTAACATTGGATAACCTTCTGACAAGCACACACTATCACAAGCTCTTCCACTAATAAAAGACATAATAGTGCTTCTAGATTCAGGAGGCTTCAAATTAATTACGAAAATGGTCGACAAAGGTTTTTGGCATTCATACTAGTATAACATGGCATTCATACTGGTATAACGTATTGACATAGACAGAGACACCTTCAAATAGAATAGTGCCAGTCAAGTGGCTTCAATAGTTGTTATAAACTGCAAAAGTTATGATAACCGTATATGAGACTTTCCACTGTCAAAACGACAGGTAGCATCCGTTCGATCAATATCGCTGCCTAAATTCGAACTACCTTTCTGGCATAACTTTCCGGTTCACAATCCGACTGATTTAGCATTCCGAGGTGCACAACCGACAGAACTGGTAGCCAATAAATTTTCGTTCTCTCGGTTCTAATCAAAACTGAATTTCAGCATACGACGGAATTGCAACAAAGGAAGCTTAAAAGACTGCACAAACATTTTCAATGGTTTATCTTTGTAATATTTGACTCAAATAGACAGTTGGTTCAGTTGAATTCCATCTTGGCCATACATTTTCACCGTGTTATTGCAGTCTGTTTACGAGTCACGAATGTAAAATTTATCCGAAATATCAAGAATAATTTCGACATGTATGTGTTAGTGTGTGAATTCAGTTCTGCTGAAATTTCGCTTTTAATAGATAAGACATTTAGTTTATTTCGAATTTTTACGGCGCTAAGGGGCTCAAGTACAAGTTATTTTAAAACTTCCATAATTGGATAATTGCAAATTTTTGAATTCAAATTTACCAAAAGCCTATCAGACTTGCATTTTAACCCAAGGATGTTATATAGATAAACAAAACGGTTTAAACATCTAAAGTAAATTTTAAGGTTTCGTTGACAGAAAAGACGATCACATACACACAGACAAACAGACACACAAACCCACATACAAAAGTTTTCAAAAATGGTCAAGTTGGATTCAGGGAACATAGAGGAACATATTTATATGTGAAAAAACCAAATCTGAGGGAAAAATTTGAGTATCATAAAATAAACATTTTAACCTTTACCTAGGCTTGAATTCATGTCCATGAAGCCAATGTCAATCCCTCTGCTTTCTTGACCGCAGTAATAATTTTTGAAATTGGGTGGGAAAAACATAATTTTTACTATAGTTCAAAGCAGCAAGCTATCACTCTAAAAGCAAATCGTGTGACTATAAACCACAAAAATTAACTCGTAGCCAAACAGTTCCCATTATTAATTTAAATAAACAGCACGAACATGGCAAAAGCTATAATGAACGTTGCTAAGGTCATATCGTGTCAAAAATTATACAATTATCGCAACAACTGGTGTTACAACTATTAAATCTATTGTTTTGTATCTGGATTAATCGAAAACAAGTTACAACGTTGGTAATTTTCATAAAAAAATATATGTGCTGAAGTGTTTCAAATCGGTCAACAGATGAAAATTGTTAGTCAATTTTTCTGATGAAGAAATGTTTAATCTGGAAGTTGGCTTCCAGAATTACCATTAGAACTTAAGAAAACTAGAACTGTTTTTGAACCACATAATCATAGTATATATGTGTAGGGATAATGGTATGGTGTATGTGGCTTCTTATTTTGGTGGAGTAGATATGGACTTATTGACCCTGCGGTCATGGGGACAAATCATTGCATGAGCATGTGTTTTTACCACCACCAGCGATGTGCGAGGTAGACTAGGCCAAGTCATCTACGCGGTTGTCGACACGTAAAGTATTACGTTGATTACCTGGCAATATATTTTATCGTTATATAGACCACATCAATAACCTGCAATAATTTTAGCATGTTCAAATCCAACGACCTAGTTTTTGTGTTTAATAGAAAGACGGCTTAAATTAAGCTATACAAAAAAAAAATTTTGATATGTAGAACACATGACTTTATCACACAAATGTGACTCCAAAGAGGTTACAGTTAAAATTAAAGTTGGGCGGATCACTCAATCACTCAATGCCACAAACGGGCTCTCGTTGCAATAGACCCTCAAATACTACAGCAACCACGCTACTAACTGTGCCAACGAGAGAAACGGTGGTTAATTTTTCGGCGCTCACTAAATATCTCAGGAATATCAGGAGACAATACTACTCACTGACAAATGCGAATTTATTAGAGCCGTCAAAACTAACAATTGAGAATAATTTAAATTTCTAGAAAAAACCTGAATGTAATTTAAAATATTTAATAATAATTTTTATAATTGTTCAAAAAAATGTATCCCACTAGATTGCTTATAAAAATACGTTTCATTTGATATATCACATCATATCATATGGACATAATCCACATTAAACATTTTAATCAATCATCCAGCATTTGTGGTCCAGGTGATTTTTTACCAAACTTTGTATCCTCTAATCCAATTTACAAAACTCCACGAATACTTGTGAAATAAATTCTAAGAAACAATTTTTTTTTGAAGCATACAAAATAAATTTTAAACAAAAAATTTGTGGAGATTTGTAGATTGGAGGAATGAAAGTTCTGGATAAAATAGCTTGGACCATAGATGCTGGATTATGGGTCAACATTTTAATTACGTCATGTGATATATCAAATGAAACGTAACATTTTTTTGATCAATTATAAAAATTATTAATTACATTTTTATTTGAATAGCGTTTTTATCTGTAAAAATTAAATTAAGAATAAGATTTTAACGAGATAAATTGATTTTGGCCTGAATAAATTATACATTCACATGATTTTTTAAAACTTTAGATTATTCAGTTTTAACAGCTCTACAAAATTCACAATTCACATAGATTAATTAATTGTCTCTTGAAAATTCTAAAATACTTGGTGAGCAACGAAAAATGTTCATCCGTCTAGACAAATTTGAGTGATAAAGTCATTTGATGCACACATCAGAATTTTAAAGACACCTTCGTATTTTTGGAGTTGTCAGGCATATTTATCGACAACCATAAATCAGGTACGTCTGGTACGAACGCGTTATACTGATTGACATATTTTGGCTAATCCATTTTGAGTTCCTATTTATAAATTTATTGTCAAAAATTAACTTTACTATACCCGGTATAACTTTTATGAAATAATTATTGGCGTCCACATATGTTTTTTGTTCATACATATATCCAATAAATTCATAAATGCATCACAATAGATTTCCATCGAGATTCACAAGCTGAATAAATTGGATGTAGTAGTTACCTCCTTTTGGCATTTTGAAAATCACCATACTTGATTATTTTGAGAAAATTGTTGGCGTTGTCAATCAAATTTTAATCCGTTAATTATCAAGATCGTAAGTTGTGTGCGAAGAAATAGCAGAGAAGTTAGTAATTTAAACTCATTTGCGTTTAACATCACATGAGTTAATGAAACTAAAATCAATCTTAGAGATCGGTGTAGATGTTGGCACATCGAAAAATTCGATCTAATCAATCTGATAAAGAACTAACGAATAGGAAACAAACTGACTCTTATTTGTTGTAAATATATTTTTCACCACTAAAAATACATGATCGTTGGCTGTTGATGTTGGATTTTTTATAAGCAGCACCTCTTAATTGTCCAATATTTGACTTCGTGCGTACAACCATTATTTTGCTTTGATAAATTTAAATGCTCCCTCAACATTTAAATTTTTTATTCAAAGACGGTTGATTCAAACACCGCATCAGAAAATTTTGTGTTGTCCATGGTCATTCCCTTATTATTTTGACTGGAATATAAACGTTCAGACAGATATTTCGTGGTAACTTTGTATGAATAATGTAAAAGCACGTTTCGGAATTATACCCGTGTACTCGATACCCGACAATATGCGCCTTATGCAGTCGGAAAGTTTTAGATTTGTACAATTTCTCAGCCATTGATTTGTTGTACGAGAATTTTATATCCACTCAAAGTATCAAATTCACTCTACAAAAATTTTATCACAGTAGTTTTGAACTAGTCCAACGAATGACCATCCTAGAGTTTCTCTACATTATCAACGTTGTCTACATTGTTATCATAGTCGACACGTCGATGCAGATATTAATAGATGACGCGTAAATGCCCATTGGTCAGGAATGGAACCACTCTTCAAGAAACTCGCTGGCCTTACAGTGGAGACCATGTGTCCCAGGGCTATACGTTGCTATACGTTGCTAACTCGAAAATCTTGGAGCTGGATTTCTTCTTTCATATTTCAGTCAATAACCGAGTGTGTAAGATTAGTTTGCGCATGAAGTTAACCAACATGTCGATAATTTGTATACACGCGTCCACAGAAGTCAGTCAGGCCCAAGATAAAGATTAATTTTAGATTGAACGATGGGATATCTATACCCGAACACGATATTAGTGAAAACATAGGTCCGTACGATGTTGTGTGAAAACATAGGTCCATACTCCCGACATGAAATTGCGTCTGATAATGGTGGGAAAATGATGTACTTTGCAATTGCTCACGATCTTAGAGTATAGCAAGCATATTTTTTCCTCACAAACAGATCCATTGGAAACATGGACACATCCTCGCAAAATTTCTTCCAGTCAACTTGACGACGTGTTAATTTTAAAAGGGCGAGCTCGGGTTGTGCAGCATATGGTAACTTATGGCCACTTAGTAGTGACCATTTCACGTTTGGGAGAGTGCTGAGGTTCAAATATTCGGGGTCTCTTATCCCTTACGCCAAGAGTGTGGGTGAGGATTGTAAAGTGCCCACCATATGCGGTTGGCGCAGACTTCGGTACAGGCGACGATGACTTCACGGTGTAGAGAACGAGTTGGCTTTTTCAGATAGCATGAAAACCAGGCCCCGCAGAATCGAAACCGTTAGAGCCAAATTGTTGACACATGTTACGGATGAGATTTGCTCATCTTAAATTTAATAAGCAAATTCTACATTTCCCTTATAATTGTTACGTTTTCGGTCAATGACCTATATATACCATGACCTATATTAACAAATTTGTAGTAAGTTTTTTTTTTGTGCCTATCATGGGGAAACGTTTATTGTATACGTCACCACTCACTATGTACATATACCTATATACAATAGAAAAAATGCTAACCGATCACGAAACAATTATGTATATGTAAATACACGAGATCCCACCACTTCTATGCATTTGGTACTATATACAAATAACATAGGCTATCTTATCGATAGAAATTATGTATTTCATCAGTATAATTGAGGCCTCGTTACAAGGCGTCTCTAATTATTATTATACGTAGTGCAAAGTTGTGCAGTGAATCGGTGATAAAAAAATTATAATTAATAAATTATTAATTTTAATTATTTATTTGTGATAAATTATATATTTAATCACATAAATATAGTTTTGTAAAGTTTATATTAGTGTTGAATCCACATATATCACATACAACAGAAAAGTAGCAAGGTTGCATAGACTATGCGGTGCTTTATATTTTTTTGGCGGTATAAGAGCCGACCTTCAATACAAATCCAATACAAATAGGTAAATCTGCATTAATCTCGTCATCTATTTTAAATTTATTCTACCAAATTCTTATTCAATCTATATAGGCGATTTGTCACATATAATTGGTATCTTTGATATTTTAATTTGAGGCCTCATAAAAAAATCAAAAAAAATAATATCAATAATTAAACAAAAATTACAACAACAAAAAATTACAATTGGAGAACATTCTACAAACAAGAGATCCCCGAATAGACGTCAGCATTGTGTATGAGTAATATAAATTTGTTTATATAGTGCATCAGTAAACTGTATTTTGAATGTGATATTATTAATCCGCCTAATAAGTTTTGTGTAACTTTGTAAAAGTGATGTTTATATTTGTTTTTATATATTTATAAATCTAAATAGTAGTAATGATAAAAAAAAAGTAATATGTATATATATATATAAATTGATAAATTGTGTCAGTGTTTAGTTCAAAAATTTAATAGTTGATTTTCGCCTTCGGTATTTTGGGTCGCCGGAAAATCCCGTAATATATAAAATTTTATTTCAGTAAATCCACGCACCTGAAGAGCGCTCATCAGTCTAACTGGATATACCTATGTTGGTTAAACTTTTTATATAGACTATACATATATAGACTATACATTTAAAATGCTCTAATAACCTTTCTTTAAACTTTTTATCTACATACATTTATATTTTTTTTTTTTTTTTTTTTTTTTTTTTTGGGGAAGGGGGAAAATCTTGAAAGAGACCCAATGTGGGTACTGTGGGACTCATACCCACTAAAAACCTCCTCCCTTGTTAGTATTAAAACTAGTCTTGATAGGCTAACTATTAATTTTCGTGTCAGTTCTTATTAAGTACTAAATAATTTTAAACAGTTGGAAAACTAATTAGTTTTCCAGCGCTACTAAAATTTTTTAAATTTAACCCAACTCTAACGGGTTGTTCCGTTTAAGTCGCCTCACAACATTTTGATTGTGAAGCAAACTTGAGGCTTCCACATTAACGTGTTGGGTTAGCCGAACTATATGCTTTGCAGCAAATTTCTTTATTCCTCCACCACTGATGGGATTTTGATGTCTCTATGAATATCAGTATTGCGAACATACCAAGGTGCATTCAGTATATTACGTAGTACTTTGTTTTGAAAAGTTTGGATACTTTGAAGATTAGACCGCTTAGCACAGCCCCATAGTTGAATACCGTGTGTCCACACCGGTTTTAAAATTTGGTTGTAAATCAAAACTTTGTTGTATATCGATAATTTTGAGCGCCGTCCAATTAGCCAATACATATTTCTGTATCTGCAATCGAGCTCTTTCCTTTTTATCTTGATGTGTTCTTTCCATTTAAGTTTTGCATCTAGTGTCATTCCTAGATATTTTGCTTTGTTATCATGTGGAATTACAACGTCGTTTATTTTAACAGGAAGGGTTTCGGTTTTCCTATTTGTGAAGTTTACGTGGGTAGATTTCACTTCATTTAGTTTAATTTTCCATTTATTGCACCAATTAAAGATCACATTAACAGCTGTTTGTAGTTTATCCGTAGCTTCATTGATGTTTGAGCCAAACGCCATTACTGAAGTGTCATCTGCAAATGTTGCAAGCATTACATTATCTGTTTGTGGGATATCACTTATGTAAATCAAGTATAGAACTGGGCCCAATATACTGCCTTGGGGTACTCCTGCATTAATTTCTTTTAATGGAGAGTATTCATTTCCTTGTTTCACTCTAAACGATCTTTCAGATAAATATGACTCTAGGATTTCTACATAACCTTTAGGCAAAAAGCAATTAAGTTTATGAATGAGACCTGGATGCCAAACTTTGTCGAAGGCTTGCGCCACATCGAGAAAAACTGTGGAGCAGATTTTCTTTTCTTCGAGTGTTTTTTCTATTATTAATTCGGTGAACCTGTTCTATGGTAGAATGTTTTGCACGGAACCCAAATTGATGGTTCGGAATAATATTACAACTTTCTATTATAGGCTGTATTCGATTAAGCAATAGTTTTTCAAAAAGTTTAGACATCGTGGGAAGCAGCGATATCGGTCTGTACGATTTAGCTTGATACGCAGGTTTTCCAGGTTTATTTATCATGATAATTTCAGCAACTTTCCATATGCCTGGGACGCACCGTAACTTTAGGGCCACATTCATTATATAGCTTAACCATGTTAAAGCTTTGGATGGGAGATTCTTTAATATGTCTGCTGTTATTAGATCAAAGACTGGAGCTTTGTTCAGTTTCAGATTTTTAATTTCTTTCTTAAGCTCCTTTACTCGAATTTGAGGGATGTTACTTTCACGACTGTTTTCTACTTGCTCCAACACAAAATCAGAGTCTATATTATTAGGCATAAAGATTTCAGCAAGATGACTCCCGAATTCTTCAGCTTTTTCTAAATCACTCCTCGCCCATGAGCCATCAGCTTTTCTGATAGGTGCCATGTTAGAAACCGGTCTTTCACATTACTTGTAGCTTTCCATAACGAGTAGTTTGATTCTTTAGTTGTAGACAAGTTTTCCATGTAGCTAACAAAAGAATTCTCTTTTAGCCTTTTTATTTCTCTGGTCAAAATCTGTGTTTTATTATTTAGGATTCTCTTATCATCAGGGTGACGTGACTGCTGCCATTTTCTTCTAGCCCTGCGTTTCAGTCTTAACATCTCAATGACATGAGCTGGGTACTTATTACTAACGTTTCTATGCTCTACCACTTTTGAGTTGCTCCATGCTGCGTTCTGAATATTCAGCATAAAGACTTCGGCCGCATGCTCTAGCTGTTCAATATTATTTAGTGGGACTGATAAGTCTATTTTCCAACTAAGTCTCTCTCAAAGCCCAACCAATTTGTGGATGAATTGCAAAGAGTCGGCTTACTTGCTTTTTTGACAATTTTTGCACTTAACGTTAGCATAACTGCAGAGTGGTCAGAGTTAAGGTCATAATTTTCATCAATGCTAATGAAATTTTCAGCTATCCTCTTTGTTATAAAAAAATCCAGCAAATCAGGAATTTTGTTTGTATCAGTTGGCCAATACGTAGGCTTTCCTGTTGAATGGTAACGGCATCCTAGATCTCTAATTGCTTCTCGTAGTTGTCTACCTCTTGTAAGCGTTAATCTGGAGCCCCAGTCGGTGTGTTTAGCGTTGTAGTCACCTCCAAGAATAAACCTATCTCCGAACTGGGCTATTACATCTTTGTATATTTCTTTTGTAATTTTTGGTCCGGGCGGACAATATAATGCACACACATTAAACTTTTGTTGGGCTGAGTTGATTGTGACTATTGCAAGTTGCATGTCTGGGTTCTCCACTTTTCCAAACTCGTAATGATCTATGTCATTCTTCACAACTACAGCACTGCCTCCCATACCGTAATTACTTGGGTACGCTGCGTTATATATTTTATAACCTCGAAGACATATTTTATGTTGATTGTTTAAGTGCGATTCAGATACGAGACATATATCTATATTATGGACATGAAGAAACAGTTCAAGCTCAAGCTTTTTGCTGAGAATACCATTGGCATTCCAGGTAACAATTCTAATTTTTTTATCTACCATTATTCGACGTACAAGGCATGTTGTTTGTATGCTTAACAGCATACCTGCTTTCTAAGCTGTCTAGTCTTGACGTAATTTTATCCATCATGGACATCATTCTTTCTATGAAGCTTATCATATTCGTATTATCATTTTCTTTCACACTATCCACAGTACCAGGGCCACTTGATGCGGTTTTCACTGCGTCAGAATAGGTGAAACCTTTAACTGTTTTTGAGGTAGCAAGTAACTCGGGCTTTCCCCTCTGATTTTGCTTCGTATTTATATTTCTCTTTTTTTTCAATTCCTTGGCTACCAAACAACCACGGTAGCTGGCTGGGTGCTCTTCATGGCAGTTTGAGCACTTGGGTTTGTTTGTTTTCGGAATCGTGCAGTCAGCCGTTAAGTGCTTACCTGCACATCTGACACAATTAGCTTCTCTTTTGCAAAATTTCACTGTGTGGCCGAAGCGTTGGCATCTCTTACATTGAGGGATTTCTCTGTTCCTTCTTTTGGCTTCCATTTTAACTTTCATATGAAGAATATGTCTAATATCAAATATTTTCTTACTATCCTCCATGTTATCAAAAGAAAGCATAAAAAGTGGTAATGGAACTAGTTGGCTTCCATTTTCTTTCACTTTCTTCGTGACATTAACCACATTAATTATGTTGAACCCTTTATTACTAAGCTCTTCCTTAATCTCATCGGGCTTACAAGTCGGATGGAGTCCTCTTGCCATTACAGACATTTATATAAAAAACTATTTTTGATTTCGTTTCTCTTAATATTATTTAAATTATTAATTGTTATTTAATATGTTAATTTAGTTTTATGTTACTATTTTAATTAATTTAAAACAAATGATTCTATTTTCAAAATAATTATATATATTTAATATGAAATAGTGTTTTTTTTATTATAAGGTGATGTGTGTTTGGTGAAACAATCCGATTTTACTTAATTATATTATCTTGAAATTTTTTGTATACACGTATGAATAAGTAGATCGCAATATCTACGATGACAATCAACCCCCCTATATACCACTGTAGCCTATCCTATAAAACTATTTAGAAAACGTGTAGTCATCGTAGCGGTCGTAACACACAGTAAGGGGCTAGTAATGGCCTTCAAAACCTGTTTAAGTTATTATTTAGACGTTAAATTTAAAGCACTAAAATATAATTCATATATTACTATCAATATTGAATTTATTAACATTTCCAAAGATTCTGGAACTATTTGGACGTTATGAGCATGATACTGTTTCTATTCACACAGCACGGAAAATATTTTAAAGCTGGATTAACGATCAAAATATGGATTTACTTTCATACCTAAATTAAACACTGAAATGGCTTGGGCTGGATCCGCGTGATGTTCGCGAGAGTGGACGCCAAATCAAAACGTATGCAAAGGCATTAACTAAGCTAATTAAAGCGGCTTGATGTGAGTTTAAACAACAGAAAAAATACCACAAACGATACAAATAAACCACCATAGTAGTTAATTTGTTTAAAATCGTAAAATGTAATGTTTGTCAACCAATCATAATAAACATAAAAATTATTTATATATAAAACAACCAATATCCTGCGTCTACATATAAATTATTATAATTTTCACATAAAACAACATTTAAATCCCAATAAATAAAAAACCAAATATTATATTTTTGCATATACTCGTACATATGTATGTATAGCTATAAAACCACGTTCATAATAATTTAATTACAATCATTACACATGTAAAGTACACATCATGTTAATAAATATTCGAAAAATCTTGTTCGAATATGCATAAACAAAAAATAAATAAATTTTATTCAAAAATGCAGAAAGTTAAATTAAATTAAAGTTTTTTTTAAAATTTTTTTTATTATTTTACAAAAGCAATATTCACAAAACAGCAAACGACAAGCAACATAAATGCAACAACAACACCATCTGGGATAGGTATATAATTCTGTATGCAGAATCATCTCGTTCTCGTTCGTTTTTTCAAATCAATTTACATACATATGTATATATGTACATAAATTTTATGTTTTTTTCTTTTTTTGCTTTTAGATTGGATAACTTAATTACAATATTTTTATTTTTTTGTACAAAAATAAAACACAATCTTATGATCATCGAAACAAGTGATTATATTCTTGTTATGCAAATCAGTTGTTGATTATATTTTTATGCCCGTTTCTTATGTATGTACATACGTTATGAAAACAATTTGTTCTTTAACCCTTTTTTTGTTGTACTCGAATATATATATATACAGATGTGAAAAGTCATATTCGCGTGGTCGCATATATTGATGACAATATATAAATATAAATGTACGTGGCAAATGCAGTTCATTTCCTGGCATTATTGGGCACACGTAATTTATACATGTATCATGTACCTGTAATTAAAATATCAACGGCACCCTAAGGCATGTAAATTGTATAATCTATATCGTTTTATTTAAAATTTTACAATCAATTACACCTCTTGACCCAAAAAATGAATTAATTCTGAAACAGTTGCTGCTTTTATAAGAATATACGTACATGACTTAAAATGAGTATGTTTGTAATAAAATAACACCAAGTGCCGCGCGCACATACATATTATTTATCAAAATAAAACACACATATAATTTATAATTGTACGTACATTATATATGTAAGTATGTAATTACAAATGAATATATACATTATTATGTTTTTTTTATTTTAAATTATAATTTTGGTGTTTTTGCGGCGCGCGCATATACATCATCATCATATATGTACATACAAATGTATGTACGAATCAAAATACATATTTTTAAATAAAATAAAAAAATTTAAGTGTCGCTTGAAATGCAATAAAAATGTTTGTGGCTGTCATTGACATGTGCCACGCTGCAAGTGGAAATAAACATATTATGTTTCTGTTATTTTTAATACTATGTAGTTAACGAATAATGTACATACATATATTAATATTATAATAATTATAATAATTTAGTCCATTCCCAAAACTATATTTTATGATATATGAACAGGCATAAACACCTAACCTGTACGTAAGATACAGTCAAGGACAAAATTATTTGTAATGTTTAATAATGTCTTCACCACCTCCCTAACTTTAACTGTTTTCTAAAATCATAGACAATCATACAGAGGCGGTTCTCTCATAGGAGCAGACCGTGAGTGTAATAATATACAAAAACAACTGTCTTGTGGAATAGAAAGCCATGGTGGAAACGGTAACAGGAAAACCTGAAAAACAGCTTGGAAAACCACAAGAATGGAATTAAATAGAACCAAAAGAACATGGTCTGTGGGAAATATATCGTAGTGTCCTTACTGATTTTAACAATGACCTTCGGAAATTAAAACGAAATCCATGCAAGACTGTCTGTGAAAACCAATAAATGAAGTATCTGAGATTGTCAGAGTCCAAAAGGGGTAATTGGTGCACCAAAAACATTTATGCTCTCTGCTAAAGAACATGATGAAATAATATCCACAGGTTTCAGGGAAACTTTAGGAGTCCTCATCTGCCATTCTTAAATTACATAAATTAACAAAATAATTCGGCGAAGAAATTGTCGTCTTTCCCATCAAAATTTTTTTAACAATGCGACAAAACCAAATCTTGGTTAACAGATTCGAGTGCAAATTTTAACGTTATTGAAAGTATTGTACTGCTCAATTATTATGTTATTAGCACACATTGAGGCACCTTGGTTAAACGAGTGAAATACTTCTTTAAACATAAATATTGAAGGTACTATAGTGTGCAAAATGCAATTTGATTGTTCGCAATGTTTGATGAGCATTTTTGAAATGCAGAAGTAAGGTTTGCATTTGCCTGGAAGTAAATGGGTGCTTTTACTCTACACGTAAGCGATTCAAAATAGCAAGTTTACTATCGCAATGGAAATTGATGAACTGGTCTTTATACTCGTTGTTGAATTTGATAATTCCATCACGAACATTTGTTGAGTAAAAAATTATTTGAATAAAACTCGAAAAATTGAATTCAGAAATCTATGTTGAGAAAGAAACATAAAACGAATCGTATGGGCACTGGTTTCAAACCCTATAAATCGACTGGTCCGCATCGAATCATATACCAGCGGAAATCCAAAACAAATCGTCGATTATGCTCTTTGGCTAGAGGCAATCTTATAAGGAGGTTTAAAGTTGGTCTATATTCCAAAGGAGGTTAAAGAAAAGCAGAATTCAAAGTGGCCTTTATCCCGAAAGTGTGAAAATATCACATGGCTACCTAAAGGATTAAAGATCTATAACTATATCATGTTCTCTGTTGAAAACCTTGGAAAGTTTGATAGATATATTTATACGATCAAAAATGCAACCCAGTGACTGCAGCATGGTCTCAAGCGTTTACTGTAAAGGGTAATCGGTAGACACAGCTCTGCATACTTTGGTACGTATACGCTTAAGAAATCCATATTCTCGCAAGAGTTCTGTATGGTTGCGTTACTCGATATTGAGGGCGCCTTTAAGAACGTGATCGACAGAGGCGATTTTGGAATTATTGTCATTCCTCGGAGTGAACTTCTCTGTAAGCAGGTTAATCGATGCTTGTGAGCATAATGGAAAACACTGTGCTATGGTAATCTACTATTAGTTTAGAGGTGGTTAATGAAACCCGCGACAAGGCATCTTATATACTCTTCTCTGGAATATATCGATCAATGGATTTCTGTTGGAAGTAGAAAGAGAGGGTGGTATTGGTTTGCAGATGACATACCGAACCTGTCCCTGGGAAAAACATAAGCATGATTAAGGAGGTAATGCAGAATGCTCCAGATTGGGAATCAACCCGACCAAAAATGATCTGGTACTCTTTACGAGGAATTACAAGATCCCAGTTGTGACTCCCTCTATCTAAAACAGAATTAGAATAGGTTTTACTGATAAAGCAAGATTTCTGGGCGTGATTTTGGACTGTAAGCTTAGTTGGAAGCCTAAAATTTGGGAAACAGTAAAATATGCTACTATAGCTATGTCCTCATGCACGTGCGCCATTGGAACAGGCTGGGTTTTAAAACCGGAGCAGGTACACTGACTTCCTATATGCTCAAGACGGCATTAGCATACTGAAGACATAAACATATGGGTAGCTACATAATAGATAGCCTCTCGGATCCCAAAAACTGATATATTACTAAAGGTGGTAAACGGATAGTGAAATCCTGTGGTATCACAATGAGCCGTTACCGGTGAAAGTGTGCAATGGCAACCACTCTAACCTAACCTTTCCTAACATACAACTAATTTCACTCAAATTTGATTCGAAGTTCCATTACCATGAATTAATTTAGAAATTAGGCCCAATTTGTAAATATGTATTTAAAATAAAACTAAAATTACTTCAAACATCCCCAATTGTATATTTTATTAAGTTTAAATTAATAAACTATATTAACATACAACGCAAAACTAACTCCATAAAAAATATTTAATGAATCAATGGATTATTTCAAAATTCCATATAAAACTATCGACGTGTTAATGGGTATAAAACTACTATAAAAAACTTTCGGGATGCGAATTTCGAAAGCAAAAATAATCGTGAACTTCTGGACACAGCACAGGCAAGTTCATTAGTTAAGTTTTTAGATAATAATTCCGTAGTTGATTCAATTGCGCTTTGTACTGCGGACGTAACAAATTCAAATAGTGCGTTACATGTTCCTAGTATCATTCACCAATAATACTGATCCAGAACAATCAGCTGTTCTAATTAATTCTTAGGGAATAAACCTAATTCTAATTTAATAGTTGAATTTAGTGATCCAGCAATTTATTCTACCTTTATTCTTCTATTAAATGCGACTCTCATTAGTTTTGGATTCACAGATTGGAACCATTTGGCCAGAATAACTCAGTCACATGAAAACAATATGCAAAATTTTAAAACTTGGAAGGAACGAGTTATGGATGCAGAAGTTCGACACGGGGGAGAGGTGCTAAAACGATTAATAATATTCGTTGAGTTTCTAAAAATTAGTTGAATTTGTCAGTAAATTTGATCCAGTAATTTCAGAACATCTTCGAAGGATAAGCAACCATCATAAGAGCCATCATTCCTTATGCGTCTCATACACTTGATTTAGTCATAAACGACGCTGCCCAATGTTCGCGCGATTCGGTTGCATTATTTGATACTGTTCAAAGTCTTTATGTATTCTTTTCCAGTTCTGTTAAAAGATGGTCTATATTAAAGAAACATATTAGTACTTTAACTATCAAATCAATTAGTACTACAAGATGGGAAAGCAAAATTGATGCACTAACACCATTAAAAGAACAGTTGGATGATATTAATGAAGCACTTATTGAAATTTCATCTACTATAAATACAGCTGAAGCTTTGAGTAGGAAAATATTAGAATTCAAGTTTATATGTGCATTAATTATTTGGCATACAATTTTGAAAATTATTAATATAAGTAAGTATCTTCAAAATCCGAAAATAGATATTTTAATGGCAACAAAACACTGCAATCAACCTTATTTCTTCAAAATTTGAAATCAGACGAAGAATTTGAACAGTTTTTACAATTAGCGAAAACGTTTGCTCACAAATTGAAGTTCCTTGTGGTTTTCCGAGTTCAAATGCATTACTATCTCGCCGAAAGAAACCATTATTTGATTATGAAGATTCAGATGATATTATTGTGGAACCTAAACCACAATTTAAAATTAATTTTATTTTAAATTTCTGGATTAGGCAAGATTTCAGCAATTATCTGAATATACAATTAATTTTTCCTATTGATGTTCTTAACTACATTTTTAGTAATAATTTAGAAGCTGTATTTCAAAATACTGTAATTTGTATTAAAATTTTATTAACAATACTTATTTCTGTGGCATCTGGGGAAAGAAGTATTTCTAAATTAAATATATTTAAAAATTATTTGAGAAGCACCATGTCACAAGAATGTTTAAATGGCCTAACTATTATGTCAATCGAAAGAGAGTTGGCGAAAAACATTTCAGCGTCGAATGTTGCAAGCAGTCTAAGATAGCCAAAAACAAATTTGTCTCCCTTTTTTAATCTTATATTGGTAGTTAACTCATATTTTCTAAAACATAAAATACATGCACATACGAGTAGTCAAAAAAGTATTCGATCACACAGAAATTTAAATTGTTTATAATTATTTGAAAACCAGCTGAAATCCAAATAAAAAAAATATGTGCAGGGAGGGGTTTATCACTTAAAAAACAAATCATTTTCATCATCCGCATAAACAAAATATTTAAATTTAAATAAAAAAAAAATTTAATTAACACGCCCAGTACTAAATTTGCGTCAATAACGTATTCGATCATATTGATCTAGTATTCTTTTTCATTGGTTTCAACCTTTTGTTTATTATTATTATTGCTATTAAAAAAAAAGCATAATCCAACATTCAGTATCAGTTTAGATTTACACGATGTGTCGTGATAATACAAATTACCCATAATAAATATTTCAAAAATCTTATTCTACCGTTCACTATATAATTTCCAAATACCAAAGTGACAACACAGTGATTAATAAAAAAAGAAGTGGCCGTCCATTATTGTTTTACATTAGAGAAGAACGAAAGATAATATGCCAAGTTAAGAGAAACCCTTTGCTAAGTGCTCAGAAAATCCAAGATGGATCTTCAAAAAGCTTGTTCTATACGGACCATAAGAAATATTTTACATACAGCAGGTTATAATGGACGCACGGCTCGGAAGCGACTGAATTTTTTATTTATTATTTTGAACTTATTGTACAAATCAATACTTGGAATAAAATGACAACTTCTGACTTCTATTTACATACTTTCCAATTTTAATATTTACGTTTGGTAATAAGTTATTTTTGAATTAAATTTAAAAAAAACTAAATTGCGGCCTTTAGATAAATTTTTTGATGTAGACGAAAGCACGTCGTATTAGTACTTTTGTGTTTCGTGGGGGTTTAATTGATAATATTGACGGTTAAATTGAGTCTGTTTGTATAGTGAAAAAAATTTTTCTGTAAGACTTTTATTTTTCGGTGATTATTTATTCAATTAAAAAAAATTTATTCAACAGTGACTGTTAAATTGTTTCATGTATTGTAAACAATATATTCTTTAAACATTTATATTTCGATGCATTTTTAAGTAATAATATTGGATTTCCATTGATGGTTTTGTGACTTTCCAGTTTAACCAAGCTAGCTTTCAATGCCCATCTTATCCTTGAGGGAAATTTTAATAGTTGCATCTCACAGATCGTGCCATTGCGATGATAGCTAGTATCAGCGATTTTACAATGATCGAACTCGTATTTAGATAGTTGGGAAGACGACGTTTGCATGACATTAGTTGATATAAAATTAGCGTTTCATCAGCAGTGCTAACTACATTATCGTATACATATCCAGAACTGATTCAATTAAAAAATGTTGGTGAACCTTTTTAAAGTTTAACATTAACTAAAAATGCTTCAATGATAGTAGTCTGATTTTTTTTTATAAGTTTTAGCAATTATACTCCTGATTTTTTGTAATTTTTGTTTATCACTTGTTCATAATATTCCGCGACAAAATTATGAGTGTATGAAATAGCTGATTTGCTCTTTTCTGCCTGTTATTTTTACCGTGGTGGAGTATCTTTTTTCTCATATCGATTCTCATTAAAAAATGTTGCAGTTGGTTTGTTATTGCCGAGGACGTATCGTAGTTAGAACTAGTTACATAAATAAAGCCGGTCCAACTTCCTCATCATAGTTCGGAATAAATTTAGTTCCGTGTGTTAAGACATCATGTTAAAATATACGTTTATCTTCGATTGATTATTTGTAAATTGCATATTTGAACGCGCTCAAAATAGAGTCCGGACTGATGAAAAAAGGTCGTCTGGTTGAATGGATGATAATTTACTGACGGTTCACGACGAACACTTGACATTATTAGTAAACTTAATGCAAACAATGGCATTCGATTGACCCTGGAGGTTTAACAAGAATGTTTACTACGAGTTTCCATCTTTGACTTGTTTTCTAGAGTTTCTGATTTTGAAATGTTGGTAAAATGCTTTCTTAGTATCTTTGTTTTAGCCATTTGGATTGTGTAGCGCATCTGCTGCTCGCTGTTCTTGAAAATATCGACGGTGACCTCAAAAATTGAATGTTCAATATCTTCTATCAATACAGGGAAGTATTATCAGTGCCGAAAAACTGTTAGTGTTTGTTGTAAAATTCGTCGAAATTTTAGGTAACTGTCTCCGTCGTGATTTTTTAGGCTTAAGATGTAGTTTACGAAAATTAATTTACCAGATATATTGTTTTGGATTTTTAATAGATATTTTTCGTCAATTTCTAATTCCGGGTGTAGGAGATTAGTGTATGGTTTTATAGTTTATGGTATTAACTAAAATAGTAGAAAAACAAAATTATGGTTGATTTCTTCATTACTCGTTCGTGACACGGTGTTAACTGAGGAAGAGGTTGTTGTGAGAAAAAAAGAAAAATTGAGATCGCTAATTGTTTGTTTATGATTGCCTTTTAAATAAAACACGTTCAACATCAACTACATTTAAATTAAATATTTTACTCTCAAAAACTAGAAACTCTTTATCATTGAACTGAAACGCATAAATTTTAAGAATAATCTATGTAGATGTAAGGGGTTTATAGAAGCTTGATTTACTGTACGAAATTTATCTAAAAAAGTTGTACATGAAATTGCGAAAATTTAACCTGGGAACTTCACATTTAACAAGTTTCATTTGCGTAGCCTGAGAGGTGAAATAGCGAAACTCGTCGCACAGAATGATTTTCCTAAGAAGGCTGTGTCGCTTTTTACTGGTAAAATTTGACAGTTGTATTTTAGACATTTGAAAACGCGGAAGTGCATTCAAACTGTCAATTCTTTAGGTGATTAAGAACTGAACAAGTAAGATAATTTATTTTAAATAAAATTATACCGAAATCATTCGCGTGCCATAAAAAGTGATTTTTCCACAAATGTGTTCTATCCAGCCGGCATATAGAATTATGCAATCAGCTGCACTATATTGATCGCATAGCTCGAAATGCTACCACAAAATTTCATATCGTTCAAACCAATTATTTCGATTTAATTTTTATTTGTTCGTTATTTTATCATGCGTGTAATTTTATCATATGTAGTATGACACTTTGAACGTATATCATTTATACGGTATACGTCTCTATATATAATTTATGCGTAATCTCATCACGCGAAACAGAATCATTAATTGTTTTTTCATATTATAAAAAATTAAATGAAGTTAACTGTTACAAACCGCACAAATAATTTATTGTAATATCATAATAGGGAAAAAAAATTTTTTTTCTTTTTATCTTATCACTTCGCTTAGATCAATAATTATCATAAAAATCTTATTTATTTTCATTATAGCTATATTCTTATAAAAATATATTAAATTCAATGGGAACAATTTATGGCAACAATTTCTGATTATATATTTGTCTTAAAATTCTAGGAATATTTTTCAACGTAAAAATATATATTTTCTAAAAAAAAAATTTTTACTTTTTACCAACATTTTCCAGCCAACATATAAATTGTTGTTGTTGTTATTTTCCCGCACTTATTATTTTCAATTAAATCGTGTGACTTTTATAATATTATATATATATATATATACATACATGTACGTTTACTTTTTGATTTTATAATTTAAATTTTTTTAACTTATATAAAGTAACAGTAGCAACAACAACAGCGCGCAGCAACGAAATTCCAATTAGTATGATTTTAAAGTGTTGAATTAATTTAATTTGTAATACATTCAAGATATATAGGTATAGAGTATATGTATGTATAAGAAGAAACGAAATGGTATATAAGAAAACCGGACCATATCAGAAGAAAACAGAGGTATATGTATACATATACAATACAATATACAGGTAATTATCATTTTATGATATTCATCCCAATAATAAAAATTAGCTATCGGCAATTCTCATTAAAATATTGATCGATTTTTTTTTTGTTTACCATGTGGGGTTGCAATACACACTATTTTGTGACAATTGACAATTGACTCGGAGACATTATACAGCATGGAACAAAATGTTTGCGCAGACATATTTTGTACCATGTTGTTAGTGTTATGTTAATTAAAACGTCTTATACATTTGATTGTATTTGTATATAAACGCGCGATATTCTATATTGATATAATATTCTATATAGCTTCCGTCATTTATCTTATAAGTTGATCTTGTCTTGGTTTTTGCTATATTCGTATATATAAATAGAAATAAATTGTGTGGTATAGGAAGAATAAGTAAATTACCATTTATTAGAAACAAATAAATTTACCAGACACGTATTAGTTTTTTTTAGAGCATTGTAGTGTGCGAAATGTTGATATCGTTTTTGGTAGCTACAGATCTGCAACAAATAATAATGAACAGTTTTAAAAGCCATTACTGGCCCCTTACTGAGTCAACTATTAGGCTCCAACGGTTTCGATCCTGAGCATGGTCTTCATACTGTCTAAGACAATCTGAAGAGGCCAAGTCGTTCTCTACATCGTGGAGCCATCGTCGCCTACAACGACCTCTGCGCCTACCATATGGTGGCTCTCCTTTCAGAGATCGCTGCACAATTCGTTCCGGATCAGCACGCAGAACGTAACCGATAGATCAGTAACAACATATTAATATATAAGGTCAAACGACTTCAAATATAACAAATTAAGTTTATTACCAGTGATTTTCATTTAAATTTAACTGTTACACAAATAACTAATTTACTTGTCTGGTAGTAAAATTCACTTTTGCGGTCGGTATTTGACCGAGAAAGGTTTGAATAAAAATTGAGACTAATTTTGTTAAACTTTGAAAAATAGATTCTGTGAAATATTTAAAAAAAAATTATAAACCAATATGTAATTTCATTAGAACTTCCAATGTTCGGGATCAATTTTAGCATATGCTAATATACCGGGTGTTTATTTTAAACTGAGACGATCAAATATCTCGAAAAATAGCCACTCTACGGAAAAAATGTCCATAATCAAAATTTAATCATACCGCGGGGGAAATACATTAGTGCAAAAAAAAAAGTCCCCCCACCCCCGCTTTGTAGGTGGGGCGGGGGTAACTTTTAAACTAAGATAGGAAGCCATATTTTTTATTGCAGATACGGTTTCTACGACTAAAAGTACGTATGATTTGAATAAAATATTTTGTTCGGTTCATGATAGATGGCGTTGCAATCGACGAAATTCAATTTTTTCAATTTCTCCTTCTTAGAACACACGCATTCGATTCTGCAATACGTTTGAAATAAAAAACATCAAGTTTTCATTGGAAATACTCGAAATTCGTCATCAAAACAATTTATTCAGTTTTGTAAATCTAAAATAAGTGTTCAAAATGATGGCCTGAATTTTGTATTTTTGAAATTTAATAATAAAACTTGAAATTAATTTTGAACACTTATTTAGATTTACAAAACTGAATAAATTGTTTTGATGACGAATTTCGAGTATTTCCAATGAAAACTTGATGTTTTTTATTTCAAACGTATTGCAGAATCGAATGCGTGTGTTCTAAGAAGGAGAAATTGAAAAAATTGAATTTCGTCGATTGCAACGCCATCTATCATGAACCGAACAAAATATTTTATTCAAATCATACGTACTTTTAGTCGTAGAATCCGTATCTGCAATAAAAAATATGGCTTCCTATCTTAGTTTAAAAGTTACCCCCGCCCCACCTACAAAGCGGGGGTGGGGGGACTTTTTTTTTTGCACTAATGTATTTCCCCCGCGGTATGATTAAATTTTGATTATGGACATTTTTTCCGTAGAGTGGCTATTTTTCGAGATATTTGATCGTCTCAGTTTAAAAAAAACACCCGGTATAATTAAATTTAATTTTATAGAGCTTTGACCGAAAACTGAAATAACTTGATGAACTAAAAATTTCATTTAAAACACAAAATTACTCCGATTAAACAATTTGATTTGATTTGTGTATGGTTTGTTTTCAAATTCTGGTCAAATTTTCTTGGGGCAAATTATGTTCAAACCCATTCAAATTATACTCAAACAAATCTTGATTTTTAAAAAAGTTTTAAAAATCGATTTCCTATATATTCCATAAATTTTCCTGCAGATTTATCTGTAAATTAATTGTTCTAGTCCACGTTACAATTTACTATTACAATTTAATTTCTATTTTAAATTCTACTCAAGTTTAAATTTAAAATCAATGTAATAAAATTTTAAGGACTTTAAATTTTGTATTCGGAATTCAACCATAAATTACTGTTCGAAATTAGAAAATCTAGGAAATTTTGCCATAAATACCATTTTCAAATATTAATAAAATAATGGTTCGAATAACAATATTGTTCGATTTTATAGTTGAGTTTGTGAGATATTTTGTTTAAACCCTGATTTAATCAAGTACGTTCTTATTAAAGAATACCCCATCAACATTTTAACATTGATGAGCAAAAATCTAAAAATCCTCGTAAGCAAAGTTTGTCTTTGCTATATGGACGACATGTTGTCGAAAAAACAAAACCGTTGATAAGTCAATCATGAAAAGGACACATGATAGTAATAGACAAATGTAACTTAATTCGTTCCTAAAGTCTCTGCTTATGATTTCTCATATGTTTACTGTCTTACAGATCCTGCTTTAATTTTAGCTGAGATAAGTTTAATTTACAAGAATATTGCTGCATCCTGTGTTGTGAAAATAAATAAACGACATTCAAAAGTAAAGCTTAAACCCTGGATATCAAATAAATTGTTATGTTTAATGCGGAAAAAGAAAAAGGTTAAAAAAAAACTAAAACACATCTCCAGAACATGAAACTTAAGAGTTATTTTAATAAGCTTTGTCGCAAGGTTGATGATACCATTGTTTCTGATAAACATTATTATTATAGCAATAGATTTAGTAAATGAGTCAGTGATAGCAAGCTGACTTGGTCGGTTGTTATAATGATGGTTGGGGAATGGTTCCAAACACTATATTGATAAGATATTCTCTGTCGATTCAATAATTTTGACTGGCTCAGATGCAATAGCCAATGAGTTTGGTAAATATTACTCTCAAGTTGTATTGGATTTAAGAGCATCTAATAATTTTGTGCCTTCATATAACTCATGCTGTTCTAATGATTTCGCTGATAATTTTTTTGTGAATCCTGTCGTTGACACCGAAATTATTATGACACCGAGATTATGATAAAATCTTCCGTTAACGTTATAACTCCCATTTTAGTGAAGTTCATTAATCAGGGTTTTGTTAATGGTAGTATGCCAAATGCTCTAAAAGTAGCAACTATTGTTCCGTTATACAAAGAAACAATTATGGATAACTTTCGCCCTATTGCTATCCAACCTACCATTCTAAAAATTATCGAAAAAACAATGAAATAACGAAGGAACTCATATTTGGAGAAACTTAACGTATTAAGTAATAATCAGCATGGGTTTATGACAGGGAAAAGTACTGAGACCGCGTTAAATGAGTTTTTGAATTGTGTCCATATAAATTTAAATGAAAATAACATGTTGCTGTAGTCTTCGTTGATATTAGAAGAGCGTTCTATATGTTTGATCACAAAATATTGTCGCATAAATTATGGTCACTTGGATTGTGAGTTCATTTAAGTACTTAGGTCTGAATCTTGATGTAAAAATAACAGCACATAAGTTGAAAGAGCAATTTAACTCTGCACTTCGTGTTGTTTATCTGTTGCGTAAATATTATCCATCGCATGTATTGCTGAATTTTTATTATGCTTGTGTTGAGTTTCGACTTCGTATGGGTTGCATTGCTGGGGGAGTTTAAATGAATGTTTTAGAACCCCTTCACATTTTGCTGAAGTATATTGTGCGTATTATATTTTTTAAACGTCGACGGGATCACATAAGCTTAACATTTTACCAGTTCAAGATCTTTACATATTTAGAGTGTTGAAATTATTTAATTCGCGATGTGGATATCGGTTGTCGAGATTGAATACAGCGTATGATGTGCGCAATAACTACCGTAGTTTTTACAACCTAGATTTGTAACTGAACTTTTACGTAGATACTACCTAGTTCACTAGTTGCTGCGCCAACGTTTTTGAACCGATTGCCGCCACAAATACGATTCATTTTCAATAGCGTTAACTTTTTGAAATCATTAAGGGTTTGGTTATTAGAACATAAAGACGTTAGCTTTATGTTTGCAAGATAGCTGGGGTTTGCTTTTAGTTTATTAACGATGAATTTTTTATTTTGTACATGACATGTTTACTAGTACATTGAGTTGTTACAATTTACTATTACATTGCATTTGATATCTGTTAAATCTTGTATATATGTTTATATTTGTTGCTAATGTAGCCCCACACTACAATTAATTATCATTTAATATTATGTTATAGGCTAATCGCTACTGTCTGTTGACACAGATTAGCCTAGCTTCTTTACCAATAGTTTTTAAGTAATTGTACAGCTTAATGTAATATAATGTTTTTTGGTTAAGAGAATAAATAAAATAAATAAATAAAAAATAAATCAAATTACAAAAAACTAAAAATTTAGATAGGATCACAGACCTACCAATCGCTTACACGGCATGGAATGGTTGATGAATCTATAGGACCCATCTTCAAAATTAATCCGCTACAGAATAAAAATATCCAACTATATAACAACAACCGAAATGCGCTATACCGTCTATAGATATTAACGTTATACCCATAACAAAAAACCCACTGAACTAATTCAAAACCCAGAAAGAGAAACAGACCTGACATAATAATAACTGAAATATTTGACAGAACTTGGATAACAAACATAGAAAAAAATAATTTAGCGAATAACAATACTGGACAACCACAAATAAGATATAGAAAACAAAAAAAAGGAAATTCATAAGGAAACATCATGGGTAACACGACTACCAACGTATTTGCAGAAATATCACACAAAACATAAATACATGTAATAAATGCAACCCCTAAGAAAAACATCAACCAATAGAAGAAAGGGCCACCACAAAGACAATTATTAACGGACGAATAAGACACAACACCAACCTAAAACATGTAAAAACAACACACATCACTCAAATCACAAAAACTAATATGTTAGAAAACGCAACAATAACCAGACCATCAGAAATCATACACCAACACATCGATATTTACAATAAAATCAGAAACTCAACAATCGCAAAACAAAATCAAAATTATTTCTCAAGGGAAGGACACAGCACCATATAAATCAGAAACATAAGCGCAGGCAACACACTTTAAATCAACAAAAACGTACATTAATAACGTGTTACTGAGGCCGATTGGCTGAGTTGTAATGTGGTCTCCAAAAGTTTTGAAACTTTGGAGAGTGAATTAATGTTGATGCTCAAAAGAGCGGTAACCCAAATATAATAGTATTTTTGTGTTACTCTGCACCTAAACTAATAGGAAAACACCACCATTTGAAAAGTAATTGAGCTTGAAGGTGTTTTTATGGAAATTTCGTGATATACGCTAAAATTTCATATAAATTGTTTACGATGCTCAGAAATACGGTGACAAAAAACTAAAAATATATTTGAGTTGTTTTGGGCTTGACTTAAACTAATAGAAAAACATCACTATTTGAAATATTTTAGGGGCTGAGTGTATTTTTTACGGAAGTTTCGTGATAAACAGGGCTAGTTTTTAAATAAATGTAATGCATTTATATCCTTAACGGTGCTATAGATAGAAGGATAATAGCTAAAATGAAAAGACGGACATCTAGTGGTGATCTGGAATGACCTTGAAATTCATTAACTTCGAAGATATAAACTTAAGTTTGGTTATGTTTAGATTAGAACCTAACCAGTACCGTGATTCTCTAAGGAATATGATAATGTGTTAACGCTTAAACTTTAAGTTATCCAAATTCTCTAAATATCCATCATGATAAAATGTAAAGTATCATGATAAATAAACATCAAAAGTTAGCACATATTTCAGCGTGGATAATAGTGTTGATAACAGTATTCAATATGGAATATAAAGTTGGATAATTTAAAAATGATATTCCTAATTTAATTGTTTTTTTAAATAACAGATTATATCGACGCATCGTGAATTGTGATATTGTCGTTTGCGAATTGATGCAGTAATCAATTACGCTATTAAAAAATTTCATTTAATTTCCTTTAGTCTCACCCGTTTACTTATACAAAAACGTGCAAAAAGACAAAAGAAAGTTACTAAACAGATCTGGGTAACGAAATGGATTGTGGATAATGGAAAAATTCAGTTGCCAAAACCAAAACCATTACCAAATAGAAACGTATCCGTCCCATTTGTGATGTTGCAGATGATTCATTTGAATTATTTGAAAATTTGTTGAAGCCATACCCATTTAAGAATCTCACCATTATTTAGAGAATTTTTAACTATAGGTTGTCTCGAGCTAGGCGAATTTCGAAGAACGTGTGTTAAGAAAAACATAGAACTACAACCGGAAAAAGCTAAAGTTCCGGTGAGCGCCATTTGCTTTGTAAATCAAAAAAACGTCTATGCGTTTTTGGAACGTTTGATTGTGAAAACGAGAATGGAACAGTTATTCCTGGAAACTCGAGAAATATAAGTCAACATTTTACAAACCTGCAGCCCTCTCAAATAAAAAATTCTACAGATGCCGCAAAACTAACAAGTAACGAGTTTAAAAATTATTTTTCTGAGGAAGGTCAGGTCCCGTGGCAAGGTAAATTTCATAAATTAGTTATATGTATAAGGAAAACATTTGAAATCGATAGAAAATAAATGAAATAAATTTGGTAATAAAAAAAAGTTTAAACTCACATAAGGTAGCGTATAATTTCTCCAGCATGAGAATCTAGAAATAGCAAACTGTTGAAGAATTCCCATTTAGTTAAATAATTTTCTTTTATTCCGTTACCTGATTTTTTTTTTTCTTCATTTTATTTTTCTCGTTTCATGGAACTGAGAACGTACAAGATTTATTTTTACTTTTAGTCTGAGGTTCCTATATCTGTCATAAGCAGTTGTGCTGCTCATATAGTTGGATTAGAAGGATTACTGCATCTCTTGACCACAAATGTTTGGTATTTTCCATTTTTTTAATTCAAAATATTAATTTCTAATTATACCTGCCAACAATTTATAGTAGACTGATTTAAAATAATAAATATATATAATTAAATTACACAATGCAACTGTAGTAACCGCACCGGTTTTGATTCTGTTTACACGTTATCACTTGGCAAGTGATATATCACTTTGAAATTATACAAGATTGCGAAAGAGTGATGTCTCATTTTATGAATGAGATGTTAGTTTAGACGTTATCATCGAACGAGACGCATAATTTTTTGAATGAGATTTCACTTAATTAATGATTAATGATTAATTTAATTAATTTATTAAATTTACAATAATTTTTTATTTGTATGCACCCACTAAATTACACAATTTTGACGTTTCAAAATAATATTTATTTTGCTGAATAAAATTTATTGATGCTAACAATAACATTATCTTGCGTTAAGTGTTCTTTAATTTATCTTGAATTTTAGAGAATCAGAGTACTGCTAAAATAAATACTGTTTGCTTACAATTTTTTTGTAAAAATATTTTTTTTGTATATATATATATTATATGTCCAAAAATAGATATTCATTAAGGCAAAATAGTTTATTCTTAGTTTTACACTGTTCCATTTTGTCAACAAATAAAATAAATACATAATTATAGTATCAAATCTACTTTGAATGATTAAACAAATTTTTGATTTACGAATTAAATAATTAAAATATGAACAATGAAAAAACCAAACTGTATATTAAAAATAATTTTAATGTTAGTAAATGTTTAAAATGGCCGCTATTTAATTTCAATCATTTTTCTACTCGGTTTACAAATTTAAAATGTACTGCTTCTAAAATATTTTTTCTAAAACTGCTGTTGTTGTTTTTTGCATATTTGCTGCAGTGGTAGGCCGATTAAAATATGCTAAGTTCCTTAACTTTTAACTGCCAATCCAACTGAAGCCATATTTTCTGCACCGTAATGCCAATCAATAAATTAGTAACAACAATTTTATAAATTTTGTGTTGAAAGTGTTTCATCCAAGAAATTTGGTTTGATTACACGAATCCAAATATTCCCGCCCAAACAATCATACTCCATCGATCTGTTCACATAGAACACGCAGATTACATCAAATTAATAATCAAATCAAAGCTCAATTGATGTTACTAATCATTGTTTTTAACTCACCCTGTATTACACGAAATTCGCCAATATCTACCTCTACCAATAAAACTCGAATGAATCTAGGAACAATTTGGTACATGCAGTGTGCCATGATTGGTCTAATATGAAATAATATGCGCACAGGGTTGGCCAGGTATACAATGTACACCGATGTGCTGAGAGCTGACGTTTTTGTACGCTAAATAAATAAATTTGAATTTGTTTATATCGACAGGTTGATTATCTTAAAGCAGCTGATGGGAATCGTTAGTAAAGTTAAAACCTCGTCAACTGTGTAGCCTTATGCTTATTTATATGGCCTCTACAAATTTATTAAGGTTCTTCTTCACATTTAAATAATTTCGTAATCAAAATAATTGAATTATTAATATTATGCATACGGTTATACCTTTCATCTACTAATAAATCTATAAATACAATAAACATTTTATAACTTAATTATTTTATAACATATAATAACATCGGTTTTACAAAAAAATTAAAAACATCTATCATATGCACTTATATACAGATAAACAAAAAAAAATCAACATCAAATTAAAAATCTCATCATCTTAATTAAGAAATAAACAAAATAAAAATAACATCTCAAGAAATTGAATAATGCAATTTTATTTCAACTCGTGCGTGTAAGCACATAAAAAATAAATATAAATAATATAATAAATAAATAAATTGGTAATTATTTTAAAGTGGCTACTTTTATGATTAAGATGAAAACCGCAGATCCTTTTAAGAATTTCGTACCGAATAATATAATAATTATTATTAAGACACTATATATGTACATATATATGGGTGCAAGAGATATAAGAGACTGTTGATTATTATTTTGTAGCCCCAATTATAAAAATTATGATCACATTTCACAGTTTATGGCGCAGAAAAAATAAATAATTCATTTTGCATTCTATTAAATTCTAATTATATAATTTAAATAAATTGTCAGAGAGAGTGAAGAAGCGTAGTGCTAAAATTATATGATTAATTGTTATATCTAGCACCTATTACGATATTTAATTTTATTATTTATTTCTAGTTGTAAATTTATTTCTAGTTGTGCACATGTAAAGTATAATATAATATAAATCTATATAGATGCCCTTAAAACTGTCTGTATGCAATATATAATATTAAATGGTGTTGATGGTGTAAGCTTCATATTTCTTAAATAACGAAACCATATATAGACATTTTTCCAAGGTTCACAAGTTAATCAATCAATCAACCGAATTAAGAAAAAAAAAATCATTTACAATTTACCAGCGGCAAACATTTTTATAATCGTAAATCATTTTTCCACGAAGTCACCATATTTCAGTGAAAGTGTATACCCCGCACCAACCTTAAACAATAACAAATATATGTATTTTCATAATCGATCGTTGTTTAATTAAAATAAATTAGCTGTGAAAATCGATACGATAATAAAAAATAAAAAATGTATTTAATTATCAATTCCGATTTTTATAGTATTTTGTAAATATCTATTCTGTCGATCTGTCTAAAACAATACAGGAAAGACAAAACTAAATGATTTATGCTATATACATACATAATATGTTAATAGGAATTGAACTGTAAAATAGTGATTTTTTATAATTAACTACCATTTTAATTTATTACCACCAGTCATTTAAAAATAAAAAATAGAAAATTTATTTTTCAATTTTTTATTTTTATTTTTTAATGGACTAATTATTACCTTTATAAATAAATGCATTGTACCTATTATAAATGGTATATTAATGTTCTTTGTCTCTCCTGTAATTAATTAACTTAAAACTATATTTTTTGATTAATAAACACTTTTTTTTTTATCGACCGTATATGGTCAACCGCTGCTGCAAGGCAATGGCTATTTGTGGTATTAGTCTAGACTTATTGTTCTTATTGATCGCGTGAAAAAAATCGAATTCTAGAATGTACGTACACATGTGATGTAAATTTAAAAATAGAATTCAAATTTAATTCAATTGAAAATATAAAATTATATTTACATAAATTTCAAAATGGTTTGAAACATGAACTCTATTAATCGATCAATCAACCGAAGAACCGAAGTAACAAAATGTAATTTGTCACTTACCAGTTTAAGAATAAAAAAAAAAAATTAAAAAAAAATATATTCCAGTTTTATTTCCTTTAAAGTTTTTATAGTTATTACCATCATCATCATTGTCCAGACGCGAATGATAACAATCTGCTTTATTTTACGATCGCACCAACAACAAAAACAACAACAACACTTTTAAATTACATACAAAACAAAAAGCACAAGACAAAATTACCAAAATTGGAAATAAATTTTATGATCGTACCAATAATATATATGTATTGTCAAACATGATGACAATTTCGAATTTTGTGTTCGTATTTTAATTATGATCATAATTTAGTTATCAAAATGTCATTCATAAACAACTGTAATAAAATAAAATAAAAACTCCGCTGCCATGAAATTGTTTTATTATATTATGTATATTTAACATTGAGATGGTCGTTCTAAGGGATTTTATACTTAAGATGCGAATTGGTCAACATGTCTGATGCATTATGAACAGTTTAATAACCCATTATTTTGTTTTTTTAATAAAATAAAAAAATAAAACATTAAATTTGTCAGTTTTTTTTTATTTTATAATAAACAATTTATTTTTATTTATTTATTAACACTAAGAACTTGAGGGGGTTCCGCCCCCAATCATTTTTTTATTAATCATGGATCATTTAAAAAACATTATTTTAAGTGAAAGTGGAAGGCAGTGGGATCCAGGCTATTAAAAAATTATACTGGAAATTAATTAGCAAATACAACATGTTTAATACAATCAATTTCAAAAAATTTCGAAAGTACACATAGAAAGAGAATTTTTTGTTGCATTTTCAGAAAATATAAATAAGCATGTTTTATAATAATTAAATTTTTAATTTTCTTTTATTTATATAGTATAGAATGTAGTTCCATGTCGACTTATTTCCGGGTGAATAACGTGTTATAGGTTTCTATTTCCTCATTTCCAATTTTTTCCATGCCGAAAACTATAAAACAATAATGCCGATAAACTTGTAAATTGATTTTTAAATTATTAATTTTTAAAATTCTATTTATACATTTTTATTTTTTAATTATAATAGATAATTTTTTGCGTTTACAAATTTTTTATATAATATATTTACGAATATTAATTTTAGGGTTTAATTTTTAATTGGTTTTACTATTTTCAAACGAATTTAAAACATTATTGGAGTCAAATTTAATTTAATTTAAATAATCTACAGAGTCTTTATTTTTACGATCAGCCCTTATCTACTCGTACAACATTAAGGAATTTAAAAACTTCAGAAAGTATATAAAATAATAGAAATATGTAGGTTTGTGTTAAAATTGATTAAATCCAAAAAACTTAGACTGTAGTTCTAAGAATTAATTTTTATTTGTAAAATCTAATCTACTATATACATAAAAGATTTAAATAATCAATAACATTTAATAAATTGAGATGGAAAATTTATAATTTTAAATAGATAATTAAAGAATTTATAAATTTAACATTTATTTACTATTCGTTTATAGATGTTTAATGAGCGTTTCAGAATTTTGTAAAATAAATTTATTAATTCGACTTTTGCTGTGGTAAGATTTTATGCCTCGAATTTATATTTTTATAATCCGTCAGATATGCGATTTTTGAAGTTAAATAATTTTGTAAATTTTAATAATTTTCATATTCAATAATTTACATACTTATAAGAAATTTTAAAAAAAAAGCCGTATTTTAAATAATTTTCAATATTTTTAAATTTATTTTTAATTCATTATTTTTCAAAAATTTTAAGATATAAATTCTAGAACTTACTAAATTTTTTTAAAGTTTTTGAGTATTTTAAATATGAAAACTTTTAACAGTATTTTGCAAATTTAATTTTTTTTATATCATTAATCTATTAAATAATGATACAAATTAATAAAATTTTATAAGTTATGCTCGAAAATTTATAATTTATAAAATAGCATCGATAATTTAAAGAATTTTTTTTTTATTTATATACATTTATAGATTTCATTTTAATTTACATTTTTCTTCAACTCGTTCTTAGTATTCGACTTTTGAATTTAGAGAATTTTGAAAAATTTATATTATAAATTTAAGAGACAACAGTATTATAAATATTTTTAAGAAATAATTCTTCGCTTCAATATTAATAAATAAATTTAATTAAATTTTTAATCATTTGTACATTTTTAAAATTTAAAAAATGTTTTTTTTTGTAAATTTTTAATCTATAAAATAATTAGTTTAAAAAAATTAATAAAAGTTTATATGTAAAATTTATTATTTATGAAATAGCTGCCAAATCAATAATTTAAAGAATTTTTACATTTTACACATTGCAATTTGTTTATTATTCATTTATAGATTTTTAATAACCGTATCAGAATTTATAAATAATTTTATTAATTCTATGCTTTAATTGCAATGGTAGAATTTCATGAACTCGAATTTCGATTTTTTATCAACCCGCTAGATATATACCATTTTTGAATTAAAAGCAAGTTTTAATAATTTAAAATTTTGAATTATTCACATAAGTATTAAAAATTTTATAAAGTATTTATTCGCTTCAACAATTTTAAATTTTATTTTTGAATTTTTGAATTTATAGTTTCGTTCAAACCATTATAAGTATTCGATTTTTGAATTTTTAGTAATTTTTCTTATTAAATAAATCACATATGTATTAGAAATCATTTTAAAAAAATAAGAATTCTAAATAATTTTATGGGGTTTTTCTTTGGTTAAACCTTTTTGAAATTTTTATTCATACGATAATTTTCAAAAGTTTTAAAATATATGTTCCAGAAATCTGATTTTTTTAAATTATAGCGAAATTTTAAATATGATATAATCTTTTTAAAAATGATAATAAAGTTTTAAAATTATTAAGTAATTATTCTATAAATAGGTTTAAAAAATTAAACAAAATTTTACAAATTTAAATTTATTTTATTGCTAAATTAATAATTTATAGAATTTATAATTTTTACAAATATAAAATGTATGAATAGATTTTTAAAAATATTTTTTTTAATTCGATGTTTTTATTGCTAAGATTAGATTATAAGAACTCGAACTTACATTTGTTTAAATCCATTTGAAACATGCGATTTTTTACTTTAAAGAATTTTACAAGTTTCAATAATTTTCATTTGCAATAAATAATTTACATATTTATTTGATATCGTTTTAAAAAAATATCAGTGTTTTATATAGTTGTAAAAAGTAATTTTTCGCTTGAATACTTTTAAATTACCATTTTTTTCATTCGAACATTTTCAAAAGTTTTAAATATATATATCGGTAAGACTTAGAGCCGAAGTTTAAACAAGTTAAATTTGTTAATTTTAAAAAAAAAATTTAAAAATATTTTGAAATTTTTCTGTTCAAATAGTGTTATATTACAACCCAATATAACAGTGTTTGGAATTTACATTTTTATTTCAGAATTTTATAAATTTTAAATATATTTACAAATTTAAGGTTTTAAATTATCTTACTGTTTCTAGATTTAAAAATTTTATTGATTTTTATAAAATGAATTTAAACATTTTAGGTTTTAGGTTTTTTTAACTAAGAAATTGTTCAAATTTCCCTTACAGGTAATTTGGTTTTAAACTTAACATTCAAAGATATTTTATAAATGTATTTTAGAAGATAAATTTAACGAATTTCCAACTGTTTTTCAAATGAAATTTAAGGTTTTTTAAATATTATTTAATGTAATTCCATTATTAATTCTAGAGAATTTTCAATTTTTTAAAATAATATTAGTTCAACAATTTTCCTACAACAATTTTGTACATAATTTTAAATTCCCTAAATATTTTTAGGAAAGTTCAAATTTGAAAAGTTTTAAAAATTTCCCGAATAAATTTTTACAAACTAAATAAATTTACAATTTTGAAGAGATAAAATTCCAAATGTATAAGAGCTTACCAGCTTTACGAATTTTTAAATTATTTAACCAAAGAGTTTTAAATTCTCGGTCATATGTAATTTAAAGAGTTTGAAAAATCTTAGAGCATTTTCCGAGTGGAAGTTTTAAAATTTTAATTTGTTTTAATATTTTCAAACCAAATTTAAAATGTTATTGCACAGAAAATTGATTTAATTTTAATTTTAATATTCTAACGAATTTTACAATTTACGAATTAATATTAGTTGTCAAAATTAAACAATTTTCAGATTTGAAGACTTATTAGAATTTACAATCAGTCTTTATCTACAACATAACCAAATTAATATATTTCGAATTTAAATTTTTTTATTTTATTCATAAAGCACAAGTATATTACGTAATAGTAATACATATACATGTATTTAAAAACAGTTCGAATTGATCAAATTAATTAATATAAGAAGTCTTTAGAATTGAAGATCTTAGAAGTAATTTATTTGATCATATTTTAAGAATAAAATTTAGTATGAAGTAAACATTTTGTAATTTATAAAATAATAAATTTGGAAAAATAATAAAATTTTATAAATTTGGATGGAAAATTTATAATTTTAAATTACATGCCAAATTGAAAATTTTACTTATTTAAAATTGTATTACTATTTATTTACAGATCATTTCAATAATAATATTTTAAGGACTCGAATTTAAATTTCCTTTATACTAAACCAAACTTTATACGATTCCTCAATTTAAGGGATTTTCCCAGTTTTCATTGAATAGAAATCTTAAAAAAAAATATTTAAACTATAAAAAGTAAATATCATTTCCTAGCTTCATCATTTTTAAATGTAATTTTTATTAATTTTAACATTGTCAAGATTTACAGTTTAATGTTAATTTTAAAAATTACATAATGATAATAGTTTTCAAATTTTATTAATTTAAAATATACATTTTTAAGTTTTATTAAATTAATAGTAATTTCTTGCTTTTAAATAAATTATCATTTTTATTAAAAATAAATGTAATCATGTCTTGAATATTTTTACGAGTAAGTGTCGGAACAGAACAGCTTTGTTATTTTGGGGGGTTTCAGGAGTTTAGTAGCCAAGAATAACGATTACATTTTTTTTGAACATTTATCATATCTGAACTCAAAAATAGGATATACATTTTAATTTATTTATTCAAAGTTTTAGGAGAAAGACGAATTGATTTAACATTTTTTGTTTTAAGATTAAATTTCAATATTTCTGAACATAAAAAATAAAAATATTTAAACAATTCTCAAACAATTTAAACAATTAAGAAAAGTTTTTAAATTTCGCTTACGTTAATATATAATTCACAGATTTTTTATAAATGTATTTACGAAGATAAATTTAAGGAATTTCCGAATGGAAGATAGAAAAATGTAAAGATTGTTAATATTTTCAAATGAAGTTTAAAGCTTTTTAAATAATTTAATGTTATTTGAATATTATTTCTAGAAAATATTAAAATTTTCAAAATAATATTAGTTTAACAATTTTTGAAATTAACAGTTTTATTTCAAAAATTTACATAATAAATTTTTAACAATTTTAAAGTCAAAGGTATGCAAATTTTCAGAGGTCCAAACATTTTTAAATTGGAAACTACAAATTTATTTTTTACAAATTTCTAATTATTTAATAAGTGTTACAAAATTTAGAATTTTCAAAATTTAAAATTCCAAATTTATAATATAATTTGGCAAGCTCTACGAATTGTTTGTTTTTTTTAAATATTTTTTAAACCAAATTTTAAATGTTATTGTAGTGAAATTTTATAATATTAGTTTTCAAAACTAAATAATTTTCAGATTTGAAGACATATAAAAAATTACAATCAGTCCTTTCTCCAACAGAAAGCAATCAAATTAATATATTTTGGATTAAAATTGTATTTTTAAAATTCATAAAGTACGAGTATATTAGGTAATAGTAATACAAAGACATGTTTAAAAAGGGATGAGATTGTTTAAATTAATTAAATAAAAAAAAATTAAGGATTGTAAATCTTAGAATTAATTTATTTTATCATGTTTTAAGAATAAAATTTAGTATGAAGTAAACATTTTGTAATTTATAAAATAACAAATTTAACAAATTAAAAATTTTACTTATTTAAAATTGAATTACTATTTATTTACAGATCGTTTCAATAATAATATTTTAAGGACTCGAATTTAAATTTCCTTTATACTAAACCAAACTTTATACGATTCCTAAATTTAAGGGATTTTCCCAGTTTTCATTGAATAGAAATCTTTCAAGATTTACTACAGTTTAATTTTTATTTTAAAAATTACATAATGTTATAATAGTTTCCAAATTTTATTAATTTAAAATAAACAATTTTAAATTTTATTAAATTAATAGTAATTTCTTGTTTTTAAATAAATTATCATTTTTATTAACAATAAATGTAATCATGTCTCGAATATTTATACGATTAATTAGTCTAAAATCCTAAGATTATAAGCCAAGAATAATGAATATTTTTTACAAAATTAAATAATAATACTCAAAATTAAAATTTTTTTAAGTACTCATACGGTGAAGTAAATTTACCGGAGTGCAGTATAGCTATATCCGATAATACTGCCTAGAAGGTAGACAGGAAGCTTAATCTCCCAGAATTTGTATTGTATTACTTGCCTTTCAAAGCAAGATATCAAACGAATTTGTGTAACGATCAATAAGCGCTATGCAATAATGTTGTTGAAGTGTAGAAAGACGAACTGAGAAAAACTCAGCGATTGTCAAAGACCTTTGGGCATTACAATTTTATTTAACCTTGTTACGAGTGATTCCTCAGAGAACTTTACTATTTGTTGCGAACAAATCGAACTGAAACTCGTATATACTGAAACTCGTATATAGGAATTACAGATTCTTCGGCTTTCATATCAATCAAAAACAGTATTTTTAGTTTCGTTTTTTTTACGCAATACGCCGTTCAAAATTCATATGTAATCTCGACGAACTTCTACACCTATGTATATCCAGTTTTGTTTTGTTACTAATGAAAACAGAATTTTCAAAAATATTAAGAGAAAAGAGTCGGATCCATGGCAGGTACCATAACTCAAAGTTGGATTAATTTTTTGTTGTTGCTATTTTATCTAGGTACTTGAAGATCGATATGTGCGTACTAAAATGTATAGATAATTAAATATTTTTATTTATTTAGAATATAATAATTAAAGTTAAAAAATATAAAGTTTTCAATGAAAATTTAGTTGCAATTAAATTTGGCTGTAAAATATATATCCAAGTGGTGGTGAATCCAAGTATTTGCGCACAATTTAAATGGGTCGGCACGATCATTATCGATTTTAGTTATTTGGCAAATATTTTGATGTTGAAATGTTGAAATCTGTCAGGCAACCAGCCTCCTTGTCTACCTGCATAAACTGTTCTATCACAAAAATGTGCCGGTTCCATGTAGTAAAATACTTAAATTTGTTTCTTTTCTAGCCTCTCATTTGTTGCGCAATTTCCATTCATCCTATCATAAACATTAACACAGCACCATCGTGCTAATAAATTTTCGACAGACATTTTCTATAAACTGCACCAGCTTCCTCGCATTTATTTGTCCCTTGTGAAAATCCATTTTTTGTTAATTAGAGCTCTCCTCTTATGAATAAAATTTGTATATTTTATACATATATACATACGTATATGGCCAATTCAACTTATACGTTTAATTCTTGTGGACTATTGATTCCGAAAGTGTAATAGATTCGTCTGTAACTATAAATATGTGGGTAATAAAGTAACATTTAACTTCGTTATAGATCGAACTCGATGGTATTAACATACTTACCAATATGTACAGTTGAAAACCATGCGATCATTTTAAAATACGTACATACTCAGAGTTGTTTGTGGGCACAACGTGCTAGAAAGTTGTATTTTTTTTCGTAGTTTTATCTGTGTTTTAACGTTTGACCTCAATAATTTATCAAATAATAAATGTGTTGAAAGCTGTATATTCTTTAATAGATGTACATATAAATAGACAGTGATGATATATGTATGAGATGAATGCAAAATATATAATAGATTTCTAGCTTAATTTAGCGCTCTATGAATTTCATCTGGTATCGTCGGTGTATATAGAATAGCTCAAATGCGTATACCATCGAATTTCCTAAGATGGCTGAACCGCATAGCGCATTCGAAATTAGAAATTCTGAATCCAATTTTTCGTGGCTGAATATTATTCGAAGCCATGTTCCAATTAATAGTACAAATAATGTAAAATACATGAACGTTATGGATAGACTCGTAATCATTTCCAATAGTACCCAATCGATTTCTGTCTTACACACAGGTAGGTCAAGCAAATGCCATACCAACCAGAAAAACGAAATACAAAATGATAAAATAATAACAAATGTGAACCAAGCTGTGGCATTATCTTTTAACACAATAATTCCCAAAATACCAAATAATAGTTCGATAATTTTGATAAATCCTCGAACTGTTAGTAAAGCTTTCCAATTTACGTGATATGAAAATTTTCTTTGAATGACGGGTTCATGCGGTCGATCCGATTCGGTATCCTCATCTGACATTTGCTCGTGCATTATAATTGATAATATAAATATTAAATATACAAAAAATTTTGGTGACAATACAAACTGACAAATAATTTAAAATAAATTATGTTTACTTCGATTACAATATTAGAAGCCTAGAGACATACGTGCAAATGTCGAATTGTTTTGTATTTTTTTGTATTTTATTCATCAACATCATTTCGATAATTAACACAATAAATCAGTGCTGGGATGTTCTATCATCACTTCGATTCGCTTCGATAGACATTTTTGTCTCTTTTTTTACGAATAAAATTGTGCTCTATTGCGTTTTTTGAATTACGTTTTGTTTATTGCGATCTCAGTCTGTTTGAATAAATTTGCAAACTATCTCTTTTTCCTCTTTTCACTTGCCATCGAAAATAAAAATATTGGTGATATTTTATTGAATGAATTTATAGAAATAGAATCGAGTAGGCTAAGATCACAATATAAATTGCGAAATAGAATACAATTTTGTTCGTAAAAAAAGAGACAAAAATGTCTATCGAAGCGAATCGAAGTGATGATAGAACATCCCAGCACAGTGTTTTATTGATGCCGAGAAGTTAGGACATTTCACTAATTGCACAATATCGTGATTATTGCGGTGACGATTCTTACCAATTCGGATATACAATTATGTGCAGTGTTTAATCGGTCTGGGCCAGTTATAAATAGGATGACAAATGTTAATGGCAGCGACAGAGCTATATATTTTTGACTGGTATCTACGAACCTGGCCTACCGAGACTCACTTGGCCATGTGATTGGAACATGAAAAAAACCAATGCGTTTGGTTGGTATAGAACAATGAAATTCAGTTCTGGTATGAAGGAAAGTACTAGACAATGTTGGCTGATAGCGGCAAGAAACGAATAATAAAACAGGGTGGGCAAACCGAAAAGAGGTGCTCATCCATAGTGTGAACGATATGTTTCGAAACGCTTTGATATTCTCTAAAATTGGATTTGGAATTAGTATAAATTAATGGTAATGATTGCCCAAAATAAGCTGCTAGCGAAATATTGAAAGCATGGAAAATACATGTGCCAGAGTGGGTTTGAGCCCAATGAACTCACACTTTTGTATTTTGTTGATCCCACACCTACATAAAATCACGTGGAACTAAAAGTATATGAATTTTTCATTGGGAGTAACTTGTTTTAAATAATTTATAGCTATTGAATTACTTATTGCTTCAATGAAATATAAATTTGTACACATTTTTCATCAAACCATTCACTTTACAAATATATCTCGTGAGGAAGAAGTATTTATTTTAATTAATGTATATCTGAAATAAATAAATTTCAAGTTCATTCAATACCCCTACTAAATGGCCCTCCCGACGACACTCATCAACTTTCATTATTAGTATTTTTCTCCTACCGAGCATAGTATACGAGATAAATTTTTTTTAAACTCAGATGTAAGGTAAAAACTTAGTGAACAGACTAAAACTGCAGGCACATAGGTTTCGATTCATTTCGGTCCGTTTAGTTTTCTTAAAGTTTTTGTTTAAATTCTGAGAATTGCGAAAGCTCTTTCATCACTGGGATCATTATTCGGATTATCAAAGTATTCATCTAATACTTCTTCAACCGGCTGCAATTCGAAATTTCATTCAGACAAACATTGTGTATGCGCTGTTTAAGTTCCACACAACTAGCAATTTCCAGCACCAGCGATTTTAGAAATATTGCCCGTCTTCGTGCTTTCATTAGGCCAAATCCATTTTCGTAAATCCCTCTAGGCTTATTATTGACGTGGTTACATTTTTTTTCTAATTCGGTTAAATTATCTGTTCTAATAATCGGTGTTGTAATGGCTTTATCGGTTATTGCAATTAAAGTTACAGACCGCGTGCTTATCGGTTTCATTTCGGTCCAATTTCAAAAGTTTGTTACTGAGTTTTCGGTTGTTATTGAGAACATTCAGTGCTAGAATGTTATTATTTTGGGAAACTTACATATTTTAAATTTTCCGCCTCTTAGCAACGATTATATGTTTATGACGATTATTTTTTGGCGTTAACTCATTGATTGACGTTCCCACTAGAATTACAAACCGATCATTTGTTTAGTTAAAAATAAATTGCAACACTTTAAGAAGTAATGTCGTGATATCTCCTACTAGCCATTTTGATAATTTTTAGTTTATTTCAAAAATGTTTTCATTCAACTTTTAAAATTGGACCAGCAACAATCGTGAAAAACAATCTTCCTAAAAACAAAAAACGTCAAAGTTATTGCAATAAAGTTGATGCTATAATTATTTTCGATAAGCTCAGATTCTATCATAATAAGTTCCCATAGTGATGTTAGTATACCGAAAAAATGTTTAAAACTCCTGTGGATGTCAGTGAAATTGTTGGTCATTTAAATGATGTGAGATCTAGTAATGGTTCTGATATTCTAGATGAGCTGGAACATGTTAAATTTAAATACTCAAATTGTTGCATTTTATTATCCAATGTTTGTGTACTGGTATTGTTCCGAGACTACAGAAAACCGCAGTTATAATTCCATTGTTCGAAAAAGGAGATAAATTAGTGAGAGATTATTGATAATTATCGGCCCATTGCTTTACAGCCTACAATTTTGAAAATTAAGGAAAAACCTTTCAAGTTGAGGAAAAACCTTTCAAGTTGGTGTTCCGCAGGGTTCTGTCCTGCAGGGTCCTCTGAGACTCTGTTTGATTTGTATTAATTCAGTATTTAGTTTGAATTAGAAGGGGAAAATTATTGCTCTTGCTGTTGATATGGCCTTAAGCTACCATGATGGAAATTCTGATATGAATGTGTTGCAATCATGGTTCGATTACCATCCTATGGTTTGTTTGAAGTGAGAAACTAAAATTATGGGTTTTAGGTTTGTTGGTGACCCTTATTTGTGCTATGTTCCTAATGTTGATTGCCACGAACGAACTTATACTATAGTTTTAAGTATCTTGGTTTGCGTCTGGATGCTAATTTAAATTGGAAAATCAATTTTCAAAAGATTACAGAACAATTACATTTTTATTTCGTCCCTTGTCTATGCTGCGTCCAGTTTTGCTTAGTTTTCATTACGCTGGTTTTGAGTGGTGTTTACATTAATACATTGAAACCGTTATACATTGTGCAGAAATATATTGTCGGGACCATACTTGGCCCATTTTTGTTGACTCTAAAATATATATGAAGTTTTAAAGTAATTTTTTTGTAGAAGTGGGCATCGAATACTGAGAATAAGAACTGTATAACTCGGCCCACATTCTTCAACCATTTGTCTCGCATACTACTTAAATAGTTTAATTGCTAGAATATTATCCAAAAATATCCGTTTGGTGGGAATGATATAAAGACCTTCTGACCACTTTAAATTAACATTTTTTTTTATTCGAAACGGGTCTAATTTTGAGCCACTTTTCGAGCACTGCTGGTCGTATGTCACGAATAACACGAACAATGCTGGCCTCCAAGGCGTCAATTGTTGCTCGTTTATCAGCATAAACCAGTGACTTCACGTAGCCCCACAGGAAATAATCGAGAGGTGTTAAATCGCACGACCTTGGAGGCCAACTGACAGGTTCATTTTTCGTAATCAACTTATCGCCAAATTATGATTTTAATAAGTCGATGGTTGGGGTCGCCGGATGGCACGAAGCACCATCTTGTTGAAACCACATCTCGTCCGGTTCAATGTCATCCATATTTTCTAACAAAAAATTATTGATCATAGTGCGATAACGATCTCCATTGACTGTAACGCGATCCCCGGCCCCAGTTTTGAAGAAATAAGGCCCGTTGATGCCACCAGCGTGTAAACCGCAACAAACTGTGCATTTTTCTGGATGTAGTAGAGTCTGTATCGTCTCTTGTGGATTGGTCTCACTCCATATGCGGCCATTTTGTTTATTAACAAACCCGTTAAGATAAAATTGAGCCTCATAGCTGAACACAATTTGATGATAAAACAACGGGTCATTTGCCAACTGCTCTATAGAGCCCAACTGGCGAAAGAACGACGCTAATAATGGTCTGGAGGATTCAATTCCTGCACCAGCTGGATCTTGTACGGTTGTAGGTCAAGTTCTTTGCGCAAAATTTTCCATGTAGCGGTTGGACAGAGCCCCAATTCCTGCGCGAACGACGACGAATTGATATCTTCTGACTTACTTTCGTTTACAGCGGCGATATTCTCTTCAGTACGCACATTCCTTTGACGTGTTGGTGTTATTAAATCCTTTAGACAGTATCTACTACGAAATCTCACAACAGTTCGGATGATTTGCTCAGATAGACTCCATGAAAATCACAAAGTCGTCTATAAGTTGCGCGAATCGACGACTGATTTTGAAAGTAATAATTTAATAATTTCATATGCATTGTTCAAGCGTGAGACTATATTCATGATGATTTGCCAGGTATACTGAGATCTGCTAGAGTATGTTTTTTATAGAAATTTAATTTTTTGTTTTATTTTTTACAATTTCAAGTTCTATTAGGCTTAAAAAAACACGCTTTACAACAATCTTAATATAGCACTCGCCACCTAATACTGTCGAAAAGATTGATGTTCCTGATCGTCAATAAAATGTATCGCGAAGGGCACTATTCGCGCACGCTTGCCACTTTTATAACTTTAGGTGTAAACTTAACAAACATATCCAACATTTTATGAACAATTGTTCTTACTGATTACTTGAAATTTACACCAGTAATCCGATAGCTCACTCCGCAGGCAAGCCAATACGGTAAATGACAGATGTCATTTTTTTAAAAATATTATTTACTTATTCTAAAATTGTTATTATTTCTTATTCATTTCGAACGACATTAAGATATATTTAGTTGTGTTGGATATGAGGAACAGATGAAAACTTTTGTACCAGTGACATATACATATATTGATATGTTGCAGTCTTGTGAGGTACACAACAATAACAGAAAATTGGAATGCAGGATGCATTTTAATGATAAATATTCGCATTTTTAGTCAATTTTTGAAAATTTCGCTTATTTATAGATTTGAAAACTTAACTATACATTAACAAATAATAGTTTGAATTGTTATTTTGAAATTTAGTCAACAAATTTTATTTCCAGCTTTAGATAATTTATATAGTTTTATTTAATTACACTGTTAAAAGTTGTACAATCTCAAAAATTGTATTGTTTTATCAATAATTATTCTAGTCCAAATATTTTACTCTATTTGTACACTCGCATAAAATTATGTCCAAACACTTTTTTTTGTCCAAACCTTTTTTGTTGTACAAAAACTTCACAACTGAAACTTCCTATAAACATATATTTCCGTTAATGATTTTGAAAATGTTAACTAAATGAACGTAACTCAGTTCGTAGTGTCTGTAAAATTAACATTGCGACAGTTACGGAACGAAAAATTTGGCGCATTTCTTGACATGTTAAAAGCTTAAAAAAAAATTCTGGCGCATGTCTATCCAAATTGAACACTGATTTAGAAACAATAATTGAAGTTATCTTTAAATAAACTTTATACTTGATATCAATATTTTTTCTTAAATAATTGTTTTGTGTAAGCCAACTGAACTGTATTGCATCTTTTTGAAAAATTCTCCTTGCAATAATTATTCAAAACAAGATAGTTTGATGGAATGGTTTTAATTCAGTGCAAACCGCAAAAAAGACAGATTTTATCATCTATATATATACTTTGTGAAGTACCAGTTATATACAATATAAAGTATAAACTAACGAATGTATCCATACAAATAATTTATTCATTTGTAATATTTTATTGTGGACATTATATATATTTCTATAATTCTAAGCTTCAAAAGATCCATTCATTTAGATTACCCAATTAACAAATTGTCACAATATAACAGCAATAAAATAAAATTACAATTTTTATGAAAATAAAAAAAATTTAATCGAAGATAATGTCTTTTCCACAGTACAGTGAATGGTTTGGGAAAAAAGTAAACAGCAGAGAACACACACACATACAGTAGAAAATCAAAACATGACATAACAACAACAACAACAAAAAATATGCCATATATACTCGTATATGATATACCTCAGATATGATCTTACAATAAAAGACGATATTTATAGAAAGGCAAAGAAAATGAAACATATATTTACGACTTACATTTATGTGATACAAAATTAAGATGAAGATTATCGTGGGTCAAGAAAAATGTTTCTTTTTAACCAAGTCATAATATAACATGCTGTGAGACTTCTTCTATATTTTAATATTCATAATATATACTGTGTACGGTGTATTATCGTTGATTGTAATGATGATTATAATTTTATTAGTTGCAATTATATCGAACGAAACTAAAAAATTATGTTATTACTATATTTATACATATATACAAAACTAAAATATATAAATAAAGTTTATGAGAATTTATTGTGGTCAAACAACAATATGTTGATCGCGCAAGATTACACAAAAGTAACAGAAGAAATATTATGTACATGTATGTATGTATGTATGTGCATATATAAATGTGAAAAATCCACCTTGCCAATTCTTTATATAATTTATAATAATAATTTACGGAAATTTATATGAACACAGATACACATATACACAACTGTAGTCAACCATTCAAATCTAATTAAAATAATTTTATAATAAGTCGCAAGATAACGATCAATGTCAAATTTATTACAGTTTATATTGTATAATATCATTATTAATTCAAGAAATATATAAGGCAATATCTATATAGGTATATATATGTATATACATACATACATATTAGACAGATCGATATAATTTATCTAAACTAAAATATATTATCTTTATTTATCTTCCTATATTATACGTATATTCATATAGATATGTGTTTTTTTTATTTTTTTGAAGTGACAATAATCACGCCACACGCCTAATAAATTTTAATCCCAATTAAAAAGGTGTGCCGCCTTTAGCAAATTACAAAACTAAACTTAAAATGAATATAGTTTTTTATATATAGCGCAACTTAACTTTATATATTATGCATATATACATACGAGTATAATGGATTGCGGTTAATTTATTAAAATATGTTTAGTTTTTTATTTAAAAAATATTGTAATTTGTAACGAATTTTTCAGGTGACCAGATGATATGAAACCTATATAGATATATAGGTATAGTATACGAATTTATTGGAGCGCCCCTATAATACCCATAGCTCGATAATTGATCTCACATGGGTGAGCGAGGGCATTTTCATTTTTAAATAGAATAGTGAGTTGTAAAGTTAGTGAACAACATACACATAGTGATCACCAGGCTATGATCTGTGAAATAAGAGATGGAAGGCCAGTGTTCTGACCGAGGAAAAAGCCCAGCTTCGTAAAGAATGCCTTCGAGCTAGACGTTTATGCCAACATGCAAGATTGGAAACTAAGACGACCTACGCAAGCAGTACTGTGTCGCCCGCTCAAGTGTGCAATTAAAGCAAGCAAACAAAGATGTTTTCAAGAATTGTGTGAAGAAGTTGATCGGGACCCCTAGGGTAGACCTTATAAAATGGTTATGAAAAAGGTTAAGGGTGCATATGTTCCATGCCCATCGTGCCCACGAGTGCTGAAAAATATAGTCACGTCACTGTTTCCACAACAAACAGATTGTACGGTTAATGTCGAAACAAGAGGAGGCGGAGAAATAATCCTATTAATTACAAAGGAGGAGGTGCTTAAAGCATGTAGCAAATTGAAGATTAACAAGGCTCCGGGGCCTGATAAAATTCCCAATATTGCTCATACCCAGAGTTCTTTATAAACTTATTCATCTCATGCATGGAGAAAGGAGTATTTCTAGAGCAATGGAAGTTACAACGGGTGGTACTATTGCCTAAAGCGAAGAAGGCGCTCGATGATCCATCTTCCTACCGGCCAATCTGCTTGCTAGATACTGCAACTAAATTATTTGAGAGAATTATATGTGAGAGACTAAAAGAGGCCATTAAAAACAAAGGGGACTTGGCGGAGAACCAATATGGGTTTCGTAAAGCTCGCTCTACCATTGAAGCGATTAAACTCGTAGTGGATACGGTGCGAGAGGCAATATCTGGTGATAGATGGAAAGGAGGTTCTAAAAAGTACTGTGCGGTAGTTACATTAGATGTGAAAAATGCATTTAACTTGGCGAGTTGGGATTGCGTATTAATCGTGCTAATCCATAAAGAGGTCCCTCTGTATTTACTTAAAATGGTGGCTAATTATTTTAGGCAACGAGTTTTGAAGTATGAAACCGATAAAGGTACTAAATACCATCACATTTCTGGATGTGTACCACAGGGGTCTGTGCTGGCACCCACATTGTGAAATGCCATGTACGATGATATTTTTAGACTGCCGATACCAGAAGAAGCAATGGTGGTTGGTTTTGCTGATAATGTTGCGATCGTAGTTGTTGCAAAGTACAAAGAAGAGGTGGAAGAAATCTGCAATTGGAGTATAAGAATAATTCAGGATTAAGCAGTGCTAATCACCAGTAGGAAACGGTTGGAATTCATGACGGTGGAAGTTGGTGGTCAACTGATTCAATCAAAACAATCTATTATACATCTGGGAGTAATAATTGATGCTAGAATGCCCTTTAAATCGCATTTGTAGACCGTTGGGGAAAAAGCTGGAAAAGTGAACGGAGCGTTAATGCGAATTATACCAAACGCAGGGGGGGGGGGGGGGCCGCCAGAGCCGTAAACTGTTACTGAGTAGTGTGGTGACGTCTATTTTGATGTATGGAGCACCAATCTGGGCCAGTGCTATGGAGAGAAGTACATACAAGCAACCGGTGGCATCTGTTTATAAGTTAAGCGCTTTGAGGGTGGTTAGTGCATTTAGAACGGTATCAGATGAAGCCGTGTGTTTACTGGCTGGTATGCCTCCAGTTGACTTATTGGCTAAGGAGCGTGAAAGAATATATTCTCGCCGTGCAAATGGGGATAAGAGAGGAAATCGTATTGTGGCAGCAGCGTTGGGACAGCTCGGGAAAAGCTCAGTGGACACATCGGTTAGTCCGTTCGGTAGTTAAATGGCTAGATAGGAAACATGGAGAGATTGACTCCTATTTATGCCAATTTCTGACGGGGCATGGTTGTTTTCGCGCTTATTTACATAAATTTAAGCAAGATGGAAGATTCCCCTTATTGCCCAATGTGCGAAGGAAAGCTGGAGAACCTCGAGCATGTATTTTTTGACTGCCCGCGCTTCGAGGAAGATAGATTGGAACTATAGGTCTGTGGGAAATGTCTTATCACCGTTGTGGATTATATGCTGCAGTCCGAAGAAATTTGAGAGGTGGTGTATAAAATGAGTGGAAGAAACTGAGAAGTCTAGAAAAAAATAGACAAATACAACAAAGTTAGATGGCAGCTAAGGCTGAGCGTGCTTTCGCGAAGTAATAAATAACAGTAGTTCCACGAGACAACTATAGGCATAATAATTTGGGGTTAGGGTCCGACACTCTTATATGTTTATGGATTAGGTCCACATGTGAGGTCTTATAAAGATTCGACCCTGAACTACCAAAAAAAAAAAAAAAGTCCCAGGGATGGGGAGGTAGATTACGCCATGTAATAAACGCCGTTGTCGACAAGTAAAATGTAACGTAGATTCCTTGGCAGTGTTTTTTGTAAACGTCGACAGTTAAAATAATCAACAACCTACGATATTTTAGCGATTTGAAATGGAATGCGCCAGTCCGCGGGAGTATTTTGTAAAAGCGTTTTGTCAAACTGTCATCGTGTTTTTATTTATTCAGTATTATTGCCATTTCATGAAGAAGACTGATTAAATTGAATTTTTTGGTTTTTTTAATTTTTACACAAATCACCTCTAAGATTCGTTATTAGACATATCGTGTTGAACAATTACGGGCAAAATACTTCGTTATGAAAAATTTGACCAAAACCTGGCTCCACAACTGCAAACTGCTGGCCAAATCATACATTTTGTTGCAAATGTATCTAACTTGAAGAGTTTCAAAACTAATTTCATGTACGTTTCGTCATCCATCAAAACACATCCACTAAATTTTGTGAAAATTTTGTCATCAGTCTGGCACAAATTTTATCGTACAAGTGTTGGTTATCTCAATGATTTGAACTCGAATTCGTTTTACCATGGAGTGGGGAGTATTAAATTTTATGGCACGGTCATAGTCATGATTACAAACCAATCACACAGCTTCTTTTACCACCGAGCCACCGCCATACATATAAATAGTGATATTCCTAGCGTTTATAGCTGCCATTTAAATAAAAACATTGCAAATTTTAGCAGCGGCAATGGCCTCTGCTTATTTGACCATATAACCATTTTTATATACTTGCCACTTTTACATGAAGAATATTGAAGTTTTGAACAGAAGCTGAGAGCTGGATTATTTTTATTTCACCATCACCAATTTGACAGGAGAAATTAAATCAAAAATGTTCGGCTCGATCGAGATTCGAAGTTAGATCCATAAATCCAAAGTCACAGACTTTGCTTACTGAACCACCTCTACATATATATTTCATGCCATACAAATCTTTTATATGTCATTTGCATAGAAAATATTGAAAGTTTTAGCAAAGGGAATGAATTTCATCATCGCTATATATCCATCTTGTATATACATGCCACTACTTGAAAAATATGAAAATGTTGAACAGAAGCTGTGTGTTGAACCAATTTGAATACAGAAGAAATTAAATTAAAACAATACCGCCGCTAACGGGGCTCGAACCTAGGTCCTCGAATCCAAATTCAATCACTCTATACTATACCTCGCCCAACACCGTATATAAAATTGATGTTATGCAAATCTCTTATATTTCCCAATTGAATTGAGAAACTTGGGAAATTTTTTAACAGGAGTTGAGTTGAACCAAACATGTCCCAACATTAAAATCGTTTAAACTTAAGTGAACTGCATAGCGCCAGGCGCAATATTTAGGAATTTAAGAATTTAATATTTCCAAGCAGTGTATTTCGAAGAAGTTAAAAATCTGATAAGCTATTCCACCTTATGATCTTAAAAATTATAAAACGCGCAGAAAATGATACATACCGAGCTCTGAACAATGTCTAGATCAGAGTTCTGATGAAGATTCCCGATATTGTTTTATATGAAGTGACATCTCAGCGAGTACGCTGGCACGGTCACGTTCTGCGTGCTGATCCAGAACGAATTGTGCAGCGATCTCTGAAAGGAGAGCCACCACATGGTAGGCGCAGAGGTTGTTGTAGGCGACGATGGCTCCACGGTGTAGAGAACGATTTGGTTTTTTCAGGTTTTCTAAGACAGTATGAGTACCAAGCTCAGGATCGACACCGGTGGAGTTAGATTATTGACTCAGTAAGGAGCCTTTAAATACCATATATTATTATAATATCTCCATGTCGCCACGAAAATCAATGGTTTCGGTCACAAAAGATTAAAACAAAAATATAGGCATATAAAATCTTAAAGCTACAAATCTGTTCTGTGGCCAGGAAATGGACATTGTTATATGTTTGGATATGAAATATTCGAGATAAATATATTCAAGTATGTTGTAACAAAAAAATATCACTCCATGTAGGAGTTGTCATGGCCAAATTAAATAAGAATTATTCCATAAACTGCCCACTTCTTACGAAATTCGTACTTTTTCGGAAAAACCGGAAATTTAGGAAAAACTTCATCCGCACCCGAAAATATAAGCGAGCACCCTTTAGGTTCTCTATGATCGGTAATACAAAATTTTTAAAATCATGTAAAAGTCTACAAAATTTATAAAATCGATCGAAACAACGCAACTTTCAAATTCTATGGAAAAACATGGTAAAGTACATCATAATTTAGTCACTTTGACTAAAAAGGTAGCAGCTGGTTTAAGCTATGTTCGTGGACTTAATATAGAAATGTTGACGGTACCACATAATAAAAATCGCTCCAAATTATGTAAATTCTAAATTCCATGAAAAATGGAAGGACCCATCAGAATTTGATTTCATTGACCACAAATTTGTTAATTGAATTGTCCGTCTAACCCATCCGAAAATATAGACGAACAAGAATGACCATCTCTATATAGAATCAGCGTGACTAATAAAATTCTAATTGGTTTAAATCTAAACTATCCAAAATGAGTACATTAAAAATCGTTCAAAAATCACGAAACATCTAAATTCTGAAAAAAATGATAATTTTAAATATTATATTCAAATTTTGAAAATTCTGGCAATAAAAATTGGGTTTATCAAAATAGAAATTTTGTATTCAATAAACTATAATGTAAATTATTTAATTTTGAGAATCTACGAGTAAGTTGAACGATGTTCAACTTGTTTGTTGCTTCTGGATATTTCTAAAAATCTTTTGAAACATTCCTGATTCAACGCAATTAAAATTCTGATTTTAAAATTTCATATAAAAAGTTACTTTGAGTAAAGTAATTTTGAATATACAGGAATAGAATGTTGAAACCTGCATATGTAAAATTTTGAGCTTTCTGAATTTCGAAATTTTCCATTTTAAACATTTCTCTTCTTTTATAATGTCAATTAATATCGTTTATCATACTATAGTTTTCCAATTAATCATCTATTTTTGTATTAAAATAAATTTTACAAATTTTTACGAATTTTGAGACACTTATCGATTTCTGTGAAACATTTTTCAAATTTTAAGAGTTTTATGATTTTTCTGATTTTTTATAAATTTCTTGAGTTTTAAATTATCTTACAATTTTACAGAGTTTAGAAATTTTATGATTTGTGCGAATTCTAGAAATTTAAATTATTGCAAGGTTTAAATAACCCAACTTTAAAAATTTAATGGTTTTTTGAAATTTGTTGCATAATAAATGCGGCCTTCAGTTGCTCTATTTCTAAATAAGAATTCGTATAAAAATTACATTGGTATTTTTCAATACGAATTCGAATAATTCTAATACGAATCCGTGTCTACTTACGAATCCGAACCGGATTTGAGCCTTAAAAGCTAGTTAGGAAGACATATAAAGGTAATCTGTATAAAATATTTCATCTAAAATTAAAATTACATAAGTTAAAATCACATAAGTTAATTTTGAATTTCTTGTATCGTAATTCGCTACTGAGGTAATTTATTTTTACCAGAAACATGGTTTAGCTATGACAAACAACCAAATGAAAATTACATATTTTTTATATTAAAACGACAGAAACATTCACTAAAAGATTAAAATCCGTAGAGGTATAACCATTCAAAAAAAGTTTCCCAATTATTACATGATAGTGTAAAAATATTTGATTCGATTGAATTCAGCAATATACCAATTCAGTAATAGAGCCCCATCTTCAATAATTCATCTCCAATTATGTAAATCACTTAATTATGCGGATTTGAAGATTTACGAATTATTCAAGAAATTTGTTATCCTTAAGTTTTGTAAACAAAACCTACCAAATATTTTTGCTACAACAATCAAAATAATTTGGTGGCTTCAGCAGTCAGCACTACAAGATTAGTTAATAAACGAATTTTTACGGATTTTTTTCTTCGACACCATTCAACGTAGAACTTTAAGTGATTTAACGTTGGTAAAATATATAAGTAAAAAAACAACAAATATTTAACAAATTTTAACAGTAAACATTTTTATAAATTTGTAATATTTACTACTTTCAAACTACTTCTGTCTGTTTAAAAAGCAAATGTTTTAAATTTCAAAGTAATCTTTATCGAATTTTTGGGCTGAAAGCTCAATCACGCGTTTTGCCTTCATAAGTTATTTTCTGTTACCCCCTTCAGTATTAAAAATTATGATACACATATTTCCTGCTCAACGCACAGTTTTTACAACTTCTCCCAATTTTGTTATGATTGTTTCTATAGAATATAATCCCAGAGTGGTTTAAGTGGATAGATTAAACTATAAATCAGCCGATTTAATTTAGAGTAACATGAAACGCTATTTACTTCTAGATTTGTTATTAATGTGAGTTGGTGAAAAGGAGCGCATATTTTTGAAAAGATAACCTAAAGGGATAAATAGTCTGAATTGTTTTTGAGGAGATTCAGACTCTTCCAGTCGCTTTAAGTATATTGAACATTGTTGTAAGCAGGTAAATAATGGCTTGAGTATATAATGTTTCGTCGTAGCTGCGTCATCAAAGACTTTATATTCAATATAACGATACAATTGACAATTAATATATATTATGTATAGTCTTGGGTGTCCGTTCATGTCATAAATAGCTCCATTAAAAATAACACATTAATAAAAATCTTATCACCTACTAGACCTACCGCTAGCTATAAACAACTAAGTTTTATGAAATTGACAATATGTTGCTTTTTAGTATACAATGATAAACGTTGTCATACTTACATGGATATACGTACATATGTATATATGTATATACACTTTTAATAACAATATTTGTTGTTTTATTATTTAAATATATAAATTATTTATTTATGTGACATTAACACGTTGTTTAAGACGCTTCAGTGTCGCTTTTTATTTATCAAACTGTTATATAATACATATTAACAGAAATTTTTTTTAGTGTTAAAATATTTTATGTTTATTATTTAAAAAAAAGAAAAAAAAATTAATCCGAAACATTATACAACATCTCGCATATAATTAATATGTACCTATAGTGTTTTTGATTTATTAATAGAAAATTTATGTCTTTGAAAGTAAAATATAAATTAAAATTATTTAAATTAGTTTACTACAAAAAAAAATTATTTGAGCGATAATAAAAATACATTTTTATTATACATACAATTTTTCGTTTAGTTCTACAAACGATAAAATTATTGTTTAGACGTTTATGCATAATGGTATGATTTATTGAATTTAGAAATGGGTGTCATCTTAAGAGAAAGCACAGCGAAATGGCAAAACCATTCCGTAACCTTCTATAATAATTAAATATAATTCATGGATTATAGAAAAAAAAAAGAAGTGTTTCTTCTACCTACATAAATATATCCACAATTCTAATTCCTACAATAAATTGCTGTCGTCTTACAGTTGAATAAAAATAACTAAACAAAAACCAATTAATTTATACCAATAAGTCAATTAATATTTATTGTTCAAAATAAATACGCAAACACACATAACAAAATACTACATATATATATGCGATAAGAAAAAAACAGAAATATTAAGAAAACTTGAACTTGTCTCCATTTCACCATCATCACAAAAGCGACAAATGTAATAAAATCCATTCAATCCACTTATATTCAAGAATCTCAACAAAATCGATTCTAAATGGGATTTTATTTTCCTTCTCTTGTTAAATACAATATTATCATTATTATAAGGAGACATAAATTAAACAGAATTTTTTTTATGGGTGCTGGTCGTCTTGTGGACTCGTCTTAATATTATACATACGAAAACCAGTAGATGATAATATATGATACAATAAAATAAAAAATTTAACGCATGGTATTAAAACAACGCACAAGGTGCATTTCTTCATGATTTGTCATTTTTATTTGGGACCTCATTTTTAACATAAATCATTAATTTTGTGAAATAGATTTTCTTGAGAATGTGATTTCTATAAAACAAATTAATAAAAAGTACTTTGTTGCATCTGCATGAAATTTTTTCATCATATTGATTAGTTATGTTTTATTCGAAGAAACTTTAAGTGACTGGTATTTTCGTCGTAATGGGGTTTCATTTCGCCATTATGATCCCACAACATAAAAAAATGCTTGACCCCAACTTTCTTACACAATCATATATGCACATTTAACAAAATATTATTTATTATTATTAATTTAATACATTTATTTACTTAATTTATTAGTTATATCTTTATATATTTATTAGTTTTAATTAAATTTTCACAATTTGTATTATGTATACATGACAATTATTTCTCTATAAAGTAAAACTTTTTATTAATACATAAATTAACATACATAAAATATGTAGAATATTTTATAATCTGAAATAAAATTGTATTTTATATTTTGTTTTGTTAGATAATTGACTTAACGACCAACTCCAGAAATTTGTTTTCAAAAACTAAAACAAATTTCCAAAACAAAAAATTAAATAAAAGAAACAGAAACTAAGGTAATGTGTTTGAGAGAAAATTTCACTTGTAACTATGAAATTTGGTAGGAATTGGAACTAAGTGTTTACTTAATCAAATAATATTGTTATAGTTGTTAAAGAATTGCGATTTTTAATTGAAAACATACAAGGAAGACTAAGGCCATACGCAATATTAATGACCAAACCCATAAAAAAACTGGAAGATTGTATAGTTTGCCAAATTTCACCATATATTAATAAACATTTTTCACGGCTGTAGCCAATTTTAAAAAATTAAACCACACACACGAAATGATAGTGAGGGAAAAACAACACACGAAAGCTCAGACCTATGACCATATGAGTGCAATGTGTTTGAAGTACAACGCAACTATCGGCTTTTATTATTATTATTGATTAATTATATTGTTATAAGTGAACTACTACTAGTAGTTCTGGTGAACAGCTAACAAAAATAAAAAACCAGTTAAGCGCCATTTTAAGAAATTAGACGGCAAACCCAAATGGAGATTGTCTATTTGAAACATTATTATCAATCACGGCTTAGTTATCACCGCTTTATCCCATACTTTAAGTGGCCAGTATTGCGATGGATCTAACACATCTAGGACACAGTTCTAAAAATTCCGCACCAGATTAAATACCACAGGTGAGAGTTACAGCGCAAGAAGAGAGAATTATATTCGAATAGATGGATTACTTTTGCCCAGGAGTGTAGATTTTTTTTTTCCATTTCAAATTCCTTTTCACTTAAGTATGTGATCTGGGATATTGATTTCATTTAGGCCCGTAGGTTCCTTTTGGTGAGAAGCTCTTACTCGCGTTATTTTAACTTGTTGTGTTTGTTTGCTCGGAAGGAAAACTCGGTAATTTGCCTTTGCCTGCACGACACTTTCAGTAATTATTTGCGAAAGCGTATGTGTTGATTATTGTGTGCCATTTTTTTAACATAGTTATTCACCGTAACTAAAGTAATAACCACCACATACGCACACACACGTATTCTATAATAATTCATCGGCTAAAGTTAGGTTAACACATCAGTATTTACTCAATCATTGAGTTGAATGCTCGAAAAAGAGTTATGTAAGATACGCGGTAGTATTTATTTATATTTCATGCCTCTAATAGATTACAGGAGCATGCAAATAGGAACAAGCGTTTTAAATATCATCACTTCCTGCTTGTAATTTTTCCAAACAAATCATGATTTTAATTTTAATTTGTTCAAAAATATATAAATTTTTTTAAAATAATATTTTGCTTTAATTTAATTTAATCTGTAAAATTGGTTCAACACACCTTCTGTTGAAATCTACAACTTCTGGAAGTATATCAAAAAGTGTACGGTGATGGTCAAATTAGCAAAGCCCAGAAATATTTTTGGTAATAAAAAAATCGATCAGTTCAGTTATTTTGGCCAATATGTCAGTTGGCCAATATGTTGTTGAAATGGATTCACATCCATTTTCTTTAATGGCAATTCTTTTCCTTTAGTTGTAGTTAATCTAGAACCCCAGTGAGTATTCTTCGCATTGAAGTCACCACCTATTATGAACCTTTTTCCCAGATGCTTGAAGAACTCTGAGTATTGTTTATTTTAAAAAAAAATGTCTTGGTGGACAGTACAATCCTGCCACAATAATAGGAAAGTTGTTGGTTTTTATATACTTAAGTGTTGGTTATCTGAACGATTTGGCTTTTTAATAACTTGGTAGCACTTATAGCCTTCGTGAACTTGAATTCGTTTTACCATGGAGTGGGGTGTGTTAAATTTTATGGCACGGTCATAGTTAAAGTTCCCCGGATTATTTTTAATGAAAGTTATAACTTTTTTGTCTGATTTTCGGTGAGCCGTTTTTTCCGATTTTTCTGCGAGTTGTTCTGTACCGTTCCACCGTTATAAAGAGGGCCCCACTCTATATAACGCTATATATCATTGTTTTGGGTCAATTTAATAATTTTGTAATGGATTACCACGATTAGTTTTAAATTCCGCTCTTTTTGAAATGAGATTTAAATGCATTGATGGACATTCTATGAAACTATCACCAATAACGCATTGTTCCTAAAGAAATTTGGTCACCCTTTAGTTTAGAACTAATTGACAAAACCGCTCTAAGAATTGTCTGCAATATCGACATTGTCTACGTTGTTCACGTTAACTATGGGTTGTCGACACGTCAATGTAGAAAATAATAGTGCAAACGCCCATCCCTGGTCATTATTTTGGAAAAGTGGCAGGCAATGTAAGCAAATAAATTTAGTTTTTATACTCACAAAATTAATTTAATTCAACATTTCAAAAATTAAGTGGGGAATATATGTAGTTAGTGAATGATAGATTTAAATTAAGTTAGGTCTATCCTAAACAAAAATGATTTAGATTTTTTGAAAAGTAGGGGAACAGGTCCTTAGAATTGATCATTTTTGAACACAAGTAAAGCACAAGTAAAAATTGGTGTTGACTTTTCCTAAATTTTCCTGGTGTTCCAGATAAGCGGCCCTTTTAGTAACCGACGATTTAAGTATATGATTGAATCTATACTTAAGCAAAATAATATAGATTTTCCGAAAACTAGTGGAACAGATACGTATAGAATTGGGCATTTTTAAGCACTAGCATTGTAAAAAGTGATATCGATTTTTCCTAAATTTTCCTGGTGTGTTCCTGATTTGCGTCCACTTTAGAGACCGATAGTTTTAAGTAGAGTTCGGTCTATCCTAAAGAAAAAACACTAAGATTTTCCTTAAAGTAGGAAACAAATACTTTGAATTGAGTATTTTTGAGCACAAGTATAGTAAATATTGATATCGAATTTTCTTGATTTTCCGTGATCAGCGCTACTTTAGTGAATGATAGCTTAAATTAGAGCTGGATCCTAAGGGATAGTAGTAGGGGAAAAGAAATGAAGGATTGAGCATTTATGAGGAGGAATATTTAATATAATTTTTTTCGATACTTGTGCTCATAAACGCTGATTCCTATATGTAACTGTTCGTTTACTTTAATGAAAATTTATGTGATTTCCTGTTAGAAATTACCTTGATCCACTAAAAATTATCAATCACGCCGCTAATCTTGAACAACAGAACAATTTAGAACAATTTGATACAATTTTTAACGATACTTGTGCTCAAAATATTCAATCCTACGCGTCTGTTTCCCTTCATTTCAGAAAATATAAGTGAAGGACCACTAAGTGGCCGCTGATCAGAAAAACCAGGAAAATTTAGGAAAATTCGATATCAAACATATAAACGTAGATATAATGATTATAGTTTTAGGACACATTTAGGGTAAAGTTCACCCACGTGTTGTTCAAATGAATCACACTATATATAGACAAACATTAAATCTTCGCATTGTTTTTTAGGATTCTGAAGGCATCCGCAGTAAGTATAGCTTTGAAATCTATAATTAGTCGTGTGAGAAAACAAGTTGATTCCATCAAAGTATATTACTAAATAGTCAGACCAATTAATTTTAGTTTATGTTAAAAAAATATATACCAAATCTCCAATCTTGGATAATAAAAAAAAGCTGTGAAAACTATAATTACTATATATAAATGTAATATCATGCTGCCTTATCTATATAGTGTATATCGCACAATTAATATCCAATAAAAAATAAATAAAAATTAATTATAAAATCGAAGCAGAAAAGTTTCACTTTTTTTAAAAAAAAAACTGTATATATACATAAGTTAAACCAAATTACGTGACAGTATTCTATAATTTTAATTTCTAAAATAAAAACTAAAGCGATCAAAAATTTGTCATTTCGAGCTATATACATACATACGCTATAAACTAAAAACAAAACAAAAATTAATTAAATTCCACTATAAAATTAACAACATATAAAACGCAAAACGTTGAATTTACCATATACAATAAAAATATATACTAAAACTATGTTTGTTAACCCTTTGTTGGCTAATGTTTTCGGTGATAATATAAAATATAAACAATGTTGCATGAAAATATGATTTTATTATTCATTCGGAGCACAATTAGCAAATTTTCACTTTTTGTTGTTGTTGCTGTATTTACTCATAAGCAGCCAAGTAGTTTTGATTAAGACAGAAATTAATTTGATTGCGTGATTTGAAATATTATTTTGTTATTGTATATAGGCACATGTATTAGAAATCATTTTGTCAAAATGTCTATAATTTAATCACGGCTTTAATTCAATTTAATAATTAAAAATAGTTTGATATATTAAAAATGGAATGGAATTTTGTTTGTATTCGTTTATATTATATCTGTATACTGCAACTGGCTTAAGATGGGAAAATATGTTGTCTTTCAGTTTTTTCTTATTATGGAACTATTGTATACACTAATCGTTTGTAATGTAATGAGTAATTTGTAACGTATGCCGTCAACTTATGTCTAATTATAGGTATATATGTTGCGGATTTAATTGTACAAAGTTAGTTAGCTAAATAAATATTTAAAGATGTAATTTACGATTTTTAAATATTTTATGCAACATTCATATAATTTGATATGAGTAACATAAGGAATTGGTATTTTAAAAAACAATGCGTATATAGTTGCTGTACTATGGCGTTTATCGTATAAATGTGTATGTAGGCTACTACCAAGTAGAAAATATTTTGCTATGGTTTTTAGACATGAAATTGTATTTATTTTTCACTGCATTCAAGTTATCTCAGACTTTCATCCCAGGAAAATTTAAAACAACCTCTAGCAACATGAGCGTAACAGAATCTATTCCAGAATTTTCAAAAAAATATAATTTTCAGACTTTTTTATCATTTAAGAAAATATACAGTTGGTTCAAAAATATACAGTTGGTACACTTCTTCTAGCTAAGTCGTTGAAAGGACGTCTTTTTTGTAATAGCGATTTAGTTAAGGACTTGGCTGGCCACTACTATGTCAGTGATGAAATATGTCGCCTATACGCGAACTTTTCAAATGAAATTTAAATGAAGTAAAAAATCGCATGACCAAACTTTTACAAGGACGGCAATTTTCTCCACCAGTTGACCACCACTGTGCAAAAGTTTGGCCTTACGATATTGCCTTCAATTTTAATTTTCGTGAAAAAGTTTGCAAAGGTGACAGATTCACTCTGTAGTGGGCAATTCCAACTATCAAGAAACTCGCCCCTGTAACAGCTAGGCCATATGCGAGTTTCTCTTACATTTTTTGATATTGAAAAATTCGCGAAGTCGGTCATTTATTTATGTAGCGACCATTCAAACATAGTAGAGTTCAGTTCATAGCTTCGAACAGGAACTGAATTAACCGAAATATTTTCCAGATTTAAATCCGAATATAGTAATCGATTTAATAACAAGAATGATAAACAAAATGGTAGCCAGGACGAAAAGGAATGCTTCATGATACAACAAAACGTTCGATTCGGATTGGTTTTCCGTGATAGTAGCTAGGTTTTTTTTTTTTAATTTTATTTAGTGTATTACAACTGAATTATCATTCATTTAGTAAATTATCAATATAGTAAATGTGTTAACTTTATAGTGGAGTTGCACCCAGTGGTTAGCTCCAAACTGTATAATCAGTTTGAAGCTAACCACTGGGTTAAACTCCACTATAAAGATTACATTAACAACTGCCCGAAACTTCGTCCTTCGAAGCCGCCTGACTGGGTCTGTGTTGGTCAGTTGACCGAGTCGCTGTACATGTTTCTTTACATGGTTCTTGATTTCTTCGGTAACGTACTCCATCTTTAGATCCTTATGATCGTTGTCGTTTCTAATGTACCATGGTGCGTTCACAATTCCACGTAAAACTTTGTTTTGAAAGGTTTGAATTATATCAACGTTGCTCTTCTTGGTACAACCCCACAGTTGTATACCATATATCCATAAAGGTTGAAGTATCAGCCGATGTAATATCAGTTTATTATGTACTGTTTAGCTCGAATTTTTTACCTAAAAGCCAGTACATTTTCCTGTATTTCATGTTTTGCTCTTCATTTTTCTATTTCACGTGCTCTTTCCACTTGAGTTTAGCATCAAGTGTCATGCCTAAGATTTAGATCAGAGCACTCATCTTCAAATTATCGATCAGCTATAGATAAGATTTTAGTATCTGGTAAAATTGCGTTGGCAGGTCCCGGGGTAGTTTATACTCTAGTCCTCGGTGCCATACTTTGTCAAAGGCTTGTGCTACGTCCAAGAAGACACTTGAACATATTTTCTTCTTTTCCAGTTTCAATTAAGTCGTTAATTCTATGCACTTGGTCTATCGTAGAGTGCCTCTCTATAAAGCCAAATTGAAGTGAAGAAATAAGTTTTCTTTCTTGTACTCGTATTACTGATTTTAACCTTTTAAGCAATAGTTTTTCAAACAACTTTGAAATTGTAGGAAGTAACGAAATTGGTCTATACGAGGTTTTAAAGTTAGGAAGTTTATTAGGTTTTGGAATCATAATCACCTCTGCCACGTTCCACTGGTATGGAACGTATTTAGGTCGAAACGCCGCGTTTATTACTTTGAGCAGTTTTCGTAAACTATTTGTCCTGAAATTAGGTCGTAACCAGGTGATTTTTTTGAACTTAAGTTTTTAGTAATCTCATATTTTAGCTCTTGTAATGTGACTGGTTCGATGCTTTTATTATCCATTTTTTTAACTGGGTTTATGTTTTCTTCTGCTGATTGCCTCGGAAGGGGCTGAAATGTATTTTCAAGGTGGACTGTGAACAAGACAGCCAAAAGGCTTTAGCACTTCTTCCCCAAGTTCCATCATTATTTTCGATAGGAGGCACTTGAATGTTCGATCTGTGTCTTTTTGGCCGGAAAGACCGGTTAGATATTCACCAAATGAATTGTTCTTAATTTCTTTGAATAGCAACATCATTTTGTTTCTTAAATAATTAAGCCTCGATTTACTTTGTGGTGCTCCATTCCCCTGCCAGATTTTACGAGCCGTCCGCTTTTCATTAACCAAATCTCGCACTTCCAATGAATAGTTATTGCACCTCGTATAGTTCTAATTGGTCATCGAGTTGTGTCGCAGTTTTAATTAGTAGTTGTAAAGACTATTTTCTTTTATCAGCGTTCGGAAAACATTTCAAATTGTTTTATTGTTTGTTAATCTTTTCAATTTTGTTTGATTATGGTTGCACTTTGTTACAAAGAAGTCTATTAAGTCTGGTATTTTATTATGATCGGTAGGCCAATATGTTGATTTACCCATAGAATAAAACTCACAGTTTAATTCTTCCTCTGCAAACAGGCCTTAACCCTTATGTGTTGTTAGTCTCGATCCCCAGTATGTATTCTTAGCATTGAAATCTCCCCCAATTATGAAGTTGGTTCCAAGCGCCTTAAGCAACGCGACATAATTTTCTTTATTCAGTTGGTGCCGTGGTGGCCAGATACTTCCATAACTTCCTTTTCTATGTTAACTCTTTCGCAGTGTTTGATATTTTCCCTTACAAATTTTGCTGACCCTCCTCTCGCTTTCCCTGCTGGATGGATCGCATGGTAGCACCGGTATCCGTGAAGTCTTGTGAATAACACTTCTGTAAAGTGGGATTTTGACATTAGGCATATGTCTATCTTTTCCATGGGTAAGAAAATTTCTAGCTCCGGAATTTGGGGCAGTAGCCCATTTGCACTCCAGTCGGCAATTCGTAAGGTTTTGCTGTTATGCATATTAGTACATCATAGAAGTGAATTCATTCACTGCTTCTTGCTTATTTAGCCGTTTATGTACGGCTTCTATGCTCCTATTAGTTTTCGCTACACGCATGTTTAAAGCTTCTATACTCCTAAGTAATTTTTCAAGAATTGGAGTTTATTGATTTTACTTAGTATTAAAAGGCTCCTGTTGCTGCTGGACACTCTGCGAGTATATCTTTGGGCCCGCTGCTGCAAAGGATAGTTAGTTACTTTTCGCTGAGTTTTGCGGTGGTATTCTGTCGAATGGTATTTCACGGTTTTGCTTAAACTGAGTTTTTGCAGTTCTTTAGCTATCTCGCATCCTTGCCTTGGCGTGATCTACATTGGGGTATTGTTAAAGCCTTGGCATTTTCTACATTGGGGTATTAAACCAGTGGTCTTTCTTAATGCTTCAATGCTAACCCTCATATTGAGAATAGCTTTAATGGTAAAAATGTTTCCTACTGTTTCTTTATTATTAAAAGTAAGCATAAATAATGAGAGTCTCCTCCTGTTAATTTTGACCCCTTGATCAGCTTCCCGTTTTTCTTTTTTAATTATGTTTGCGGAGTTTTCTATCTTCAACCCCTTGCCCTTTAAATCGTCTATTATATCCTGTATTTTACAGGTAGGATGAAGACCTCTAGCCATCACATTTATTGGTCGCTCATTTTTGTCTTCATACGTGTACCATTCTTAACCTTCTTCTGTAAGCTTCGTAGCTAATGCTCTATATGTATCAACGTCTGTTGTGTTGATTTTCAATGTCGTCCACACTCCACCATGCCAAGTTTTTCTTCTTCTTTATCACCCATGCTAGTTTTCTGTCGGGTAGCCGTCACCGAACTTAACCTGGACTTTATTTTCCAACAAACAAAACAGAAACTTATATTTTAAAAGTTTGCAAAGCGACTTGGAAAGACGAATTTTTTTCTATAGAACCAAATTAATTTTATATATTAAAAACGACTGCGATGGATTTGTTTACGTTCGTTTTGCTAGAGAATTTTTAAATTTTCCCGGGATGAAAGTCTGTAGGAATAACTTTAAGGCGGTTCGGTTGGCTGTGTTCTGGCTTTTATGCACAGTTTCTTATGATCTTATATGTACCTGATCAAAAACCTGAGCGATCTGAACTTGTTCCTCACTTGCAAAGGTTTTCACTTGCAAAATTGGCTTAAGTTTTCTAAATCGAGATCTTTTTCATTTTAGATAAATTAAAGATTTGTTATCCAATTTCAGGACAAAAATAAAATTCCAACAAGGCTATAGTATTCCGAACAACCCTGTGGCGATTGGGCCGGGAGGTAATTTCGAATTACGATTAGGTGTGAGATTATAAGAGGTCATCTATAATCGAGATTGGGAATCAAATTTGACGTTTAAAATTATAAAAACTAAAATTTTTAAAATTTTTAAAACTTTTAAATTTCTTAATTTTAAATTACAAAAATTTTCGAAAGTTTTTTTTTTCGTTTACGCTGAAGATAAAAAATAATGTTTTTAAAATTCGAATTTAAACGCTCAGAAAACTTTCCAATTTAACTAAAATTTTGAGATATTGCCCAAATTTTGAAAATGTATTCGAAATTAAGATGATTTTTCCAATTTCGGAAATAATACCCAAACTAAATACCCAAATACCCGTTGTAAAAATTCGATTTTTCAAATATTTGAAGTCAATAGGATTTTCAAAAATTTATCAAAATTTTAAATAAATCCATTTTTAAATTGAATAAACTTCCGTTTTAAATATTACAATGCTTCTCAAATCCCTCCAAATACTTAAATATTTATTAAATTTTGTTAAGGTATTTGCGCCGATCATTTAGATTATACAATATTTTTCAAAATTATGGAACATCTAAATTTTCTAAATCGTATTTAATTCTTCAAATATTTCTAAGAATTTTGAGGGATACTTCAAGTTTTATAACACTTTCATTGTTTGAGTATGTCTCGTACATGAATTAAAATTGATTAAATTTAAATTGAATTTAAAAAATTTATTTTAGTAGGAAGCCATTTTAATCAAGATTGCTTTATCCCAATCCATTGCCAATTTTGTTGGCCAGGTCAAAGGCCACAATAACAATATTTATAAATTCTAAATTTAGTTTTAAGCTTTCAACAGAACTTGCAAGTCTACAGTTTCAAAAATCAATTTGCCCTAGCCAACGTGTGAAATATCAGAGATGCGCATTGGGAATTCAACCAACGACATTGAATTTATATAAAACGTTAAAAAGATCGTCAATTTCTAAAATTTCCAAAAAAATAAATAAAATTTTTAAAATTATTTTACAAAAAAAAATCAATAATTTAATATAGAAAAACAAAATAAGAAATCAAATTTAAAGTTTATATAATTTGAATTTTACCTCGTTCTTGAAAAACAAATAATTCTTAGAATTTAACATTTCACAGCAGTTATTTAATTTCTTAATTTAAATCTTAAAATTCCAAAAATTTCGAAATCGTATTTCCGCATACCTATATACAATTCTAAAAATTAAAATTACAATTATGATGAATCTTTTTAATTGTAGACCATTCCTCCCAACTTTTCCAATATTCTAAATTCACAAATTTAGAGAAAGTTCAACTATAAAGGGATTTTGGGGAAATTTTCAAATTTTGAATTTCCAATCGAAATTAACATTCAGCATATCCCTCGAATTATACTCAGAATATAGCACAATGATTCAGGTTGTTACTGTTGGTGCAGGAGGTACCAGGTTGGAATACATTAGACATCATTCTTCGATGTATTCATTAACTTGAGGGACAGGTAACATGCGAAAACCTTAATATACTTTGCTCCAGAACAATTGTTTATGTTTCACTCGGAGTTATACGAAATCTTCGAACAAACTTATCTAGATGAAAACCTTTCCATTTTAACAACGGATAATTGTACGTGATGATGAAGAGCTTGGATAGGGGATTGAATCCATTATAATTTTTGAAAGCATCAATATGCAAAAAGGTTCACGTCGAATCATTTCAATACTAGTCAAGCGACTATCAGTGTTTAATAATTTGTTGGTCTTCGAGATTAATGAAACTGACTTTAACATTAACTCGTTCTCAAGTTCAAAAGTTCACGAATTCGCAATAACAGTTCCTGCTTCATGGATGGATGATACGCACACACTTTAATCATAAAGAAAACAGAGCCACTAATTCGACATTATTCGTACAAGAAAAATAAACTTTAATGGAGTGGAGGGCTCAAAGTTTTATAAAAACACAAGGCATCCTCCAAATGCCGTAACAGATATAGTATATGTGAGAAACAGGGATGGGCGAGGTTGATTACGCCATGTAATCTACGCGGTTTTGGTCACTAATCGACAATTAAAATAATGTCAACAACCTACGATATTTTAGTGATTTGACATCGAATGCGCTAGTTCACGGGAGTATTTTGTAAAAGCGTTCATCTAGAGGTGATTTTTTCATTTGTTTCTTTTTGACAAATGACGCATGAATAGTTTCAAACTGTTATCGTGTTTTTATTTATTCAGTATATTGTTTACCATTTCATCATGGAAAGACTGAGCCCGGGATAGCGTCTACAAATTGTTCAGCTTTATTACGAAAATAAGCGTCCTGTGACGATTGTGTTTCCTGCGCCTAGACCAAGTTACGGTTGACATAATCGGCCTGTCGAAACCACTATTTGGAATACCATCGAAAAGTTTGAATCCCACAGTTTACAGTATTGGATGATACGCGACTAAACAGACGGTTTAGTGTGGTTTATAAGCCTGTGAAATCATTCGTTCATATTACTTCAAAAAAAAAATTAATTAATTAATTAATTCAGACGGGACGTACCTGTGAATAGCGATCGTTATTGCGCCATGATAACGGAATATTTGCAGCCTGAAATTGAAGCCCGACCTCGACGACATTTGGTTCCAAGAAGTCGGCGCTATTTGCCATATAGCGCGCGAAGCAATGTACTTATTGTAAAATGGTGTTCGTGAGCAATTTATTTCACGGTTTGGATCGTTGAATTGGCTATACTTAGATCGTGTGATACCTTTAGACTCTTTCCTTTGGGGCTACGCAAAGTCCAAATTTTATGTGAATAAACCAGCTAGAGTTGAGGCATTGGAAGCCAACAGCCATTCGCCAAATACCATTCAATATTCTCGAACGCGTCATCAAAAATTGAACTTTGAGAAAGGACCATCGTAGTTGCGGCCATCATTTGAAAGAAGTAATCTTTAAAAAATAAATGACAAGAAATGTTCTTTCGAATGATAATAAAGTTTCCATACGATTAAATTGAATGTTTTTGAGTTTTTTTAATTTTTGCACAAATCACCTCTATAGATTTCGGTTTACGGATAAAATAACACACATGTTGTTTGGTGCTCCCTATTTCTGGCATAACTGCCGGGGTGACTTTTGCACTTCAGCACTCTTTCCACTATACCCCAAAAATTTTCGATACTTCAAAAACCTGTGGGCTCTTTGAGATAACATTGATTTGATTAATTTCGTGCAAATTTATTGCTTCTGTTGGAATTAGAGTCGTGTGAACGAGCTATATGGCCATAAGTTTACTGCTGAATCATGTTGAAGAATTAGCGGCAAACACGTCGTTATGAAATTAAAACCTGGCTCCACAACTGCAAATTGCTGACCAAATCATACATTTTGTTGCAGTTGTATCTAACTTGAAGTATTTCAAAACCAATATCATGTTCGTGTCGACATTAATCAAAACATATCCCCTTTATTTTGTGAAAATTTTGTCATCAGTCTGGCGCATATTTTATCAACGATTTGGCTTTTTTAATAAATCGGTAGTACTCAGCCTTCCTGAACTCGAATTCGTTTTACCATGGAGTGGGGTGTGCTAAATTTTATGGCACGGTCATAGTCAAATTTCCCCGGATTATTTTTAATGAAGGTTATAACCTTTTTGTAAAGATTTCTATCAGTTGTGCCATGTAAAGATTTATATATCGTTGTTCAGCAGCAATTTATAATACGCCGGTGGTCGAGAAAGCAGAGTCAATGTTGTTTTAGTCGTGGACTCGAGTTTAAAACTCGTCAGCGCCAATACATTTTAAATTTAATTTTTACTGTAAAATCTACATTCAATTTCTGCAGGTATAAGAACCATCTCTTGTGTATGACCGTTATGAAAATATACGTTAATGATCAAATAAACATAGTCCATTCCTGTTGCTAAAATTTTCAATTTGCTCTATTGAATTAGCAAACAAAAAAGATTTGTATAGCACCAACTTTGTATACGCCGGTGGTCCATTAAGCAGAGTCGTTGCATTTGGAATTGCGAACATGAGTTCAAGCCTCGGTTTGGCATTAAATAAGTTTTAATTTAATTTATTTAATTTCTCCCTTCAATTGGCAAATATAAAGGATGAGTATAGCGTGAAATCTATATATGGAAATGGTGAAAAGGTAAAGTAAGCGGTGTCATAGGACTTACAAGTGTGGATGTTTTGTGTGCAGTGTTCGAACCTCGATTGAAGTTTAAAAATTTTAGAGGGCATCCACATATTTCTCATTAAATTAAAAAAAAATCGCTTTTTGATTTAAAAATGGCCAATTTGCAAATAAATTAAAAATATATATTGAGGCTTGAACTAGTCATGGGCCACAGTATTGACCACTGTACATACAACTTTTAAGTTTAAGTCAGTACTTGAATAACGTCCAAATAAAAAATGTCCCTATACAAACTGAAAGTATAACAAATAGGTATAGCTGAGTTTAAGTCTCGATTAGGGCTAAAAAAAATTTAATTTAATTTCTTACAAATTAATTCAATTCTGATTCTGATAAATTTTCATTTTTTTCTATTCAAATGGTGAGTACAAAAGATGCGGATTTATCAGAAATGAAATTGTGCGGTCAGTGGTCAAGTAAGCAAAGTAATCTGGGCGTTTGATTAGTGGACGTGATTTCAAGCGGCATTGTTGATGACGTTTTCTATAATACGGGTTGTCGACACGTCAATGTAGAAAATAAAAGATGACGCGTAAACGCCCATCCCAAGTGAGAATCTACAATTCGTCTTATACGGTCAATTCAATGTTAAATGGTAAGATTATTAATTAGATCCCAACAAAAGGAATTATTATTTTGATAATATAATTAGCTATAAAACTATTATACTCGCAGCTATAATCAATAATGAAATACATTAATTATTTATACTATTTAAAAGTACAAAAAAATTGAATTATAATCAGGCGTACCTACCTACAATATCGTTTTACATTTTAATAATAAAAAAAACTACTTTTAATTTTTCTTTTCCACGAAAGCGATAATTACTATATTTAATATTTTAATTAATAGTTTTGATCATAAAATTTATAATAGTAATTATTATTGGTAGCGGTGTACATTTTAAATGTTGTGTTTATCAGAATATAATTTTTAACTAAACTAGAGGTGTGTGTAAACTATTTTATTATTTATTTTTGTATTTAAAAATGAATTTTCGCTCATTAACATACTTTTTTTGTTGTCGTTTTGTTGAAATTGAAACCACCAGATATACAGGTATTCAATATATTTAGCTTAGACATCCACCTAAAACACAGACACAGTAATTTTTATTCACCACTCGCAGCGAGAGGATAAGCGAATAATATAAATTCTAATAAGACATTTTGTGTTTTGATTTTATGAAATATTTTTCAATTTTATTTTTTAAATTCTTTATTTATACAAATTCTTTTATCCAATATTATACATTTTACTTAGTACGAATAACTTTAAGGAAAATGCGAAATGTGTAATATTAACTATGTGTCAAGTAAATGTAGAAATCTACGTTATCGACATATCAACAACCTTGTTATTCTACTTTCCGCTAGGTGGCAGTATAATTAAAATTATCTGGTTAAATCTAATTGGCAAAAATAGTTTGAAATATAGTTTTTTTTATAAACATAGAGTTTTGAAATTATTGATTTTATCGAATTACAAATTTTTTGAAATAATGTATTTTGTATTGTACTTTCTTAAACAATTTTCTGTAGCGCACAAATTGATGTGGAGTTCGGGCGTTTTATATTAAACCACTTGTTGATTGATGTTGAACCTGCGAGTGGCGTGACGTTATTACAATTCATAAAGAGACCACGTCGGCCTAAAGTTTCGAAAAATAAGCCCATCCGTTTTTAACTTATCATGGCCTGCCTATTCCTAATCCTTTACCATATCTATAATTATCGCTGAAAAGAGGTGTTAGAATGTTCACATCTAATCGAAAGCTGCAAAACTTCTAAACTATATATAAATATTACGTCAAGGAAACTTATTTTGATGCGGTATATCAAAAGTTATCACTCAAATCGGTGTGTAAATTTACCGACATCAAGTCTATCCGAATCAAAATCATATTTCATTGTCCTAATATTCTATATATACTTTAGTCGTAATCAAACTATATTCCCAAACCTCTATTAACATATTTACACGGCAAAGATACCATGACCTAATTCTCTAAAATGATTTTGGCAGTTGCAATTTGACAGAGTAAATGGTATTATTCGCTACAAATGACTACCACCGCGTATTACAATGGATTTGTTTGAAGCACAGCAGAAATCTCGACCTTCGTATATAAACATTAAAAAAAACATCCTCGCACTGGTTGGATTGGTTATTTGGAATTCAATTTAGTCGATAATTCTACGCCATACTTATCAGTCGCGTAACAAGGCCTTCCAACCTTATAATTAATCTGGCTAAGTTTACTAAAAAAACAACAGAAGCCTTGGACAATACTTGCAATTAAATGTCCAAAACACACACATATTGAGATCCTGCCATAAAAAAGAGATTAATTCGAAAATGAAACTTCCGGATTGGGTGATAATCATGTGAACTACTGCGTAACAGTCACCTAAACAAATTTCGCAACGTAGTGTTGGTATTTACAAACCAGACTGATTTAAATTTGAATTTAATACTGCGCCAGTATTAAATGGCCAGCCGTTCCACCCAACCTCACACCTAAAAATTCATTACGAACCAGTTAAAAATTGATATTTCAGAAATATTTTGTTCAAAATTCAAACGATTTGGAAGTTTTGTTGAAAACTGAAGTTTATTTTGTTCAACAGCTCAACTGCATATGGTATAGTTGATTGGCTCAACTGCATATAATCGGTGAAGAATTTTGAAGCTTGCACTAATGAGTTGAATATCATATCTTGTGAGTCACATCGTGCATGACAATGTGAGTTAATTTGAAATTTTGAGTATTTGGTTTTACAAATCTGATAGAATTTATATTTCGAAATTTGAATAGATTTTATTGAACAAACCAATTAAATTCAATTTGAATGAGCTTGATAACAGTTTGGACAATGATAAATTAGGCTTTTAAGTTTAGAATGGACGATTCTCAAAGAATTTTGACTATGGTTTGAAGTTTGAAAGGAAATTTTATATTAAATTGGATGAACATGTAAACAAATTTGAAACTTATTTTGGGGAATGGATTAAATTGATTGAAAGTAAACTTTAAAGTTGAAATAAAGTTTTCAGGTAAAGGACAATTAGTTTGTTTTGAAAGAAACTTGAGTATGTTTTAATGGCCGAACTACTTTTCAAGAAGTTTGGGTTTGATTTGATTCAATAAAATAAATTTGGCGAAAATTAATAAGGAAATTGATCAAGCTTGTTGACAATTAGACGAATTTTGATTTTTTTTCTTGAATTTGTAATTTAAAATAAATTAGTTGAACTTTATTTAACTAGAATTTTGAATGTCTTTGATCAAAACAATAATAAAGAGTTTGGGTGTGGTTTGAATAAGTCAAATTGATTGAATATATACAAGTAGTTGACAAATTGAATGGCATTTTAAATTGGGTAGGAAATGATTAGAGTGAGAAAATTCATTAGCACATTGAATGAGTTTGATGACAATTAAACGAATTTGAGCATATTTGTGATTGATTTGGTAATTTGATATTTAAAAATTGACTGGAAATTTGAATGGTCCGACCATTGAAAAAATAATGATAAGTCAATCTAATTTGAAAGAAATTTGATAATGGTTTGGGTTAGTTTGATTGAATTTATATTTTGAAATTTTTCTGAAAATAGACTAGCATTGTGAATATGTTGGTTAGGATAACCTGAGTGAAATTCTCACGTAAATTAAGGTCAAATTTGACAAAAGTTTTGAATGAGTTTAATGGCAATATTGAACATTATATTGAAATTGAATTAAATTTTAAAATAATTTAGCCTACATGTTTGAGTGTGGTTTGAATGGTTTAATCTGATTATGTTAAACACGTGTGCTTTGTTGTTTGAAACGGGATTTTAAAGTTAATTTGATAAGACATATTTTTGAAATTTGGGTATCGGTTGAATGACCTGCACGAATTGAGTTATTGACCATGTGAAAAACCTCATGTGCTACAAAAAACACCACTTTATCCACACAAAATAACTGTATGGTGTAGTTTTCATGCTGGTGGTGTCATTGGACCGTTTTTCTCGTTGATGAAAATAACCGTCACGTTACAGTCAATGGAGATCGCTATACAGAGACATGTTCAACGTTATTTCTTTGGTCAATTGCATGAGCTAGACATTAAAGATATGTTGTTTCAACAAGACGGTGCGACATGCCACACAGCAAGTCTAATAATCGACTAACTGAAATTTAGATTCTATAAACGTGTTAAATCCAGAAATGGTCCAGTCGATTGGCTACCTAAATCGTTTGATTTAACACCTCTAGACTTTATTTAAGGGGCCACGTTAAATCATTGAGGAGCTCAGAGCCAATATTGATCGAGAGATAGCGACCCTTTCCATCGAAATGTGTGGCCGAGTCATCGAAAATTGGGTTCAACGAATCTACACCTACAAACGTGCCCGTGGTAGATATATGAACGATATCGAGTTCCATTTATAAATGTTTTGATTGTACTTCAAGCCAATAATTGTTTATAGGTTATGTTGTTACGCTGTTAAAATGTTAACTGTAATACTTTGCTATAAATAATTAAAATAAATTAATTCTTTGACTTTGTCTATCACCCTCTTAGTAAAATTATTGTAGTAAACAGTTTTCCATGGAATTCGCGCTGAAACATGCACAGAATTTCTGCACAGGAAGGATTTACAGGTGTGGCCGGTCCGAAAAATTAGAGTTTTTTAAAAATTTGCTAAACCCAAAAACCAAGGTTTTCCACTTGACATCCGTGTTAAAAACTATTCGAAAAGTTTAAAAACGATGATTCAGTTAGTTTTACTATGCGAATTCATGAAGCTGGCTTTGAAAGATTTAAATCATCTTACAAACAGAAATAGGACTATTTCTCAAAAAATATTGAATTCATTTCTTGAATCAAATTTTTAAAAGACTCTTCTGTTTTGCTGGAACAAACGCTTTATGGGAATGACCAATTTCAAAGGTTTAATAATTGAATGTACATCACATAAATAAAAGTTGTTTAGCAATTAATGTCAATGGCCGAAAAGTTAAAATTGACCTTTGAAACCGAAACATCCAAGATATTTAAACATTATACATTTATCCGTCGCTGCAAAGCTACGATGGAAGTTTTCGTACAAGTCTGGGAACACAGCGAAACGCATCGTACGTTTCGATTGTGAAGGTCTGATAAATGAAGATCAAAAGAACAGATATCAGGATCTTGTCAGCGACAACATTAATGAAGCTAATTCTGACTGCGTGAACTCTGTCTGGGAGGTACTGAAAACTTCGGTTGTCAGTGCTGCTCAACAGACTTTAGGTATAGTGAAAGTCAGACCCAAGAATGATTGGTTTGATGACGAGTGTCGTCTTGCAGTTGAGCAACAAAATATAGCCCATAATGAAGTGCAACAACGTCTCACAATCGCGAGGAAAAACAAGGCTGCTCTTGCAAGAAGGGTAGCTAAGCGGATTTGTAGACGGAAGAAGCGAGAATGGTGGAAGGCCGAGGTTCTGAAAGTACAACAACTCAGCAATGAGCGCAGTTCGCGTAATTTCTTTAAAGGAATTACTGGACTGCACCATACTTTCAGGCCTACGTCAACCGCCATTCGGGACCGGGATGGAAACCTCTGTGTCAACATCGACGCAGTACTTGACGCATGGAGTGGACACTTTACTGACCTGCTTGATGTCCATCATGCGTCACAGACTGTTGTTGAGCCACCTCTAATACAGACTGCGGAGATTTGCACTGAGGAGCCATCCCATGAGGAATTCACTAAAGCCATGCAGAGATTGAAACGGAACCGTGCACCTGGAGTGGACTGCATTAATTCGGAGCTCTTGATATTCGGAGGGGATACTTTGTTGAACTGTCTTTTCGACCTTATTCGATTTTTATGGCGAACCGAAGTTATGCCTGATGAATGGAAAGTGGCCGCGATATGCCCCATCTTCAAGAAGGGAGACCGCTTGAAGTGTGAGAATTATCGCGGTATAGCTCTCCTTTGCACAGCGTACAAGTTACTGTCATACATTGTATTGGATAAATTCACTCCTTTAGCGGAGGGCTTGGTTGGTGACTATCAAGGAGGATTTCGTCCGAATCGATCAGTCACCGATCAGGTATTTTCGCTGCGGATGATTCTATCTAAATATTATGAGACATCCATCCCCGTACATCAGGTGTTCCTGGATTTCCGGCAGGCCTATGACTCGATCAATCGAGAGAGTTTGTGGTCTGCCTTGGAATACCTAGGAATGCCAACAAAACTGGTACGACTATGTAGGATGACAGTGACGCAGTCCCAATGCTGTGTTAAAGTTGAGAACAAGCTATCGACAAGTTTTGTAGTTAACTCGGGTGTTCGGCAGGGAGATGCTCTGTCCCCGATACTCTTTAATCTCATGTTGGAGTACATCTTTCGTAAAACTGAAACACCGCAGCGTAACATCTTATATCGCCAGTCCAATCAGGTGCTTGCATATGCAGATGACATATGCGTGATTGGACTGAATAGCAACGGAGTGAAAGAAATACTTGATCCGCTTGTAGAGTTTTCAGCTTCAGTTGGACTTCAGATCAATGAATCCAAAACGAAATACCTGATCTCTGGTTTTAGGGACAATGGCACACCAGATTTTAGTAGTGGCCACCACACGTTTGAGGGAGTGAGGAGGTTCAAATATTTGGGTTCTCTTATCACTCACGATAACAGTGTGGGTGAGGATATTAAAGTGCGGCTGGCAGCTGGCAGTCGTTCTTTGTATCCTCTAAGGCCACTGCTAAAATCTTAACACTTATCAAGTGCCGTGAACCTGAAGCTTTACAAAGCGTTGATCAGGCCCGTTGTTATGTTTGGATGTGAAAGTTGGGCGCTAACGGATGAGTACGAGAGATGGCTCCTTACATTTGAGAGAAGAATCATGCGTGTGGTTTACAGCCCAAAACGCGAAACAGATGGTACCTACCGAGCTCTGCACAATATCGAGATCAGAGGTCTGATGAAGATCCTCGATATTGTACATGAAATAAGATCTCAGCGAGTACGCTGGCTCGGGCACGTTCTGCGTGCTGATCCGGAACGAATTGTGCAGCGATCTCTGAAAGGAGAGCCACCATATGGTAGGCGCAGAGGTCGTTGCAGGCGACGATGGCTCCACGGTGTAGAGAACGACTTGGCCTCTTCAGATTGTCTTAGGCAGTATGAAGACCGTGCTCGGGATCGAAACCGCTGGAGCCGAATTGTTGACTCAGTAAGGAGCCAGTAATGGCCTTTAAAACTGTTATAATAATATATTTATCCAAAAAATAGTGCGCTGTGGTTAGAACCCAAAACTAGGAAAGAATATAAACACTGTATAAGTGTACGTTTCGACAAAACTTTTAGCATCATTTATTACAATTGGTATGTTCTAAATAAATCCCCATTGTCATATGGTCTGACCCCTCCGTCACAAGTGTTTTGCAAGCACATGTGAAAGATTAATCGCAATGGATGATGAATTATGCCTAGAAACTGAATGTAAATATCTAATCCTTCTCCAGTCACTCCTCCAATGGTTTTATTCTATTCATAATTGCTATGAGGTGCCTCTAAGCTAATTCTCAAAATACCAAATGCATTTTCTATTATTCGACTAGAATCCAATTCTCGCTTTACTAAAAAAAACCGCTTTCGCGGTTAAAACCTACACTAATGTTTTATTAACAATAAAGCCAACTTCGACTAAACAAAAGAGGGGGTTTTCTCTGGCATAATATATCTGCAATAAACAACAATGCGTTTGGAAGATGACTCAATAAACGCCATAGGCTTTCTTAAGCAATATTTTTTTATTTATTGACTTTTTTTTTGTTTAAAAAACCTGGGTTTACTCGGTGACCCCAAACTCGAAAAACCCGGGTTTCAGAAATTTTCGGTTTTTGCTAACGCATATAGGATATACATGACACAGTATTATTGCTGAATCGTGTCAACGAATTAAGGGTAAAACACTTTTCTGCGTAGTCATTCTTTAAGTATACATTCGACAGCATTGTGGAGGATTTGACAAAACCTGCACTTGAGGTTGCAACAGCAAAGCGCTTGCCAAATCATAATTCTAAAGAAATTTGGTAGTTTAGGATTAATTTACAAAATCATTCTAGGAATTGTCTACACAATCGACAATGTCTCCGTTGTCTACGTATTGTCAAGAAAATAATAGATGACACGTAAAGGTCCATCAAATGATTCAAAGTTGACCTAATGTACGTAATAATCAATTCTAAACCATTTCATACATTATAACTTTCGCTGTGCTTTTAAGTTCCATAAATGGAATTCAATAAAATGTTCAGCAAATTATTATGAAGTATAATAAATAAATTTATCTACCTTTCTATATCTCACGAGAATCACCTGCGAGCACTAAGATCAAACAACAAATTTTTTCGGTTAAGATCAAAGAATATACGTCCATATATTATGTATAGACAAAAACTATATAAACGAATAACAAATAAATTAAATTAGCGACGCCAATATTCCCAAGGTGTTAACATTTTTATAAATCTGTGTATAGACCGTAGTTCTGTTTAGTATATTACCCTATAGAGTTACAAAGTAGTGTTGCCACCTTGGTTTTTTTCCTAATCAATTACAGTAACATGTAATCAACTGATTAATATAAATCTGGTCAATAACAATAATAATAATATGTTCAACCTTTTATTTATATATAGTTTTTTAAAAAAATATTTGTCCAATATAAACTAAACTCTAAACACAATGCGCTATATGTTTAGTACTGCGGCAATAAAGTATTGGATAGGTGATACAAAAAAAATATAATCGGTTTGAGGGCGACTAAGTACTCGTAAAAATCAGTTTTCCGTTGGCACCCACACACAATTATCACGTGCACGTTCAGATACTTATCAACAACACTACACATTTATAGTTGTTTATATGTATAGTATACCGGTATCCGCGCGTATCTCTATAACAAATCAATCAATTAATAATATTTAGAAAATTCGAAATAATAAAAATACAAAATAATAAAACGAGGTAATGATTTGATTGAAATGATTAGAAATCAATTTAACTTTGTCAATTAAAATACAAGCATTGTGCACAGACATGTCCGTCGACCATACCTATAGGCAGGCAGGTATATACTCGTACATACATTTTCCACATTGATTAGTGAATCAATGAGTCATTCATTACACGTACATCGAATACAAAAATGTAATAAAATTTAATTGTAATTACATTTCTTTTTAGTTTCAGTTTTTTTTTTCAATTACATTTATTTAATATATACGCGCGTATTATACTGCGATGGGGGCAACACAACTCTGTAATTAAAATTATTATTTTATTATAGTTTACAATTTTTAATTTATTTTATTTCCATTTTTAGTTTTTTAACGTAATTTTTCATTAGAGAAATGGACTGAAGATAATGTTACATACAAATGGACGTACATATGTATGTCGTCGACATATGAACAGATGGTTCGGAATAAAATTGACAATTATACAACTTGTACACAATTATTGCAATTTATATGTACATACATACATATAACTATATACAAACTTGAATTAAAATTATACCAAGCTGAACAAAAACGATTCAATTCGGTTTGAACGTTGATTGAAAGGTCATACTCGTGTATTATTTTTGAAGTAGTTGTTGTAATTTTATATACACCTAAATTATTATAAATTCAAATTTTACTAATTTATTATTTATTTATTAATTAAAACGTTTACAATTATTTCCGTTGCAAAATTTTGTATTTCGGTGAATTGTCGGACCATATAGAACCTTTCAATTATATGGAGGTAGGTAGTTTTTTAATACGTTTTATATACGTCACGACCGCACGGACATATCGTTTATCTGGGTCATATTCAATAAACACCAATGGATTCGTCTAAAAAACACATGGTTGCGGTTCTTATCACAAATTGTCTAAACGTTTTACAGCAATTTACAACTTCTTATTTTATTTTTGTTAATTTTATTACAACTGAGCAAGGCTCATCTGGTAATTTTTATATCTCATATTTCAATGCTTAAATTTACACGTTTGTTGGACTGTAACCCTATGGCTAGTTCTATTTTTTATTAAATGTATTAATTTAACTAGTCCACCAGACCCATCAGCGTCGTTCGGTGAAGCCCAGGTTATATACAAAATTTCGTATCTAACTGTTTTCGTGTTATTAAAGAGGTGTGGCACATGAACAATACACCGACGAAGGTTTTTTTGAACGTCTGAATTATGTTGACATTTGTCTTTTAGTACAGCACCATAGCTAGATACCATATGTTCATATTCATATAGGTTTAACAAATTGTGTGTTTATTGTGTATTCTGAGTTGTACCCAATAAGCCATAATATCTTTCTGAACTTAATGTTAATAATAATAATCAGTTACTAAAGGACATTACTGGCCCCTTACCGAGTGAACTATCCCGCCCCAACGATTTCGATCCAGACAACGTGAAGAAGCCAAGTCGTTCTCGACACCGTGGAGCCATCGGCGCCTGCAACGACTTTTGCGCATACCATATGGTGGCTCTCCTTTCAGAGAGCGTTCCAGATCAGCATGCAGATCGCAGAGCCAGCGTACCCGCTGAGATCCTACTTCATGTACAATGTCGGGGTTCTTCATCAGATCTCTGATCTCGATATTGTACAGAGCTCGGTATGTACCATCTATTTCGCGTTTTGGGCCGTAAATCACCAGCATAATTCACTCGTCAGCGCCATTTCACATCCAAAGATAACAACGGACCTCAACAACGCATCATAAAGTTTCAGCAACACGGCACTTGACAAGTGTTCAGATTTTAGCAGTGGGCCTAGAGGATACACAACACGGCTGCCGGCTGCCTGTCACACTTTTATATCCTCATCCACACTGTTATCGTGAGTGATAAGCGAGTCCAATTATTTGAACCTGCTCACTCCCCCAAACATGCAGTGGTCACTTCTTAAATCTGGTTAGCCATTTGTCAGAGATCATGTATTTCGTTTTGAACTCATTGACCTGGAGTCCAACAGAAGATGAAAGCTCTACAAGCGAATCAAGTATTTCCTTCACTCCGTTGCTATTCAGTCCAATCATGCATATGTCATCTGCATATGCAAGTATCTGATTGGAAAGGCAATATATGATGTTGCGCTGAGGTGTTTCAGTTTTACGAAAGATGTACTCCAACATGAGATTAAATTGTATCGGTTAGAGCATCTTAAAAAACAGTTCCACAAAGTATCCCCTCCGAATATCAAGAGCTCAGAATATCAGGAGCTCCGAATAAAAAGAGCTCCGAATTAATGCAGTCCACCCCAGGTGAGCGGTTTTGTCTTAGTCTCTGCATGGCTCTAGTTAATTCCTTATGGGATGTATGCAAATCTCCGTAGTTGGTATTTGAGGTGACTCAACTACAGTCTATGTTGCATGATGAAGACCAAGCAGGTCGGTAAAGTGGCCATTCCATGCGTCAAGTACTGCGTCGATGTTAATGACACAGAGGTTTCCATCCCAACGTAATGTGTCCACGATTTGCGTGGATATGTTTAGTACATCATTCTCTCACTATTATCGGTCGCAATTTCGTGTCGGGAGTACAGACCTACTTTTTCACACAAGTCAGCCTGATTTCAGCCAGCTCTAGCATTAAAGTTTCCAATTATCATTCTAACATCGTGTTTGGGTATAGATCCCATAAGATCATCCAAGTCATTGTAAATTAAGTCTTTATCTTGGGGCTGGCTGACTTCTGTGGGCGCATTTACACAAATTATTGACAGGTTTGCAAGGGAAGTTTACACAATCGGTTATTGACTGCTGTTGGCATAGTTGACTTTTGGATTTCCAAAACAACCATCTTTCCTAGCGGCTCAAGAAGAAATCCAGCTCCAAGATTTCCAAGGTCATATCCACTGTATAACATCGTATAGCCCTGGGACACATGGTCTGCACTTTTAGGCCAGCGAGTTTCTTGAAGAGCAACGAGTTCTAACTAACGATTTTTGCAATTTAGGATTACGAGACATGAGATTGCCCCCGACCACAGGGTCCACTTTAAGTTAAGTTCTTGCTTTATTGACACGTGCGCTGATTCCATTTTAGCTTAGCATCATTGGTTACGCTTAAGTATTTGGTTGTAATAGCATAAGGTACCTGTTATGAATTAATTTCTATTGGGATCCCACTAACCAAAGAAGTGAAGTAAATGTGTGTGGATTTTGTTTCGTTGAGCTTTATGCGCCACCGTTTTAACCGCAGTTAGTAACCTCATTTGAGATTCTTTGCCGTTTGTTTGTTGCTTTTTCAACATTATTTTCAATTGCCTTTACTTTTTGTGTGAGAGATTAGAATATTTTCTCTAATTGACTGATCATAGTTGCGATTTGCTTATTGGATGTTCAGTTGTTTGCAAATGTCACCCCTAAATCTAGAATTTCAATTCACATGAAGTATGTCCTAAAATTAAATATTAATTGTTTAGAGCTATTTGTGTAATTAGCAAGCGATCTTATTGGAATTTGAAAAAAATTCCCCTGCTGAACCAAGGATCGTACCTAGATAGCGATATGCGTTAATGGATAATTGAAGGCTTTATCTAACATAAGAAAACATAAAGGCTTAGCTTATCGCTATCTGGGTACGATCCTTGGGTTAGCAAGATATTTTTTTTTACATTTCATTTTTGGACTAGAACACAACGTGAAAACAACTCTGCCCTAAGTTACTTATCTTTTAGATTTAGGAAAGCTTTTATATTTTTTAGTTAGATATACGAGATGTAGTTCTCAGCTACACAAACATACATTTCGGTATTTGAGTACGATCTGATTGGTTCAGCAAGAGAATGCGTATACATGAAGGTAAAACACACCCGTCCTAAGTCACTTAACTTTTAGATTTTAAATATTTCTTATATTTATTATTTAGATCTGAATTTTTACTAATAGATGAAAAAATTAGGACAGTTTTAGAACAAACTCCACCCGTGAATTCGATCTGTTCTATAAAGAATTGCCTCATTGATAAGATTTAATATGATACTCGAATGGAAATGGCCTCTCCTTGCGTAAGTATATGACATAATGTTGCACTTTCACATATTAAGGCGCAACCGATTGGATTTGCACCAGGCACTAGCTCGGTCTAAATCATCTTGTGGTTTCAGATGTTTCGTCAATGTTTCTGATTACTTTGAATATTTTCATGTTGTCAGCATATACTAGCACATCAGAATTTTGGGTAACATTCGTTATATCATTATGGGTGTAATTTTTGGTTGTTTTCCATTGAGTTAGATCCTCGCCAGTTCAAACATATAGATTGCAGAGCAGGCAAATATTGGAACCATATGCAACTCCTTGGTTTATGCGTTTAACTTAATGGTTTGGAACACTAATTGAACACTAATTCTGTTACTTTACCTTGCTTAAAATTAATGCGAGTTTCTGCATCATGTGATTGGTAAAATATGGCCAAATTTCAGCTTTGTTTAAAATCGCCATTGCCTTGCACAGTTTAACTTCATGAATTTGTTTTACATATGAAATAAATATTAAAATTTTAATAATAAAAAATATTCGATTCCGTAGAGGGACACTGAGAAACGGTTACCACACCTAAGGAAGGCAAGAAAATCTTGTTAGAACCTTAAAACCGAGGTAATATTTAAAAAAAAGTGGAATTTGTCAACATAATAAGCCATTGTTCTTGAAAAAATTGGGTAAAAATGGTACCAGTGATTCAGTTACTTGAGTCTGTTAGGAATTTTGTTAATTTGATTAAGATTACAGTTAAGAATGTAGTCGATGATATATATTTCATGTTCGAATGTTACGTTAAAAGAAATATTGCAATTAATCTCGTGATCTAAACACTAAGAAATGTCAGGAAATGTCAAATTATCGAATCGGTGCTGGATGCTGGATCGACAGGTCACGTCATTCTGCCTATGAAGAGCCAATGTCGAGAAGCCACTACCTTCATTTTATGAATGAGAATTGCGTTTAATGTTCCAATCGATTCTTAATTGTTGCAAACGTTGTAGTTGTAAATAGTGTTTGTGTGGGTAACACATTATTGACTATAGTTTCGATAGTGTATTGGCTGTTTTTTGAGAATATGTCGTTGTTGCATTTTCTATATCCGATGGGGGGTTTTAATTGGCATTACTGAAACGGAACGCGCGGATTATACGAGTAAGGTACGAAACAGTGCATGAAATAAAACAGGGTGAGATACGTACATATGGTAAAAAACGAGGTGTTGGTGTTGGGCAAGTCGAATCGTAATGGTGCTCTAAAAGGTTTTTTATATATAGATAGGTTAGGTTAGGTAAGGGTGGCCGCCCTACAGAACTAGCATAGACACAAAATTGGTCCGTAGCTGAACCATATTCGAGCTGCCTCTTCTTCACTCGTTAAACCATCCTGAGCTTACGAAGAAACGTTGAAAGTCCCGGACCTCGATCTTACTAAGATCCGTGAGGTCGTACAAAGGGGAAATTCCCATAAATTTTGTTCTGCTGTATGCTAGACTAGGACAGGTGCAGAGCAGATGGAGCACAGTTTACATATATGAAATCCTTGATATATTGCCTAACTGAAGTGGAACTAGACCATGACTGGAGCGATTATGATGTATTCGATATGTTGATTTAAGTGCCAGTTATATAGCCAAAAACGACTCAGTTTTAAATACTATTTTTTTTTAAACTCTATAGACATGAAGTGTTGTCATGATCAAATATCCAAATAAAAATGAACGTATTATATAAAGCCCGTCCTCTGTTAGTTTCGTATAACTGTAATATTTGTTTAATTCTATATGCAAAATTTGATCTAATTTTGACTTTTATCAAATTTCTAAAAAAAATAAATTTTTTATTACTGTTCAGAATTGCGACGATCAAGCGTTTTTGATGTTTGAGGCTAACACATATAATCACTTAGCTCATCTGACGATTAGAAATTTAGAACCATCCATTGATTATATTAACTTTCACTTCTATATTGTTGTGTTACTCTGTATATAGTTATACTGTACTAAAAAAGGAGGGCTCATCCCTAAGAAATATTACTTAGCATTGCTTAAAAAATCTATATTTTCAACAATTTCACCACATGCAATATATAATGTGTTACGATCTAATACTGCTATTTTGAAGAAGCTCTCTAATGCACCTTTAGAACCTATGTCTGGTTTAGAAATTGCGATCTGTCAAACGTCAGCTGTTAAAATTTCACCCAAATTCATCGATTAGTTTATTTGTTGTAGTTGTTTGAAGTAAGCAACTTTTGTGTTTCTTGAAAAATGGAAAAAAACGAATTTCGTGCAGTAATTAAACACTATTATTTGAAAGGGGAAACGGCGAAAGAGACAAAAGAAAAGCTCGATAAGCATAACGGTGAGTCTGCTCCGTCAGATTACATGGTTAAATATTGGATTGCTGAATTTAAACGCGGCCGAAGAAGCACTGCAACAATACCATCAACAGGAAGGCCAAAAGAGGTGGTTACTGAAGAAAATATCAAGAAAATCCTCGATATCGTTATGAATGATCGCCGAGTCAAGTTGCGTGAGATTGTTGAAATGGTAAACATATCATATGAACGTGTGTTCAACATTTTGCATGAACATTTGCATTTGAAAAAGCTATCGGCAAGATGGGTGCCGCGTTTGTTCAGTGTCGAATAAAAATGAGTTCGACAGACCACTTCACAGCGGTGTTTCGACATGATAAAGCGTAATCCTGTTGATTTTTGGCGTCATTTAATTACTGTTGATGAAACGTGGGTCCACCACTACACACCTGAAACCAAAAATCAATCGAAACAATGGGTGGAAGCTGGTGGAAGTGCTCCGAAGAAGGCAAAGGCAGTGAAATTGGCTGGCAAGGTTATGGCCACTATATTTTGGGATGCACACGGAATATTGCTCATCCATTATCTTGAAAAAGGATCCACAATCACAGGAAAGTATTATCGTGCATGATTGGATCAATTGGTTGATGCAATCAAGGAAAAACGACCACATTTAAAGAAGAAAAAAGTATTCTTTCTTCCGGTTCACACAGTATTAGATACGATGCTAAAATTACGTGAAATACCCTTCGAATTGGTTGATCATCCACCTTATAGTCCAGATTTAGCTCCTAGTGATTTTTTCCTGTTTCCAAACTTGAAAAAATGGCTCGCAGGACAAAGATTCATCTCAAACGAAGTAGTGATTACCGAAACTAACGTGTATTTTGAGGGGTTCCCGAAATCGTATTATTCAGATGGTATAAAAAAGTTGGAATATCGTCGACTAAGTGTGTCGAAGTAAAAGGAGTAATGTTGAGAAATAAATGGTTTTTGGCAAAAAAAAATTTTGTTTTCCTACTTAGGTAGCTTCATTTTCAATCCGCCCTCGTATATATATATATATATATATATATATATATATATACATATATATATATATATATATATATATATATATATATATATATATATATATACATATATATATATATATATATATATATATATATATATATATATATATATATATATATATGTATATATATATACATATATATATATATATATATATATATATATATATATATATATATATATATATATATATATATATATATATATATATATATATATATATATATATATATATATATATATTATATATATTATATATATATATATATTATATATATAAATATATATATAAATATATATATATATATATATATATATATATATATATATATATATATATATATATATATATATATATATATACATATATATATATATATATATATATATATATATATATATATATATATATATATATATATATATATATATACCGAGCAAATCGCAGTGGTTAAAGCTGCGAAGTTTGGATCGGGAGGTACTGGGTTCTCGAATCCCAACAGAGGCGGGATGCAAAAGGGGATTTTTCAATTCCCTATTACGATCGGTGATTAAATTGAAAACATCTATGACCCTCTGTTGGAATGTAGAACTCATGGGCTGAGCCATCTTCCATGTTTCTGAAAAGGGTGACAAAGGGTAATGCGCAGGTGGTATACTGTACTTGTGTGAATGGGATGAATGAATGTTTGTGTGATTGTCTGGGTATGCTCCGTGGGCCTGTTTGTGGCATTGAATGCTGGAGTGATCCGCCCAACTGAATTTTTTATTTTTTTTATATACATATATATATAGTCTGCCCAGGCAGGTTAAAGAATTCTGGAAATGATTTTTATTATTAAAAAGTACTGGAAGCTGCCATTTGTGTCTTTTTTAACCGCGGGATTTCAATCAACTTTCCAGTAATATTCGGACAGTAATGGATTATACGGTACAGAGAACATTTATATAACATGATCAAAAATCTTATTTTTTTTATGCCACTGTACACGTTAACCGTTATTAATCTTAACAATATAATAACAAAAATTAAATTGCATCTTTATGATTAAGAAATATTTCATTTTCTCACAACACTGAATTTGATTAATTCAATTATATTGAATTCTATTTTATTTAGCGCTCACATAACGCATAAATCACACATTGAACAATATATGTGTATACTTTGCAAATCAACCCTTTTGATTTTAATATTCAAATACATTTTTATTATTCAATCAAATCCTTATTCAAATTTTAATTTTTTTTTTTTGCATAATAAATTATATGCAAAATAATTCTGCACACACACACACATACACACTATTCAATAAATAATATTCCAGGTAATCTTTATACAATGCAATAACTAATGCACAATACACTCCAGCCTATATGTATGTACCTACCTATACAATATAAAAGGGTTAGTGACTTTTCAGAAACATTTCGTTTCGATAATTCATAATCAAACAAAAATCTTATGAAAGGGATCAATTGATCTTACATAAATTGTAACATACGTATGTATAAAGAATAGAAAATCAGGTAACCTAAATAGTTTTTTTTTGTGTCTATACATGGCTGGATGGATATAAAACAACAAAACCTATCCACAGGTGTTGCAGGCCCTTTTTTAGTCTTATCAAATTTATTTTATGTATTGGGAATTTTATCTCGTGAGAATATTTCCGAATCGAATTATTAATTTTTATTTTACTTTTATAAATAATAGGAGGTTGAGTGAAGACGAGTCAAATATTATGTTGTATTTGTAAATTTGTGTATACAAAAGGGTTAAAACTTAAATGAATCAAATGTGTCTATATTATGTATATACAGGATAAAATTACCTGATTATCTTAAAGGGCACACAAACAACCACATAATTTTAATAAGCGCAGATGTTAAATAATTTCCGATTTATTTTATACACATACAGATAGAAGAGGGTTTGAGATGATTAATTTATTTAATTTATCAGTTTTAGTGGCGTGCGTGCTATACATTTGAACTGGTACACCGTCTTCCATATATACCTTGTATTTGACCGCGCACAATAATTACAAGCCATATAGCCTTAGCACTTTTAAAATAAATCATCTATCTGATATTTAAAAGAGTATATATGTATGTATGTACATATATGTATAGGCTCTAGATATAATAGGCATCGTAATGTTAAGGCTATAAATCATCGCGAGTAATCAATCATCTTTGATACACTACGTTTCCAACCTCTCTTCTCTATATTTTATGTTATTATAACACCGACAGTTATAATTATGAAACTAACATACATACGATATGTATATGTATATGTATAGTAAAAAAATAAAATCACGCAATCTAAACAGAAGTTAAATCAATAAAAAGAAATCTACTATGTAGTATAAAAAAAAGGCTTATTTTTGATGAATATCTTCAAGACAGAGAAGACTTCAAAGGAATTTTTATTAAACGAAGACAAGATAATTTGATTAATTATTTAAGTTTTTTATTTGTCTTTAGGAAATTTCTTGATTTTTTTTATTACAGCAAAACCATTTATTATTATATTAAAAAATTATACCACTCGTGACAATGAAGATGATTGATTAAAACAATTGTTAATGGATTAAAAATGAAGAGTTGTAAAAATATGGTTTACTCTTTCAGAGTTAATTATTATTTTATATAGGTATATGTATACTTTGTGAGACTACACGTTGGTAAATTAATCAGGTGCGGATTTTATTTTTAAACCGACAGGCCTATTATAGATCATCACAGAACTATAAGATCATCCCGAACACTCTAACCAGATTAAAAGTTACAATCGTGATCTAAATTTTACCAAACAAAACTGACTTTCATAAATTTCATCGTTCTGGAAATGGAAAAGCCAAAAGCTCAAATTTTTAAAATATTTTTGTCTATAGTTTGAGTTATGATCATTATTTATTTATTGTTATTATTATTACCTATACAGTACAAATAGATACAATCGGTAATAAAAAAAAGAACAAAAAACTGGCATCTATCGATGGATAAAAATCCATCACGACGACTTAAACGGCGCTTGGGAGCATACAAATTTACACAAGCAACTCGGAGGAATCAATACACGACATTAAAAGATCACGTACGAAGAGCTCTGCAGCTACTTCTCGTCGATGATTAAGTTGTGACAATCCCAATAAATTGCACCAATGGAGATGTGGTGGTAGTCCCTATACGTAGAATAGGGCAAACAGGACAAACCGCTTTTGAACGGACTCAATCCTGGCCGAGTGGCACAGATATGAAGGCGGCCAAACCTGAGAGGCGTATTCCAGAACCGGACAAACAAATGACACATACAAAGATTTTAATGTTAGCGGATCAGTAAATTTGTAACAATTTCGCATGATATAACCCAGCATTAGGTAAGCTTTAGAAAAAGCAGAGTCAATGTGCCTGGTAAATGTTAGATCCGAAGAGAACGTCACTCCAAGATCAGTCATAAATTCGACTCGATCAATTGGCATATCATATAAGAAGTACTGATTAAATAATGCACACCGGATTCTAAAAAACGAAAGAGTCTTACATTTGCTTACATTTAACCGTAAGTTATTGCTGATAGTCCAACAACAAAAGTCGTTTAAATCACTTTACAACATCATACAGTCAGATCAATTGGAAACTGGAGCACATATTTTCATGTCATCAGCGTATAGCAGACATCTTGCAAATTTGAAACAGTTCACCACATCGTTTACGAAGAGTGAAAACAACAATGGTCCCAAGTGGCTGCCTTGAGGAACCCCGGATGTAGCACGGAAAAAATGAGAACGGGCATCGTATAACTAACGACAAAATGCCAACGATCTGGCAGGTAAGAGTGCAACCATCTGATTGGGATGAAGTTGGAGTTTAATTTCATTAGCTTGTCGATCAGAATTGCGCGATTAATTTTATCAAAGGCCTTTGAAAAATCAGTATAGACCACGTAGGGACGTATAAAGGATATTTACCACGGATCTAGAAAAACTAGCGTTCGAAGGCTTTCGTTAAAGATAACAGTAATGTGATCACACAGGCTTTCCGCGCAATTTTTAATCGAGATGGGAGGAAAACCATTATGACTTGCACCCTTATTGATGTCAATGTTGCTTATACAATCAAAGACTTCTTCTGAGGTAAACGATAGTTGAGTGAATTCCTGATTATTTCCAAGCTCAAAAGGTGTGACATTTGGCGTCTGATACGGTTCATAGACTGATTCGAAGAAATTAGCAATTAAATTGTACATATATCAACGGGAAGCCTAGCAGAGCAGCTCTGAAAGCTCATATGAGAAGGGTCTCTGACCACCTTCCTTCTAGTGTTGATGAACTGCCAAAAACCTCGTGGGTTGGAAGATAATTCCACTTCAATCTGCAGTACGTAACTATGATATAAGAAACTGTTGAAATACTGTTTGCCATGCAATCTGTATAGCGTGTTGAGCTTATTACGACGATTCCCAAGGCGTGTCAACTTAACATTATGCCATGGTTCTCGAAATCGCGGTTTGGTAGCCCTAGACGGAACATACCTTTCGATACCTGTATTAAGTCGTTCATTGAATTGAGCAACTATGTCATTCAAATCATGACCAGCTTGAAGAAAATTCCAATCCGAATTGTAGAAATATTCATTCAGAGCGGCGTAGTCAGCATTTCTATAATCAAAAAACAAATTATTACTGGAAGTAATATTTATCATTAATGGAGTGTGGTAGAAAAATCATCGAATACCAAAATTTCCGAAAACCTATGGTCAGTTGTGAATACAAGATCCAGAAATTTCCCTCGACTGTTACACGTACGGTTAACTTGTGTTGCAGAAATGCTTGCAAAGCAATCCATCGTAGACAAGGCCTTGTCCTCGTCAGAAAATGACGTAAAAACACCATCGATATCCAACCAAGTAGTACTCGGAAGATTAAACTCGCCAATAATCAGTAATTGTTCATCGTCACGTATTGCTGGCAGCACCTCCAAATCGATGAACTTGAAGATCTCGAGGTAGAGGTCCAGGTTTGAGCCAAAAGAAATATACAGTGCGACGATGAGAATGAAGGACCGTGCAATTTTTACATGACCAGCTGTCACGTCGAGGCAAGGGTGGCACGCCATTACCTCGTTCGAAATTGTATTCTTAACTGCGATCAGTACTCCGCCGTCAAATGATGAAAACCAATACGAATTTCTCGTATATTCCGTGACGCATATGAATGAAAACCTTTGTTGGCAGTCATAAACGTTTTTGGTGTTAAATTGGGCATCCCTTAGTAAGGAAATTGTAACTGTCATTCTTCACTGATTGTTTTAGTAAAATGGTTTTATTAATCAGCAAAATCCTTTAAATTTTGAAATCGAGTATAAATATTAAAAATTACGATTGAAAAATTTGATTTCTCAAAATTACGAACTGTCAATTAAACATTTTAAATTTGTGGAATTTAGTTTTTACAGTTTAGAAATTTTGGAATTATACGTAGAATTTAAAATCTCGTATCAACAAAATTTTTTGGAAATGGAAATTTAAAATCTAGAGTAACAATAAATCATTAGAGTTTAGATATTAGTATCGTAGACCCAGAGTTTTGTATTTGGCGTCGAAAAAAAAAACTAGGGCCTTTTTATTTCACAATAACCAATTGTTATTTTCTTCATTATTTCAATACATCATAAACATACTCGTATACGATTTTGTATATGTCAAAATAAATCACCTTTTGTTTTGTTTTACTACAGATTTTCATTAATTAAAAAAAACGCCCTAATATCTTAAAAATAATTCCATATGTTTTGGGTTGGTCATAGTAAGGGCAACCTCTGGTAAAATTCCAAACAGCAGCCGTATGGTCAAAAAGCGCAATCGCCCAACCTTTATATGGCCTCATATAATTTAATATGAAAAAAATTCTAACTCCTAAGAACTCCCGAGGCCGGAAATAATTCTTTATGTTTTCAGTTGGCCATAGAAATTATATTCAGCCTCGAAAGTTAGTAAGAATTTATTTAATATTTTTCATATTAATTATATGGGGCCATATGAGGGTTGGCCGATTGTGCAAATTGCACCATACGGCTGGTGTTGGGAATTTTACCAGAGCTTGGCCTAACTATGCCCAACTCAAGAGTTTTTGATTTATTTCCGGCCTGGGCTAACTTCACATGCTTTGCCATATAACAAATGAAAGTGTTATCTTGAAATTTAATATTCATAATTTATTCATTTATTTGACTATTTTCAAGAATGCTGTCACTGTTGCAGTTATTTACTGAACTTCAGATAAAAGCACGTTGCCGTGCTTAGTTGGAATGATTTTCCTCGTCTGAAATTATATCGGATGTGCGTGAGAGGTTTTAAGTCAATATTCTCATTGACAATTGCGTTTAAACATTGTATGGGAACAAGTTATGCTGGAAAACATAAATTATGGTCTGGAGCGGTTTAAAGAATTATTTGATTGTATTTTTTGATTTAACTCGTCCTCCCAATTTTTTGATAGCACGATGTTACTCCTGTTTATTTGGTGACAAAACTTTGTGAAACTTAACAGAGAACTTGTCAGCCTTTTGAGATAACTTGTGGCCCTACGCATATCTCATATATTTGTTAACTTTTTTTATGTTGCTGGTCTAGCTTATTAAGGTAATATTCGTGTTTCCGAATAGTCTTCGGGTTTGTTTAAAACCAACAGCCTTGAATCAGCTGTTGGATATTACTAGGAGTCTCTGCCATTACATTGGTGAAGTGATTTCTGGTGAGCTGGGTTACCCTATTTCGTAATGTAATGGGTTACATTATGAAATAAGGCTTTGCGCTAAATTTCTAAAATTTACTAAAACCGCGAATATGAATGAAAATGAACAAAAGATCTGCCACATAAAATTCAATTAATCGAACCTCACAGATTGGCTCATATAGAGGCAATATCGATTGAAATTGAGATACATTAAGCAGTTTAAATCAGTCAATGGTATTTTTTGTGACCTGATCACATCAGGTTTCAATCAATCAATAGACATCAATAATGAATTATCAATAAAATGTACAATGAGATATATCCATAATCTTCTTGAAACCTTTAAAGGTCCTTCATATGGAGGATGAAGGCAGGGTTTGATTTTATCGGCTCTGGCGAAAACGAATTCACACGAGTTTAGAGAGTCAGAAACAAATACGAGTTTGTTAGATTGTCTAGATGGTTTTTCATTTTGGATACGTTCTTTTAATAATTCAGTAAAACTAGTAGGATCTCTGAGACTGTTTGACTGAGATGGTGTAAAAAATTCAGCAGGCACATTTAATTGCTTCCTGTATACCAATTCATCTGATGAACATTTAAAATCTTCCTTAACTGAAGTACGCAGACCCAAGAGAACTAAAGGAACATCATCGTGCCAGTTTACTAAATTATATCTACCACCCAATATATCTACCATCCAATTTGATTGGGGATATAGTAAGCGGTTGTTCGTATCGTATGTGTTCCTAACAATTTAGTCAAATCTGAAAATAGGTTTGAGTCTAACTGGAATCTATGATCCGTCATAAGAGGAACTCCAAAACAAAACACAGATTGTGACACAAACGTTTTTCACTATGGTGTTGGCAGTAATTTCAGCGATCGGATATCCCTCTGGCCACCTTGTTAACTTATCCACAATGGTTAGTATATATGAACATCCATTAAGTTGGATTGGTGATGGATTTACCAAATGCATATAGATATGTTCAAATCGTACGCTGCGAAGATCGAAGGCACTTTCAGATCGAGTGTGACGACTTACCTTACATTAAACATGCATTTCGCCACTCATTGCAATTTTTGTTATACCATTTAGCCAGAAATATTAAGATGATATTATTTTACGAGTTGAACGCATTCTAGGATGAACAATCTATGTGTAGTATGTAAAATACCTCTTTTCTAATAGGTTTTCCCACAAACGAACGACACTTTGCCTTTTTGAAGTTTTTCACCAAACATACTCATCTGAGTCGGCTGCGATTGAGTGTCTTCGAGTTTGAATTTAGAACTTGTGTTCCGATTTGTATATGACAATATGGATTGAAGCTCTTCGAATATAATGATTTATAATTCCGATAAATTGTTGTAGCTGTTTTACGGATGATGGAGATGTAAAATTAGAGATCACTTCCACTCTACTCGACAACGGAGAAATTCATCCTTAGAAATAGTATGTCCCAAAAATTCTAAAACAAAGCACCAAAAACGCATTTAGATATTTTAATCCACTTAATATAGATCCACTTCATTCCGACTCGCCACCAAAGTACCGACATTATAAATGTAAACGAATTCTAGTCCACGATAAACATTGTTCATAAACCTTTATAAGGTTTGGCTAGAGTATTCGGTATAGTCCGCATGGCATCCGGATAAATTCAAACAATCCGAAAGTTGTTATGATTGCTGTCGTGTGGCCATCCTTTGGAGTCATTGGAATATGATGGTAAGATCTCACTATAAGTCGATCATCGAGAATACAGTGCAGCCATTCAGACATAACTTCGAGGAGTGAAAAATGGTAGGGATCCATTGGTTACGATTCGGTGTAACACACAATGTTTCACAGGAAGACTGTAATTTGCGGTTTTAACCAAAAATGGAAACTCGGACAAAATGGTGCTATAATCAGTATTTAATGAGTAGTAAAGTGGTATATGTACACTCTAAAAAAAAAAGGAGTAATTTTACATTTATAATATGAGGCAACTGAATGCCTCATATTATAAATGTAAATTTACACTAATGGTATGAATAAGAAAAATTACGCATTCTTTCGTAAATTAAAAATAAACTTCTGGGTGTAATATTAAACAAAAAGTTAAGTAACAATCACTGTAAAGTTACGTATTAAACCGTAAATTTCCATAATAATTTGTAAAAAATTGAGTAAATATACGAATAACGTCATAAAAAAAGTGATAAATTTAAATCAAATTATGTAAATTTAAAACATCGTGGCAGCTTTTTGCATTTAAAAAGGAGTATATTTTTACAAAAAGACTTAAATTTCATCCAAAATTTAAACCAAAATCTGTGTAAAATTTGCACCCCTACACAACACATTGAGCGCGAGCGCTACTTGCGAATAAATTAAATTTTCATATTTTTATGGAAATACAGGTAAAACATGTCGGTGCTACTATCAAAATATATGTTAAATATACTTAATTATTCTTGGATAATAAATAAATATATAAGAAAACATAATTTTAATTCAAAAAATTTTAAAAATCCCGAATTTAACTGCAAATTGAGTTTCATTTTAAATTTTTTGAATTAAAATTATGTTTTCTTATATATTTATTTATTATCCAAGAATAATTAAGTATATTTAACATATATTTTGATAGTAGCACCGACATGTTTTACCTGTATTTCCATAAAAATATGAAAATTTAATTTATTCTTAAGTCGCGTTCGCGCTCAGTGTGTTGTATGCCTAACAAAGCATGTCGGCCTGCTAAGGCCAATTAAAATACGGGTACATTTGGAATTATTATAGGCAATATCTGCTTCATCACTATGAGGACCAGCCATACCTATAATAAAAATAGCGGGTACAAATTGAGGTTGATAAATTGTTTTTTCACACGAATTATTGTCTTGTAATATTAATAAATGGTTTTGGCAAGCTTATAAAATATGTAGAATTAAAGATTATAAAAATAATGTAGCTTTTTGTTAAAAAAATATATATTTCATTTGTATTTATTTATACAAAAATAAAAGTAAGATGTTTTCTTAAATTTCTTTAAAAAATATGTTACTAAAAACTACACGAATTTCAATTAATTCAAATAGGTAATCAACTAATGAAACATAAAAAACATAAATATGTAAAATTAAATATAAAATTAAAATTAAATTAAATATATCCAATAAAATAAAATCTTAAATAGAACATTCTACTGTTGATAATTTTAATATTAAGTTATTAATTTTTGAGAAGTTATTAATATGTTTTTTAGAACCCCTGACATTATCAGCATAGTGTTTTAAAAAGTACCTAACAAAAAATTCCATAGTTTGCGATATCTGTTTAGGATACAACATATTAAAATTATAATAATATGCAATAATTAAAGACATTAAATCCAACATATGTTCATTGTTGTACTGTCCAATTAAGACGTGTTCAATAAATATATAGCTCGTTGTTTCATCGTCTTGAATCGATGTTTCTGAAAAGAAACGAGTAAAATTACTTATAGTTTATTACTTAATAAACCAAAATATACCTAATTTTAAAATTTTACATACTTAGGACGGCTATCCAAGGTGTATTGGTAATATTAGTACAGGCTTGCTTTATGGCATCCAATGTAGTACCGAACTGTAAAGAAAATACAATCCTAAGTTAATAAAATGAGTAAACACAATTGTCAAAAAAATTTACCTCGAAAACTTTGTATAAAAACATAGAGTCTTCATTAAAATATACAAATAAAAAATTAATGATGTCCAAACAGTCTGCTTTCGCCTTGAAAAGTTGAACGATTTCCTTTTTTTTGCATAGATTGAAGAATTTCAGTAGTGTAGCTTTCTGGGATTCAAATTTGTGTTTTAAAATGGAAATATCAAACGCCATTAATTCGTTAAAATGTTGAAAAACAATTACTTTATCAAAAAGGAAAGGCCATTCCTTTTGAATTTCCAGTACACTTGGGATGGTATGTCGATTGTTGAGAAAGTTTCTTTGCACAGCAAAGCAATCTTTCATAAATTGTTTTATTGTGTTACGTTCGTCAGATGTAACATCGTCACCCTTGTTAAATATTTTTTGAAGAAATACCTTTTTAGATTTTACACTGTCTAAGTTTTCTCCGCTCGGTAAACAATTCGGCTGCCAATTCCTGCACGTTTCTTGTAGAACGCCGGCCTTCTTACGTTCCTTAATCGGTATATGTGCGTCCAGCTCTGTAGAAACTCTTTTTGGAGAGCGGTTTAGAAAACAATTTCTATTTTTCATGCTAGTAATTAATGCTAATGGTATACTTGAAATAATAATATTGTCATTGTCCTTTTGTATCAATGAATCAGGATACTTTGATGCTACCTTCTGTGCCACAGTTCTAATTATGGTCATTGGAATGAAGTTTGAAACAATTCTTAGTTCATCGACCAAAATGTTCGCCAGGCAGTTCAATCGTTTTCCGAGCCTTTGTTTACTTTCTAACATTAGCATTACGTCGGTAGGTATTTTTTGCCACGGTACTGTGAAATTAGAAAAGGCTAACGCACATGACGAATTTTTTGAAGATGTTGACTTTATGTCACTACTTAACGTGCTTAATGTAGTATCAGCTGATAACACTGCATAGTCCTGGTGATCTTCAGCTGCTTCTTTATTGGGTTCAACTGGTGAATCATCCGTATTTTGTATTATAAACTCATTCGGAATTATAAATTCACTTAAATTAAAACTTGGTTCAGTAGTGTTACTTGCGGTTGGAGATTTCGCTTCTGTTTGCGGCTTCCATTCTTCGTCGTGACTCAGTAGCATTAAAATATGTTTCTCCTCTATATAGTATTTAAGAATTTCATTATCACATATTTCGGTTCCATCTATTTCTAATAAAATTCTCGTTCCATTTAGACCGTTAATATTAGCTGTAAATATATATAATTAAATTTAGCTCTATTAATTAAACAAAAATATTATAATATAAAGATTTTGTAATTTGTTAACTTTTTATAGATATAACTTATAGATGATTAAAAAAATTAAAACATTTAATTTAATAGTTTTTCTTTAAGTCCTTATATTTCAACTTGTTAGTCATATTCATAAGTATAAAAAAAACTATTCTTAAAATTACTTTTATATTCGAGACTGATTTAATTGAAATCAACTATCAACTATTTTAAGAATAGTTTTTTCTTTTACCTATGAATATGACTAACAAGTCGAAATATAAGGACTTAAAGAACAACTACTATATTGTCTATAAAAAGCTAATAAATTAAAAAATCTTAAAATAAGAAGAAAGACAATTAAAGAAAATTAACATTTAAAAAAAAATATTATTAACTAATTTAAAGTACATTGTCCTCCCTCATACTCAGTGTATCAACAATCTGGCAACAAGCGCCACAAGACCTCCAGCGTAATCGCTGTAACTTGAATTTATTTGCAATACCAGGAAGCTAAATCAGGTTCTGATCTAAGAGGTGTGCGATGTGTGACCTTCGTGTTGAGTCATACGATACACAAGGTTTATTATTTTATTTTCGGTTGTAGTCAGCCATTTTGTACTCATGACGAATCCAACTCACATATACGCATAATATTTAATTTACTTACCTTTTTCTATTAAACTTTTAATAAAAGGTTTAGTGAAAAAAGTTTTTTTTTCCAATCTGTTGCAGCTCCAAATTTTAATAGGAAAAACCTTGTCCACGTCCATGTTTTGAAATTTATTGGTTGTAAAGTAACTTATTTTAAATCTTAATTTTTAAATATCAAAATTATACTTCTATTCTAAGTTCTAACAATACTGTGATCAATAAAAATATTTTATTGTATTAAGAAAAATTTATAATTGAAATAAAAGTTTTGTTATAATGTATTATTTGTGTTAGTTAATTTAAAGGTTTTTTATTTTTTTTGAAAAGTAATGATTATTTTAAAATTCCATTATTTATATTTATACTAATTAGGTTCAAAATCAATAGTGTCCGTTTCTCTCGGTTTTTTATTGAAGCTGTCGAAACGAATGCAACACTTGACTCAAATTTTAAATTTTGGAGTCGACGACAGAGGCGAGGCGAAACATATACAAAGCAAACGGAACGGAACGGAAACTATTGTGCTTGAACGATTATTTGGTTAAAATATTATAGGAACATAATTTATGTCTAAAAATTAAACAATATGCAATAATCTGGCTACTCTAAAAAAATATCATCAACAAAAGTACACGAAGGAGAAAAATAATACTTTTTATTTATTTTTAAAATATTTAATGGTTTTTTAATTAAAAGTTTCTCAATTGCACACATTGAATAGGAGCCATCCTCGTTATAGGTTTCATACATTATTTTATATTCATTATACCACATTTTGAGTACTGTGCCATAAAAAATTGCGTTTTCATAAGCGCCATCCAAAAATATTGCTGTAATTTTTAATATTTCAATAATGCCCAGATCATCACAATTTATTAGAAGGAATTTGTTTTCTTTATAAACTATATTCATGTATGCTATTTCTTTTGTTACAAAACAAAACTCTTTTGGTAAAATTATGTTGAACATAAATGGTGTCAAATTTACAACATTATCACAGCTAATATTAATTTTAAACCGATCTTTGAATAAAGTTGCTTGCATTAATTGATGATTTTCAGCAAGTGTCAAAGTTATATTCTTAAAGTTTTTTGCCATTTTGCATGAAGTTTTAAAAAATTTATTTTTCTGCTCAAAGAACATTGTCCATAAATTTTTAAGCGGTCCAAATTTTTGTATCAATTCCGGATAATGAAAAATATAGTGATGCTTAGGCCGTAAATTTAATGAAGGAAAACTATCTTTTCGATATTCAAAATAAAGGTCTATAAAATGAGAAAGCAAAGCAACCTGACTCTTTGATATTTCAGCTGCACATATCAATCGGCACATTTCTATCATTGCTGATAAGAATTTCCATACTGAATCATTGTGATCTGTAACATGATTTAATAAGACTAGTGGCATCAATATTAATATATGCCACACTTCATCAGCTTTTCCTGGAATTTTCTTCATATTTATGTCAAATTTTGGAAATGATAAAGATAGTTGAAATAGCTTTCTTAGAGATACAAGTGAAAGATTAATGGCATCAAAAGAAATTATTTTCGAATTTGAAAAATATTTTAAAATGTGCATCAAATCATACGGTATAATACCTTCAAATAAGTCGTGAGCAATGCACGGCGGTAGAGCAGGGTTACATATATGAAAATGTTGTAAATGATTTAATATCGAATTATATTTAACTCCGTTTACTGGTTCATGATCTACTATTGATGCAACATCACAGATGTGACTTTCTTTAGTTCTAAGCATTTTTGGTTTCAAATCATAATCGAGTAAGCAATTCCGAGTATAATAGCACCATCGGCATAAAAATTTCGTAGTGCTAAAATTTTCTAAAAAACCACCAATTTGATGGCTACCTAAATTATCACCAGTCATGGCAAATAAACTGCCATAAATATGCTCAGAAGATTTAGATAAAGAATTGTAAAGAATGATGCCATCTTTTTCTAACATTATAAGATCGTCTACTAAGGGCTGCAGAATTTTATTTAATCCAAAAAATTTTATAAATTGTTCTTTACATAACAAAACCAATTGAATATTATGAATTTGTGTTCGGTATTTGCGGTTAAGATTTCCTATTACCATATAAACCCCGATTAGTTTATGTTTCTTTTTCGATGACCCCAGAGGATTGCAGATTTCAAAAGCATCTTGAAAGAGAATAAGTTCTAAGTTGCGTGATTGCTGTTGAAAGAAAATATTTTTCTTATACACAGATCCATCATTGTAATCCATAAACACATTAGGCCTGGTACCTTTCTTTTCATGGATTAATTTGAAAAATACAGGGTCTGCTAACAAAGATTTAATTGATTCTATTACCGGTACATAATGAAAAAAACAGTTGTTGTGGTAATTATCTATTCCCAACATTACTTTTTGTGGCTTAACGTAAGAAGACATATTCCTAATATATTCCGCACGTTTATATCCTGAACTAAAGCTATTGAGATCTCTAATTAAATTTTTTGGGAAAATATTATCCTCGTAATGTGAAATATTAAGTTTCTCCAAAACTTCATTTTGATTTAAATTTTCCAAATCAAGAATTGAAAACATTTCATCGTATAAAAATTGTAACGCTACGTCTGATACTCTGAACTTAAATTTAAGCTTAGCAAACAAATCTTCAAAAACATTTTTTCGAACTTGACAACTACTTTCAATTGGGGTGGTATTTTCTGAAATTATTTCTACATGTTCTAAGTTTATTGCTTGATCTCGTAGTCCTTTATCTAAACCACCACTTAATTTTAATTTTAATGAACCATACGTTCTATGATGACGAAATATATGAGATTTAAATGATGAGCTATTTGAGAATTGCTTTGAACAATTAAATACTGGACATAGAATTGTATGGCTATTATTAATATGGTTAATTAAATGAGAAAACACTTTATTACACTCATTAGATTTAAAGTTGCACTTATCCAAGCTACATATATAAATCTGATTGCTTTTGGTATTTGGACTGTTATTCGGGTGGCTCCTAAAACAATGTGATTGAAAATTATTGTACTTACTAAACTTTTCTTTACAATTTTTTTGTAAGCAGACGAATTGCATATTATTTTTATTTTTATGCTTGTACAAGTGCTTGTTATAATTTTGAATAAAATTAAAACTACAATTACAATAAAAACACTTGAACATTTCTATAACTATATCTTAAAAATATATTTTTTATACTAATTTTTATCACTAACACAAAACACAACCATTACCTTTCAAAGCGTTAGTCGAAATGATGCAATATTTTTGTAACAAAGGATATTACTTTAGTATTAGTTACAATTATTATACGTATTTTTACACAATGCGTTACATTTGTATATCGAAAATGCGTAAATTTGCATAGGTGTTGGAATACAAAACACACAAAACATGAAATTTACATCTTTCGACGTACGTATTACACATCTAAGCGTAGAAAAACATAGATTAACGTAATATTACAAATTTTGTTCTACATTTTTTGGGCTACAACTTTTTGGATGAATTTTACAGCTCAGGTGGAAAATTACTCAAAAAAACGACGCAAATTTGCAATTATTAATATGGTAATTGTACACCCCAAACCTTTCATTTTTTAGAGTGTAGGTCACTATAACTGCAAATGGTATTAACACTAAGATTAGTTTCTTTGTCTAATAAACGCTTAATTTTAAAATCCACCAATAATCCGAGCTTGCTTATAGAAAGTCGGCATTAATTATTGGTTTATTATCAGATCCGAATGTAAATATGGGTGTACAAAATTACGCCTTGCCCAAATCAATATATATCAGTTTTATGCCATATGTGCGTTTTGTAGTTAATCATAAGCAGAAGACACTTAAAAATCAGGATGTTTGTTATAACGATCGAATATAGAATTTGGAACGACCGAGAAGTCGGCCTGTATAGCTGCTAAAAAAGTTAATATACTTTTAAAATTCCGATCAAATAAACGGCTGGTTTTGTTATTTCCGCTGGATGCCGTATTAGCTGCAGAACTTATTCGTTTTTTGACTGAGTACCATTTGTGTTGAAATTGCAAGGCTTATCGCATTTCCTAATACAATCGATATTTTGTCGTGTTACGTTTGCCATTTTTACTTCGTGACCGAAAAGCACTAACCGATCGGGTTGCGACTTCTTTGGTTAGGCATACAACTAGTTTGATTTAGTAGACTACTGACGACAGTTTTAAGATCACTTATTTCGTTTGCTAATTGCTCGTATTTGTCGTTTTGAACTGGTACTGAATTTACGATGGAAGTAGTGTTTACCATGGATACTGAAAATCCAGGAGAAGCTTCGAATATTTTACCAGCTATATGTCAGTGAGATTTGACATAGTTTTACCATTTTTAATTAACGGAATTTAGATACCATTATTTACTGCGGATAATCTACGAAGCCAGAGTTTTCTAATTAAATGTTCACCAAAAGTGCCAGAAAAGCCAAGTAATTGATTGAAATTTCTATACTTGCGTCGCTCTTCACTTAACGAATTTCAATGAGTTTTTCTTTAGGTCCCTTAGGTCGTTCAATGAGTTTTTCTTTAGGTCCCTTATAAATATCAGTCGCCGGTTAATTTTCAATGTAATCTAAAACCGAATCGACCGGAAAAAAATATTTTGTTATAAATAAACATAAATGAAAATAATTAAAATTTTCCAATAAAACTTACTCGCACACCTAAAAAGTGGTATCTATATACACACCAATAAATATCAGTATAATATTAATAAATAGTTGTAATCGTCGTCACTATATTAATCCATGTGCAATTGCATGTTAACAAGTTGCAGTGCTTATCTGGTTATGCGATTCTGCTTGTGGCTTTCCTTTACACCTTTTCCAAATTGCGAAAAAGAAAATTTCAATTTTAACCAGAGATTTGATGGCATTATCAATGTAGAGTTAGAACAGCTGATTGGAATAGTGGTTGGAATAGAGATTTATCACTAGTTAAACATCGAACAGCAAAGTCTGCAGCAAAAACTTAATCCAACAAGAAATTCTCTTTACCGATCAGTTGTTATAGTTAATGCGCTGGTCTTACGATGTTGCAGCAATTATTAATTGTGATCATTGAGATTTTTGGTTGTACTCGTGATGTTGAACATTATTAAGCCAACTTCTCTGAAAAAATAAGAATCACCTTGGGGTCACCATTTGTTGGCGCTAATATTTGGTTCCAAATTATCATTATATGTACAGCAGCTCTCTAACATCAAATTCAATTACTCGAATCTTTAAAGATTTGTTCATATTGATTTTAAAGAAGATATACATATCGAAATACCAATGACTGATTTGTACAACTTAATGTATCCTCTTTACACACTATATTCTCAATGGCGAAACTATGTTAGCCATCACTCTACCGACGACATACACAGAAAATTAAATTTTCTTTAAATGAAAGATTAAAATTAATGTGGTGCGGTAGGTATATTACCTCTCTATAAACATGTTTTCTTGTTTATCCTAAATTTAATAAATAAATAAAAAGCTGTATAATTTATAAACAAATTAATTTTACTCATCAAATTAAATATATTCTGCTCACGACAAAACCTAAAGTGACTATACATACTTATAACAGTTACCGTATATAAATATTTTTATAAATGTACATACATACATTGGATATAAACCTATATAAATCAGTATTCACATCATAGACGCATATTTTCCATTTTTGTAATTAAAATTAATTAAAAAATTATTAATATTCCCTATATTTGTCAGTACAGTAATGTGGTTTTAAAAGATTTTATCTATACTTGTACATATGTACATATATCCATACCTCCAACAATCATCATTCATATGTACATACCTACATAAGATATACTTACATTTCCTAAAATTGAATCTCGTATATATACCTCTAATCATCATCATAATAATATATTGCAAGATAATATATAACGTCTCAACATGACAGTATATAGAGGTATATCGATAAAATCTACTTACCATATAAGTGATTAATCTTTCCTTTTTGTTTTGATCGGATCGTTTTTATGACAAATCAATAAAATAAATTAAAAATATAATTAACGATTTAAAAAAAAAATTTTTATTCGATTAATAAACAATATAATTATTCATTAAACTTAAACAATATAATTATCAGCTTTGAAGAAAACGCAATAAATAAATGACTCATTAATTAAATATTATTATTCTTTGTTTTAATTATTAAGATATTTTATTATGAAATTAATCAGTTACAGATGACTTATTTCTAAATAAATATATACATATATACGTATATGCGCGCACAGTATTATACACAGTAACTAAAATGTATATATATAAGAAGAACAATAAGAAATGTGTATGTACTTAATTGTTTAAAAAAAAATTAAATCTAAAATGGAATGTGGATTGCATTTCAATGGAATTTCTGCTTATTATATTCTTTGTTTTTTTTTTGTTTTTTTGCTTTTTGTTGTTAAATTGACGGTGTCAAGGGAGTTCTTGATTTTTGTTGCATTTTGTGTTCTGGTTACTTGCAAATGGGAGTGAATTCAATAAATTAAAATATTTAAATGGAATTATCGGTTGCACTCCATGAATTTTTATTTTTTGATAGCTCTGCTGTATAGCAATAGTTTATTGTTTAAAGTTAATGAAAATAAAACAGCAGTGCCAGGCCCGAGCAACTTTATACTTACTTTGTAATTGTATACATATAGCTGAAATTATGACTCATTTGTTACTTTACCACACTTAAGTAGTGAGGATAAATTATTGAAATCGAAAAAAAAATTGTTTCTCAGATTTTGTTATTTAGACTTGCCTCCACTATGTCCCCTTAATCCAAATTGACCATTTTTGAAAAATTTCTCTAAATGTGTCTGTTTGTATACGATTGATTTTTCTGTCAACGAAAACTTAAAATCTACTTCATAAATGTTTAATATAACTTCAGGTCTGATAGACTTTTGGTAGAAATCTACCCAAGAAAATACGAGATATTCGTTTATCAACATAAATCTGTATACAAAAAAAAATTTAATTTCGAATTTTTGTGAAATTGTGAAAATCATTACATATAACGCTTAAAGTTTAAAATTTTAAATTAAATTGACATAATAAACTGAAAAATAAATTCAACATAAATAATTCATTTATTTAAAAAAAATTTGAGCTTTTCAAAATAATACATATTTTTCATTATTTTTAATTATTTCACCGGCCCCATCGTATCCACAGTCAATTAGGTAAACGTGTCGGATTAGCTCGGGTGTTTTTTAAGTTTAGCATACTAGCATCAATTTATCCTGTTCGCTTCAAAAAACGTCCACGGTCGTGAGCGATCCAATTTAGGTTTAAACTAAAAAGCAACCGAGCTAGCCCGACACTTTCACCTAATTGGCTCTGGAGGCGATGAAACTGGTGAAATAATTAAAATTATTGAAAAATATAGGAAATGGTTAGCTTAAAGCTAAATTGGCTTGCTCACGAACGTGGAAGTTTTTGGAAACGAACAGGATAAATTGGACCTAGAATGCCAAACTTAAAAAACACCCGAGCTAGTCCGAAAATGGGTCGAGTGTTTCGAAGTAGTTGTTTTTGTTGGCCAAGTTTAAAAAAAACTCGACATCCATCCGTCACTTTATCACAATCTTTTTGAAATCCGACTTAACAAATCAAATATCATAGTGATTTTCTGCAGGGATGATAGTTTTATCTGTTTTAACTGTCGCGACATTAGGACCAACTATTCTTGGGATGGGACAAAATTATAGGACGATAGTTAATCCTGGGCTGATAGTTGATATAAAAGGTATAGGTATCGTGTTACCATTGCATTTTTCTGGGCTAACTTTATATGCATGCGAGAAAGGCCATTTAAAGAACTAGTTCCATATAGTTTGAGCTATTGAAATACGCTCATTTGCCTATAATCGTTTCTTAGTTCATAGGGATTGATAGATATAGCGTCATATGGAACATACATGATAGACACATTAACATCGAATAATAATAATTATTATTTATTATAGAATAAATGATAGGCAAATGAGCGTATTTCAATAGCTCAAATCATTAACAAGGAGACATTGAATGTCTGTAAGGAGACATTCCGAAATGTTTTTTCGGGATGAAAGTCTTTTTTTCGGGCTAACTTCACACACATGGTTTATAGTGGGTATTTTAATTATTAAAAACAATAATATTTACACAATATTTGTTTATATATTTATATTATAAATTTTTGTATAATTATAAATTAGTTATTTTTATGAGTTGGATATATGCACTCGTAAGTGTGTCTTGATTGTATTACTTCTGTATTACTACTGAGTAATTGTTGTGCCGCTACATCACTCCCCTCCTGGATCGAAAACCGTAGTGTTTAAAGGTGAAATCTCACGGTCTTGCAGACACTACGATTTTCGACTGGGCTAACCACAAGTATTCCGTATGCTGGCTTGAGCCTGTCGATGCTAATTGTCGTGAGTTTTCCATCGATGTCCACAACAAAAAATTATCGCAATTTGCGGGTTACTGCGAATATGGTCCAGAATACGGTGTACTTCAAGGACTTTTAACTCTATCAATGCGAACAAATACATGTAAGCAATTTTCCAGATTTTTTGGGAATATATACGTATCCTGTTTGGTCGGATGGCTCGGTTCTGTATAGGAACTAAAGCTCTCATGTTGGTACGAAGCTGCTTTATGAAATCCGAAGTGTCTGTGTTTGGGTTCGAATTTTGATCGTTGATGAAGAATTCACCGGGAACCTTGATGTTTTGACCATACACTAGTTCTGCTGGAGTGCAGTTGAGGTCTTCCTTGGCTGAGGTTTGAATACCCAATAAAACGGTTGGAAGATCGGAACTCCAATGGGATGTATTGCATCGAGCTGTTAAAGCGGCTTTAAGTTGCCTGTGGAATCGCTCGACAAGACCATTCGCTTTTGGGTTATACGCTGTTGTCCGAATGCGATGCGAACCTAGGAGCTTCGTGAGCTCGTTGAACATTGTTGATTCAAATTGTGTTCCTTGGTCTGTCGTTATATAAAGTGGGACTCCAAATCTACAGATATACTCATTGTAGAAGTTCTTGCTTACGGTTTTGGCAGTCATTTCTCTGATTGGAAAAGCTTCTGGCCAACGGGTAAATCGGTCGACCATCGTTAGAATGTAATGATAGCCATTCGATTGGGGCAGTGGACCAACTAGGTCCATGTGAATGTGTTCAAACCTGCCACTTGGTAGCTCGAATTTACCAAGTTCTGATTTTGTGTGGCGGTGATCTTTGGATTTTTGACATTGGATACAAGATTTCGCCCAGTTACTTGTATCAGTATTCATTCTTGGCCAGAAGTATTTGGAAGAATTTAATTTTCGCGTGGCACGTATTCCAGGATGTGATAAGCCATGTAGACTATCGAAAATTGTCCGTCGTATGTTCTTGGGAACGAAGGGTCGATTTTTACCTGTCTATGCCTCACACCAAATTTGCTGCTGGTTGTCTGGTAGGTTGACTTGTTGCAGGTTGACTCTTGATTTCAAATTCCGAACTGAAATCAATTTCCGCAATTCGTCGTCACCTTATTGCTGTTGGAGTAATTATTTTATGTCGAAAGAGGAGAACGCTGATTTCTGATGAAAATGTCTCACCAGATCGAGACAAACAGTCGCTCACCACATTTTCTTTGCCTTTGATGTGGTGAATGTCGATCGTAAATTGTGCAATATAATCAAGATGTCGTAATTGTCGGGGACTACGTTCCGATTTTGACGCGATTGCTGTAGTGAGAGATTTGTGGTCGGTAAATATGGAGAAATTTTGGTCTTCGACGAAATGGCGAAAATGTTTTATTGCTGGATATATAGCAAGAAGTTCTCTATCAAATGTAGAGTATTTGACTTCCGCTGGAGAAAGTTTCTTTAAAAAGAACGCAAGTGGCTGCCAACATCCATTATTGCGTTGTTGTAAGACAGCTCCAACTGCTACATTGGAAGCGTCGGCAGTAATGTTGAACTCTGTGTCGTTCAACGGATGTGCCAAAAGAGTGGCAGCGGCAAGAGAACGCTTGACCTCTGTGAAAGATGCAGTGCATTCTTCAGGCTAAGAGAAGTTTCTTCTATGTTTGCCTTTTTTAAGTAGTATGGCCAAATGCCTGTCAATAGGCGATAAAAGTTCGGCTAAACGTGCGGTATAAAGCGGTGGTAATAGTTCACCATACCTACGAACTGCTGTATTTGGCGGATTGATGTTGGCTCTGGAAAGTTTGAAATGGCTTCAACTCTGTCTTTTGACGGGAGGATGCCTTCTTTCGAGATTGTGTGGCTCAAGAAGTCGTGTGACCATGCCGAAAACGCATTTTGATGCTTTAATGTTAATTCCAAATGCGGAAAGACGTTTAAAATAAACTGTATCGAGATGTTCTCTGTGTTCCATCTCGGAGTGACTCGCAATGAGGATATCATCGATATAAGAAAAGACGAAGTCCAGCCCTTTTAAAACTTCGTTCAGGAATCGCTGGCATGTCTGGGCTGAGTTGCGAGGACCAAATGGCATTCGTGTGAACTCGAAAAGCTCAACGGGAGTTGTTATCGCTGTTTTATGTATATCCTCAGGAGCCATGGGAATATGATGATCGGCCCGTACCAAGTCTTGTGAAAAAATAGTGGCTCCGGCGAGGTTCAACGAGAAACTGTGGATATGTGGAATAGGGTATCTATCCGGGACTGTGACAGTGTTAAGCTGTCGATAGTCTCCACAAGGGGGCCAGTCCTTGTTTTTCTTTTGCACCATATCCAGTGGTGAGGAGACTGGAGATGACGAGAGACGGACAATTCCGATATCTGTCATACACTGAAATTCAGTTATTGCAGCTTTTAGTTTCGTAGCGTCAAGTTAACGTGGTTTTGCACAAGGTAACCTACCTTGTGTGACGATGTAGTGTACTTCATTACGCTTCACTGGCAAATTATAATTTGCAGCTTCAGTGAGCGCAGGATATTTCTTTAAAAGAGCGTCGTAAGAATTGTTAACGCTGAAATGTATTAACGTTGGCGTATCAACCTGAGCCATGGTTGCGTTCACGACAAGAGTTGTAAGCGAATCCGAAAGTTTTCTGTTTTTCAAATCGAGCACGAGGCCATATTTAGACAGAAAGTTAGCACCTATAATACTGCCGCGATTATAAAGGGATGTGTGAACGAACGCCTGAGACCGAGATTGCCTTTTAGTATAGTTTTGTGCCGTAAGTGGAAATTGGGGTACCATTTGCTGCAGTAAGAATGAAAACGGTGCCTTTTGCTTGTCGGGGAAAGTTTTTAACGGGTATCACAGATACTTCAGCCCCCGAATCGATCAGAAATTGTAAATTTTTTTCGTGATCGGTGATGAAAAGACGGCGAGATAAACCAATCCCACTGTTTGCCGTAGAAACAGCAGGATTTATTTGTTTTCCGAAGACTTTTGAAGTAGCTTCACCTTGAGTAGCTACCTGTCGGAAATTGCATGGCTTAGACAGTTGAGTGCGCGTGAGCCAAAACGACGGTGGTAATAACAGAGTCAGGAGCGCGAAGACGATCTCGTACGTGATCTGGGTCTGTTTTGGAAATTACCTCTGTATGGTGATCTTCCACGGTATCCAAAGCTCATTTTGGATAGTGTACGTTGAAGATCAGCCAATTGTTGTTGCGTCTGGTTGAGTTGTTTTTGCATTCTAGCAAGGTCTGATTCACCGTCAGCAGTTGCCTTGCAAAATGATGGTTGCTGTTTAACTTCAGCTATTGAGGGTGTGGTTCTGGATTGAGCATAGTTCCAGATTTGGTCGGCGACCGGTAAGAGTTCCTGTATGTCCTTTTTCGAATCCCGCGCTAGGATTGCTCGTAAGTCATCTGGCAATCGTTTTAGCCAGAGATTTTTGAGTAAATCAGCGTTTACTAAAATAGCATCGCCTGCTTTTTGTACAAGCAGACGATAAAAGAGGGACGGTCGTAGGTCTCCGATTTTCTGGAAACCAGTGAGCAACTCGTCAAGTCGTTGCTCTTCGCTAATTGTACAGCGGTCCATTAACGCGTATTTAAGGAAACTGTATTTATTTCCTGGATTTCTAAGGACATCGAGTTTCATCGGTATCGTTTTTTGTGGTGTGGCACCAATGTCATGGGCAAACTTTTCATCATCAATCTCCATACGATGTATGAAGAATTGTTGTTCGATGACTGTGAACCATGCTCCTTGATGTTTTATTTGACATATCACATAATTCTTGTGATATGTCAAATAAAACATAATTTTATAAGTATTCTAGTGGTACATATTTTTTGATCAATTTTGAAATTTATTAATTAAATATATTCTGATTAAGAAATAAACGACAAGGTCTTGCCAAGTCATGATGAAAATATAAACATTAAATTTGCCAAACAAGCCGATAAGCACAATTCTGGCACAATAAAATAGGTGGAAATAAAATGAGGCCTAGCAATGATTTCGGACAAATTAAATCAATTAACATATCTTAATCTTGTAAACGAAGTTATTCTGTTGGCTGGTACGATTCAATGATTGGACCCAATTTAATACTGCAACGGGACAATACCCCATCACATAAGGTAAAAATTGCGACCGCATTTTACACGTAAAGAATAAACTTCCTGATAGAGTTGGTATTGTAAATTATGAATTATGTGGAATGAAATTTTGAGCAAAATCTCGGTAGATTCCATTCGCAACTTACGATAGTATTCCAAGACGGTTATCAGAAGTAAGGAGGTCAGACTTTTTATTAAATATTAATTAAGACTTAATGAAGTACCCGATAGTAAAATTTAAAGTATTTTTTTAAACATTTAAATTGAAATTCTTGAATTTTGGTTAAATTGTGTTATCACAAATATTAATGAATCACATTTAATTCAATATATCTTTGTTACGGCTGTAAAGTTTTATATCAAAGTTATATAAGATAACACCTTATTTAAATTTGAATTAAATAAAAAATATATTTGTTAAGATTTTATGATAATAAACAGAAATGGAGCTTCAAATTTTTACTATCACAAATACTTATGAATCGGACAGTATATATGCCTGTTCTAATACACCATTATCTTTCAATATTGCTGACACATTAAATTCATGCACATCCATTTCTTGCAACAATGTCAATGGTTTTAAAGGTTTCCATAATTTATTTTTACCTTGGTTTTCTGGAATCTCATTACGACATTATAATTCTGACTAAAACATTGCTGATCAAAATAGCAAGCTTCAATACAGCTGAATTTTTTCCATCGGATTTTTGTATTTTCCGTTGTGACCTTTATATTTTTAATTAGAAGAGTGGATTGTAAGATTACTCTATCTAGTGTAGATATCCACCGATCAGTTGATATTTTTGTTAAATTAGCTATATTTAGCAAAATGTGTTTAAAATTACAAAATTACAATTTAGAAGTCTAACTCCCGTAAAAATCTGTGATTTACCAAGAAACTGAAAAATCTTGAGGTACTACGTAACAAATCTCATTTGGAATATAGGCGAACAGGATCAACCCTTGCTTATGCTCAGTTCCAGTTTCTACGTAAGTAGTTTTCCTATCCAAACCGATTTATGTACATCAATTTCATAATTTATATAGGTAGAAGACAACTTAATTATTGTCAAACTTCAAAATCACATTAACGGCTTTTATAGAATTTAATGAACAAAAGTCAAATGTCCCAAATACAATCTGCAATTTCATTGTTGAATTATTTAGAATTGAATATTGTTTGATGTTTCCAAAGGTCCTGGTTCTGATGATTTACCAATGTACTGTGTACTTCAACCTTAATGGAGCTGGACTTACCGATCCTTTATGTCTACTGTTAAATATGAGTCTAAGCCAAGGTATTTTCCCTGTGTGGTTAGTAATCATTGCGGAATGGCAATTCTGTTTGGCATTCCAAAACTATTCGAGTCAAAGGTCAAAAATGTAATATATTTCCATTCTAAACATTACATTAACGAACACCAGCATGAATTCCTTCCAGGTTGTTCAACGATTACTAAATAAATAAAAAAAATAATTATTTTACGATATTTTTGCGCCGTACTTTGGTTTAATTTGATAGTGGAGTTCTTTTATGTCATAATTTTCATAAATAAGATTACTCGCATTCGCAATTCGTGCTGTATGTGTGACAAGTCCTTAAATGCTATTTTCTCACAACGCAATGTTTGGGAAACAACTAAGAAACACTAATATAATAAAGAGAAAAATATTGCACCGGATCTTAGCAAGTAAACACATTTTCAGACTTCTAGCACTACTCATTAAGACGTTTTGATAGCCCCGAGGTCCATTTTAAAATTTAAATCGAAAGTGTTGTGGAAAAGAGTAAATTTCCAAATTTTCTTGTTACATTCTGTTAAGCATTTCAACGTAATCTGTTGAAAAGTCGCCCTGGCCCAATCACATTAAAATTATTAGAAAAAATTGTAAGGGAGCTTCTTGACCCCATGGTCCAATCAAAAGTAAAATATGAGGTATCACATAAAATAATGTCACCTATACCACAGGATTTCATTTGAAAATTTAATTTATAATTTTGCATTCGATTTGAATATTAATTTGGCACTTGCATTTCCTCGTGAATATGACTATACAGGACTTAATAATAATTTTCTTGATGCAGCAATCAAATAAAATTTTCTGGCGTCACTCTAAATGAAATGTTGAGAAAATTGATTTGAGGGTGATAAATCTGCAAGGTAATACATTCTGCGCCTTCCGATATCTCAGTCTAAATATTATAATTAGGCTGCATGGGAATTAGAAAAATAGATTTTGACATGAATATTCTATTAAAAATTATCAAAAGGGTGTTAAGGTGCAGGTACGAAATGTCGATGAAATGAAGTCATAATAGAATTGGGCATAACAAATTGTGTATCGTTTTAAAGCCAATGGGAGCAAGGTTGTTGTATCAAACAAGTTTTGTCTAACCCATGCGTCAAATTAGTTTCATGTAAAGCGGTTGAAATATTTAAATGTTCCAATCACTGCACAAATATCTTAATTAAATTCATACAATTTAATTCAAAGTCGCAGGTAATGAATTAAAATGTTTATTTTTTACCACAGTGTGGTTGTTATCGAAATTCTGAATATCGGCTAAGTCTAGGCTGTGCATAGTTGATTTTCAATTCAATTAAAATGTTTGTTTGTGAAATCTAAGGGGTTTAATTAAATTGTGTTTTCAGATATATCATTTTATCAATTTTTGAATTAGAACATTTACAAAAGTAATATTAATGTGCTATGTCTGTGAATATATGTATTAATTAGTCAATCTCATCAATCTTAATGTGGTTTTAAAATTATATCAAATGCTTCGAAATTCAACTTTTAAAATTTTAAATTTGAACAAAACTTGAATTAGGTAATCAAAAATATATCTTCACAAGAGTTCAGAATAAAAAGTTCACCTCCTAAAATATATGAATATTATATTGATTTATTGGATTTAATTTACGTTCGTAAACATTAATCGGTGGTATCGCCGCCAACAAGAACCAAAAATGATTCAACATCACGAGATCGGTATACAACTTCAAAGTCTCATAGCTTTTCATTAAATTTAACACAATTTATTAAACAGTTCTGGTCATCTAGTGTGCAGCCTGTCTGCCTGTGTACTAAGATGGAAGATGGGGTCGATGAGGCAGAGAGAGGAATGTTCCCTTGGTCAAGTCTTGATTGGTATTATGTAAATTGGTATAATTGGGAATAGAGAGGAAGAAGGAATTGCTACGCAATATTTTATAGGAAGAAGATCGAAATATTTACATGCATGCGTATATAAAAAAGCAGATGATACATTAGAAGTAGATAAAAAAAATCTTAAATCATCGATGAAATCAAATATTAAATTTTAGATTCTTTATTTGTGAGGCTGGACCGAATTTTGGTTCACGTAGCTTAAAACAATAAATAAAAAAAATAAATAAAAGTTTAAACTGAAGCTTAAATTAGAAAGCGAAGCCACCGGTCTACGTACGCACCTAGTACCTACATAATATGATTACATATAGGTAGATGCCATTTATTTAAAAAAATGTATTTTGTTTCTTCCGGAAAAGGGACGCAGCTGTCCGACGTGATAATTGGATTATCGGCATATATGTATACTCCATCTCCATCACTCGCCATCACTAACCAGTACTGTTGAGGATTATGGAGTACTTGTTATATTGTTTATGTATATATTGATATTGGTAGCGGATTCAGATAAGATTCTTGATTAGAAGATTATTGTTCTTCCATATATTCAGGTCGTTGTAAACTTTTAAACCGTGATAGTCTTGTATCTACATAGAATGGAGTGTATTCATGCCGTATTGTCTCACGATATAATTTGTGTTCGGTATTGCTTCACTTATTTTAGAACGTTATTAAATTAATTATCTATTTTATTATTTTGATGTATCCAATCGATATCGTATAACCTATGCTCTTTTGATACTGCTGGTATATATAAATAAATAAAAATGTATTTTAATAAACTGTCTGTTATTTGATTAATCGGTCGATCAATTGCAATTGACATCAAGATTCCACTGATATATACATAATTATTAGAAGAATGGTAAAACTGGAATATTTGGCCTGGGCCGTGTTCAAAACCGTTTAATTGGTTTAATTTCCAACCAAAAAGTGGATCAGTCCAAATTAATTTGAAAAAGGTACTGTCACCATGTGATAGTGCCATATCCGCGATATGACTAAATATGTGCAGTTCAATGTTGCTCCAGTTTTTATATAAAACAATATAATTTTTTGAATTTATGAGTTATTTTTACATTTGTTTTTATAATATTTTTTGAATTAAAAAAAATTAGAACGTTATTTTTACGGATTGTAAATACTACTGGACGATTGTTGGTTCATAAAGATTGAAAGTTATTAGTCGTTTTAACATTAAAATTTAAGTTACCATATTTTTTGTTGTTTTAATATGTTACTGCGGCAATTACGAAATAAAAACAACGCCCTAATTTTTATCTTCATCCATTATTATTAAAATATATCTTCATAATATTCTTAAATCATTCTCATCAGTAATCAACGTGTAGAAAAAATTTTGATTTGGGTTTTATTTAATATTGTTTACGGTTTTAATTAAAAATTGTTAAAATTTGTTAATTAAAAATTGTTAAAATTAAAATTCGTTATCGTTAAACCGTTAAAACGGATTAAATCTAAATATCACCATTATGTATGATACCACTCATAAGTCAAGAAATACTTTTTCTATAGTTCTTTAATGTTCTACTGTTATGTCCAGAAAGCTAAAATCTTTCAATTACATACAATAAAAAAAAAGTATGTCAATGACCTCATTTTTTAAATAATAAATAAGAAAGGCCAAATTTGAATGATTATTTTTTCATTTTTCGACTTTAGAAAAATTTTAAAAATGTAATGGAAAGTGATTTTAACGATAAAGCTAATTTAATGTTTAGTAGAAAAATGAAAAGGAAAATCTATATTCTCTACACGTATGTTAAATAACATACCAGTATTTGGAAACACCCTATGTATAAAAGAAGTGACCCAGTTGTACTGAAATTAGGTTTGTATAGAAAATTGAAAAACAAAATTTTCACGGGAATTTTTAAATGAAAATAGCTAATTAGATGTTTATATTTTTGTCCTAATTCGTCACATATGTTTTTCGTCAATTTTAGTTCCTCTAGAAAAAGCTCAATTTTTCATATTAAGGCTCTGTATGTATAGGTGGCTCTGATATTACACGTGTTTTCGTACTATACAAAAGGTCGTTTCAAAATATCGCTCAACATGGAGGCTTTTATATTAAGATAGCTTTGATAATTTCGACTCTCATACAAGAATAGTGGCCAAATGACAAAAATCACTTGCTAGAAGAATTTTTTTTTTTCGCTTTTGATCAACTACTTTTTTGGTGGGGTGGGAAATATATTTGTGATCTTGATTTTAGTATCTTTTCATTGTAGTTATTGTTGCTATTTTTGTAAATTCATTCATTATATTATTTTAACTACTGGGTTCTTTTCAATTACGTTGTACTACAGGCTTTCAGGCGTTCTATAATAAATTATAAAATTAAAATTAACATATTTTGATATATACAGAGTGTCCTAATATTCGCTGACACGGATGGTATTCCTTGATCAAGACGAAAGTGACTTTAAATGTAACACTTCGCACTGATAAGCCAGCCTTTCAAATTATAAGCGTTTAAACAAGAACCTTCCGATAATCTATCTCGAAAAAACTGCTATAACAGAAAATCTGGAAACTAAATTTTTTAAATATTACATTCATTTGAAAGCTTATATATAATCCTTTCAAACCAGTTATAACTATTACCGCTATCTGAAAAAATAATTCTTGAACAAAAATTTTTAGATTGCAAAAATTTTTAAAATAAAAAATTGTTGCTTTCATTTGTTAAAATCTCTCTATGGCTTTATAGACATTTTTAAATACTAATACTGAAATACTCACCGAGTGACGCGACGTCACCGTATTTCAATTTTGGTATTATGATTCCCTCCATGAGTGAGTCTAATGTCACATACCCTCACATACAATTTTGTGGTGAGACTGAGCGAGAAAACAATTTTCGACATTGATATACATAGTATGTGTTACGACAAAATGGAAGGCTAAAACGTAAATTTTTATATTTTTTTATGTACATATTACAATAATTAATAATGTAATAAATATTAATTAATTACAAAAAATAGCTAATGGCGAATAATTCGCAAAACTAGTTGAGGAGATGGCGAAAAACTCAGATATTTGCCGGTCGAGGAGTACCGGATGAGTAATAAGATGGTTTGAGTTTTCCTTCTATAGTTTGTCCAATAGATACGAAAGTGCATCTTCATTTATACGAAAAATGATTGTAAATCTAGAAATGTATAACACCTTGCTTTAGAATATGTTAAAAATACATTTTAATATCAATAAATAAGTATTTGCCATCCGATAGTGTGAAAGGATCAGATTTGAATTTGACCAAATTTCAAAAATTCTCAAAACAATACCAACTACTAACTTAAAGAAACTAAAACATCAAAAATGACGCATAGCGCTGTGTACGTCACTCACCCAAATAAAAGTGAGAATCATAATACCAAAATTTGACTCGCGCGACTGTATAGATGTCACAGTGAGAGGTGAGGTGAGAATCATAATATGGGTATAAGCTACCCGTATGTTAGAGCTTTCCAAAAAGCTATAATTGATCATAATTTTAAAAAATCACATTAACTAGAAAACGTAAAAGTCAGTTAAATTTAAATTTTCCTTAATAAATTCAATAAACTATTGTATTACAAGAGAAATTAAGTTTTACATTCCAACTAGTACATTTTTTAGATAAACTGATTATCACAACTATGACAAATTATAGCTCTTTAAAATTCTAGTTACCAGTTATAACAATTTCTTCAATAATAGAGTCATATGTCTGAAGGCTCTTGTTAAAACCCTTATAATAAGGCTTGCTTACCAGTACATCTTTAAAAAAAAGTACATCTAAGGTCGTCTTCGTTTGTACCACCCGGACCAGCGAATATTTGGACACTCTGTATACAAATAATTTGGTTAAATTTTTTAGTTATTGAAGTCTCATTACTCGAATCTATTATTGTAAATGTTCAATTTCAATTAGCAAGTCCGAGCGAACACATCTATTGATACGTTATGTTTAAGACATATTGAAATAATAAACTAAATAAAAAAGAAACGTGATTATTAATATTATGAAATAAAAACAACGCCCTAATTTTTTTTTTATCATGTTTTTATTTTTTTCAATTATTTTTAGTTTAACTCTCCAAAATGAGTAACAATGCAGTAAGTATCTGCTAAAAAAATCTGCTTATATTCTAAACGAATAACATTGTTTGTATTTAGTATCCACGTGTTATTGGTTTTCAGAACATTCTTCACGAGCTTTGTTAGTTAAAATCGTTTTTCGTGGTTTGAATTTGCCTTTAGGGCACTATTATTAGTTAGTTTATTATACTCACGCTTTAAATTCTCATTATATTGTCTCACACTATAAAACTAAACAAAAAACTAAACCATTGGTTGGTATATTTGTTCACATAACGCAATTTTCAATTTGCATTTCCCAACTATTTGCAGATGTATCCAATTCATCTACAATTTTTTGGTCGCACAACTTCCTGAATCCATGCCAGCAGTTACTTGAAAATATACGTTACATAATATATTCTAAAAACTCCAATATTTCTTCCAAAAAAAATTAAAAATATATATATTAAAATACAAAAAAATTTACAAGAAATCAATTTTTTCTGGTAAATGAAATTTAATAAGCTTAAAACTCATCGCTTTTTTAAGAATTCACGTGTCAATATAGATTTTGTACGACTATAAAGAATCCATAAGAGTATTCCGCATTAAAAATAAAACAAAAAAACAAGAAAACGGGAAAATATATAAGAAAAATGTATAAAATTTTTTGAAGCAAATAAAATTATAACGCGAACAATTTTTTTTTTTTTATGTTTTATGTCAAACACATCAAAATCTAATAACAGTAAAATCATAATACGTCGAATCCTTAAGTATATTCCAAAAAAAGAAATAAAATAACAACAATAACAAGTACAACGAAAAAAAGTCATCTTCCAACAAATTATTTATTGATTTACGGTTTTTTTTTTGGGGAGTTTTGTTGTTGCTTTCCCGCGATAAATCCAAAAAAAAAATAAATATTTTGCACGTATTTTATAAAAAAAAATATCGATTTAAAAAATCCATAAAATTCAAAACTCATCCAACAAAAAAAAAAAACATTTCCACTGACTGAAAGTCTCCCGACATTATGAGCTTTCTATTCAAATATATTTAATGTTCGCACCACTAAATCAAAAACTAACAAACTATTTCACAATTATCCCAAACTTGATTAAATTAATTAATTTCCATTGCATAACTGGATGTATACTGAACAGAACAAAACCGCACCACTTTGCCGATTAATCAAAGAAACAAAAAAAAAATTGAATAGCAAAAAGGATATTATTTTGTGCTAAATGTCAAAATAAACAAAAACAAAAAATCGTGTTTCACAATTAACACGAAATTTTCCTTAAAATTATAACTCGATTTTTTTGCATCCTATAATAATTATATGTATATGTATATGTATACACAGGAGTGCGGGAGACCCAGTATATCTTGGAAAATCATAACGAGTAAGCGAGATGGAAAATAAAAGGATAAAAACAACAACAACCACACATCATCACGTAATAGGATAATAAAATATTTTCTTTTTCGTTATAGCGAATTTTCGGAAGCCATTTTGAACATGCGCGATTTGTTTGAGTGGATTTTCGCTGCTGCTACTTCTGTCGTATATATGTATATGTGTGTGCTATCGTTTGAAAATAATTTGAATGAGAATAGAAGTGTAATTGAAGGGGTTTGTTGTTGTTGTTGTTGTTGTATATATTTTATTAGAGATTTTCACTTTATGTATACATACATGTATATGCACGAATATATTACATATATTTATATACGAAATGGAAGGATATATAGAACTATGGTAGATTGGAAAGGATGTTTGAATATGTATTTGTGATATCTACATTTATATATGTATATGCACGAAATACATTATGTTGCTGTCTAATGCGCATTCTACATATATACGAAATTGAATTGTATAAAACAATTATTTTGTATATGTGTATATGTATATATAGATAATTGTGGCTTGGTTGGGGTTTGTTTAATTTTTTTCGTGTTATTACGTAATTAAGATTGTTTTGGGTATTTAAGAAACGTTTCGAAATAATTAGGTGTATTGGAATTTAAAATGGTTTAAGGGGTATTTTATTAGTACATTTTCTGAATGAAAACTGAACTCTTATAATATTACATATATTGGTATGCCGATAATTGTCAGCTTACCTTCGATTGGATCGAAGGGGCGATAATTGTTGTTTCCTATTGTAGCTTAAACAAACGCTTACCTTCCAGTGTTTCTGGGATATTTAAGATTATTTTCCATCAATTATCTTCATGTATATGTCTTAAAGCATATCGGCCGCCCACCGCCCACCTATAAGCAGTTGTCGTGTTTCACTAAAAAAATGGTGTATCTGGTGGTATTTAATAGAAAATGCCCCATACACCGAAACAAATTTAATAATCGTGTTGAGGCTTTTCCATTGGTCGTCGCATTGTAAAATATGGAGAGACGGACAATCTATAATGAGTGCAGACAATTTTTAAAATAATGCATCTTAGAGCTTCGTGTGGCCCATAGATATTGACAATTTTGGAGAGTTCGTTAAACCCGTCTAAATTATGATAGATTGACTTACTTAAAATTCACCTCATAAAATTTTCATTTTGTTTTGAGCTATTGTCAAATAAGTTAATAAAATGATAAGAAACGACATAATTTTCAGGAAAGACGGTGCTTTCCAAAAATTTACGTGGACAGCCTTAGCGATAACGAATATTTGATTTCCATCCCAAATCTACTGAACTATTCTAAGTAATCAAATCCAAAGCATCCGATATATAGAATTATAATTCAAGTTAATTCATTTAATATTCAATATTCAAGGTCGGCTGAGTCATTTGATAACATAAGATTGCAATTGTTTTAATTTTATTTTTTATGCTGTGCGTAAATTGTGAATTATTATACCTCAAATTTCCAATTATCGATTTTGTTCGATGTTATAATTGTAGAAAAGCGTAGTGGTCGGAAGACACTTTAAATTTTATTTAAGTGAAATCTATGTGCCACTCGATCAGATCGTCAACCTGCTCAAGCTCAACTTTTATTGATGTACTATTCTGAAATACTAAAAATAATAAAAATTTAATTTTAATGTAAGTAATAGTTAAAAATGTTTGCTTGCTTTCTTGCATAGACAGATGTTTCAAAACTAAACTAGTTTTAGAAGTTAAAACAATTCCAGAGAAAAATTTAAATAAATAAAACAAGTTTAAGTTTTTAACAAATCTGTAAATTTAAGAAACTTTAGATTTAGATCTAACTTTTATATAAAAATTTTACATTTTTATGATAACATTATTGATTAAAATTTCGCAGTTGGTATAATTTTAGACATTATAAAAATTCAGAATTTCATTAAATTTCGAATTTTTTTTATCATCTTTGGAGAACACGAATCGTTTTCAAAATCCTAGCACTGAGATAATTTTGGATATTTTAAAAATTGATATACAACTATTAATTCAGAATTTTAGAATTTCATATCTAAAATCTTTCTGGTGTTCTCGAAAATGTTTTGGTTGCTCATTTAAAAACCTCCGCGATGAAATCATTTTTACATGTCTTCAAAAAAGCTTGAAAGTTAGTAAAAACTGATTCCCTCGATAGGCTAAACCCTGACATAGAAGTTTTGATAATTTCGACAAACAAGTTTAAATTTAAATTGTAATTTACAAGTTGATTGGAGCAGGTATTTGGTTACAATGTCGACATTTTTACATGCGGGATTTTCGTGAGACGCATACACTTAGTTGTGGCTGTTAGGATTTAGCCAATCAGGAGTTAAAGTATATAAATATTCAAGCAATTACAACATTTTCTCGATTACAAATCAATAACAAAAACTTGTTTCATTTATAAATTATGTTAGTCCGTTTATGTTAAGTGTTGAAACTGGATGAGGTTATAACTGTAGGTTCAACGGAATTTTTCAAAAATATTTTATTATTTTATTTTATATTTGGCAAACAAGGTTTGGGCAAATTACAAATTTTAAGTATTATGAATTTAGTAAGCTTTTAAGACCCTTTGAATTAAAGTGTTTTCGTTTAAGCCCGGCTTCTGCCAATTTACGATTTACAAAGTGCTTTTATTTGTAGTCTCATATTTAAATTATATAACTAACACTACATATATGAAAACACTCATTATATTAATAATTGAGGGAATGTTCCTTAATTTTAGAAAAAGTTTGAACATTACGAAAGTTTAAAAAAAGAAAATCAATTTTATTTCTGCAGTCTCTCTCGCTCACTTAATTTATTTTTAAAATATTAAAACTGTGACCTTATAATAACACGAAAATTATATTGATCAGATTTTTATGACACAAAGGCAGAGTTGTGGGCCTTTATAAAAATGTTATGACTATGATGAGATATGTAGGTGGTCGGATTCCAAAGATATCGAATTGTAGTTACGGTGTTTAGTGCATTGTAACGATTTTATAGTACGATTATAGTACGTAAATAAAAATTAGGGCGTTGTCTTCATTTAACCATTGTTTTTATTTATCTAAAGCCCTAATTTTTATTTTTATGTTAGATTGTATGCTGACAAATAGGTCACCACTATAGTCGTATCATTATACCAATCGTAAAACGTACTAATTTCCGAGTACATCTACAATAAATATCCTGATTACCCAGTTTCGTAAGACGTACATAGTGAGACACATCCACACAACTAAAAATGTGTATTAAAAAAAAATCAATTTTCCAATCCGAGCTGCAAAACAAAAAATATTCCACTTTCTTCATTAATTTTTCCCCGTTTAGAGTAGAGTAGTAAAAAAAAAAAAAGAAAACCGAAAATGAATGAACGGAAAACCCAGAAATACAAACTTTTCTTTTCCTTATTTTTTTTCGATTTTTTGTTTTTTTTAACTTTTTTTGTTTTTAATTTATGCAAACACAACAAAAGCACGTAAACAAAGTTCATATTGTGTACTAGTCTGTTGGCAAAAAAAAAAAAAAAAAAATCAGCTGATTCCATTTATTATCATTATTATTACTCTACATATACATACATACATACATACGTACATATATAGGATATTTACATTTCCCGCGGCATAATTTCCATGAAAATCATTATTTTTCTTCATTATACTTTTTTTTATTTTATATTTCTTCGTTTTCTTTTTCATCGTCTTATTTGTCGAGACAATAAATGAAGGTTACTTTAAAGATTTTTGTTGTTGTTGTTCTTAAGTAAAACAAGGTGAAATGAGTAAAAAAATAACTTTTACTTTTCATTTTTTTTCATTCGGGATGAAAATTAAAGTACGAGTAATAAAGTGAGAAAATTAAATTTTCCGTTTTTGTTTTAATGAATGAATGAATGGAGCAGACACACGAAATTGAATAATAGAATGAGTGAAATTGAAAGAAAGGTTAAATGAATGAAAATTGTAAATTAAAACACTGTTGATATTAAGAATTTTTTTGTTGTTATTGCTGATGCGGTACGTATAGTGATTAGTTTTGATTTAATATATGGTATATACATACATTTTTGTTTATCCAGCAAACATTATGTAGGTAGAATTCACCACCAAAAATTATCGAAAATATATCGATCTTGATGTATTGTTATTACAAAGAGGGTTGAAAGGCTGATTTTTTATGTGCACATATATGTAAATGTATATATAAAAAAATGTATATAATAAATACATAAATAAATAAACATACATGATTGCATATGTACATGTATATCTTATATATACGTACATATATACAAATATAAGAGTATTTATATGTATATACATATACCATTGATTTTGAAACATACACAGTACAAAATGGCTTTTTATTTTTCATGTATGTCGTACATATATGCTTATATATATTCGTATACAATATATACATATATGTATATACGTAACTGAATTGGAAAAATAAATAGGATTTTCTGCTATCTGGAATGAATCCAAAATACAAAAATGAACGAACGAAAAAAATATTGTGAAAATTTGATGTCGCTGTAGAATTTTTTTATTGTTGCTGTTGTTGTTAGGAGTCACATTGGGATTTATGGAGATGATGTATATTTTAGGTGATATTTGATAATGGAATTAAACTACAAGGAGAGTGTGGCAATAAAACTGTATACTGGATTTATTGATTTAATATTAAACAAATGAATCAAACTCTACTTTACAATATTAATCTTTAATAAACCATTTTTGAGTTATATTCGAGTACCATGCACAAGGTATGGTATAATGTTTAAATTACATATTTTTTTAGCATGAAATACGTAGATATACTACACAACACATACCGAGATAAAAAAAACTGAATTTATATTTATTATATATAATATGTACTCGTACTATACATATACGTATTGTAACTCCATATTCTGACAAAGTCATTTAGTTTCCTTGAAGAGTATCATCATTTTATTGAAAAAATATCAAAATATATTATGAATAAATCATAATATAAATAAAAATAATAATAATAATAAAACAGCCTCGCAGCAGGGTTTGAAAACGTACAATATGTACAATCTGATCGAAACTTGTATTTTTTGTAGAACTCGTCATTTCTGCCAACAATTTTGATATGATATGAATTAGGATTCCAGAACATTAACGAATTTTATTGAACTACTTATCTCTGATCGATAAATAATAATCACTAAATCAAAACTCTAATCACAATATCAAACGGCTTCATAATTTATTTGCATTAAACACTATTTTTTGCTCCGATTTACGTTTAAAATAAATTTAAACTTCACACATGCTAATAAACTCATAGCCACAATTCTTGATTGTACACCAAACTCAACACAAAATTTAAAACAGTTATTTTATCAATCATTCAAATTCTAATTTCAATTATTTGAGTTTTTAATAGTTTTGAATTAATTAGTTTTTATTTTATTCTAATCGGTTGATAAATTTTATGTCAATTCGGAAAATAATTCAAATTATATTTCTGCCCAAAGTGATTAAATAATGCACAAAAAAGTAAAAAGATCACATTAATGCAGAAATACCATTTTTCATGATTTTTAACTGAAAATGTTAAAAAACTATTTCGTTCTGCCAAATTATTGATCAAATCGATTCAAATTTTGTTTTTTAACACTATTCGAGTTTAAGCAATATTTTGCGAGGAGTAGAAGATTAAATATAATTGATCTATCAATTTTGTCAATTTTTGTTTATATAAATTGTGCTATCCTTGACACTTGAGTTTCTAATATATTTACATAACGCCGATTTTGATGTGATATACAATAAAAAATTGATTGCATGGTTCCGTAGCTGCTGTTTGTTTTATTTGGTGAAACCCATGCCTTATACGGTCAGTAGACAAAATATTTAAAGAAAAGGCTTAACCTCTTTGCAAACCACAACACAAACATAAAAATATCAAATGAAATAGTGCTAAAAATATTGATCAATGATCAATCGATATTACTTCGACATTACTGTGACTCTTTAAGATCGCGTATTTCATTTATGCACTGGATAATGTAAAAAAGAAGTAATACAGGCTGGCATGGATCTATTAAATCGAAAATGGAGATTAAACTGATAACGGGGTAAGGTAAAAACGATAAAAGCAAACCGCTATCCTATATATAGTAGTTTCTGCCACCCGTAAGAAAATAAGATCTGCAAGCCTTGGATATTTAATTTTTTTTTTTTTGATGAAACATTTGCCGCATGATTTTGTCGACAGGATTTTATTAAAACTATAAATAAGATTACTAAAATTCATAAGCGCTGAGTGTAGGTATATTTATTAAAACATACCTACATTCAGCTGTTAAAATTTAGCAAAAAATGTTTTTTGCGGCTGGTTTCTTTGTCTCCATATTTGTTCTTTCAAAATATTGAGGTTGAAAAAACCTCGGAAAACACAACAAATTTTTATTTTCTCAATTAAAAAATATCGATTAAGACAATAATCAGAACAAATGAAGAGACAATCGCATCCATTACACTTAAGCTTAAGAGAATTTAACTTTTTGAAGCGTGAAAAAAAGAGGTCGAATTACTCGTGCGATTATAAAACTAAAGTCCTTAAAACAACCGAACTCGAATGGCTAATTTCAGAAAAAAATGAGTTAACCGGCAGTTAGCTATAATTAATTAATGTTAAATTTTAATTTAATTATAAAAATACCTAAAAAATTTCGAAACCAAATTATAGTTGACCTATTAGTCGACCCGGCACTTAACTAGTAAAACATACGAAAATGAATCAGTCACTGATGCAAGACCATTATTCGTGTGTTTTGCTATATTAGCGCTGGGCAAGGTTGACTAAAATTTGGTATCGGCTGTTTTTAATTTTATTAGGTCGACTAAAATTTGTATCGAGAATTTTTATTTTATTTTATTTTATTTTAATATTATTTATTCATTACAGATAAAAAATTAGTGCCTTGAAGCTGCACCAACCAAATCAGCCCGCCACAACGAAACCTAGCCCATAATTTATTACAATTTTATTACAATTTATTACACCAAGTCCCGATTTTATTACACTTGCCGTTCGCGAGAAATCTGTGGGCGGTGTAACTTCAACTTGAACCTACACCGCCACTTTGTAACTTTTGATGCAATTATGATATCAAGATGGGACTTTGGCCAGAATTTATTACAAATTTATTACAATTTATTACACCAGGTGCCAATTTTATTATACTTGCCGTTCGCGAGAAAATCGTGGGTGGAGTAATATCAAATTAAACCAACACCGCCACTTTGGAACTTTTGATATAATTGTGATATCGATATGAAACTTGGGCCAGAATTTATTACAAATTAATTACAGTTCACTGGTAAGTCACCGAAAAATAAAATGTAATTATTTTGTGTAAAAATCATCTTATTTTAATAAAAACCTAATGAAATTCAAAGAAAAATACCAAAATGTCGATAAAAATCACCTGTGATAATTTATTACACCAGACCGCCACCATATTTTAGATAGAACTGGATGTTGTTTACACTATACGGTACATATATACCTTGTAAAGTAGTGATTTATAATTATTTTTTGTAAAGTCTATTTCAAGTCAACGAAAAATACCAAAAAAGTCGATTTTATCACCTGTAATAATTTATTACACCAGACCGCCACCATATTTTGGATAGATCTGGATATTGTTTACAATATACGGTATACATACACCGTGTCAAGTGGTGTAACTTAATTATTTTGTGTAAAAACCATCTTATTTAAATAGAACCCTACTGAAATTCAAAGGAAAATATCAAAATGTCGATAAAATTCACCTGTAATAATTTATTACACCAGACCGCCACCATATTTTAGATAGAACTGGATGTTGTTTACACTATACGGTACATATATACCTTGTAAAGTAGTGATTTTTAATTATTTTGGGTAAAGTCTATTTCAAGTCAACGAAAATACCTAAAATGTCGATTTTATCACCTGCAATAATTTATTACATCAGACCGCCACCATATTTTGGATAGATCTGGATATTGTTTACAATATACGGTATACATACACTGCGTGAAGTGGTGTAATTTAATTATTTTGTGTAAAAATCATCTTATTTCAATAAAAACCTACTGAAATTCAAAGGAAAATATCAAAATGTCGATAAAATTCACCTGTAATAATTTATTACACCAGACCGCCACCATATTTTAGATAGAACTGGATGTTGTTTACACTATACGGTACATATATTTTTTGTAAAGTAGTGATTTTTAATTATTTTGGGTAAAGTCTATTTCAAGTCAACGAAAAATACCAAAAAAGTCGATTTTATCACCTGAAATAATTTATTACACCAGACCGCCACCATATTTTGGATAGATCTGGATATTGTTTACAATATACGGTATACATACACCGTGTCAAGTGGTGTAATTTAATTATTTTGTGTAAAAATCATCTTATTTCAATAAAACCCTACTGAAATTCAAAGGAAAATATCAAAATGTCGATAAAAATCACCTGTAATAATTTATTACACCAGACCGCCACCATATTTAAGATAGAACTGGATGTTGTTTACACTATACGGTACATATATACCTTGTAAAGTAGTGATTTTTAATTATTTTGGGTAAAGTCTATTTCAAGTCAACGAAAAATACCTAAAAAGTCGATTTTATCACCTGAAATAATTTATTACATCATCATTTTGTAATATCAAAATGTCGATAAAATTCAGCTATAATAATTTATTACACCAGACCGCCACCATATTTTAGTTAGAACTGGATGTTGTTTACACTATACGGTACATACATACCTTGTAAAGTAGTGATTTATAATTATTTTTTGTAAAGTCTATTTCAACTTCAACGAAAAATACCAAAAAAGTCGATTTTATCACCTGAAATAATTTATTACATCAGACCACCACCATATTTTGTATAGATCTGGATATTGTTTACAATATACGGTATACATACACTGCGTGAAGTAGTGTAATTTAATTATTTTGTGTAAAAATCATCCTATTTTAATAAAAACCTACTGAAATTCAAAGGAAAATATCAAAATGTCGATAAAATTCACCTGTAATAATTTATTACACCAGACCGCCACCATATTTTAGATAGAACTGGATGTTGTTTACACTATACGGTACATATATTTATAACAATATCCAGATCTATCCAAAATATGGTGGCGGTCTGGTGTAATAAATTATTACAGGTGATAAAATCGACTTTTTTGGTATTTTTCGTTGACTTGAAATAGACTTTACAAAAAATAATTATAAATCACTACTTTACAAGGTATATATGTACCGTATAGTGTAAACAACATCCAGTTCTATCTAAAATATGGTGGCGGTCTGGTGTAATAAATTATCACAGGTGATTTTTATCGACATTTTGGTATTTTTCTTTGAATTTCATTAGGTTTTTATTAAAATAAGATGATTTTTACACAAAATAATTACATTTTATTTTTCGGTGACTTACCAGTGAACTGTAATTAATTTGTAATAAATTCTGGCCCAAGTTTCATATCGATATCACAATTATATCAAAAGTTCCAAAGTGGCGGTGTTGGTTTAATTTGATATTACTCCACCCACGATTTTCTCGCGAACGGCAAGTATAATAAAATTGGCACCTGGTGTAATAAATTGTAATAAATTTGTAATAAATTCTGGCCCAAGTCCCATCTTGATATCATAATTACATCAAAAGTTACAAAGTGGCGGTGTAGGTTCAAGTTGAAGTTACACCGCCCACAGATTTCTCGCGAACGGCAAGTGTAATAAAATCGGGACTTGGTGTAATAAATTGTAATAAAATTGTAATAAATTATAGGCTAGGTTTCGTTGTGGCGGGCTGATTTGGCTGGTGCAGCTTCAAGGCACTTAAAAAATTATAATTTTTAGTCGGCTTTGCCAAGCAAAACAGACATTTCTAACACTGTGGGCTGCACATATGCTTTACTACAAATGAATAAGCATGCCTCAGGAGTAAAAAATGATTACAAACAATCAATTATAAATTAAAATATGGATTAAATATTTGCGAGGAGAGATTTTGTGAAGATGGTGGCAGGAACCGTTCAATTGGTTGAGTAAACTATAACAGGATGCTAAATTTATTATATTTGTTCTGATATAGCGTTGATTTAAATTTTGTCACAAACAATTTTAACGGGGTAAACAAAACATTTTTCATATTTAATTCAAGAACCCCGGATTTAAATGACGTCTAATATGGTTAATAATTAAATGAAAAACCAAACCAGTGTATTATTAATTTATCATTGAAGCACGAATTAATAATAATTATTTGTGATAAATTTTATTGACTATAAGAATAATTTAATTTGTTCGTTTACGGAATTATCAAAATTTAAAATGTCGTATCAATAATTTTAAAAATCCTTTGAATCCGGAATATTCGAGTTTTTAGAACTTACGAAGGGAGTTCAATAAGTTCGATAAATCTATAAGAAATAACGGTATTAAAAACCTACCGACAAAAGCAAAATGGGATTTAATACACACTTGTTTTGAAAATTTAAAAATATGGGAAATATTGAACATCGTCCTGTGATTAAATTCCTTGTATAGGAAAATAATACTTCTAAGGATATCGAACGAAGAATGAAAAATGTTTACAAAGAATCTAGTCCGTCTTATAAAATAATAACGAAGTGGGTCCGTTTATTCAAACAAGTTTGAGAGTCGCTGGATCTTATATTGGAAGACAGGAGGATCACCATTTCAAAATTATGTATATAATGAAATTTATCTATTGGCAGTGTTAGCACAAATTCACACAATATCATCTTAAGCTATCAAAAAATAGTGCAAGATAGGTTCCCCGAATCGAGTGAACACTTCTAAGGTAATTTTATAAATGAGTGAAGACGATCCGGTTAAATTTGTAAACCAAATAATCACCGGTGATGAAACATGGATTTATCACTTTGATCCAGAGTTGAAACAGGAATCCTTGCAATGGATAGTGCAGGAAAACCGACTACAGAAAACTCTATGGTTCAAACATCCTCGAGTAAGATAATGGCAACAATTTTTTGGGATGCTGATTGATTTTCAATGAATGACTACTTACTTCCTAACACCACTATAACAGGGGCTTATTATGCGGGGCTTTTGAATAATTTGAAAAATGCTATCAGGGAAAAACAACGAGGTCAAATCAAGTAAAAACTACTTTTTTACATGACAATGCACCACCAGTTCATAAGGCGAATTATGCACAAGCTTTACGATTGTAAGTTCGATAAAATACCGCATCAACCTTATAGTCCAGATCTGGCCTCAAGTGATAATTACCTTTTAACAAATTTGAAGAAAAAATTAAGGGGGCTAACATTTTCAAATTACAATGAGGTAATGTCGACTGTAGAAGAATATTTTGAAGAACAAGAGAAATTATTATATTTTGATGGTTTGTACAAATTAAGTGACAAGTGAAATAAATGCATTAGCGTGGGTGGAGATGATATTGAAAAATAAAAATAGTTATGAATAAAATTTAGCATTATGAACTTATTGAACACCTCTCGTAATTTTAAATTTTATAAATTAATTTTTGGAATTTTATAGTTTGTTTTTTACATTTGGTTAAAACTCTATTAGTGCTGTTGAGATTTTTTTTTTTTTAAATTGGGCGGATTTGACTCCAGCACTCAATGCCACTAATGGGCCCACGGTGCAATAATCACATTCATTCAAAAAAAATATTATTAAAAATTATAAACAAAAATGAATAATGTAAATTATAAAATTAATAATAATAGTAATTATAGTATCTCATCCTCTGGCATTTTCATTACGGAGCCAACCATTTTGTATATAGCCTAAATTGATTTAAAATTGGAAAAATAATTGGTTAAGATTATGTTTTAGTTAAATTAAATTACAAAATATTATTTGGTTAATTAGTTAAATTAATGTACATGTTATATGTTGAGTGGTGAGACGTCATATTAAAAATATCAGATATAAAAAGTTTATCTAGGTTTGAGTGAAGCATTTTTTTAAGGAACTTAAAAATTTCTGGGCACTAAGAAAATGTGTGACTTATGTAAACCGAATCAGAGGATCTTAGGTCATTGTTATGCTAAACTACAATTATAAGTCTAAGCTATATGGATTAAATTAGAATAGGATTTATTAAGCTAATATGTGACTTAAGCTAGAACTATATAACTAAAATTAGACTGATTAAAATTATATCTGATTTAATCTAGAAAAATCTATTAAGTTTAAAACATCTCGCCATCTACATATATCTCATTCACAAAATTGTGGTGGAATATTTTTGAAAAAGCATTTTTTGTGAAAAATATATGGTTTGCTTTAGTAATATATGACATTATTGGCTTTCGGTATTGTAGATTGCCGGCAAATATTTATTGCATAAATATGAAAATAAAATAAAAATTAAAAATATTCCTACATTTGTATGTATCTGTAAAAAAAAACTCAATAGTCGTCAATTGCCGGCTAGTAAAGTGAGTTTTGATTATACGTCGGAATATTTTTAAAAAGATTGCAGGGACTATAAAAATCGATCGCAGCGGTCACGAGGCAGTTAAAAATAATCCAGCGGAATTTTGTTTAAACATACGTATAGTAAAAATTTGCCACCAAACGACATTGTCATTATCGCCAATAGACGGTTATTTGCTCATAGTGAATTGATCGAATAAACTGTCTGAGCCGTGATCACGCTCTGAATTATTGTCAGCTTTTTATCACTTTCAATATTTTTTTGTTTGTAAACAAATACATAAAATTTGAACGGGGTAAAAATAAATGACAAATATTTAAAAAATCGAATGCTTCTAGCAAATTTTTCTTGATGAATTCGCCATTAAACAATACTTGGTAGTTTAGATCCTATTACAATTTTTTATACGCTTGACCCACCTAAAGTGCAGTTTACAAAAAATTGAAAAATTTGAAAAAGTTCATTGAAAATGAAAGTTGGGTGGTCAACAGTAATATTGTGGATAAATACTATTCACGACTGACTCAGGTATGCTTAATAAACTGGACAAGAGTTATACTTATTTGGAAAATATAAATTCGGTTTTAGTTAAAATTAGCTTAATCCTTTTTAATCTTAGTAGTGCAGTAATACAGCTATTTTGTTACCAAAAGTTTATGTCGAAAACAACAAATAAATCACAACAATTAAAAGTTCTTGAACTTGCTGTTGGAGAATCATGGCCTCACCTAAGGATATTCAAAAAGAAACCATTTTTAAATTGTACAAATACTTTTGGAAGACAACAAGATACAGAATAACAAAGTAAACTCCAACGAAATAGTATTTTTCCAGTGGAAATTTTCCAACCGGGTTGCAGAATAGAGATAATTGAACATAAATTTATTTTAGTATGCTGAAATCGCAATAAATAAAACAATTTCGTTTAAGCAGATAGTGTGCAAATTGCAAATTCCGTTGTTGATATGTGTTCAATTTTAAAAAGATGAGGAAATGTGGATAAAACGCCTAATACAAAAAATAGCTGTTATTTTCTACCAAATGCAACTCGATAAGAATTTTTATGTCGTCGTCCATATTGTTTTATTTATCTTGTATGCGTATGTAACCTGATAAATTGAATAATCTTCTATTTTCAGTACTCTCGTATTATTATCCATTACAATTGAGTTATAGCCCAGGCTTCCGCGACGATTTTAACTATTTTACAGCAATTATCAATTTTACTGCTTACAACTCTGATCTTAATGTAGACGTTTTGTTAATTTTTTATTTTTGTTTTGCTAATTTTGGTGTTAAATTAACACGAAGATTATCGAATCCATTGTTTTAATTAATTAATTATTTTAAATTCACAAAAAATTTTAGGTTATGAAAACAAAAACTGATTTATGGCGTGGGGAAAAACTTATGAGATGGGCAGATTTATTACACATTTCGGACGGCATAATAAAAAATTGTGAATGTAGGGGAATAATTCTCAATCAAATGTCAACAATTAATATTAACAATTTTTTATAACAAGTTTCGGACAGTCTAAATCAGTTAATTTCGAATAATTTTTTACAAACTTGTGCGAATTTCTAAATTTTTTAAGCTATGTGCAGTTTGATTTCCAATATAAGTAATATATACTTAATATATTTGATCAAGAATTTTAAATTTTTACCATTTCTAAATTAAATAAATTCTTGATCTTTCTTAACCCTGCATTACTGACCCCTGGTTTTATTACAGAACTACTGACCGTGGGTGTAATTCACCCACAACTTTAAATTCAAATATTTTGATAAATCTTATCCTCAAAATTATACAATTTATTATCTTAAGAAAATTTAATAAAAATTATTTAAATAAAAAAAAATCAGTTCACTTTATTAATTCATTATTTTTTTATAAAATTATATACAATAATAAACACTGTATTTAAGTAAAAAAAAATTAAAAAGGTAATGGTCTCGGACCAATCCATCACAGTCCTTTAATTTAAGTATCACATTCCAAGTTCTATATTTTTGGAACGCTGAAATAAGAAACAAAAATTCGTTAGTACATCAATTTAATCCACTGGAGCATAATTTTTGAATTAGATTCGAAGAAGGGCTTTCTGAAGCTGTTTTGCTTATTATTTTATAGCACACTGTACAAAGAGCATTTGTGTAGCTAACACAAATGTATTTATTTCATCGGTCGCAAGTGGTTTTCGTTTTCCGATCTGCTTTATAGCTAACTGGCATCGACTACACTTTTCCGTTTCTTTAGTAACGGCTTGGATTTTTCACGGCACGTTTGCAAGGTTCCTGGTTCTTGGTGCATTTCATTTGAAGGAAGTTTAGTGGCAAACTTCGTACAAATGCCTTTTATATTAGAACTCAATGAACTAGACGTGCTACGCTGATCGATTTGGAGTTGCACGAGAGTCCTTGCCCCAGATCTTTTATAAATAAAGATCTTTTCTTGTAATGTAGTGGTGGATCATCAGTCGATAATAATATTATACGAGCATTTACACTGGCTGAATTAAGTAGGCTGAAAAATAAAACCAATGGCCAGCGGCGAGAATTTCTAGCAACATTGTATGTTGCGCACAATTGATTGGTTGTGTCAACCCCACCTTTTGTTTTATTATAAAACTCAATTATTTTCGGCAAGTTTTTTGGCCCACTGATAATATTACCATCCCTGTGGAATGTTGAAAGCAGTAACACACACTTAGTTTTCTTTGGAACATATGACGGAATTGTCGCGTTTCTCTTGTACCCAAATATTGTGGTCTTGATTTCGCACTTTTTAGCAACAGTAAATACGGGTGGCAATCTCCTTTTGTTCTTTCGGATGGTACCGACCAAAGTTGTTTTCTTTTTCAACAATTCCTCTGCTAATGGATAGGACGTAAACCAATTATCGGTCGTAATATTTCGACCAGGCTCTTTGAGGTGTTTGGTTATGCGTTCTACAATTTGTTGCGGTTTGTTGCAAAGATTAAATGGTCCAGGCGGTTGTTGACCACAATAGACTTCTAATTTCGACGTACAAAAGGTAGTGGAATCAACAGCTGAAAATATTTTAATGCCGTATTTAGCTGGCTTATTTGGGATATATTGTCGGAAGGCGCACCGCCCTCGAAAGCTCTCTGACTTTTCGTCAACTATCACGTATTATCCAACATTATAGTTTTCATCACAATTTGTGTTGAATATTTCAAATATTTCTCTAATGGGTGCCAATTTATCAAACTTACTTAAAATTGAAACCGAACGTAGCTCATTGTTGCGGGAAATATTTCCAAACCGGTGCCATCTTGTGCCCATAGATCTCGAACATGAGTGTGTGACGATTTATGTAAACCACATAAATATAGCAATCCAAATAAACTATTCATCTCGATAGTATTTGTAAGCCGTGCATGTTTTACGTGTTTATACTTCTCTTGTTGCTTAGTTATATATGTAGATGTTTGTATTTTTGACAATTAGATCGACAAATGAAAAATATAGGTTCCAAATCTGTTCTGGAGATTTCGCATTTTCCAGTGCTGTTCGTCTTTGAACAAAAGGTATTTTATTCCAAACTGTATCATCTTTTCCAATATATGAATCAGCATTTAGGTTTTCCCGCCTGATTTTCGATATCAGAATTCAATTCCTGCTCAGTATCTGATTGATGATCACTTCTTATTTTTATATCGTCTTCATCCTGTTCATCACCACCAACCGACTCCACCTCACTATACATTTCTGCTAGAATCGCGCGTAGCCTTTCTTGCTCTAGTTCGTAACTGCACATTCTACTCGTTTATGTAATATATGTGTAATGAATATACAGTTATCGATAAAATATGGAAAAAATAATCATCTGTGTGTGTAAATGTGGGTTTAAACCAACCAAAAATTATATATTTAATTTAAAAAAAATATTTCACTATTACTAATCTGGGTGTAAAGCACCCACAAAAATAAATCACGATTACTGACCTGGGTGTATACCACCCAATCAATTTTTAAATTAGCTATTCTTCACACTTCGAATGACACGAGACAACTGAAAATTACGTCAAAGTATAAGGAAATCTTTAAGGTTAAAATACATATAGGTATGAAGTTAGTGACAATTATTTATAATTCGATTTTACTAACGGAAAAAAAATTGGGTCGATTACACCCAGAGATCAATAATGCAGGGTTAAAATTATAAATTCTTACAATGTTCTTGTTTTTTACACCAAATTCCTAAAATTACGAAAATCTTAAAACAATCGAATTTTTTTCTAACATTCTTAAAAACTAAGTGTAAACAATTTATAAAATCTGTATTTAGAATTTAAAACGTTAGAAAAAAGAATTTAATGTTGTTTTAAATTTAAAAAAACTAACTTAAGAACAGTTTATTGGTATTTTAAATTAAAAAATAAAATCTAAATTAAACAAAATTAATTTTTCATTTAATATGTTAGAATTTATTTAACTATATTTGTTGATACAATTTTTTAAATGGTTTGTTAACAAAATTAATTTAAGAAAATTCTGAAAATATTTTTTTCAACTAAATTTAATTATTTTATTATGCATCTTCCGATCATAATTAGTAAAACAATTATAATAAAATATTTAAATAGGCTCCACGGTGTAGAGGACGACTTGGCTTCTTCAGATTGTCTAAGACAGTAAGAAGACTATGCTCAGGATTGAAACCATTGGCGCCAAGTTGTTGATACAGTATTGTTATTTATAATAAATGTTTTTATTAAAAATTAATTATATCAAAATAATTTAATCCATCTATTTGTATTGCAATGATTTTTTAGAATGTAAAGGTACCAAAAGTGGTTAAAGTTTGAATTGAAAGTGCAATATGATGCATTTTTGGGCCAATGGTTACAATCAAGGAGCAAAATGATTGTCTTTAAGTTCTAAATGTCTTTGGCTGTAATATGAGTAATGTTTTTCTAGATTAATGAACCGTCTGAAATTTTATTGTTAATAGTTAAGAGATTGTCATTGCGAAATATAAATGAAATGTTATACACCTCTGACATAGATTTTCATTTTTTCTCATACATTTTATAAATAAAACATACAAAAATTATTATATGAATACATAAAAACCCATCAATATGTGATATACATAACGCATAACATATATTATGTATATATATGTATGTATGTACATAACTAAAATTTTGAGCTCATATACTTGTATACTAACATACGCAGGTACATATATATGTATGTACATCGAAAATCCATCATAAATAAATTAAGAGTATAGGATGAGCTGCGGCGAAATGATATTTAAAATTTATACAAAAAAAATCAAATTATGTGTCCTGGAAAATGAAAAATACCCGGTACTATAGATCGAACGGATTTATCTGTTATCCGGATCAAAAAATTTTTAGGTTAACTATGAAACTTATTTTTTTTTGTTTGTATATTTTTGTCATGCCAATCTACACAAAACCGAATAAAAAACACTCGAAGAAGTAAAAATTCAACAAAACGGATATCACATTGTCATTTGTATGTTATGTGTACTGTGTGTGTGCACATATATACATAATAATGCTATATACTCGGTACATACACAAAAAAAATATCTAAAATTTTCTTATATACATAATATTGATATATGCATGTATATATGATATTACATATAGCTATATCCTTCTATATATTTTCGGTTTATAAAACTTTTTTTGGGGTAGAAAGAAAAATAAAATATAAAGAAAATATAACAACAGCAAAATTTGGGAAAATCGCGCGCGGGTGGGTTTGAAAAAAAAATTTACCATTTTCTTATTTCGTTTTCTTTTTTTTTTATTTCATTTTGGTGTTTGTGATGTTAAAAATTTTCTTTCAAAAAGAAAAAAATGAAAAACTTTTTGTTATACTTTTTATATTTAAAGAAAATAAAATATCAAAAAAAAAAAAATCACAAGACGCAAATCGTCGCAAACGATTCATTCGTATATTGCTCGTCCTTAATAACAGTCACATTCTTATTTCATATTTATATATTATAAACTAAACTTAAATTGTAATTATTATTTTTTTTTATTTGGTTTGTTAAATAAATAAAAATTCATGTTTTCAAAAAAATAAATTAAACTCGTGAACTTGTGAACAAATTTTAAAGGTGAAAAACTGTATTCGACACTGTATATATTATATATGTTTCACTCAATTGTATACGGTAAGTTTCACTCAAATATATTATTATAATATTTTTTTGGTTATGTATTTTTATAATAATAATTAAAAGCACATAGTAATAATAATTTCCCGCGCTTATTTCATTTTATTTTGCTCTCTCGTGTGATCTTAACGTAACGAAGTTTTAAATAAAACTAAACACAATTAATTTACAAAAATAAGGATGATGTTGTGGATGATTATAAATTCAACATTTTTGTATTGCTACCTTTCGGTATATATAATACGTATATATTGGTGTTATCCTAGATCATATGTTAAATATATAAAAAGGGTTGAGATTTATATTAGTTTTTAACTCTAACAATAGTTTTAAATTTATTGTGAATAAATTAAAAATTATTGAATATATATGCATATATATATATATATATATATATATATATATATATATATATATATATATATATATATATATATATATATATATATATATATATATATATATATATATATATATATATATATATATATATATAGTAATAGATAAAAAAGGGTTTCTGCATTGTTTGAAATATTATGTTAAGAGTGAAAGGGTTAAAGTTTTTTTTTTAGTTTTGTTAATTTAGATTTAGTTTTTTACATTTTTTTATGTATGTGAAAAATTGAAAGTCTTCAAAATAATATTGAATTACAATATAGACATTTTTAGGAATATAAAAATAAATAAATAAGTGAATTTTGTGTATTACGAACACTTGTATGGTTTTTAATTTCAACTGGAATTAGACGATTAGTTTGTTTACTGTATTTTACACACATCGGTATATCTTTAAGAATACTGGTATTCATTTTTATTGTGCATTTTGTAAAGGCATGTCTATAAGTTCGACTTAATGGGGGATGAGTTTAAGTTTAAGTTTAAATTTAATTAAATACTTCCCTTTCATTATACTCGGTATGTATAAAATAAATTCGACTGAGTAATTTACAGCGCAGATTCAACAGGTTACTATTATACGTGTTTATCTATATTGATAATTATAGAAACTTTAAAAAATATTATGTTGGGTCCTATTGATTTTAAATTAACATTTCAGTAAATATTATTTAATATTTAAATTCTTTGATTGTCGATTAATTGATTAATTGTTGTTTGTTCAAAATTCGAAAAAATGCATTTCTATTCAGAATTATATATGTACTGAAAATTAGGCCCGGGTTGTCGTATGGGCCCACATCGCTCACAATTCAACAAAAAAATTATTTATTAAAAAATAAATCCATCGACACGTATGATTGTTTGGAAAAGTCGATTAAAATCTGGTATCGAGAATTTAAATTTTTAAATTATTATTTCTGGAATTTTGTAAATAAATAAAATTTCGATGTCAAATTTTACTCGATCTTACCAAGTACTCACTACATAGTAATATTGATTGGGGTAACATTGATAGTTTTAACATATTATTTTCGAAACAAAATTGAATTTTCGATTCACAAAATGGTTATACCTTAATTTCGATAGCAAAACTGAAAAATTATGATGTATAGTTTTTAATAATGCTAGTTTGCCCGAAAAATTTAAATTTTAAATTCAAATAGTTCACAAATAAATCTGAATTTTTAGTTTCCGGGTTAATTTAATTAAATCGAATCAAAACAGGTGGTCTAAAATATTTTACTCAAAATATACGCGTAAAGTTGCATAAAGAGGGGCGTTGCCGGGCTGATAAATGTATGCTTAAGTTTGTGTTCCAACCGAAATTGGCACATAGAAATTTAAAATTAAAATAAGCATAAAACCTTACACATAATATATGTACATATTTTTGTCCAAAACATATGACCTAGTAGAATTTCCCTCAATTTCCGAGTTGTGACTCGTCTTCGCTATTATCTATAGACATTCATTCCTTGTTGAAGTTTGTGGGCGTGGCTTATTCTCCAATTGCTTATTTATACACTCATTAGATTTGTTAGCAAATTTTTTTGTGGACTAATTTTACTCAAAAGAATCAATTAGAATTATGGCAAACATGAATAAATAAAATATAAAATTAAAAAAATATTTAATTAAAAGAGAATAAAGGTAAAAATTAGGGCGTTATTTTTGTATTAGATATATTATTATGACATCTTCAGAACACAATTTCAAGACAAATAACCAGAACAATAAAATAAAATTTGGTTTAATATGTATAAATTCATTAGTAATTATAAAATAAAAATAACGCCCTAATTTTTTCAACATTATTCAATTTTTATATTTTAAGTCTGTACGTTATTGTATCAAATCTGTATTAAAATGAATATTTATATTACTAAATTGATGTAACATTTTAATTTTTAGTAACACCAGATTATAAGAAACTGTAAAAAAATATTTAGACTTTGAGGATCATAAAGAGATAAAGTAACAATTTTTTTTTCTATACCATACACAAGCCTGGAGTGAGGTTGTCAAATACAGCATTCTTATTTCAAGTACATTCTATTCTTATGAGAAAAATAAATCAATCTAATTCATTCAGTCTTTAAGGGGTATAAATTAAAGCACGAGCTAAACATTTTTATATAAAATTGCTTGCCCTGGTCTTTTAAAATTTTTTTTTAACATTTAACCAAGTAATTGTGGTATAATAAGTTAATTCTGTTCTGACGAATATTCTTTACTCTGCGTGTTAAAATCAAAATTTTACATTTACTTTAGGCGACTAATTAGCGAACAAAAACGTATTTTCGATTTGATTTGTGCATTGTCAATAATTTATCAATTTTGAATCAAATTTGGGCTGAAGATTAAAATTTTGACTTTAAATTTTTGTTATGTACTTTACCTTTTAAATTTAGATATAGTTAACGTTGCCAAATTTAATTCCATTCAAACCTGGACTGTACTCCGGGTCAAAAAATAAAAAAAAAGGTCTAAATGCACATTTAAAAGTCACGTTCACTTGTAGGCATTTTCGACCGTAATATAATTTACTAGTTTTCTTAGACTAATCCTTTCAAGCTTTAAATTCTTCCGATAGTTTTAAATTTGTAGCGTAATATTCCACTCTTGAATGCCAATGTTTGAAATGCTTTTAATTCTATAAAATTTAACCAATTTTTGCAAACTTCAATCAACTCCATGGCACATGAGGTAAACTTGTTCGTATTCAATAGCGAGTCTGCCTAGCTGAATCGGAACACAAAACGCTGCAATAGAAAACTGAATCCTTTAATTGTTTGTAACACAAAATTGACTTTGGTTTTAATCAGCTAAATTAAATTTGAGTGTACTATAACTTTATTTAATATTTTTATAATTGCGATAACAAAAACAAATGTGAATAATCTCTTCATTCATGATAGTTAAGATTTGACGGATTTAAGTAAAATAAAGTCAATAAGGGTGTTCGAGATTTCCTTCTTTAATTTTCAGACTTTTCAGTCATATATCCAGATTGGCTGGAATTTAATTTCAGCGAAAAGTATCAGCATTCGTTTATCTGAATTAGATTGAGATTAAAACGTGTTAATAATTGTGTTTCAAATTTAATTAATTAATAAACTGAGCATTTTTAAATCAATGAATAATGAATGTAAATCGACATTCGATTCTAAAATTGATAACTAAGTCTAAACTGATTTGATCGTTGAAATTTAAATGTTTTTATGTATGTGCAATCAAATCGATTGACTAAATCAAAATGTTGAGATTGGGATGAGCTCTCAAAAATTTTGAGGATATTGTTGCTCTGAAGCTAAGTACTTGAAACGGTAAAAAACCCCAGGAGTCGTATGATGTATAAAGGCCTGCAACATTTATCACTGATTAAACACTTTGGCACTCTTGGTTCGGGCAACAAATTTTCTCGCAGAAGATTATTATGGTTCGAATCAATCCAAAATAATTTTAAGATCAGAAAAGTAAATTTAAATGTGTCAATTTTACTCTAAAAATCCAATCAAATATCTTGAATATGAAAAACTATCATTTTCCTCAAAATTTCTTCAACTTACACAAAGTTTAAATCACAAAATCGCAAATTCGTGTATTCAATTTTAAAAAAATCCAGTAACGCTTATTTGTCTCAAATTTAGTAACGTTGAAATTCCGCTTGACTCGAATTCTCTTAAAATAAGACAAATCTATAAAATAAATCAACACATCTACATTATTGTTATAATTAATTTACTTAACAAAACTTGAACTTGAATTCCGCCGTAAAAAAATGAATTTATTTCGCGACATCAATTTTTTGAAAACTGAGATTTTCACCAAACAAAATTGTTGGCGGAATTAATTGATTCATATTGTTAGGAAGTTTATACTATTATTTATACAGATATTCAGGGCAAACATATGTATAATAGGAATTGTTCATACTAAATTCGCACTGAAGTGGTATTTGTAGAGATTAGCAAATTTCAAACCCAGTTTTTATTCGAAACTATGTGCACGGTTTCGTTAATTCCACAATTAAAATATTAATGTGTTCATTACGAACTGTATAATTGAACTTACTTTCAGCATTATAAATTCAATTTCGAAATACATTTTTTTTTATTTGGAAGGATTTTATAGCAAATCAAATTCTCAAAATTCCGATATGAATTTTGATGTTAGACTATAATTTAAAAAATCTTAATCGTAATATATCGGCTGACGATTTGGTTAACCCCATTGTAAACAACAATTATATTCATCACGCAGAGACAATATTTAAATCCTCAAAAATTAATTTCGAATCTTTTGTTCTGATTAAACTGCGGATCTCCCTTTTATGTTTAGCATTTTGCATTAATGTTGATCCATGATTCCAAAAAAATATACATTATGCTAATTTATCAAAATTATGAAATTCAAAAAAGTAAAACGCGCTTTGACAACATGGTAACGCCTAAAAAATAGACAACCAAAAACTCATCAAACATTTTTTAATCCCGGAAGAGATTTTTCAAACAAAAAACTTCAACAATGCAAAGTTTAAAATCGAAAACAGGATATTTATGTTGAATAACCCAACAAAAAAAACCGACAACAACAACAACTTAAACTAAAAAAAAGGGTTTAAGGTGGTTAATTCATTTACTAGCTGTTATTATATATATATTACGTCTACATAAATAATGAGGAATCCTTTTTATTTTTTTTTATATCCTGAAATATTATTCAAATTATATGAAACAGCTGCTTTAAATATATGTATATGTATTATGTACGTAAGTATTTTAATCAAATTTGAAATCATAAAAATCAAGTTGTCCTTTTTCATTCTGTCTCCAAAACTAAACCAAACAAAAAAAAAATGTTTTTATTTAGAGCGGATGTCTTAAGGACATAGGTACTTACCATATGTCCTTAAACATGAATTAAACGGTTACACATTATTATTAGAATTTATTTTTTGTATTATGGATTTTTTTTTTATGTTTCGATTATACTTTCATTATAATATTGTTGATAAGAAATATATAAAATCATCATGAAGAAAACCCAACCAAAAAAATAAAAAATACATATAATAGCAATAAAAAAAAATTCTTAATCTTATCTTTTCGGTTTATATATATATATATATATATATATATATATATATATATATATATATATATATATATACATACTTACAAACATATAAATAAATATAATATAACGTTCGAGATGAAGAGAGAGCGCGCGCAAGTAAACGAAAAAAAAACATCCCAAAATTGGTTTTAACTATCAAATATTACATATATACGTACATACATATAAAAAAAAGTGGTAGAAAACCATAAACATAATTTAAAAGAAGAAAATTTGCTGTACCACCAAAAAAGAAAACAAATTTATGACTTTCAATTCAAAATCATTTATCTCCTTAACAGAAAACCTTAAAAACCAAAAAAAAAAAAAAAAAAAATAAGATATCATGAAAATTTATTATCCAACTTTATTTTTTTAACGATATAACATTTAACGATATATTTTTTAACGATAATTTGCTTGTGTATATCTCTTTTAATTTTATTGAAGAAGTCATGTGATATAATTTTTTTTTCTTTCGTTGCTTAAAGATTAATATAGACTTAAAATGAATATAATGTATGTATACGTATAAAAAAAGGCTTAACTATAATCCGTTATCATATGGATATTATTAGTAAACGAAATAATTTCAAATATTGTGAAGACTATAATTTTGCTTTGTTGCCGACGCTACAAATGTCTGGTGAGGCTCCACTGTCTCATAGCTCTATTTTGGTAGCAAATGAGTAAACGGTTTAAAATTTTAATCTGTCCTAAGTCTTAAGGTACTTGAGTTGACACGAGGAGCAGGTTAAAATTCATCCTTTTAAAATTATTGGCTGAGTTGCGAAGTACCAGATACAGATCTTAATGACCTTCTGATATCATTAGAATGTACATTTTAGGTATCGCTTTAAATTTTTGGGAACATGTTAGAATAATAATTTTTTTTTATCTATTTGGACTTAAAACTATTTGAAACTAATATTATCTTCAGAATTATGCAACTCATTAGGAAGAGTGCATTCTCAATAAAATTATAATTTTTTTGGAATTTTGATTTTTTAATAATTGATGTTAAAAATTATGATTTCAAAAATTCGTAAATTATGGTAACAAAAGCTTAGAATTCGGGAAAGCACATACACTTAAATGCAACGATATCCCAAATGATATTTTCAATCAAACACTGTGAACTAAAATTTTATGTTTTTATGTTGTGTATTTCAGAATTGAAATTTAAAATTCCACGAGTGCAGCGAAATGTGACAACTCGAAATTAGCGATATTCTAAACCACCATCCAAAATCTTACTATACGAAAACTAGAAATCAAAATTATCAATTTTGGCTTACTGGTTAAATTTATTATTTTCAAGCCAACATAATCTTTATAATTTCAAAATCTGGAGTTTGATAGTTTGATAAGTCAAGCTAAATCTTAAATTCAACATACATACATACACATATTTAGTATAACAAGTTCGGTTAGTTTCCAATGTTATCATTTTTATATGAAAAATTTCGAAAAAATAATTTGTTTGCAAATTGAAAATTAAACAAATGATCCATCGTGATTTTACTTCGAAAATTGGGAATTAAAATTTCAAAATTGGATTAAACGATCAATTTTGTGATTTTTAAGAAAATAAAATTTTGAAATTTCAATAAAGTCCACAGAGTTTAGAATTTATACTCAAATAATAATAAAATTGAAATTTTTATAAATTTTGAAAATTTAAATTTTGTTTTTAACATTCTACTTCAATTTCGGTTACAAATGTTCAAAATTTAATAAATTATACTGAAACCGGACATCTAGAGAGAGTTATTAAGAATTTATTAACGAAAATTAAAATACAAAATTTTAAATTCGATTTATTGATCAAGCTTGTTATTTTTAAATAAACATTTTTAAAATTGGAATTTTAATGATCAGAATTTGCATTTGTTTAATTGGGATAACATTTGGTATAAAACTGAATGTGGAATATTCAGAGTTAATAAAAATTTAATTTTACATAATTATTGGCATTTTACCTTTTATAATTGGCGTACACACTTCGGTGACAAAAAAACTCCAATATCGTAAAAATACACTGTAATCTGGCATCTTGGAGGAATCGATATTCCAAGATCCGGTTCAAGGACAACGAAATTTAAAAAAAGGAAAATTCATGATATAAAATAAAAGTCTGTTCAATATATTTGATACAGTCCAAAAAATGTTACAAAATTGGCAAAACTTATAATTTCCAATTTAAAATTAAATAATATAAAATTTTAATTTCGATAAATTTTGAGAAGTGCACGTAAATAAATTTTAAACTGAATTTTCAAAATTTCAATTTTTTTCATATTGTAAAATTGTCAAAATTTAATACACAACATGAAATTCAGGATTAAATTTTTTATAAATGAGAAGTTACCTACATTTTAATATTCCTTAAATTGCAGAGCCATTAAAATTAAAAATTAAAAAATCGGAATTTCAGAATTGTAATATTAATAATTAGGTCACTAAATTTCTCTTTAAGATCGGTGTGAAGTTTTTGACATTAACAGAAAAGAAACAAAAAAAAATATCTTTACACGAAACAGTTGAGGATTAAACCAACATGGAATTATTATTTTAAAAAGTATTTCTGTTGACATGAAATCATTTAAATTGAAATTAAAATACAACCGATAAATTTGTTAATTTATATTCGAAATTTACGGCGACTAAAAGTACCCAAAAGATAAATAAATATTTATCGAAATTTAATTGTAAGCATGTAAGCAATTACTTTGCCAAATAACAGGAATGTCAGAATTTCCGAAAAATAAGTGACTATATAACTCGGAAAGAAGATGAATCATGCTTTCCAAATCTGTCGAATTTATAGTGAAATAATAATAAAATTTAAATTTTTATCAATTTTGATAATTTAAAATTTATTTTCAAAATTGTATTTTATTTACGAAAATTAAAAACAAAAACTTTAAAATCGATTTATTGATCAAGCTTGTTGTTCGTAAAAATCATTTTTAGAATTAGAAATTTCATATTCAGAATTTTACAAGTTTGATTGGAATAACATTTGATATAAACTGTATATGGAATATTCATAGGGCAATAAAATTAAAAAAAATTAAAATTCATGACAGTTATTTATAAAGTTGGATAAAATAAAAGTTTGTTCCATTATTTGATAAAGTCCATAGAGTTTTGATGTGTTAAAAATTATAAAATTGGCAAAATTTGTAATTTCATATTTATAGTTAAACAATATAAAGTTTTAATTTCCATACATTTTGAGAATTGAATTTCAAATTTTTTTTATATGATAAATTTGGAAGAATTTTTTCAACATTTTATAAACAAAATGGTCAAAATTTAACACACAAAAGGAAATTCAGAATTAAATTTTTCGTAAAACTTAAATTTGTGTAAGTTGTGAGAATTAAAATATTAGATTCAATTTTATTATTCTTTTAAAATGTAACCTACATTTTTTATACCAAATTATAAGTGGTGTAGAGAGGTTACCAACTTACCAACATTTTAATATTCCTTAAATTCCAAAGTCACTAAAATTCAAAAATTGAATTCCAGAATTATAATATGTAAAATTGGGTCAATGAATTTCTCTCTAAGTTCTTAGAATTTCGATTACTTGCAAAATAGGCACAATATAATTTATTTTTTTTTTTCAAAATTTTATAAATTATTAGAATTTAAATTTAATATTCAACATTATGTAAATGAATTTTCGATACCAAAACAAAAATACGATAGAGTATAGTAAATTAAATGGTAAATGGTATGAAAATTATCTATCAACCATTTTTCAAAAACTCCATAGAATTTTAATTTTTAAAATGTTGAAAAAACTGTCAAAATTTATTATTTTAAATTCAGAACTAAACAATATAAAATATAAATTTCCTTAAATTTTGAATATTAAAATTTTTTATTTAGCATAAATTTTCAAAACCAAAATGGTGGGAATAAGCTAGAAATCTATACTTGTTATCTTATCCTACGAGTATATCTATAAACTAATCAAGAAAGATGAGACATTTAGTATCGATTTGGCGAACGGCTATGCTCAGAATCTGTGACATAGAATTATATAAACTATTTTATTGCCGTCAACTTCAAGACATTATTTTTAAAGTTGAATAATTTATGTGTTAGCAACACTTCATTGCTATTGCTGCATATTAGTTTCTCGCGTGAGGTGGTTGCTGCGTTCATAAGTGTCTATAGTCCAAACCAAACACGTTGAACATTTGAGTATATTTGTTGCCTTAACAATGCCATTTATGAATGCAGTGCATCAATGACTAAATATCATCGATACGATTACAAATCCTTAATTAACATGGCTTTGCACGATATCATTTCTAAAGGATCATGAGGTTTTTACAGCTGCGTGATAAATTAAACTCTATAATTTTTCAATTTGATTAAAAATTTGAATGAAATTTGATAGAAAAAAAATTCGGATTTGATGAAAACTTGAACCCATTTTGAAATATCCAAAAGTAGGTATACATTTTATTTAGGAATTATGCATGTAGTTCTCGGTGTACTTTGAAAGAATTCAGCTCTATTTGCTAACCTCAAAATATTAGACAGCGCACAGTGCAATTGATTTTGAGGTGAAAATTCTAATTTTGTAAAATTTGCATAATTTTTGGGGACGAAACTGAAAAATTTGACATATTTCGAGTTTTTTAGGGTTTTAATCAAAAGTCGTAAAATTGAGTGCTGGCTAGCCAAAATTTTAAGTTTTACATTTTATGTTTCTTAATTGTTATTTTAACATTAGAATTAATCGAAGAAACTATTTATCGGGAAAAATAAAATAAAATCTATTGGTTCGTAGTGGTTTTTAATGTTTTGCTAAAAGAGTTTTGGTTATGCATTGAACTTGAATTGTTACAATAAAATTTTAACTTTCTAAAATATGTGATTTAATCAATTTCTACAATTCCTTCGGAAAATTTCAAATTACAAAATATATTGTTAAGCTTTCTTTCTATCCATGAATTGTATAATATTGAGAATCTGTACTTGAACCCAGTAAATTTATAATAGAAAATTCAGAGAACTCCAAAGGATTTAACCAAAATGATTTTTTAAATAATTTTTAAATGAGTACTGATCACCAATAAAATAGTAAACTTTCAAAACTGCTTATCATCTTTAAATTCGTTTAAATTCTCTAAAACATATAGGCGATAAAATTTCGATTTTATACATCCGCCCCAGGTCCAAAGATGTCTTATACAAATTTTATTCTTTCAAATTTCGAAGCATTCTACAAACAATTTCTTTCACAATTTCTTTCAATTTTCAAAATTGAAATAGGGATTTACAAAATACAAAATTTTAGAATTTATTAATACTTTTAAGATTGATAAAACGAATTTAGGAAAGTATCCGAATTTTTGTCTAACTGTCGGATGAAATTTTATTAATATATTATTAACTTTAACGTGTTAATGACATTAAAATGCAAATTTCAGAGTATCACAAAATAAATAAAAAATTAAAAAAACAAAGATATTTAAATCTCTTCTAGTTTGGCGTTCGATTTTGGCTCCTAACAGATAATAGTTAAACTCATAAAAATTTAAAAAATTAGGGCAACAACACTCTTATTTTCATTTTCATTGACTAATTATAAATATTTTCATGTAGTTTTATGTGACAAAATTTATACTCTATATTTAGGGTCAACCTCTAATTATCGCTTTCCATTTTCTACGATTTTACAACATTTATATTTTTAATTGTTTAACCCTAAAAATACCTTAAAACTTATTGACATAATATAAAGATTAATTGTTAGTATTAAAATTTCCACCTATTTTTAAACTACAATTAAAATTACCACACGACACAATTACGTCAACATTTAAAAAATCTATTTCAATTGAGTTAATTAAAAATTCACCCTTATTCCTAATAGTAATTAGACTAGAATTAAAAATATATATATACATCCCTTAAAATTAAATACGCAGTGTGTCTGCATAATAACCTTAATTTTCATTATATAACATTCAAAACGATTTAATTTACATAAAACCATGCGTATATATAAACCAAATAAATAGCAGCACACAAATGAATTTTCATTCTTTTCCTCATTTAATAATGTAAATAAATAACTTCGCGGTTATATATAACAACAACTACCCCTCTTCATCATACACCACCATACAATAATAAAAAATCTTAACATACATTATTATTATTATTATTATTTTATGTCTCGACACTCATTTTCTTAAAATAAACTTACATAATTTTCATTCTTCTATGCTGTGCGACTCGTCGACACTCATCAAAATTAAGTTCGCGCGCGTTTTTATTTTTTTTTATTTTTTTCATTCATAAATGAAAAAATAAAAATAAAAAAATAAATGGAAAATTATTTTTAACCTAAAACCTACCGTGGAAAGGGAAAGTCTCGTGAGTTTTTCCTTTTTTTTTTGTTTTATTCATTTGTACTCGCTTAGAATAAAGCTAAACGGAAAATTTTTCTATACACATAGCTACATATGTACGAACAAAGTACACAAGAAATTTTGTTTTTCTTGTATTTGGTGCTGCTATGTTATAAACACCAAACCATTATCATTATCAAAATAAAAAATTAAGAAAAACTGGAAAAATTTACAACAACAACAAAAATATGTATATTTTTCATTTACTTTCTTTTCGTTCTATATATAAGCATATAGTATACACACAACAGTTGTTATTCTTGTTATATACTTCTTATACTTTACTGTTGTATTTGTATTATTTTTATTACATGATACTGATTAAGAAAAAAAAAACATTTTTTTTTTCCAACCAACTTTATATGAAAATGTGGAATGGGTATGGAAAATGAGATGAAAATATAAAAAAAAAAAATCTGTTTTTGTTTTATGACTCGTTTGCTGTTGGTATACTAAGTGGTTCGGTAGAATGGGTTATGGAATTTTAAATAATTTTATTATATACTCATATCTGTATATACATATTATATACCAGAGCAATTTTCATTTTGTACTTTTGGAATGGAAAATGGGGAAGAATAAAAATAAAAAAAAATCTCGGTTGTAATTTTTCCGATTTTTATTTTGTTTTTGTTTTACAAACAATTAACAAGTTTAATTTTGTTGAGGTTGGTTAGGAAAATTTATTTTTAGAAAGTTAATTTTGGCGTCTTGTATATTTTGTTTGTTGGTATTTGTAAATTGAATTGTTTTGTCTGGTAGCTGAATTTACCTTTTTGTGCGGTGGCTTATTAAATTGGCAATTGATATGGGTTGGTATAGTTAGTAGACTTTGATGCATTGTAGTCGAAATTACTCATTTTATTTGAGGAACATTTTTGATGATTCCTGATGCGGAAACAAGTAAACATTTCAATCTTTCAATTGTTTCAATTAATTGGTGATTATAAAGTCGGTTGCAACCAAGTTTAATTTATTTTTTTAATTATGAAAGGTTTGTTTAAATTGGCCAATTTTCTAAATTTTTTAAAAATTTCACATTGTTTAATCTTAAATTTCGCAAAGTTCAAAAACATTTTTATATTTGAATAGTTTAATTAATTCGTTTATTTCTAGACAAAAATTCATAATGTTATAATTGTTAAGTTTTTATTTTATTTCGTCAAATTTTTATTTTTCGAAAGAATCGAAATTCGATATCAAGTTATATAATGAACTTTTAAAATAAAATTTGGATTTAAACATTTAGATTTAAACATTTTTAAATTCAAATAATTTAAATTTTAATATACTCATATTCTATATGTAATTGTAGTTATATAATTTTGAGTTAAGTGACGAAATTCTGCAGGATTATGTTAAAACATAATTTTCGGAAATTTTTACTTTCATATTTCGGGATTTGAAATATCAATTCTAATTATGAAATGGTAATTAACTTTTACTGATTTCAAACGATTTTTTAATATTTAAGAATTATAATGAAAACTTTAAGAATTATAGATGAACGATAGTAAAATGTTATAGATAAAAAATAAATTATATTGAAGAATACAAGAAATTTGAAAATATTCGTTATTTCAAGTGTTTTCAAATTTCACGATTTCTACATTTCAAAATTTCCAACAGAAATTCTTTAAGTTCTGCATTAAAACAAACAAAAAGTATAAATTTAAAATTAATCGAATTTTAAATTGTACAAGTCAACATTTTTTAAGGTCTATAGTCATAAATTCGAATCTTTAAATTCCTGGAAATTTTAATATTCCCAAAGTTACCGTCATTTATAGAATTTAAATTATTGAGACCATATACTACGTAAACAGATCTCAAAATTTAAAATTTCATCCGGATTTTAAAGGTGTCTGTTAGATTACGGAATATACGGAAATTTTATATATTGAAATTAAATTGTATAATTCTGTTTTGAAAATAACAAAAGTAATTACCAAATTTTAAAAATTTTCGAAATTTGTGAACCTTTTTTTTAGTCTTAAGTTTAAAAAAAAAACAAATTTTAAATAAGCATTTTTAATTCATGTAAATTTCTAAAGTCTTAAATTGCACCGAGTGCCCACCCTAAATTCACAACAAGTAAATTTTATATAATCATTTAAGAAATATAATTTTATATTGAATTTAGAAATTTTTATATTTTGCAATCACAACTTTCTTATAATTAGTTTCCTAAATTTTCTTATTTAAATTATATAATTTTCAAATTAAAGAAATTGTAGTTCGAATTATGGAGTTTAAGCGGTTTTATCACTGAATTTAAATACAATTTAGAACATGAAGGGCTTCAGAATTCTGAATAAACTTTTAAGTTTAACTATTTTCTTATAGGGAATATAATTCGGGAATACTAATATTGATAGAATTTAGAAAATTTAAAAATGTTTCGAATTTTAACAAAAAATTACAATTTTAAAATCATAATTTGTTGCCGACTGAAATTGAATTTTTCTGAGATAAAAGGAATTTTAAAAATAATTAAACATTATAATCAAAAAATTGTATGTATTTTTAAATTTATTCATTATAACTAAAAATTAAAACAATATAATAAATTGTAAATACTATTAAGAATTTAAAAAATTCTTTAATTTTATGAATATTTTATTAATTTTAAATTGTATAATAAAGTAAGTATTTTTAAAGGTCTGAAGCTAAAGAATATTCAAATTTTCAGAATTTTCTGAACATTTTAAAATTTACAAAATTTTTAAAATTTAAGGTAAACGTATATGATTTTAAAATGTGTAATTTACGGTAGTTTTGACTGTTAGAACTAAATTTTATAATTTCTATTTGAAATTTCAATTCTAATTACCGAATTTCGACCATTTGGCAATTTAATTTAATCAATTATGTTAAAATAAAACTTTGAATTTTAATCAAATTTAGGACGGCACATTCAGCTGTTTGTTAGTCTACATTTTAGGCAGCCGATTAAACGTTTATAATTTAAAAAACAACGGAGCAAAATTGCAAAAATGTGCTTGCCACTTACTTTTTAAAGATCATTTCATGTAAATGTTGGCCACGTCTACGTTTCAAGTAGTCCATGCTGGATTTCAAAATTTTGCAGCACTTTTTTAGCATTTTAGCTAGTACCTCGCTAATGACACGTTTAAATGTTGTCTTCCAATTCAATTGCAATTGTTATTGAGTTATTCACAAAGATGAGAGACTCCACGTAGCCTCATAGAAAACAGTCAAGAGGTGTCAAATCGCACGATCTAGGCGGCCAATTCATCGAACCTACACATATACATGTGACATAAATTGCTCACCGAGCTCATTTCTTAATAAGGTGTTATGGTGTCATGGTTTTGTGTATCACATATCGACCAAATTCAGTTCATGCATTTGGGAAAAGAAAATCCGAAATCACGATACCAAGTGCCATTGTCAGTAACGTTGAGGTCGCTGTTATCTTTGAAAAAATACGGACCGATGATTTCACCGGCATATAAAACACCAAACAGCTGTTTTTCGGGCATTGGCAGTCCCTGCATTGCCGCTGGCTGCTTAAAAATTTAGAGGCTGTGGTTTGAGTTATTGCAGGAGGTGTATTTTATACTTCTTCAAGATCCTTGAATTGTTTGATCAGTAGGTCGATTATGGCGACGATAAAATGGACGAAGTGCGCGAAACACATTTTTCACGGGGAATTTCAGTAGTTCTGATAATTACGCAAATTTTACAAACTGAGACTTGTTTAAGAAAATATTTAAAAAAAAAATTAAATTTTTATAAATTTCAGGTAATTGAGTAAACTTAAATTGAATTGTAATAATGGCAGACTTTTCTATATGAATTCTGTCGGTAAAACTCGGGCGTACTCTTTTATTGGTAACAACATTAATGATTCCCTCATTCATGAGTGTACCTCGGCTGATCTGTCGGCAGAGCTTATCCGATGTGATGCTAAGGCTCATCACTCGATTTGGGGTAGTACGAATATTAATTAGAGGGAATCTTTTTTGTTCAACTATTTAAATTCTTCTGAGCTTGAAGTTCGAAATATAGGCAATGAGCCGACGTTTGCTAATTCCATTCGGCCTGAGGTTCTATGTTCCCGCGTTATCGTAAGTATAAAGCCTTATCGTAACAGGGAATTAACCAATTAGGGACTTTTCTCTCTCGAGCTGGCTTCTTTACTTACCCCATCGAGAGTAATCCGGTCGAGTAACGACAATGAGATATATGCGACTTCACTTGAGTCAGCAATTTCGACTGCTTTTGGAAATTATTGTCTTATTACGAACCAAAAGTCTAATAACAAACCCTTTTGGAATTCTGATCTTAAAAGGTTAAGAAAATCCACTAGGAAACTTAAAAACAAAGCAGAAAACTTCAATCGTCAGTTTGATTGGTTTAATTTTCTAGTGACACTAAAAGAATATAAACGGAGTTTAAGATCCGCTCACAGAGCTTCGTGGTTAAACTTCTACGAAGAAATTAATAGCCTGTTGGTGATGGCTAAACTAAATAAAGCCATGGCTCAGAATGGTGTTTGTAGACCTGATACTCTTCGTCTACTTGACGGTCAGCTTACTATTTGTCATAGTGAGTTGTTGGTGAGCAGCTTCTTCTATCTGTTCAGAAGTTGGTGAGCAGCTTCAATCTGTTCATTTCCCTGGTTGAGCAATTTTCTACTCAGCCGATGATGTTACTACCGTATCCACTAAGGTTCCTTCTGTGGCTCCTGATGGCTTACAAGCTGATCAATCTCGATGTTCTGCGCTGTAGTCTATTTTCCTTTGCACCTTATAAGGCTGAGGCCATCTGATAAACCTTTTCCAGGCGTGTATTGCTTTTTGCGCTGTTCCTAAATCCTGGAGCATGACTTGAGTCGTTTTTATTCCGAAGGCTGGGAAATCCGATCATACGGATCCCAAATCTTTTCGATCTATTAGTCTGTCTTCAACTTTTCTTAAAGCATTAGAAAGAATCGTCGACAGATTTATTAGAGACAAGCACCTAATTACCTGCCCACTCAGTAACATTTAACATGCTTACAGAGTTGGTAAGTCCTGTGAAACTGCCCTACATGAACTTGTAACTAGGATTGAAAGATCCCTCTATAATATGGAGTTTCTTATAGTACTTTCCTCGAAATAGCTGAAGTTTCAGTTTCTGTCAAGGTTGCCAAGGGATGTTTCCAGGGGGGTGTGCTCTCTCTACTGTTGTGGCTTTTGCTTATTAACGGATTACTGGTTAAGCTGCAGCAATCTGGCTTCATTGCACAGAGTTATGCTAATCTACTTGTCTTAACAGTTTCAGGGAAACACCTGAATATCTTATCCGACCTAATGCAGCAGGCCTTAGATATTGTGCAGGAACGGTGCATAGATAAGGGTCTGCACGTCAACCCGTCTAAGACAGATTAATTGTCTTTACTAGGTAGGCGTAGCAGTGGTCTGGATCTATCCGTTTCTTCTCTTTTTGGGAGTCCGATTACCAGATGTAACCAAGTCAAGCACATCTTAGATAGCAAACTTTCTTCTTCTTGATTCCAATCAACAAAAAGCTACTGCCATATTTTGGCAATGTAGAAGGGCTTTTGGGAAATCCTGGGGTCTCACACTCAGGATGTGGTTTTTCATTTATAAATCGCTGATCTTACCGATATTATCTTACGCTTCGGTTGTGTGGTGGCCAGTTGTTAATCTAAAAGCTTATACTGCTAAACTTAATAGTCTTGAAAACATGACTTGTAGTACTGTTACTGGAGCTATGTCCTCGAATCCACTTCCTGCTATGGAGTCCTTTTTTTCCTTGCCCCAGTTACAGTTTGAGGTGCATTAGGGCCCGGAATGTTCTCGGTTCTATTGTAGGACATAGACAAATCTTTACAAACTACACTTCATTTTTACCAGAAATCGATATGGTTAGCGATAGATCACTACCTTAATACAACTTCTCCAACTTATTCAAGGTGGTTTATCCATCAAGGGATTTGTGGTTTTCGCAGGTCTCTTATGTTTTAACTACGCCAAGAAAGTTATAAAGAACTACGCTTTGAAAGATCTAAGTGACTACAGTGGCTTGCTACTTTCAGTTGTCGTATGGCGAAGAACTTCATTAGCGAGCCCAATTTGAAATCAACTAAATATGCTCTATCTTTGAAAACGGACCAGCTAAGAATCTTGGTTGCGATTCTTACGGGATTATCTCAGGATGTTATTTGTGATGACTGTCTTGAGGAAGTTGATGACTGTTTGCACTTTGTGGGCAGTTGTTCAGCTATCAAAATTATTCGGCTTAAGGTTTTCAGCTGTAGTTTTCTATACCTTGGTTCAAATTTGTACAGTTTGCTAAGGCTGCAGTGCGCTTCTGCGAATTAGGATAGAATCCTGGGTTTGCACCATGGGCCGTCCTGCCATTGAGTGCGGAATCCGTATGGGTTCCAATCAATTAAAAAAAAAAAAAACTTACAAAAAACAAACATATCACAAATTTGACAATTTTAAAATATTCCTAATAAGACATTTGGCAAACAATAAATTTTTAAAGATTTTAGGAATTAACGACTTTTATGATCTCATAGAGTTTTAATTACGAATTTTTGAATATTCAAAATGTACATAGTATGACGCCATTTGTAAATAATTATTTTGAGAACTATGTAAAATATACAAATTTGGAAGATCTAGAGGTGGTCAAACACTAAAGTTACTAATACTAAAGGGTCTAAAGATTCTGAACATCTGTGACCACCATAAAACTTCTTTATTATTATTTTGACTGCCTCACGTGAATAGTTAAGGTGGTGCATCAGTCAGTATAGAACAAACTTTGGGAGTGACTTCTTGACATTTCATGAAAGACAAATTTACTGAAAAGAATTAAATGCAGATTTTTTTTAAACAAAGGTTTTAACAAAATTTCGCGATTGTGTAATAAGAGTTGAAAAATGAGAATACAATTTTACGAATTTTAAAGCCAATTTAAAATATTACAAAGTTTGATAATCGACAGTAGTACTTGTATGCATTTATTATTTCTAATGCAACCAGCATAAACATATGCAATTTTTAGCTCATTAAACAAATTCGTCGCCTGGATTCGGTCCTTATATGCAATATTATTCAATTATATTAAATGTAATATAGATTTTGAGAGCAAATAATTTATGGGCCTTTCAAACAATAAAAAAAATGTATGGCATTTTATTATTCAAGGGTTTGTTATTATTGAAACCAAAAATTCATGTACCAAATTTTTGAATATTCATAATAATGCGCAACCCTTTTAAAATGTATTCGATACAGATTTGTGTATATATGAAATGAAAATTTATGCAAAACTTTACGGACGATTAAACGCAATTTTATTTTATTTTTTTTATCAGTTTTTTGATAATAAAAAACTATAAAATTTAAAGTGTTGAATATGTAACGAATTTTATTGATTTATATCGCACCTATTGATTGGGTTCAATGGAATTTGGTTTGCATCTATCGACATTTGATTATATTAATCAAGGTTATATGGAAATATTTATTGTTTGTTTGTTAAATCTATAAAAATGAATTATTATTGTTTTTTATAAAACTAGATATAGTTGTATGCTATACGTAGCTGTATCTCGACTTTATAATTTTATATAATAAAAAATTGTCATAATAAATAACATCTTAAGGAACAATAACACCAGAATATAAATAAAAAATAGAAATATTACCTTCCATTTAATATTTATTTTCAATTCATCATATTACAAGAGCAATGTATGTATACGTATGTTTGTATATATAGAGAAAAGCTTTAAACTTAACGGCAAAAAATTGAGCATTCACAAAATGAATATTATTATATTATTATAAATTCAATATTGGAAAATATATTTTTTCACTACCATTTTGAATATATTTTTTCTATTTTTAATATATCTTGAGAATTTCAAAAAAAAAAAAAAACGTTTTTTTTATAAAAATTGAAAAGTTAAATTTAAGAAGAAAACAATTTTTTTTTCTTATATGTATATACATTTGAGCTTTTTTGATCGGATTTCAATTTTATACTCGTCGTTTATACGTATGTACATATATAACGGAACATAAAATTGAAAATCAATTTTAAAAAATAAAATACAAGAAAATATAATTTTTTTTTGTATGTATGTTTGTATGTACAAGAAAAACATGAAAAAGGATTTGAGATATTTTCTAAGATGTATTTTATGAACATATATAGAAGTTTAATTTTTTTCTCATGTACATAAGCTTGTACATACATGGTACATAATATAGTCTTTTTTCTCTGAACAAACACCCACACAGAATTTATAGATTTAGGTAAGTCTTTATTTTGATTGCATTTTAGATTAGATTGAAGAAGATTCACAAAATAAATATAAGATCATTGTTACAGCTCGTCTCATCTCGCTCGTTTTCTTATATTTTCGTACAAAATTTTGTATAAAAATCGTTAGTCGTGTATGCAAACATAATATTAAACCACTTGAAATTTTTTTTTTTTGCGTGTGTATTGTCTGTGTACAAACCTAATACTATAGTGTTTGGTATTGTTTGTGCAATCAAAGTCAGGTAAAATAATAAATTAAAATAATCAGAGTACCCTAATAAATAATCATAATTTTATCTGTAGCATAAAAATAAATTTAATGAAGGGATGATTTTATATTTGAGCCAAATTTACAACAATACGAATATTTTTTTTACTTTTTTTCGAATTCGAAATGAAATTATTGATTTATTGGAATTTGATCTATAAAATGTACTGTGATAACCCTTTTTTTATGAATGTTTTTAGTCATTATTAAATATGTTTGACTAGATCTTGAGATAAATTATTATTGGCTAAATTTATAGACAGATATCAGGATGTTATATGTATGTTTGTATATAGGGTTTAAATTAAACCAATATCAAGCTGGATTTAAAAATTATATTGTGGATTAATCTGATATACGGTAACAATTTGGTATCAGTTGGTTTTGCAAGCAGTAGATGTATTTCGATGAATAATATACATCGGAATTTGTTGGGACGTATTTTAATCGATCAATAAATTCTTTCTTCTGGATATGGCCATCAAAAATTTATTTGTTTATAACAATATCGAATTGTTTTATAGAGTTTTCTTGGTAAAAAACTATAAAAAATTGAATTTTATTCAAAATATTGATACATAAATTATTGAATTATACCACTATTGTTGTTAATTTATTTATTTATTTATACTCTAACTCTAACTCTATAAAACAATTCGATATTGTTATAAACAAATAAATTTTTGATGGCCAAATCCAGAAGAAAGAATTTATTGATCGATTAAAATACGTCCCAACAAATTCCGATGTATATTATTCGAGAAATTGCGAATGCGACCAATTACAAAATTTTCATATAGCCATCCTATGGGAAACGAAAATTGCTAGAACAACAATTCATCGAATTTACAATTCATAGAATTTAGTTATTTTACTATGGGATTTTTCGACTGAGTTTCGAGTTGATTTTTGAACCAAAAATTGAATAATAAATATTATCAACAAAATATCATTTATTTATAATAAATTTATAAACAATTAATTTGTTCATAAATTTTATTTATTATTAACAATATAGTGAAAAATCGGCAAATTTTGTTTATTTTTTCTTATGAATATTTGAATGAAACTTTACATAAAAAACTATATTTGTTTATAAAAATTGTCCAAAAAATTCTGATTTACTTGATATAGTTATAAATAAAATAATTTGTTATTAACAAATGAATGTTTAATAAGTAATTGTATTTTTTATTAACAAATATATACACTTGAAATATAAATTCTATAATTTATTTATTAATTTTTGAATAAAATTAATTTATTTATAATATTTTACTATAGAAACTCGATAAATAATTCGATATTGTTATAAACAAATATAGAAAACGAAATAATTTGCCGAATTGATTACATCATATTCCTAACTTAATCTTCTTTTATTATATACAAGAAAATTGAAATCGAAAGTTGATCAACGCGATCAACATTATCAATATTCAATTTTTTTATTCTTCTTTTCTATACAGAATTTTTCCCTGATAACGGGAATTCGATGAATTGTAAATTCGAGGAATTGTGTATTCGTGAAATTGTGGTTCTATGAATTGTGTTTCTATGAATTGTTTTTCTATGAATTTTCGGGTTACCACTTTTTTCATATGGTAAATGGATTATTATTTATATAAAATAACATACATTCGGGCGAATTCATTATATTTAATAATTAAATGTTTTATATCATAATTAAAATATATCAGGCCAATTAATAAAAAACCTTTTTAATTACATTCATTACAAAAATAGATAATATAACTAATATTTGGTTTACAAATAATATAAATGAGTTGCTTGATAAAAAATGAACACTAACTATAGACTTTGTATTTTATATGAATTTGGAAGTTCAGGAATTTCTTATGAAAAATCTAGCACGTGATGGCAACTGGAACAGTTATTATATTTTAAGCCATACGTTTCCTCAATTTTAAAACTTGCCAAAAACGGATAAATCCAAAGAGACCTCTGATATTGGAAGTCGATATAGCGGTGTAAATATTCAAGTTAGATAAACTTTGGAATGTTATAAAATTGAGGAAACGTATGGCCTAAAATAAAGTAATTGTTCCAGCTGCCATTACGTGCTAGATTTTTCATAAGAAATTCCTGAACTTCCAAATTCATATAAAATTGATAATTTTGAGACTTTATCGAATTTGGATATCAAATATCCAAGTTAGATAAGCTTTGGCATGTTATAAAATTGAGGAAACGTATGGCCTAAAATAAAATAATTGTGACAGCTGCCATCACGTGCTAGATTTTTCATAAGAAATTCCTGAACTTCCAAATTCATATATCATTGATAATTTTGAGACATTTTATCGAATTTGGATATCAAATATCCAAGTTAGATATATTTTGGCATGTTATAAAATTGAGGAAACGTATGGCCTAAAATAAAATAATTGTTCCAGCTGCCATTACGTGCTAGATTTTTCATAAGAAATTCCTGAACTTCCAAATTCATATAAAATTGATAATTTTGAGACATTTTATCGAATTTGGATATCAAATATCCAAGTTAGATATATTTTGGCATGTTATAAAATTGAGAAAACGTATGGCCTAAAATAAAATAATTGTTCCAGCTGCCATTACGTGCTAGATTTTTCATAAGAAATTCCTGAACTTCCAAATTCATATAAAATTGATAATTTTGAGACATTTTATCGAATTTGGATATCAAATATCCAAGTAAGATAAACTTTGGCATGTTATAAAATTGAGAAAACGTATGGCCTAAAATAAAATAATTGTTCCAGCTGCCATCACGTGCTAGGTTTTTCATAAGAAATTCCTGAACTTTCAAATTCATATATCATTGATAATTTTGAGATATTTTATCGAATTTGGATATCAAATATCCAAGTTAGATATATTTTGGCATGTTATAAAATTGAGGAAACGTATGGCCTAAAATAAAATAATTGTTCCAGCTGCCATTACGTGCTAGATTTTTCATAAGAAATTCCTGAACTTCCAAATTCATATAAAATTGATAATTTTGAGACATTTTATCGAATTTGGATATCAAATATCCAAGTAAGATAAACTTTGGCATGTTATAAAATTGAGTAAACGTATGACCTAACATAAAATAATTGTTCCAGCTGCCATTACGTGCTAGATTTTTCATAAGAAATTCCTGAACTTCCAAATTCATATATCATTGATAATTTTGAGACATTTTATCGAATTTGGATATCAAATATCCAAGTTAGATATATTTTGGCATGTTATAAAATTGAGGAAACGTATGGCCTAAAATAAAATAATTGTTCCAGCTGCCATCACGTGCTAGATTTTTCATAAGAAATTCCTGAACTTCCAAATTCATATAAAATTGATAATTTTGAGACATTTTATCGAATTTGGATATCAAATATCCAAGTTAGATATATTTTGGCATGTTATAAAATTGAGGAAACGTATGGCCTAAAATAAAATAATTGTTCCAGCTGCCATTACGTGCTAGATTTTTCATAAGAAATTCCTGAACTTCCAAATTCATATAAAATTGATAATTTTGAGACATTTTATCGAATTTGGATATCAAATATATATAAAATTGATAATTTTGAGACATTTTATCGAATTTGGATATCAAATATCCAAGTAAGATAAACTTTGGCATGTTATAAAATTGAGAAAACGTATGGCCTAAAATAAAATAATTGTTCCAGCTGCCATCACGTGCTAGGTTTTTCATAAGAAATTCCTGAACTTCCAAATTCATATAAAATTGATAATTTTGAGACATTTTATCGAATTTGGATATCAAATATCCAAGTAAGATAAACTTTGGCATGTTATAAAATTGAGTAAACGTATGACCTAACATAAAATAATTGTTCCAGCTGCCATTACGTGCTAGATTTTTCATAAGAAATTCCTGAACTTCCAAATTCATATATCATTGATAATTTTGAGACATTTTATCGAATTTGGATATCAAATATCCAAGTAAGATAAACTTTGGCATGTTATATAATTGAGTAAACGTATGACCTAACATAAAATAATTGTTCCAGCTGCCATTACGTGCTAGATTTTTCATAAGAAATTCCTGAACTTCCAAATTCATATAAAATTGATAATTTTGAGACATTTTATCGAATTTGGATATCAAATATCCAAGTTAGATAAACTTTGGCATGTTATAAAATTGAGAAAACGTATGGCCTAAAATAAAATAATTGTTCCAGCTGCCATCACGTGCTAGGTTTTTCATAAGAAATTCCTGAACTTTCAAATTCATATATCATTGATAATTTTGAGACATTTTATCGAATTTGGATATCAAATATCCAAGTTAGATATATTTTGGCATGTTATAAAATTGAGTAAACGTATGGCCTAAAATAAAATAATTGTTCCAGCTGCCATCACGTGCTAGATTTTTCATAAGAAATTCCTGAACTTCCAAATTCATATAAAATTGATAATTTTGAGACATTTTATCGAATTTGGATATCAAATATCCAAGTTAGATATATTTTGGCATGTTATAAAATTGAGGAAACGTATGGCCTAAAATAAAATAATTGTTCCAGCTGCCATTACGTGCTAGATTTTTCATAAGAAATTCCTGAACTTCCAAATTCATATAAAATTGATAATTTTGAGACATTTTATCGAATTTGGATATCAAATATCCAAGTAAGATAAACTTTGGCATGTTATATAATTGAGTAAACGTATGGCCTAACATAAAATAATTGTTCCAGCTGCCATCACGTGCTAGATTTTTCATAAGAAATTCCTGAACTTCCAAATTCATATAAAATTGATAATTTTGAGACATTTTATCGAATTTGGATATCAAATATCCAAGTTAGATATATTTTGGCATGTTATAAAATTGAGAAAACGTATGGCCTAAAATAAAATAATTGTTCCAGCTGCCATCACGTGCTAGGTTTTTCATAAGAAATTCCTGAACTTTCAAATTCATATATCATTGATAATTTTGAGACATTTTATCGAATTTGGATATCAAATATCCAAGTTAGATATACATATTTTGGCATGTTATAAAATTGAGTAAACGTATGGCCTAAAATAAAATAATTGTTCCAGCTGCCATCACGTGCTAGATTTTTCATAAAAAATTCCTGAACTTCCAAATTCATATAAAATTGATAATTTTGAGACATTTTATCGAATTTGGATATCAAATATCCAAGTTAGATATATTTTGGCATGTTATAAAATTGAGAAAACGTATGGCCTAAAATAAAATAATTGTTCCAGCTGCCATCACGTGCTAGGTTTTTCATAAGAAATTCCTGAACTTTCAAATTCATATATCATTGATAATTTTGAGACATTTTATCGAATTTGGATATCAAATATCCAAGTTAGATATATTTTGGCATGTTATAAAATTGAGTAAACGTATGGCCTAAAATAAAATAATTGTTCCAGCTGCCATCACGTGCTAGATTTTTCATAAGAAATTCCTGAACTTCCAAATTCATATAAAATTGATAATTTTGAGACATTTTATCGAATTTGGATATCAAATATCCAAGTTAGATATATTTTGGCATGTTATAAAATTGAGGAAACGTATGGCCTAAAATAAAATAATTGTTCCAGCTGCCATTACGTGCTAGATTTTTCATAAGAAATTCCTGAACTTCCAAATTCATATAAAATTGATAATTTTGAGACATTTTATCGAATTTGGATATCAAATATCCAAGTAAGATAAACTTTGGCATGTTATATAATTGAGTAAACGTATGGCCTAACATAAAATAATTGTTCCAGCTGCCATCACGTGCCAGATTTTTCATAAGAAATTCCTGAACTTCCAAATTCATATAAAATTGATAATTTTGAGACATTTTATCGAATTTGGATATCAAATATCCAAGTTAGATATATTTTGGCATGTTATAAAATTGAGGAAACGTATGGCCTAAAATAAAATAATTGTTCCAGCTGCCATTACGTGCTAGATTTTTCATAAGAAATTCCTGAACTTCCAAATTCATATAAAATTGATAATTTTGAGACATTTTATCGAATTTGGATATCAAATATCCAAGTAAGATAAACTTTGGCATGTTAAATAATTGAGTAAACGTATGGCCTAAAATAAAATAATTGTTCCAGCTGCCATTACGTGCTAGATTTTTCATAAGAAATTCCTGAACTTCCAAATTCATATAAAATTGATAATTTTGAGACATTTTATCGAATTTGGATATCAAATATCCAAGTAAGATAAACTTTGGCATGTTAAATAATTGAGTAAACGTATGGCCTAAAATAAAATAATTGTTCCAGCTGCCATCACGTGCTAGGTTTTTTATAAAGTACAAAGTTTATAGTGAGTTTATTTTTTATCAAACAACTGATTTATATTAACGGAAGCAGATTAATTCAGTTTTATAAATGTATGTATATGCCAACTGAATTTTAATTTTATTATCAATTTTTGTAATAAATATAATTAAAAATATTGTTTCTAATAAATAATTGTGATTTATTAATTGGACTCATTTGGTCTGAAATAATAAATATTTAAAATTTAAAATAAAATGACTTCGCCCGAATGTATGTTTTTTTATATCGACACTAATACATTTACTATATGAAAAAATTTAGTACAATTTTAGAAAAAACTTCATTCTCCTATATAGGAGGATGAAGTTTGTACTAAAAGCTTACTAACTATATATGACGTAATTTAGAACAAAATTAGTCAAATGTTCACTGGCATTATTTAATATAATAATACCTTAGATATTAATACTAGGTTCCGATTTAATTGCAAAACAAATTCAAAATATGATTTCAGAGAGATTTGAAACGAAAACTTAAGTAAAATTGAAATAAAATTTCAGTGGATTTGTTCAGCCCTTATCAGAAACATTAAAAATGGAGACGATACGTTCTACCTTCACATAGCTAGTGATCGTGACTTTCTTTTCTAATTTGAATAACTCAAATGGATAGAAAATGTCTGAACCAGAAGTAAATTATTGTTTGGATACAAGTGTTGCAGATATATTATATTATAAAGTATAGGAAGAAAAAGGGCAGAGCTGGAAGTTTATGTGAAATTGATGGTGGAGATTGAAAGTGAAATAGCAAAATTTTTTAAGTATATTGCTAACAGGTCAGCAGACAGATGTCATTTTTTATTTGAAAAATATTGCGTCGATAATCTTCTAAAAAATTATTTTAATTCTTTGAATTCCGACTCTCTTTACTGGTTGGTTTTGTATTGTGTTCCTAATTATTGCGCGTTGTATTATTTGGTATCAGCAATATGTATTCCATTAAAAAAAAAAAAATGCCTGTGTTTTCCAGTACCTACCTTCCTAATAAAACTTAATCTATGAAATTAATCAATGCAAGATAATATTACCTTATTATTGTAATTTAATACTGAAGCAGTGGATAAATTAAACAAACATCTAGTTCGAGATTTAGTTTTAATCTCAGAATTAATTTGTACTTAGCCCTAAACAAATCTAAATTTTTGGAAAATTTAGGTTAAAAATAAATATTTTAATGGTCTGACGAATTACGTCAAAAGTTTGACAATTTATTTTATATTTTCTAAAGGTTTTCTCTAGAAATTTGTTTCAATTTCGTGAATTTTTCTTATCCTACGGTACGGTACAAAGACGCACAATAAGACATTTAGAATTAAACTGAAATACCTGAATTGCCACTATTTTGAATAAATAATAAAACAAAATTTAATCGACAGTCAATCTATTTCTATTTTAATCTCTTTTCAAATCTTCAGGAAATATATTGAATGGCTTTGGAAAAATTCACATTATTTATAGTTCAATCGACCCAGTGCTGTAATTCGAAAATGAAGTTTAAAGCTGGAAATTCGATATAGTATATCATCAAATTTAAAACTGATTTGAAGGACTTAATCGAAGCCTGATCATGCCTAAATCTATACTTATCTTTAGTAGAAGATTAATATCAGAGATTCAATTCAGTACCGAATTTAGCTAAAATACCTAATTTTATTACTAAAACAAGGGTAAATTGAAATCCGAATACTACATTAATTATCAAAAGTTTGGGATATATAGAAAGTGTTTTTTTGATAATATTTCGAGATTTCCTTCGAAGCCTTTCTATGCATCTAGGAGTTATTTGGTGTTCAATATCATGGTTCGGTTTATTTGAGGTAGCAAAATTTTGGCTATGGACTTTCAGTCTTGAGATGACACAATATTTATTTATTTTAGCAAGGGCTATCTAACTCATTGAAAATCAAACTGAACTAAAAGAGTAATAACTAAGACATAAAGGTGTTCAATGTTATAGTATAACCAAAGATAATTATTAGTTTGAATGTAGCTCTTATTTGGTTTAATTATTTTTAGATCTATCTTTAGTATCGACTGACGATCGTAATTTATAGAATTTTAATTGGAATTAACATAAAATTTTACTTAGAATTCCAAACTGGAGGACATCTACATGATACTAAATTTTAAATTCACTTATGTGGTTCGTTCATTCCTCTCCCCGGATAAACGAATTACCCTTTTACATACATATGATGCGTGTGTGTGTGAACTTTAATGTCCTAAAAATGTTGTTCAAAATAATAGTTGTTGGTAAAAAATCAACATTTTTCTTTTCACAGTTGAATTTTAAAAAAATGAATTTTATAGAACTTTCAAGCAACGTGAAAAGTTAATTTATAATTTTATTTAAAAACTAAGAATTGGACTAATAATTTTGAGTTTTAAGCGGTATGGAACTTCTATTTACATTCATGTGATTTTATATTTCCCTTTTTGTGCAAAAATGAAAATTGGAACAAATTTTAAAATTGATTGTACATTTTTAATGACAAAAATAAAAATAAATCTATGAGATTCCAAATTTACAGAAGCTTAAATAGAAATGTAGCAAATTATAAAACTTACAAATTGTAAATTAAAAATAATAAAATTTCCAGAATACAAATTCAAAAATCAATCTTTAAAATATGAAATTTTTAAAAATTTCAAAAACTTTTAGCAATATTTTGATAGTTTCAAAAACCAGAAGTCTAAATTCTAGGAGATTTAATTAGTCGTATGATCAACAATTTCCCCATTTAAGTAATTACAATTCATAATTTAGAAATATTTCTCAATCTTCCTAAAGTTTAATTTTTAACTAATTTAAATTATTCCGCAAAAGTCATCAGAAATATGTAATATTTTATGAGATTTTTTTTAAAATTTTTGAATGCCCATCTTCAATGTTCTTTATTTAAATTTTAACGTTTCAAAGATAAGACTGGTATCAAAAGCCAGCTCATGGCTTAAAGTATTTTATTTTATCCCATCATTTTTTTCGCATTAAATCAGAATATCAAATAAAAGTAAAATCATTTGAAAGCTTCAGTTAACCACATATGAATAAACTTTTAGCCAATTATTTAAAATAATTAAAATGTGTAGCTAATTTCAATTGATGACATATTAAGTTATTTTCGCTTACGTAGCACGCACAGGAACACTAAAAATGGTTTGGCGTTAGTTTTTTTAAATAGTGTAGATAAAATCAAAAATTTGTCCGTGAAACCCATTATCATTTACCAATCGTCAATACAAAATAAAAGTTTGCGAAATCACAAAAAAATTATCAATATTACCAATCTGTCGTATCGCCTAAATAGAACTAATACAGTAGTCAAAACGTAGCACAAAATGATAATTTATAAAACAATAAAATTTCTAAACACAAAATTTTAGCCGACCTTGCCAAGCACTCACATAGTAAAACACATTAAAAATTCTGTAGCACTGATGCAAGACAATTTTTCGTGTGTTTTAATTTGTTAGTCCTTCACAAAGTTGAGTAAAATTTGGTAACAGAATTTTATTGTTTTGTAAAATTTCATTTATTTTGATTTAAAAATAAAAAAATTCTTGACACCAAATTTTATTTGACTTTGCCATGCACTTACATAGTAAAACATACAAAAGTTATCTTGCATCACTTAAATTACATAATATTATGCTAGTATTGTTGAATCAGTAAAAAGTGCTAAAAACCCCTAGTATGACACATCCGACTGTCATTATGCCACTATGTAGTGGTGCAAGTCGTGTATTGTTACAACTATAGCATCTTGTAATTCAGCTATTTCTGGTACTTCATTTGGTACTTCCTGAAGTATGTCTGTGTGGTAAGAAGGTGTCCAATTAATCAATAGATTTACTGCTGGTGAAAATGACGATCAACTTTGTTTTTGACGATTATGTGATTTTCCAGTGTGTCCAAGTGCTTTCCTTGTACATCCTTCCTTGAATAATTTATTTTGTTTTTTTTGGCATAGTTAGTGTAAACATGTTCTCTTCACAAACTATATAATTTCTGTTTCATTCAGATGGCTAGTGGGTTATCCTCCAATTGTTTCAAACTTGCACAGTTCTTAGTCTTCACATAGGTTTATAGTGGAATCTCACAGATCGCGCCACTGCGATGAGCAGAGTATATATAATGGATGCCAAAGTATGCAGATATAACTATATAGTATGAATTTGCAATGATGTGCCTTGTTACCTTGTTATGAGTATCCAGAACTAATTTAATTAAATTTTACTGAACCTCTTTAAAGTTTAACATTAAAACCAATGCACGAATTCCCAGCGTTGTACATCTGTTACCGTTACTAATGTCGTCCAAATACTCATCTACTTGTTGGTTAAAATTCTTCCAATGTTGAATCATTTTTGCCTCGTTTTTATTCAAAGGGCTTCAGTGATAGATGTCTGATTTTTAATAAGCCTTGCCAAATACTCTTGATTATCTTTACTTTTCTCTATCTCTGGTTCATAATGTTTGTCGTAACGATTGCCCAGTGTACCAAATAGCTTATGTGCTATATTTCCGACTACATTGATGGCCTTTTACCATGGTGGACTATCCTCCATGCTTGTGGTTTAAACTATTTAAACAAAGCTGGCCCGCCTGTGATTTCATATTAAAATAAACGATTATCTACCGCTGGTTAATTGTAAATTGCACGTTACCAACGTGGTCAGGTTGAATAAAGTAGTGCTTAATAGGAAGAATAGTTATTTTGGGGATGGGGCATTTGAATTTAGCTCCATGATTATGCCTAACTGTCATTACTCTATAGTTAAGTCATCTTGACCGGGGTGTAGCATAACAATACGTTCAAATGAGCATCTATAGTGGGTGACAGGTTATTATCCTTGATCAAAACGAATGTAATTTGATTTCGGGTTTACGTAGCACTATTTCTGACGGATATTGTAATTAACTGACTAGAATTGAGACACGCATCGATTTGGTTCAATATTGTCGATAGTTCCTCGTAAGATATGCTGAAAATATTGATGATGCATAATATAATGTGGGTTAACGATTCTTGTAATTGTCATACCATTCTTTTTGAAGCCATTTTGCAATTTCTTTTGTTGGGAATATCGCTATAGACTTAGAATCAGCAGAATTTTCCTTAGAACTTATGTGTCGGCACTGTGCTGATTTTCATTATTCTTGTATTTCAGAAATTCTATTTGCGACGAATGTATTGTATTTGTGCAATTCGTAAGTGGAATGATTCGTAAGTGCAATGCTTCATTTACTTGGCTCATAAATGTATGTTAGTGCTTGACAAATTCGACTTAACTCTGATGTTTAGAAATTTTATTGTTTTTTTTTTAATTATCGTTGTATTGGTTGTATTTTTGTGCAACGTTTTGCTTACAGTTTAGTTGGTTTGATATCGATGAACTTAGCTTTGTACAAATTAATTGGCGAACCGCTCTTGCTCCTATATATAGGGGTCCAACCATATAGTTTCTGATTGAAATCGGGTCGAAAGACAGACTAGTAACCATCGAAAAATGTTTTTAAAAAACTACTGTACAATCCCGATGATCTATCACTTATTTATGTATTTGTTTGCCATTTTTCCATTGGTTATTTATCTTTTACCATTTTTCTCTTTTTATATCAACTCATATATTACCGATTTTGTTTTTTTACTTTATGTTGTACTTACATATTTCTATATTTGCCATTTTTTTTGGATGTGCTCCAAAAAGGATATTATTACTATTAATAATATATTTCGAAGGTTTTTTTCGATCTTTTGGCTCAAAAATAAAAATATGTATATTATAGTTATGTATGTATATGTATACATGGGAAATGTAATGGATGAAAAATTTTTTTATGCTTTGTACGTCGCCATATTTATCCAAAAAATAAAAAATATCTGTGCTTGACATAGAAACATCGAAATAATAATTTACATTTACTTAAACACACTGTGTTTGTATTTACAATATTAAAATTTACAAATTGAAAATATAATGAAGTGAAAATTTTTTTTTGGTGTATGGTGAAAATTTGCTTAATTTACTGCAAATTTCATCTGTCTGTGATTTATATCGCCAATTTTATATTATTTCACAGTAAACATGGTTCAGCCTTCTTGTTATACAGCGAAAAATAAAAAACCATGCTGCTGTTGTCCCTTTAATTTAATAATATATTTTATTTAAAAATTAAATTGGATTTCCTTGCATATAATGTATGTGTGTGTATGTCTATATGTTAAACAGGGAACAAAATCCTTTTTTGTTTGTGTCTTGTTAACATCGCAAACGGTTGTTACTTGAAAATCAATTTAAATGGAGGAATTTTTTTTTTTTTATGCAAATTAAATTTTAGTTTTTTAACAACTTCTTTTATATTGTTAGTTTGCGATGCATGTTACATATTTCGGAACGGTATGTATATATGATGTATAAACGTATGAAATCATTATTTTACAACACCACTGTGTGCGATTATTGTATTGAAATTTTAATAGAGAGCGAGAAAATGGGAAGCTGGGAAAATTTGCATATATCTAAAAAAAAAAAAACATCGTTACTGCTTCAGATGTGTACTTATATTAAAATTAAAATAAAACTGCATCTGTACTATATGTATAAATGTGTTGTTGACGCTGTAAGTGGTTTAAATTTGATTTGAACCAATTTGGTTTTATCAAATAATTCTCAAACTATATTTCAATACCAAAACGGCGTTATACGAGCTTATGTGTAATCGAAATTGAAAAGCGACACAGTAAACGAATGAATTCTAAAGCGACATAATCAAGCATATAACAACATAGATATTTTCACCTCCCTGAAACACAAGCGTTATAAATCCAACCCAAACTCATTGTCATATACAAAAAATACAGTTGGTGTAAAAATAGCTCAGTCCAGACCTTTTATTAGGTAAAATTTAAATAGATATGTACAAAAAAAAAATAGGTTGGCCAAAGTTTTAGCTGGGCTGGAAATATTTGTTGGGACCATATATAGGCCACTTTTGAGCCATGTATGAGAAGAATCTGCTTCGTCAAATTCCCGCGATTTCCGATCCCAGAATTTTTACAACGTAAGTTAAATATAGTTAGATACAAAAAAAATATTCTGGCCAAAGTTTTGGCCGACCAGAAAATTTCTCATCAAGAGATTTTAGGATACCTCGGAGCAAAAACTTTGCTGAGTCAATTTCCCGCAATTCCCATCCTAGACTTTTTCACATGTAAGTTAATTAAAGTTTATTTTTCTGGCCTGTATATGATTTGATTTTTCGAGAGAGTTTCCTCTAAGGGCACTACTAAAATCTAACCACCTATCATGTGCCGTGATCTAAAATTTGAGAAAGCATTGAGCAGACCCGTTGTTATGTATGGATGTGAAAGTTGGGACGCTGACGAACGAGTACAAGAGATAGCTCCTTACTTTTGAGAGCAAAATCATGCGAGTTTGGGCTCGCACATTATATATATTGTATATGAAGTAAGATGTCTGCGAGTAGCCTATTAAATATTAATAAATAGACTATACAGAGTTCCAAATAACATTCCGATGGGATATTTCCAGGCCGGCTGAAACATTGATCAGAATACATTTTTATATATAACTATTTTAATTTAACTTAATCATCTAGGGATTGGTTTTTTTTAAACCAAGTGTATTCTTTGTATACGACAAGAAAGTCTGGGATGAGCCGACTGTATAAAACCCTGGGCTAACTTCAACAGGTATAATTTCAAATTTTGTTAACACAAATAAAAAAATAAATAAATAGACTGTATAAAAAAAATTATAGAATTCTTCAGTCAGTTCTTTCGATCAGTCATTATTTTCAAATAAATTTGATGTACCAAAAAAATCAATCCCACACAATTTTCCATATACTCGTATATGTAAATTTATTGTATATTTTTTGATTTTCTATCCAAAATAAAATTTTATATATTCACCCTAAACACAAAATTTCGTATTGATTGATTCATATATTTTTAATATGAGCTGCGCTTCATAAAAAAAAAAATTAAAATTATCACTCGTAATTTCACTCAAAAATAAAATAAAAATTATCACTCATAATTTCACTTTCATTCATGCCGTATTGTAATTTTCTTCTCATTACATAATTTTTATTTTTATTTCAATGAATGAATCAAAATAAAAAAAAATTACCAGAAAGTTGGAAAAAGCACACGAGATAATTGTTTTTACGACGAAAAAATAAATGAAAAAAGCGGGAAAATATCAGATTTTTTTTTTTCCATTTTCTACTTTGGTTGTGTTTATATAGTATATACTACGCTGCTGCTCGTATATTATGTATATATACATATATTAATAAGGGTTGTGTTTTCGTTTTAAATATAACATAAAAATTAAAATAAATTAAATTTTTCGGTGAACTTGAAAATTGTTTTTTTTTTTCATTTTCATTTTCCGTCTGAGTATTTAGGTTAGGTTAGTGATTAAAATAAAAATAAAGGGGATGTATGCGACCTAATTACTTTAATTTATTAAGAATTTTTACAGTACATGAATAGAGTACGCAACATTTTGTTACTTTTATTTTTGGATCGATGATGTCGGTATAATATGAAGAAATGTATATAAGAAAATCGATTTTGTATGTATAAAGACGCGCTGAGTATGAGGGTTATGTATAAATATTTTACCCTTTTCTTTATGCTTTCGGTACGGTGGTTATATGGTTTTTTTTGTGAAAATATCATCATGTTATATTGTAAACATATATATATTTTTGTTATAAGGATTCATTTCCCTTGATATTCCTTATATTTATAGATTCGAAGAGAATATATATAATATAATAATCTACCTTCCAATTCCACTCAATTTATAAAGCAACATTTTTTTTCGAATATATTTCGATTTATCATCAAAATATTAGAATCCTATAACACACACAATTCATATGTAAAATATTCACCCTTTTAATGCGATCCTTTTATACATATACGTACATATAAAATTTAATATATATTCCTTGAGTCGGTTGTTATATTGTTATAGTGTTTGTGTACATATATTTTCCATACATCTATACATCCATACATAGAAAGAAGTGAAATAATAATAAAATCTAAAAATATTTTATCATGAGTTTTGTCGTACGTGAACATATATTACATCAAAACCACCCCATTCCACCCCTACATACACATTTCTGTTTTATATACCTTTAACTGTTGTACATAACACACAATACTTTCACCTCAAGGTTTACTGTTTAGAATGAGATACAAAAAACAAACACAAGGGTGGTTAGGTGATACACTATATGTACATACTATACACAACAACTACCACAATGGGTAACTCTTATACTGGGTTTTGTTTTCGGCTAAAAATATATATATGTATATGTACGTATGTATGTATATAAACATGAGGATAGTAAAAACGACACAAAATACTTTATTATTTTATATTGTCGTTGCTTAGTTACCATACACACCCCCTTTTTTTGTGTAATGGTTATTTGACATACGCGAGAGGAAAATGGAAAATTTTCACCTCAAACCATATATACATACATACGTATACTGTAAACTAGTGAGCGCGCAAAGCAATTGATACACACGTGCGTTTTATATCTGTCGTATACGTATATGGAAAATTATTTCCCTACACATTTTTATTTGCTAGCAAATTAATTTTCGGGTGCACCAACAACAATATATACCTGTTTCCGCGATTAATTTTGGTTGAATTTGGAATTGGGATTATATAGTCACAAGTGTGTATAAGGCCACGCGCACCCACCTACACACATCTTAAATCGTATATATATATATAAGATGTATCGATTTTTGATATATATGTGCAGTGGGAGAAAGCTCTTCCCAAAATGACATCACACATCACATATAAAAAAGCAATAAATTTCCATTAAATATTTTTTGTTCGTCGTAAATATTTTTTTTTGCTTAAATGTAATATTCATAAATTTGCTACAATTCATCAAGAAGTAAAAATAAAAAATAAAGTTCAAAAAGAAAATAAAAAGCTCACATTAAACAATCAAACAAAAGTGAATATCATTTTGATGAATTTTTTGTTGTTGTGCTGTCTCTTTTCGAGCAACATGAAAACATTTTAAAAACGAAAAGCACATTTCCGTTTTTAATTTTTTTTTTCTTTATTTTGAATTTTGGAAAAATAAAAAGCAAATAACTTGAAATGTGACTTGAATATTTTTTCAATAAAATAATCAAAAAAAAAAAAAAAAACAACGAAAATTGTCATTTTCTTATAAAATATAAAATAAAATAAAATACACGAAAGTTTATCCAACTTTATTTTGTTGGATGATAGAAAATGTTCTTCATGTATGAAATATTTTAAAAGTCAGTTCACATACATTTCTTTGTTTGTCATTTCGTTTCCTCTCACTCTGTCTATATATATGTACATGTACATGTACCATCTATCTATCACTGGGTTTGTTTAAATTTTCTTAGTAAATTTTCAATTTTTTTTTTTTGCCGAATAAAACGAAAATGTAAAATGTCAAAAAAAAAATATAACAAAGTACAAAATATACATACTTTACAAAACTACGTGTGTACACAAATATGAATACGTGAACGTATGCTTTTTGATGTTTGATGATGATGATGATTTTTATATACATACTCATGTGTACGTACATGTTTTTAAATTTTTTATTTTTTTTAATTCGATGGATAAAGAGAAAAGGAAAAATAATTTGATTTTTCATTTACTTGGATGTCAAATCCAACTGGTATTTGTGTTTAGATCGATTTATCTAAAATTCCATATAATACGTACAAACTAAAATAACTAGAAATTTTCCGAGTTTGTAAATGAACGGACTTTATGTGTTCAACATCATGCCACTTGGAAATTCTTCGAGTTTCTGGAATAGAAAATAGCAATATTTGTTGAAATTAAGGTTGATCCGTCGATTTATATTTTTCTGGAAATACCCTCGTCGTAATTGACCCAACCAATGACTCTCTGACATACCTTTGCAAAGTTCTAAATCTTTGAAACTGTTTTCATAGCATAAAAGTAACCGTTAAAGGTAGAATATTAGTGTCTTTGGTAGAGTTTACCAAAATTAAAAAAAAAATTGAAAATATTTGTAACCTCACCAACATGGACCTAGTTAGTTGTGTTAATTTAAAAAGTGTTATATATTTATGTAATTAGACTGAAACGTTTTTGAAACGTCAGTTGTTTATAGCAGCCAATAATGTAAAAAAACAATATAAGTATTTGTGAATCCGTAATACAATAGTGTTGCTGACGAAAGATGATAGGGGGATGATACAACTAATGTTATTTTTTATTAATAATATTTGGTTTTAGTATTTTTGGAGGTCAATTAGAATTGAACTTGTATTCATGTTAGAAGTTTACGACAGAAAATAGTGACAACATTTTTTCTCATTTTAGTTCCATGGAAAGTTTACTTATATTTTGCACGGAACATTGGATTTTGTCAGCCGAAATTCATTATGAACCTTTCTGTATCATCTGTATTTATCGATTCCACGTTTGCTAAAATTTCCTTAGAATGACGTTTTTTAAAATTTATTTTCACATCAAGGATTTAATTTTAATTGGTGATTTTAATATTGACATCATGAAATCTGATTCTATATCGAACTCAGCTAATGTTTATATTGCATTGTTATCCAATTTTGGACCAGCATCTTTAGTTAATGTTGCTAGGCTTTCTATGTTTGGCTTCACTAGTAACATTTTTGTCTTTACTTTATATGCCCACGATCTTATTCGTTCAGAAAAATAATCAAAGTAATTAACTTTGTCAATCTAACTGCTAAGTTAATTATTGATAAATGGTCATTATTAGTATTTGACAACCCGAATGTAGCCTATTTTAAAAAAATAGAAGAGTCCTCTATCTATGCTAATGCTAGTGGTATAGTTATAGAAAAGCCTTTAGCCTTGGATTACTGATATCGAACTAGTCCAGCTAAATGAATCAATTTAATTAACAACTAAAATTATAGCGGCTTAACAATTATGTACGTAAAGGTCATTGGGATGCGCTAAATCAATGATTTCTCAGGTTGTAATCACCAAAAATCATTAGCAAAATCACGAAAATCGCCAAACAAAAAAATTATTTCTGAAATCTAGAATGATAATGGTACTATAGTCACTGATAATACTGAAATGGCAGATGTTTTTAATAACTAATCTATGTTATTACTATTTCTCAATGTTAATGATTTTTTTGCTCATAGGCAATATAGCTTTATGGAAGGTCAAGGTACGAAACTAGAGCTGTGCATCTTCAAGCATGATATACTAATGGCTACTAATGCTGATGATAATGTCTCATTCAATTTCATTGATCTTACAAAAGCTTTTGACACAGTTGATCATGAACTATTGTTATACAAAAATCTGATATTTTGGAATCATGTGGTATTGCTCTTGATATATTTCGTTCTTACTTAAGTAATACAACCCATTTGTTAAGGACTTTTTCCTTAGGGCTTGGAACTGGTTTCTATTTTGTTTTTAATTTATATTAACTTTTTATTCTTTTTAAATTTAAAGGAGAACATGATGGGTTTTGCAAATTAGTTTCAATCTAGATGTTATCTATCATCGAACTGTTAATGACAGTTTTTCCACTATTTCATCCTGTAATTAAATTTTTTAAATATTTGGGTACCACATTCGACCATAGACTCCACTTCAAAAAATATGTTGATTATGTAAAAACCTTTGTACATGCGGTATTATAATATGGGGTGGAATATACCTATTGAATTTAAAAGCATTAATAAAACATTTCGATACGGATTATTAGTGGAGTCAATCGTATAACGTCAGGTTCTGCTTTATGTCGAGGTTTTGGTATGCTACCTTTAATAATGACAGTCAAGTAATACAAAAAAAAGAAAAAAAAAAAATTACACTGTTAAATTTCATTATTTTTCCCATTGGAATTTTAGTTATACGTTAATTTGAATGTGAGGTATTTGTATGTTTTGTGTCGCCGATTCTAAAGATAATAGTTAATCACATGCTCTCGAGTTATTTATTTTAATATTTTTTCTGCCGCCCAGATTACCACTGAAAATCTTTAGAGAGCCTAGATTGCAAAGTAAATTATTTTACATCTAACTCCACGTTACAAATTCAAGAATACAAATTAAAAAATGTTGAAAATACGAAAATCATTTGGAATTTATGTTTTCCTTTACAATGCTGCAAAAAATAATTTGTCAGCAAAATAATTTAAATCTCAAACTAAAAAGCCGATTTATTTTTGATGTAAATCGCATGTAGGTCACCATTTGGGGTACCTTATACTTTGCGATGTGAAACTCTTGTATATTACCAACGTTTGATCACAATGCTCCTGCCCTATTTTGGCTAGCGAAGTGAGGGATACATTGCTTGAATTCAAATCCCTCTTTCTCACATTCAAATCCATCTTGAACTATATATAAGATAATAAGCAAATACTGTTTAGAAAGCTAGAAAACTAGTTATATTACAAAAAAGATCCCCAACATTATAGACTTTATGACTAACGTCCAATTTGCTGTTGGCCACCCGGACCTAGTTGCAATATTCAAGGAATTCAAATCTAGTTATGAACATTTTGATGTTCATCGATCACGTCAAGTGGAGCCTAATCCATCTTTTTGCCTTACATTATACTAAATACGTCTATGTGAAATAGCCTAATTTGGTTGTTCATAATCAAAAATTAAATTAAAAGTTGCAGGAGTTATAACATTGTCAAAATTTTAAGTTGGTAATGTTATATAGCAGAAAAAATTATGGTTATATAGTATATAAGTATACAGTTTTTGATGTTAATTCTCGTCACGGGCAGTATGTTATTGTATAACATGGCGTAATGATTGATAGTTACATGCTTTTACCACGTACGAGCATATATCGAGTGGAATATGATTTTTTTGGTTAATATAAGCCTCGTGTATATATCTAGCAAGACAATAATATTGCTATAGTACCAAAAATGCGTTATATGCTATATATAGCATACCGTCAAATTAAGTGAAATAGCTTTACTTTGGTAAACATGGGTCCGTTCTTAACGGCTTAATCATAATCCATTGCTAGTATACCAATATTATCTTTTTACAAATTAATATTTTTAAAATGAGTTAAGAATTGTCACTCAACCATGTGTTTATGCTATTATATTTACTATAGTATGTTGAGAATATGAAAGACTGTGATCTGAACAAGTAAATTCGAATAAAAATTTTTGATTAAATTTAACTCACTTTTTGTATCAAATTGAATCACACTTGTGCGGTATTTGCAGATTTTTTTTAAATAACTTTAGAAAGGTCATGGATTAAAAAAAATTATCATATAAAATTGAAGTTTGAATAGTGGTTTGAATTGACTTAATATGTTAAAAATCACGCGCATGATTTTATACTATCAAATGTAAGAGGACATCTCACGTACAAATTATAGATTCTTGAATGTTGGTGCCGAGTCCGTAAATAATCATTGAGTATGAAATTCAATTGGAATTAATTCATTACCACGCTTCAATGAACAATATTTAATTAGCAAGTATTTTCGGAATTATCATTAATCCTACAAATCTTTGTCACAGTGGCGTAAAAGTTTTAGAAATCTTGGATGTTTTAAAAAAAATATTTTCATTTTTGTATTAAATCTCACCGTAGACGTGATTTTAAAGTTCACAATTAAGATACAGGAATTAATTTACTAAATTTAATTACTGATCATTTGTATATAAAATTGTTCTGTATATATACGTATACATATGTATGTATACTATGAATTCAGCTGCTCAAAAAGAGACGCATATGGAAATACAATTGATTAGCCGGCACTGTAAATTTAAATTCAATAAAAAATAAAAAATCGAAAGGTAAATTTTTTTATTTTGCATTAAATCCTAATTTGCATAAAAAGGATGTTAAATTATTTTTATTTTTTTTACGTTACGTTTTTTATTATTTTTTATTAAATCCTTTTTCAATATGCATATAAACGTATTAAATCCTTTCACAATGTTTTTTTTTTTGTTGATTATTTAAATTATTTTATGCAAAAAATTTAAATAACAATAAAACATTTTGATTTGCACAAAAATATACGCGTAATTAATCAAACGAGTACGGTAAAATTTATGCACAGTACCTAACAGCAGTTTAGACAGTTTTACAATAGACTTGTACATTCTGTAACAATTGACTTTCCATCCATTATATAAATGGCATATACGCAAGCTCAACAACTTTATGCGATGATTGACAATATTTTTTACGCATTTTTTTTTTGTATGATTTTATTCTGTGTTTGAGTTTAAAATTAAGAAGATTGGTATTTGATTTGTGATTTTCGTTGATTAGGAAATAGATAAAATAAAATAATAAATTTACTTTCGAACAACATCCAATCAAAATTCAAACCGAAAAACTTTTCTTTATGTAGATAAATACTAAATGTGGTATGCTATATACGTATATACACAACATACTTCTCCAAAACCATTAAAAATTCAATTCAATGAGACATCAATTTTCTTTTCATGAAAAATAACTCAACCAAAAAACGGGAAAATAAAAAAAAAGTTTTTCGAAAGAAAAGGGTTGAAAAAAAAGGAAAGAACTTTTATCGTTTTGTTCAAGAATTTCCGTTTCTTAAATATATGAAAAAAAAAAACTTTCATAATCATCATCATTATCCTCAACACAATAGTTGTCATGTATATATAAAAAAAGAAAGGATGTTGAATATTTTTTTATATTTTTTAAGGAAAGAAAACTTAAAATTCAACTCTTTTGGAAAATTCTATATTTATCCATATTGAATTTTTCTCTTTTGGCTGGTTTTTCTTTCATACAAGTTTAATATGTGTGTGTAGGTATTGTGTGTATCATCAACAACATTCTTCATCTTATGAAGTCGAGTAGAAAAAAAATGTTTTCCCATTTCTTTTCTATATATACACATATATCCACCCTTTCCGATATTTTGCCTTCCTTTTTTTAAATTTACAAAGTATTTTTTTTTGTTCCGTTTTTTTTTCTCCTAGGGTTGAAGGTTAAAAGATTTTGCTCAATGTAATGTACAAGTACAGATATATATACATACATACGAGTATATGGTATATAATTTTGGTGGTAAAATGATAACACAACGATGATGATGATGAAAATTATACATAAAATAAAGGATATGCGATATGCGTATTGAAAAAAAAAATGTTACAATTTTTCCAAGTCACAAAGATGAATCTCAAGAAAAAAATGAAGAGAAAAAAAACATAAAAAAATGAAAGATGATCTTTTCTTGAGTGATGAATGATTTTGCAAAATTCTCAAAATAAATTTGAATATCCAAACCAAAAAAAAAAAAAAAAAAAAAGTATAAAGGCATAAAAAAAATCGTTTTAAATTTGTTTCGTTTATATATGTAAGATAGGTTTTTTATTTTTTATTTTCTTAGTTGGTTAAATCAAGATTATTTTCATTTTTCTTTTTTGACAAGCAAAATGTACACACAGAATAAAAAATTGAAAGAACCAAATCCAAAAACAAAAAAAATTCCTATTGATCATCATTCATTTGGGCTGTCTAAAATTTTGGAAATTCATTTTTCATACGTAAAATGATAATATGTATGTTTGGATATATGGATGGCAAAATTTCTTTTAACGATTTCAGTGATAACATATATTATTACAAACACATACTCGTATAGACATATAGTTTCATACTTATCAAATTTCATTTGCATAGTGTGTCATTTGGATCAATATTTTAGTAATTTCTTACACTAAAGTTTTGTTAAGTAGAGTTTAAACTATATGTCATATCTAAAGGCATTTTGCAGCGAATATTATAATGAGTTAATACAGTTGCTACAAGAAACTACAACAAAACAAATTGACGAACACAACGTCAACAAAGCGAGACCAATGCATCTAAGAGTGCCACGGAAACACATAACAGAAGACCTAACAATTTGGAAGGTGACGATTAAAGCTTTCAATTATGCTGCCTTACTGGACGTAGTTTGCACAGATTAAGTTTGAAGTTGAAACCCTTCAGGTCATAGCTGTTCAAGCGAAAAAGAGTTACTAGAGTTTGTTGGTGTAAGCCTCACCGCAGGCAATACAATTGAAGCTTCCAAACCACATAACTTGTAACCTATGGTCTCTCACAACTGCTATCACTTCCTTCGATATTTCAAAACCTTATTCATTAGAAACTTACCTTTGTGGTATCAGCCCAAAAATATTTCCCAAAAAATGTTTATAGTTAAATGTGGTAATTAGAGGGTAACTCCCGGGAATTCTCGGGCGGATATTCCCGGGAATTCAGTTGGTTTTCTATTTCCCGTTTCCTCGGTATTTTTTTTTGTATTTCTCGGGATTTGTCTTAAAGGTTAGTTTTATTTAAACAACTATCAAAATACTGAAAAGTCAAGCAAAACATGGCAGATGTAATGCGAAAACCAAAAACTAATAATTGTTAATGCATTTGAATTATTTCGAGTTGAAGTCCGCCCAAATTCGTTAAAAACGCTGAGTCTGGAAAAATGTCAAAAAAGATGGAAATGGAAAAAACGCTAAACGCCTGCTATGTCCAAATAAACTTTTAAGTGGCAAAGGAACTTCTACAAGCGGATTAAGACGGTAGTCTAGAAATTGTGCACAGTATCGATCCAAACCAACGTAAAAACGACTGCAATGTTACAGGCTGTAGTAGTATTTTGGAATTACCAAATCAGGGCGATAGTGTAGTTAAATTTTGTAAAGTTGAGCACTTGAGCAGCCATCTGGTTCTATTATCTCTTTATAATTGTGGCGGTACTTCATACTACATTTGTAAAAGTGAATTTATTCGCTAGTCATTAAGTACTCGGCACTATACTTTACCGAGGGGCAACCATCTGGGGATGAGTCTTATATATTAGTTTTCTGATTTGGCAAAAAAAGAAAATAATTGAAACCATAAAGTCTCACAAAAAAATGAATGGAAAGTTCAGTCTAACTTTAGATGAATGGACGAGTGTAAGAAATCAACGATATTAGATTATTAACCAGAGTATATTAGTGATAGTGATCCCGAATAGGAATACCTAAATAAAGATTGCTCTAAAACCGATGATGATGAAACGAATCCAAATGATATCATTGTTGAACAACCATCAACACGCCAAAATGCACATTCGAAGTGACTCGAGTGCAGCAATTGAAATGGTTCGAAACTTTAAAATAAAATTTTTTTTTAATTTTTATCTTTATCCAAAAGAAGAAACCAGAAGAATTTTTTTTTTTTTTTAACGGTTGGAGCCTACAGAGGTTTAGCACTCAATGACCCAGTGGGCCCAGGGTGTAAACCTTGAGGATCTATCCTAACTCGCATAAGCGCACCGCAGCCTTAGCAAACTGTAAAAGTTTGGCCCAAGAGATGGATAATAACTGATCTACGTTTAAAGATCCGTACGAGAACACTAGGGATCAGACAATCGTCACACAGATCATCTTGAGCTAGTCTCATGCGTTGGAGATGAACCTTGAAGCGTCTATGGCCCGTAATAAGAGCAACCAAAAATTCTGAGTTGGCTCTTTTTTAAGGATAACACATATTTAGTGACCCTTACGTTGGTTTCGATGATAAACCGTTTTGCTTTACGACAGCTAGGCGTAGAACGCCACTTCTGCCCCAGTTCAAGTAAAGCGAACGTCTTTATAGCATCCTTACCACCGTTGAACGAAACAGGAATTGCTGGCTCGGGACCACAGAATTTACTGCGCGATCCAGCTTTCGCTAACAAGTCAGCAACCTCATTTCCCACAACGCCACAATAAGCAGGCACCCACATTACCCTTACTCTCGAATTGGAGCAAAGGAGATTAATGAAGTGTTTGCACTCTTTGACCAGTTTGGATGTAGTAAAAGGGCTTTTAAGGGTATTGAGCACTGCTTTACTATCCTTGCAGGTAATAATAACCTTGCCTAAATTACTAAACTTAAACGCCTCAATTGCACTATGGGTAAGTGCAATTAATTCAGCTTGAAAAACCGTGCAGTTTTTGCCCAGACTACCCGAGAACCTGATCCCATACATTGGACAAAAGAAACCAAACCCTGCACGACTTCTGATCGAGAGCCATCCGCGAAAAAAACTATAATCCTAAGAGAATGTAAAGACTGCAATTTGGGCAAGCATAGAATAGACTTCATAGCAAGAAGGGGAGTAGACGACATAGCTCCGGTTATAGCCCTATACAGGCTGTCATCTGCCGTGCATCCAGCCTTGCTGCAGAAGACGTCAGTTTCACAACTGGCCACCATACAACTGCTGCATACGACAGTAAGGGCAAAACCAGTGATTTCTAGAAGAATAACATCATTTTGGGGGGGTCAGACCCCAGGAATTGCCAAAGGCCCTTCTGCATTGCGAAAAGATAGCAATGGCCTTTTGTAGTTTATGATCAAGGTCAAATTCCCTGGAGAGTTTACTATCTTGAATAACGCCTAGGTGTTTCACGTGCTCTGTCCTTGTAATTGCTCTACCAAATAGAGTGGGAACAGATAAATTAGCCCTGTCTCTACGTCTGGAAAACACGACCAGATCAGTTTTCGAGGGATTGACGTGCAACCCTTTTCCAACACACCAAACTTCCACTATATTAAGGGCGTTCTGCATCAGATCAGATAAGACGTTCAGGTATTTACCAGAAACTTTCAAAACAAGATCATCCGCGTAGCATTATGCACGATGAACCCAGATCGCTGCAATTTAACAAGTAATTCATCGATAACCATGAGCCACAGCAAGGGTGAGAGTACTCCTCCTTGCGGACAGCCTTTGGCTACTTTGACAGACATGAGCCATCTAACTCAGTCTCAATTATACGGGATTTGAGCATTGAGTCGATGAATCTAACAATGGTTTGATTAATATTAAAATTGGTACACGCACTTGTGTTCGAAGAAAACGAAATGCTATCAAAAGCTCCCGCAATGTCCAGGAAGGTACCTACAAGGAACTCTTTGTAATTACGTGATCTTTTGATTCTAGTAACGAGTTCATGTAGAGCAGTTTCGCAGTAAAGTAGAGGTCAGACCAATGGGCCGAAAAGCCCAGATCAAATAGTATAGATGGAATGCTAGAACGGGTTTTGAACACCATCGACGCAATCCGTGCGGCATTAATTGATTTGGGATCTAATCTACTAACTGAATCTAATATCAAAGTCGTAAGTGATTTACACGTTGCTTTCAAACTCGCCGAATAAAAACGAAATTTCAAATGAGCTTTTTGATGTTTTATTAGCGCGACTTAAAGAGCGTCAGTATATCGAGCTTATCTCGTTATGAACAGATTATTGTAGACGGTACATCAGAATCGACCTCAGGTTACACAGCAAATGAGTGTTTGGAAACAGCAGCAGAAGATGACGAGCAAGGAAACCGGCAAAGTACAGAAATATCGAATTTAAAGATAATGCTGGCCGAAACGATTACAGCTTCGATCACGTCTAAACCTGCATATTGTCACGTTCTCCAAAACAGTACTCTACAAAAAGAAATTCGAATTTACAAAGCTACACAACAACAAATATAAAGAAACTGTAAGATTGTTCACTACATAGCCAACATCTATAGAAAGCGAACGGGCGTTTTCATCGTCATGAAATGTTTGTACTAAAAAACGGTTTTATACCTGGAATCAAATTGCGTAATGCACCTGGATGTTCAACTAGAGATAGACCAAAACATTACAATCCCAATAGTCATCAAGATTATCTTTAAAAATCCGCTCAATATACAGTTGGCAGGATTTTTCGAAACCGACATTGTGACAAGCTGACTTATATGTTTTATACATTGCGTAACTGTTAGAATAACTTTGATCAAGATTCTATTGATAAGTATTTGAGAAGGTAAAAAAATTTGGTACGGAATCTAGATGATTGAAGGCATTAAATCAGACGAACTGATAAAATTTACATCATTACTTAGTTAAAGACCATCTAATTTGTATAGCGTGGTAAAAACCCTTGTGGCAATCGATAGATTTTTTAGGTATATAAAATAGTATTCTAAAGTTTTAACAAGAGTTAAGAAGAGCCAAGCATCGATTCATAATTTAATCGCAGGGTTCATAATAGTAAATCTCAAATAAAATGTTTACTACATGAACCGGTGTACACAGCAGCCAGTGTAGCACCGGTACCAGAATACAAATGTTAAACAATTCTACCGTAGTGGCTGGTGGGTACTGGTATACCACATTGCATAATTTGCTCTGAAACCAGCAGCCATCGGTATACAATGCTCAGAATATATTTGAGAAAATCACATTAAATTTTTGAAAATATTATTGAACTTTGAAACTAATGTAGTGTAATGGGGGGATACCGAGGCTACACGTCCTGCTGGTGCTAATAGAGGTATGTATACCAGTAGCCATTGATTACTACGAATTATTATGTGTATTGGTAATATGCAATATTGGTAACACGCTGTATTTTTGGCATACCCTGTGAAACCTGTTAAGACCGCCACACAGTTGATTGTAGCGCTCGATTATATGGCGACATATTTGTAACAACTGTCATAATCTGTTTTTTATGGCATAACAGATCGAAGAATTGATGTATAGGATTTCAGAATGGCAAATAGAAACATTTCAGAAATCTATTTCAGACTTTAAATGTATATTAGAACAGCAGAATGATATAATTGAAATTAAAATGCGATTTTATGACAGGTAAGGATCGCGCCGGACATTATAGTTTTTTGCCCAAATATGTTCTTAAAATTATAAATACTAAATTCTAATATAGTTTTAGAATTAAAACTCCAAATTTTAAAATCGAAATTCCTAAATCAGAAAATCCCAGAATATTATTTCTAAATCTTTACAATTTTGGTATGTTTCTATGCTAAATTTTACGCCAATACGTCCATATACAATATAAGTATCATCTGCAATATTTCTAATTTTTCAAAGAATACCTAGAGATAATTCCCTCGAGGTTATGGTCTTTCAAAATAGGTATATTATTTATCTTTCAAATAATTCCATCTAACCTTTCTTCGTATCATGGAGCTAAATGCATGTACTATTTTTAAAGACTCTAACCCCGAGGTTACCTCAAGGAATTTTCCCATTTTTTTTCCCATTCAAAACCCCCCCCCCGCTTTCATCTCAGTACTAGCATTAAGCTATGCAGGGTGCATATAGATAACTAAAAACTCAGACCTGTAGCCACGTGCATTGTTCAACACAGCATCTTGTGAGGCTATAATACATAAAAGAGGCTTTAAAAGTACCTGATGGAATTATCATTTAACAAACAGCTCACAAATTTATCAATATCAAATGTTAGCCCACTGCGATGTAAGGAGGTTAGATAAAAAAAAACTTAAAATTGACTCGATTTTTCATACAATGAAAAATCCAAAACTTGCCGCCCGGATTTCTTGCTCTTTCGCACCATTGCCCATTTCTTCCCGAACATTCCAGTTCATTGCCCAAATTTTACGTAAGTGCTTTACCGATAAACATGAGGATTAAGAAAACGGTAATATACATACAGTTGAAGTTTCAAAATGTGTCAAAACGGTCAAAAATGGTCAAAAATGAAACTATGTATTTCACTTTGTTCTAGATATGTTTAAAAATAACTTGGCAAATTCGATTTTTTCTCTGCAAAAGTTAAACGTGTAAACTGAAAAAGATTTCATAAATTTAATATCATTCCACCTCTGACTCGAAAAAATTGACTTTACTTTACCGCGCGTACCCGCTATGTATTTTGAACATATATACATACTATATGTACGCGTAAATCAATTTATATAGGGGTAAACATAATATCGCAAGCCTACCATCACCACGCATATAAATATATACATACATATATCAATTTAATAACATTAGAAATTAACCATAAAATTAGTTATCAATTTTTGGTGCGCAAAATATTATTATTCAAGACCATATCCATTAGTTTATCGACGTATAAGTAAAATGATTATATTCCAATGAACTTACATTATATTTTGTTATCCAATTTGTTTTTTTTTTTTTTTGCTTGGAACGAAAAAAAAAAATGAAATAAAACCCTTCTTATCTTCATCTTCCAGTCATGTTATATTTGTTGTATACACATATGTATGTATATACCGTATATATGTAGTATACCAAAAAATCAATCCACTAACTTTGTATTTTAATAATATTTTAATTCTAAAATATTTTAGATAAGAACGTGTATACGTATATATATATATACACACACATACATATATGCAAATATCTTAAAGGAACACAACAAATAAATCCACCATCTCAATCATCATACCCTTCAAAAAAAATAAAGAAGTTGTACGTATGTATGTATGTAGCTTGAGCTATAGCTGGTGAAAAAGAAATTCTATCTAGTAAGTATATACAAAACTAAACTTCTAAATAGTAAAAATTGAAAAAATATATGTACAAGAAGTTATGTCTCTTCACATATATGCAAAAATATGTCAAAAGATATAATATAACAAGGGGGTTGATATACATATACATACCTACATACATATATTATTTTTCGTTCAAGTTGTCGTTATGTTACGACAGAAATGAAAATAATAATAATATTTAAGCATATAGCTATACATATATGTATATAAAGTGAAAAGAAATGTGTGTACAGTATTGTGTATATATACGTACATATATCTTATATATACGACGAGTACAACAAAAATTGTTGACAAAGTTGGGAAAAGTACAAAAAAATATTATAAGATGTATGTATATAGATAAAATACTAAAAATACCATAAAATATATTTTTTTATTTTACTTTCTTGAATTATAATAAGAATATAATAAATTTGAGAATATTTTTTTGAAGGAGTTAAAAAATACAAAAAATGTGAAATGCGTGTGTTAGAAATGTGACGCTTTCATGTAAATTTCCGACTTTTTTCTTTTTACGATTTTTCGTTGTTGTATTTTATTTTATATTTGGTGTCACTTGAAAGGATGGTTTTTGATTTCACAAAATATGTGAAGCATATTATTTAAAATATTGTTGCCAGGTGTGCGAGTATAGGTTGTACGCGCGTATATAACGTCGATGCCTGCACCGCAAATATTCCAGATGGTTTAAAGGTATAATATTATACGCGTTCATGAAATATTTTAAAGTAAAATAATTCTCATATATTTGAAAATATTCTGTAATTTAATCATGTTAAAATTCGATGAAGTCGATTTAACTATTAATCGGGGCAAGTTCAGGCTCATTTATTGTACAAACATTTATTTTTTTCACCGACAGTTTGTAACTATTGATGGCTCGGGTCACTTATAACCGTGGTTGCACACACTTTTTTACTTTTTTTTTTAAGGTAGCTACTTTTCTCACAAAAATAATTTACATTGGTAAAAGCATAATCGTCCTACTTATTAATTTAATTGGGAGTTATTACCTGATTTGTTTGTTGATGCCTTTTATTTTTGATTAGCTAAATTATTCCGCTTGTGTGATCATTTTTGCAGTTAATTCCGAATATACCGGAAAGAGAATTATTCCGCACGGTCAGATTTTGATTGTTTACCAACATGTTGCTTTATTTTCAAACACACCACGCCTTATGTCTACCACTGTAGATTTTGTGGTAGCGTAAGATTTAAGTTTTATTATTATGTATATTTTTATTTTGCAAACTTTTAATATTTATTATTTATTTTGACCTTAAGGTTTGGTTCACAATTTTAACTCAATTACACTTTTGTTTTACAGTTAATTATTTTTCTAAATTTATTTTTTTTTTCCATCATCAATTTTCATCTAAATTTAGTACATTTAATTTTATTTTTTATATGTTTATTTTTTGTCAGCTTTTTATTATTATTTTTCTGATCTTAATTTCTTTAATTTTCAAAACGTACAGTCTCGACAATAAAACTCGCTTTTTCATTACAGATTTTCGCGCCCAAAAAAAAAAAATAAATACCAATACCAATCAACCGATCGACTAATCATTTTTTTTTTCATTATTTTTCCGACTTTCTCATTATTTTACATCCACAATTCTAATTATTTATATTCAACTATGATCACTAATGAAGTTGTGGGATATGATTATTATTGTCTGTGTAAGTTTTCTCCATACCTGTACCATCATATGGTCAAATTTGGAATATACTCTAGCTAATATAATGAACTGGTGTCTTTATGATCTACAAAAGTTCAAAATGATGGTCAAGTTTGTTTTGTCTCAAACCTAACATTTGGTCATTAAAAATGCGCGTTAACTTTTCCATAAAGCACTCCTAAAAAGCAAAAACAATTTCTAGGAAACATTTAGAAAAAATTTCACTGAACTAAATTTTATTCTTCAAAGATAAAATTGAATGGTTAGTTAGTATCAATGTTTGCATTTACTAAACCATTTTTAATGCTTCGACCAGACTTTAGACTATGAATTTTAATAAGATCAAGGTGAAGGCTCAAGAATTTTTTTTGAAATTTTCTTCTAACACGGTTAGATAAGACCAAAACCAACCCAATCTAAAATTAAATGTTTAATTGAGTATTTATATTTAATAATCATTGTTAATGATTTGGCCAGGCTTGAAACCAGGCTTGATGTTTTTATATATATTTCGATTGCTCGTTTGTTTTATTTATCAGTATCACATTAGTTTAATAATTTTTTAGTAATAATTAAAAGTTCGTATAATTTGCTCCAAAAGTTTCCGCCATCTGAGGAACTGCTTTTAAGCCAGTTTTCTTTAAGCATGTTTTCTTTCAGCAATTCATTTATAATCTCGAAACCGACCCGTCTAAGCTTGACTAGAAAAACGACAGGCCTACGCATCCAACAGTTAACAGTATAATCTACGCTCTCAAGTTAGTTTCTTTACTCTAGTTCAACCAGTCATTATTAAAAGTTTTGCCCAGAATGATGCTACTCAACATTTTAATTCGAAATTAACTCCCCTGGCTATTCCCGTTTTGTTACCAACCCGCATTGTCATTAGAGTCTCTTACGAATGCACTGATTTACAAATGAAAATAAAAGAAGTCTACCATGTTAAAGACATACATATATTGTTCGTCATAACTCGTTTGATTACCATACGTCGATTGTTGAGGTTCGTCCCGCTACGTGATTGCTTTGGTCCCGCATTACATTAATTTTCTGTAGTGCACTGTATATTTTGCTTGCGACGTTTTTTCAGTTTTGTTTTTAAAAAAAAAATTAAAAAGAATACTGTAAGAAAACCAGTAAATAATTAAGAATTAACTCTAGATAGTTAAATTATACTAAAATATCACAAGACTGATGAGTAAAAATGATTTAAATTTGGGGGGGAGGGATAAAACCGAAATTCCCGGTATTCACGCGAGCGGGTGCTGAATGCCGGAGGCATTAAAAGTGGTTTAGTAAATGCAAACATTGAATACTAACCATTCAATTTTAGTTTGAGGTGGTTTGGTCATATCTAACCCTGTTACATGAGCCTTGAGCAGACCATCTTACTAAATATCATGGTCCAAAGTCTGGCCAAAGCATTTTTTTTTTAAATTAAAGTTAGGTGGATTTCTCCAGCACCCAATTCCATAGCAATAAAATTGATTTAATCGAGAAACGTTTTATAAATTAACCATTCAACATTCGGTTAGGTGTTTTATTTTTTTTTATTTTAATTCTTAATTATATATTATTTTTTGTACAACTGAAGTGGTTAAATGTGCATTATATTTAAATAACAATAATGTTTTAATTTAAATTATTGGTTGGTAACATTATAAAATATCTTGTCTGATTCTATTTTCAATTTTTCGTTTGTGTGTTTCAATGGGATATTTATTGAATTGGTTACTAATATATTCACATGTTTCAATTTTAGGATGGTTTTAGGAAATATTTCACACCCTTTGTTGAAAGTGTAGAATCCATGGGCCGAGACATCGTTCATGTCAGTGCAGGCTGTGCATCCTCGATTTTGATGTGGCAACGGCGTAAGGGAGGTAAGGAAGGACGCAAATAAGCCGGGAGAGCCTTGAGCCCCCATAACAAATGGTGATTAAAACATAAAAAAACAACAAAAAAGTCACGCACGTAAATATTTTTGCTCTTTTGTACAAATTAAGACAATTCCATAAGTATCCTTTTGCACCCATTTTCAAAATGTACATCATACAGTTTGCGTTTCTGTGGAAACCGAACTCTGACCCTTTTTAGCAAGAACATCAGTTTTACATTCCCTTCAATTAGTCTATGCAAAGGAATCAACTGTATAATAATTTCTCAACAAACATTGCCTTTTTTGATCCACCTTTATTTTACACTCATTCCAAATTCAGAATCTAAAAATAGTTATATTTTCCTCTTGCCCTCATTCATAGAAACTTTAATTAAATATGAGTTCATTATACAGATGCCGTCATCTAGCTCGAATCGATTTTTCATACTTTCGTCTTATAATGAAACAGCGTAATTTTAAAACAAGTCTGAATTTATGATGTGGTTTTAATTTAGATTTTATACTCAATTTTTCGGTAAATCATTTACCGTTTAATTTGCATTCCCTATACCCAACTATATGTATACCTGTAAACATTCACCTTGCAATTTTTACCTGTAACAACCTCTTGGTTCAGCGACCGTAAGAAGTTGGTTGAAAAATGAAATCGTTATTAAAAATTTCTACACAATTCAAATTTGAAAAGTAGGAAGAATAAGAAATAAACGAGTCCAAATAGACGATTGCTCTACGAAAACAATCCGATTTTAATAAAAAATTAAATGCAACGATATGCAGTCGGACAAAACAACGCCCATACGAAACTATCAGAAAAATAAACGAAAACGAATAGACCGATGGCTACCCCACAAATAATTTGTAAATTTAGTATTGAAAAATTACCGGTGTGGGGGACTGAGAAACCGATCGGTGTTTTAAAGGACTATGATTCCCTCAAGTATTACTAAATAACCGGGTTATGGAACACCTTGGGTAGTCCTATTTTAATATGTAACATTTTATGGTTCATTTGTCATGAAAATGAAAGTAGCTTTTCCGAAAAATAAACCGTCTGTCTGTATTAAACCGTCTGTCTGTATGACAAAATTTAGTTAACCGACTTTTAACTGGAAGATTTTCAAGTTTGTATCCGTTTTTTAGGAAAAACTGTGCAGCGCTGTTTACAAATAACCTTAAAAGTCTTACAAATAACCGTAAAGTTATACCATCTCTCTTACAAATTAAGTTAGTTTTTCGTAATATAATTGTGCTAGTATATGGCAGATAAAAGAACTGATAAATAACCTACCGGTCTTCGTACGAATATCTTCGTGGATATTCTATGATATACTTGAGGAACAATTGTCCAACCAATAAATACTAGGTCCTCTGTCCCTCGTCGGTTATTTTATAATACTTAAAATGTAAATAGTTTTTCGGGCCCCTATCCGAAAAATCATACATGTACATTTTACAGGATTAAACTTTACATTTAAATTTTTCAAGCATTCAATTTTTCTAATGCTCCGTCCTACGTATTTATAGTCAGCTAATTATCATTATTTACCAACTGCGGAATAATCTTGTTGTTCGCACCAATCGGCTTTTTTGCAGAGTAGTCCTTGTGAAACTCGTATATTGAGGGTGGCAATAAATTAAATGTTTTCATATTCAAACAATTCTTTTCATTCTTTCTTTCAACAAGCCATTCATCACCAATTTTATAAAAAATCGTTAATCGTAATCCTTTCACTCATGCGGTATTTTATTGTCCGCATCCATACCTTGTTGAGCACCATCAACAAATTTTGTTTTGATTCGGTACACAAAAATTTAATCATTCCATAGCCCATTCTATTGCTCCTATTAGCTCCTTTTCCTAATTCGATCATTTGCAATTAAGCATTAAAAATGTTGGGCTAATTTAATTCAATTTTAAAATTCTACAAACAGTAAATGGTTGCCATGTCAGATGCCTTTACACTCCTTGGATGCGTGGTCGGTTTTTGAGAAAAAAAATTTTAATTCAAACATTTATAAAACAGTAAGAAGAAGAACACTATGCTAGTGTTCTAATAAAGCACCTGTCCAACGCGTTTCTTCTGATTTACGAAATCAGTTTCTACATCCCAGGGTACTATGTCGGAAGGCAGTTTCTTTATCACAGAGTATACTAATGTTGAAAGGCTTCTGTTTTAAAGCTTAAACGGCACCACCCACGTGTCATCGAATATTAGGGCACCATGCGAATATCTAACTAAATTTATTGAATTTTTGTATTCAAAACGGTTGGTTATATTTTACAAAGTAGTTACTTGTATTGATTATAAAATTCATTTTAATTAAGTTTATTTCATTATTTATAAAATTAAAATAAAGTTTGAAAATTAAAATTTTAAAATTTGCAAAATTTAAACATCGCAAACTAATTGTTATTTCTGTCAATTTTAAAATTTATTAATTAACACCTAAATTCTTTTTCCAATCGTTCTTAATACATAAATTAAATAAAATTAGTTGTAAGGTACCAGCCATGATTGGATATATCAGCTTCTGGCTAATTTAGGGTCTTAATTTTATTTTATTTTAAATTATTGTATCATTTTTTTTTCAACAAATAGTGACATTATATATTCGTTTTCCAGTCATCCACATCGCAGAATATTTTTGACCTAAAACTTTCAAAGACGGAAGTGCGGTGAAAAAACCGAAAAATTCAAAACAAATTTTAAAAATATTTTTAAAGTATTAATTGAACTCTTTAAAATGACATGCGTACCTTCTGATTCACGATATCATCCTATGTTACATAATCGATACGAGTAATTTCTGGGGCAATCCTGGAAAATAAATAAATATGCGACACTTCCTGATGAACTGTTTTTTCCGACCGTTCAACTATGTTATAAATTTTAATTTGGAAAAATACACTTAGTTATATATTTAAAAACCACATGATGGAGTTCACAATTTTTGCCAAGAAATTTGTTTTTAAAATCCAAATCCCTCACAGACAGAAAAAAACTTTTCAATCAACCTAAATCAGTGATTAAAAATTATATTTTATGCTCAACCATGAAAATTTAACAGATTTATATTTTTTCAAATTTGAATTTAATTTTTAGCGTCAGAGTTTCATAAAAATTGAAAACTCCAAAAATAACGATTTAATTTTTATAATACCGATAATAGTGCAAATTTATGAATACGATACGAAATTACGGAATTTGTACGTTAAATAGTTTTGGATATAACGAATTAAAAATTTTAAAAAATTCAGAATTTAAATTTTTAAATTAAGAAAGATTAGATATGGGATTTAAGTGTTAATGAATTTACAAATTATTGTAATTAAGGTGTTAAAATAGTTTTTTTTAGAATATGGATTTAGAAATTTTAGTTAAATTTAATAATTTATTTAGAATTAAAATTAAGAAATTTCTATAAAATAAGATATTTTTGCCGAATTAATTAATTTGAATCAAAGCCTTTAGAAAACTTTGGATTTGTAATTTTTAAGGTAGCACATTCTAAATTAACTATAAGATTTTCGATAAACATTATAAATCTTTCCTTTACTTATTAATAAAAATACTAATTTATAATTTTTATTTTCAGATGAGTGATTATTTAATTCAACACCAAGAGGGTATTTCAGAAATATCTCTTTCATATGTATATACAAAGCGGTAAGCGATTTTAATATAAAAAATTTATTTATAATTGTAAACCCTAAAATATTCCATATTTGACAGTTATTCCATAGTCCTACAATCCAGAAATTGTAATTTAAATCAATAATAACTTTGAAATACCGGTTTTTAATACTAATTAAATTAAGCATTAAATTTGACAGTGCCAACAATGAAAAACTATTGAACTTGCAAAATTTACAGAAAATTGGCAAATTGTCATTGGACATTTCAAAATTTGGATTACGTTCCCAACCCTTTCGAATTTAGTTGGTGTGTAAGTTTTGGCTATAGTTCAAGTTATTAAAATTTTTTGGAAAAATTAACTAAATCTAAAGAAATGCCTGTATGTACATATAGTTCACAACTACTACTCTATGCACTATTATTCGTATATACAACATTTTTATCGAGTATATACTTATATACTGTGTACGCTACCAAATTGATAGATACATAATACATATCACGATATCTCCAATATATATCCACTCATATAAGATGTAATATAATCAAAAGACATCACATATAAGGATAAAACAATTTTTTTTTTTAAATTTTGGAACCTGATGATGATGATGATGAGCATTGAGTAAAACAGGTACATGATATCGTTAGTATTATGAGCTCTATATATCTATTTTGAATACAACAACAGTTTTATATATTTCTCCATTATGTACTCGTGTTTTGTATATAAATAAAAGGATAATGAAAAAAATTGATACGCTTTTCCTTCAATTTTTCAATTTTTTTTTCCTGTACTTTGTTTCGTTTCGCTTACTGTCTTAAGTGGTTGATGGATTTTTCTTAAAAAATGTTAAAAAAATAAAAATAAAAAGATCAATTTTTTATGTGTGTAATTGTATCAATTTTACCCTACATTTTTACTTTTATTTTTTGGAAGGATCTTAATTTAATTTTTTTATTTACGTTTTTTCTTGTCGTTGCTGTTCATCCCAATCCCATCTTTAATGGATGTATTTAATTTTTTATACTACATACATATATATTTACTCTACTCTGTGCGTCAATTACAAATTGGGTTATAACTTTATTTTATTAACAAAAAATATATATATATTTTTATATTTAGTTCTTATATTACAAAACATATCAAATAGATTTTGAAAAGGGTTAATAATATGCAAAAGTTGTTTTGTCCTTATATAATATATAGATTATATAGACTTATCAAACAGTATAAAAGATTAAATGTCATACAGTGTATAAATTACATCTTGATAATAATTAATTAATCTAAGAATTGTCTGAAGATATTCTATTGAATTATGTACAACTGGTGTCAAAAAAAACCCGGACACTACATTTTATCAGTAAATATTTGTGTTAACGGTAACTATTCGCATTTTTCGCGTTATGGTTGTACAAAGTAATATAATGTGCGCCAAAAGGCACTAACGGATATTTTCGTTTAATAGAAGTAAGCACAGGATCAAAACATTTGAAATGACAAAATTACCGAAAAACGGATATTGATATATCTTCATCTTTATTTAAATAAGAACCAACAATCAATCTAAGTGGTCAGTACTCTAGTATCGAGTATTTCCGCCACGAGCTCTGATCACATCTAGCATTCTTTTTGGCATACTGTGCACAAGGTTTGCAACGTACTCCTGAGGTATCATTTCCCATTCTTCCTGCAGAGCTGATTGAAGATGATTCAAGGTTTCTGGAACGACTTCAATGGGATTAAGGTCAGGGCTGCGAGCGGGTAAAACAATTCGATCAATTCCCACCTCATCCAAATAATTGTTGACCACGTTTGAAACGTGGGGCCTGGCGTTATCATGCATTAGTTTAAATTGCCAATAAATGAGGCGTATGGAACCACAAATTCTTCTAGACATTCCACGATATACCTTTGTGCAGTTATGGTGCCGCCGCTTAGAAATACAAGGTCCGTACGGGCGTCTATAGAAATGCCTGCCCACACCATTAGTGAGCGGCCATGAAATGAGACTCTTGGGGATATGGCACATTGTGAATATCGCTCTCCGGATCTCCGCCGTACTCTTTCCAGTCCATCCGGTGATCGCAGACTGAACCTTGATTCAACAGTGAACAACACGGACTTCCAGTCGTCCGTAGTTCAACTGACGTGGTTACGAGCAAAAGTCAAACGGTTTCGGACTTCAATCGATGTTCATTTAATCTTCGCGATGCTTTGCTAACTGAAATATTGACACCACGTACCTGTGCCAATCGACCAGCGACGACTCTAGCTGTTTGGAAACGATCTTGCAGTACAATTGATACCATAAACGGATCGTCCCGCTGGTTTGTTGCTCTTTTACGACCTGATCCAACCGTTCGCTCATACTGACCAGTTTCACGATATCGTTTAATAGCGTTTTGAACTGTACTTCGAGGGAAATTTAGGTGGGCAGCAATATAACGCACGCTACGGCCATCCTCACTCAAAGCGATTAATTTTGCCATATTTTCTGGTTTCATAATTATAATATTTGCTAATAATAATAACAACTAACCATTGTTAACGTAAACTGTAATAATAGCCGTGTTTCTTGACGTATGATCTGATCCGGATCAGATCATATCTGCTTTCCTTTCATTTATATAGCCGAGTATAGCCGCGTTTCATGAAATAAACATAAAAAATGTACAATTTTTTGTTTTTGTATCAAAATTTTGAACCAAAATGCTACTAGGATCAATATAATAACCTAAAAACAAAATTAATTCAATTTTTGTGTTGATTTCATGAAACGCGGCTTTACAAATGAAAGGGAAGCAGATATGATCTGATCCGGATCAGATCATACGTCAAGAAACACGGCTAATAATACTAACAATAAATGCTACTTTAAATGTTTTAAAACAATTGATAGATGCCCATTTAATTAGAAACGTCACAATCGAAATTTTGGATATTTTTCATTTATTACACTTTGTTACTGTGATTGGATTTTAAATAAAAAAAATACGGTTTCTGTTACACATATTTTTCGGTTATATAATATTTAATATGACAGTTCCTTTAAAATAGCGTAATTGCTCTAGAAATGGAAGATTTACGAAGAAAATCAACTGTCCGGGTTTTTTTGACGAGCAGGGTACATTTGCACCATGCAAATAGCGCATTGGTTAAAGCTGCGACGTTTGGATCGGGAGGTGCCGGGTTCGAATCCCAACAAAGGCGGGATGCAAAATTGATTTTTCATCTCCCGATTACGATCGGTGATTAAATTGAAAACATCTATATGACCCTCTGTTGGAATGTAGAACTCACGTGCCGACCCATCTTCCATGTCACTGTACACGGTGACATGGAGCTATGCAATGCGCAGGTGGTAATACTGTACTTGTGTGAATGGGATGAATGAATGGGTTGAATGAATGTTGTGTGAATATAACGTAAGGCTATAAAGACCGAAAAAGTGTCTATGCCACATCCTTCCTAAAAAAAAAAAAAAATATACAACTAAATTTAAGTCCGTCAATTTGACATTCTAAAATTTAAAACAAATCAAAAATTAAAATGTATAATGAAACTTGAATTTTAAAATGTGAATAAATTACCAAATATTCAATATTCATTCATTGGATTTCAATTTAAAATTGAAATGCAAAAAACTGAAATCGATTGAAGAAGTAAAATTCGGAATTTCGGTGTTTGACGGTTTATGAAATTTTGTAACCGAGTTTTATGTACGCCAGTTTAAATTCGAAATTGTAATTAATGTTAATTAACATTATTTTTAGACATTTTCAAATGTCATTTTGTTTTTTTGTATATTAAGTCGAATTTAAAATTTGTTCTTTCATTTTGATGCAATTTTTTTTGCGCACTCTATTTATACAAATTCGAAAAATAAATCCTAATTCGACCGATAGTTTTTAATATTTTAAAATTTCAATTTAATTGTTTATTTTCCTTAAGACGTTTAAATGTTTAGGATTTTTAATTAAAATTATTTTTTAATTATATATTTGAATTTTTAATGTTTAACGTTTTTGAAACATTGAATTTGAAACAATAGAAATTAAAATTTCAACACGAATTATAAAGGAATAAGTACTTAGAATATTATTGTATAATAAGAGGACTGGTTTGTCTTTAGCTTTGGTGCACTGATATGGTCTATGCATTTACAGTCACAATACAAATTTTGTTATCGAATAATTTAATAATTAGTGCCACCTGAGAAATATTTTCTTGAAGTTACTACGAAAACACTCAATTTATCTCTCCTCTATAGCAATTTATCAACATAAATTGCATCACGACAGAGTGTGCTAGTATGCAAAAGCTCCTTATATGTTGAAGTCGGTTGTGTTGAATTCAATGATGTAATAGACAACTGAAATTATTGGTTGTATTGCAAAGAAATGGTCGATAATTCTGAGATTACGTACTTACTTAATTTTATTACAAATTATTTCGGTATAGTTGCCCACAAGAACCAATGAAGTTTGCCAGAAATTTGACGTACTATCGATCATGAAAAAAACCTTCGAGCTTTGATTAAAAATTTAAAATCCAGATGAAGAAATTCAAAAATTATGCAGTTCCCAATCTGTTGACTATTGATAAGCGCTATTATTCTATTAACTGATGATGGAAAATTTATATAATTTCAGTAAAACAATGCTACTATACAATAATCCTCCACACGAAATTTACTGGCCATCAGTATTTAATGTGATATTGGCGGAAGATCAGGAAGATCTGAGATAATATAGTGTTCAATGAGCCTAATATAAGCTCAGATGAACTTGAAGCAAAATTATGAATGATAATTACTATACATATTTTAGAAATAGAATGTACCGCACTAAAAAATTCATCAATTTCCGGTATAAATCTCAAAATACAGGTATTAGCATTCTGCTCTAAATTTGCATGACCCAAATCACCCAAACTTAACTAAATTTGGATCATTCGAAATATTTATATGAGAAATTTTATTATTCTTAATCTACGATTTTAAGATTTCAATTCGAATTATTGATTTTTGGGAATTGCATACAAGGATTAAGTTAACTAAATTGTCGAAATTATCGAAATTTGATAATATATATTTTGAAACCGAATTTTACGTACCGGTACAATTCGTTATTAAAATGTTAATTGATTTTTAAAAGTATTGTCGAATAGTTTAACGATTTATTTTTGAAAATCAAATGAAATTTTAAAAAGGTTTTGTGGTTTGAAATTTATATTGAATATTCCCTGCGTAAGTTTCTCACGCTCGATTGCAATTAGCCAAAATTATTGACTAATTAAACTGAGCTGTCAATTAACATTTATTGCACAAACGAGGATTCATAATATTGTAAAATTTGAATTAGAACTATACTAACTGTGGATCTTTCTAAATTTTGGCTTTCGATGCTTATCGGATTTATGGTTGCTGTAAATTACATAAGTTCCAATTATTAAATTGAATTAAACAAAATTAAATAATGACATTCATTTCAACAAATTTCTCTATTTAAATCGAAAAGCATTTAATTTAAATAAAAATAATTTCCTAAATTTGAATTAAGTTCTATTGTTTTTAAAGCAAAAATTAAAATTGTTAAAATATTTGAGATTCAAAACTCTTATTATAAAATAAAATTATTCAGTTCGATTCAACTTTTCCAGAAATCAATAAACACTATTTACATGAATTAAAAAGTATTATTTTATAAATGTTAAATGTTTAAATGTGTTTTAAAACAAAAGACATACGTTTTTTAATCGTACTAGTTTTTTTTTTTGGTTTTTTCATTAAATATCACGAAAATTTGCCTAAGAATACCACCCAGACAGAGTATTAAGATATTCAAATTTTAATTTAATTTCAAATGTTATTTAGAACTTTAAAATAAAATAAATAGTTTAGAAGCAAAATAAGTCGATTTTCTATTTAAATGTGGTTTTGTGTGATTATGACTTGTGTTAATAAAAGATTGATTCCTAAATTTGATTCAAATTTTAAATACTCGCGTCTATTAGAAAAATCAGAATTAAATGAAACAAACCACCAAATGACCATCGGTATTTCTTCCGAAACATGTATTCTAACTTTTCAAAACTTAATTCTTTCCAAAACATAAATTATGGATGGTAGTTAAGTTACTGCTAACCAACATAACCTATATGAACTAGAACGCTATTTATCAAATTCGGAAATTTAATCTCGAGATACTGATGTTAACGGTTTGCTGTAAATTTGTATGACCCCAACCAACCCAAGTTTAGTTAAATTTGGATCATTGGAAATTAAAAATTTTTTAGTTTTTAATTTTTAAGTATTTTCAAAAATTAACATTTTAATTGTTTGTACGAGTACCAATTTTACGATTAAAATTCTTATTTTAATATTTTAATTCGAATTATTGAGTTTTGGGAATTTCGTATTATGATCCCATGTCTATAATAAAATTTACACAAATTTTACTTTATCTTTTTATAATTATCGATTTAAAATTGCATTTTAAATTATTTACTAGAACTTTAATAAAATTAAGAATTAAGAAAGTTGAGTTAACCAAATTTTGGAAATTATTGAAGTCTGATTCGCTAAATTTTGAAATCGAATTTTACGTGTTTATCAATTTTAGTGTTTAGACTTTTAATTAAATTACTAAAAGATTGATAAAATCGAATGGTTAATCGATTATTGAGTTCTAGATTTTTGAATAATTTATTTGTTAAATTTAGAGATAATTTAAATTGAATTTGAATTGAGAAGCAGAAGGTTTAATTAAAACTTTGATTACTTCGAAACCTTGAATTTAAATCTTTTAAATAAAAAATTCTTATTATGTTTTTTTAGAGAATTCAGAAGATTTGGTGATTCAGAAATGGTAATGTTCTATCGACACAGTTATCGAAAGAAAATATCAGATTCTATATTTTTGATATATTGGTTTTTTGTTCGAAAAATTTGTCAGTTCTGGCAAATATTCAAATACGGAAAATTTGATTTCTCTGCCGATGGGAATTGTATAGAAAAGGTTTAGAATGCAATAACGCTTTCCCCGTATGGACAATTAACGGCATATCGATTGGAAATCGACTTCATCAAATCGATTTATTTTGAATATAAACCAAAAAATTCTTTAAACATACAAAAGTCGAGAAAGTCGAAATGTTCTCCTAGTTAACCCCTCCCAGTTAATTGTCACAAAAAATATATTTTTAGAATTTCCAAACTGGCTTCTTTCATTATACTCCACAATGAGAAAATTAATTTGTTTATTTGACCATTTTACATCTAAAATTCGGGATTCAGTTTTATAATTTGATACGAGTAATTCAAATTATTATTTTGGTTAATACATTTTGCTGAATTACAAATTAAAGATAAATCGAAATTAATTTTTTTAATTTTTTTAATTTTAATAGTATTTAATTAATATACTAAATTTTGTACGTTTAAATTAAAATCCAGAGTAGTCATTTAAAACAAAAATTAAAGAATTTAAAATTAAAATTTACCTTTTATTTCAATGAAACGTAATTCGACATTTTCAATACAAAATTTATTTAATTCAATAAAATTTGTATACGTTTATATTTTTAATAAAAAAAATAACAGTTTAAATTTCAAATACCATTATATTAAAACAAACATTTAAAATTTTAGAAATAGTAAATTGAATAATAATAATATTTCTTTTTTTAAATTAAAATTTTTTCATTTGATTCAAAACATCAATATTTTATTTTGTTAAAACACTATTTTTGAACGAGGTTTTCGAACGATTATTTTTGAAAACGTTTGCTAATTTCTTAAAAATATTTTTAAATTAATAAATCCTATTGGAGCAAAATTATGTCACATTCCAATTAATTTTACGTTTTTTTTAAAGGTTTACCTTTTTTCCATCTGTGTGCGGTTTCTATTGCAATAGAAACCTCTAGTTCAATGCCGCTCTCTTCCATGACTTTAAGTTGGGCTACAAACCTGAAAGTAATTTTTAACAAAATTTCAAATTTAATTAGATATTTTTAATGCAAAGTTTTAATTTCGAAGCGACCGTCTCAAATTCTAAAATTTGCTCATACACGTACTTACTTCGTTGTAGGCTTAGAAAACAATTCTATCTCGGCATTTCAAAGTTTATTTCAAAATTTAAATAAATTAAATCGAGATTCAAAATTTTAAATTCCATTTACAAGCCTTACACCTACTACATATACGAATTCACCGACGTGCCACCGAGAACCTCCATCGCGTGTAAATATCTATCTATTGGTGATTTCTGATAATTGATTGTGAAAAGTCATTCTTGAAATCAAATCAATCACATAAAACCCAGAATTTTGACTATATTAGAACATTTTATTTGACATTTTTTTTAAATTTTTTTTTCGTTTAATATTTAAATAAAAAAAATTAATTCGATTTATAATAATGTATATATTCAAAATTATTATTTTTACTTAAATAATCAAGTGTTGTAACCTGTTTTACATACCCAATTCTGAATTCAAGTTTTTATCCGATTTATTGAATTTTGGACCATTGTAAATATCAAAATATTCATATTTATTTTATAATATTCTTAAAATATTTATTGGAGTTTTAAAATGTAATAGTAAAATTAAAAAAACAATTCATCCACTCATTCCCAACATTAAGGGATGCACAATGAGATGAGTTAATATACAAACCTAAATTTGAAATACAGAAGAAATATAAACAGCTTACGCGAACTTAAATAATATCAAACTAATTGCTGCAATTCAAATTATCCTAAACCTAGGTAATATGTGCCGCATATATAGGTTTCATTTAAGTCTTGTGCATCTCAAGAATATGAGTCTTCATTTAGTTTATATGGCATACTGCAAAGCGTTTGATTTAACCATCGTGGATTGAAAATTAGATTGCACTTCTTAATTGGTAACATGACATTAATTTTATTAACATTTTGTCAAACAATTTCACTTTGAACGCATGAGTTAAATTTGACTTAAAGTATACATTTGGATTTAAATTCTTTACTTTTGGGAATTTAAAGTAGTTAGTTGATTTCAAATTTTATTTACTTAAATATTACATTTTAATTCCATTTTTTTTTCTATCGATATGATTCAATATTTTATCGATTATATTATTTTAATTAAAGACCACACAAATATTGGCACAACCTTGGTGATAAGAATAGTTATGTATATAGAAAATAGGTAAACATTTCAAAGTCGGAATTTTTTCATTAGCTTTTGTGAATTACATCATAAAATTATCAATGCTTTAGGGAATGGATCTGTGAACTTGTCATAATCACCCAAAGAGTGTAATTTAAAGACAACCTAATCATAGGTTCTAAATAAGGTTATCCCAAAACATATTTTACCAACACGTTCACATGTATCACCACAAAAAAAAGGAAAAGCTCAATTTTATAAATCAAAACTAGAATTACTCTACTTTATAGTACAAACTTTTTTCCGTCATATTTTTTTTTTTGCGGAACAAAACCAAATCTTAAGTAAACTCTCAAGAATAATAATCATAAAACAGTGTATAATGAAAATTAAACAATTTAACCTATTTAACCACTTGTTCATTTAAAATAATCTTCTGCCAATTTAATGTCGCGACAATGTTAAATGCTTTTTAAAAGAATAATAAAAAAAAATTCTCTAGAATACGAGCAGCGCGCTATATAATATATAGAAGAGTGGAAAAACAAGCGAAATAGATGATAAAAAAAATTAATCGAAAGACGCCTTAAGGATTCGTGCTAGCAGCACACACACACAACCACACACACACACACAAGAAAATGTCTTCCCTCTCCTTTATTTTTATTTTTTATTATTATTATTTCATTTTCTTGTTTTTTATTCTTCATTGTTTTCATAATAATATCAACAGCAGCAACAACAACAACAACGACGATATCTACGATAAGCTTTACGTTATAATTTCGCTGTTTCGTCTATTTTATTGTCTTATTTTGAGCTTTCTTCTGCGCTTAATACTGTGTATCGCGAAAATATATTTTTTTTTTCAAATTACATGAACAAAAATTACGAATTTTCCGTTTTTATTATTTTGATATTGTTGATGTCGCATCGTCGTTGTTGTTGTTATCCTTTTTTATTTTTTTTATTTCTGCTATGTTATTAAAGAATGTATGTATCTCGTTGTGTTCTATATGTATAGTTTAGTATTGATATAGTTGCGAAGATAAAATTTAAAAGCGAACACAAGAATATTAGAAAAAAAGAAAAAAAAAAGCTTCAAGAAAAGCTTAAATATATGTACATTCAAATTTATAGAATAAGAAAACGCAAAAAAAAATTTATATTTCTGTTTTCTTCGTATAAGAATATATTCATCGTATATAAGACATAAAAAGAAGTCCCCAAGGAGTATTTAACGTGCATGAAAAATAATACTTCAAGTAAAAGATGAAAATTTGAATTTCTTATTACACAAAATAAAATAAAATAAAAAGTGGATGATAAAATTACGATAAATATACTTTTTATTTTTTATTTTTTGAGAAAGCAATATTCGTATTCGACGGGGTCTTATATTTCATCAGCGACAAAAATGTCATATACCATCGTCGGAGCTCCATTTATTCTGCTGAAACGGATAAGTATTTTGCTCTATTAGTATACACACGTGTGCGAGTACAAAATTGAAATAAAATGGTTAAGCTTGTTCTACAATACGACATCAAGTCAAACTTGATCTTTTCAATACCGAATCCAAGTATTATACCTTGTGCGCACGATATATGTTCAATCATATATACGGAAACCACTTTGAATATTTTATGGAAATTTTAGCGCTGGTATTGTTATTACTGGTATGCGTGTGTGTGTGTGTGTGTGTGTAAAATTTAAATTCAAATATATTTGTCATGATGTGTACCGTCGTATATATACAAATATTTTATCCAAATATTACAATAAAAATATGCGTATATATGTATGTATACAATATTCATTTCATCTTCCATACATAAGTATATATACGTTTTTCGTTTCATCAAGCTTGAAGTGCTTATATTAATCAAAATATTGAGCCCTCGAGAGATATCTAACATACATACCTTTATTTTTGCGCTGTATATTATAACGATTTCTTATATTTTGGTATAGGCAGAAGATGCCTGAATACCTAAAATATAAATACAAGATTTTCATGGTATTTGAAAAAAAAAAATTTCATAATACCGGAATGTAATGAAAATTTATTGAATTTCTAATATATACAAACCTAAATATGTATGTAGAACATACAGTATACGATAAACAATATTCATGAAATGATCCCCGATTTCCGTCGAAATAGTATGGAGGAAAGTAATCGTTTGAAACGGTTTCACAAACAAATTCCGGTCCAACATAGCTCAAAATCGAATTGAATGACCAGTAATTTGGATGCAATCAAACACACCTCAAGTGAAACGTAACTCAGCAAAGAGTAAGAATGATGTACATAGAAGAAAGAAATTGCTACTATAACACCACTTACACGGCCACTTATAAGTTTTGTAGACCAATAAGGTTTTAGGTGGTTTTATTTTATCTTTCCGATCTTTGCATCTTTTGCAAGAAAGTTCGCATCAGAACCACAACATGTGCATGATGAACAGGGGGTGCGAGGCAACTTCAATGTAAGGATTTCGCATGTAAACAATTAATAAAGTAGCATCCAAAATATTGTACAGAACGAGAAATAGTTGACCATCCTCCATTTTGGATGAGAATATCAATTTGCCATTTTAGATAGCAATTTGTCATTTCATCTTCACCTTGTCGGTGTGTTGGCCGACCAGATGCGTCACGATCCATTAACTTATCCGGTATAAATTGAACATCACTGTGACCTAGAATCTCTTCAATTGAAGCAGCTTGAAGAACACATTGTATTGCACTTCTCGTGGCATGATGATTTACAACTCTTGTAAGTAAGGCTCTGTTTTTATAAGAGGAACACAGAGGCTTTCACCAACTTGTTCTAAAAATTGACGACGATGACTGGTTTTTACAGTTTCTGTGTTTGATGGATTATTGGTCGTAAAAATAATGTAAGTTGCAAGTCCCGCTATATCGATAATGTTGAAAAACATTGCAAGAAGCCAGTGATTGGTTTTACGTTTTGTCGTATACTGCGATAACGTTTTGTCCATAGTATCGTCTGCATCTTTGGTTGAATTATAATATGGAATTATCTCAGGCTTTTGCATCGTTCCAGAAATACTATCGTTGTTATGTTGGGTTGACAATAATACCACAGCGTTGTTTGTTTTTGGTACATAAGAGCAGAGCACCATTTTTTCTTCAAAACCAAATTTGCTGGACAAAACCTCTCTGATCCTTGATGGTTTGAATTCCTCGGGAATACAGCTTTTATTTTTTTCATCGTGCCAACTGTTGATAGGTTCCATGCCAGCAAATCTTTTGCCAGTGGCAGAGGAGTGAAAAAATTGTCGGTTGTAACATTGCGTCCGCTATTTTTGAAAGGAGCTATCAGCTCCTTGACCACACGCTCACTTTTATTTTTGTCCCGCACGTTTCCAATTTTTCCTGTGTATATTTGCCCATTCAACGGGTCTGCAGTTTCGGAGTCACAGGCCCACTAAATTTTAACTCGGTACTTGGAGGGTTTAGAGGGGATGTATTGCGTAAAATTTGTTCGCCCTCTAAACGAAAACAACTGTTCATCGACTGTTATTGATTTGTAAGGTTTAAAATTATGTTTCAAATTTACATTTAATAGTTCAAAAATTTCGCTGATCGGTGCTGCCTTATTCCGTTTCCATTCGAATCTGTCGAGTCGTACAGACATTGTAACTCGATACAAAGGGTATGCATTTTTTTTCCAGAGCTGCGTTATTGATTCGTAATTGGACTTGTGAGCTCCACTGACAATTAAAAGACCTATATACGCTAATAATTGTTCCTCTTGTAGCGGTTCCCAGACCAATGGTTGTTTATCAGGATGCACTCTATTATATTTACTATATTCGTTCTGCGCTTTTCTATTGGTATTTCTACAAATTATTGTTTGCATTGAGCTGCTAAATAACGTAGCAAATTTATCTATGTCATTCAAATTTTTGGTGTTTGAAACAAAAACACAGAAAACAGGGCAGCACTGCAATATTCTATACAAAATACCGGGTGTTTCTTTAAACTGAGTAAATATCTCGAAAAATAGCCACTCTGCGGAAAAAAGGTCCATAATCAAAATTTAATCATACCGCGGGGGAAATACATTAGTGCAAAAAAAATAGTCCCCCACTCCCGCTTTGTAGGTGGAGCGGGGGTAACTTTTAAACTAAGATAGGAAACCATATTTTTTATTGCAGATACGGATTCTACTACTAAAAGTACGTATGATTTGAATGAAATATTTTGTTCGGTTAATGATAGATAGCGTTGTAATCGACGAAATTCAATTTTTTTAATTTTTCCTTCTTAGAACACACGCATTCGATTCTGCAATACGTTTGAAATAAAAAACATCACATTTTCATTGGAAATACTCGAAATTCGCGTCATCAAAACAATTTATTCAGTTTTGTAAATCTAAAATAAGTGTTCAAAATGATGGCCTGCGACTTCAATGCACTTATTAATCCGCATTTCAAATGATTGTACACAACTGAGAAGTGTGTATGGTTGAATTTCAGCACACGCATTTCTGATTCGCTCAATCATGTTCTCACGTGTTGTTGGTTTTTGTGTGTAAACTTTGAGGTAGCCCCACAAAAAAAAATCTAGCGCAGTAAGATCTGGTGATCTGGCGGGCCAATTTATCGGACCAGCTCTACCGATCCAGCGACCATTGAAATCACGATCAAGTATTTCACGTGCCATCAACGAATAGTGTGCAGGACAACCATCATGTTGAAACCACATGTATCGTCTCACTTCTAAGCTCAAATTTTCAGTAATATTGGCAGTTGATTTGCCAAAATGTTTCGGTACATTTGACCATTCAAGTTGCCTTCAATAATGTGGGGGCCTATGAGTTTGTTGCCAATTATTCTACACCAAACGTTGACAGTCCAAGGACGCTGATGTTCAACTTGACGAAGCCAGTGAGGATTTGTAACACTCCAATAATGCATGTTGTGTCGATTAACCGTTCCATGGTGTGTAAAAGACGATTCGTCGGAGAACATTACGCAACGAAAAAAATTGGGGTTTTGTTGTATTTGTTCACGTGCCCATTGACAAAAAGTTACCCGATTTTGGAAATCAACGCCATGAAGATCTTGGTGTAAAGACACATGATATGGATGATACTTGTGCCGTTTTAAAATTCTCCAAACACTGGTGAGGGGCAATCCGGAATCGCGAACTATTTCTCGTGTACTAATTTGATGATTCTGAGCCACTGCTGCCAATTCAGCAATTTCATTATTTTCTCCAGTGACTGTTGCTCTACGGGTCTTTGAAGATTTCCATCAGTAATAAATTGTTTGATAGTACGGCCAAATGAAGCACGTGAACGAATCCTATCCGGAAAACGTTGAGCGTAAATAGAAACAGCATTTTCAAGATTTCTGCCAGCTTCTCCATAAACCAGAACCATTTGAATTTTCTCTGGCACAGTTAAACGCTCCATTCTAAAGTATTTTGTCGTTTATTTTGCAATTACGAAAAACATGAAGATAAGAAATAACACAAACGATAAATGTGATTTACAAAACTGAATAAATTGTTTTGATGACGAATTTCGAGTATTTCCAATGAAAACGTGATGTTTTTTATTTCAAACGTATTGCAGAATCGAATGCGTGTGTTCTAAGAAGGAAAAATTGAAAAAATTGAATTTCGTCGATTACAACGCCATCTATAATATTTCATTCAAATCATACGTAATTTTAGTCGTAGAATCCGTATCTGCAATAAAAAATATGACTTCTTATCTTAGTTTAAAAGTTACCTCCGCCCCACTTACAAAGCGGAGGCGGGGGACTTTTTTTTTTGCACTAATGTATTTCCCCCGCGGTATGATTAAATTTTGATTATGGACATTTTTTCCGTAGAGGGCTATTTTTCGAGATATTTGATCGTCTCAGTTTAAAAGAAACACCCGGTATAAGCAATATTATATGAACTGCTCTTTTCTTTACCCGGGTAGTCGTTGTCAAGATTGCGGATTTTTTTTTTGTCGACAAAGTGAATGTTAAAAAAGTTCATATAGATTCGAGAGTAATGAGCACAACTACAAGATCATTGAAGCTGTTCTCTATATATGCTGTATAAATGAAGTATTAATATTAATATGCAATCATCCTATAACAGGTCTGTTTCTTTTTATGGAATACCCGAAGACAGCTTGTGCTATATACTGTTTACGAATAGAATAAATTTTCTATCGATTTTAAAAAATATATTTGGTTTCGGGTATTTACTAAAATTTGATCATTGGTATACAAATTTTATTTCAAATTAGTTGAAGATTTTGGCTGAATTGAATTTATTTATGAATTTTGTCTGAACTTTTATTTAAAGTTAAAATCGGTGAATATGGTTTTTAATTTTTGATTAGATGAGTTAAGATTTTTTTAGCTGCATTGATTTATGTGCTTTAACAATACAGTTACAGTAAAGATGATAATTATCCTTACAAAATGATTTTTTTTTTAACTTACATTTTCAAGCCCGTTGGAAATGGGATAACACAATTTTAAAAGCAAAATCGATTTACCAATTTTATTTTTGAGAAATTTTGAAATGGTAATGTTGACATTAATATGAATTAAAGTGTTAAATACATTCACATTCAGTCGATTATAGAAGAAGAGGTTCGGCGATGATCTCAAAACTACAAATAGAAAAATGAAAAGAAGTTCTATAAATAAGCGAATGCACATCGACATCACAGAAAGTTTTTCACTTCAAATACGGTTGTACGGGGTATCATTAAAACCAACGCATACCCCAAAATCGGGTTGAATGATTAAACCGGCGATATTGCTAATAATCACACTGCATGACCGTCTCGTAACGCAGGATCTTATTTGGCCACTAGAAGACATTTTTTGGACGCCACTTCAAGTAGTAGAATTGGAACATATGATAAGGATTTATGGGTTTGACAGAAATTTGAGATAAGTAAATACCGTTCTAATAAAAATTTTGAATTTGAAAATTTGAGAATGACTAAGTAATTTATGTCTGTAACTTGAGTAATGTACAAACAAATATTTCACATTTGTCAATACAGACTATAACTGTAGTATGCCAATCCAAACAACTTTCAAGAAGTTAATAATTATTTAGTTTAAGTTAGTAACACGTGCTCAGTGTTTTCCATCTTAAAGTTTTCAAAACAAACTTTGATTTCCTTTTAGTTCATATAAAAAAGATTTATACCGAAAACAGAGTGCTTTTGCCAACACACTTATTTCCACTCCATAAAAATAAATATATAAACATAAACAAAAATACTAATACATAAAGTATTTAATTTTCCCGACATAACATAATAAATAAAATTAAAACTTTTTTTTTTTTTTTTTTCACTCAAACCACAACATTTATATAAAAAAAAATAAACATCAGACTTTCTTCTTGAAAACAGAAAAAAAAAAAAATTTTCCATGCACGTTTATTTTACTTTTCATCTCCACACAACCCACACCATTTCTGTCTCATTTTCATTATGAAAAGTATAAAACAGAAAATATAAATTTCCGTATTTTTTATTTTTATTTTATGAATGAAAATTTGAAAATTACAATCAACAGGTTTCTATACAAACAAACACAAAAAAAAAAAAAACCAAGAAGAAGCAACAAAAAAAAAAGTATAATGATAATAAAATTTTCTCATTTTCTGATTTATAATTTATTTTCCTTGTCTTAGCAGAGCAACAAAATTGTACAAAAAAAAAAGTACTCTACTTATATACTTAATATACATAAAATTAAATGAAAATTAAAGAGGAAAAACAGTAGAAAAATTTATGTAAATTTTCTTTTCATCGTTGTGTTTTTTGGTATGTACATGTACATACATAATCATGTCTCGTGATAAAATAATTAATTTACATAAAATGGGGGTTGGTTGGAATGAAAAATGAAAAAAATTTACTTGTTTGTTTTTTGTTCTATATATTTCGATAGATACCATAACCTACACCAATCCATTTAATTACACACAGAGAGAGACTCTGTGTGTGCTGCGGAAAAAAAAGTTTTACGTAATGAAAATGAAATTTAAAAAATAAAAAAAAAAAAATTTTCGTCTCATTTTCATTTTCACTTTTCTTCTTCTTTTTTTTTCGTTGTCGTCGTCTTTATATTAAATATTCTGTCTGAGTTTTACGGTATCTGTTTTTCTTTTTTAATGAGATGAAGGTTATGGGTATATAGCAGGAGCTTTTATTATATTATTATTGTTGTTGTGTGCTGGTATGTTTGTAAAATATATTATGTATGTATACATATGTACATTTATGTATATATGTATATGCTAATTTGAATAAGAAATAAAGAGTTTTATTATTCGTTTATTTAATGAAATGAATTAGTTGGAGTGGTTTTATGTGTAAGGCAACAGGTGCATAATATATACGAGTTTGAGTGATTTTATGGATCTTATGCGAGTTGAACTTTAATGGATATTTTTTATTATTATGGATACAAAATTGCTTTACATATTTAATAACCTTTAATTATACATATCCGCAATTAGAATTTCGAATTATGAACAAGGTTGTAACAACCAATTTGGTAAGAAAAAATTTACTGATTGCATTTAATATTTTAAAGCTAATATACGGGCTGTTAATTGTAATTTACAAGTGGAACTCGGATTCCATTATTTATTGGATGACTGCAGAAATGGCTGACGAATAACCATCAGAAGTTTTAAACTTTTTTTGACTGCCAATTGTAACTTATAAGTGCCGGTAGGACTCGACTATTTAAATAATTGGCTGACATTTGATTTATTTCATTTCAAATATTTATTTATTTTGAGGAAAGCCTACAAATTTAACTTGAGCATATCTTTAGTCATTAATATCCCCAGGTTAGTGCTTAATAAAACCAAACATGACATTGGATCTAACGACGCTTCAATCAATGAGCTTAGAAACGTACATCTTTTCATCGAACTCCCAAGTCCTTGATTTTGAATTCTTTTTGTAAAAGTATGTCACTAATTTGATATTATAACAGGATTCACTTCCCAATGGAACGATAAGGTCTTGCACTTGTTAATATTGAGAGTAAAAAGATTAGACTCACACCAAATTCCCAATTGGGAAAAACTGTTCAGAGATGTCGAATTTATACAGGTGTTCCAATATTTTGCAATGACTGATGTAATGAAAGACTTTGGCATAGTCAGCTATAAAAAATGGCGTCACTTTCGTTAATTTCCATTTCTGTGGAAAGTCAGTTAATTTTATTGATTGTTTGCAATACCATTTGGATTTTTATATAAACTTATTGACCTTTGTGGCTTGTATTGTCAAAATTTTGTGGGTCGCAATATATCTTTCCAGTAAATGTTATACCAGCTGGGAAACCATTAAACCCAAGCTTCAAAAGTATTTATGATCTTTTGGTACTTTATCTCAAAGTAACTTTCGGAATTTTGGTTACACTCGGTGAATTTATGTTTGCTATCCTCAGAATATAATTTAAGAGTTTTTTCTATGCTGTATCTTTCCCATTTTTAAATTTATTCAGTTTGTCATCATAACATGGTGGTTACTTATTATAGGTTTGGTCACATCGGTGGAAACAAATGACTCTAAGGCTTAAATAAGATATTATAGAGTTTCTCAATACATTGTATCTGCTTCTTTGAAGATGTGATAAGTCCTTTGATTTTGGTGATTGTTAATTTTAAATACAACCGGTTCATTTGTAAACATTAAGTCTAGAATTCTATCACGACCATTTTTGAGCTCGCAAATTTGACTGTATCAATGAAAAGACACTCTGTATATGTACTAACATTTACAGACAAGAATTAATAAGTTTCCTCATCATAAGTCCAATGTATACTAATATTGGATGGATTGGTGGTGTTATTGATTTCAATTATTGTGTCACAGTATGCCGTATATGATGAGATCGGTGAGTCAAGCAGAAGATATACAACGTGTATATGAAATTTGACTTATTGTTGATAGCTAGTTGAATATTTCAACTAATTCGATTGATAATGTTGTTTGGACGGCTATGATGAACTGCACCTACAGTTTTAGTACTTGTTTGAGGTGAACGGTCACATCTTTAAGCCGCATATTGGTTTGGAATGAATTCAGAACACATTATCTCTTTGTGAAATAATGATTTTAACTAAAAACCATGAAATTGTGCAGCTTTCAAAGACATTTTATTTACATTTTGAAAGTAAAATGTTATGCTTTCTTAGATTATGTTGACGATTTGAAAGAATGTTGAGTTGAAACTGATATAGGACCGTATGGTCAATAGTAAATAGCAGTTGTCAGAAAAACAAAAATTGATTTACAGAAATCTGTCTATTTATAGGAATTTTTCAATTCAAACAAACAAACGTTTTTCAACTGGTAAGTTAGAATTTTAAATACGAATTCGTCAACTTTTTGTCATTCGATTACTGTTTCGACGAAATTGTTAAAAAACGAAATTGTTAGAAAAGTGTTATTTCACTTGACTCGCCTTTCATTTGTAACTATCTCCCAATTTAAAACCTAAAAACCCTCAATCATTTTTTTTGAATCACAAAGAGAGTAAAGATCCAAGACGCTTTATCAGTGTTGCACTTCATCATGAGATTATGTTGGTTTTCCTCAAGATGAACAGTTATTTTGATTCCTCCTATTGGAATTCGAACTTCCTTTCAAAGCGCAATACCTAAGTTACCAATAAATTGTTAAAGAATATTTTTGACACTAGACTCACCGCACCGCAGGTTCGATCATACCACAATTTAAATGTGAGTATAAGTCAAAATTATAACGTATTTTTTGGTGAGGTGAGAACCATCATGAGGGGCACAAAATGGGTCACTTAACATTCAGACATAAAATTTGTTCCATAAAAAACTTGAATTAGGTTTACGAGTCAATCGGTTATATCTCATTATTGTTGATTTAAATTATTGTGACATACCTTTTCGAACCAACTTTATCACCATATTGGTGGTGGCGACGAATCAATTGTAGATATTACATGCGACTACTAGTTCACAACACATCTATAATTTTCTGCCAAAATTATTGCTACATGTGCGAAAACCATATTTCACATAAAAGTACAGGTTGTGATAACTCTGCCTCAACTAACTAGTAACAAGAAATTTTGTTGTATTTCTCAACTTAATGTTTTGACGTGTTACTATACGTCTTTGTTAGTATGGTAAATGGAGGCAAATCATCTCTCATCTAATGTAAGGGAACATTTAGCACACTATAAATAATTACACATATTAAACCTATTCCAGATGAAACCGGCCAAGGTATTCAACTAATAAGATCGGCCATAGCTTATTCACTCATACATTTAACATTTAAAATTAACGAAACTCTCAAAAACTGCTTACCATCCACAGAGAAATTCTATAAGACACTTGGAGAGTATACTATATGAATTATTATTTGGCTTTACACCACTACCTATTCCTACAACGTTAACAAATTATTAAAACATATTAAAAATTGAGTTAAAATTTCTAGTTATCCTCGGCCACGTCAACAATCAAAACGATCTTGTAATATGTTAGGTAAGATAAGTAAAGGATAGCCGTTCTAATGGACTAGCATATGCAGAATTTCATTCATGTACAATCTTGATGATGATCTTCATTAGATCTCTGATCTCGATATTGTACAGAGCTATACCATCACGAATGTATCCAAAATACATGATCACTCATGATAACAGTGTGGGTGAGGATATAAAAGTGCGCCTAACAGCTGGTGCTCAAATCTAAACACCATCTCAAGTGCTGTGAAGCTGAAGCTTTACCAAGCGTGGAACCGCTCGTTGTTATGTTTGAACGTGACAGTTAGGCACTGACGGATGAGTACGACAACGGGCTCCTCGGCCCAAAACCCGAAATACCGAGGTCTGTATAATAAATTCCATAACAAAAGTAAAGTGATCTATAAATTTTAAAATTATAAAATTCAACTTGAAAATTATAACATCAAATTCTTGAAATTAAGAGGTTTAAAATTTTTTAAATTTAACATTCCAATATTAAGTTCTGCAAATTTTGCAAAATTTTTAACAAAAGTGCTAAATTTGTATAGTTCATATCTGTCATTTCTAGAATTTAAATCAAAGTGAAGGAATAGCATTTTGAAAATCAGTTTGAAGGAAATATTACATAGGAATAGTCTCGGTTGGAAACTGCAAGAATGCTCATACTCAAGCTCCAGTTGAAGAGATTCACTGATGAAGAAGATTTGAATTCTCTGTTTGGTTTTGAAAAATTTGTTGTTTTGATTCGCAAAAGGAATCGTTTCATTTTTCGATTCAATTTCGAATCAGTTGTGTCAAAAGTGTCGAAGTGACCGAACTCGGGGGATATAAATTTGGTCATTCATAATGTATGCACTTCGTTTTATTTTATTCATTGTGTACTGTCATCTAAGAATGACTGAACAAGTTATAATTTAATAAAGGAAATGAATTATTAATTTAAAACTTGTTTAATATAGGAAACATATATTTTGGTGGATTATATTTATTCAAAGCATAGAGACATAGAGGCATATAAATTAATAATGATTTGTCTCTAATCTCCTAATGCAGAAGTTAACAGATTCCAGTAAGCCTATATAATATGAATAATACTGCCAAATCCAAATTCAATGTCTTTGTTTCATTATTGCCGAACTTTAATCAAATATCTAATCAATATTGTTTTTAATTCAAGCAGAAAAACTGTATATGAAAAATATCAAAAGAATTTCCAAATAACAAAAAATTCATATAAAAGCAAAAAAATTCATCATAGAAAAGATTGACAAGAATAGAATTTTATTATTTTTTTTTATTTTAATAAGGCAAATATCAAAAACAATTTTCTTGTTATATTGAAAAAATTCTTTTGTTACCAAGTACAAAAAAAAATCCTAAAAAACTTAAGAACAATGTGGATCAATGGACACAATATTTAATGTATCAATAGGAGACACAAAACACAAAACAAAAAAAAAGGTTTTCTTCATTTTTCATCAACATCATATTAAAATTTTTCCGAGTACAAGAATAGATTTATTTTTTTTGCTTAATAATAATAATAAGAAGAAAATCTTACGATGTGCAGATAAAAAATGTGGTTGTTGTTGAAGATATTATTATTAAAAATAAAAATAAGACGACGAAGAAAGCACAAAAAAAGGGTAAAACCAATTTTCTATTTCAAAGAATTAATTCACAATTTTCTTCACTTTTCTTTTATTTTATTTTGTTTGCTTGTGAAATCCTCTTATCCCAGTTTTTTTGTGTATATATATATATATATATATATATATACATATATATTCCAATTTATAAATCCTTTATACAATTTTCCTCTCTCTCGAAAAAATAAAATGAAATTTCATTCCATCATTTTGAATCATTTTACTAAACCATCCAACCAGCTTCTATTTTATCCTTTCGTTTTTCCTTTTTTTTTCTTTTTTCCATAATATCATCCCACAGTGGATTCGCATATAGCAAGAAAATTTTTTAGATAAAAAGTAAAAAAGAAAATCAAAATCTTATATTCGATTCGATGTTTGATGGTTGAAGATTCTGTTGAATAGATAAAATAAAAGCAACGAGTACACACACACACATAAAAAAACAAAACAAAAAAAAAAAGGAAATGGAAAAAATAAAAGAAAATTTTGTATATTTTATTGTATATGGATTTGTCACATATTTATCCTTTCAAAAAATTGGATTTACCACCCGATCCACTAAACCTCTTCGTTCTTCTTTTTTATTTTATGTTTTTTTTTTTTGCATTTTCACAACCCACTTATATATACACGTATACATGTACAAAAAACGAAAATTTGTGGGGTTTTTTCCAAATTTTTCGTTTCGATGGGGTGTATGTACCCTGATATATTTATTATTTTGCGTTTCAACCCTTGAGCAAGGATTCTTGATGTTCTTCTTATAACGTTTTTTGTTTTTATACTTTGGTAAATATAAATTTACGTATATGTATTATAAATATATATCTGAGAGGGCTGTATATGTATACATGTATATAGGCTTGATACAAAATTGTATATATGTACATACATACATACATAATATTCAAAGTGAAAATAATAAATAAGATTTTCATTTTGGTGTTATTTAGAATGGAAAATGTATGTATGCGAAATAAAATAAGAATGTGTTTTGAATCTAAGATTAGAGATTGATGCTTGAAAAATCTAAGAAGACGCGTTATTCGTATATATATATATTTATTTTTAATGGATTCGATGGCATATATTTAAACTGGAATCCACGTGTATATATAATAGAAATAACAGTAAAAAAGATTAATTTTATTTGTGAGCTGGAAACATGATACACATACATAAATGATATACAACATATGTATAAGCAATTTGCGTATTTAATGATTTTTTAATTTGTATAAATAACTTCTGCGCTTTCTGAGATTGCCAATTTAATTTCTGCGATATCTTGAACCAAAAACAACTATTTAAAAGCATATCGTGATTTTGGGAAAGCATAGAAGATATCAATGAAAAATTTCCTTTTGGTATTTTTAATAAACGTCCCCAATGTGAATGCTTCTAACTACAATAAATTAATACATAATCATGGGAGATTTTAAATAAATATCAGTACATATATCGCTACTCCATATTAGTAACGCTATATACATTAGCTAACATTTCGAGATCTTTCTATCGTTAGTTTCAAAATATGAATAACTGGTTTTGGTGTGATACACAGTGTGTTAAATGTTGAATAGGCTACAGGAAGTTGAAGCAGCTCATAGTCCTTTTGAAAATTTTCATTTGCGTATAATGCAAATGAAAATTGTAAAGGTTGCTAAATTCCAATTAGCATTAAGCAAGGTAAATAAAATATCACTCGGATGAGATAGGTACATTGCATTTCAGAACCTATTTATCCGAAACAGAACCGTTTACTACTGATGCTTTAAATAACATAAAATAAGATGTCTTAAAATCTTTATAAAACCTGTAATTATCAATTGAATTTAAAGTGTCGAAAAATTGAAATATGTCGAAAGAATGACAAGGTACATGGATAAGGTGGATGATGATGAAGAGCAGGTGCAAATAAACAAGATATAACAAATGTACTGAAACTAAACCTACAATCGTAGCGAAAGTAACCACAGTTAATAAAGCAACAGCAGACTGCGGAACAACTGAGTTATTTTTACAGTACGTGAAGTAAAATTGTAAATCAGCTACAATAAATGTGAGTGGAATCGTAAACTATTTTGGAGTTAGAATTGTTTAGATATGGAATATTTCATAGTTCTAAGTATTATTGCTCAATTAAGCATACCGCCCTCGTTAGCACAGTAAGTAGCGTGCTTGCTTTGTTATTCGAGGGTCTCGGTTTCGATTCCCGGTGGTGACCAAAAATCACGGTTGGATCTTTTTAATGTGTAAGTATAAGTGTTTGTCTTTAGTGGCACTGAGTGCTGGAGTAATCCGCCCAATTTTTTATTTTAAGTATAAGCCTAAATGTAGAAACCAAATACAAATATGATTTAATCTTTTAAAATTAGAATTTTTATTAATATTTTTATGTAATTATTGATTAGAATAAAAAAATATCATTTATGACTCACAACAACATTATGACTTAAAATTAAAATCTAACCAAAAAGTTTGCACGAAATTTTTATTTAATTAAGGGTAAAGGGCCTTGTATATTTTACAAATACCGCTTTATTGCATCAATTTATCTAAAACCTCAAGTTTGTAGCTATTCAAACTTTAAAATCGATCTTCTCGAATTAAGGTTTTGTTGGTTTGTAACACTTAAATACTGGCTTTCTGAAAAAATGAAAGAATAAAATATGCAAGGTTTGTTGTATGCATATAGGCCTTATCTTTCTTTTTAAGATTAATTAGTTATTTATTAGGTTTGGTTACAGCGGTCGTAATAAGTAATTCTCAATTGTATCAAAAACTCTATCAATGAACCGAACAAGACGTTAAGTCATTGAATCAATTAGATTACAGTAAGACCTTCTGGTACCTTCAATTAAATATATAGGTAGAAGAAGGTCTTACATTTTATTTATATGTCATTTCAAAGGGCTTACTTTAACGATTCTAAAAATATATTTAAAAAATGTTTCTGGTAAATTTTTGGATTTACTGCCAATTTAACGTAAACAATTCATCGTAAAGCAATCTACCGCATAATTAATTTATCGTAGACAAGAATTTACCATATTATGGACAATTTATCGTATTACATTTTAGTTTTAATAATTTAATTAATGTTTCGGATTTAATGATGGATTGGTCCAATGGATTCAATGGAACAAAACTTTTCGTGAGGTCACAGGGTTTTATTTAATGGTAATAGAATTATATTCATCCATTGATAAAGGCTTGGAATGGATTAAATTTTGTGTGGTGGCGCTCTGTTAATACTGAATTTATCATTGTGTTCAGAAAACATATTCTTTAAATAATTGTATACTATATGTATGCCCAGTTGCACGAAATATTTAACTAACGGTTCTGTTGTTAAAGTTAACCGACCGATTTTTAGAGTTAAATATTTAATGTCGAGATTTTGACTTTTTATTGTATCGTAGAAAATGTAAATTTTTCCAAGTAAAGTGTAAAATAATATAAATTGAATTGAATTTCAGTTGTGAAATGAAAAACAATTTTATCATTTAATCCTCTTGACCTGATTCTTTTCTTCAAGATTCTAACATGTTCTGGGTTTATGACGATAAGACGATAAAATATATCCATAAAACTTTTCATTACAAATATCATAACTTACAATGAACCAGTTGACGGAGCATTCCACTTATTTTTAAAGCAATCTGTTATTTCCACAACAATGTAATTAAAAATTGGTTTCATTTAAAGCCAAATCGGTTATTTTAATGGAGCACATATTTTATTATAGTAAAGTTGGATTTGCAAGGTCAAATCCTGCAAGGTCTATTCAAGAACTTCATTCAAAATTATTTTATAAACATATTTCCATCCAACATGTCGAATTTCATCATAATCGGTCTAGATATGGCCTAGTTCCGTTTATGTTGGCCATATCCCAGAACTTCTGCCAAAAGTTGTTTCTATTCACCATGCCGTGTTCAAGCATGTTCGGTCAATGCATAGTTGATTCCGTAAAATATTGTAATATTTACCTTTAAAGTGATGCAGGTGGCGGTAGTAATCCAATGGATTACGCCACTAGCGTCACTTTAAAATTGCCAAAATTTATTGATATTTGAAATAAGCTAAGACATTTTTTTAAATAGGTATGACCACCTCTGTTTTAAAATATTTTACCGGATGTCAGATACTTTGCGTTAAAAGGTTACAAATACTGTTCCGTACTCGCATATACTTGTACTTCACCCTGTTTTGTAATATCCTGTTTCATATCTGAAACTATTTCGTAACTTATCCAGTATTTAAGTTTTTTCTAATCCTGTTTCTAAACTAATAAGGTATTTGAAAATGACACCCAAAACCCATTTTAGTATCAAATTTTTAGTAAACATATCAAATTTCATCATTAAATCCTTAACGTACAAAAAAACTTAACTATTATGCATTAAATTGTCGATACGGTCAATTGTTATACGATAAACTGACTGGCATCCGAATTTTTGATACCAAATTTTATAAAAATACACATAAAATGAATGCCTCTCCCCCTTATCTCTGAAAGTTAAAGGTCCAAAATTTTGAAAAACGATCTGGAATGTGAGTAGAGTGTTAAAGATTAAAGGAAAACTATATCGAAATTAAAATGTTCACTATTTGTTAAACTACAGGGTGTTGAAAACATGTGTTAAAAATGATTTTAATAAAATTTGAGGGCCGACAGCGGACAAACATTATTGTGGTATTATATAATCTGGCTGAAACCGTGATTGAGTGATTCAATGTGTTGCTTCAAAGTTTAGATATGAACATATTATATTGAATTTGAATAAACTTTAGTTTTTACAAATTAGATTATTTTTCACACACAATTGGTTAGTTTACATATTTAAACGCGTACTTATGATCATTGTACGGAACCCTAAGGGCATCAAATTTAAGCTTGGCCGGCATTTTTCGTGTGTTTTACTATGGGAGTAACAGTTGTATTTGTAAAAATTCTTAAAAGAAGAAACTATATCCTAAAGACTATTATACTATATTTTATTAACAAATACAACATATTTTTTAAATTTATCACATTCCTGCAAAATATTTGAAACCTCGTTAGAAATTGACAAAATCTGTACGCAAACTCGATTAAGGCAAAATATTAATTGTCAACTCAGGGTTTGATTTTTAACTCAATTTAACATTTAAACTGCACCCAAGTTTTGTTCAAGTCAAAGTGAAATATTACTTTATTTCCACTCACATACAATTCATCTAAAAAAACCATTTAAGTTTTTGGCTTAAATTCATTCTAGAATTCTAGTCTGGAGTTTCATTTAACACTCAAAATATATACTTCAAAATCGAGTACATAATTATAATTTACTCAAATAATCTATAAATCGCATTTAAACATTTACTCAACTTCATAGTACAAATTGTACTCCGAATTTAATTTTGAAAGTCTCACTGAAAATATACATAATTTAAGGTCTACTCAATCACAATCAAATAATAGTAACAAAAAATTATTTTCTAATCATTATTTCAGTTAGCACAATTAAATGCACTCAAGTTTTTTTCAATTAAATGCACTCCTGTAATTTCACTTACACAAATTCACTCAAAATATATAATTCACTCAAAATATTTGAAGTTTACGCAAAATAAATTATAAGTAAATATTTTGTTGAATTCCATACGTTAAAAAGTCGGTAAAACGCGTTTATAAACTAACTCAACTCCATAGTGCAATTCTACCTTGAATTTAATTTTAAAAAATCTGGCCTTTGACACGGTACCTAACACCGTTGCTAAGGTGATGCTCATTGAATTCCCAATATATTTTAAAGCAAATATAAATTTTCAGCGGTACTGAAGTACTTTTTTCTAGATCTGCCGAATTGTCTTGCAAAATTAGTTGTTTAAGATCCTTTCGATTTAAAAAAATTTCGAAAAAAAATACGTCAAATCAATCCATCTCCAGACATAACACTCTAGAGGCTGAATTATTATAAATTTTCAATTATTTGCATAAGATTTTGGAAAATCTAAATTTCCCAGGATCCCCACATGAAACTTGGACCAAAACCATTTTCTAGTCATTGCTATTGGAAAAACACTTCAAATCAATCCATTTCCAGACATATCACTGTAGAGGCAGAATTTTTATAAATTTTCAATTATTTGCATGTGATTTTGGAAAATCTAAATTTCCCAGGATCCCCACATGAAACTTGAACCAAAACAATTTTTTAGTCATAGCTATTGGAAAAACACTTCAAATCAATCCATCTCCAGACATAACACTCTAGAGGCTGAATTTTTATAAATTTTCAATTATTTGCATAAGATTTTGGAAAATCTAAATTTCCCAGAATCCCCATATGAAACTTGAACCAAAACAATTTTTTAGTCATAGCTATTAAAAAAACACTTCAAACCAATCCATCTCCGGACATAATACTCTAGAGGCTGAATTTTTATAAATTTTCAATTATTTGCATAAGATTTTGAAAAATCTAAATTTCCCAGGATCCCCACATGAAACTTGGACCAAAACAATTTTCTAGTCATAGCTATTGGAAAAATACTTCAAATCAATTCATCTCCAGACATCACACTCTAGAGGCTGAATTATTATAAATTTTCAATTATTTACATAGGATTTTGGAAAATCTAAATTTCCCAGGATCCCCACATGAAACTTGGACCAAAATTATTTTCTAGTCATAGCTATTGGAAAAATACTTCAAATCAATCCATCTCCAGACATAACACTCTAGAGGCTGAATTTTTATAAATTTTCAATTATTTGCAAAGATTTTGGAAAATCTAAATTTCCCAGGATCCCCATATGAAACATGGACCAAAACCATTTTCTAGTCATAGCTATTGGAAAAATACTTCAAATCAATTCACCCCCATACATAACACTCTAGAGGCTGAATTTTTATAAATTTTCAATTATTTGCATAAGATTTTGGAAAATCTAATTTGCCCAGGATTTCCACATGAAACTTGGACCAAAACAATTTTCTAGTCATAGCTATTGGAAAAACATTTCAAATCAATCCATCTCCAGACATAACACTCTAGAGGCTGAATTATTATAAATTTTCAATTACTTACATATGATTTTGGAAAATCTAAATTTCCCAGGATCCCCACATGAAACTTGGACCAAAATTATTTTCTAGTCATAGCTATTGGAAAAATACTTCAAATCAATCCATTTCCATACATAACACTCTAGAGGCTGAATTTTTATAAATTTTCAATTATTTACATAAGATTTTGGAAAATCTAATTTTCCCAGGATTTCCACATGAAACTTGGACCAAAACAATTTTCTAGTCATAGCTATTGGAAAAATACTTCAAATCAATCCATCTCCAGACGTAACACTCTAGAGGCTGTATTTTTATAAATTTTCAATTATTTGCAAAGGTTTTGGAAAATCTAAATTTCCCAGGATCCCCATATGAAACATCGACCAAAACCATTTTCTAGTAATAGCTATTGGAAAAATACTTCAAATCAATTCACCTCCAGACATAACACTCTAGTGGCTGAATTTTTATAAATTTTCAATTATTTGCATAAGATTTTGGAAAATCTAATTTTCCCAGGATTTCCACATGAAACTTGGACCAAAACAATTTTCTAGTCATAGCTATTGGAAAAACACTTCAAATCAATCCATCTCTAGACATAACACTCTAGAATTTTTATAAGTTTTCAATTATTTACATATGGTTTTGGAAAATATAAATTTCCCAAAATCCCCATATGAAACTTGGATCAAAACGATTTTTTAGTCATACCTATTGGAAAAGCACTTCAATTCAATCCATCTCCAGACATAACACTCTAGAGGCAGAATTTTTATAAATTTTCAATTATTTGCATAAGATTTTGGAAAATCTAATTTTCCCAGGATTTCCACATGAAACTTGGACCAAAACAATTTTCTAGATATAGCTATTGGAAAAACACTTCAAATCAATCCATCTCCAGACATAACACTCTAGAGGCTGAATTTTTATAAATTTTCAATTATTTGCATATGATTTTGGAAAATCTAAATTTCCCAGGATCCCCATATGAAACTTGGACCAAAACAATTTTTTAGTCATAGCTATTAAAAAAACACTTCAAACCAATCCATCTCCGGACATAATACTCTAGAGGCTGAATTTTTATAAATTTTCAATTATTTGCATAAGATTTTGAAAAATCTAAATTTCCCAGGATCCCCACATGAAACTTGGACCAAAACAATTTTCTAGTCATAGCTATTGGAAAAACACTTCAAATCAATCCATTTCCAGACATAACACTCTAGAGGCTGAATTTTTATAAAGTTTCAATTATTTGCATAAGATTTTGGAAAATCTAAATTTCCCAGGATCCCCACTGGAGCTTTTCCTTATAGTATTATTATAAATTGTCATACAATTGTATCAAAATCCAATTTATCATATTATTTTTATGCAAATATTAAAAATCTTCGTTATCGACATATATCGGCTGCAAACTATCGGCTATATGAATTTTTTATCCGCTGTCATATTAATATATAATCTACATTATCATTTTTTATAACTTTCGGCTGGAAATTATCGGCTAACTTTAACAGTATGTACAAGTCTTTAGTCGCAGTGTAGCAAATGCACTAGAATATTTAAGCGAAACCGATCAAGTTTATGCACTACAATTAAATGCACTACATAGTAATTTTAATACAGTATTTTTAATAAATGCTGAAAGCCTATCGATTATGTATTAAAATTAATTATAAATGGTAAATTAGATTATTTGTCAACAAATAAGTTTAGTCAGGATCACTTGGAGTTGTCTTTTGGATTGATTCATTATCGAACTGGTCGAAACGACCATCCAACATGCAAAGCCCAAGGCACGGGTAATGTTTCCTTACCAAACAAAACAAAAATTAATTAAATTTAAATGATGATGTTGCTTTAGATTTAATTGAAGTCGAGCTGGATGAATACTCGTGTGATATTATTACTTATTTAGCGGGGTATATTGAATCCAAACAATTGCCTACATTTTTAAAATGCAAGGAATGCCTCCAAATTATAAATAAAAGCGTACGGCTGGAGCTAAATCTAGCTTTGTTTAATTTTAAAAAAATGGGGTAAATTAATGACCCCATCATTAAACACATACAATATTTTACTCGAATGTGAGAAATTTTTTAAAATTGATATTAATATTAATGAAAAATTAGAATATAATAAAATAATTTTAAAATTAATACAAAGCATTAGTTTAATAGATTTAATTTTTATAGATACTACCAATCACTTAAATTCTATTAAAATCAAATTTTGTTTTATTTATTTATTATTATATATAAGTACTAGCGGGCATCGCCCGCTACGCAGCGCAACGCCTCCAGGGACATTTAATAAAGTGTTGAAATCGTAATTTTGTGTTAATATACAAAATAGGGAACCCCGATGCACTTCGTTGCAACCAACCAAAAAAAGAAATGAAATATTCTAGATTTTTTTTATGAAATGAATGCATTGTATTTCAAAATTATTATTGTCAATCCAAAACATTTGGATATACAATATTTTTCGTTGCCCATTTGAAGCGAGCACAAACGAATAATTTGGAGTTCCAACTCTTGAGCAGGCCACGTATAGATGTCCATCTGAAAAGCACGGCTCCTCCAAATTTAATCCGCATATTTGAAGCGTTTGTCCTTATTGCTGGACATGGCAAATGATAGACGCTCTGGGAATTACAAACGCTTAAATTCAAATGGCATGTCTGTTGGAATCAGTGGAATACGTGGTATGAGCACAATTTCACCTTTCGCTGTTCCGGTCAATATTATGGCTTCAATTAAATTCGGCATCAATTTATTTACTGCCAATCTTGTGCCATTGCACAGTTTTGGTGCATTTAAGTAAAATAATTGATGAGCCAACCTTTAAATTCAAACAATGCGGTGGCATACCAGGTGGTTCCAATTAATTCAAAAATTCAATTGGATAATTCACTGCATCATCTGCATTGCGCTATCAACAGATTTATATGATGTCACTTCACCTGGTAATTTTTTTTGAATCTGATAATTGATTGCATTGACTTGTACATTTTTTGGTGCCAGTATTGCGCGTTCTCTCAACCAATTGTGGTTCCTGTAATTTTGAACAATATTTGGGAACACACTTCAATCAACTGTTCTGTTGATTGGAGAATGGTACAAAAATTGTTCGGCAATGTAATCAATCCATTTGTGTTTGTATCGTCCACCATCCAATCGAGTAGCAGCGATTCCCGACGAAGCAAGTGCCAATGCAATTTTTCGTTGCGATTGAATGGCTGCCAATATAAGTGATATCGCACAAATGTTTTTCCCGTACCACCAGGCGCAGAAATATAATCCACCGTCTTCATTTTGTACAGCTTGCATGATGGTATCATAGACATGTTTTTGATGGTAATTTAATTTGGGAACATTCAAATTCACAAATGTTTGCAATTCATTGGGATCATACTGTTGTTCACGTTGCAATTCTCGATCAAATAAATCATGCATTGGACGATTGGGTGGTGACTTCAATCGCTATCAATGCATCATTATACATTTCCAATGAAAACACTAAATCAGCCTTTCTTGTATATGAAGACGCATTCCAATCAAATAGTCTTCTGCCATAAAATCTTTTTATTTATTCCACAATTCAAGTGGAATTGGTGGAAAACATGTTGATATGATTATGGCATATAACATACGTATTTGATGTGGAGAAGAAGCAATCGATGCACCATGAAGCGTTAAATCCCAATGCGCATCATTTTCAAGTAAACCTAATTGCTCACATGCTTCACGATATGTCACACATAAATGACCATTTACTCTTCGCAAATGTTGAAATTAACGTGGTCCAACAACATTTACTAACAACAACCGCAAATAATAACATTCTGCATTGTTTGGATGAACTGTGTATAATCTTCCCATGGTATCTGCAAAAACAGGTGTTCCTTGTTTACGTCGTTGTCATTTTTTTGCAGTCCAAGTGAAATAATGCGTTACATCTGAATACAGCAACGTTCTGGCAAATTCATCGCTTTCACACAATTGAAAGAATGCAGTTAATGTTGTTGCTGGTGGTTGTGCTTCTCTCTGCTGTAAATTTTCATCGGTAAAATACACACAGTGGCCATTTTCAAGATGAACAGCCAATTGAACAACAGCAGGATATCGCTCATGAATTGGAAATGAATAAATTCTCCAAAGAGCTTCATTAGTGCTAATGTCGCGCCCCATTTGATATTGTGCAATTTCATCATTGCTATTGTCACCAGCTACTCCAAAAACAGTCATATCACTGCCTTTATTCACATATTTGCAAATATTCACATATTTGCAAATGTAAGCAGCGAATGTATGACCGGCTGTATCAGAACATGCGCATTTTGACAGGTTCAAATTACAGGTACAAAAAATTGTACTAATTAAACAAAGTATGAAATGAAAGACAAATAATATAATAATTTCATTATTCATTATTTTGAAATAACATCAATTTTTCTAAGAACAATTCGTTATAATCAATAATGTTTGTTTAATTTTATCTTAATGCGAGTTGATAAACAATATTTTTAGTCAATTCCTGAGGAGTATAAATGAATAAATTTGACGGTTTTCCAACGCGAGCGAGAACACGCCACATATAATTGGCCATGTGAAAAGACCGGATTTTCTAGATCCAACCCACAAATCGACATTGTTTGACCTTGTGACTAATTAATAGTCATGGCAAATGCCAAGCGAATTGGAAATTGCAGACGCCTGAATGGAATGGGTGTGTCTGAAGTGATCATTGGGATTCGTGGCAGGAGAACAACTTCACCTTCAAATTTGCCGTTCAAAAGTGTAGCTTCAAGAACATTGCCCATAATTTTTTTTATAACTAATCTTGTACCGTTGCATAGCTTAGGTGCATTTAAATTCCGAAGCAAAATTATAGGTGAGCCAATTTTTAATCGCAAGTTATGTGGTGGCATTCCTGGTAAATCCAGCGAATTCAAAAATTCAACAGGATAGACTGCTTCGTCAGGATCGGTAACAGTGTCGATCGATTTGAACAATATCTCATTACCGGGCAATGACTGTTGAATTTTGAAGTTAATAGCGTCAACATCGACATTTTTTGCAGCTAAAATAGCTGGTTCACGAAGCCACGCATGATTAATATAATTAGCTGGTAAATCTGGAAATATGCTTTCAATCAAAGCATATTTACAATGTTGCAGAAATTGTTTGGCAATTTGATGCATTGTCTGTCTCCATGCAATGGTATTGTTCCATTTCCAATGTTGCTCGGAGAATGATAGTGCCAATGGATCGTTTTGCAGTTGAACACGTATATTTGTGTTAAGACGTAAAGTACTGACATTCCGCCATAGATATGATTGTTTTATACATGCGTTAATTTCATCCGCATATGTAGCGCGTGGAATGACCGGCAATGTCTGTCTAAAACCACCGTAAAGCCTGGTGTTGTTATTTAGATCTTTCATCATTCTATCGAGAGCTTCAAGTGATTAATAGTGCATAAAAATAAAATATTATTCTGTTGCTGGATTTCTTTGTTTGATATTTAAATGATATCCATCTTCTCCTTCCCAAAATATCAATGGATATTGCAAAGCGTCGTAAGAGCGATGACTGTCTTCAATCGTATGTACTGTGTTATCTCTGCGTTTGATTCGTATATCTCGACGTTCAAATGCGTCGCCCACCATAACAATTGCAACTGCATTAATGGTCGGTGCATTATAGCGGTCCGCGTACTGCCCAGATGATACTTTGTCTGCTTTGATGACGATCGTATAGTTGTCGTTTTGCAGTTTGTTTAAAACGGTATTGAACAACTGGACCAACTGGTTGTGATTCTGTAAAAACGGTTCTAAAATACCCACCATTTCTCGCTCCTCCATCTGCTCGATATGGTTGTATGTAGCGTGCGTTTATTTACCGTATAAAAAAATTAAAATGTCAAAAAATAAACGAAATCCTATGCACGTAACTTATATCTAATAATATAATACGCTCAATATGTGTGAATTTGTTAGATTTGTGAATCTAAACCATCCAGGGCGCCGTCCAAACGCATACAAAAAAATTCATTCAAATCGGTCCAGCCGTTTAGAAGGAGTTCAGTGACATTCACACGTACAGTAGAATTATATATATATAGATAAGCCATTTTACTTCAATAATTTCCAATTTCGATTAAAATTAATTTTTTTTTTTAGATATTAATTTTTGGTTTCGTTAATAATTCGTTGAATGTAAAAAACTGTAGTTAAAAAATGTAAACATTTCGTTCAACTACTACTAGTGCCATCTACTAATCTTCTCCGGAATTATATCATGTTGGCTGTTAAGATGTCAAGGTTCCTGCAAAACAAATGAAGGAAAATGTAACAAATGTAATTAATATACCCATCTTGATATAATTAAAAATACATCTCTGTGCGTCCAATTATGTACCAATCAGCTGAAAATCAGTAAATAAATGAAATACTAACATTAATTTAGATTATAACATTCAATTACATACATACCTAAAATTATTGTATACATTATAACTCAAAATAATTGTACTTGTTTTTACACTCATACTATGTTATGTAATTAAGAGAAAATTAAAATTAAAAAAAAACAAGCAACGAGGATAGAGTTTGGCAATTAATTATTGGCAATCACGTATATTAGGATATTACCGGAATAACTGTGAGTAATTAAAATAACGTGTGAAACTTAGTTTAGTGGTGTGTTCAAAAATATCTGATTAAAACAGAAAGTTTACCGTTACCCGTGATTTCGAGTTATTCAAAACAGTTACACTCAAACTAAATTCAATAACAACTGAATTGTGTTGTAACTAATCAAGTAGAATTAGATTCTAATTTGCTTGATTATAACAAAATTAAACAAAGTGCAATCAAAATTAAGTGGTGTGAAGTGAACCAAACCGTGAAAGACTTAACCCAAATCGAGAATCAAGGCGCTTCGTGATGAACCCAGATGACAAAAGGGCTCTTGATCGTGCGGTTGAGAAACGTATACGATTAGTAGAGTCCCTGAAACGCATCGAAACTTTCATTGGAAACGTTACTAGCGAAACAACTATTGAAGAATGTACCGTTAGAATTGAAGCCTTGGGTGACATCATGTCTGAATTTCTCAGGATTGACGACAAAATCATGTCGTATGCAGATCAAACGTCTGAAATAATTCGATTTGAAGAACGGTTTTTTGATGCCAAGGCCCAGATTAAACGACTATCTAAGGAACTCAGTGTTAATTGCGAAGGCATGGAGCATCATCTAAAACAAAGGATGGCTCAATTGACATTAAACCAGTCCACCTTTCTGGAAGCATTTCAAAATGTGAACAACAAATCAACGGATCTTCTTCATTCAAAGACTTGTTTGAATCATCAATTCACAACAACGCGAGTATAAGCAACGTCCACAAGTTTCAGTTTCTCAAGGGAGTGCTACGTGATGAAGCTGCTTCACTCATTCGACACATTAAGTGCACATCTGCTAATTATGAGGAAGCGTGGAGTAAAATTGTTGACCGCTATGACAAAAGAAAGCAAGTTGTTTCTAAATACATCCAATCGTTTTTAGAGATTTCACTAGTTACAAAGTCAACTCAGTCCAATCTTCGAACATTATGTAGCAGAAGGAAGGAACCCATGGCTAGTAAACATATTATTAAGCAAGCTAGATCCAGATACACGCCAACTGTGGTCCGAAAAAACCTTGCATAACGATTTTCCGTCCATAGACTCATTTTTGAAGTTTCTCAATGAACGCTGTGATACTATCGAAAATAGTGAAATCGTTGCTCGTATGTCGCAAACCACTAAGCCTATAGTCAAACAAGGTAAAATTGCAGTTCATCACTCAACAAACTCACCAGTCATCAGATCTTTCAAATGCGAGTATTGTCAAGGCGGACACCCAATGTTTAGATGTCAAAAATTCAAAGCCATGAGCATTTCATATCGACGGGAGTTAGTTTCCAACCATAATGTTTGTTTTAATTGCTTATCTCTCGGACATTCAGCACAGGCATGCACATCAAAATATTTATGCCACTACTGTAAGGGAAAACATCATTCATTACTTCATTTACCAGTAACTACTATATCGTCTACAACGCCAGATTTACCACTGGTTACCACTACTACCACCACACTTACAACTGCTCTCCAAGATCAATCACCTTCAGCAGACACATCTGCCCAACCGGACATACAACTACTGCAACCAAGCAAAATCCAGCAAACTCATATGGCTCAGCATACAACCTACGAACATTTACTACCCACCGCTGTAGTGAATGTTGCTGATATACATGGCAAGCTGCAGCAATGTAGAGTCTTGTTGGATTCAGGATCCATGGGAAATTTGATAACTCAATCATTGGTCAAAAAGGTTGCAAATACTTCACGATTCAAAACATCAGTTACAATCTCATCCAGAGTTGATCAAGAGCGACACGTTACAATCGATGCTCACGTTTTAACATATTTAACAGCCGTAGCAAATGTATCATTTACCAAACCACAAAGTACTAGATTTGAATTCCTCGAGCTAGCTGATCCTCAATTTAACGTACGCAGTCCAATTGACATCATTATAAATGCTGGCACAGTTTTTAGCACATTGTTATCAGGCAATATAAAGGACAACAACATTTCAGTCTCAGCACAGAACACTATTTTTGGATGGGTTTTGGCAGGAGAAATAACCAATTGCGATAATACCGATACGCCAACACTTGCATTACACACATGTATCGATATTGACAAATCACTTCGGTTATTTTGGAAATCCGAAGAAGTTAACCATACATCAACATTATCAGAATCGGAATACAAATGCGAACAGATATACAATAATACAGTTAGAAGAAACGAATCTGGGAGATATATAGTACAACTACCATTCAATGACGCTTATAAACAATTGGGTAATTCTCAAAGGGCAGCTATTTCAAGATTAATGGCAATAGAACGAAAATTGGAACGAAATTCTCAATTAAAGATGGATTATCACTCATTTATGTCAGAATACTTAGCACTCGGCCACATGGAGAAAATTAATTCAGAACAATTACATCTCAAGGATGCAGAACATTATTATCTACCGCATCACTTCGTTCTTAAGTCAGATTCTATTTCAACGAAATTACGTGTGGTCTTCGATGGGTCCTGTCAAACAACCTCCGGTGTCTCGCTCAACCAAAAACTTCTCGTGGGTCTCAACATACAAGATGATGTTACCGGAATTGTTTTGAGATTTCGTATGCATAGCATATAGTATTTTGTGCCGATGTTGAGAAAATGTATCGGCAGGTTCTTGTAGAACCTTCACACAGGAACTATCAAAGAATTGCCTGGAGATTCAATCCTAAATCCGATATTGAACATTATCATTTGAACACAGTGACCTACGGAACATCAGCCGCGCCATTCCTTGCAACACGTACACTAAAACAACTGTCTCTCGATAATGAACATAAGTTTTTACCTGCTGCAAAAGTAGTTGCAAATGACTTCTACGTAGATGACCTTTTGACCGGTACGGATACATTATCACAAGCTATTCAACTACGAAATGACATAGTAGCGATTCTAGAATCAGGAGGCTTCAAATTACGGGAGTGGTCTTCAAATTCAACACAATTTATAAACCTCGATCAATCAGAACACGAACGTAGCATTCCAATTTTTAGAAACGAAGGTGAAACAGTTAAGATCCTGGGCATTCATTGGCAACCCGAAACAGATAATTTCAAATATAAGGTACAAGAATATTCAACTGATGATACATTGACTATGAGAACCTTTTTATCACAAGCTGCATGGTTATTCGACCCATTTAGTTGGTTGTCTCCTGTAATCATAAATATCAAACTTCTTTTTCAGTGTTTGTGGCTGCGTAATATTACTTGGGATGACAAGCTCCCTGAAGATGTAGCTAATAAATGGAAAAATATTAAACTAACGTTAAAAATTCTAGAGCAGATACGAATACCAAGGCAAAGTCTCTTCAACACCAACCATGTTCAACTGCATGGGTTCTGTGATGCCAGTGAATTAGCTTCATCGGCAGTCATATACTGTAAAAGTTATGATAATGAAGCTCGTCCACAAATTAGACTTCTCACTGCCAAGACAAAGGTAGCACCAGTTCGTACCATATCGCTACCTAAATTGGAACTGAATGGGGCACTCTTACTTTCACGACTGTTTCACAAGTGTTGCAGGTCTTTAATAAACACCAACCCTAAATTTTTGCTTGGTGTGATTCTGAAATTGTGATAGCATGGCTTTCCGATCATCCAAAAAGATGGAAAACCTACGTAGCAAATAGGACATCAGAAATATTGGATACTTTTCCTCGGAAATATTGGCATCACGTTAGTTCGAGTGACAATCCGGCTGACTTAACATCCCGAGGTATACAACCGACAGAACTGGTAGCTAATAAATTTTGGTTCGCTGGGCCCAACTGGTTAATTAACACCAAAAGTGACTGGCCGTCATCAATGAAAAAGTTCATACATGCAACCGAATTGGAACAAAGGAAGCTTAAAATACTGCACACAACCGTAATGGTCAATAATTCAATAGACAGCTTGTTCAATCGAATATCATTTTGGCCACGATTAAAACGTGTTATTGCATTCTGTCTACGATTTACACATAATTGTCAACATACAAATTTAAAATGGCAGGGCGTGCTTACAGCAGCAGAACTACGAGCATCGGAAAAAATTTGCATTAAAACAGCCCAGCAAGCAAGCTTTGCATCGGAAATTGCTGAACTTAAAAAGTACAAGTGTCTCAAGGCCAAATCACCATTATCAACACTAGCACCATTTTTGGACTCAGACACCATATTAAGAGTTGGGGGAAGGCTACAAAACTCGGCTGCTCCTTACAATGCAAAACACCCTATCATTTTGCACCAGTCACATATCCTCAGCAAATCAATAGTAACCTATCAACATAATTTGTTCCTACATCCTAGTCCATCGTTACTTTGCTCTCTTTTAAAAAATAGTTATTGGATAATTGGTGCCAGTCAACTTGCAAAACGAGAATCTCATAATTGTATCAAATGTGTGAGATATCGAGCAAAAACGTCAACCCAAATGATGGGTACACTACCTCAAGCAAGAGTAGTACAATCGCGTCCATTTACTCATACTGGTATTGACTTTGCAGGTCCACTTACGCTGCAATCCAAAAAGGGTCGAGGTGCTAAACCAATCAAATCATACATATGCGTTTTCGTCTGTCTATCTGTCAAAGCAATACATCTCGAAGTAGCATCTGATTTAAGTTCTGAAGCATTCATAGCAGCATTTAAACGCTTTGTAAGTAGACGTGGGCTTCCGTCTGATGTGTACACAGACAACGGTACCAATTTCGTTGAAGCTCACAGAAAATTCAGCACAATATTTTCAAGGGCTGAATTGAATGCAAATTATGAATATATACAGCTATTTTGTGCTGAAAGGAACATCAATTGGCATTTTTCACCTCCATCGGCCCCACATTTTGGTGGAATATGGGAAGCAGCGGTTAAATCTATGAAGACACACCTACGCATTATCACGGGACGAGCAAAATTAACATTCGAAGAGATGTGTACTCTTGTTGCAGAAATCGAGTGTATACTGAATTCACGGCCGCCATATCCACAATTTACAGAAGACATCAATTTATTAGAAGTGATAACACCGGGACACTTTCTGGAGTACCAGAAGCTAGTTTTACAAACATTCCAACACAAAGACTAACCAGATGGCAGCAAGTACAACAGCATGTTAACAGTTTTTGGATTAAGTATAACAAGGAATACCTTAATACGTTGCAACAATGCAATAAATGGAAGTCGGGTACACAGAATTTGGCAGTTGGCGACTTGGTGCTTGTCAAGGAAGATTTGCCTGCTGCATGTTGGGGCCTGGCACGTGTCATCACAAAGTACATCCAGGAAATGATGAAAGGGTAAGAGTTGTCACGCTGAGGACCAAAAATACAACATTGAAGAGACCAGTTCATAAATTGGTTAAACTACCAACTAATTGAATGAAGAACAAGGTACTTCATGGGCGGGAGAATGTTAAGATGTCAAGGTTCCTGCAAAACAAATGAAGGGAAATGTAATTAATATACCCATCTTGATATAATTAAAACTACATCTCTGTGCGTCCAATTATGTACCAATCAACTGAAAATCAGTAAATAAATGAAATACTAACATTAATTTAGATTATAACATTCAATTACATACATACCTAAAATTATTATATACATTATAACTCAAAATAATTGTACTTGTTTTTACACTCATACTATGTTATGTAATTAAGAGAAAATTAAAATAAAGTTTTTACATTCATCTTTTCGACACGAACATTGGCATATGATATTATAAGTTATTTGGGGTTGTAGAAAATAATAGATGACGCGTTAATGCCTACCACTGACTATAATTTATTTGTAATAAATTCTGGCCCCATCTTGATATCACAATTATATCAAAAGTTATAAAGTGGTGGAAGTTCCACCGCCCACGGTTTTCTCGTGAACGGCAAGTGTAATAAAATTGTAATAAGTTATGGGCTAGGTTTCGTTGTGGCAGGCTGATTTGGCTGGTGCGGGCACTTTATCCTCGTTAAGTTCAACACAAATATCCCAATTTTTTTTCTAACTTTATCTCACTTTACAAATCAATCAATGCATTACCATATACGAGTATATACCTTTTTTCCTACAAGTGCGAGTATATGTGAAGGAAAATTTTGTACGAGAGAGTATATCATGTAAGATTAACAATAGAAGAACAAATTTACATGAAATAACTTTCTAAAATTTGTATCAACAAAGCGACAAAAAAAATTTATTAATAATTTTTGATTTTATATTATTAAGAAAAACAAAAAATATTTTTTAAGAATTTTCTTTTTCATCCGTTACACAAATAATTTCCATGAAAATTTTTTTTGTATTATTTCACGTTTTTATATTTTTTTACCTACAATAAATAAAATGAAAATAACTGATCTACATGTAGATTTATTTTGCATATATTATTTTTTATTATAAATACACATTTGATATAGAATAAATAAAAATGAAAAATTTATAAACTTTTTTTTTTTTGTACTTGTGCTTATGTACATCTATGTATGTACTCGTATGTTGAAAAAAAGCATTCTATAGGATTCAATTTTCATTTTTATTTTGTCTGAGTGTCTTTTATGTAACGAACAAATTCTTGAAAAATAATAATAATTTCCAATGTAGAGCTCTATATATGAAAAATGCTTAGATAAATAAATAAAATATTTAAGGAAGATTTGTATACATATGTATATATATACTCGTATATATGTACATAATATACAAAAAAAAAGGATATATAAATTTATTTACTTTTATTATTATTATTTTTACATGAAATAACAGAATAATATTACCTATGTACACGTATACATACAATTTTCTTTTTTTTACTTTCAATCGTGGAAATTCTCAGTAACAACAGCAACAAAACAGTTCGAGTTTACAGTTTCTTGAAAAAAAAAAAGACAACGTAATGAGAAGTATAATGTACGTATATGGGAAAACAAATATGAACATGATAAGCACTTTAAAAATTTTCAATCACAAAATTTAAAATATTTTGTTAAATTAGCCTGGTATACATTACAAATTTATTTATTTTGTTTGGAAAGCCTTGACAATATACATTTTCTTTATAAATTTATTATTTCGAACATTAATATTTGATGTCTTTTGATGAAAAAGTTGTAAAACTTTTATTGGAAATCTATATATGCTTCGAAAATCAAATCCGTTGATAAGGATAATTTGAATACAATTTCAGATAAAAACTAATGATGATAAGAGTATATAAGTATCATAAAAATTTCGATTTTTATAACCCAGGATTCTAAATGTGTGCAATATATTTTTTAAGGTTGTTACATGTAGAATAAATCGAGTATATACATAAAACTCAATGGATTTTTGATTAGACTATACATTGATAATAAAATAGTTTCGATACGATATACGTATATAACGCGTATGCACATAACAGCACAACATAATTTCGTTTAATCACGGTGATTTTATGCCGATTATGATGAACGCATACATATATAATGTAAATAGATAATAATGATACACAAAAAAGCTTTGTACTGCGTATATTATTGCTTTTGATCATGGAAATTATTTTTGTACATACCACGCACTGAAAAATAGAATTTTGGATTTTATATAAAGATATACCTAAAATTATATAAAATTTGTAAATCAAATTTGTTCATGGATTTGGAAAATCGAGAATAATGATAAAATACAACAACTCTGCCGCAACGTATATTATTTTTGGCGAATTTTCAACAACAAAAAAATAGGAAGAATTTAAATTTATTCATTGAATGGTTTTGTGAGTTGATCGAATGGAATTAGAGATTTAGAAAAATAATAAATTACTATAGACATCTGCGACTGGGGATGAACCTCCTGACTGTAAGTCATTCACTTGTCGATGGTGGTACAAGCACACACAGAATATTGAATTATTGAAACAACAATCATATAATCGGCATACATGAGGTCATACCAAGCATAATTGTAGTTAACCCTCTCTAATCCCCAACTTTTTCCATAATTTTATTTTTCATTTATATAATATTACAACTGACTTTATTCTTAGTCATTTAGTAACTTTTCTATCATAATTATATAAACAGTTGTTGGGATATAGCCCAACGGCTAGTCCCAGAAATTAAAATTATTTATTTATATAAATATTTCCTATAATAGTAATTTTATGTTCCATTTACAAGATCAATTGGTTTGGTACTTTGGAGACGTCTTACTGCCAACGGTCTGTCCCGCATATTGCATATCTCGATGTTTTCGTGCTGTCGGAGGCATGAATCATGCTTGAGAGCATGATACGTAATAACTTCATCGATGTATTCCATCTTTAAATCTCGGTGGCGGTCTTAATTTCTAATGGACCATGGAGCATTTACAATATTCCGAAGTACTTTGTTTTGGAACGTCTGTATCATCTTGATGTTCGTTTTCTTGGTACAGCCCCAAAGCTGTATACCATAGGTACATATACCGGTTTCAGTATTTGCCGGTATAAAAGCCATTTATTGTGTATAGATAGTTCAGAATGTCTACCTAAGAGCCAATACATCTTCCTATACTTCATGTTCAACTCTTCCTTTTTCTTTTTGACATGTTTTTTCCACCTCAATTTGGCATCCAGCGTCATACCTAAATATTTCGCCTTATCTGCATAGGCAACTTGTTTAGAGTTGATTATGATTGGGATTCTATTAGAAATATTTTTTCGTTGAGTTTTATCTTTCATTTTTCATCCAATTGTTGACTGAATTTGTCGGTTTTTGCAATTTGTTAGTAGCTTCTACTACGTTGTTCCTAACTGCCAAAATTGCAGTATCATCAGCATATTTTGCTATAGTTGCTTCTTCCATTGGTGGTATGTCTCGAGTATACAGGAGGTAGAAGACAGGGCCCAAAACGCTACCTTGTGGTACCCCAGCTGAAATTTTCTTTAGGTCCGAGTATCTGTCTTACATATTACTTATATTTTACACGGAAGTGTCTATCGGTTATGTATGATTTCAGAGTTTCATAGTATTGTTTGGGAAGGTCCAAAGTGTGATAAATCCAGACATCCTATACTTTGCACACTAGCGCATATTAGGGGGAATGGTTTTATTATTGCTGTTTAGGACAGATTTAGGTTAAATTTCACATACGTGGGTCTAAACTGGTATAAGTTATTATATCGTAACTATAGAAAATTTTGTAAATCGTGTAAGTTTTATATTTAATCTACATTTATTACAGGATTTATTCTGGTACACTCAACAGAACACTAAATAAGTGATACAAGTTTTTCTAGCACTGAAAAAGCTGATGATACCAAATGTATTTTCCACCTTTCCCAACTAATAGTAGTCTATACTCTTAATGAATTATTGCGACAACAGTGAAATTATTATTATGGTTTTCATTTTCATGTTATATTGGTGGGCTTTATCATTCAGGCGCATCTGAAATTACCTCTGTTACACTATCGCTGTTTTGTCGCGTTCATCTCGTCATATACTTTATGCTCTATCCAGCCTCTCGAGGTAGCCGCTTCGCTCTCCTGTTAGGCTTTATTATGCGTACAATCTGATCGTTCAGCTTCCCAAAATACCGGGTGTTTCTTTTAAACTGAGACGATCAAATATCTCGAAAAATAGCCATTCTACGGAAAAAATATCCCTAATCAAAATTTAATCATACCGCGGGGGAAATACATTAGTGCAAAAAAAAATAGTCCCCCACCCCAGCTTTGTAGGTGGGGCGGAGGTAACTTTTAAACTAAGATAGGAAGCCATATTTTTTTTTGCAGATACGGATTCTACGACTAAAAGTACGTATGATTTGAATGAAATATTTTGTTCGGTTCCTGATAGATGGCGTTGTAATCGACGAAATTCAATTTTTTCAATTTCTCCTTCTTAGAACACACGCATTCGATTCTGCAATACGTTTGAAATAAAAAACATCACGTTTTCATTGGAAATACTCGAAATTCGTCATCAAAACAATTTATTCAGTTTTTTAAATCACATTTATCGTTTGTGTTATTTCTTATCTTCATGTTTTTCGTAATTGCAAAATAAACGACAAAATACTTTAGAATGGAGCGTTTAACTGTGCCACAGAAAATTCAAATGGTTCTGGTTTATGGAGAAGCTGGCAGAAAACTTGAAAATGCTGTTGCTATTTACGCTCAACTTTTTCCGGATAGGATTCGTTCACGTGCTTCATTTGGCCGTACTATCAAACAATTTATTACTGATGGAAATGTTCAACCGAAAAAGAGGACCCGTAGAGCAACAGTCACTGGAGAAAAAATGAAATTGCTGTATTGGCAGCATTGGCTCATAATCAACATATTAGTACACGAGAAATAGTTCGCGATTCCGGATTGAACCTCACCAGTGTTTGAAGAATTTTAAAACGGCACAAGTATCATCCATATCATGTGTCTTTACACCAAGATCTTCATGGCGTTGATTTCCAAAATCGGGTAACTTTTTGTCAATGGGCACGTGAACAAATACAACAAAACCCCAATTTTTTTCGTTGCGTAATGTTCTCCGACGAATCGTCTTTTACAAACCATGGAACGGTTAATCGACACAACATGCATTATTGGAGTGTTAAAAATCCGCACTGGCTTCGTCAATTTGAACATCAGCGTCCTTGGACTGTCAACGTGTGGTGTGGAATGATTGGCAACAAACTCATAGGCCCCCACATTATTGAAGGCAACTTGAATGGTCAAATGTACCGAAACATTTTGGAAAATGTACATGCCAATCTTACTTGAAAATTTGAACTTAGAAGTGAGACGGAACGGTTTCAATATGATGGTTGTCCTGCACACTATTCGTTGATGGCACGTGAAATACTTAATCGTGATTTCAATGGTCGCTGGATCGGTAGAGCTGGTCCGATAAATTGGCCCACAAAAAACAACAACACGTGAGAACATGATTGAGCGAATCAGAAATGCGTGTGCTGAAATTCAACCAGACACACTTCTCAGTTGTGTACAATCATTTGAAATGCGGATTAATAAGTGCATCGAAGTCGCAGACCATCATTTTGAACACTTATTTTAGATTTACAAAACTGAATAAATTGTTTTGATGACGAATTTCGAGTATTTCCAATGAAAACGTGATGTTTTTTATTTCAAACGTATTGCAGAATCGAATGCGTGTGTTCTAAGAAGGAGAAATTGAAAAAATTGAATTTCGTCGATTACAACGCCATCTATCATGAACCGAACAAAATATTTCATTCAAATCATACGTACTTTTAGTCGTAGAATCCGTATCTGCAATAAAAAATATGGCTTCCTATCTTAGTTTAAAAGTTACTCCCGCCCCACCTACAAAGCGGGGGTGGGGGACTATTTTTTTGCACTAATGTATTTCCCCCGCGGTATGATTAAATTTTGATTATGGACATTTTTTCCGTAGAATGGCTATTTTTCGAGATATTTGATCGTCTCAGTTTAAAAGAAACACCCGGTATATTCGTATAGTCCATCTCGGTCACACTGAAATTTTGGGACTAACTCCGTTCTTTGTGACTTGGGTTGTACAACCTACAACAAGTCACCCATACAGAACTATACTGGATTCGCCTTGGAATCGTATTGTTTTGCCATCCTGTCGATTGCAGAGTGAAGGTACTCACGAGCGTTTTGAAGATTATCGAGTTAATCGTCAGCGGATGTCTCATTGAGTGCTGATCTGACCAACAAACAATCGAGTAGAGACATATTGTACATTGCCGCCTCGAAATTTCAACCTTGGTCCGTATGAATTTCAAGAGGGACACCATGATGTTAAATAATTCTTCGATTAATGAGGGTATAGCGATTTCCTTTATAGCGTCTAAGGTGACCCTTAATGTCGATCACAATCCTTTCGCATTGGGCGCCGACCAAATAACCTGATTCTAGCTTCTGTTTTAGGGTATGATAAAACATTGGCCATACAAGTACGAGTATTGGAGAGTTTTTACCACTGATAACAATTCCAGTTTTTTCGTGCAGTAACTTTTTCCATATTTCTTAAGGTACGCGAGAAGTGTTGAGAGTATAAAAAAATTGGTGCGGTGTTTGCTCTAGAGCAAATTATATTAAGTTTCAGACTCGCCCCCCATAGTTTCTCAAACACCAGCTTCATTCAATCTACTAATTCGCCGATATCTTTTACGTAGACGATATAATGTCTAGAAACGTACGTTTTCCATGGTAGTCTGGCAAACACAATCTGCATTAGTGTCGATAATAAAGCCAGAGCATTACAAAGGCCGAAAGGTAATACAGTGAATTGCCAGAGGCCTTACAGTAAGTTTTGTCATGTGAACACCTATCATAGGTGTGGCGAGGTTGTCAGTATTGAAATTCTCTTGTTCCCCAGAACAAGCTATTCATCCGCCAGATTAATCAATCCTTGAAATTTTTTGAGGTGCCACCGTCTCTTATATCGGCGATGACGAAACTTGTGGATTCGAATAATTATTCTAGTTTGACGGTAACGTCAAAGATACCACTAACATGGCAGGCATATCCCGTCATATACTTTGGAATTAACTGGACTCATTGTGGCACCGGTATCGACTATGAACAAGATCTTACGTTGGTTCAGAAAGCCGGTAACTATGAAAGGGGCAACATTTATTGCTTGAGTTGATATTTCTTTGACAAAAATTTGTTGATATTTCTTGGACATTAAATTTTGTTTTAGCCGAAAGGAGCCTATTTAACAGCAACATTTCGATCGCTTTAAACAGGGCGATGGAGAAACGCCGTGCGGTCTAATTTTTCTACATCCATACAAAATGCAGATAAACTTTCTCACAGTTGTTCATCACTTGTGCCGATGGTGAAGACTGAATATAGAAAGAACCAGAAGGGAGGTTTCAAGAGCGACCCCGTGACATTTGAAATTATAATTTTGGATTCACGTTATATTGGTTGGCGGTATCATTCAGGCGCATCTGAAATTACCTCTGTTACAATATATTAAGATCTTCCCCACATATTCGTGGTCTAATTGATTGCGATTCGATTATGTTTTCGTGTTTTTTGAAAATAATTGAACCAATTATATAATATGGACGTCTTAAATGCAAAGATTTCGAAATTCGGACCTTAAAAAAGTTAAAAACTTAAACTAGATTTTCTTTAATTTTAGACAGAATTTTCAAATCTTAAGGTAGTTGCACCTTATCAGAATAGTGGCAGTTCTTCAAAATAAAACTGTGACAAAATTAGTTTTTGTGTTTATTTCGCAATGAAAGTATTTTCTATTTCACCATAAAATTATGATTTTAGTCAATAGATTAGCCTTAATATAGCCAATAATAATTATAATTTAGTCAATAAAATTAGGTCAATGGCTTTAATAATATTATAAAACATAGAAAAACGTATCAAACCTCTGTGATCTCATCGTTTCGCTCTCTATGTAGCTAGAAAGTAACCCAAATTAACGGTTGCAAAACTGTATATACAATTGATAGGAATATGGTTTGCACCACTATGAAAGTCCTCCTCTTTTGTTTTTATATCTTTCTGCTACTGGCTCTGGGTTTTAACGATAACTTAAACGCTCATTTGCTCCAAAAAAAATTAGAACTTGGTGGACTTGCTTTTTACGAATACGTTTAATCTATTTACTGTCCGGTCGATGTCAGCTATCCATGATTCGATTTCACTGATCTTTATATTTTATTTTCTATAGCTATTCCGAATTTGTATCAAAGTTCAGCAAAATGGTACATAAATCTTCTCGTTTATCTCTACATATCACCGTTTTCATGGCCAATTTTGGTGACAATTTCTATTTACCTGTCGGTTTTGTGGCATCTTACATTGATTTACTTGTACATAAATATTGACGCCGTCATAATTTAATTCATGTATTGTACGTCGTGTCATTCTCGACTTCGGTTGTCCCCATTTGTCCAAATTTACTACCTCGGTTGTCCTAATTTGTCCAGTTTGATATTTTTCAAATGTCATTTTAACACCGATATTCCACTCGATAAAAGTGTATGTGCAAATACTTTCGAAACTTATTTTAGTTAGATTTTTTGTGCAACGTTCGAATTGGGTAATTATGGAAACAGGGGCCCTACTATGACTTTCGACGACGGTCGTTTTCCTATAGTAGCCAAAGGAAGGAAAAGGAAAACAATATTATAAATTTACTATTGTTTACCTTTTCCTTCCTTTGCTTACTATAGGAAAACGAGAGCTGTCGAAAATAGTAATCGAAAGTCATAGTAGGGCCTCAGGTGATTGTAAAATTGAAAGTGCATTTTGATTTGTTTTTTTATTAATATTTAATTAAAATAATTTGTTTTATTCGATTTAATTTTTCACTAGTCTTAATTAGTTTAGTTTAGCGTTAAACCAACTGGCAGGTGCAGTCCATCATATTGTGAAAAGTGTACATTTTAGTAAAAGGAATTTTATAAAAATGTACCATTTCGATATCAACGACTTTGCCAAGCTCTCACATAGTAAAGTAAACGAAAAATTGTCCAGAACAGATACAAGACTATTCTTCGTGTATTTTACTATGTGAGTGCTTATAAAGCCCGACTAAATTTATTTGGTATTGAGATAATTTAATTTTTTTTTTAGTATTTTTGTATTTTTTTATTTATTTTTTATTTATTTAAGTAAAGGAATCGATTTTGTAGCAACATTTATGATTTCATATAAAAAAAATAATCACAACAAATAGATTATTACACAAGTTAAAACGTAAATTTAAAATTTAAAAACAACTTAAAAACAACAAAATTTAGAAACATAATTAATGATTTAAGTCAAATCTTAAAAATGTTAAATAGAGTTCATCAAAGATGAAGCTGTCAGAAAAATTAATCATAAAGTTAAGAAAAAGGTTTTTAAATTTTTTTTTAAATGATTTTTAATTTATTAAATGGGTTGTTATTGCCGTAGTTGGGGGAATGGTGTTCAATCCCTAAAAATCGATGATAACGTAATGTCCTACTTGGAACATTTATAGAGATGTTTTCTAATACACAAGCTGAATCGATGTGGCCGAGTAGCATGTTTCCGATAAAAGTGGCATCCAGCAGAATACGTCTCTGTTCAAGGGTGCAAATTTTACATTTTTTGCACCTTGCAATGAATACCATATTCAAGGTGGTAAGCGAGCAACATTTTGATAGAAAGGTATGTTGTGGTCATACTCCCAGCCCGGTTTTTTAAACAGGAATATCAAAAATACTTTGGACGCTTTCAATTCTTTTCATGTGTGCATCGTAGTAAGGATTCCAAATGCTGGCAGCAAATTCCACGGATTTACTCCAGCACTCAATGCCACTAATGGGCCCATGGTGCAATACCCGGACAAGCATATATACTTACACATTAAAAACCCCCAACCGTAATTTTTGGTCACCACCGGGAATCGAACCCGAGACCCTCGAATAAAAAAGCAAGGACACTACTTACTGTGCTAACGAGGGATGTAAAATATAGTGTAGATAATTAAGTTTGAATATCCTTGAAATCCCCAGGCCATCGCTTGACAAAGCCAAACTTGGAGTTCACCCTAGCAATACAGTTATCGATGTGTCTGTAGCAACTAACGTTTTCGACGAAGGAGACTCCCAAGTCATTAATATAGCACGCTTTAATTATTGGATTGGTTTTACGGTGAAAAGACATAATTTTGCATTTCTTGATATTTAAGAGTAATGAATTTTGATCACTCCACTCGCTTTGTCTATTGAGGTTATCTTGCAGTTTGTCAGCATCACCCATTTCTTCAATCGTATGATAAATTTTTACGTCATCAGCAAATATGAAAACATTTGAGTTTTTTATGATCTGGGTTATTCGATCAATAAAAACAATAAAGATCCAGGGTCCTATATGTGATCCTTGGGGAACACCAGATGTCACTTTGATTTTTTATTGTCAATTATTACATACTGCAGACGGTTTGTTAAATACAACTTAAAACATTTAATATAATCGAATGAAAATCCGAATGCGTATAGACTTTGGAGTGCTTTATGATGACATATAGAAATAATTCCGTTACTAAAGTCCGTATCAGCCACGCCCACTTGACATGTTTTTCAATCTCATTTATAACTTTACTGGTGAATTCAACCAAGTTAGTAGATGTTGATCTGCCAGGCATAAACCCGTGCTGGGTGACAGGTATATGACGTATCAGTGTGGCTTTCCATTTTTCCGGAAACACAGGCGTGGTTAAGGACTGATTGAACAGTTTGAACAACGAACTTGATGGACTAGATGATGATATATCATCAGGCCCACATCCGTCTCCGAAGCTCTTCAATTCGGATTGAATGTCTTCATCAGATTTGCCTGGAGAAGTGATTAATATGTTGTTACTGCTTGATTGATCGATGTATCCTGTATTGACGTTCGGTCGATATACAGATTGTAAAAAGATGACCGCTTGGCGTTCGAGGTGCCGATATTGTTATAAGTCATGTTGGAAGGGTACCCCTCGATTTCATGTTAAGATCTGAAGTATTTTCAGAACTGTTTTAGTTATTCTAATATTTTCTTGGACGCCATCCAAATAGGCCTTGTACTTAAATTTGAAATAAACATCAAATTCCTCTCTGTGTTGTAAAACGACCGCTGGTCTTCCTCCAGACTTGATTTCATCATTTTAGTATATGCCCTACACATTTTCTTTTATATTTATAAGCCGACCATCGAGCCAAGGAGGGTGAACACTTGGTGCTTTCTGCTTGGTTATAAATTGGTACATGGAGTCCAAAGCTTTGGGGTATGATCTCATAAAATTTGTCGACATTTTTATTCACATTCCTTGCATTTAGAATTTCATCCCAATTCACTGTTTCTAAATAAACTTACAGACCAGTGGTATGTGTCTTCTTAAAGTTGTATTTGATTTGTTGGAGGTGTTTTGGTTTAGGTGTACAGTCGCTAGTCTCAAATATAATATCCAAAGGTTTGTTGACCTCATTTACCACAAATGGGTTGGGTAACTCAGTTACTTTCAACACATCTACTTCATTCGGAAGACAAGATCTAAAAACCTCTCCAGATTATTAGCAATGGTGTTAATTTGGTTTAAATTATATCCAAGCGCGTGGCAAACGAATAGAGGTTCTGCATCGGACTTTATATTGCATGGAAGAATGCAACTAAATTCCAAGTCAAAATTCAAGATGATATTTGGAGATGATGATGATGATATTGAAGTCACCAAGTATAAAGAGTAAATCGGATGAATTTGATTTATTAATTACTTCTTCAATCGAATCGATACATGCAGCATAATAATCACTGTTTGAATTAGGAGGTATGTACACTGTGTAGATAAACATATAACGTTGATTAATTTTAATCTACACGCAAATCTGCTTAACTCATGATGGGACTAATATTATTGCATTTCGCTACCGCCCGATTTTTTAGAGCTAGTTTCATGATTGCGATCACATCTATAAAAAACGTAGTCGTGACGAAAATATTCACAACTATTGATTCCTGGATTGAAGTTGCTTTCACCGATTACAATCAGCTAGTTTGTTTGTAGAACAAAGCGGTAAAAATTTGGATGCTATTGTCAAATAAGCGTAGTCAGTTCAAACTGATTGATAAAATTGATTTTGAATTTTAACAGCAAAGTTTTTGTGATTTCTTCTTGTATGTTAATTTCTGTGGATTTTTCAAAAATATTGTGCAAATATTTAACACAATATTTTATAAAAATCCGCTAAATTATTTTTAGTCCTGTCGTTGATGCTGGAGTAGCCATAGAGAAAAACTCACTTTATACGTCATCAAATTAAATTAAATTCGATTTTAGCATCCAATATTGAAATGTCAGCTAGTGTTAAATGCCAATGAATTTTATAAAGTATGCAGGAGATTTTTCGGTTTACTTTCAGAATTGTGCTTCACCCACTGAAAATATAAATGTCCACGTGTCTAATGGATTTCACATCAAATTGTAAAATTATATTCCGCTCTAATAAAACATCTCAACTCTCCATATAGTAAATTGTGCATATCACATCGAAATAGAATTTTTTTTAATATTATTTTTATATTTTAAATATTATTCGCCGAGTACCATCAATATTAGATTTCATTTTTATAAAATAAAATAGAAAAAATTAAATATTTTCATTTTTTCAGTCTTCAAATAATTTCATTTTGTTATTTCTTCCAAAATACATATATATTTATATAAAATAAATAAATAAATAAAAGTATGAATATATAAAATACAATTTTATTTTTATTTTTTATAATAAAATCACAAAATATAAGTGAAATAATAAAAGAATTTTTTTTTTTATTTCAATTCAAAATCATCGAATGACAAAAATTCTAAATTTTACTCGTCAACAATATTTTCCATTTTTCTCGAGATACACATCCGTACATACATACATATTATACTCCTCGGATTTTCAATTTTCTTATTTTAGTCTTATTATTATTATTATTATTATAAATATTTCTTCTTCTTCTTTTTTCTGTTCGATTGATTTTCATAAGTATTATATGGAATATCTGAAAAGAAAATGAAAAATTTCCATCAAAATGGAAAATAAAATTCAATTCAATTGAAAAAAAATCTCAAATCGATGATGGAAATACATTCTTGTTGTTGTTGCTTCGTATTGTTCGGTGCGCTTAGATGGATGGAAATCAGGTTTAATATTTTTTTTTATATTCCAGAATTTTCGGGTTTAAATATCATAGCGGAAAATAATAATACATATCGTAGGCAAAAAGGGTTCAAAAATGTTAAAATCAAATTTATTTGCTTTGGTGTTTTTTTGCGCTATTTAAGTACCATACACGATTACATATAGTAATACCAGAACAAAAGTAATTTGATTTGTTGTTGTTGCTCAGCATATTATTTGTAATCTTCCTGGAAAATATATTTTAGTATGGCCAGAATATAGTAGAAGCTCAATGACATATGTAGGTTACGATTAAGCAAAAATATTGAGAAGTCAGATTCTGATTTGCACAAACCATCTTTAGTCTTGACAAATTTTTACAACACCATTTCAAAAATTGTTTTTTTATTATGTTATATGATTTATAATAGTGAGTTGATTCGAAGTCAGGACCCTTGCTCTCGTATTTAGTGGTTAGGATGAGATGGAAGGGAAATATTAAAATAATATTTTCTTAGTTTCCCAACACTAGCATGATCAATTTCTAATCTCCAAGGTACTTTATCTAACTCCGTACCTAAAAGATTGCAATATTTATCTAAAATGGCTTATGCTTTGGATAAATAACTCAACAAATTGCGTTTTGAAGCTGTAGGGAATGATAAAAATAAATTATATTAAAACGTAAACCGTTCTATTGGGAAAATATTCTCCAAACAGACCTGTTGTACTCAATATACTGTCCCACATCTCTCTTGGTCTATGGTAAATCTGCCTGATTCACGATTGAGACGTAGTAGGCCGAATGAAACGTTATTACCTCAGTATGATTACCAAGCGTACGAGAATAGCTTTACAAGATCAAATATAGATAGGATCGAAAGGAATGTGTTAGAGAACGGAACTATTACCTCAATTCTTAACCGATTAAATTATAGCATCCTATATTTTACTCGGATGTTCAAGAAATCATATTGAGCAGTATGATCGGTCAGATTATTATATAGGACTTGATTCAAGCGATTTTAAGAATAATTCAGGTCTGTTGCCAAAAAAACGGATTAATATTAATCCGAGACTAAGACCTACGTCATATAAATGTTCTTCAGTAAAAATGGTTTAGTTCAAAAAATTATCTTTTCGTATATATGTATATACGTGTATATACGAGTATAACCATGTTTCCATGAACAGATTAAGACAAATTTGAAATTTAGTTGGATTAATAACATAATCTAATCCGTACCATTTCCATCAAGTTGTGGTCATTTCGTTTCGACATTTCATTGTGTTATAGTGTTTGTAATGATAAAGGATTTAAAAAAAAATCGTTAGACCGATAAAATGTCTTTTATCCCGACTACCTTTGTTGAGTTTAGTTGAATATACAAATTTAACTTTAAAATACTGCTTGGGAACGTGGAATTTGATCAGATGCTCCGAACAGTGGAAATTTGTGATCCAAAAATTCAAAACGGCAATCTAATTAAATTGATTTGAAGGACACTGATTCCCAAATTTGTTTTAACTATATAGGTATACTCCACTAAATATGAAAATATTTAGTGGAGTATATGTGCGTACTTGTATAATTTAGAATTTTATTCGAAATACAAAATTTTTGAAAAATTTGGGAGTTTAGGAATTAAGAATTTTAAATTTATAATTTAAGAAAAACTATGTTATAAAATTTGTGTTTTAATTTTCAGCAATTTTGAAATTTGCAAATTTTTTAATTTGGGATTCAATATTTTAGGAATTTGGATTTTAAAAAATTAAGTGTTCAGGAATCTAGAATATTAAGAATTAAAACGTTAAAAATTTAAGGATTAAAGAATTAAACAATCTTAAAGAGATAAAAATGATGGGTAGTTTTCTAAAATACGCTAGCTCAGTGTGTTCCTTGTGTTTTAAACCAGAGTGGGTAATATTTTAACATTTTGTTACTCAAACATTTATGGCCAAACACATTACCATTTATTACAAAATAAATAATTCCAAGTCATAGATATTACCGTTCAAAAATGAATCACAAAACAAAACCTTTGATGTTAACATTACCAATTATATCAGCCAGTTGGAAAATTCATTTATAAAAATCAAAAACTTCACTGATGTGTCGACTTTTCCAAGCCCTGACATAATAAAACACACGAAAAACCAGAGACTATGAATATTGCAATAATTTAGGCATCTATTATAGTAAGAGAGTATGAAAACCCAAAGCACCAAACTTTAAAAATTGTCACTGTAAAAGCACTGGATGGTAGAAGTCAGCAACATTTAATATGGTGTTCTCGTAGAAATTGATACAAAAGAAAGCATTGATTACTTCTTAGCCAGCGAGAAACTTTTAATTGCTGGGTTGGTGGCATTACTACTAGAAAAATATTGGCCAAGAATTATCATTTATAATGTAGAGTGGAGACATGAAAGAAAAAATGGTTCAACAAACATTCGATTTTATATTAACATCTAAAACTTGAAACATTGTTGCAGGACTGGACCAAAAAGTGGCAAGAAAGAAGCGTTACTGATTTATATTGCCAAGTTCTGTAAAGAATAACTTCGAACAAGCATTACAACCATAAGAATGACGGAGCATGAAATTAGACAGTGGTATTGAAAAGGAAGCGATTAGTATACTCTGACCAATTCACGGGTAAAAGTCGACTTTTACTTTAATTTTCGGTAAATTCATTGACCCTATCAAAAAGTAGGGTAAATCGAGTACATAAAAGAAAATGTTTAACGTTTAGATTGTTAATTTTTTAGTGATCTACGGATTAGGGAAGCTGAAAATAAACAAAAGCACGTATTTTAATAAAACAAAAATACTAAAAATCGACTTTTACCTAAGTAATTGATTTACCCGACAATTCGTTCGCAAACAATACGGGGTTAATTGATCTAGACAGGTACTCCACCAATCCTCTAGAAAAGTTCCTTGGTATGTGACTAATCTTGCCAATTGGTAGAAGTCCCACAGCCTATTAAGTATTGTATAAATAGCACATGGTGTATGTATGTGCACTGAATGTATCAAACAATGTAGATAGAGTTGAACAAATAATATCAAGCTCAATCATCAAAGTCTAAACGTGTTCTCCAAAGTAATTTGTCTTGGTGGTCCTCGAATTTTCCCGATACAAAAAATGTTTCACAAGTTACGCAAATATATACAAAAAGAAACTAACCCCGGAAAAACAAGAGGAATAATTTGTGGTGGCCTAGCATTAAAATGACTATTTGGAATTAAGAAACCACCACTGGTGTACGCAAATGGTTTAAAAAAATAAATATGGTTAAAACGGGAACGTCGCTTGGAGTAGACTTTCGAAGTCGCTTCACATGTCAAAACTGTCGCGAAAAATAGTCAGAAGGTTTTCGCTGTGCTTAAATGAGCATAGCGAGAGTGGCGTGGGCCTTAATCAAGGACACTGTCTACTATATAAGGTACACTGGTTAACCAAATAAATTATCAAAAACTAGTTAGAAAGCATAAAACTAGTAGGCGTATGGAAAATGGATGTAGGCCTTTCCTGGCACCATTTTAATATGGTGTCCAAATAATCTAAACTGAATTAATAAAAATTGAATATCGCTGCTTTGTAGTACAATTATCGAATTTATTGTAGCCTGACTAAAAAAGATAATTACTCCTCAAATTCAACGAGGGGAAAGTAACTGAAAACATATTCTTGTAGAAGAAGAACCGAGAGGTTAGGAACCCGAACGAGTATTTTGAACACATGAAATTGCTGGTTGTATGGCAAAAACGGCAACATAAACATGTTTGATCTTGGGTAAATTGAAAATTGGTCGATTCGGAATTTTAGCGCATAGTTCAGAATTTCAAGGCAACATAAACGTTAACAATTTGAAGTTATATGAACATTGTGTATAACACGTATGTACAGTACACACATCTATCTGTTTATATAAATTTCGATAGTAAAATCCACTGTGATACCATTATCATAATAAATTTCGAATTCTCATGTATCCGAGGCTAATTAAGTCCCGGTATTTTATTTTCTGGAATTTTAATTATCACTATATAAGCTGGTGCGATGATATTTTGGGTTATTAAAAATGTATATGACCTATAAAACTGGTATTTAACTATATACCTCTACATAATATATAACACCCTATAGTAAAAAGGCATATCTGTCAAATTAAATGAAATACATTGTGTAATTTTATATACATATGTATACTACCTCATGTGTTAAATTTCACATATGTATTCTAATCAAACATAATAAATACAAAAATGCGTGTTAATAACAATCGATCATCCGCATCTATATATATACCTTCATATACATAATTGTATATGGTTCCCAATTTAATAAAAAAAAAATTTGTTCGATATTTTTAATCTCCACCCATCAATCTATATCGCATTTAGAACATACAACATAATTTCTAATCAACCATTTTATTTATTTCCAATTTTTCAATGTGTGTGGATGTCGTGTCAATATAAATTGGACATTCTTCGATTTTTTTTATGAAACGTACGCGTAGATACTAGTTTTATATATTATGTAGGGATTTCAAGTATAACGAACCACCCTCGGTTCTAATATTCAATTCGATACACACACACACACACACATCAAAAAAATCCCTTATTTTTTTGTGTACATATGTATGTACATATATGATTCATGTCCGCCTTATATTTATATAACATACGATAAAACTTGATTTGGTTGTTGTTGTTGTCATCTATAGGTATATATATATATATATGTACTATTTACATATTGATTCGATAATAAGCTCCCTTTTCAATATATGCCCCTTTTCCATATATACGTATACATATATACTCGTACGCTTTATATATAAACATATATTGACATAAAACGTCAACGTCGCGTAAATATAAAACGGAAGACAACATTTTATTATCCAAAAGTTAAAGTCATGCATTATACAGTTTGTCATAAAATTTGTAATCTTTCATGTAAACAAGGAATCTTTCTTTATTTCAAAAAATAAAAAGTTTAATCTAATGATTATAACAAAACAAAACAAAAAAATCTGCCCAACCAAATAGCTCATCAAAATGTATCAAGGATACTGTATATATGTATATTGTGTACATATTGTGGAGAAAGATTACATGCCGAACATAACAATGTAATTTGCGAGTAGCAAACAAAAAAAAAGGAAATTTACTTTAAGGATTTTTATGTAATTTGATTGTTTGGTCCATATATCGGTTAAAAGCTTTTGTTTGATTTAAGGCAAAATTCCATTTTAATGCGAAATATTTTTATTAATGTTTTTAACAATATATGTACGACTGTTATTAAATATTAAATTGGGTAAATACATAATTGGGAAACAGAGTACACTTTTCAGCACAGACGCAAATGGTTTAATCGAATAATAATTCAAAAAACTTTGTAATTCTGTAATTGAGTGGGAAGCGCGCGTCAAAGATCCAAATACATATTAGCTATAGCTAATGTATTATATGATGCCTCATAATTGAATGAAATTTTTATGAAAATCATCTCAATCATATGTGATTCAATATTCTAGCTACATTATAGTATGAGTATGTACTTTACATTATCAGAAAATTGAAAATAATATTTTGATGTCGCGTTGGCTGTTGTTGTTGTATTTGTGAATTATCCTAATCGAATTTTTTTTTATTTTTTATTATAACAGAATAATAATACAATAACCGCCATCATCAATATTATCATCGTCTTGAACATATAATTTTGTAGCGTATATTAGATTTTCTTTACACACACACACATACACACACAACGCGTACACTACTGTAGTCGAAAGAAATTTAATTTGTACCCATTTATCGCGTGAATATTACATATATGCGCGGTATATTATGTCCTTATACATCATCAACATCGTCATGATCATCATCACTATGTATATGTACATATATACCGCAAATCGGTTGAATAAGAGAAAGGAAATAGAAGAAAACAGGAAATAAAATTCATTTTTACAAGATTGAAAATATTTAATTTATTTTTCTTTCAATTTATTAAAAAATATATAAATTTTTGTACAATTTTCAAGATATCCTGTATGTGGTACAATATACATATGTATGTATAGATATTTTTTTGTCGCCAGCTAATCTTACTTATAGCTGTAACAAAAATCGAAGTCTCCCCAAATGAAAAATGCTCGATACACACTTATAACACTCGCGTGGTATAATGATAAATTATAGTTTTTCATTTTTCATATCTCTCAATTTCGTTGAAAATTTTTGTACATCGTCGTCTCCTTAATATGCACATACATGTATGTACTTAGACTATATATTATATATATAATGTATGTTACAGTTAATCTGAAGAAAATAAAAATGCAATGGTTTGGGAAAATAGTAACTCAATATTATGTATTGTGTATATTATATATTTAGATTGATACCACCCTCCAATTTATCGATATATATATATATATATATATATATATATATACCTACATACAATTTTCCGATTTGTAATTGAAGGGTTTGTAAATATATATATATATGTATGTATGTACGTGTATGCGAGTATAAAGGATAAGACGGAAAAATTACACAAGTACGTCAATCAGTCGCACAATAAAATAAAAAACGGAAAAATTTTATTACAGAATGTCACAAAATGTTGTTTAAGTAACAACGCGAAATACGCGTATATGTAAATCATAATAATAGCGTTTGTGTACATTATCTAAATTCTATAAATATATTCTAAAAAATTCTAAATAAAATAAAATTATATTTCAGTCTTATTCTCATGTGATTTAAAGGTTGGTGGTTTAATATATTTATTTGTTCTATTGTGTACGGTGAAACTATATTATAGAAAAATACAATAAATCGAGTGCAAATATTGAGTTTTTAAATAAAAATACTGTGTGCGCACAAATCACATACACAATAATTTAACACGCGTGAGTGGTTTTTGTTATAATTTGAGTGAAAATAAATAATAAATGACATTCTATATGGTTAGTTCCATAATCTAAAATGGTGAAGTCAGACCCCCTCTAAAAATAATGTTTAACGCATTGATTTAAAATCTATACCTGTGTATGTATTAACAAATTAAATTATGTTAAATTTTTTTGATTTATGCACACATGTTGGCACACTAGAATCATTATTTAAATTAATATAGTTGAATAACGATGAGAATAGTCATGGACAAAATAACTGTCTATACTCAAAAAACCTTCACACTCTTAGTTTTGATGTATTTTTCCTTCCAACTCTTGATTTAATGTAATGGTTTGCCAGTTAACTATAATTTAATCATCATAAAATTCAACTAGATTTAATTTAAATTAGAATGTTTATCATATTTTCCAATTTCATAAGTCCAATTTTCAAAATTGAATTTCGAATATCCAGTTTCCAACTAACAATCTTAATTTTTAAATCTCCACCAATATCACATTTTCTAAATTCAATATTAAATTTGCAGTTTCCGTTTTCCAATTTCCAAATTCCAAATTTAACTTTAAATTTTTGTATTCGAATTTTCATTTCACAATTTACAATCTATAATGTAAAATTTCAATTTCCATATTTCAATTCGCATTTTCCAATTTCCAATCACTAATTTCAGAATTTTAATTTTCAATTTCCCATTAGCAATTCCGATTCACAAATTTGAACTTCCGATTTCTAGTAGCCAATCTAAATTTTTAAATTAATTTATGAATTAAATTTTCCTATTAATAATTTTTAAGTTCCAACTATAGATTTTTGATGTACAATTTCATTTTCCCATTTATATTTTCTATTCCCAGATTCGAATTTTCAATTCTTAACTTCCATATTTGATTTACACTGTTGATACTCTCTCAAGAAATCCAATAGAGATCGAATATAAAAAATTGATTTAATTAATTTACGAGTATTTATCGGAGGTTTAATTTTAATTTTATCCATTAGCTGATTTGTTCCTTTTATCTAATGATATAAGATAATTAATTAATAATATGTTGGTTTTAATATACCGAATTATTTTATAAATTATTTCATTATTTCCAAATGTAGTATTGTAACAAAGTCGATAAAATTAAATAATAAATAAGTAAGTTAAATTTTATTTGTTAAATTATTTTTTAAAATTTCTAATTTCCAAATTCCAAATCAAAATTTTTATTTTGCTTTTTTCAGTTTCCAGTTTCAATAACCATTTCCAGTTTCCTATTTCCTATTTTCATAATTATTGATTTCCTATTTTCAATTTTCAATATCCTTTGCCTATTTTTTTTTTTTTTACTTTCCAATTTGTATTGTGCAATTTCAATCTATTCAATTTTGAATTCCCATTTTCTAATTATCTATTTAAAATTTAAATTTCTGATTCCCAAATTCAAACATTTAATTTCCAATTAGCAATTTCCAATTTCATAATTCCAATTTTCGAGTTTTAGGTTTAAAATTTTTAACTAACAATTTAATTGTAAAATAGGTGAATAAATATCTAATCTAAATCGATTAAAACAATCTGTAAAATAAAAAAATGTTTAGTTCGAATTTTCCATTTTTCCAAATTTTAATTTCCAAATTCAATTTTCTACATAACAATTTCCAACTTTCAACTTTTAAATAAATTAATTTTCTAATTTTCTATTTAAAATTTTCGATTTCTGGTTTCCGATTTTCTAAATAGATTTTTAATTTTTCAATTAAAAAATTTAAAATTACAGTTTGAACTTCCACTTTCCAATTAACAGTTTATATTTTTAAATTTTCAATTTTTAATTTCCCATCTCAAAGTTTTCAAAACTTTTTTCCAATTTACAAATCAAACTTTCAATTTCCAATTTAATTAAAATTTAATTTCGAAATTACAATTCAAAATTTTCATTTTCCAGTTGCCACTTGAAAATATTATTTTCCAATCTCCAATTTGCAAAATTCTATTTTGATTTTCAATTTTCAGTTGCCAATTTCAAATTTCCATTAATCGATTTTAAATTTCTTATTTGCGATTTACATTTCCAATTTTCAATTTTTTTTTTTTCGAATTTCATATTTCAAATTCTAAATTCTATTTTCTGATTTTTCTATTTTTCTATTTAAAATTTAATTTTCCAACAACTGAATCCCAGTTTCCAAATTCGAACATTCAATTTTCCATAAGGAATCTCAAATTTCATAATTCCAATTAACAAAATTGAATTTCCATTTTCCAGTTTGCTATTTTCATTTAACATTTAATTTAATAAATAAATATCTAATCTAACTCGATTAAAATAAAATTAAAAAAAGAAAACAATTCATTTTTATTTCTGCTTTCAATTTTTAGTTTCCAGTTTTCAATTACCGATTTCCAATTTGTAATTTCTTATTTCTAAATTTAAATGTCTACATACTAATTTGCAACTTTCAGCTTTTAAAATAATTTGAAATTTCAATTACCCAGTCTTATTATCTAATTCCTAATTTTCTATTTTATATCCCGATTTTTAATTTTCGATTTCTAGTTTCCGATTTTCCAATCCGAATTTTCAATTTTCAAATCCCAAGTTTGAACTTCCAATTTCCAATTAACAATTTATATTTTAAAATTTTAAAATTTAATTTCCAATCTAAAAATTGTAAAAACTCTTTTTTTAATTAAACATTACATTTCCAATTCAAAGTTTTAGTTCCAATAACGTTTTTTTTAAATTTAATAACTAATTTTATTTAACAAACAAACAAAATAAAATTTCAATCTATAAGTTTCAATTATTATTTTCCAATTCCCAAGTGCAAACTCCCATTTTAAATTTTAATTTTCAGTTTCCAATTTCAAAGATTTATTAATAGATTATCAATGTCCTACTTGCGATATTCATAACCAATTTCCAATTTTTATATTTAAATTTCAAATTTTAATTTCAAATTTCTAATTTTCTATAAAAATATCGAATTTTCAATTTAATTAGCAATCTCCAATTTCAGAATTTTAAGTTCTTTTTTTCTTTAACTACATACCTAAATTTTTAATTAAACTTCTAACGACATTTACCGTAGGTGTGGCCTTATGCTTTAAATGATATTGATGAGCAAAAATTACTCCAAATAGACTTATGCAATTTTAATAAAGTTGTTACTGGTTACTATCACCGACTTGCTCCTAATGAAAAATCAACAGCTATCCAGTTGAACCGTGCCCGACCTACCACTATACTTCAACCAAACTCCTTGAATTGAGACATCTTGGTTAATGATTTAAGATATTTAGATCTAACAATAAACCCACAGGTTATTTGAAGGTCACACCTCAATAAAGGCAGCAAAAACTATATCACAGATTGCAGTTTAAATTTTTGTTTTCCAAGCCTCAGTTTCCTAGCGCGTTAGATAAGCTATGCAGTATTTGATTTGGGAATTGTATATTTAACTGGTTCAGGTCATTTGTCACTATACGCTTGCAAAGAGTTACTTACAAAACTATAGTTTTAGTACTTAAACCAATTCTATTGTATAGTCAATAAATTTTAGTTTTAACAAAGTTTTAAAGGAAATCGTTAGGATAGTTCCAGGTTTACCAAATTTGTATCGTTTGTTGTCCTATGTGTGTGTATATTAAACTACTTTAATTTTAAAAGATCATTTGGGTTGAGTCATATATTTTTTAAAAGTACTCGTATTTATTATCAAACATTTAATTTTTTTGTAGGGGACTATGGGAACCGTTTGACTTTTAACAGACAAAATATAAATGTAGTTGGTCTGCTTCAATCAAAAGAAAGTGTCCATGCCTGTCCTACTTTTATTAAATTGTGAATGAAACTGCTCCGTTTATGAAGTGCCATTACTTTATAAAATTATATTATCTATAACTTTATCACAAAATCAACAAACTATGAACCTCTTGAATATTTATAACTGGAAAATCAAGCAAGTTCCATTTTCTGGGTTTCAAATGCGAGATGAAAATCCAGAAATTGGATATTTTCTGGATTCTGTTAAAGTGTTCAGTAAATCTTTCGGAATCTAAGTGGCCTTGAGTTACAGAGATATTTTGATTTTTTCAAGCAATCATCAATAATTGGAAACCCAGAAAATGAATGTTTTCTTGATTTAGTTAATAAAATTTTAAATAAACCTTTTCGAAAATTGTGTAGCCTCATAAGATCTTCAATACTCGGGCTAAACTATTGCTTTACGTGGCTTTGCTCACGTGTTCTGGCACCATTAATATATTTAATGTCTTATTTTAGTTTTAGTTTTGAATTTATTTTTTTCAATTTTTTACTTCCTGTTATTCATTGTTCGTTCGATTACCAATCTCCAGTTTTTAGTTTTCAATTTCTAATTTTCAGTTCGATTGCCAATTTCCAATTTTTAAATTATAGGTTGAATTTTAAATTGAAATTTAAAATTTTCAAATAAAATAATATTTTAATGGCATGAGTATGGGATGTCTTTTATTTATTTTGTTAACTATTTTCAGGGTTAAATATTTAACTTTAAAGTTCGAAAATGTACGTTCAATCCATGAATATATTTATGTTGATGAATTCGATGGTTAATAACTACAGATGTAAAATCATAAATAATTTTCAACTGTGAACTTCAAATGTGCTTTTAAAATTTTTTTAAATTTAAAAACATTTTTCGTTAAATTTGGTAATTTATTATACATGTATTCCAAATTCTTTGTGAATGTTATGTTATTATCTATGGCTAACATATTCAATCTACATGTTTGAAAGAACTGTGGTGATATTTAAACATATATTGGAAGAATTCTTTGAATTTTATATTTAGAATTTTGAATTTTTTCGTTTTTTTTCAATTTATTTTCAACAACTGAACCTAAATGCCTTTTTAAAGTTTTCTTAACTGGCGATTATAGGAATTTTGTATGTCATCAGGCAACTTATTATAAAATTTTGAATTTACTATTCTATTAATGACCTAACATGTTAAGGTACAATTAATATGCGGCTTGGTTAATTGATTTAATATGTTATAAAAACTCTGTTTCCTGTTAAATTAAAAAGATAACACTAAATATTTCGCATGAAATAATTTTTTAATTAAAATGTAATCTTAATTATTTATTATAGATACAGATATATTATAAATAATAAGGAACCTACGATTTGGATTACTCGTTTACCATTGCAATAAAAAAAACTCATGTTGTTGATTAGCACTTTACGTTGTGTACACATGCATATCAGCAGTGTGAATAGTAAGGCACATTGCATATTATCTCACAAGTCAATAAATAATTTCACAAACTGCGGGATATGAAATTCTTTCACTAATTAACATTGTATAGTATAATGATAGCTATATATCACTCATTTTAAATTACAAACCGATAAAATACAAAGAAACAACCTGTTTCATCCATATTTATGTACATAAATATAATTATTCAAGTTGGATGTTTTTGATTTGATACCCTTCAGACATGCTAACCATTAAATTGAATCGATATAAAATAGTAATAGTATAATAATTATAAAAAATTAAAAACTCATCAAAATATACACACACTTTACTACAACAATCGTCTAAAGACTCATAAAAATATAAGTTCCAACACCATATATACGTACATACTACACAAAAATCACTGTAAACTATCCAACAATAATTTTTTTATTTTTACAATTTCAAATAAAATAAAATTGTATATTATTAACAATTCAACCATAATTCACCATTAAAGTGTGCCATAAACCATCCTTAAGGCAATAAAATTGAATTTAATCATAGTTACTACATATATGTACATACATAGCTACATACATATAAAATAAAAAATACTAAAAATTATTGCATAAACAATTAACATTTTAATTTATTTTATTTCATTTTGAATAATCATATAAATTTTAATTTCAAATCGTATATATTTACGTATGTATGTAATATGTATGTATGTATGTGCAGCGCACAAACTTGGAAAAATTTTACCTTTAAGGTAAAATGATTTTTACCTTCTCCATTTTTATTTTTTTCTAATTGATTGGATTGTAGGAATGTAATTGATTTTGACAAAAAAAAAAACTGCATAAACTATTTAACGTATTATTAATTTTTGTTTTTGTATTTTATATACACAGATAACAACATGGATACGTACGTGTGTACATGCATAAATGATTGTTGCGCACTGTTTATGTTACATTACAACTTTATGTAACAGGAAGTGCCAATTTACTCGTTTTATTATTATATTTCATTTTTGTTACAACAATAACAATAACAACAGCACCTAAAAATATCTTGTACTTATATTATATTGAGTGAATAAATGAATGGTGAAAAACAAAAAAAAAAACAAAAACGGCTCAAAACTTTTATTTTTAAGTTATTTCTTTTAAGTGATCAATTTGAATTTATTTTTAGTTTTTCATAAATTTAAAATAAAAAAAAAAAATGCAAAAATCGTAATAAATATTTATTACAAATATTTTTTTATTATTTTATTGTTGTGTTTAATATAATAATAATCAAATGAAAAAATTTACCGTGAAATTATTATCATGATCATGAGTGAAATTGCAGAAGAAAAAAAATGTATATATATATAGTAGATATTGAGAGGATATAGCAGCGCACATTTATTGGATTGGAATTTATTAATGCAATGTACAAAATGGTTTATGCACGAAATGGTAAGTTACAATTTTTTTATATATTATACAGCTCGGGAAATATTTATAATCGCAATTATTTTTATAATCCATATAAGTAAAAAGAGCATAAACATAATATGTATATAAAATTGCCAATGCTATATGATTAAGTATATGGAATGATAAACTTGATTTCACATATTCTAGATATATATTTACGTTATCAAATGATATTTTTGCAAAGGTGTTGCAAATTATAAATTTATAGGTTTTAGTCTTACCTGCGTACTTAATATTTTTATTTATGTTTATTGTTCAGTTGGGTAATTTGAAACACGAATTATTATGATAGGTTGTAATCTTCGAATATCATGAAAATTATCGATTTTAATGCACGGTCAACCAAGCACTTGATCATGAAAGTAAGAAATATGCATTATAAATATTAAAAAACTTGCATAACTACTTAATCTTATCTAAAGAATTCAATTTCAGAAACTCAGCTATGTGTCACTAATAATTAAGTAAGATACTAGTAATTAAATTTGGGCACTGTCTTAGCCTCTAATCCCCATAATTATAATTTTATGAAAAAAAGATAGAGACAAAGCTAATTAAGCGAGGTAATTGTGTGATAAATACGAAATAGGGATAATCTCTCTCTTCTTTATGATACAAAAGCGCGTTATATCTTTCTATTAATGTAGTTATTATATTGCTCAATAGATGGCAGTATATTCAATATTTCTTATAATGATAAGCAAATCAAAAGGTCAGATTACAATGAAATTTTATTGGAAAGTATTGTCACCGAATTTATAAGGCAGTACACACATTTTCTTAAAATTTAGAATTTATTTTCTGAATTTTTAAAATTCCGCATTTCAGAATGAGTTGCTAATAAATTTAACTTTTTATATTTGAAATTTCAAATTTCAATTCTTAGAATAATCCAGGTACAGTTTTGAAATAATTTAATCGAATTCGCCAATATTCTGAAAAACAAAAATTCGATAAAGTTAAATTAGTTTAGCCGATTTGAATTTAGAATTGCGATTCAATAAATAGCCATTCCACGCGAAATCAGACAAAAAAAAGACATTTACGGGGGCAAGGTGTCCAATTTTCGTGAAATTTGGAGAGATGATAGATATAGATAAAAAAAAATATAAGTTGAGTAAAAACTCGGTGGGGTCAAAATACGCGGAGTTCCGTTATAATTTGTTTTTGTCGGAAACTCAAATGTTCACATCTTTAAATTCGTGTATCTTAAGTATTCCTTGTCCGATTTTCACGTATAATAGCTCGTTGGAAAGACAATTGTACATACTTTCAAGTAACCGTTTTAAAGTTTGGTGTTAATGTACAATATATCGTTTAAATTGCAGTTTTAATTAGTATCTTGCTGAAAAATCGAAATGCTCAGCCTTTTATTTTTATTTTTTTATCGTAAGGCACTTGACAATACCTTTCAAATAAGCCATCTTTCACGATGGAGACTCAACGCGGTCGAGTTTTATAGAACAAAACGTCATAACAAGTTACGGTGGAATTTAACATTTCAGTACAATTATTAATTCTAAACTACGAAATTCATGTTTTGGTTCTTCCTTTTACAGTTTTATTCAATAAAGTTAATTTATTTACAAATTATTTTAATTTAAAATTAAAAATTATCAGAATTCTGGTTGTTACCATTAAGAACAAAGCACTGATAATCGTGAGTTTCTCTTATGGCTTTTACTGAATCAAATTTTTTTGTTAGTGATCGTGCCATCCTTCTGTACCCTTTGTACAAAATCTAAAAGTAATATTTGATTTATTTTTTGTAGCCCAATCGAAAAGTTCTTGTGCTGTCGTTATTTGATCAGCGTATGGTTATACTGAAGGCTGGCTTTCGTGGCATTTCGTTTCGATTTCTAACTTCCTCTGAAATCTAATGCAAGTTCACAATTATTCAATAAACAAAGTATGCAGTTGCTTAACGTGAAATGTGAATGTAAGCTTTTTCACTCTTTTTCACGATTGTTACCAATCGACTCTGTATTAGTCCTATAATTATTTTTATTTGCTTATTTTAATTTCTTACCTAAAATTTATTTAAATCCAAAACAATAACTTACATAACACAAACGAAAAATTATTTTATCAAAAATGCTAAAGAGTGTTGGTAAGTGAGATTAAGAAAGCCATCAAAATAATTATGGATAGTGTACCTGGACTACGTTTATTTTGGCCCGAATAAAGGACTGGTATGATGGGTGCCTATTTTAAAATTGGTTGAGCGCTGCAGATTTAACTGGAATGAATCCAATTCATGGTATATCTAATTCAGCTACCGGAGTTGGAAGAATTAACCAGACCGAAGTTAGTCTGATGACTGCCATCCGAGCCATTGCACCAGCTCCTCTGCCTTAAGAGAAACGCCGTATTACAAGATCCCAGTCCAAGGCAGCCTGAAAATTAAATTTTGCAGAACCAACATCGGCGATATCTTATACATCATTACCAAGAACAGAATTCAACATCGGCGTTACCAATACATGAAATGCAAATACATACATACACGACTGAATTGGGGGTGCCTTCAAACAAAATGCCACGAAAGCATACGCTGATCAAATAACGACAGCACAAAAACTTTTCGATTGGGCTACAAAAAATAAATCAAATATTACTTTTAGATTTTGTACAAAGGGTACAGAAGGATGGCACGATCACTAACAAAAAAATTTGATTCAGTAAAAGCCATAAGAGAAACTCACGATTATCAGTGCTTTGTTCTTAATGGTAACAACCAGAATTCTGATAATTTTTAATTTTAAATTAAAATAATTTGTAAATAAATTAACTTTATTGAATAAAACTGTAAAAGGAAGAACCAAAACATGAATTTCGTAGTTTAGAATTAATAATTGTACTGAAATGTTAAATTCCACCGTAACTTGTTATGACGTTTTGTTCTATAAAACTCGACCGCGTTGAGTCTCCATCTTTAAAGATGGCTTATTTGAAAGGTACACGAATTTAAAGATGTGAACATTTGGGCTTAGGTTAGGTTAGGTTATGGTGGCCGTCCTAAAGGACTAGCATAGACACAAAATTGGTCCGTAGCTGTACCACATTCGAGTTTTCTCCTCTTCACTCGCTGAACCATCGTGAGCTTACCAAGAAGCGTTTAAAGTCCCGGATCCCGATCTTACTAAGATCCGTGAGGTCGTTCAAAGGGGAAGTCCCCATAAATTTTGTTCTGCTGTACGCTAGACCAGGACAGGTGCAGAGCAGATGGAGCACATTTTCCTCCTCCTCCTCATCACCACAGCTGCGGCAGAAATCGTGGGCTGGGACACCCAGTCTGCGCGCATGTATCCCAATGAGACAATGTCCCGTTATAGCTCCCACGACCATACCAATATGGTGTCGTCGAAGCGATATCAGTTGGTCTGATCTTGACCGGTCAAGACCAGACCAGATCTGCCTAGTTATTACACACGAACTGGCGTTAGACCATCTGACGTTCGTTTCTTTTATAGCTTCTTCCAGAAGCAACAGTTTACATGAAGCAAGCGGTATCTTTATATCCCGCCTGCTTTGGGTTATTAGGCGTGCTGTACCCTTGCGGGCCAACTCATCTGCCTTTACATTCCCTGCGATATTGAAATGCCCTGGCACCCACGTCAAGCGGATGTTGAACTGATCAGCCATCTCATTTAAAGATGCCAGACAGTTCTGGGCTACTTTCGACGTCAGGGAGTATGATTGTAGCGTTTTAATAGCAGCCATGCTGTCTGTAAAAATGCGAATATCCCTCGTAGATATTACATTATACTTCAACCAGTCCATGACTTCCATTATCGCGATCAGTTCAGCTTGAAAAACGCTGCAAAAGTCGGGAAGACGAAAAGAGAGGTTAACCCCTAGTGCCTCACAGAATACCCCGCAGCCAACCCCTTTATCCCTTTTTGAGCAATCCGTGAAGAAGCTTAGGGCCTCATTGTCCATAACCGTTTCGTTCACCCAGTCCTCTCTGGTGGGAAACTCAGTTTGGAATCTCACCTCAGCAGATGGCAAGGGAATAGCGTAGTCGGTAGCTTCCGGAATACCCCTGTTGCATAGGATAGACGAGTGCCCTGCATTGTTACAGGTCCACATAGATATGGATTTGAGCCGAATGGCTGTGCAAGATGCAAGCTGCTCGGCCGCAATATCCAATGGAGTAAGATGAAAGAGAATCTCCAGAGCTTGAGTAGGTGTGCTCCTGAGAGCCCCACTTATACACAAGCAGGCCGTTCTTTGGACTTTCATCAATAGTTTAAGGTTGGTCATAATTTTTAACGCTGGCCACCAGACGACAACCCCATACAGCAGTATAGGTTTGACCACTGAAACGTAGAGCCAGTGTACTATGTGGGGCTCCATACCCCATCTCTTTCCAATGGCATTTTTGCAGGAGTAGAGCGCTATAGTAGCTTTCTTTACTCTCTCTACGATGTTTGGTTTCCAGCTTAGCTTGCTATCCAAAAGAAGTCCAAGGTATTTTGCTCTATCCGTAAATATCAAGCGAGTACCATTTAATTTTGGCGGGTCACACTGAGGAAGCTTGTGCTTCCTGGTAAAGAGGACCAGCTCTGTTTTCTGTGGGTTTGCGTTCAGTCCGCAGCCGCGTGCCCACTCAGAAAGGTAGCCAAGCGCGCACTGCATGCGCTCACTCAGCGTACTAGGATATTTACCGAAGACCGCAATAGCAACGTCATCCGCGTAAGCAACCATCTTGAAGCCTTGCCCTTCCAGGTTTAGTAACAGGTCATTTATGACCAAGTTCCAAAGAGGGGGGGATAAAACCCCACCTTGAGGTGTCCCTCTGCTCACGTATCTGGCGGCAGACGTCCCACCCAGATAAGCTGTCACGATCCTGCCTCTAAGCATATGATCTATCCAGCCTCTGAGTGACCCGTCTACCCCCAGACACGCAAGGGCCCCAGTGATTGCCCCCGGTCTGACGTTGCTAAAGGCCCCCTCTATATCCAAGAAGGTTACCATTGAATATTCTTTATATTCAAGTGATTTCTCAATCGGGCCAATAAGGGAGTGGAGAGCTGTTTCCACCGATCGTCCCTTACGGTATGCGTGTTGAGATTCCGACAGCTCGCCCGGCTTGATTGAGCCTCTAATGTGAGCCTCTATTAGTCTTTCCAGTGTTTTCAACAGAAAAGAAGATAAGCTTATAGGCCTAAAGTCTTTGGGATAGCAGTGAGAGCTTTTTCCCGCCTTAGGTATAAATATTACTTTTATTTCAGTCCACTTCCTAGGAATGTGACAGAGTTCCAGGCTGCCTTTGAAGATAACTTCCAGCCAGGGCAGGGTTAAGTCAATAGTTCGCTGGATATCCGCAGGGATAATGCCATCAGGCCCTGCCGACTTGTATGGCTTAAAGCTGTTTATTGCCCATAGGATATTCCGCCTGCTTACTATATGGCTTACGGAGTTTACACCCCTATTTATCATGGGTCCCTCCGGAGCTAGTACCGAGCACTCCGGGAAGTGCGTTTCTAGTAATAGCTCCAGGGATTCCTCACTACATGTAGTCCATGAACCATCCGGTCGTTGTAGATAACTCGGGATGGAAGGACTAGAACAAAGTACCTTGCGTAGCCTGGCCGCCTCCGAGGACTCCTGTATATTGCCACAGTAGAGTTTCCAAGCCCTCGTTTTGGCTGCTCTCAGCTCGTACTTATAGGTTTTGAGGACTTCCTTGTAACAGTCCCAGTCTGCAGCAGCATTTGTGTTCTTCACTTTCTTGAACAGTCTCCTGCATTTCATACGAGTACCTTGGAGTTCCTTCGACCACCAGGGTGGCCGAGATTTACCCAAGGGTCTACTGATAGGACATGCACCTAACATGGCCTTGTTAAAAGCATCAGATAGCTTGGTTATTAGAGCATCAAGCTCCTGTGTAGATGCAGGAGGTTTTGGAACCGATTCCGGTAATAAGTTACCCAGAATGGTTCTGAAACAATCCCAATCAGTTTTCCTCCTATTCCTGAAGGGTGGTTTGCTAGTGGGTTTTGTATCCACTTCGTATTGGAGATAACAATGGTCAGAAAAGGAATGGTCTTCGGACACTTTCCAGTTCAATACCCTCTCCTTAATAAAATCCGAGACAAGTGTGATATCCAGCACTTCTTGTCTATTTTTAGTAATAAAGGTTGGCTTGCACCCGATATTACATATATTTAGGTTAGTACTTAAAATAAAATCAAGGAGTAACTCACCTCGCCTGTTGATATTTGTACTTCCCCAGATTGAGTGATGTGCATTAGCATCACTGCCCATGATGACTCCTACTTTTCGTTTTTGAGCCTCCATTATTGCACTAACCAACCTGCCTGGTGGTACGTTTTCCTCCTCGTACGGTAGGTAGGCCGATATTAGCCAGAGATTTTGCCCATCCATCTCGATGCTAGCCACCACTACATCAGCGTTGCTGTAATTAAGTAGTATAAAAATATTCAGATTATTTCTAGCGAGAATGCAGGAACGTATCTTACCTTCATTCTTCGCATGTAGTATTTTATATTTGGAAGTTCTGAGGCCCAGCACCCGGTCACCATTGACCCAAGGTTCCTGAACCAGAACAACATCAATGGACTCAGATTCCATTTTGAGCAGGAGGGCCGCCGAGGCGGCTTTAGAGTGATGGAGGTTGATCTGAAGGATCTTAAGCATTAGATATTGCTTACCTCCACCACTGTTGAATCAGAATCTTCTGACGTCGATTCGTCCGGTAGGAGCGCACAGCGTAGTCCCAATGATCTCGATATCTCCGAGTCCAGGGATAGTGTCTCCTGAGCGTCTTCCGGGATGCTTTGGACATCTGGGTCACCAGCAATAGGCGGGACACCACTAGTGGCTTCCCCACCTGCTGCAGTTGCCCCAGGTCTATCAGCCTCATCGCGCTTATAGATTTTGAGCGTAATCGCTCCAAATCCATAGCTGACCAGGCCTCCAGATTTTGCCAAAGCACCCACGGATTCTCTGTCGATGATTATGACGGCCGATCTGTGATCTGTTTCCGCCTTAACCTCATCTAACCTGGCAATCTTCCAGGTGGGCGTTGGCAGATCCGGATTGCTGATTTTCAACATTTCCAGGATCTCCCTAGGATCAGTTGGCTCCGCAGGAATCCAGGCTCGTGCCCTTGGCCTGCAGGGAATTTCTTCCCTAGTCACCACTGCTAGTTTGGCCCCCGGCCAGACTTTCCCCAGGCTGCCGATCGCCTTTTTATAGAGGGTCACAGACCTCTCATCGGCACAGGCAGTCAGTTTTACGTGACCCCGGTGCCACCTTCCGTCTCGGCAGGACGGAGCAGGTCCTGGGTTCTCCCTCATGATTTTTAGGAAGATGGCGGCTAAGGCCTTCTCCACCTTCCTCCAGTTAAGGGTCGTAATGCTCCCATCTTCTTGTGCCCTGTCAACGACTGCCATGATCAGGTGATCCTTTAGCACCTCGTTGAAGGGCCTGGTAACATTGTCCGGAACCCGTTTCTTTTTAGCCTCCGTAGGCGGTTCATCATCAGATCTCTGCCTTTTCGGCTGTGAGATCACAACGGAACCCTCCTGCTTTGGCTTTTTGGCTTCCGACAAAAACAAATTATAACGGAACTCCGCGTATTTTGATCCCACCGAGTTTTTACTCAACTTATATTTTTTTTTTATCTATATCTACCATCTCCCCGAATTTAAAAAAAATTGGACACCTTGCCCCCGGATGGGTGTCTGATTTCGCGTGGAATGGCTAAAATATTTTAAAATATTTTGAAATTGTATTTATCGAATTTCAAAATTGTTCGTTTAGGCATTCCTAACTAGCATTATCAATTTTGAATCTTTTGAATGCGCTATTCTCGAATTCTCATAATTCGATGTGGAATACATTTTATTTATACCGTTTTGAATTTACAATTACGATTCGTTGATAGAATTTTGACATGTAACAGTATATCTATATATATAATATTCAAAGGTTTAAATTAAAATTTTTGAATAATGAATTTAGAGCAACTCTAATTGTTAAATTTTCTAATTCATTCTGAATCTTGGCAAAGTTTCACTAGTTTAAAGTTTTAATCAGTATTATCAAATTTCGAATCACTTTTAACATGCAGTTCGGAATTTGAAATTTTAGTCCGAATTCTCAAAATTATTGTATAATTTTAAAAACTCAATCAAATTGTCCCACTGTCTAAAATAGTCTATTTAAGTTAAGCAAACTTGTCCCTATAAATTAGATGGCAGATTCCATCATAGTATTTATATATTGTCGTTGGAATGCCGCTCGCTTTAAAAAAAAATCGATGGTTAGTGCCAAATATTGAAAGCAACAATCTCTTGGATACTCCGACATGGCGAAATTCGGTATTTTGCGAGAAAAGCAGCGCCCCGGACCGTTAAATTACTTATACAATTTTTTCACGTTCCAGTTTAGTTTCCAAAAACTATAGGAAATATTTTACTCCGTTCTGCTTCGCTTATCGCACCACACAATGTTTACTAAACTTGTGCAGCATTAAATAATACCTCTTGAGCCAATATGACGGTTTTGATTGAATAGGTTTTGGTTTTGAATTACTTTACCAGTGTCGTTTGAAGTGTTTTCGAAATTCATAAGAAAAATTTTCCCGAGCATGTCATTTCTAAAGGGTATTTTTATAGAGTTACACAAGTTTAAATCATAATAAAATAAAGAAATATAGTTTTATTATCAATGAAACGTGCTTTATTGGATAGAAAATTTTATGACATTTAATGTTTAAATATGATTTCGGCGGTGTGACCGCAGAAAATAATAAATCACACGATCTTGGTGGCCAATTAATTGGACCATTACGCGAAATTTGAGTAAATCAATTGTAGCGCGCGCTGTGTGGCATGTGGCTACGTCCTGTTGGAACCACATGTCCGCAAGATCAATACCAGCTAATCGAGGTACGAACAAATTTATAATCATGTCCCTATACCGCTCACCTGTCACTCATTGACAGTAACGATCTGACCATCTTCGTTTTTGAAGACATATGTACCAATGACTCCGCCAGCCAATAAAGTGCTCCAAATAGTAATTTTCTGTGGATGTAATGGTGTTTCGACAAAAGCTTGTTGATTATCCTCACTCCAAATGCGACAATTCTGCTTATTTACGTACTCATTCAACCAAAAAGTGGGTTTCATCGGAGAACAAAATTTTAAATGGAAATTCAACGAACAAAGTTGTGAACCTCTAAAAAAATCACCCTTTAATTTACTTTTCGAAGATGTTTCTTGAATGATCATTATAACAAATCTCACCTTCAAGGCAATCATATTGGATAGTAATATTTGAATAACTTTTTATTGATCCATAAAACTTTCTTGCACATTAATTATCCTCTGCAGTACTATTGGTGCGTTTATCGATTAAATCAAATAAATACGATTTCATTGTTGGTGGGTACCTGACTTAGACGTGGTTATAAAATATGTCCCAAGTTCACGTGTTTGTTTTTTTCAGGGTGATATTGAGTTTAGCACAGAAACACTACAGTTAAATTATAAATTAGTAGTCAATGAAATTAATCGATTAAAATCAGAAAACTTGTAGAATCTTGTCAAATTTACTTCATCTATCCAAAATCATAAAAATATAAATATTTACGGAATAATAGTTAACTAAATCACTCGTCTGAAAAGTGTGCATCAAGTTACGATGAAATTAAAAATTAGTTATAAATTCCATTTTGATAAAATTCATAATTTCTCATTTGAAAAATACCATCTTAAACAATTTTCGAGTTTTTAATTATTATTTTAATCTTCCAAATAGCTAATTATTTCAAAAACGATGAAATCTAAATAAATCAAACAGTTCGGGAAATCATTTTTTGAATCATGAATTATTCGTTTTTTCAAGCTTTTCGTAGTACTCGTAGTTGCTCAAATTTTGGTATATTTCACTAACTGTGTTCTATATGGTTTTCTGGTATGGTATTCAAACTAAACAACTCAGCAAATTTGGAGTTGATTGAAAACTTATCTACGTTTTTTATACATTCCAGTTATGCAAGTGACGTGAAGCGATAAGTTGACCATACCCTGTTTTTTGTAGAACCAGAATTAATGATCTCTCCAAAAAACGATTTATGGTGTTCCATTCATCTTATTCAAGATTGCATTAAACAATCTTTATATTTGGTGATATACTGTGTCAAGTTTATTGCCATAAATATTACGAGAAATCAATTTAGATTAAATCCATAATCTTGCGAACGAGTTTTCTTTTTCGGACGTTTTTGGCAAGATGAACAAATCCATTGAGAAACTTGTGCGTAATTTCAAAATCAATTTAACTATTTTTAGTGTTCATGACGCCATAACTATCGAATTGATGTTCAAATGCTTGTAGGTACCATTCATATACATATTATATTTCATTGGTTGTGATAACATCTGGTTGGTATATCAATCGATTCCAAAAACTATTTTAGAGTTACACCAAAAATAAAAAAACTTTTCGATTACGACTAAAATAAAATTTACTTTGGTGTAAAAATAATAATCTGAAATGTTGGAATAAATTGAGACATAATAAATAATCAAGCTTAAATCGTCTCGACTTAATTTTAGTTCTACGCATTTCCATTAAATTGATCTGGACAAAATTGTGTGAATTAATTTTTGAAAGTAAGGAGATAGATAGGTCAGTATAATTTTTGTTACATCACTGCGCCAATCAAAGTTAAAAAGTGGACCAAAAACGAAAGTGTTATTGTCACTCCATACACATATTTATTATTTTGATTGAATAACAATGAATAATTGAAGTAGTAGAAGCGTCCGTTTTTATGATTTCGAACTATATGTCTAAACTACAAATACTAATCTCTAGAGTATATAACTTATTATCTCCAAATGCCACATACTATTCTTCTAGATGCTATATGTATTGTGCCAATTCTAATTAGCTTTACAAATTATAAACTGGCGCCCAAATAAAATTGACATTTGACTGTGTTTTGTTTATAAGAACCGGTGTCGTAGAAACATAACTAAAAATTGATAATTGGTTGAGGGTTTACTCGCATTAATCTCGTCACAAAATAGAAGCGCTTTTACCTTCTGGAATTAATGTAGCCACCGACCATTTCGTCAACTTTTATTGAAAACATTTTTTTACAGGATTTTGAATTATTTAACATATTTTTTGTATTGTCAAATCAGCTTTTTATAAAACTTTAAATCGTTCGACTAAACGATTAAACGCTTTCTTCCAATTTCAAAACAATACAGAATCATACTTTTTATCTTCTAATTGATCTAAAAACTATAAATTTGTTAAACGGCTTAAAAAATATTCGTTATCAAATTTCCATAGGCCATTAAATTTGTAATGATATTTAACAAATATTTCCAGCGAAATTTTAATTTAAGCCCTTTCTCGGTTTTTTTCCTTTATTAAAAATGTTGTTGTTAAATTAACCCGACTTTATGGGAATGGAAACGCAGTAATTAAATTGTTTTCGATTTCTTTCTTTTGGATTGAATGAGGAGTCGTGTGTTAGTTGTAATCTCAATTCACAAATTAATTCTTGAAAATTGCAAACTTCATTTATTTTATACGAACAAGCACTATATTTCGGTTGGTTATAGTTCCCAATTTGTGTCCCTGCCTAAGTTAGCATCAATGACTGAAGGCGATTCCTTTCAAAATCGGAATAGTATTATTTGTGATCCGCAACTATAAAAAGTCTAGGGTATTTGTCTGTCATAATTCCAGTTGACATATATGTCGAAAATATGATATTACAAATAGGTTTTGACACCTAAAGCAATGTTCGGTTAAAATTAGTCTTACTCAATACTACCACATTAACACTATACAGTATATACACGTATAATTATTAGTTGTTCCCTTGTACAGATTTTGGACAAACTTGAAATACGTACGTTGATTCCTTAGTTTTTGTTGAATGAAATAACTATAGACTTTTATGAAACTGCCTTGGCAAGGTATCATTCCCTCCACCCACTTGCACTAAATATAATTTTTAAACTATACAAAAATAATCCTACTAAAACCGTGGTTATTGCAAAATTCAAAACTGAAATTATATTTTATATAAAATATAATTAATTGAACTAATTACCACTTCCTGTGTCTAGTTAAATAAAAATAAAAATAAATACATGCATATTTTTATCCATATTTGAATTTATTACATTCCACTGTATCAATCATAACTACTTCAATTTTATTTATTTTTAATTCAGGCTATAAAAAATATACATTATAATTTTCATTGATCAAATTTAACAATCAACAATCGAATTCATGTAATTACAAAAACAAAAATCGAAAAAAAAAACTTCATTCATTCATTCATTGCGCGAGTTCAACCCACTGAAAATTCTATATTTACAAACAACAACAAACATGTAAGTAAAAATAATAATAATAACAATATAACAAAAAATAATAGTAAGTAACAACACATTATTTTTAACACCCCAAAGGAAGTCATCAAAAATTACTTATTTATAATATATTGATGAATATCTTAGAACGGAATAATAACAACAATATGTACTTTAAAAATATATTATTATTATTATTGTAATTAAATTTAACTTCCTTTAAGACAATTGAATGTATGTTTTGTATTGTATTGGAAAAATAAAATTATTTACACACACACTCGAGTGCAATTGGATCAAGATCGATTCAACCAGAACTAACTAAAAACGTAATTATTATCAATATTTGTTTTATTTTGTTTTTTATTTAACTGCCGACTACTGTTTGAAATAACTATATACGGCACCGGTAATAGTTTAGGGCAATAACATTTTCATGTCGCGCATATTTTGGGTTGGTTCAACAAACGACCGCGCGATCACAAGATGTTTATGTTTTTTTTTTTTTGTTTCTGTAAACAAATTAATTTTTTTTTTTTTGAAATAAACACAAAAGGTAAAATCCACCCACTCCAATTAAAATCCTCTTGATATTATATATTTTTATTATTATTATTATTATTACTTGAAGTGCCAGCTTTTTTAAAAAAATTTATATTGAAAAGAATATTTTAAAATTTAATTTTCTAACTAACAAAAAACAACAACAACAAAAATAAAAACATTAACAATTTAATCAACACACACAAAACTACTTAAAAAATAACAACAATAATAATAATAAGAAACCCATTTAAAAAGAAGAAAAGGCGCACACACCTTTTTACACAAAATAAATTCCAACTGAACTAAAATTATTGTTTCACTCCAACCTACAAGAATTTAAAATCATATAACAATAATTTAGAAAATTAGAAAAAAATAAAAATAAAAAATAAAATCCAATTCATAAAATTTATGCAAAATATAAAATATATAAATTAAAATAATCAAACATAATTGAAATTCGAAAAAAAACAAAATAAAAAATTCTTGTCAAGGTATTTTTGTAGGTCGATTTTGTTTATTAAAAAATATGTGTGTGTGTTTGTGTGTTAAAATATTATTTAAGATTTTTAATTTAGATAGTTTTTCTATTTATCGTTTTTAATAATAATTTTAATAGTAACAATAAAACAAAAATTAAAGCACCTGAAAATTTTAAAATAATTTTAATAAAAAGTACTTGTGTGAGAGTGTGCGAGTACGTAAACAGAGGGCTGTACCTCCGACGCAAAATATTTTTTTTTAATTAAATTTATTTGTCTCAATGTGTTTGACTTTATCGAGCTCATATACTTTAAACATAAATTACATAAAACTGGGTAAACAATAATTTGTTTTATTTTGATTTCGATTTGGTAAAATTTCAAGAATTTAATTTTTATTTTTTATTTTTTTTGATTAGAATGGAATTTATTTAGTGTTTGTTGCGCGGTTACGATTATGTATTTATAATTTATCGATATCATTTTAGAAAGGTGTATAAATAAAATTATATATAGATATGGTTATGCCCTTCAGGTGTTCAACCTAAAATCTTAAAATTCTACAGGTTATATTCTTAATTAAATGATATTTTAAGCTGAAAGGTATTTTGTATATGCAATAACTATATGTACATAATAGATATAAATCTCGTTACGTACAAGTAGACATCGATGTGTATTGTATATTTGATATTTGCGATAAGATTGTAGATCAGTGTTAGATATTTAGGGCGATAAAAATATTTTAGAGAGAATGGTAGTATAATATTCAGAAATTATAATTTAAATTAACAGAACAATGTAATTTATGTGTAAGCTTAAGCACATAACATTATAATTTATGGGCACACCTAAAATTGTGTCCTAACTATATTTTATACATATTTTTACATTTGGAATGTATTAATCCGCCACAATCATTTCCATCTCCCGATTACGATCGGCGATTAAATTGAAAACGTCTATGACCCTCTGTTGGAATGTAGAACTCATGGGCCGACCCATCTTCCATGTCACTGTACAGGGTGACATGGAGCTATGAAATGCGCAGGTGGTATACTGTACTTGTGTGAATGGGATGAATGGGTTGAATGAGTATTAGTGTGAATGTGGCTATTGCACCGTGGGCCCATTAGTGGCGCTGGAATCTAAATTCCGGTGGAAACATTAGTCATGTCATGAGTTCTAGAGTGCTTTTATATGGATTTAATTCAACTTATAAAATGGTCGCTTGAATAAAGAAACATTATTAAATATGATTAGCCGAAAGATACGAGGAGAAGGGAGATAGGAATTTAGACAATATGGTTTGGAGGAAGGTGAACAAGCATTGTTTTAATTAATTTACATTTTCAATATATATAGTTATGGATAAACCATGGAGCTGGAATCTAATGTATGTATATGTATAAAGTTGTATGACGGTTGGACTATTTAATTTATTCCATTTTCAAATGATTGGCTCCGAGTTCAAGGTTCCCATACTAATTTTTAGAACACTTTCGATTTATGTTTGGATCGACCTTTGGAAATCATTTTTAAAAATCAACATCGCAACTCCGTAGTATTTTAAATGAATTTATTTAAATAAAAAGTGATGGTGCGCGGGGTTCAAGAGACTCCCATATACAAATTATTGAACTTTTGCTAAACAACTTTTACAAATTATTGGGAGTTAATATTTGTGTATACCAAATGCATTTAGTTGGTTATTTTCGACATCTATTCAAATTTTAAAAAGATGGAAGGGAGATCATGACTTGCATTTTGGAGAAGATTGGTTTGTCTGAGAGTTTGTATTCTGGTGTACATTTTGGTTTTACTTATTTTTGATCATAACACTTTTTAATTGCAGTGTAGCTATCTGATTAAAATGTTTAACAATCAAAATATTTGGGGTTGTAAAAATATTGGTACACATATTTAAATTATCACCAAGTCCCCTAAATCGATAACCTTGTATAATGTACTACAATAATTTTTCAAAACTTAATTTAAAAAAAATATTTTAAAAAATTCCTCTCCTTTGCCTCTTTTTGTCGGAGAAAGTTTGTATGAAAAAAATTCCATCGCAAACTTGCAAAAAATGTTAAAAATTACAGTGGAAATAATTTCGAAAATATTTTCACTCCCCCGGAACTCATAATTCGAAGAAGATAATTTCAAAGAAGTGGCAAAATATCAGATCAACCGAAAGTCATACGAGAGTGCTCGTCAAAGTTAATATACAGCGCAGAATAAATGAAGGTTAAACCCAGTTCAACGGGGACCCTATTTTCTCGTCCATAACACTACATAAATGATGTTGCATATACTGGATTGATCGTGGACCAAATTTTTGTAAATATAATAAATCATTTGAAAATCTAAATAGATTTTATGCGAATGACAAACTAACGTGTCACTTGACTAACGATCACATTCATATATACTCGCTGAAGAGCACAACGCGAAGGATCAAGTGCTATCGTCAAATTCCAAAGAAAAGTTGGTGTTAATGTTAACAACGTATAGTAGCAGGCAATTTTTAACCAATTTCAAAGCACCGGATTCACTACATCTGTAATTTGGACTAGAAAGCGTGTGCTGAGTTATACGAATTTTTCGCCGGTAATCTGCATAAATTGGAGAATGATACATTTGTTCGATAATAAGGATTGCAAATTTAAGTCGGATTTTTTTCCGTATATAAAGGCGCTTTTTGCTTTAACTGTTTGAATTATAAGCCACTAATAATTAACATAGCGGCCGGCGGATGTTAAGAGTCTCCTAAGCTGTCTTAATCCGTGACCATGTATTTGTTACCGAATTTACAATTATTTAAAAAATTATTCTCAAAATTACAGTTCAAGAATTAAATTACTGTGAATTGAGATGTAATATCAACAAATTCAATAAATTTTGATTATTTATCGGATGGGTATGACGGATAGAATTTTTCAAGCCAACCAATTTCAACCCGCTTGAGAATTTTAAGTGAACTCCAAATCTTTCACTTCATAATTTTGTACGTGTGTTACGCCAGTTCCTGTCGACTATGATTGATACCGACAAATCCCAGTCGTCGTTGGTCCCATAAGTTTCAAAAATGGGTATATAAAACGTAACGAAGATTTTATGATTTATTTGTCAGAGCGAATGATGAGCGCCATATGATGTTTTTTAAATTCTGACCAATTTACAGCTACTACCCATTTTATTATTATGATGATTCCGCAGTGCTGGTCACAGTTGACTCTCACCAGAAAAGCCTCGATTTTCGTTATCAGTTGTGATGTGGTCGCATGATAATCAATTCGAAACTCGATTTCCTAAAATTAAATCACTATAATTAGAAAACCTACGATTTTTGGAAAAAAAATCCGCAGTTTGGGAATCGCGGGTACGAGAAATTCTATATTACTGAATGATCATTATATCGCCCGACTTATCTTGATAACCTTAAAAACACAGTTCAAATATAAGGTTCAAATACATACAGTGATGGTGATATTTTACTGTAAAAAACAATTGCCATAAAAAACAAAATTTTAGCATTAATTCACTGAACAAATAATGCAAATAAATTATAATAGATAGCAGCACCATCTAGTAATATTTAAATTCGAAATTCTATCTTACTCCAACAATGTTTTTCCCGTGTTTTATTTGTTTCTTCAGTTTCGATAATTATGCCTCGTTTTGGAGTCATACCTAATACGACTCGTGCATTCTAACCGTGATGTTGGTGTAGGTAGGTCTTTCAACATTTCTGGTGGCTCTTACTAAATTTACCAGTTCAACCTAAATTTTAGATTAGCTCGTAACAGACATTCGCAGAGATGGTATTTGTGACACTTTCCAAATGTGAAACAAAAATTGTACATAATTTTTATGAGAAGATTTGTTATTGGTTATATATTTGAAGTATTTAGCCTGATTTTAAATGTTAAGATGAGATCAGAAGTTTAAATAATCTAATTAGATAGTTAGTTAATTAGATTAATTGCAAATATTATAGAAATTTCAATCGAAAATTGATTAACATAAGAAATTCATAGTTTAGTCGATTTTCAGACGTAAAATTATTTGGTTTGGCTGATTAGGAGTCAGAAAATGTTAACATTTTCTTCATTTACATTTTTTTTAAACGGCATGATGAATTCAAAGCCAAAACAAAATAATAGCTTTCCGGCAACATTTTCCTTTAAAATTTCAATGTAATCAAATTTCTTTTTTGTGATTGGTTATGGTGAAGCCGTAATCATGGGAGCTTTACGTAGATTCACGATGCTCTATATTCTGTTAATTTCCCTTTACTTTTAGGCTTAATGCCTAATAACATCGATCATCAAACATTGACCCACTGTACGTCGTGTATCTAAACAACCTGGGTTCGTTCAGACAAGTAAAAGCTAGATTAACGACGAAAAATAAGATTTTCATACTTTTTGTCATATCAACGAAAATTACGGCGATTGAATTAGTTTGATCAAAGCTATATACACAAGAATTTAGTAAATTTCAACAAAGCATTTTCAGTACCTCAATAACAATGGCTTTGCCATTGTTAATATTATCATTGCGAGTTTAGTTTGAAAAATGTATGTAGAGTAATTTATATTTATGGGAAAATTATTGAGTGCAACATGGAATTCATGTATCAGTCACTTTGATTTCTAAAATTATTTTGCATGCGACTCAATATATACTCAATGTCTCAATTCTGTATGCTGTTGCTCCTGAAACTATACATTTAAAGGATATCCTTTCGAACCTAGATTCAGCTTCCAATGGTTCTTTATATTATTATAATGCTTGATGCATTTCAATCCTTCATAATCAATTGGTGAATATCTGCACAGTAGTATCCATTGACTTCTGATTTTACTGTTTTCCTCTTTTGTAGGACTGATGTTTTTGTAATTGATTTTTTTTGATAACGAAGATAAGGCTGGATCGCTTTAAACCAAAAGACATCTTTAAAAATTGGTAAGATTCTGGTAATATCTTATCGTCGTAAGCGTTTGGCATATTAAGGGTTCTGATGTTCTGTGATTTGAAAAGTTAATGAAGGAATGTTCCATGGACTAACACCACGATTCAATTATTTCTTCTTTAAAGATTCGTTCAATTTTAGTTACATTTCAAATTTTAAGGCTCCTTTCAAATGAAGTACAAAATATATGTCATTATAAAATTTCGGCTTAGTTCTAGAATTGGTGTTTCTGTAGAATTTAATTCTGAATGCGTGTAAAGATGCGTGTAAAGAATTTAATTCTGAAGGTGTAGCTAGAAAAATTATTATGTATAATTTGGGCGAAGATGTACTTCTCTGTATTAACTAGTTCCTAGGTCGTTAGCATCTACTTCTATTGCCAAATTGCTAATTGATAATTGAAATCATTTAAACATTTTATAATCTAAGAAGTATGAATAAATAGAACCGTTAAGAAATAAATTTAAACTACTCTATTTAAAGAACTGAGCATTTCAATTTTCCTAGCTCAAAGCACACCCTGCCAGATGCATTAGAAATTCATGAGGTGGTCTATAGATATTACTCGAGATCTAAGCAACTCGCCCGTACCACTGAAGTTGATGCTAACAACTTATGCAGTAGTTGAGGAACACATCTTCGGTCTAATTATAGACATAATCATTTTTCAAACTAAACCCTACCCTGTCAGATGCATTAGAATATCATGAGACAGTTTACAGATGTTGCTTGAGCTGATGCTAACGATTAATGAAGTACATAGTTAATCTAGTTGATCTAATAAACATTAATTATGTAATCTAAGTCATATCGTTTTTATTTTTCAATTTAAAAACTATCAAACTACGTCAAAATTGAATATTTAAAAAAATCTAAAATTTTCACAATTCCGAAAAATAAATTAAAAATTTAGATTTCAGACAATTTATTACAAATATTCTTAAATTTAATAAATTGAAAATTTTAAATAAATTAAAATTCATAATTAAAATACTTGAACATCAACATTTTAAACGATTTATAATTTCGAAAATTTTAATTGCAATTGAAATATTTTAAGTTCTGACTTAATTACTTCACATGTTTGCTTTACTTACTAAAAAAAATTAAAAATAATTTTATTACTATACTGATACAAATCACCTGATAATATTTTATTTATATACATATAAATTTAAATAAATCTCGTTGCAATCAGCTTCATTCATATACATTCTCGTAATATAAAGTATCGCTATAAAAATTCTCTGACTCACTCAAATTATTTTCAACTGTATACACTTATAATACAAAATATACATTACAATAAAAAATTTTATATACTTTAATCTATCTTAATCTTAATTCTCATTCCCGAATTAATACTTAAAACTATAAAATATATAAACAAATAAAAAAACACTTTAGAACAATATTAAAAAAAAAAACACTAAAAATAATTCCGGAAATTTAAAATAAAAACAAAATTAATTTTATATAAATTGCAATTCTAAGCCAAATTAAATAAAAAAAATATATATTTTTTATTTCAATATAAATTTTATTTATTTTAATATTTCTCTGCAATTTTAAATATTGTATGTACATACAATACTTGTTTAAAATTACATTTTGTTGTTGTTTTTTTATTATTATTATTCGTTTTCTTAATGTAAAAAGAATATAAAATTATTTATAGTATATTTTATAAGTAATAACCCTTTTTATTATTATTACATTTATTTTATATGATTTTGCAAATATTTAGTTTTATTATTAAATTTTTTTTTGTTTTGGGTTTGCCAATATAAATATATTTATGAACATATATATACATATACATAAATGGTTGTATTTTGGCATTAAAAACAAAACCAAATAATATTTTTGCGTATATTAAATTAGTCTTAAATGTACATCAAGGGGAAAGAGGTTATAGTGCATCACAGGAAGGGTTACTAATAATATTTACTGTTTTAACGATTTTGGGCACCAAACTATCTATATATTTAAAAAAAAAAATACTCTAATTAAAATTGTTGCATGAATAACTTTTCATATTCGATTATTAAAGCATCTGCATACCCTCTAGCCGTACTTTCTCATCTCAAACAAAAAAATTATTTATTCATTAATTTTCCGGATGAACGAAACAAAAACTGTTTTACATCGTGAACCAAATTGCATCCTTTCATATATGTATAAGATGTCTTGCTGATGTAATTTAAATAATTTTTCTACCTGATATTCGATTAATATATTTGTAGTATAAGGAAGTTTTTACTTTTTAAAATATTTAGTAAGGGTTGTAAAAATTTACAAAAATTGTGCGGTTGAATGAAGGGTTGTGTATTTGTGTACGCACATTTCGATTTTAAAACTTAAAAATAAAAAATCGAAAGCTAGCTATATATATAAATGTGTATGTCTGTCTATAAACTATATATGTATATATGAAAGAAGTATTTTTGAATAAATTAAAGTTTTATTATTTTCGATTTTAAAATTTATGTAAATTTTTTGTATTTGGGTTCAACAACAAAATAGTATTAAGTTTCAAACCGTTAATAAAAATAATGTTTTATACGCATTTTTTATATGTACATACATAATACAAACTGTAAAATAGAGAGAGGATGTTATTTCTAAGATTAAAGATGTCTAGTTTAAATGATAAATGATTGCGATTGTGTTTTTTATATTTTTTACTTTTTGGAAAAGGGATGTTGATTTTGAAGGAGATTTATTTAAATGACGTAACGTAATATTTGTATATTCGATATATTGGGGAGGTTTTGTTTGTTTCGATGCTGATTTATATAATTTTGGCATGGGATTATCGAATGATACGATATATATCGGATTTGATGGAATTGAACATCTTACGTAACAGTAATTTTCAACTGAATTCGATTTCTAATGTTATTCCAAAATGGTCGTATAGCTACTTAGATTTGTAATTAATATTTAGAATAATTCTTAGTAAAATTTAAGACTGTCCTAAACAAATAAGAATGATGTTTATAAAGAAATTTGAAAATATATTTTATAAAAAATGAATGAAGATAATAATTAGGGCGTCTTATTTTATTTCATAATAAATATTGATGTGAAAAATAACCAATAAATATAACTGTAATGGTAATTTTAATTTCGATTTCAAAAATATGAAAATTAACAATTTGTATGTATACTTTATTTGGTACACAATCTACGTCATTAGTTATTATAAAATAAAAACAATGCCCTGAATATTATTTTTGAATTCCCTATAAAATTAGATTCCTTTAATCATGTTAGATTAAAACTATCTTAGAATTATGTGAATTAACAAAGTTAGAAGAATAAATTTTAAAATAATTAATATATTTAAATTATGCAAACTAATTATTCAAAAATACAAACAAACAAAATTTTACTCTGAATCCGATTGTGAAATTATTGGGAAATTTGTTAATTATTTTTAATATATTTATTAGGTCTATTCAAATTTGAATATTTCCAAAACACCCTTCTATCCTAGTTATTTTATTAAGTTGTTTACCGCATTTCACGTATTATATCAATGATTTTTGTTATTGAAATCTTAAATAACCCCGCCAGTCTATTGAACCGCATCAGCTTGTCAAAATACTGATCAATAATCTATAAAACAATAACATACAATTCTAGTTCATTCATCCATCAATTCTCCACCTGTGTCAATCACATTTAATATATAAATAGCATCAGCTGACAAAACAGTAAACCAAAGTTGAAAAAAACCACAAAACATACGATCACCTTAGTCATGGCGACGAGACACATAATAAAAAATAAATAAAGTCTCATTTATATCAAATATGAGTCAGACCAAATTAAATTCAATAAAAAGAAAAATTATTAATTGATTCATCACACACTGTGTGGAATGTTTCCCGCGCAAAGTTTATAATAAGTAAGCCACAAAAAAATACAATTTCTTATTAATTTCAATAATATAATTTTTATAACAAGCGCAGCAACATTAATGTCAAAACAACTTTACAAAAAATTAAAAAAAAACAAAACAGAATACTGGCAAGTCAATCATAAAAACAATCAAAAAAAAAAAAGTTGTCAGTTTAATTGTCAACCCAGACAACTTTTATGTCTCATCAAAATCAGACTCACACAAAAAACAATCACTCACACACATAAACCAACAACCACAACGACACCACAAATTGTTACTTATATTTATCACATTTTTTTTATTCTTATATTTAATTTAATTAAATATCTTTAATTTAATTAACTTTTAACTAACTGAACAAAAATCACAGCAGATAAAAAATTATCACAAAACAAAAAAAAAATCAGGTTCGTCGTCTTTTTAAGAGTCTTTTGATTTATATATTTTTGCAAAATTTTTTTGTTATTTTATTTACGAATCGCAATTTCTGTTGTAAAAGTCATAATTACAAGGTTGTTTTTTTCTTTTAATTAATTAAATCAAATTAACAAATTTAATTATACAAACATATGTATACATATGTATAACTATTTTAAGGTTAACAAAACAATTGATTAACGCTGTGTATGAATGTTCGTTGGTGAGTAAAATTCCGAAACGATTTAAAAAAAAAATACAAGGAAATTATTTAATTTGTATCCTTAATTGGGATTGGATGTTTAATATAAGGGATGGATATTTTTTTATTTTTTTTTTGGAATGGGACGAACCCTTGCTGTGTATTATTTAAAGTTAAAACAAAATTTCGGTTGTTTATTTTTTTTCTTTGTGAAAATAAATTCATAATTAGTTAAGCGCAAGCTGCATTTATTATATATATATATATATATATATATATATATATATATATATATATATATATATATATATATACATATATATATATATATATATATATATATATATATATATATATATATATATATTTATATATTTATATATTATATATATATATATATATATATATATATATATATATATATATATATATATATATATATATATATATATATATATATATATATATATATATATATATATATATATATATACATATATATGGTCTAGTAGTTTTCGTACTTTACAAAAAATAAAAATCATGTAAAAGTAACACCCCTTTCTCATCGTATATAATATGTGGCTACACCTTATTCCAATATGAAATTTTTACTATATACATAGCGAGCTCATAGTGCGAAACGAAATTGTATTACAAAACCTAAAATATAGTGCCGGTGATAAATTTAATGCCAAAATATTTATATTTCTGATATATAAGTTAAAAATATAAAATTTATATGCCGAACGGCTTAGAAGCTTAAAAGATAATCAAGCTTTCATAAACATTTTTTTTGCCTAATCACCTCGCGACTAAATCTATGTTTTTTTTTGTTCATTTCAAATTATAAATAAATTTATTACACGCATTTTATATTGGTTTTTGTTAAGCGATCCATTGATTTATCTGAATATACGCTATTAGAAAATTTATTGCTCAATGTAGCGGTGCGACAAAAATTTAATTTATTCTAATTTCGTTTGAAAATTTTTAATTAACGCATCGAATAGTAATGATTAAATATTCAGTGTAAAGGTGAGACCATACGTACTTTCCAAACAGATTTATAATGAAAAACTTAAGAAATACTTATGATTCACCTTTATACGATTAGAGTAATTTATTTGAGGTTTTTAAAATGGAACATGATTATATATAGAAGATATAGGAATGTTGATTGGCTATTATTATGTGGATGTTAACTATTACTCAACAGAATTTTTATAATTCATTGCTAATACCGGTATTCAATCGAAAATAATTTAACTTTGAATGGATGACACGAATAGCGAATTGTGACGCATTTTGTCAATTAAAATTAGTATTAAACAAGCTGATTTGATTTGATCTTTGAATTTAAGAGCCCGATATTTATTTGAATTAATGAACCACAACATTAGCAGACCCGAGAAAACTATTTTAAAAAATTAACAAATTTGTAGGATGTAATATTGATTTGAATTATAGATAGTAAATTGTCATCGAACGAGCTTGATTTGGCGAGAGCCGGTTATAGCTCAACATTCCAACCAACACAAAAAATTGTTGTCTGTTTTGTAAAAAATTAATTCGCTTAAAAATCTTTGAAACCATAATTCATAATTTTAGGTCCAAATTAAAAAAAATAAACATATATTAATTTAAAAATTCAAGATTTAAAATTCCATTTTTAAAAATTTGGGAAAATGATATTTTAGCTTACCAATTCTTAATTTGTTGGTATTCTGATATTAATTTCCAAATTTTTGAACTGACATTGTAACTTTGGTAGTTATAAAATTATGAAGTTAGATTTAAAATCCAGATTTTAAAAATTTTTGTGAGCTTAAGATTTAATTCAAATCTACAAATTTAGGAATATCATAAGTTGAATATTTAGTAATTTTATCAGCATATTAAGGCTTGCGTATACAAACTCCATAACTAATTCATTGGCCTTGCGTAAAATTCAAATGATTTTTAGAAGATGTTGATATAAAAATAAATTTTACAAATTTTCCAAAAATTTTGATTTAATTCTTTCAAATTGTTTATGGTTTATGGAAAAAATATCGTACTATACGATTGATAAATTCGATAAACCTTTGATATACAAATTTTTTTTATTTATCAATTAATACTGGGTGATGTACATATGTTGTCAAATGCCTTGGTAAATTGAAAATGTCTAAATATAATTCTGATTGGGACTAGGAAAACGGATGGGTTCAATAGTATTTGTAAAATTACGAGGCTTTCAAAGAAAGCTTTCGAGGTTCGACGTCTCAAGAGTCAAGTTTTGCATTTTACTTAAATTGTGCATTCGATGTACATAACAGTCTTCTAATTAATATTTTGTATGGCATTAAATTTAATTTTTTTGTTCTCATTTTCCGAGCGTTATATTTCATTTGATCTATGTCTAGTTTGACATAGCTAATTCCAGAATCATAATATATATTATGTTCTGCAAGTGTCCAACCCAGAAGACACATTTAGTTTCGAAACAACAAATATTTAGTACACACCATGTATTGGGAAAAGTTTTCGTATGGCTTAAAACGCACAAATGTTTACAAAGAAACATAAATTGTATACATTTTTATATTTTAGCATTCTTTCCTGTCAAAAATGAACTTAAAAATACTAAATTAGCTGTAAACTTTAAAAAGCTATGACTATGGTTTTAAATAATTTAAGTTACACAAACATATCAAATTTAATTTTGCGATGAAAGCTTCAATTACTAAAACCTTCCCATGAAAGTTAACTTTAAATAATTAATTGTTCTCAGAACTGCTAAAGCAACCACTGATATGAAATTATCGTATGTCAGGGAGAGTTAAAACTCTTGTTATCATTTTTTAAAACAGCTCGAGCTGACGTTCGTGTGCTCGCAAGTTACAACTAATTAATTGTTCTGAGAGCTTTTAAGAGAAAACTTATTGCGATGTCAGAACGATTAACGGATATTAAAAACTTAATATTCTCGATGGTACATGGGGCTTTCCAGTCCTTTTTTGCATATGATGTTATTTCTTTCATACACAAATGATGAGGGCCGTATCTCTTAGTTCCGAACGGTAAGATGTCAAAATGTTCGATTAGTACCAATTAGTAATTTAGTTGAGAAGGTTTGTGTGAAAGCTTTAAGAAACTCAATTGGTGACATTGAAATTTATGAAACTACTCAACAATATTTAAGTGTTTAATTTGTATGATGTGTTATGCATTCTAAAATCTAGATATTCAGTTATTATTGTAATTTTTGCAAAGGTATTAAAATCGTGTACATTTCTATATTTAAGCATGATTATGGTCAAATGTGGATTTAAATACTGCATAAAAGCTCAATTAAGGTTTTAATCCGTCAAAGGATTTGATTTATTATATGTATCAACTAGGAAGTTTCAAAATAAGTATTTAAAACAAAATGCAATGAAATTAGAGCTTCTTAACAGCTCAGGGGTCTGAATTTCGACTTAATTCTCAGAGGAAATTTATTATTTTATTGTGGAGACTGATTTGTGAAAATTTTGTCTAAAAGTTGGGCTGCAGTTCCATTTTTAAATGCAAAAATCATTTAGCAAATTAAAAATAATTAAAGATATTATTATTACGTCTCTATTCAATGAGCAAAATATTAGCTAAAATCCCAAATAGAAAGCAAGCGTAAGTATATTAAAATAATCCACTATTTAATGCTGTAAATTCGATTTCTTCCACAAGAAAACCGATTTTCGGATTGCACATATTAAGAAGTTTCAAATTTTATTTTATTTTTCCGATAAAATTATCCTATTCTCCGATAGATGTCGGTAAAACGTCAGACGTGGTGAATTATATTTGTAACGATAATGCAGATTCACATCCTTTGAAATTTTAATAAAATTTCCCCTTTTTTTAACAAAAACCAAATTCACAGTCAATTTATGTATAGACGTACGGATACGTACATGTGTTAAATTTAGTTATTCAATATTGAATATAAATCTAAAATATTCACCACGGTTTGAATTTCAACTAAATATATTTACATTTACATAAAATAATAAATAACATATATAAAGTAATAAATAATTATTTTTTATGATGTTATTTATGTTATTTTATGTTACATATTAAATCGTGGGTAATTTGAATAAACAAATTTTAGTTTTTTTTTTTATACGAGTTCGCTGAAAGTTTATTAATACTACATAATCAATATAAAACAATTAAAATTAAAAACAAAAATTAAATAATTTATTTATTCCACCAACCTAAATAATTAAAATAAAAATTAATTTAAATAAATTAACATTTTATTTATATGGCATATAGATATTTTATTGCTAAGATTTATATGTGTATATATGCATACAACATTAATTAAATAACGCTCCGATGCAAATTAAAAATACATACTATACCAAAAAAAAAAAATCAAGAATTTTAATTTTGAGAAATACGATCTAGTGTATGTATATGTATATACATATTTCGAGCTGGACATAAATAATTAATTTCTAAAATTTAAATAAAATAAAAACCAAAATCAATAAAAATTAATTTATTATTTATAGTCGAATTAAGTTTATTCATTTTGTTTTTTTTTTTGTTTATATATTAGATTAAATTATAAGACAAAAATAAGATATATACATATAATCTGTTATTTATTTTTATTATACAATTTTAAAAATTATATGTGAACCATTCGAAATTTATTTTATAATGTTTTATAGGTAGGTACTAAAATAAAACAAAAAAACTAATTATCCTACGCAAAATATAAATTTTTTTTAAAGATTTACAATTTCTTCGTCTATATTGAGATATCTGCGCGGATTGAGGCGATATACAGACTTTATACTCATATACCTATTTATAGTGATGAAAATGTAACTTCTTTATTTTTATTGAGACAATACGCGGTTGGAAATTTTTTTATAAATTTATAGCAAGTTGTGTTCGCTTGGAATCGCGGCACATAAATTACACGAGATACGTATAGTATTTATAGTGATAAATTTTGCGTGGGAACGATATGTTTACATATATACAAAATAACTGAAATACGTTTACATTGTATATGATGTAGCCATATAGAACTATTTTTAATTAGATCAACAAATTTAAGATAGGACCAGAAATTTCTAAGAATTTTTTTTTAATTGTGTTAATTTTAAAGGTGATTAATTGAGCATTAAAGATATACATAGATACATATACGTACAGTAAAGTATTTCTACCGTAAACACATCAATTACTCAATTAGAGATCAGCTAATCAAACTTTGCGCATTTATAAATTATATTCACGACGTGTGACTACGATACCTAGAATTAGTATTGAGTTCCGCTTTCCGTCTAAATACTCAATTTTTATTTTCAATGTAGCCGCATGGAATATAGAGAGTAATGGCATTTTTATTGGCTGTACTTTAAGTAAAATTTGGACTCACGCAAAATATTATATTTAAATTGAAACCAAAGAAAATCTGAAACAACCGATGAGTTTGAATCAGTAACTAGCCAATTTAGAGCTGACCACTGAGTTAGAACCTAATTATTATAAGAGCCCGTCGTCTACATACAAAATAAATGCCATAGTTACTCTATTATTATAGAAAAAATAAAATTATTGAATCTTGTACAATAACTAGCAGTTGGCAAGATTGGACTGCGCTTGGGAGTGTTTAATGAATTGAGTACTATATGCTTACACAATTTAGGACTAGTGTGTACTACTTCTCAAGCAATATTTCAATTACAATAATTCTATGCCTATATTAAGGATATCTTAATTATTTTAAGATGCAGGGTGTGTGTATGCTTTGTTAAATTGTTAGACTGGTTGGATCTATAGTGAACTATTTCAAATCTATTTCAAATCCTAGCAACAAGTTCTTCTTCCGTGTAGGATTTAGGAACTTGTTACTAGGATTTGAAATAGATCAATTCTTTAATCCAATTTCACAGTATTTACCAACTGTAGCGTAAGCATGTTCCAAATTACTAAGTAGGGTGATGGCTAAATAGAATTACCGATGATAAATCTATCTGACTTACCGCAGCTTTCGGGATAAAGACCACATTACTTATACAAAAAGTTTATTCCGATTCTTTTGGTTCATATCATAAATACAAGACTGCCAATATGCAAAAACCATTTTCTACGATTGCCAGATGATTGCAGGAACAATCCTACCCACTCAGACAGTTCGAACATATAAAAAAGATAATCGAAGATCTATGCTGTGCTTGAAAAATAAAGAACTTTGAACAAATACTGTTGGATCTTACGGACACTAAGGATAAAGATCACGCTTTCTTTCCGCAGCGCTATGTTCGAGTCAATTTTTATTATCTAGATAATATTGCCCGCAACAGAGTTGAGAATTGCTTATATTTAAAAATTGTAGAACTTTCTGATCAAGCAGCTTTCGGCATAGAAACTACATTACTTATACAAAAAGTTTATTCTGATACTTTTGGTTCATATCATAAATACAAGGCTTCAGTTCGAACATATAAAAAAGATAATCGAAGATCTAGCCCGTCTGATAACTAACTCCCGCACGCTCTCCATGTATAGGCTTGAAAAACAAAGAACTTTGAACAAATACTGTTGGATCTTACGGACACTAAGGCTAAAGATCACGCTTTCTTTCCGCTGCGCTATGTTGGAGTCAATTTTTATTGTCTAAAGAATATTGCCCCCAACAGAGTTGAGATTTGCTTATATTTAAAAATTGTAGAACTTTCTAATCTTCACTATAAACACATTCTAGTTAACTAAAATTTTTGATCTCCAAGTATTTTAGTTAGCGAATTCCGTATGCATCGCCATTCTAAAAATTCGAAGCATGATCATCGGCCTTAGTGACCCAAACAAAGTGTTCATTCTTCCAATTTCTTGACATTGATAGTTTCGATATATTCCGTCACGATCTGCATCCTTTTAGTATATATAGTTCACTTATAGAGGAGATATCGACTGGCTTATTGCTGTTATGGAGTTTCTTGTGGTCAATCACATAATACTTCGTGAAGTATATATACATACTTCTTCCCTTAATACTAAAATTAGGATAGTCCACGATGCAATAGCCGGACAAACACACATTCTACTTACACATTAAAAACAACTAACGCGGACGATTTATATTTTTATCGAATCTGAATCTTCTTATGAAAACTGTAGTATTATTTCGACTTCTTTGCGACGGTTGAAAACTTTGGGATTATTCTCGAGCCATCCTGCTGTAAAACTCCCCACTTGATGCCGCTTGGGAATGTTCAGTTCAATTTTTGAATGATACTATATCTAATATTACTAAGTATGGTTGCAGGAGGATACACATCCTTATCTTACTCCTCGGGTGTCATAATATATTTCACTTGCTAAAATGTTTGAATACGACTTCCATTTCGCCTAGCAGCTTCCATATTGCATTCCTGCCCGTATGCACATATATCGTGTCAAACGTGCGGATGGATTTTTATCGTTGGATTCCTCAACTATGATACTTATTCAGTTGAAGCTGTTCCTGAAAATTGTAGGTGTGATTTTATCAAGATTCAAGAATCTTGCTCATGTTAGTCGTTTCTAATAAAGAATAACAGATAGCTAGGGGCATTCACTTGTGTTTAGTTAACCAACATCACACTTCACTGAGGCCGAAAATTGCAATACTGTTCGTTTCCTTAATTTCTCTACTTTTGATAGCCTTGATATATGTCTGCATTAGAGTTGTGATGTTCCATTTGCTAGTTCATTTTTGGGTACGACAGTCAAGGGTCGATATTTGTGATGTTTGTTCTTTTGTTGTCGTTTCTGTAGTAATTTTCATAAGTATAGAGGGAAGTGACGTTTCGGTCACTCGAATATGTACTAACCCTATAGAAAGTGTGGTGTGACATTGCTGTTGAAGTTTTTGCGTCTCGTTTTCTATAATTGATTTTAATCGTTTATTTTTTTTTATTTTTAATATTTTCTTAACGACTATTCAAATACAAGAAAATTACAAAACCTTTCCAATGTCACGTTTTATTAAACGACACATTATCTCGTCACACGCACCTTATTTGTGCTGACTTCCATTAATTTTAACTATTTTAAGAACATTTCTAGAAAATTTTTGAGGACAACCTATAGATCGGTTTATCTCTAAAAATGATCACTTATATATAATGAGAATTTTCTAATGTTGAAAACCTGCGTAAAGTTCAGTTAATTAATGTTTAATAAAATTTATTGAGCACAGATAATATAAAGTTCAAATACTCATTTCACTAGAAAATCGTTTGTCAAGGGTAAATAATTAATTTAAACCATCACCAAATCGATTAATTAATCTTAATGACACTAATAAATAATCATTATTCCGTGTAACTACATATAATGAACAACTTCCGAAACCATTTATATATATATATATATGTAATGTTAAGTAATAACAAGAAACTAACAACAACCATAATTTAAATATTAAAAAAATAAAAATATTTGAAACCAATTAAATTTTAGCTAATTTATAATGGAACATTTTATGGTGTAAAATAAAAGTTATGTATAATAAATATATTACAACAACAATCCACCTATAAAATCATAATGAGTTTATAATAATAATTACAAAACTATATATATGTATATAGCATACCTATTTTAAAGTGAATGTGCGAGGTTGGTTATGTGTTAAAACTTCTTCAGCAATAATTTTATTGTACATAAATTGAACAATTTTACAACAACAGGTGATTTATTAACTCTCATTTTAATGCTTAACCATATATACCATTCACTTTTTATTTCTTCATCTAGTTATTTTCATTATATATTTATTGCTTTTTCTCGTTATATATAATTTAATTTATTTAATTAATTAAATTTTAATTTAAAATTAATTTCCATTTTTATTATCCTTATTTACAACAATAAAACACCAATAACGGATGTAATAAGTCGACTAATTTTATTCAAACATTATGTTATTGATTGTGATGTGAAGGCAAACATTTATTTTATGCACAGTAGGAGATTATGTAATTTACATGTTTTACTATAACTTTTAACTTCGGTGGATTTTTCTATATAGTATGTCGTCGATCGACTGACAAAAAAAAAAAAACACAAAATTAAAAATAATTAACCCTTTTAATCCCATTCTCTGTATATGTATACCTAAACACTTTAATTTTATTTACAATTTTTTAATCGGATTAACGTGTATATATTATTTGTAAAATTAAATCAAAACACAACATTACAAAAAATTTAATTGTAATTCATGATATTGCAATAAACATAAAACATAAGTCAAACTACAAACAATTTAGGCGGTTAATTTTTTTTTTTTCGTTTTAGCTTAAGGGATGAATGAACTGAATATGCTGTAAATACGTAAATTTGTGCATTGTCATTTGATTGGCAATAAAATCCAATAATATACAATCGATTGTAATTGAGATGATGACTATTTTGCATATATACAATTCTTTATTCGAGAAAAGACGGAAATTATTTATTTGTTGTTGTTATATAGGAGGTTTATAAAATGGGATTAACATCCCTGTGTGCGGACATAAATTTACGTCATGAAAGGGATTTCACATTTTCATTATTGTTTTGTTCAACGTGAATTAATTAATTTAGGAGTTTACGAATTATAAAATATTTCGTTTAGATTTATTTTATTTGACATAGATTTCGCATTGGAAACAAACATTTAGCAAAAATTACAGAATCTTGTGGAACATTTTATAAAATTTTACAAATTCAAATTTTCTCATAATGATGAAATTAGGTTTTTGTATAAATATAGAGAATTTCAGAATTTTTATGGGAAACAATTCAAAAACTACGCCATTAATGAAATATATATTCCACCCAAACAGTTGTTTGATTGTAATGGGAAGAAGAAGCCATTCTGATTATTTTTTAATTGATGAGTCTCTTTAAGGTTAGCACTTTTAGTTTTTAAGATTCGAACTATCTAACGTGATATTAGGGTATAGTTCTGGAGTTATATAAATTTGGTGTTGAATAGTAGTATTGCCATAGAATTTACCGCAAACATCTGAAGTGCTCTTTGAAATTGGTTTATAGTATAGATTCTAGAAAGAAAGCAAATGTATAGGTCATAATCTTAACAAAGAAGTTGGCCTTGAAATAACCTTCCAAGCTCATCAATTAAAAAATATACCGAATGGTTTTTTTTCCTCCTCGAAATCAAACATTTTCGAGATATTTTGGGTGGACATTTTTCGAATGATCAAAATTCTGAAACTACAGAATTTAACAATTCAAAATATCAGTTCTATGGCACCTTTAGGCCACTTGAGATCGACTCAGTGCAGCAGTGTTTCTCATGATAATGTTTAAAGCCGAGCGACTTTACGGTATCACGATAATTCCTACCTCTACTGATGAGAATTTATCATATTCTATATAAAATGGCGGCGTCGTCCTAAGATCATCGAAATCTGGGGGCTGTATAATTTCTAATTTGTAATTACATATTATTAATTTATTTAAATGGTCCTTCTTGAGTTTAAATGACCTTCTTGAGCGTAAATAATAACTTTGAACATTTTGATAAGTTTACCGAAATTTTGATATTTTAATTGTTTACAAATAAATTCATTTTTGCAAAATAATTTCAAAATTTTGAACACCTCCACTCAAGCTTTTGCTTATATCGACAAATTTCGGAACCAAAATTAAAAAAAAAAAATCAAATTTTTGCGATAAACTCTAAGCTTCTGTATGGTCTACATTTGAATTCAAATTAGATTATAGTCACGAAATAGATTATAGTCTGTTCTTTAATTACTGGGATGGCAATATTAAATAGTTTGGGAATTTTAGCTCAATATAGATTAAATCAAAGTGCGAACTAATATCCAGGAACCGGCCACACAAATGTTTACAATTTTATTGTTAAAATAGCGTTCACAAACTGCCTCAGGCACTTCTTGTAAACTATTAAACTATTAATCATAATATAGATAATAGACATTTTATAAACAATGTCAAAACTATTATTGTGAAAATTATTACAGAATTCGAACAGCAAAAATTGAACTGCAAATTATTTCACTTAACGTCGAAACTATTTCATTATTATGGAAATCGGACAGGGCCGATGTGATATGTATACATATATTTTGAAAATTCAAATTGGATACTTTGGATAATCCGAAGAGTTCGTTAAATATGGATCTAGTTTGTCAAAATCCAAAAAATTAAATTTAAGATACTAACCCGCAACAAGTGTTGAATTACAAATACATTTAGTTACTACGAATTTTCAAAATTATTCGAATTCGAATTACTAAAATTACCAAAGTTTAAAGCTTTCATGAAGTTATTTTAAATTTTGATAAACTTTGGGCTGATGGTGAACATTTAGTTTTGAATTAGGGCGAGTTTTTGAGAAGTATTGCTCTATAGATTATATAAAAATGCGAACAAACAAACTTTATGACTTTTTATACTTCCAGATAATTCAAATTCTGTAAATATGAGGTCCAGTTACGCTCCATCGGAGTGATATCCCTTTTAACATCAAAGGCGTTCAACACCAATTTAGAAATTGTTTAAGCCCTGCAGTTAATCGATCAATAAAGTAATGTTTAACATCGATCGGCACAGCATAATGGATTTTCAATGTGTTTGTGAATATGAATCATTATCGTGGCGCACAAATTACTATACGCTCATAAGACGATTGAAATCTTGCATATATAGACCGATGCAATGACTTGTTCCTGTTAGTAATCAAAAACGAATTTTGTGAACTATTCAACTCTTAATGATTGTGGTAGAAAATTCAGAAACCACTTATTCAGTTCAAAGATGTCATGAGCAAGAGTACAGCCAGCTCGGAACTCATAAATTATGAAATAATGCTATTTGCTCATATCGATTGAGTTTGAAATCATAATGTCCTGTTGGCCACTACTCTTATATGAGGTGTCGTTTCCTCATGCGATTTTTTCTTCGAATTCTATTTACTTACAAAATTTGCGATGGCAACACATTTATTTATACAAGGGCAATAAATTTTACCGATCAAAAAAGTTTTGCATAAGCGTTTTAAGATGAGTCAACTATGTACATATTATGTAAAAAAAATTATTTAACTCGACAGGCCTCTAGGCAATAATGTCATTTTACGACTGATCTCAATTTTCTTGCACCAAACTTAGTTTTGGGGACAATTCGAGAGACTTGATTTGGATATGAATAACGAAAATAATATTAGTTAACTGCTCTCCAATCCACGTCCTGAGAGTTTATGTTGACGGAATGAGTTGTATACAATGCATAAATTATGCAGAGTAGTCAAATTGACCATGTTGAATTTTAAAAAATGATTCCTAGTTCGTAACTCGCAATAATGAACGCTACATCAACCGATTTTGATCTGGTTTCTAGAATTTTCCATAGTGTATTTGAAAATATTTAATTGGCTGCATCTATATGCATTTTAAATATGTATTATAATTCAAAATCAGAAGTGACCCTCTTTTCAATAAATTATTTGTCAACTCCATATTAGCAATCATATAGTGGATATTGCATTTTGCCTTTGATTTTAAAAGCTAGTAAAGCAAACTAAATAATTACAAAGAGTATAATTTTTAGGCCAGCATAACATGATGGCCAGATTCGTTTCTGTTAAAATAATACCACATTCTATACTGCGCCAACTTGACAAATTTAACCTCCAAATTCTAGACTGTTTTTCGAAGAAAATCATTTCAGTGAATCATTGAGTTGTCGCCTAAACGGCGTCGTTCATTTTTCAAATTTGTACATGCGGCAATAATTTTACGACCATTAATTATTTTAAATAAATTTATAAAATTGTAAAATTCATTTATGATAATTTCAATAAGCATGAAGTTATATAATATAGTTTAGCTATATCTGAAAGGCAATGTAACTGTGGCATTTTATGAACAAGTGTTTATGTATATATGCACATACGAGTAACACCTTGATCCCACAACTATCTAAAATTGATTAGATAATTTATGCATATCGTTAAATTAACTATACATATTTTTTTTTATAATATTTCATTTTAATCAAATTACGCATTCATACCTCGACCTTGTGTGTTATTGATGCATGCATAAAACAATAATAGTAATAATCACAATTATTATATTTCACTTAACAATCCGTTTTGTTTCTAATTGCATTAATTTTATGTAAATTAATTTTTTGCTGTCATTCATACAATTTAAAAGTGTCATTTTTCTATTTATAAAATATAATAAAATTAAAAAAAAATTGTATATCTTAAATTTCTTATCACAACCTCATTCGAATAATAATAGGAATTAATTTTATTTGAAATTTTTTAAAGGAAGTGATAAAACTTATTTTAAAATAATACTTTTACTTCCTTGTACTCGTATCTATGTACATAACATACGCATATGAAATACTATAGATGTATTAGGAATGAAGCCAATTTGGAAAAGGTTTTATGCCAAATTGGACTTAGACACAATTATTGTTGAATATCTCTGCAGTTCTAATATTGAATTCTTTGTTTTATCTATTTTCAGGATACTTATTTATTGGATACTTATTTATATTTCATACACGAAGGTAAGAATTTTATTTGTTCAAAATCATGAGTAGTAACATAATATTACATTCAGCTATATAGTTAATTAATTTTTATTAAAACACTGTACAGTGAAATGTTATCATTTTCATTTAAAAAAAAAATGTAATGCGATTATGATATGAAAAGACGCCGGTTTCAGCTGCAAACACATATATACATACATATAGTGGAGTGACTCACTCATATAATCTAAATTGCTACGAATTAAAACTAGATCTGATAATATTATATAAAATGAATCATATGTGCCAACTAATTTAAACAATCGTTAAAATAGAGTAGCGTTATATAAAATGTATATAATGCGGTTAAACCATGTTATCTTTAAAACTAAAAACGAGATATTTAAAATGTATATATTAATTACATGGCATGATGGAATATAGTTTATAATTTTATAAATTAAATTGAATCATCGGATCGGAATATCCCACTTAATTATTATGTAGATTGTATTTCAATAGCGCAAATATAGTGAATCACAACAAAAATACCATGCTAGAACTTCATTTATCATGTTGTAACACAAACACATACTTTTGCGGCAATACATCTCTATTACCAGAAGTAGATCAATCGAAATTCCAAATACAGTTTTTTGTAAATGGGGCCACAGGAGCTGCTGTGGTGAAAATGATTCGCATATAGTCAACGAGTCAGAGCAAAATTATAATCTGAGAGTTTTCTTATAGGTGTATATAAGTGGGACATTCAAGAAATTGACTAAAGTTAAAGAAATTTAATTGCCCAGCAAATCAATAATAAATATTTTCTGACAAAATTTCAACTGTATAGCATTATCTCAATTCGAACCCATGTCCAACGCGGACTTATAATTCTTTAAATATTATTACTATATCTTAGCCAGGTTACCCGTTACCGTCCCTCCCATCGAAGATGCGCATACTCGTCATACTCTATTTATTAGCTTAAAATTTTTTACTCAACATAAAAATCTTGTATTTTGATACTTATATCTACCTACCGTTCGAGACGGTACAGTAACATTTCTTGAAAGAGTTGTTTGGCTTATTAAATTTAGTTTACTTGCTGGCCACTCAACTCTTGAGTCTATAATAAGTTAACTTCTAGCTTCTTGATCACACAGTCATAGAGGATGTGTTCTATGGCATCCTCGCCTTGTCCACATTTACAGGTATACTTGAGTGTCCATGCCCCGTTAACATTTAGGTAAACCATATCTGGTGTTATACCATCCATTGAATGCGACATCTATCTTGCCATATTGCTATAGACGCTTTTCTCGTTTTCCTCTTAAGCGAGCCCATGAGGTTTGGCCGAATTTGATTGCCTTCTACTATCACGTTTCCGTAGCTCACGTCTTATCTTTTTCTTATCTTGTAGTTGGCAATTTTCTCATTTAAGGGTATATCAATAGGAATCATACCGGCCAAGACAGGAACGTAGTCAGTTGTCACTGTCCTGTATGCCTTTGTAATTCCGAATAAGATATTTCTTTGGGCACTTACTACTGTACGCCGATGGTGACAGTTCATTCTGTCTGCCGATGCCGCTTACGCATATGTCAATGAAGAGACCACAAGGCCTTCGTATATTTTTAGCAACTCGTCTCACCACAGGTTGTCGAACGCGCCAGATACATTTAGAAAAATCCAGGTTTGTACTATTGGTCCGACTCTTTGACGATATTAATCGTTTTGATCATTGCGTCCTCTGTGGACCGATTTTCTCTAAAGCCAAACTGTCTGTCACTATAGGTGCCACTTTTTTGGAATAAGTCCATTAACCTGATGCCAATTAATATTTCAAAAAATTTACCTAGGACAGGCAACAGCATGATAGGTCTATAGGATTTGGGGTTGGTTTGACACCTATCTCCGGGTTTACTAATGATAACTAATTTACCATTTTTCCAAGCTTTGGGAAAAATTCCTTTGCTAAGACAAGTATTCATAAAGTTGGTGATACAGGGCCCTATAATAGGACAATCACGTTGTATCACCTCGACCTCAATATTGCCTAGGCCTGGCGCTTTACCAGTTTTCATTGACATGATAGCCAAAGTGGCCTCTTCATCACTGAAGTGCCTCACGTTTGGTGTCGTTGGTGCAGAGTTACGATCGGCGCGGATTTGTCTTTGCGACAAATCGTTTTCCTGAGAGTCGTCGGGTAGGATGGTAACTGAGCAACAAGTTGTGGTTTTTCCACTACTGCTCACCAAAGTACTAGTACTCACCTAATGAACCAATTTTATTGATTCGGTTAAATCTGGAGACCACCTAAACAATTTAAATTTACGAACACGTTTACGTGGTATAGCAGCGCTATAGACTTTGATAATTGAACTTATTATTATTTGTTCACCTTGATCAATATCGCTATCGATCGATACCTTCAGATCTTTTGCGAGGATTTGCCAGATGCTACTTAGTTGGCTGTACCAAGGCAGACCGAGGAACTTTTATTGTTGCTTGGGAATCATTATGTGTGTTCTCCGAACCCAAGTACGAGACAATAGCTCTGTGGTCACTTGAAGCCCAATTTTCATAGACGGACCAACTTAAAATTTTTCTTAACAGCCCGTCATGAAAGTGAGATCAATATTCGACTCCCCATTGTGAGAATATGTATACTTGGCTGCCCATCTTCGTTGATAACGAATAGGTTACTTCTTGCTATAAATTCTTCAGCGAGGACTCCTTTCTCGTTTGTGTCCTTATTGTCTCAAAGTATGGACCTAGCATTGAAGTCGCCAGTAATGATAATGGAATGGTCTTTTACACATGTCCCACGACAATATAATATTCAGGAGTAACGAACGGTATAGACAGAATAGTAGACTGGTGTAGTAATTATACAAGATGGATTTATTTGTGCACCAAAACAGATTCAGTTATAAACAGATCACTTGACATTAGGAGACCATTACTGTTAATGGTCTCTGTTAATAGTCAAATATGTATAATGATCAAATCTGTATAGTCGCTTGAAGCAGATGAAACGCCCGGAGTCATATCATATATCAAAAGGACTGACCGAACGAATTATCGTCATCACCGGCGAACACTATATAGTTAGTGCTCGAAAAGCGTTTTTATTTCTCGCGATCGCCCAGACGTATACGGAAAATTATGCCAACCTATGCTGTTAATGTCATACTCCAATTAGTGTGGAGAGGATGATGAGACTATTGAACATGCCATATGACTTTGATGTACATATATCTGAAAAAGCTATAGCTATCAACTATATATAATATATATCCGGTAATTAATTTGGTTTTATTAATGGCAAACTAAAAATGTCAAGGAGTCTCGGTCTTTAGACTGTAAACTTAAGCGTGATAAACTTAACGTTTAATGCGTCCAAATAACCTAATGATGATGATGACAGGCCTCGTCAAGCAAGAAATTTTAGTAATCATACAGAAATGGTTGAATTTAAGAAATTAATTTCAAATTATTTAGCGTCACATTTCAAGAATATGAATTTTTAAGTTGAGAAAGTAGTGGAAATTAGAATAATCTGAAATTTCTAAATTTGCAAAATTTCAAAAACTTTATGGAATTAAAATTATAAATTATCAAAATTCACTAACCAGTTAGATTCAAATATTTTAATTCCATTTTTATTTAAACTTTTGCGCAATGTTGCGTATTTCTAAACTCTCTCAAAATCCAAACAGTTCGTTCAATCTTTGCATTTTCTAAATATACAATTATTGCAATATTTTATGAAATTTGGAATCGTAAATTTTTTCCGAGGAACTAATTTGATTAATTTTTTAAAAACTTTTATTTGGTTTGAAAACTTAGAAAACTCCTTCTCTATAGGGAATTCATACAACATACACTGAACAATTTAAAGAAGTTACAGAATTTCAATTTTTACAGAAGATTTTAATAATGTTAGATAATTAATAAAAAATTTCGAAATTAAGAAAATTATTGAAGGTCGTAGTTAGAAAACGTTGAATTTGAAAATTTAGAACGGAACTTCTAAGATTATTTCTAAGAACAGAAAACAGGAATTAGAAAAGTGCAAATGTATATGGGAATTAAAATAGTTGAGAATTTAAATGGTTAGAAAATTTCAGAAATTTGAAAATTAAAATTTTTTTTTTCATAATTTACAAAATATGCGCATTATCAAAAATTAGAAATCTTCTAAAATTACAAAGCTACAGTTGCAGTTGATTATTATTATTTGAAAAGGTTTGGCTACGGGCTCTCGTTTAGACATAGTTACTAATTTAGTGAAACCATGAACTATACCATTGCAAATTAAACTTCTGTTACATATTTCACTAAAGATCACATAGGCCTGTTGAAGAATGCGGTTTACGGTAGAAGAGAAAAGATTGCGTCTAAACCTTAATTATTCAAATATTGTTTTTATAAATAACCTAAATAGTCTGAACCATAGCCCTATTCCGCAATAAAATTGTATCACTTTGCACTTTAAATGTTCGATTTTTTGCAATGACACAAAGTTAAATTAATTTCATAAAATAAATTATTTATAAATTGCAATCGTGCCTCACTTTTCTATTTATTTATCACTCGACTTAATTTTTACTCGGAACAAAATAATACAAAAACCCAAAAAAAAAAATTAATTAAAAAGTGCAAAATTCAGTGTTGATAAGAATTTATAGGGCCCAAGTGCATAAATTAAATTAAAATTTTAAAAAATATCTCACCATTTAAGGTAAAACGCGTTATCAATTCCATTTCTTGTTGATATATTTGTTACGAAACCACTTTGAAATCGGTAGTTGGTCAATTTCATCGAGTATAGAGAACTTTATTGCTTAGACAACATATAGCCATTGATATAATATTCATCAGTTTAAAATGAATCTTTTATATTACATTCAAGCAATGGTGTCGTCTGTCAGTATGAATTTGTAATAAAATAACAATAAAAATTAGAAATTACATTTTAACACGTTCGCTCTGTCAACGTGCCAGTATTTTCGGAAAATCATGTTACACATATTTGACAAAAAAAAATTTTTTGAACTAGTGAAATGTTGATAAAACATTATTTGTAAATGCGCCAATATAACCTTGGTGATCTCAGTTTCAATGGGGCATTAAACCACCGAGAATATGTCTAGCAAGAAATATCCCAAATTATATATACATACATATATCTTCTATTCAATGGTATTGATCTTTCAATATATATTCATATACTTTAAAAATATGGTTCACACGCTTACCAGACTGCACTAAACAAATTAAATAATATTTGCAAATGTTATCAAGCTAAAACGTATAACCATGATCAAACACCTACATTTATACTTTAGCAATTTTGCAGATTTAAATTTTTCTCTTCATAATTCAGCATAATCCTACACAAAAATCATCAGCTAATTGATCAAGCTTTTATAGCATAGATCATTTGCATCGCACGAAAGATTAATTTTATAACCCATAAAATAGTTTTGCATTAATTATTGATACAAACAAATAATCGCGATTACTTGATCATTAAATTTGTTTAAAATTTAAATTTATATATTTAAAATATCAAAGCATCAAATATATATGTTAACAAATATTATCTAGCTATTATACTGGGAATCTTTACACAGAAGGTGATTTTTACCTAATAGATTTGTTGCATCAAGAATTACATTTTTGAATAATATGCATATAATTTATTGCACATTTATATAAGTTATAACTAATTCACTCCGTTTTGGAATTTTAATTACCATATAAAAAACTTAATTTTATGTTCCAAACAATAAATCAACTTTAAGACATTTGTTTAAAGAAAAAACAATTATTTATAATTTACTTTATTCATCCACCAAGTATAATACATATATATATACAAACAATATTTATCATCATTCACAATACCCACAATCTATATCCACATAACAATATAATATATAAGTTTTTTTTTTTTTAATTTTTTTTATTCCACTAAACGCGAAACGAAAGTCATCATACATATAAAAGAGGTTGAATTGTTTAGTTGCAATTGCATTTTAATAGTTTAACTCAATCGGAAATCTATAAACCGCAAAATAAAAAAAATATTTATATATATTTTTAATTTTAATAATAAAGTTTTAACACTCGCCGCTCGACTGGAAAATGGCAGCACCAAATGGATAAATAAGTGCTATAATACGGTGCCATAAAAAGTGAAAAGTGTTTAAAACTGTTGTTGTGGAAAATAATAAAAAATATGTATTTAGTGAAGACACATTTTTCATCATTTTATACTAGACTCGTATAGATGGCAGTGCTAATTTATTCCCAATGTGGGCGTGTCTACTATAAAATTTATGGTTCATTTTCTCCGTATTACACTAACCAACTTTCTTTGCACTCAACTCGCCACCAAAAGAAAAATTATTACGGTACAGTTAACTGCATTTGAATATAACATTTATGTATAGTATGTACAGTGAATAGGGAAAATTAAGAACGGGGGGCGGTTTAAAATGCGCAATGTTAAAAAAATAAATAAAAATAAAATTCGTTAGGCGGAGTTTACCCGAGAAGTTTTTCATTTCTTTTTATTTATTTTTTTCTGTGCTCGCTAGTTTTTTATTAATATTTTCAGTTTAATTTTAACTTTCATTTGTTTCGTATTGGAAAACAAAAATCTGTTAAAAATAAATATTTTTTTTTGTATTATGTATAAAGTAATAAAAGTCGGGAAATTGTGGAAATTATAGTGTGCACTCGAAAAAAAAAAATTATATAAATGTTGCAAGTGTTTTGTATAAATTTATAAAAAAAATATATTAGTATTCAAAATGGTGAAAATTTAAAAACAAAATTAAATAGTATTTTAAACCACGTGTACAAAACCTAGTAAAATAATTGTATAAATTAAATATTTTGATTTATGTCATAATTAAAAAATAAAATTTTTTTTAAGAATTCTCAAGAAATAGAAATACCACGTTTTGAACGAAAAAAAAATATTAATTTTTAAGAAAAATTAAAACTATAATTTTATTTTTAACATATTTTCTGTTATGTTGAACGTTAGAAAGAGAGCTTTATACAAATTTGATAATAAATTCATGTTTGTATTAGAAAAGCATATTTATTCCCTCTCTTTTATTTCGCTTATTTATTTTTTTTTTCTTATAAGAAATACATCTTAAAAATGTACTTTTCAAAGTATGATTTTACTATATAGTCTCCCCACTCAAAAAAAATTTTAAGTTAAATGTAAAGATGTATGTGCATGAGAGTAGTAAGACAAGATAGGCGATAAGTTAAAAAGTGATAGATTCATTCTCCCCCTTATATTTATTTTACATACACACATAATATACTTGTATTGTTAAAATGCATTAGAAAAATGGGAAAATGGATAGGACACCCTCTTTTCACCTCAACCACCCTCTTAAAAAAATAAATAAAAATAAACACTAGGAATATATAGAAATGAAACACCATCCAAATGGAAAAACTAAGTTTTGTATAATATACATATGTATATAGGGGAATTGAACTGCATTTCGCATGCGCCAACTCTCTTTTAATTTTCCGTCTTGTTTCGAATAAAAAACACAACAACAAAATAAACAAAAACTTTAAGAATGGGAGCGAAACGCATACATACAATCAACGCTTTTATAAAAATAAAAGAACTCTAAAGTCATTTTGATGACGATTGTTCAAAATAGCCCGCGCGATAAATTGAAATAGATATATATAATTTATAATTTATTCGAACGAGATAGATCCATTCTCAACATGGATGATGAAATAAAAAATAGAAAATTTATAAAAAAAAAAAAATCGTCGTGTTGGCGGCGGACAAATTTCCAACATTTTTCATAGTAGCTGGTTTTTTTTTTATATTTTATAATTTTTATATTTATTTTTATTTTTTTCAATTTTTTGTGGCGAGGTGATTTTTTTTAAAGCTCATTTGTACACAGCAACTCGCGTTGTTCGGTGTAGATTTTAATTCTTTTTTTTTTTAATTTTAAATATTTTAAAAAAATAAAAATTAAGATATAAATATCTAAAAATATTTATACACTATTTACTTTATAATAAATATTTATTTATTTATTTATTTCAAATACTTTAGTGAAAAATATTTTTACCCAAACTAAAAATATTTATAAATATTAGGTGAAAATAATATTATTTTTAAAAAATGAATAAAATAAAATAAAATTTGTGCAAAGTGGATTTTATAAAATATATAAATTATAAATAAATTTTTAACATAATTATATTTATACACAACAAAAAAATTTAAAATATTTGAAATTTTGTGTTAAAAAAAATACTTTTTTTTTTTTAAAACATGAGAAAAAAATGAAATTTAATTATAAACACGTGTTTTGTATATTTAAAAAAGAAAAAATATTATTAAGTATTTAAGAGAAAAAAATGTAATTCTGTGTTATATTTATCTGGTATACAGTGTGGAAAAAATTTTTTTTTTCTGTTATAAGTGGAAAATAATATTTAAAAATTATTATAATCAAAAAATTTAATTTTTTTTATATTTTCGGTAAGTTTCACCTGTTTTTTTTATTATGTACCTATATACAAAACTAAAACCGTCGGATTATATTTATATTTTGAGTGAAATTTTTTCGACTCATCTATATGAGTGAAATTTCCGCACACTAAAATAATAAAAAAAAAATTAAACAAAACTAAAAAACGCAAAATATGTTTGCATTGGTTGCTTTTTATCAGTATAATTTAATTTTTATTGGATGAAGTGATAAAAATTTTCACGTGATACAGTAAATAAAACAAGGTGATACAATATATATTGAGATTTGCCAACCTTGAAACGTGATCTTAAGCGCACTACAAAATTTAATTAAAAATAAAATGTATAATTTTTTGTTTAACTTTTTAATTAACACAAAATTGTTACATTGTTTAGCTAATAAATAAAATGTATAATTATAAAATATATATATATAATATATGTATGTGGCATGTGTACACGAGTGTTATAAGGTTGGCGATTTTATACTCGATGATGGATTATAATATGTATATATATATAGAGAGATAGAGGCTTGGCCTCAAAGTGATATAAAGCAATAAAATTAATAAATTACAAGTGGCTTAGTAATTATATAAAATTTTAAAGCACACCTGGCCATGACTTCGGCAGTGTCGAAATATTCTTGCCAATTATCACTTCATTCACATTAATTTAATTCATATGATTTTATAACACCTGAATTTATATTTTAGTAGTGGGCTATAAAAATTTTAAATTAAGAAAACACACAGCAACTGAAGATTAGTATACTAATTCGTAACTAATAGTGGTTTAACCGCCGGTGAAATGGATATTTAAAAATGTTTCTTTTTCTTAAAACCACCTTTATATTGTGCCTCACACTCTTGTTTAAAATAATTTTCACATTTTTTTTTTGCAATTGGCAGTTGTCCAAGAATTTTTTCACTAATTTCCACCTGAAATCAACCGAATTATGTAGAATTCCCTCTTAATTTTTTTTTTGTTTTAATTTTGATTTAAAAATAAAATTAATAAATTACCGATGTTTTGAATATTGCAAAACAAATTTGTCAGTTATTTCTGTGGTAGAATATGCAAAGGATGAATTCCAAAATTTAGCAACCATTTTTTTTTACGAACATTAGTCAAAGTTGTTACACTTTGTTAAAACTTCATGATTTTCAAGTTTTTAATCAAAATTCAAATTAAATTAGGAAATTGATTGAAATTCGTAATTTCAATATTTTATAGTAAAATTTAGGGAAAATTTGAAACATAAATTAAAGTTAAATCCTGGATTAACTTAACAAATATTTGCTTGATAATTGCAAGTCTGTTAACGCAACTAATTTAAAACCATATTTTAATGAAATGTATGCGTTTGAAATACAAAGTTTCCGTTGTTGAATTTTACAAATAAAATTTTGTTCACGCACTAAACACATCTGAAGATGGTATACATTTAAATAACGTATACATTTAAATTTTGGTTCTCAACGTTTTGCGCTTACATACCAGGTGAGATTTTTTCCTATTTTCCACCTATATATGCAGATACCATCCATGAAATCAAAATATACACAATGCAGATGTTTGCATACTTTATCTTTTATTATGCAAATTAGCTTAGAAATATTATACATATGTGTACCCAACCCCATATCAAATATTGCGAGCCGAACATAAAAAGGGTTTCTTCAGCTCTGATTTTAATTTTTATATGTGTTTCCAAAATACTCAGGTAGTCATACATAAATGATCTTAATTTATCGACTGCTCCGGTTCACTCACGGTTTATATTATTATGCAAAATATCCTTTTTGTTGTATCTCGTATATATAAATCAATTTTTCATGCTTGACGATTTAAATAAAATAAATTGATCATTTTGCAACATATTACTTTAAATAACAATCGGATAATGTTGGTTTTATTTTGCACACAGTATATATTATTAAGTGATAATTTGACGTTCACTAAAGGGTTAACAAAAATTCAATATGATTCAGCGGAATTAGACAAACACACACACACACACTCAAAATTACGATTCTAATCTGTTCGCCTCGTCTTATGTAACATTTATAAATAGTATGATCTAATGGAATTCATTTTTATATATTTGTTGTTGTTGTTCTGTTTAATCTTATTAAAGTTGGTTTCGTTAAGATCAATCGTTCCAAATGAGCTATTTTTATGTCTGTAATTTAAAACCCTTTAATCTAATTTAACCTTATCAATCAAATGTATAGATTTTTCTTTCTTCTGGATTCAAGGTTTTTAACTCTATACATTATAATATATACAATAGTTTAAAATACAAAATGTTAATCTTCTGCCTACACGCAGTTCATGTAGAAATGACGACGACGGCCCTTATTAAGAATATATATGTATATATATAATATATATATATATATATATATATATATATATATATATATATATATATATGTATATATATATATATATATATATATATATATATATATATATATATATATATATATATATATATATATATATATATATGCGAACATATATTTCAAAAAGGTGTGTATGTTTATGACATTTAATTTAAATAAATCAATCGATCAATAAAATATATAAATTTTTTTAACTTGATGAAATTGTGATTAGAATTTTTTGTATTTTTTGTAAATCAACCGACAGTAGGAATGATTCTGCATAATATATTTATATAAATATATGTTATGACCCCTTGAAGGTTTTATTTTTTATTTATTTTAAATACCTACACTTTATATCTTAAGATTATTTACGATCAAGATATTGATTGTATAAATATGCCGAAGGGTCTCAAAAACACATAAATTTTTATGTTTTTTTTTTAAAAGTCTTAATTCAATAGGCGCAGATGTTACATAAAATGTAAAAAGGATAAATTAATTAAAAATAGAAATGTTATGTAATTATATGACCTCCTAGAGTCTTTGGTTTTTTTTAGATCATATGATATGATCGCGATTATGAAATATTTATATAGATTTCGATCTTCTTTGATGAGACCTAATGTAGTTAATTAGGGGTTAGATTGTTCCGATTAGGGTCGGATCTTTTTTAATATTTAGGTTAATGGAATTTATTGTTTTAGTTATATATATGTATATATATTTTGACCGTTGGTCGGATTATTAAATTCTAATCGTAAAATGTGATATAGCCGCACATTAAATACATCAAACTCAAGATAATTTTTCGAGTAAAATGTACGAGATGAGAAATGGAGGTAAAATCGAATGTTTTAGCAAGATATAAAAAACCTTCTAATTTCCAGTTCTAATTTTGTTAGTAACCGAAAAAACCTTGAGCATTTTAAAATTGCCTTCTATATGTATTATATACATACATAATTTAATATTTTTTTCCATTTAAATCATTAAATATATTACATGCCATGTGTCTCTGTATTATTATTTCTAAAAACCAAATCAAGTCTAGCCCAAAAATCAATTTCAAAACTCACGATTTAAAAAAGCAGCAGAAAAAAAAATTAATGTTAAAAATCCTACACAAAAAAATAAAAAAATTAAAAACTATTATTTAAAAAAAAAATTGTTTATTTTAAAACAAAAGTATTTCTTGTTGTATTGTTCTTATTGTTTAATATATTCTTATGTATATTGTGGAACAGATGTTTGATTTTAAATTGTCTTGTCTTTTTGTATATAACAAAAAAAAAATTAAAATCTTGATCTTGACCGAATAAAATTGAAAAAAAAACAACATATTATTACGATTATTATTTTTAATATGTTTACGTCGAGAGATCGAGAGGGCGAACGAACCCCCCATACCGCGTAAAAAATTAGAAATCGTATCTCTCTGTCTTAACCGTTTTTCTAAAACAAATTAATTCGTTATTTTTTTTTTTTCTACTTTAGTTTCCAGGTCCTGGTTATTAGAGAACTACTATATATAGTATACGCATCAAACATAGCTATATGTATATATATTTATAAAAGTAAGTTCAGATCTAGAAATAGTTCAAACTTTCATTTTTTTTTTTTTTGTACAACTCTGACTCGGAATGATTTATGATTTCTTTATTGTATACCATTTAATGTTGAACAAAACATAAAAACCAAACAAAACGATAAACAAAAAAAAATACGTTTTGTTCTTGTTCATACATTACAATACAATATATCATATACATACATATATACATATATTGTTTATGAAACGAATTGAGCAAAAATTATTATGATGCTTTGCGTACATAAAAATGCTTGATCGATATTTAAACAAAGTGTATGTACTATTTATAGAAATCTTATATACATCTATAATCCGTATTTGTGCATCATTGTCATCCTACTGAAGAGCAACACAATTTAGATAGTAGTTTTTCAAAATAAAATCGATAATTTGTATTTCATGTTACACGAAGCTTAAAACACCAAAAAAAAAAAAATATATACATAAAAAACTATACAATAAAAGTTTTCATCGCAAATCACCCGCAATCACCCTAAAACACAAACATGAAAACATAACAATTCAATTTCTATCAACAAATAATTGACAACATAAACAACCTAACATAATATACATAAAAAAAATATGTATATATATATATATATATATATATATATATATATATATATATACAAAAAGGCCAATAGAAGTCATAAAATCATCTTCATGTACATATATATCGTACTACATACATGTTTATTTGTATATGCAGATGTTGTTTTTCCAAAAAAAAAAAAATTATAATGTTTTCAAACCACATGGAAATAATAAATTCGACAAGAAAAACGTGGTTTGGTTTTCAACTAAACATACACAGAACATATAAAATAAAAAAACGGAACGCAAGGCAAGCAAAAAACACTATATATATGCATACATATATATGTACGTATTGTCGATCATCGATCTCGATCGTTGATCTTCTTAACATGTGGAATTGCATTCAATTTTTGTTTTGTTTACAATATACTTTAATACTTATAAACAACAGTAGCTTGAAATTTGACCCCCTGGAACGTTTCGTTCTTTTATACACATACATATGCGTATGTGTGTATGTATTAAGTCTTTAAGAAACGAACTCCCCCCAACTGATTATATACATATATATATATATATATATATAGTCTTATGTGTAACGATCTTATACAATTTGACATTAATGTAAACAATGAAATTCGTACGTACCAACGATCTTTTAATTTTTTTAAATGTCATATGACGTGTCATATGGCATGGAAAACGTTATACGGCAAGGATAACTCAATTAGTCAATTTTTTTTTTTTTTTTTTTTTTAAGATGATCTTTGTGAGTTTTTTTTTTGTGGTCAGAAGAAAACATAAATTAAACAAAATGACAAATTTATTATTTATTTATTTATACTCAAGTAAAAAAAAAATAAAAATGTTTTAAGAAGAATATAACACACAAAACACAAGAACAAAAGTCAAATTCCCAGTCTTCTTCTTACTTATTTTTGTTATATACTTGGTTTTGTGTATATTAATAAAAGAAGTTTTAAGAACACGAAATATAAATAAAATAAAATAAAATATTGTTTGTAGGGTTGAATCGATCCGAGAGAGTTAGCATGGAACATGATTTGAATTTTGAAAATCCTCGCGCATACATACAAACACACACACGCACGCATAATTTTTTCAGATCACATACGAAAGAAGGCGACGACAATGTTACGCATGAAAATTAATAAGCAAGACACACACATACACATATGCTTCTTTCCGTCCTTCGCGTCGTCGTTGTGTTGCCGTCGTCGTCGTCGTCTTAAATATAAATTATTATATTACTGTCGTCTTAACTCTTTTTTGGTTAGTTAATTTTTTTATTTTAAGGTTCGATCAAAAAAAAAAAAAAAACACAACAACAAAAAAAAAACCAGTTTGTCAAATGTCCAAAATAAGAAAATGACAACAACAAAATATTAATGTCGTGGCTTTTTCGTCAACTATAGTTTCTTTTTATCGTTGTTGTTGTCAATGCTGATGATGATTATGATGACGATCGTAATCATTTTGTTGATACTATAACATTATGTTGAGGGCTTAATGTTGTCCGAATACGAGGATTTTTTTTTAGCGATATCTGATTGGGAATGAATATTTAAGTTATAAGCTGTTTTATTACAACATAATATTATACACAGAACTAGTCCTCAATACGATCTAGTACATTAGTGACCATAAATTACGTGTTTTACGTATATGCACATCAGTTCGATTTTGAAAATATAATATTAGCCATATCGAGTTTCAATGTATAGCGGTAAATCATTAATATACATTTTATAATTTTTAATTTGATACAATTGAATTTTTTATAAAATTTCCAAATACATTTTTAGGAACACACACGAACGACGCAATTCTATGCCTTAGTGTGTGCACATATAAAATTCTGTCATAAACTAAAAAAAAATCATTTTTATTTAAATTTGTTATCATTATAAATACATACACTTATAATACATTATCATCTCAATTTAAATATTTAATTTAAATAATGCCCCACATTTTTTCCAATAAAATATCGAATGGGTGGATTTAGTTTTTTTCTATACATTAGTTATACATTACAAGTCTGCCTATATTGTATAATTACATAACAAAACTATTAAATTATATAGTTTTAGTATTAATATTAATTTAAAAATTAAAAATAAGTTTTTTGTGTATTATTTAAAAAAAAAAAAAGTCTCTAATCACCAATTGAACGAATCGAATAGTGTTGACTTAAGGTGCAAAAGTTTTTTCATCAAACAAAAACTATTTATTTTTATAGTTGTTTATAATATTATATAAAAAATATATATTTTTTTAAGGGAGGAATAATAAATTAAGTTGTTGTATTTTAATTTAAAAAAGGGATATTATATTGTCTTGTCATTATTTTATTATTATTTTTTTAAATAAAATGTAATTATTATTAGAATTGTATATGTATATAGTTATAAGTTTTTCCAATTCACCAAATGATATGACATAAATTTTGCTTAATAATAAATTTATAAAATATCTGAATAATAATGAGACATGAATTGTAAAAAAAAAATATACGTATATAACCCTTTACTTGACAACAAAAATGTACATTAAAATTTATGTCGTATTTTTATTATAAAATAATGTACACACAACATATGTATGATTTGATAAATTGTGTATAACAAAAAAAAAACTATAAAACCGCAAAATGTTGTGTGTTCCACGTGGAATGTGTGACAACTTGGCGTTTATAACCAACCTGTTTATAATGTCGCAGTTTTGTTGTATATATATATATATATATATATATATATATATAATAAATATGTATGTGATATCAATAATCCACCATAACTATATTTTTTTTTAGTTTTTAGACAAAATCTGTTCTGAGTCATTTTGTATATAATTGAGTCATATTTTGATTAGAGCGCGCGCGAACAAAATTTTATTCTATTTATGGAATTAAAAAAAAAATAAAAAATTGATATATTAAGTATAAGTAGGAGTGGTTCAGGTCCGGTTAATTTTTGTGTATTTTTATTTTTATTTTCAAAAGATCGAAAGTCAAACTATCTTTCTAGATATAACATATTTTATGTAGATAGTGTGATCACACATAAACTCCAGATGTGGTTATTATAAAATTTATTCAATAAATCACCACACGCTTACTATGTATATGCATAACCAGAAGAAATTGTTAAGGTTAAATAATTTTTATAATATTTTATTACAACGAAAATTAATCTCTTGAGAATATTTATTTTATTATTTTAAATTAATTAAATCGAATTGAACTAAAAAAACACAACCTTGTGTACACACCCTCCATGTATGCAAATTTTACTAAATTCATCCATTTTGAATTTAATATTTTACGCATATATGAACCACCTACTACCTCTTTTATTGTTATTGTTGTAATACTAATATATACGGCAACGAATGTGGCACACCCTTATCGAAAATCACTCAATTTTGAAATGTCGCAAAATTTATCAATAACCGTGAAATTTTTTTGCAAATTTAACATTTTACGAAATATGTATGTATATATGTATATCTGGGAGGGCGGTTCTCAATACTCACCCCCGAAACAAAAATAATGTACAATATATAGAGGGTTGTTATATAATATAGATCATATAAATTATTAATTTATGTATGTGGGGTAACAATATATATATATTTAAGGGTGATATATGATGGCTTCTCAATTGATCTGATTATTAATGATTTTTAAACATTTTTTTTTTTTCGTTAACTTATTAATTATGGATCTGGAACTCCCTTAAGGCTATTTCTTTATGCATTGTGTGTTATTACATCAAAAATTACATGATACACAGCTATATAATTTGTGGTGTGTCTATATACATATATATATGAGTATATAAAAAATTACAATGGCATGGTAGGAATACTCGATACACAAGTTTAATATCAATGTACCTAATCAACCAAAAAAAATAAAAATGTATATTCTTCAAGGTAAGGAGTTTTTTTTTGTATATAAGTAAAATATAAGAATATCATCGAATGTAATCACAACTTATCTTTTTATTTTTTTTTACCCAAATTACATACATTGTGTACCATCATCATCATCATCATCATCATTGAAGTATACAAAAAACAAAATTTAAAACAACAAAAATATATATAAGAACTCTTTTTTAACCGGTTTTTTGTTGTTGATTTCGTAAAGGAACCAAAATAACTTAAGACTCTCGTATACTCGTACAAGTCAGAAAAAAAAAAAAAAAATTCATAACCAATTTTTATTTTCGTGAAGGTTATATTTAATTTTAAAATATAAATTTTTTTTTGTGGCACTATTATTTGATCGGTTTTTTAGTAACACGTTAAGCAAGATATGAAATTTAATACTCCGATGATACTTTTTTTTTTTAAATCAGATAAAAAATTAACACAATATACATAATTGTCAGCCCTTTTATGGTTTTAAAAATAAATTGTATGCGACAAAATTTCATTGACAAATTGTGTTCCAGGTGCCCAGCCCTTGCAAAACATTTTAGTTACCCGAAAAAAAAAAACGATCAAAACCACAAATATAATACTTGTTCAAACAAATCGTGCATCTACAATCAACAACATCCATATAATCTGTTTTTCGTGTTGAAAATTATTTCAATTGTATTTTCCCCGTAAATTCTGCTTTTTTTTCGACCATCATCATCATTATCATCATCAGCAGTACAACAATTTTATGATTAATTAATTGAGTGTTTTTATTTATTTTTCAAAAATTTTTTGTTGCCTTTTAAAAAATGAGAATTTAATGATCGATGATCGATTTTTATGTATTATATATGTACACACAACATATATTTAATTCGTATGTATGTATGGATCTATATATATATATATACATATTGTATATAAATCATTAAACGATCATTCACATTAATTTATATGTTGAGTAATTTTTATGTTTTTTTGTTTTTGTTTTGGTGTGTATATACGATAAAATTTCACTCAAATTTCGTATATAATATATAATGTGCGGTATTCCCGCGTTTTTACAGTTTATTTTTATTTATTTTATTTTATTTATTTTTTTTAAGTTTGTGTGAAGGTCAATTTTAAATACTAAAAATAAATAACAGAAATAAAAAGAAATATGCGTTTGTTTAGTGGGTTTATATATTATGTATGTAAATGTATGTATATACGTACATGTGTGTATATACATACTCTGTATAATATCTCAAGTCAAATAAAAAAAAAATCTTTTCAAAATCTAACACTCAAACACTAAATACCAAAAAAAAAAAAAAAAAATATAATTTTTTTTCAGAAATCAAACAAATTTTTTTTTTTTTTGTTGTGTTATTCTACGATATTCAGTCGACGACAATACAACAAAGTAGATGAAAGCTCGCGCGATCGTCTTTTTAGTTATAATATAACAATAAGCAAAGGTATAATTTTGAACTTTACAAGAAAAAAAATATTTCTGGTGTTTGCCATCAGCGAGGTATAGAGTTCCTACGTAATTAAATAAAAATTGTAGGAACTTCATACCGTGCTCTTGGAGCGCTATAATTCATCATTAAAAATAAATTTCTTAATAAAAAAACATAATTCTTATCACATACATATATATGTGTTATATATTATATACAAACTAAAAAATATTTACGATAAGATAACAATACAAAGGTAAGTTACAAAAAAAAAAGTTAAATTTTTTTTTTTTTTTTAATCTCGAAAACCTAATAAATTTTAATTTAAAATTAACAACAACAAAAAAGCCAAACTGTCTCTAATTTATTTTTTTTGATACAAATATATGGGTGATGTCATCTAAAAAAATGTTAAAAGAATAAAATCTGAAAAAAACTTGTTTCTTAAATAAAAGCCACGTGTTTTGTTTTTAATGGTTTTTTATTTTTTTTCTTAATTTATGTTTGAATTTTTAATGATTAGAATTATATAATTGTGTATGTATATGTATACATATATTAATTTTCGTGTGCATTCCATTCGAGAATTCGATAAGAATATTTACTTATGATTGGATGTTGTTTTGAGAAAACGAAAATATAAATATAATTCGTCAGTAATTTTAAATAAAAAAAAATAAAAATAAAAAAATAATAAATTTTTATACTAAGAAATAAATATTACAGGTGGATTTTATGTGTAAGAAACGTATGTGTGTATTTTAGTGAGGATTATAGATTTGATTTTTATTTTTTTATAATGTTTTTGTGTGTGAAATAGAGAAACATGATAGTTTTTAAAACTAGTTTTGTATAACCGTCTTAAATTTTATAAAACGTATTATATATCTTTCTGTATATTTATACAGTATATAGTAGTGTTTCATGATAATAATAATTAAGTCGGGGATATTGAAAGGTTTGGTGATGGTTTGGTTAGATTTTAAAATAAAATCAAGTTTATTTTATCTATATACATTATTGTGATTTTATGCAGGCGCGGGTTCAAATCGGTTTAAACTGAAGTTTTAACCAGCTAGACTAGTTAATGTACACAATATTACATATTTAACCAAATATTTTGTAAACATAATCATATCATATGTTTACACTGCATAACCGAGAAATTCTTAATTATTAAATTTTAAATTTTATTTTCCCATTGGAAAGCTGGTTCCGGATTTTTAATTTCAAACACAAAATTTGGGTGCACAAAAACTTAGTCACAATTATTTTAAATTTCATAATTTGAATAAATAAATTGTTCTCTTGTTATTAGAAACGTGCTTAATTAAAATACTATAACGAACTATTTTAGAAAATTAGATGTAAGCCGACGGTAATTCAACTACATCGAAACTTAAATTTAAAAGCAATATTGTTGAGGGTTTTCTATACCAATCGATAAGTCTCATACAATCAAAATACCTACTGACTTATTCAAATTTTCTCTTACGAAAAATTTCGTGAAATTTTAAAAGTTTTTGTAATTTTTGTACTGTACTGTACAGCCTAAAACACATTGTAGGATTTGATTTTATATAATTTCGGGCTAGGAATTTTATAGTTTCAGACCAATAATACCTATACAGATTGTTTGTATTACGTTGCACATATGATCTGGAAGCTCAGCGGTACACAATACAAACATCGATCGTTCTGCTGATAATATCCTAGAGTTAAAATATTCCAGAATAGTACTAGAAGTCGTCCTAATATAATATGAAAATTCCAACAACAAATATTTATTTCGTCAACATGGCTTCAGGAGGTGGGAGAATTATTACGCTAAACTCATTTCTAATGAATGAAGAATAGTATTTTTTTCGTTTATGGTACAGTCCGGCCAAGACTAATGAACAATATGATTTTGACTTAATTTACTAAGTTAGTATTTATCTATATGGATTCTTCCAATTGTCGTTGCATAGTGTATGTGTAGAATGAAATAAACAGTATTTTTTATATTCTCTTTTCGATATCAGCTGTATTACGCTGTGAAATCTGCCTGGATTTCATTTAAAACGAAGACCATTTTAAGATTCTCTAGTTTGTAAAGTTGATATGAACTGATTTATTTTAATTTAATTTAATTCGCCATATTTTTGTTCAATTATTTGAGTAGATAGCTGATTGTAGTTTCGTCAAAGAAAATACCCTGAAAGAGTGGTTTACCAATACAGCATAGCATTATTCTGAATAATCTATGTACGTTTCAAGTCTGATTACGGTATTCTAGCAAACTGTATTGCCATAGGGCATGTCTTAACTTATATGGTTAAGTCCCGCACGCCAAACTTCAAATCAAAATTTTGTGAAATGTTCAAAAATATCGTTGAGCAATTTTTTTTCTTTTATTCTACTCTTTGTTCTCGATTATAACAACATAAAGAGTTTAGCTAGAACAAGTAATAATAAAATTGTCATGTAAGAAGGTTTTTTGAGTGATGGTTTCCATGATTTTGAAATCATACTTGTACTTCTGCAACTTGCATACATTTAATTCTAAAGCCTGTAATTAAAAGATGTCCACCAATCTTGTGGTCGGAATATTTTTGTGAAGTTTTTAGTTTTACAAGTTTATGCTCTATCGATTTTTTTTTACCAGAAGTAAATTATCCATAATTTTCTTAGGGTAGCTGTTTTCCTTGTTCCTCTTTTTAATTTGGAAGGTATTTGCGAAACTGATCGCTCTAAGTTAATTTTACCTTTCAAGGACTGTCTATAAAACCATCACAATTAGAATATTTATTGACTAATGTTGTTGGGTTGTTGTTTTTTTTCTACTAAATTTCCTCCAATCACATATCGTTTTTCTAGTTTACTGAAGAATTCGAGGTACACTCCAAAAACACTAATCTATCGATTTGAACAGCTGTTGCTTGTATTTATTTTGTTTCATATTTTAATTCTTTGTAGTAATGATTGATGAATACTGCTCCTAACTATAACAGAACTGCCCACCTTTAACAGTGTTTTCAAAGATAATACGGTGATGTTTTATAATTTGGTAATGTGACGTTTTATTGTATATAGTGAGATGTGTTTCCGGGATGAAACATACATCGATTTTTTCGGTTCCCAATCTGAATCAAACTGCATAACGATGCAAGCTTCTGTTGAAATTTGTTTCACAGTGTTGGCAGTTTTTGTCAGATGCACCCTTCTAAGTGTTGTCACACTCAATAGCATCCAAATTATTATCTTCAATTTTCGTTTTGGCCACAAGTTCCTCAAGATAGTTATCTTTTGACATTTTGACTATCGTAATATGAAACAAAACATAAATAATTTGTTGGAAGAATCCTCTAAAAATAAAATAAACTATTTTTTTTTAATTTGCAATAAAAACAAAAAATCGTAACTAGAAGAGAATTAACGAGGTAATTAAATGAAAACACTCGATAAGCTTTAATAAAAAATTAATGAGATAACCTTAACCATTAGCATTGTTAGCAATAAAAAAAATCGTATACTTGACTGAGGGAATACCCGGATAGAAAAATAAAAATTCCTCAAGCCATTATGCACGTGTATACCTATAATTATTTTTTGTGCGTATTAGGAAAGTACTGAAAAATGTACCCACAAATGTTGTATGGTTATAGCAAGGTTAATACCGAAAATTTGAAGATTAAATGTTTTTGCATACAACTTTCATTATTTCTGTATATATACTCGTACATACCTATATATGGATGTGCAAAACATGAATTTTTTTTATTAAAACTACTTACGCCAGCCTTAACCAAATATTTATAACATTTAATTGCAAAGCCGACTAAATAATTTCAAGCCATCAACATTTCCATTAAACTAAATAATCAAAATGGAACGTTAGAATGACCAAAAAGAATCAAACTTCAAACAAAATTACGGTCACAACTAAATTTAAGAAAAAAAAAAACTATTTAGCACAAACGCGGCATATTTCACATAAAACCAATCTCTAAACCATGAAAATTAAGATATATATATGTATGTACATAACCGCAGGTTCAACAACATCGAATTTTCATAATATGACAAATTACAAGAACAAATAATCAAAATATTTGAACAAAAAATGATATCATCTTGTAAATAATTGTACATCAAGCTATAACTAAATTATATTTTAGTCTCGATTGACCAAAGGGCATAAAGTAACCAATTGAAGTTCCCATAGCCAATCTCTGGAAGCAGATAAATATATATTAAAAGCCGAATTAACGATTGATTTAAATAACATCGATCTATATAACTACAAACATACGAGTATATACGTACATATATTCATAACACAGATACATTTTTTTACTCAATTTACTTACAGAACTGTACACATATCAACCCATTTTTTAATTTTTTTTTTATAACTCTCAACCCAATCAGTTCATTTAATGCAATCAGTTCTTTTATGTATTAAACGTATATATATACATATTTTATCAACAATAAAGTCATAACAAAATAAATTATTTTAATTAAAAACTTTTTTGTTAAGAAACAATTAAAATAATTTTTTAAAGAAAAAATGTTTTGCTTTTTATTTTTGTACATACACATACTTTCCAAAGTGATTGCGATAAAAAGAGGTTAACATTTTTTTTTTTAATTTCGCTGCCTTTTTTGTACATACATATGTATGCATGCTTATAACAATACTCCCATACATATTCAAAAATTCGATAAGAAAATTTCCGTTAATAAAATATTTAATTTTTTCATTTTATAATAAAAATAATTTTATCATTAAAGAAAAAACCAAAATTATTTTTCAAAATAATTAATTTATAATTTATAATATTTCGGTTTTATTTTTTTTTTAATTAAAATTGAATTTTTTGATTTTATTTTTTAGTTTCACTCAATGTGACATTAAATAAGTAAACATAAAAAAAACAAATAAACTGTAAAAGGCGCGATAATTATAAATGATATTTCAATTAATTTGAAAACGTTTATTTTTTATTATTTTAATTAGAAAGCTTTTAAAACTCGTGTGTGTGTTGTGTGTATTGTATACATATATACGTATGTATGCATATATGCAAATAGTATTTGATTTTCTCAGAATTGGTTTTTTAACAACTAATATATTTTTGTATATAGACGCTGTATTATTGCACGAAAATAAGTATTTTTTTAGCGACGTAGTAAATTTTAATCATCTTAAATATAAATGGTTTCTTATCACAAATTGTTATCATTTATTGTGATAACCAAATATCAATAAGTAATTTTATTTAATTCTATTTTTATTTCACAGCGTGTATATTTGTTTTCGTTATTTTAAGTTGAACGATCGCTCGCGTTTATTTACGGGCGAGTTTACAATTTCTGTCCAAATAGTAAACGATTCAGTGAAATATATACGTTTATTGGTTTAAAAATTAAAATTAAGTAAACACATGTGCAGTTTTGGCGGCTCCTAAAAATAATAGAAAACATAATTCTTTTATGTTTCACCATATACACGATTGTGTTAAATCAATGAAATTAGTGATATGGAGTTATCCTAAATTTGAATAATTTTTTTTAATTTTGACATGCGTAAATAGTTTATTAGCAAACGGTTTTCCAAAATTTTGATATTCAATGATATTACATCAAAATTAATCATTCGTTTGAATGAAAATCCAAAATATTTCTCTAGTTATAACTGAAGTAAAGTTCGGTTTCAAAAGCTTGAAATTCGACGAACTGAAACACAAAAAATCTGCACAATTTTTGTTGAATTGAGATTTATTATTTTCAAAATTCTGAAATTACCAATTTTATACGAAAAATATAGAAGATCATGGAAATCTAAAATCGATAACGTAGTTATAATTTGAATTTTGAAAGATTCTACTTTAAATAAAAATATGAAATTAGAATTGTTGGAAAATTCAAAAATGACCAGGAAGTTTAACAAACTTTCAAAATTTGAAAAAAAATAAGAATAATTTATTACAGATAATTATAATAATAATAATTTATTTTATTATTTAAAAATTTTGTGAGATTAGTGCTAAAAACGAACTCAATGTAGAAATTAAAGATAATAATAATAACAGTGTTAAAGGCCATTACTGGCCCCTTACTGAATCAACAATCTGGCTCCAACGGTTTCGATCCTGAGCTTGGTCTTCATACTGTCTTAGACAATCTGAAGAGGCCAAGTCGTTCTCTACATCGTGGAGCCATCGTCGCCTGCAACGACCTCTGCGCCTACCATATGGTGGCTCTCCTTTCAGAGATCGCAGAGAAATTAAAGATACTTCTTCTTAAAATCCAAGCACATTTTTATAAAACCGTCTTCGTTTAATTGTAAAAGAATTATGTCGTTTTTACCACTCACAAACTGGCCTCGTAAATATTAATTTTGCAAATACTCTCTAATTAAATACCAGTATTCCAAACATTGAATTAATTATTTAGAATCAAAATCGTTCAAAATACGGATTGATTTAAATATTTAACATAATTAAAATTATAAATTTCGTTACATTTTGAAAATTTACAAATTAACTTTAATTACAAATTATTAATAAAAAAAACCTTATAATTAATTATAATAGCCATAGTTTTTAAATGTTTGAAAGGTCGACTGGTCGATTGATTTCATGGACAACACTGCCTCTCAGTATCGTATGATAATTACAGTGAATAAACTTATAAAATCGTTGTGGGTTTCGTAATTAACAAAACATAAAATTGAATTATGGAACCGCTAATGGAAACATACTCGTAAGTTATATTTTATTATGGGCTGATAATAAGCAGTGGCGATAATAATCATACACAATTGAATTAAAAACCTTATATTATAAAATATAATGTAATTTTGGGCCGATTCGAGCGGTAAATTCTGTGAAAAAACTGTAATTCCGTGAAGCTGAGTTGAACCAATTTGAAAGAAAAAATTAAATTAAATAAAATAATTAATATGTAATTAAATCTTGAATCTAACCGAGAACTCAGGTACATGAAATTAAAGTCAGTGACTCTGCTAACTTGACCACCGCCGCATAATTTTGCTATAATTTTGCCATTAAATAGGAATAATTGAAAATTTTTACAAAATCTGGGTTGAAGTCATTTGAAAAATTGATTTGTTTGATTTGTAATTTTAGAACATTTTTTTGTTTGACGATAATTTTTGAAATTGGATGTAGTAATAGTTTTTATCTTAATAAATATATAACTTATGGTGATAACAGTTTTAAAATGGGAACAAAATTGTAACTGAATCCGAAACGGCAAGTTTTCACTCTAAAGAATAAAAATGACGTATAGCAAATTTAGTCGTAGCCAAACAGTTGCCATCAATTGTTTAAAAAACATCACGGTATCGTAAATGGTAGAAAGAACGCGTTGCAAAGGTCTTATCACCACAAATTGTTCGTTTTGGATTCTACGGATTTCGCGTCAAAACAAAACTATCGTAATAACTAGTGTTACAGCTATTAAATCTACTGTTCTGCAGCTCGATTAATCAAAAATAAACTACATTCCTAAAAAACATGTTGGATGTTTCCAAATCAATCAACAGATGAAAAGTTACAGTTATTTTTTCCGATGCAGTAAAACTTTCCTCTTAAGACAATCGAGACTGGTATATGTATGTATATGTGGAGGAATGGTACGGTGTGTGAAAATATGGAATTGCTTTCATGGCCAAATTATATACCCTCTGGAGTTAAACAAACATATGTAGCTGAAAAGCTAGGGCTGGATTTCGCATGAAGTTAAATTATAGAAACTAATGAATAAGAAACAAAATTTACAGATTGTTTCTGAGAAGAAAAACTTATGGTGTGATGGGATGAAAATTCAACACAAATATCCTTGTGTATAAAATGGCACTTTGTTTCAGCCATATGTTTACTTTTAATCGATTTTGTTATTTTTGCAAGCCCGATTAAACATGGATTCATGTCTTTTTAGTGGATACATTTATATCATTCTTGTTGCTATAATTGTATCAGCAAATATTGCGTATAGTATTGGAGGATCACCAAACATATCGGCAGACCCAATTCAACTAACTCGTCGTTGTGTGCAATTTTAAACTATCACGGCCCTAAATTTGTCATTGACACATAGAAAGAAGATATTTAACTTTCCTTTTATAACTAATATAATCAAGTACAAAAAAGAGCATATTCAAAATCTGGGCAAACAATTATTATGATTTTATCTAGATATGACTGTATGAAGGACTATTTGAACGAATATACGAGTACAAGTCGCATCTATAGAAGTTATGAACTGTTTGCTTACTCTATAATCTATAATCTTTTCAAAAACAACTAAGACATAAAAATGATGATTGAACTTTTTAATCGGTCAATAACTTTTTTCACTAATCAATTAACAAAAATTGTATCACATATAGGTAACCTCCATTTTTTGCTTCGCACAGAACTACTATTCATTGCAATGGACTTCTTTAGTATTTTAGGCTGTATTGATCTAACTCCATGCTCAATGTTGAGTTTTAGCGTTTGGATGGTCGCTTGGTGGCTTGTTAACTATAGTTGCGATTGATTGGGGCTATTCTATCGTGATATATATATATATATATATATATATATATATATATATATATATATATATATATATATATAAGCACAACCCCAAAAGAAGATAAAATAATCGTGAATCTCCAAAACCGCAATCCTCAGGAAAAAATAAAACAAGTTCAGAATGAAATAAATATCAATCGAAAATTCAAAATCTGTCAGATCACTGTACGAAGACGAATAAATGAGGCAAATGTCAAAGCCTATACTACTCGTATTCAAAAGAAGCCGTTCATAATCCAAACAAATAAGAGGAAGCGACACTAATTTCCACACACCTACAAGTCAAATACTGTGGAGTTCTAGCGTAATATTTTGTGGACAGACGAATCATGTTTTAGTTTGGATGGAACCTACGGTAAAAAATATTTTTATTCGACTATACTAAAGTTCGGATTTAAAAATTGAGAGAGAATATGTGGAATTATTTAAAGCAACAAATGGCGGTATAAATTAAAAAGGCAGCCAAATGAAACTTTTGCTGCAATACAAATATCTGGAATCAAATTCCAACACAAATTCTAGAAAATCTCGTGAACTCCATTCCACAGCGAATTTCCATAAAATTAAATCATGACTTGCCTTGTTTATTAATTAAATAAATAAATAATAATTAAATTATTTATTAAAAATTTGAAAATTTTATACATAGGTATGTACATATGTAGATGGAATATCATTTTGATAAATGTTATAGTTTGGACTTTTACTTTTTTGCTAATTGGAATTGTGAAACAACGTTTCGAATTATGACACCATTCGGCATTCCTCAGTGTATTTACGTTAGTTATAAATTTTAACAATGGTGGATGGTAATAGGTTAAAAAATATTCAATATAGATTTTGTTAAATTTGTTAAGAGTATTTTAATGAATTAATTTTAAATTCAATTTTGCCTAGTTGAAATAATTGCGTACGATTAGTCATATTTTCGAGATGTAAATAATTTACTTACGTGATCGTAGATGATTTAGCGATAAATGTAATGTAAACGATAAAATCGAATTAATTTAATTGACTAATTATTCAGAAAACACACTTTTTTAATAAAGCCACGAATTGCAATGAAAATTAAAAAATAAAGCAAACAAAAAATCCACGCTTTAGGGTCTTAATTTTGATAAAAATTAAAACGATAAACAGCTAACTTAATTTATAAGAAATCAAGATAAACGATGATTACCTCTTTGTTATAAAATGATTAGTAGCAAGTGGCCACCGCTGAATTTAACCAAATTTCAGATATCAACTGATCATGGCAACATTTATAGGCAATGCAAATAATAAAACATAGTTTGGACAGATAATTCAGATGAATCGAGATTTTAATTAGTGGAACGTGAAGTTATTTATTATCGTATTTTCCAAGTAATTATCTATAAATATTTTAAAGAATCCACAAAATTTTCTAGAAATTCAAAGAGAACGATTTAAAGATTCAACCAAATCGAAAATATTCTAAGAATTTAAATAATTTCAAAATTTTTTGACGGGGAAAGAGAAATACAAAAATTATTTTTTGCTTATAATCAATCCGGAAAACATTTAAGGACACGTTACAAAATTTTGATACACACACACACCCTTAGCTATAATTATTATCATTCTATATTTATAATAATTATTATCAAAATAAAAATACAATAATTTTGTTCTTCTGTTCAACTTAAAGACATACACATTCATAATATATAAGAAGAAAAAAAAAAACGTTTGGGTCAATAACATTTGTGATATGGAAAAGCAAAAAAATGTTTACAAAAAAAAAAAAACACAGAATACATGAAAATATGAATTTTTATTGTGTGCGGTTCTCAAAAAATAAAAAAATATAAATAAACCAAGTACAGTTAAGAGATGATACGTTTTGATACAATTTGCCATCCATATCTACATACTTACATCATACTGTATAGGCATATACATACGTACACATAATATATGTAATGAACGCCAGATGATGTGAATTTATAGTTTTAAATTTTTTACGAGGCTGTTAATCAATTTGTACTCTATACTTTTGGTGTTCATCGGTTTGTAGAAAGCTTTAATTATAGATACATATGCGTATACTGTATCATCATTATAAAAATTTGGCGCGCTAATCTGTTTACTATAAAAAATATACATATTTCACTTCATTTTAGTTGTACTAATACTATGAGGTCACACACTTTAGATAAAATGAATAATTTTATATGGAACACAAACCGCAATCATCTAGAGAAAATAGCCTCATGGAGAGTACGATCTGATCAGGATCGTTTGGTGGCTAATGCAACAAAATTTTATCACAATGAAATCAAAATTTTTAATTCGTTTCGTTTTTAGTTTTGTTCTTTTTACTAACCCCAATTACTTATATAAGATAATGCTATAATATATAAATTAAATAACTGAAATAATGACAATTTTTTGTTACAATATGTTATTTTGTGTTTTATTTTTTCATCATGATTATGATAAATTAACTTATGTTCCACAATTATATTTCTAAGAAATAATTTATAATTTAATCATAACAATAATAATAAAATGTTTTATAATATTTAAATGAAATAAATTAAATTTTTATAGATTTTCTTATTAATTTTATTTTTCATTGCTTCTTGGAAATACATAGTTGAATATATCATATATTTATTTAGAAAATTATTTTGTTGCGTTCTATATATTTTAATGTTATATAAAAGAAAATATTATGTTATCAACATAATGTGCATAAATAAAAATGTTACATAAAATAATAATTAAACAAAAATTACATTTTTGTGATAATACATAATTTTTTTTTTTGTTAATTTAATTGGATTCCGAGAAATTGAAATGTATGTGCAAAGTAGTAGTGAATAAATAATGCAATTTTAATTTTAATTAGAAATGGTTGTATGTATGTGAGATAATAAGTAATTATTTTAAATTTTAATCAATTAATAAAAATAAAAAAAATGTAATTTAATTGCTCTTAGTGAACCTGGCCCTGATTTGTTAATGCATAATAATGATTATTGTTTGTGCGTTGCAAGAATTTCGATTGCTTACAGCAGATAGCAAATATGTACCATGATAACATGAATCATATACAGTGGGCAAATTAACCGTGAAGCGAATCTGTATGCGTTATATATATGTAGTGAGATCGCACTATATCAAAAGAGTAAAATAGATTTTATAAAATTTTGTGATTCTTTCTGTATTTCAGAATTGGGTACGTAGAAGCCAAAAATTTAAAAATTTCTCGATGCCAAATTTATGCCAAACTTTCCAAGCACTCACATATAGTAAAACACGCGAAAGATTGTCTGGCATCACTGCTAGACTGAATTTTCGTATTGAAATTTAATTTTTTTACAAAAATTCTATTTACTGTAACTTATAAATAATAAAATTGGTTGGTAAGGTGAAGTAAAATTTCTTATCGATGATAATTTTGGTAAAATTAAATCAAAGGATTAAGCTCGCAGCCTAAATTTACAGTACGACGTAGTCTAATATTTGTTTGATGCGAATGGATTTATGATTTTATAGATACAATTTTTGTTGGAGGATGTGGACGAGGTGGACACTCAATGGATGGAGTGGATAAGACCTCGCGATAGTTATCCTAAATTGAAAGTCAAAACTGTGCTTTTAACTTGAAACTTGAAATAAATTCAAAGTAAAGGTAAATTAACAAGATTCGTGTTTGGTTTAAACAAACAGTCTGATATGCTTTGCAACATTTAAAATCTATCTCTGAAACGAATATTGAACTGCATCAATTCTGTAAAATTTGATTCACGTTGTAGGTAAAAATCCATGGAGCTGCTAAGTTTTTGTAAGACTTGTATTTGATATATCAACAATTTACTGTAAAACGATAATTGCAATCGGCGATAATATATTTAAACAGCAGATTCTTATTCTTCATTTTAAGTACAGTATAATAAAATCAAACCAAAAATGAACTGTTTATCAACATACGATTATAAGCTTAGATGAACGGAGGAACGCTAAATCAAGAGTGAGCACCACGAATTTATCTCGTCTTATAGGAGTGTTGGTGCACACATCCATGTCCAAAAAAGTACGTCCGATATCCATAAAAAAAGGGAACTTTAGACTTGCAGCGCTGACCGTCTTCGTTCACGATCAGTTTGACCGAATTATAGATAAACAAATTTAGTTTAAGACAAAGCTTTCCAATAAATAACGGTAGGCTCCATTCGGTGATATAATCGCAGGGGTTATTACGTTGCAGTTTTATGAAGAATAGGTCTATGTCCGAAAAGTAATTAACAATAGTTATATGTCTAGTGAATAATAAATCTGTTTGTAAGTAATTCCTAATGTAATGATGCTTCATAAACTCAAACGCTCGTTCATTCTGTTTAATCATTGGAACTTCTGTATCCACTGTAAACCGTTTATCAAATATTTTTTAACATCCTGTGTATTTCATTAATGTCCCAAAGAAGAACATATATAAATCGACCTCCTTAGCACGTGAATGAATGTAAATGAAACGAAGTATATGACTCGATGAACCATTCAAAGTAACATCCACTAGATAAATATCACTAACTCCTGAATCGATGAACTGCCTTCTATCTGTTACACAATTTTTGAATTATTTCGAATTAAATTCCTACAATTCAAGTACATAGAATCAATTTTACGATGTCTCTTCACAATCTTTTGGCTATATAAAAGTGAAAAAAATGGTCTACTCTCACTGTAGTATCGTCTGAGTAGAAGGAATACAGTAGCCAAAAATATCTAATATAAATGGATATCAAAATTACTCGATACCAAATGAAATTCAACCTTTCCAAGCACTCACATAGTAAAACACATGAAAGATTATCTTGCATCAGTGCTAGACAATTTTTTGTGTTTTTTACTATGTGGCTGCTTGACTAAAATTTCGTATTGAAATTTTATTTATTTACGAAAAATAAAAATAAATACAATTTCTTGATACCAAATTTCAGTCGACTTTTCTAGTACTCACATAGTAAAATACACGAGAAACTGTCTTGCAACAGAGCTTGACACTTTTTCGTATGTTTTACTATGTGAGTAGGTCAAATAAAATATGGAATCGAAATTTTATTTTTTTGTAAAATTCCATTAACGGTAATTTATAAAGAATAACAAAATGAATATTAATCGGAACTGAAAGGCTCGCAAGCCTAAATTTACAGTACAACTTATACAAATATTTGGGTGATTGATTTATTTTTATAAATTATTTTTTTATTTGATATAGTATGGACGGTGTAGACACTAAATGAATGAAGTGTGTTTTGCCCAATAAGACGGGCTGCAGCTGGTCATAATGAAGAACTGATACACATATCCGCCACGATGTAATTTAATACATTTCAAGTCACAACTGTACCTTTATGAATTTCAAAAAAAAGAATTGTAGGTGTGCCACTGGTAAATTTTTTTGAACTAAATGACTATTAAAGTCGAGTGGCCCTCCACAGAAAAAAATTATAACGCGTGATCGGTTACAAAACCAGTCTGACCTCGCAACATTTAAAATCTATCTCTGAACAGATCATACTAAGATACAAACATGTATTTGATATATCAAATATGTATTTGATATATATTTTTGCAATTGCTATAATGCAGCCATTTTAAATATAATTTCGGCTTCTAAACATAGTAATTTCCAATTTTCCCAAAAGATTCTTATTTGAATTTCCTTCGAAATGAACTAATTTTCAGAATTCATGATAAAGTGGCAAAAATGCTAGATCGAAAATTAAAATATTTTTTTGTGTTTGGTTGATTTCTTTAGGAAACCCAGGAGAAAAAGTTCGGCGAAACATTTATTTCCAGCAGCATTCACATTTAACGATGAATCAGTAAATTCTACGGATCCGTATTCTTAATTTCCAATATAGGGCCCCTACTGTGTATTACGAAATGAAAGTTGAAACGAAAGGAAAATTAAATCCGAAAATAATATAAATTGGTACTACGTAACATTTTTGGATCGGCTCGTACTTGCCTAACTATAATCCGACCTTCGTGTAATTTGGATGATTCAATAAGAATGCAGATTTCCTTCTTTTCAATAAAGTAAAATTTTCTGAAATGATTTTTTTATTACATTGTGTTCTTTAACTTATAATATTCTTAATAATGTCCACTACGATTCCTCTCGCAACAGAAGATGCACATAGTTCGAGTTATAACGCGTATGAATTCATTCTTAAACTAGCCAGTTGGCATTGACTTACTTTTCACCTCGTAGAAAAAAGTTCAATGGGGTTAAATCGCAAGATCTCGGTGGATATTGCTTCTTCCGAATTTCATTCGCAACACTGCCGTTATTTCGTTGTACTGAAACTACATATTATTTAAGTCTATGTCATACAATTTAGCTCATAAAAAATTGGTCATGTTGATTGTCGAAGTTGAGATTGTCGAAGTTTAAACGTTTTTGTAAGGAAATAAATTTGTATACGGCATAGTCTTCATCATAAATTATTACTAACAACAGCATTTCTTCTACATCTTTTGAAGCAAAATCATCACCAATAGATATGCCATGTTGGACAAAAATTATTCGTTTAGAAACACGATTATAAACTCAGATGAACGAATGAACATATCGACGTACATATCGATGTACACGAATACATGTTACAGGCATACCTCGATTAACGCTACCTTTTCTAGCTAGCTGTTCCGTTATAGCGCTCTTTTGATTTTATGAAAAAACCCAGTGGTCAACGTGTTAAAACTAAATTTGTAATTCGGGGAATCCCAGTTTTTGAAAAGAAAAATATTATCAAAAATAATTATAATTCGAGGAATCGTCAAATGCGAAATTTTGTATTCAATTGTCCATTCGAAATAGTGATTTGGTTTGATATTGGCCTCAGTAATTTTGATTAAATAAATAAAATTCATTAAATGAATAAAAATCAATTGCTTATAAAAATATGGCCGAGAAAAGAACGGATGAACCACAGACACATGTTGCTAAACAATCTAGAAAAAGCGTGACGTTGGAGATCAAAATGAATGTTATTAGGCGAATTGAGAACGGCGAACGACAGTCCGAAGTGTCTTACAGCCGAGGATTGGCTGGATCAACCATTAGAACCATTCTTAAAAATTCCGATAGCATTAAGATATCCATTTGTACAACAACTTCATTATGTGCCAAGAAAGTAACACGCACAAGAAATGCTCAATTAGAAGAAATGGACAAATTATTAACATTCTAGATAAATGATCAAACACGAAGGGCATCATAATAAAAAAAGTGAAGATATCATATTTAGAGCTTGTAAATCGAACTGGAGAAAACTCCACAACCGAGAGTTTTGTTGCAAGCCGAGGCTGGTTTGAAAAGTTTAAACTACGTGCATATTGACACAGCATTAGTCTTTCATGAGGATCTGCCAGTGTTGATAAAGAATCTGCAGAGGTATTTAAGAAGCGTTTCTTTGGATGATATTATAAAACAGAAGAATTCTCATCCGCAGCTTATTTTTAATTTTGATGAGACCGGTCTTTTTTGGAAGAAAATGCCATCAAAAACATTCATCTCCAAAAAAGAAAAATCCGCACCAATTTTTAAAGCCGTGACAGATCGTTTAACCTTATTATAAGGTGGAAATTCAGCTGGGGATTTCTGAGCAAAATCGTATTGCGAAAGAAATGGATTAGAAAAAAAGCAATGCTGATTCTCGAGAACAATGATTCTTCTGGACACCCTCAAAATTTATCTGAATTTCAAACTTGTTTGCCAGTAGAAATTATTTTTACACCTCCAAATACCACATCAATTTTGCAACATAGACCAAGGAGTGATTGCAACTTTCAAGGCTTATTATATTCGAAAAACTTTTAAGCAACTAGTTGAAGCAGTTGACAGCAATCAATGAAAAGAAATTTAATATCATAAATGCCATAGAAAATATCGGTTTACCATGGATTGAAGTGCAACAAAGTTGTCTCAAAGGATGTTGGAAGTACTTGCTTATTAAAACGGTTGAAGATGAAATAATTAATGAACTACCACAAGCTTTTACTGAACTAACGGAAATAGCAAGTGATATTGAATTTGAGGAAGTTGATGAGGGAAACATCCAAGAACTAATTGAACGTGACGACCATGGTATCTCCAATGAGGATTTTGTGTTTTATTGAAACTGTTTTGTTATATTGAATTCAAATTTATTTTATAATTTTTAAATGAATATAAATGAAATAGAAAAATTATTTTTAAAAATTAACTTATGTACCATCTTTATATTTTTGACTTTAAAGTACCAAAAAAAATTGGTTAGGAACGTAACCCCATATTTTAGTGTAAATATCACCTCTTTTAACGCTGTTTCTGTTAACGCTCAATTTTCAGGAAGGCAATATGAGCGCTAAACAAGGTTTGCCTGTATATAGAATAGGTGTGTTGGTACACATATCCATGTCCCTTTCAAACAGGGCTTGAAAATTCGGATTAACCTTATAATCAACTTAAGTGGGCCAAAAAAATGGCCGTCAAGCTGGCCGTCTTGGTTTCAATTAACCTCGCTATATAGAACCGCGATAATTTTGAACGAATTGTAGAAAAAAAAAATTTTTAAGCCAAAACCCGCTTCACCCTAATTAATGCAAACTTTGCTGTCGTTACTAATTCATTTAATTATTTAGTAGCCTGAAATAAATTTGATTCCCCTGTTTTATTTTTATTTTAGACCATGTCATCAATATACAAAACGTTTTTAAATTACGACTAGAAAAAAATTAATTCAAATTGAGCAGTAAAATCTCTGTCAATCAAATAAATAATTTAGTTTAAAATAATATGAACTTCAGCACGATTAGCCCTCAAAATGTTTTGAAGATTTTAAATCATTTGTGTTATAATTGATATAATTATATTATTAAATTAATTAACAATGTCGAGAAAGTTCAAATTATTATAAAATATAAACATACTATGGATCAGAAAAGATCAGGAAACTTGAATCATTGAAAATGTAAGTTGACACCGAAGTCTGCTTAATGAAATTAAAAAAAAAAAAAATGTTGTCAACGGAGCTATAAAATTTAAGAAACTATACCATACAACTGACATACCGATAAAAATGAAATAATTAATAGAAAATAAATTATCTCCTAAAATAAAATTGTACATTTTTATTACGTCGAATCGAGTTCACAATAATAATTATTTTGCAAAAGAAAAAACACAAAACAAAAAAATTTGCGTATTTTTTTGCATTTTACTCTCGTGTTGTGCACCAATAAATTATTACTTTGTTTGTTTGTGTTATGTTGTTATTTTTTGAAATTTAACAAAATATTTTTATAACACAAATAATATTAACTATACATATATATATATATATAAATATGTATACAGTATATGTTAAAGTAAAATATAAGAAGCAAAATTTAAATTCAAAAAAAAAAATAATAATCGTAATACATATTATAAAAGTGTAGGCTTATAATAAAATTATATTAGTACATATTATAAGATTGCAGATGAAGAAAAATAGTTTTTTTTTTATTTCTTTAAATATAATTTTAGATAATTTTTTATTTTATTTTTAAACAAAAAAAATTAATCTACATAAAAATAATATCTAAGCTAAAAATAGAAAAATATGTTTAAATTTGAGTTGGTTGATGAATGGATGTTGATTATTTTTATTTATAAAAATAAAAATTATTTAGAAATTGTGTTAAATGTATACATTTCATTTTATTAAAATGTACTAAAATTAATTGTGTAATTTTAGTTAGCTAAATCCTATATGTATTGTTAGAAGTGTTAAATATTTGTTAGAAATTGAGTTTTATTGCATTTAATTTAATTTAATTTATTTAGGTTTTTAATTTATAATTACGAGGCAATAACATTAAAATAAGTACATACTTTTACTTGCTCAAAAGTTATTGTAAATTTATCATAGATTGATAAAAAAAAACGTTTTACTAATTTTTTTTAAATTCCTTATAATACTTGAATTTTAGATCGGTTTGCCAAGCCAATTATAAATGTATCCATATATATCTCAAATCAAATTCAAATCATCGAGTTAGAGAATTGTTCATGGCTTAAAAACCACGTAAAACCACCAGTAACAGGCAGTTACTTGCCTTATTGTTATAATTAAAATGAATACAGGTAAGAAGTGTAGCTGTTCAATTAATCCGCGACTACTAAACTGTTCATTGACACGTCACTTTTTAGTTAAACATTGTTATATGATAAAATTCTTTATAAGATGATTATAACTTCCATTATAATTAATTCGGAGATCTCTAACGGTAACACGAATTCGAGTTCAGGAAGACAAGATCTACAGAATTATTCAAGAGTCAAATCGTTCAGATAAACACAACTTAGTATGACCAAGTTTTGACCAATTTTAGTGAATGTGTTTTGATCAGGGATGGGCATTTACGCGTCATCTATTATTTTCTACGTCGACTTGTCGACAGAGATGGGCATTTACGCGTCATCTATTATTTTCTACGTCGACGTGTCGACAACTCGTAGACAACGTCGATAATGTAGACAATTCGTATAGAGTGATTTTATAATTTAATTCTAAAGTTTATAGAATTGCGCCATCAATGCATTTTTTAATCTACACTTTAAAAAAAAATTCTTTTTAATCTGCATTGTCTGCAAAGCGTCGTTAAAATTGGTTTTAATAGTAAAAATGTATTAAAGAATTTTGATTTAGCAAGAGATACGCAGTTGTGGACTCAAGAGTCGGTTTTGTCACATTTTCCACAATGACGTCGATTCTATGCAAGTTTAGAGTAAAAATCGACTAAACTATACTAAACTGAATGCCGAGTTGGTACGAAACTAATATATTCAGTATTGTCTCAAAGGACTTGTAATACATGGTGGAATTGGGAAAATGCCATCCATATTGTTATGCGGCGTCCAGTCCTTTGCATATATGGTTAGATAAAAGGAACAACTTGATAGGAGACTTTGTGACGATTATAGAAGATTAAACACCGTCATAATTCCTGACCGTTATCCTATACCCCACATAGAACATTTCTCTATGAACTTAAGCGATTATACTATATTCTCTAAAATTGCCCTGGTCAGAGCATATCATTTAATACCTGTTGCTACAGAAGATATTACTAAGACAGCAATTACCATTCCGTTTGGCCTATTCGAATTCACGCGAATACCTTTAGGTTTACGCAATGCTACTCAGACATTTCAAAGGTTCATGAGCGTGGTAGTTAGAGGACTGGACTTGTACCTTCTGTTTAAAAGGCTTTTCGATTTTGATATCAATATCAAAACTTCAAAATGCGTTGTACATCCGTTATATGACGATGCCAGTGTTCAGTATTACTACTGATTCCTCGAATACCGCAATCGAAGCCGTCTTGCAGCAACTCAAAAATGGATGTAAGGAACCTCTAGCATATTTTTCCAAAAAGTTACAACCAGTCGAAACGAAATATTCAGCATTTGATAGAGAATTACACGCCATAAACTTAGCAGTTAAACATATACGTTATTTTGTAGAAGTTTTTGAATTTACGATTTACACCCTAACCTTGATATTCTCCAAAAAGAAAGATGTTCACGACAATCTCGTCATTTTGATTTTATTTTGCAGTTTTCAACGGACATTCAATATATTGTAAAGATAATGTTGTCGCTGACAGTCTGTCACGCACAAGCGGCAACGCAACTGCATCTATCGAAAAAACTCGTGAAGGCACATGAAAGCGGAATTAGAACAATTTAAACAGTTTTTGGTTGTTTTGAACACATTCATTTGGACATCGTTGGATACCACTATATGTATATATTTCATTCACACATTTTCACTACAGATCAAGGAAGCCTATTTCATTCTAAGCTATTCTCAGAATTAACGAAGCTGCTAGGCGCACATCGATTTTGGAAAGCTCCTCATCATCCGCAATCTAATGGAGTTGAACGTTTTCATCGCCAACTACAAGTATTTCTAAACGCGAGAGGCGATACGATAAATTGGAGTTCACATATGTAAATAGTTCTCCTTTTCATAAGAGCTACACCAAAAGATAATATTAAATGTTTCCCGGCAGAACTAGTTTATGAACAACCATTAAAATGGCCATGTGAATTTTTTATGGTAGTGCCAGATCAACAACGAATAGACTCCGATCAGGTTATTAAATATAGTTTCAGCTGTGCCCGCGCATATGCTCTGAAAAGCGATATGCTTATTCCAAATAAGCTGGATAAATGTGAGTTCGTTTTTATCCGGGTTGATACAATTCCTATTAATCTCTTCACGAACATTAAGTCCATATAAGCTAATTCGACGATTCAAGACAGATGTAAGAAAGATTATAAATCAATTCAGTTAACAATTGCATAGCAATACCCACTAAGACTATACAAGCCCTCCGGTGTTTCAGTTATCTAAAAATATTCGGCTGCAGTAGTGAGAAGAATGGCGGATGCGATAAGGTTATTGGAATATATGGCTTTTCAAATAAAATAATATTGCTATTGTTTGTTTGTATTTCAACCCAAATTTCTTAGTTGTTGACATTGTCTTAATTGTTGACGTTGACAAAAAGCTTTGCTAAGTAATCTACGTAACGTTTCACGTGTCGACAACCACGTATATTACACGGCGTAATCTACCTCGCCCATCCCTGCTTGTCGACAACTCGTAGACAATGTCGACAACGTAGACAACGTCGATAATGTAGACACTTCCTAGACTGATTTTATAAATTAATTCTAAAGTTTATAGAATTGCGCTTTCAATGCATTTTAATCTACCTTTTAAAACAAAAATCATTTTGAATCTGTAAAGCGTCGTTAAAATTGGTTTAAATAGTAAAAATTTATTAAAAAATTATGATTTAGAATAGAAATCGACTAAACTACATTATAGTCAGTTGTTTTAAAGGAGCTGTAATACTTGATGGAATTGGGAAAATGCCAATCATCGTGTGCTCCAGTGTCTAGTCCTTTGCATATATATGTTTAGAAAAAAGGATCAACTTGATTGGAGACCCTGTGGTGATTATGGGATTATTCTCTATGAACTTAACCGGTTATACTATATTCTCTAAAAATGACCTAGTCGGGGAATATCATTTAATACAGAATATATTGTTAAGACAGCAATTACCATTTTGGTTTAAGCAACGCTGCTCAGACATTTCAAAGGTTCATGAACGAGGTAATTAGAGGACTAGACTTCGTATTTGGATACATTGTTGATATTATAGTAGCTTCGAAATCAGAAGGAGAGCACAAATCGCATTTGCATCTACTGTTTAAAAGGGTTGTCGATCAATATCAAAACGTCAAAATACGTTTTTGGTGATAACGATCTTAACTTTCTTAGTCAAAGTCAAAGTCAATCCCTAAGGGAATATTTCCATCAGAAACAGTTGAAGCTATATATGTATTTCTAATGCCTACATCCATTCGAAAAATTCAGCAATTTATTACATGGTTAATTCATGGAACCATTCGCTTAGAATAAAAGTGCTCTTGCTCATGCAACACATTTGAGTCATCCTTTAGATGATGCAGTGCACAATATTACTACTGTTGCATCGTCTTGCAGCAACTCTAAAATGGATGTAGGGAACCTCTAGCGTATTTCTCCAAAAAGTTACCACCATCAGCCGAAACGAAATATTCAGCATTTGATATAGAATTACACCTAACCTTCATAAGCCTTTCAATAGACATTCTATGTATTGCAAAGATAATGTTGTTGCTAAAGCGATAACGCAACTGCCTCTATCAAAAAAATACTAGATATCATGTCTATTTCGGAGTTACAGAAGCCCGACGAGGAACTTAAGAAATTACTTCCTGGTTCCACTCGTCTAACTACTAGAAAATTAAAAGCGCATCGTAACTTTTGGCCTAACATGAAAACGAACGTTAACATCTGAACATAGTCCTACTTTTCATGCCAAAGATTTAAAATTCAAAGGCAGGGAATTAAGACAATTTAAACAGCCTTTTGGTCGTTTTGAACACATTCATTTGGACATCGTTGGATCACTGGAACCACTATCTGCATACATTTCAACTAGATGTCCAGAAGGTTATCTTATGAAGGATATTATCACCGCAACTGTTTCAAAAACTTTTGGGCAAAATGATATATCCAGATTATGGGTACCTGTAAACATAACTCCAATCTAAGCTGATCTCAGAACTTCCGAAGCTTCTAGGTACACATGGAATTTGGAAAGCTCCTCATCACCCAACTAAAAGCATCTCTAAAAGCGATGGGCAATACGATCCGATAAGTTGGAGTTCACTACTAAAATTACCAGGTGAATTTTTTATAGAAGTACCAGATCAACAATCAGCAGAATTCGACTAGGTTATTAAATATCTGCAAAATTCTATGCGCAATCTAGTTTCAGCTGCGCTATCACATGCTCTGAAAAGCGATGTATTTATTCCAAAAACGCTGGATAAATGTGAGTTCGTTTTTATTCGGGTTTCAACAAAATTCGTACTAGGCTGATACCGGGAGAGATATGTCTTCAATTGAAAAGAAAAAAAATGTATTTTAAAATTAATTTAAATTTACCGAAATAGCCTAGTTTACTTTTACAGAAATAGCCTAGTTTCAGTTCAGTTGGCCGTATTCCAGAATATTACATAAAAGTAATTTTTTATTTTTCACAATTAATAATATTCTAGAACTTTATCCAAAAATCAATTTACAATCCCATTTCCATTCAACATGTCGGATTTCATCATAATCTGTTAAGAAATAGATCAGTTAATTTCAGTATATGTATATAGGTAAGCCAGAACGTCATCCAAAAATCTTTTTATAATCCCATTGCCATTCAACATGTTGAGTCTCATCATAATTAGTGATCCAGAACTTTATTCAAAATTAATTTAAAATCGCATTTCCATCTAATAGTTTTATCATAATCGATCAACAAATAGGCTAATCTATACGGTTTTCCAATAAGATGTTTCAGTTTGATATTTACAAAAAACTAGTATTTTTTAAGAGAAATCAATGAATTGTAAAAAGGATGTATGCCATAAAAATTTGAAAACGATATCAGCCAAATGGGCGCCACGGCTACCCTTGCAGCACCATATAAATTTTTTATGACTAATTCTCACATAATGTATGTCCTCGATAACTTCAGGAATTCCATCTTTAAGCTCTTGAATCGATTGAGGACCATTGGCATAGACCTTATCTGTCACGTGGCCTCAAAGGAATAGTCTAAAGGTGTTAAATCACAAAGTCCTTTTACAAATATTCGTGGAGTTTTGTAGAAATGGATTCAAGGATAGAACATTTTGAAAAAATTATCTGGAGCACAACGAATTATCGCTATACGTTTATATTTCTGATTTTCAACTTTGAATTCCAATTGATTTCACAGTTTTCGATAATTTAAAATATCTAAATGCGACGGAACGTCGTGAAATTATAATTTTTATTAAATCAAATTTAATAAAAGGATTATTAAGGCCTGTTTACTGTTAACAACACTAGCTGGACCGAGACAAGAAGTGGTTGGCCACCAATACGAAATTTATTTTGTATGTAATTTGGAACGACATGAAATTGAAGTTCACCGTATACTGCACGAGTATTTATAAATGTTTTTTGCAAAGGCCTATACATACTTAGATTTCGTGATAATCATTGGATGCTTTGAACAATGAATTTTAGGATCCAATCGGTATCTGGACCATTTGCATTTGAACCGATATTCTTCTGTTAATACAAGGGTTGCACTTCAAATTCAACCTTTTGCATACCAATTTCACTATTTTGTAATTCAAATTCATATTTTTGCAAACCAATTTCATCATTTTGCAAACCAATTTCAACCTTTTGTAAATTAAATTCAACCATTTGCAAGACAATTTCAACCCTTGGCATGTCAAATTCAAAAAGCCCAATATTGCTTTCTAACAAAATATTTAATTTGTCAAGCTCTGTTATGTTTTCAGGGTATAGAGAACAAACCAACGCTTTACCATTTTCCATACCGATTATGCCAATCATTTTCGGTAATACATTTAAGTAAACAGATGGATTCAAATTTGTATTAAATTGAAAAAATTATTTTGGGACTTTTTAAAAACTATGAATCGCTCAAGTTGGTTATTCCAAATGTACTCCTTAGTTGAATTTTGAATTTTTGAATTATAATCATTATTACCTGGATATTTAAAAGTTTTTAGATAAATTCAAAAAAAATTTATGCAAAATTCTAAAATCATGATCCAGAAATTTTAATAGAAATAGGATTGGATGAGTATTCAGTTTAAATCCAAAAATAGATGATTTGGATTTGGCAATTTCAGAAATTTTCATTTTTCTCTAGATTTTGCCAATTTTGTCCTAAGTAACATTGTTAGCACATGATGGCAAAATTAAAAAAATACCTCCAGTTTTCGACCTGAATTGTTTAATTAACTATGTACAATTGTTGAAATTTATTGCATTAATGGTATCATGTACCACATTCGAGCATACCTCCTCTTCACTCATTAAACCATCCTGAGCTTACCAAGAAGTGTTGAAAGTCCCGGACCTTGATCTTACTAAGACACGTGAGGTTGTCCAAATGGGAAGTTTCCATAAATATTGTTCTGCTGTTCGGTAGATTCAGACAGGAGCAGAGCAGATGAAACACAGTTTCCTCCTCCTCCTCATCACCGCAGCTGCGGCAGAAACCATGGACACTCAGTCTGCTCGCATGTACTCTAATGAGACAATGTCCCGTTATAGTTCCCACGACCATACCAATATGGTGCCGTCGAAGCGATATCAGTTTACCGGCTCTGGACTGCCCCAATTATACACAAACAGGCCGTTATTTGGACTTTCATCAATAGTTTAAGGTTGGCCATAATTTTTAACGTAGGCCACCAAACAGCAGTAGAGGCTTGACCACTGAGACGTAGAGCCAGTGTACTATAGGTGGAGCCCCATACCCCATCTCTTTCCAATAGCATTTTTACAGGAGTAGTGCTATAGTAGCTTTCTTTACACTCCCTAAGATTTTTGGTTTCCAGCTTAGCTTGCTGTCCAAAAGTAGTCCGAGGTATTTCGCTCTATCTGTAAAGATCAGTCGAGTACCATTTTATATTGGCGGGTCACCCTGAGGAAGTTTGTACTCAAGAGGACCAGCTCCGTTTTCTGCCGGTTTGCGTTCAGTCTCAACTCTGAGAGGTAGAAGAATGCGCACTGCATGCACTCACTCAGCGTACCAGGATATTTGCTGAAGATCGCAATAGCAGCATCATCCGCGTAGACAACCAACTTGAAGCCTCGCCCTTCCAAGTTTTGTAACAGGTCATTTATGACCAAGTTCCAAAGAAGGGGGGATAAAACTCCACCTTGCGGTGTCCATCTGCTCACGTTTCTGCCGGCCCTCCCAGATAAGTTGTCACGATCCTGCCGCTAAGCATTTGATCTATCCAACCTCTGTGTGACCCGTTTATCCCCAGGCACGCAAGGGCCCGAGTGATTGGCGCCAGTCTGACGTTGCTAAAGGCCCTTCTCTATCAAAAAAAGTTACCATTGAATATTTCTTGTATTCAAGTGATTTCTCAATCGGGCTTATAAGGGAGTGGAGAGCCGCTTCCACCGATCGTCCCGTACAGTATGCGAGTTGAGATCCCGACAGCTTGCCCGGCTTGATTGAGCCTCTAATGTATCCTCTATTTGTCTTTCCAGTGATTTTAATAGAAAAGAGGATAAGCTTATAGGCCCAAAGTCTTTGGGATAGCAGTGAGATCTTTTTCTTCATTACTTTTACTTCAGTCCATTTTCTAGGAATGTGACAGAGTTCTAGGCTGCTTTTGAAGATAACCTGGATATCCGCGGGGATAATGTCATCAGGTTCTGCCGACTTGTATGGCTTAAACTGTCTATTGCCCATAGGATATTCCGCCTATTTAAAAAATTAATTTGCATAATTCTAAATGATCGTTCATGGCCCTTTAAAAATTAAAATTGGGCGGATTTTACTCCAGCACTCAATTCCACTAATGGGCCCACGGTGCAATACCCGGACAAACACACATACTTACACGTTAAAAACACCCAACCGTGATTTTTGGTCACCACCGGGGATCGAACCCGAGACCCTCGAATAACAAAACAAGGACGCTACTTACTGTGCCAATGAGAGCGGCCATGGCCCTTTAGTCGCAACTTAAGTTAACATTTTATAGAACCAGTAAAGAAACGTTGAGTTTTATTTGCAAAAGGATGAAATCGATTTGCGGATCAATTCACAGGTAAAAGTCGACTTTTACTTTAGTTTTCGGTAAATTCATTTACCCTATTTTGCTGTAAATAATTCTCACCAGGAATGGGCGAGGCCATCCCTGGTTAGAATGATTACGCCATGTAATCTACAGGTTGTCGACACGTAAAATATAACGTAGATTACTTGGCAGTGATTTTTGTCAACGTCAACAATTAAAAAAATGTCAACAACCTACGATGTTTTAGCGATTTGAAATCGAATGCGGCAGTTTGTGGGAATATTTTGTAAAAGCGTTCATCTAGAGGTGATTTTTGCATTTGTTTCTTTTTGACAAATGTCGCATGAATAGTTTCAAACTGTCGTCGTGTTTTTATTTATTCAATAATGTATGTCATTTCATCATGGAAAGACTGAACCCGGCATAGCGCCTACAAATTGTTCAGATTAATTACGAAAATCAGCGTTCTGTGAGGAATGTGTTTCGTGCGCTTACACCAAGTTAGTGAGACCACTATTTGGAATACCATCGAAAAGTTTTAAACCCAATTTACAGTATTGGATGATACGCGTCTAAATAGACGGTTTAGTGTGGTTTATGGGCCTGTGAAATCATTCGTCGATATTTCTTCAAAAAAGAAAACGGCCGGGATGAACCTGCGAATAGTGCTCGTTATTGCTCTATGATAACGGAATATTTGCTGCCTAAAATTGAAGCCCGACCTGGACAACATTTGGTTCCAAGAAGTTTGCTATGTAGCGCGCGAAGCAATGTACTTATTGAAAAATGGTGTTGGCGAGCAATTAATTTCACGGTTCGGATCGTTGAATTGGCTATTTAGATCGTGTGATAAATTTTGCACAAATCACCTCTATAGTTTTCGTTATTACGGATAAAATCACGCACATGTTGTTTGATGCTCCCTATATCTGGCATAACTGCCGGTGTGACTTTTGCACTTCAACACTCTTTCCACTATTATAGTCCAACATTTTTCGATACATCGAAAACCTGTGGACTCTTTGAGATAACATTGATTTGAATAATTGAAAATTCATGTTGGCGACCAATTAATTTCACGGTTCGGATCGTTGAATTGGCTTATTTAGATCGTTTGATAAATTTTGCACAAATCACCTCTATAGTTTTCATTATTACGGATAAAATCACGCACATGTTGTTTGATGCTCCCTATATCTGGCATAACTGCCGGTGTGACTTTTGCACTTCAACACTCTTTCCACTATTATAGTCCAACATTTTTCGATACATCGAAAACCTGTGGACTCTTTGAGATAACATTGATTTGATTAATTTCGTTGAGTCTGTTGAAATTTTTGGAGTCGTGTGAACGTTTATAATTTATGGCCAAAACTTTACTGCTGAATCGTGTTGAAAAATTAGCGGCAAAATACGTCGTTATGAAAACTGTGACAAAAACCTGGCTCCACAACTGCAAATTGTTGGCGAAATCATCTCGCCCACCACCGTATATAAATTAGATGTTATGCAAATCTTTTATACTTTCCAATTAAATTGAGAAACTTGGGTAACTTTTTAACAGAACCTGAGATGAATCAGAAATGTTCGAACATTAATATCGTTTGAAACTTAACTGAACTGCATAGTACCAGGTGCAACAGTTAATGCAATGGTATTCCAAGCAGTGTATTTTGACAACAGTGAAGAAGTTAAAAATCTGACAAGCTATTCCTCCTTATGTTTTTAAAAATTATAAAACTTTTGTTCCATGTCAATGATGCTTGATGCGATTTTCTAGGCGGGCCACAATATTGACCATTGATCATACAAGTTTTAAGTTTAAATCCGTAGATGATAAGGTCCAAATAAAAAATTTCCCTATATGTTCACAGTGGTCAAGTAAGCAAGAAATGGGCGTTTGATTAGTGGACGTGAGTTCAAGCGGTATTCGGGATAACGTTTTTTTGATTTAATTTCATCTTACAAATTAGTTCAACTCAGCTTCAGCAGAGGCCAGAAATACTTTTGGTTATAAACAAATCGATCAGGTTGGGTATTTTTCCTGGGTCAGTTGACCAATATGTTGGTTTTGCAATTGAAATGGATTCACATCCATTTTCTTTAATGGAAATCAGCAATTCTTTTCCGTTAGCTGTAGTTAATCTAGAACCCCAGTGAAAATTCTTTGCATTGAAGTCACCACCTATTATGCACCTTTTTCACAGACGCTTCAATAACCCTAAATATTTTTTGTTTTTATAGAATGTCTTGGCGGACAGTACAATCCTGCCACAATAATAGGAAAGTTGTTGGTTTTTATATACATGGACAAGTGTTGGTTATCTGAACGATTTAGCTTTTTAATAATTCGGTAGCACTTATAGCCTTGCGGTGGAGTGCGGTATGTTCAATTTTATGGCTATAGGTCATAGTTAAAGTTCCCCGGATTAGTTTTAATGAAAGTTATAACCTTTTTGTCTGATTTTTTGTGAGCCGTTTTTCCCGTTTTTCTTCGAGCTATTCTATACCGTTCCACCGTTATAAAGAGGGCCCCACTCTATATAACGCTATATATCATTACTTTAGGTTAATTTAATAATTTTGTAATGGTTAAACATGACGCTGACGTAGATTCATGGTATTTGAGCACGATTTTAAATTGCGCTCTTTTTGAAAAGAGATTTAAATGCATTGACGGAAATTCTATAAAACTATCACCAATAACGCATTGTTCCTTAAAAAATTTGGTCACCCTTTAGTTTGGAACTAATTGGCAAAACCACTCTAGGAATTCTCTACAGTGTCTACGGGTTGACGACATGTCCATGTAGAAAATAACTCTCACGTCTCACACTCAGAACACCAAAACAAATTTTTAAAATAACTTAATTTTAGCAAAAATTTAATTTCAACAAATTATTTTAAAATCTTTTCAAATGATATACGCGTTCCAGGTCATAAACCACATTACAGCAATTATATTAAATGATATTATGTTGTAGTTTGTGAAATTTCTACCAAAAATTGTATATGTTACCTAATCAAATTTATTCCAAAAACAAAATTTTTATTGTATTTAAAATTCACAACGGCTGAGGTGCTAAAACTTCAAATGCGACACCATATACGTACGAAAGTGGAAACACTAACAACAGTATATATTTGTATGTACCAAATTAAGAATTAATAAAATTTTACTGTCGCGAATATTTCCGTTACCAATTCGACATAATATATACACAATTTGGTATTCAATAATTAATTTTATATTATCTCGTGCATCTCATTAATTAGTATATAAGATACGAGTATCCAATTCATATAAATAAAACTCTAATTAATTTCATAAAAACTTCAAAGACGCATATGTATATATTATGCATACGTTTCGTAAATAATTAAAGGTAATCATGTAATTCGTATTCTAATTGATTTCAGATAAACTATATAGTTCTCGTTTATGTATATATACACTTATAAGCATGACAGTGGACTGATGGCCGCCGCGAGAAACAATTTAAAAACGAAAAATCTCCAAACATTTTACAATCAAAATAGATGCGAGAATATATTATGTATTTAAAATATTTTTGTATTTATACATAAAAATATATAAAAATGCCAGAATTAATTTTATTCAGCTACAATCATATAGATTTCTGTTTTGTTGTGGTCGATTCATTATTATTGAAATTTAATACCAAATAAATTGATATGGAAATTATCATTTAAAACAAATTAATTATTTAATACAAAAATCATCCCATGGGGTCAACCACATAAAAAAAATTATAATATAATAATTTAAATATATAAATTTTTTGTATAATTATATAAGTTATCAATATAGTAATTATCTTGGTACGTTAATATTATATTGTTGATAACGGGTGCGGCGCAGCAGTATCTCAGAGTAATATATAGATAAGCATAAAATTTATTTCTCGTGTGCGCTACAACTATATGATTTTGTGTTGTAGTCCGCATTATTATCCGTGCGTTATCAGTATGTATGCATAAATTATTCATTTTTGTATTTATTACTAATCAATTGTAATTTCTCAAATGCAAACTTTTGAGTGTCGAGTTTCGCTAAATTTCTAGATAAACTATTGATTATCTACCGCCCTTAAATTGGTCACCAAAACGACCCGGAAGGAGTTCACACTTATTCAATATCCATTAGATTGTAAATCAAATTTGGATGTTCATACAACTGCGCTTCCTTATTATTTGTCTTAAAAAAAATATATGAGATATTCTGCTAGAAATTTCATTTAGGGGTGGGCTTCCTGCGTTGTGAATAATTAAACCATTAATTGCTCGCTCTTCCCTTTTCTGGATCGGTGCCTGCAATGATTACATGTTTTTATCGTTTTTGATTACTGCTACCACAATCGCTGCTTGTTTCTCTACACATCTTTATTGATCGTTGTTTCATTGTTTCATTGTCGCTGCGGATTGCATCATCGTTTCTGATTTTCTACAGCGTCATTAAACTTGTGTGAAGTTAGTCCGAAAATTATCCCGGACAAATACAATGACAACAATCAATATCACGCTATATTTTAATATCATCCCGAAAAAACTGATCTGCTACGAAATTTTTTGTGTAATTTGTGTAACGATAGTTTTGAACCTTTTTTTTTTTTTTTTTTTTTTTTTTACCTTTATCTCCAATTTAGGAGAATAGGGCGTCTACTAGGTGGGACCATCTAACTCTATTGGCTGCTACTGTTTTAATTTCCTTCCATGATTTGCCGAGATGATTCGCTTCCGCTAGCACCGTTCGTTTCCACGTTACAGATGGACGTCCAACCTTCCTTTTCCCTTGAGGGTTGCATTCTAAGGCCATGCGTGTTACGTCACTTGCTGGTTTTCTTAGTGTATATCCGATCCATCTCCACTTACGTTTCCTTATTTCATTTTCCATATTTACCTGATTAGTTACTCTATGGAGTTCCGCATTTGATATGGTATTGGGCCAGAAGCACTTTAGTATTTTTCTTAGTCACTTGTAGTTTGTTCGTAATCTGTCGATGCTTCCACGTTTCGCAGCCATATAGGAGTACTGATTTTATACACGAGTTGAACATTCGTATCTTGGTGTTACGGGAGAGGACAGATGCATTCCAAATTTTGTGTAACATGTTGTATGTCGTTCTGGCTTTGTTTATGCGCTTGTTAATGTCTTCCTCGGTTCCGCCTGTTTCTGCTAGTGTACAACCTAAGTATACGAATTCCTTTACATCTTCTATATTTTGTTGGTTGACGCTTATTGGTGTGGTTATCGTAGTATTTATCCTCATCGTTTTGGTTTTCGTAATGTTTATTTTTAGACCAACTTCTTTCGCTAAGTCCGATAGCTGTTCTATTTTCTGCTGCATGTCCGTGTATTTATGTGTTAGCAGTCCTGTCTTACTCCATTGCTATTGTAATTTGCTTGCTCTTGTATTGAACTCGGTTACCTGCATCATGATACATCTCTTGTACGAGTTCGATAATCGTATTTGGGATGCCCATTTCACAAAGTGTCTTCCATATTGCGTTTCTATGTATTGTATCGCATGCATGCTCAAAGTCCACGAAGAGGAGGTATAGTGGGGAGTTCCATTCATTGGACTGTTCAATGATGATGCGGATCGTATTTATATGGTCAGTGCAACTACGTCCCGGTCTGAAGCCAGCTTGTTCTTTCCTCAATTTCGAATTGATCGTAGGTGATATTCTGTCGAGGATTATCATTGCTAACACCTGTAATGTTGTATTGAGTAGTGATATGCCTCGCCAATTTTTACATTCTCTTAGGTCTCCTTTCTTTGGAATCATTATGGTTAATCCCTCTTTCCATTTATGTGGTATTTTACCCGAATTCCATATTTCCGTTATGATCGGTGTTAGAGTCTTCACAGTTGTAGATGCGTCATCTTTGAATATTTCGGATGGTATGTTATCTATTCCAGCGGCTTTTTTATTCTTCATTTTCCCAGTGATATTGCTAACTTCCTGTTCCGTTGGTGGATGGGTGTTGATTGTTTCGTTAAGAGCATTATTGGGTAATTCGAAGTTTTCTGTGCTGTTTGCGATTTCCTCTCCGAAATATTCTTTCCATCTCTTTAACTGTCCCTCATCTGTTGTTAGGATTGGACCATTCTTATCTCTTATAGGTGGTATATTGGTGTATTTTCCTGTGACCTTTCGTACGCATTGGTGTAGAGTGCGTATATTTCTGGTTGCGGCTGCCTCTTCGGCATCCTTGAGAATATTTTCAGTGTATTTTCTACGAGTTTTGAACATTACCACCAGGAAAAACATTTTTCTGGTATAGTATCGTAATATTTAGCGACTCGCAAAAACTATATAATCGATTGTCACCACAGTTGCTTGAATATATATTGACTAAGTTCGCATTTTATGGAATTGCTGGGTAATGGATACATCTTTCTTATGACAGAGCAAGAAACAAATTATTTTAGCCAAACGTTCGTTATATAAGTCATCTATGAAGTTCAAGTCATACGAGATTTGGATTACCACGCCTGTTTTTTTAATTTTTTTATTAAATAATTTAAATCCAAATTTCTGTGGACGTCGTCGCTATTGCGTACAAATCAAGGCGCATCTACAATATTTCGTAGAACTTTATTTTGAAATCTTTGTATTATATCCATGTTACTCCGTTTGGAGCAGCCCACAACTGAATTCCGTGTTGAATAGAATTCCGTTGGATTCAGCTTTTCGAATTTGCTTATATAGCAATAGTTTGAGCCAATCTTCTGATATTTTAGTCGTAGTTCTTGATTTTTCTTCTTAATGAGCTTTCCATCGTAATTTGGCGCCTAGAGTCAACCATAGATACTTGACTGTATTAGCATACGGAATCTGCTGTGCTTTAATGTACACCTGCCTATGTTCTACACATATGCTAGTAAAATTTACGTGAACAGTAGGGACCTCAAGACACTCTCCTGAGTATCTCCAGCCCTGATTACTCTTAAATCAGAATAATTTTGTTCTTCTTGTATTCTAAAATACCTCTCAGTTAAGTATGATTCTAATATATCACTGTATTGTTTTGGAAGTAAACTCCTCAGCTTATAATTTAGACCTTCATGCCACACTTTATCAAAAGCCTGTGTCACATCAAAGAACACTGTTCAATGACATTAGTGATCCAACGTACTTGGTCAATTTCTCGAGTGCTCACTTCTGAATCCAAATTTTTGGTTTGACATACACCTTTTCCTTTATCTTTTCAAATGCTTCAGACATTACTGGCAATAGTGATATTATGGTATGTATGAGTTTGCTTCCTGTGATGGTTTTCCTGGTTTGAGAATTATAATGACTTCAGCCACCTTCCATAGTATTGGCACATATTTAAGGTTAAACGCTACATTTAATAATTTGGTAAACGATCTTCATGTGTTTTTAGCGTTATAATCACCTCCCGTTCATATAAACCTATTTCCCATATGATTATAGAACTTTATGTACTGATTGTTCTTGAGAGTGGGTAATACAACTTTGTAACGGCAACAAAATTATAGCTTCATAGTTTATAGTTTCAATAGCAACTGTTGTAGCTTATATTTCATCTGTGGAGTATTTTCCCGTTTCGAAATGTTCAATATTTTCTCTCACGATTACTGCACTTCTGCCTTTGGCTGAGTTACTGGGATGTAAATTTAATAAAGGATTCTTTGGTAAAGTGGGTGTCTGATATCTTTATTTTGTGTATCTAGAACCACCTGCAGCTCCCGTTGATGTTGCTGTAGCCCATTGATATTCCAGCATAATATTCTAAAACCCATTTATTTGTTCTTACTGCTTTACTCAAGTCGTACTAACCGCTTATAAACGAGTAGAGCTTGTTCAATATCATTTGAAGCGTTTGGTTGATATTTACACCATTTTGTGGCTGATCTACCACCTACAGGTTGACTATATGCAGTTTCAGTATTTTTATTATTATTTAGGTTGTTTGCATTTTTTGCGTTCCTATTTGTCTGGTAGTTAGTTCTATGTTTTGTGCTTTTTGCCTTTCATATTTTAATTTTCTGCAATTCAACAGGTACCGTACACCCTATATAACTAGTTGGGTGATCTTCCCCACAGTGTACGCATTTTGACGGTGTTTCTTTCGGAAATGTTAGGTAATGGATATATCTTCCTAATGGCAAAGCAAGAAAAATATTCTATTTAAATTTTGCTAATAAAATGTTTTTCCGTGCTTCTCAAGTATCTATATTTAATAGTATGACTTCAGACGACTATAACGAAAATGTGGATAATAGAATTTGTTCCATGCTTAGCCATAAGAAAGATGTCTCCTTTACCTAAAAGTTCCACATAGTATGACTTTAGACGACTTATAACGTTTGACTTTTATAATTTCTTTTAGTAAAATAAAGCTGTGACCAAAATGCCATACATATTTAAATCTTTAAACGGTTATTTTATTAAAATAAATTGGGTAACATTTACAGCGGCTTGAAATTTATTATTCTTCACCCTCTATGAAGATAAACGGCAAAATGCAGATGTATATTCATCTTACTGAATTTTCGGCAGAGCTAATACACCTCAACAACAAAAAAAGGAACATTTTTCCCAATTTAACTTATCCAATACGTTCCACAAATTAAAATACAGTAAACATGATAATTCTTTTTCTGCGGACTTAACAACAATACATAGTGTTAGTTTCTAAAATCAATTTCCAATACGGTATCCAAATCTTGACATCATTATGTACAAGCTATTTATGGTAATTTTAACAGCTACCACAGACTATGTATATATGAAATTCTTGCCCCAACAGCACTTATGCGCCCGGTTCCACGATAAAACACCAAATATCAGCGATCTAGTTCTCATGTCCATACAATAGTATACTTCCTATATGTCGTCATTGCATTTTAAGAATTCTGGGATAAACCTTTTTCATGTGTTTGACAGGTCTAAACTATTTAAAAAAAATTTACGTTCTGCAATATTTTTTCAGCAAATTGGCGACATTTAAAAGTTTTTCTGGTGTAATTTATGATTTGTTGATCAAAATATTTTGCCTTACACATATTTGATTTTTAAGTGAACTAGCCAGTAAAACTAAAAGGCTTAGAATTCATCGCTCTGACTTCCTCGCTTTTTTTATTAGACACTAAGTCTGATAATGCAACCAACAAGAAATGATGGCCATCATTACTTAAGAAGTCTGTATATAGGCTGGCTATTTTTGAAATTAACGACATAAGCTGCCACAATTGTGTATTTCAATGAATCAAAAACAGGTGGTTTTCTTCGATTTCAAGGCAGACTGAAGACATATCGCTGCGAATGACAGTTAAAAATGTACATTGAATACGCCCTTCTGAAATAGCTGGCTTTAACTTATAGGACTCCTCAGATGTCGCAAGTTTATAGTCTTGGTTCATTTAGCTCATAAATAAATCACCGGGTAAGCTAGGATCCCTTATCATAACCTAAAACACACGTCTAACTTCTTGCTTAGCATTACGTAACTGGGTTTCTTTCTGGTGTTGATAAATACAAAAAATTGCAGAGAAGAGGAAGGGACTAGTACTCAGCAAAACAACAATCAATACTTATTCTGAGAAGGGAAGTTGACAGTGTTTTCGATTTTTTTTGGAACAAATTATTAAGTGAATCATGTAACAATTTTAAATAACTAACAACATTTTTGCTTAGGCGATATTCAAATCAGGTATCGTATTCACCCAATCGCCAGGTATCGTATTTACCCAAGCTTTTACAATACAGGCGTTATGTATGCGGTGCTTTATATTGTTGAAAAATCCACTGAAGAGGGCCGAATGGTTTCTACGTATCTGGAAATATTAATTGCAGCAATGCCTTACAATAATTTTCAGTTATTTTATTGGAAACAAAAACTAAATTAAGAGCATCCTAGGAAATTACGCGCCTTACCATAACTCCTTCTTTTTTGACATGACATGATTGTGAATAAAAAGCATTCTACCTTTCGAATGTCATGGAAGTAATAATTATAGACACGTTAACTTCTGTCGATCCAAAAAAAAAACACTTTTTTCCAATTGTGGTTTTGTATTTGAGGTTACACATCGCAGCAAGTTATGTGCTGCTTGGCGAATTGCAAATTTTGTTGCTTACGTGCCGCGTTTAGCTGTAGTTTTTGGTAGATTAAGCCGAAGCCAATTAAAAAGGACTAACATGATAAAAGCATCTCATTTTTTTATGAAAGACTTGAACGATGCATATATACGATGTAGTAGTGATTTAAGTATACATTTATTTAACCCAAATGTTCATAAATGGGATTATTTCGTTAATCAGAGTGTCGCGAATTATGTATATTTTCTTGCGAAAACTCAGAAAACCCGCTTACCCCAACAATATTGTTAATATAGATTGTAAATATGAAAAATTGTGTTAAATAATAATCAAATAAATTAGTTAGTAAGTATAGTATAGTAATATATATAGGTAATATTAGTTGTATAAGATAATAATTGCGTAATGCGGTTTTTAATTAAATTTATGTACACTATATCATCAAATATTAAAATTAAATAAATTATTATAAATAAAATGCTGGTGAAACCTAATTAAAGTTAATTAAAAAAATGTTGTAATAATATATTTGGTAAATTGGTTGAACAACACAATAATATAGTTTAAACAATAGTTTTTTTTATTTTGATGGTTTCGGTACCACCAACCAACCGAAAAATCTTAAGTCGAACATGCAAGTATATGCATTTTTATGACATCAGCTAAGATTTCGTGGCCGCAGATCGACAACATACATATACTAACTTAATATTCATAGCATACATTACTCATTTCCGGCATATTATAAAAATGACTTTTCTAGCACACATTTATATCAATTTTCATTTGAAAACAAAGTGTTTTGTGTATTTTTAAATTTTATTATTTAATTCTATTAAATAAAATTATCATTATTCTCTGTAGCTAATATTATATATTATAAATATTTGTATATGTATTAAAGTTTTGTGGCGCCACTTAGTCATACGGTTGTCATTAACTATTTTATTTCTCTATTTTACAAATTAATATACAAACCGTTTGATATTTCAATACAACAAAAAAAAAAAACTTTTATATAACACAATTTGCGCTTTGTATTATTTAATTTTATTTCTTTTATTTATTAATAAATTCGTCAATTAATAATATGCATATATACATATATGTATGTATTCATGACTGACATTCAACTAACATATTAAATAAATTGTTACATTTTATTTTTATGTATATATTTACAAAATATGCCTCCGCCTACGTAACGTATTCGTACCATCATCATGATTATCGTCAAGAACTATAGAAATCATGGTATCATAAAAAATGTATTCATTCCTCCAAAAAGTTAAGTTTTTTACCAAATTCATAAAAATCAATTAATCTAAATAAACAAAGGCAATATATGTACGTATATATATGCATATATGAAATCAAGTTAAAATGTCTTGAGGAACACATCGCAATATTCTACATCATAACGAAAATCCAATATATATATAATAAATTAATACCATCAACAAACACACAGCATCAAATTCTATATATGATACATACGAGGTGACGCATATATCTTTTCTACTGTACATTTTATATATATGCATACTACAAGCCAATTTATCTTTCTTATCTTACATGCAAAAAAAAAAACTGCACTTGCTTGCACCATACTACACAATACAAAATTAATATTTTTTTCGTTTTGGAGATTCTTGTGGGTTTTCTGTTTATTATATAGAAAAGTGCAACTGTCATAATTTTTTTTTGTGGTTGTCTGTATATTCAATAAATTTTTTACGTTTATTATATCCGAATTTCCACCTACATCCCCCGATATAGATTATAATATTCATTTCAACAGTATACATATATTTGACTTTTGTTCTGTTAAGTCAAATAAAATTAATCATATTTAGAATTTTTTTTTTTGATTTTATTTAAATATACAACTCAAATATGTTTAAGGTGTCGAGACATCGTGTAGATCTATTTATTTATTTTTGCATAATTTTATGGTAAAAAAAAAATAATTTTGAGTTTTATGACGGGTATTGGCTGAGGTGAATGTAATATTAACTTTGAGTTTAGTGTATGTATATACGGTATACGGTTATATGGAAATTATTTATTTATATGGATAGTGTTGCTAGATAATATGGCGCCTGAATGATTTGTTCGTATATGCGAGATTAGCTAATATTATTGTTGGTGATGTAATATCAATTAGTAGCAAACCAACTTTAACTTAAATAAAATCAAGCCAGTAAAACTTTAATTTAAATTTCTTATAGGTGGCGCTGGTTTTTGTACTGCAACCTCAACGTTATCTATGTTTTTGGAAAGCTTCTCAGATATTTTATTCTAAAGCAATTTTTCATAAAACCTTCGAGATAATGTTAGTACCTCAAAAAAAAATCTGTTTAATTGTTTGTTTGTTAATTATTTAACCTGTTGAGATCAACAGTGCAACAAAATATCCCACAATGGCAACAGGGTAAAATACACAAATAGACACATATGTTGGCGAAATATGATTCAATTCATCATATATGTGTATACAACAACAACAATATAAATATGATTTAATTCATGTGTATACAACAACAACAATATAGATGCAATTCAGCAATTCTATATCAGTGTAATTTTTTACTACAAAAATTACTGAATTGCAATTTATTTGTTGTTAGTGTAATTAGTATATAAGATTTTGTATATATACTGGAAAAATAAAATAATAAAATCAGAATAAATTTAAACCTTAACAACGTGTTTACTCTCGCTTATTTAATAGACCCCACCCGTGGTAATCTATTAAATAAATAATACAACGATTTATTCTCACCTACTTAATAGACCCCACCCGTGGTAATCTATTAAGTAAACTGATAAATCGAAGCGAACTTAATTTTAGAATTAAGGCACCAATGAGATTTTACATAACCTTTAACCTAATTATTTAGTATATGATAATAAAATTTGTGTGAAATTAATGAAGTTTAAATATTTAAATTTTATTTTCAGAATTAAAAATACCAAATTAGTAATTATAACTGTAAAAAAAATTAGGGCGTTGTTTTCATAATATTGTTGTTTTACTACATATTTATTTTGTTATTTGAATATATCTTTTAAATCCAAAGTTAATTTTTTTTTTTTTATTCATTATTGGTAACTATGAAACTAAAACAACGCTCTAATTTTTATTTTCATCAATTTTTAATTAAAAATATTTATAGGAAAATCTTAAATTATATTGTTTACCATTTTAATTTAAGTTTGCCCTAAATAATGATTAAAAATAAATTTAATCTTTAACTTTAACTAATATACAATTTTGATGTATGAGATCAAATCCTCAAAAGTTTTCAATTTTTGGGAAAATTTAATTCAAAATATGAAAATTCAATGAACTAATTCAAAATTGGATAATTCGAATTGAAATTTTAAAATCAGGTTTATCGACGTAAGTACGTATTTAATTTTTCCCAAAGATATATTAAGTTGCTTTGAACTGCATTGTCAGTAAATATTCATAAATTACCAATCATTTCAAAAATTTCGACTGTAAATTAACAATTGAATATTTGTTAATTTTCAAACTAGTTTTGAATTTTTATATATTTCGAGGAATTGTATATTTGATGTTTCTAGACTATTGGCTATTTGTAAGCAAATTAATCAATTCACAATTAAATTATAACATTTACCTAACCAAGAATTTAACTTTTTAACTTGGAATAATTTCAGCAAGCTCCAATTATAATCCAGTAATTTTGAACAAATTTAAAAAAATTTAAATTTTAATAGCCGATACTTCCTAAGATATTTGATTTCGGTGAATTTTCAAATTTTAAAAAAAATTTGAAAATTTGGTATTATTGCAGCAATCATGGTTAAAAAAAATTTCAAGTGATGTTTAATTGGCATATTATATGTATTTGAAATTCGAGGTGAACAGTCGTGTTTTAATAATGTAAAATATAATAAATTAAAATAAATTATATTGGAGTAACAGTAATAATAAAAAGTAGAGGCAATGATCGAAGAGTGTAAAAAATGTGAAGGTCGGTTTAAGAAATCGGATAACTTTTACGCGTGTAAAGGTGATTGTGGTGGGGTTTATCACCCAAAATGTTGTGGCATTAAAACGGAGTATGAGGAAAATTTGATTAACACAAATGTCTATTTAGTGATAATGTGTGAAGAGTGCCAGAAAAAGAAGGATCAGTTCATTAATGGAATAAACAATATACGGGCTCTTATTGAAGAGATTAGAGATTCTTTTGGTGAACAGTTGAAATCGGTTGAAAATCTAGTTGAAGGTGTGAAGAATATAGAAAGGCAGGAGAAAGAGATAGTGACTGAAATGAAAAAAGCTTGTGCTGATAATAATAAGCAAGGGAAATCGTTTGCTGATGTAGTAAAAAGAGTACCGAGTGTTATGTTTAAAGCCGTTAAGAGCCAAGATGGACTGAATGTAGAAAAAGCCATAAAAGACAAAATTGACCCTGTTAGTAACAACATCAAAGTTTCAAGGTGGACTAAAAATTGGGATGGTTCAGTTATAATTTCATGTGATGACGTTGATTCGGCTGAAAAATTGAAGGTCATTGGTAAAGATAATTTAAATAATGATTGCGAAATTAGCTTAACGCAGCAAAGAAGATTGAGGGTGAAAATTGTAAATATATCAGAGAAAATCACTGATGAAGAATTAATTGATAGTTTAAAACAACAAAATGACCTGTTAAAAAATAGTGTAATTAATGTAAAGGTGATGTTCAAAACCAGCAGGAAATATAAGCCATTTAATGCAGTTATAGAAGTGGATGTCGATGTTTATAATGTGCTAATTTTTATGGGCAAGGTTAATTTAGGGTGGGATAAATGTGCTGTTTTTGATGGAACCTTTATTAGAAGATGTTATAAATGCTTGAGTTTTGGGCATAAGAGTACAGTTTGTAGTGGAAATAACATTTGTGCCGAGTGTGCTGAAGTGCGAGAAGAGCAACATGTTTGTCCAAATGACAATAAGAAATGTATTAATTGTATTAAAGTGAATAAAGATACAAATTTGAATCTGGACATACATCATAGTGCCCTGGATGCCCTTAAGTGCAATGTGTATCAGAAGAAACTTAAAGCTGAAAAAAGGAAGCTATTCTAGCAACCCGAGATAAATAATAGAGATGGGTCAAATGAAGTGCAATGTATTTATTTGAATATTAGAGGACTAGTTAATAACTTTAATGAGCTTGAAATGGTTTTAAATATGGATAATATTGATTTTGTATGTTTGAGTGAGACACATTTAGTTGAGGAAGATGATGATAATATTATTATGATGGATAATTATAACATTGTAAGATCCGATTCATCATCAAGGCATACAGGTGGTGTTATGATATTTATTAGGAACAATTGGAAGTATGAGATTATAGAGAAAGTTTCATTAAATTATGAATTATGGTATTTAGTCATAAAACTTAAATCCGATAATGTTAAACTATACTTGGCAGTGTTATATAGGGCAAATGGTTATTTGAATAGGAGTGCTAAATTTTTTGATGATTTGAAGAAACTAATGGATGTATTATGTGAATTTAGAGAAAAAGTAATTCTTGTTGGTGATTTTAATGTGAATTGGGTTGATAATAAGTTTGACAAATTGAAAACAGAGAATATAATTTGTGATAGTGGTTTTAAACAAATCGTTAATCAATATACTAGAATTGATTGTCAGTCAAAAACTTTAATTGACTTTGTGATAGTTAATGATTGGTATAATATAATTGCTATGGTTGATGCTGATATAAAAATAAGTGATCATGAATCAATAAGAATATTAATCAATGAAAATAAGGCTCCTGAAAGTCATAAATTAGTAAAATATGTTGATTATAATAAGGATAAATTCAGAAATAGAATAATTCATAGTGATATGATGAACTTTTATTACCTTGACTGTGATTTTAATAATGAAATATTTTTTGATAAATTGAAAATTATAATGAATGATTTCTTAGTGATGAAACGCATTAAAGTTAATAATAATCAATGGTTTTCTGATAATTTAAAAGTTGCCAAAAACAATAAAATTAGACAACATAGGGTGGCAGTTTTTACTAACAACGAATCGGAGTGGAGCAAATACAAAAGGTTAAGGAATTATTACAAGAATGAATTAAACAAACAGAAAAATAAATACATTTCGGAAAAAATTGATTTTGCATCAGATCAAAGGAGCATGTGGAAAACAATAAAGACGCTAGTAATGAGGGAAAGACATAAAGAAATTGGAGATGTGGTTTTTGACAATGTAGTGTATGAGGATAATAGTGTAGTTTCCAATAAATTTAACAATTACTTTGTGTCAAGTATAGAGGAAATCAATCTGAGTATACAGTTTAAAGTATACGAGAATTTAATTCCGGATGTAATTACTAAATTTGAATTTAAGGAAATTCAGTATGAGGATTTGAAATTAGTGATTAAGTCAATGAACAATAAAAGAGATTTTAATTTAATGAATTCAGTAATTATTAAAGATATTTTAGATTTAATTGGTGCAAATTTGGTAAAATTGATAAATCATTCTTTAATAAGCGGCGTATTTCCAAGGATGTTTAAAAAATCCCTAGTTATACCTATTGAAAAGATAAAGAACACTATAAAATCTAACGAATTTCGTTCAGTGAATATGATATCTATTGAAGCTAAAATTTATGAGAAAATAGTATTACGTCAACTAGAAGAGTACTTTGAATTGAACAAAATCATATCGGAGCAACAGTCGGGATTCAGAAATAAACATAGCTGTGAAAGTCTAATTAACTTAGTGATTATTAATTGGAAAATAGCTATTCATAGCAATAAGAGGATAGTTGCTGTTTTTTTGGATTTACGGAGGGCCTTTGAAACAATAGATAGGAACATTTTGTTACTAAAGCTAAACAAATATGGCATTATGGATACCGAATTAAGGTGGTTTGAATCCTATTTGAGTAATAGAACGCAGCAAACAAAGGTAAATGAATTAATTTCTACCGAAATTACTACAACATTAGGTGTACCGCAAGGGACTGTTTTAGGAGTTTTTCTGTTTCTGATTTACATTAATGATATTGGAAGGGTCGTAAAAAATGGTAAACTTCTTATGTTTGCGGATGATGCTTTATTGTACGTAGAGAGTGAGGATGTTCAATTAGCTGTAGATAGAATTAACGAAGATTTACAACATTTGAGTAATTGGTTTAAAATGAATAAGATGAAATTAAATATTGAAAAAACTAAATGTATGATTTTAAATAGTAATATAATTAATTATAATATAAAAATTGATGATAATATTATTGAGCAAATTAATGAAATTAAGTATTTAGGGGTAATTATTGATAGTAAATTAAATTTTCAGTCACATCTGGATTATATTTGTAAAAAGATAGCAAAGAAGCTGTACTTCTTTAGAAGAATTAGAAATAAATTATCAGTAAGTACTTCTATTAGTATATTTAATTCGATTATTAAACCTTATTTTGAGTATTGTTCTACGATAATGTTAATGTTTAATAATGAAATGGTTAACAGAATGCAGGTATTACAAAATAGGGCTATGCGAATTATTTTGAAGAAAAATAGATTTGTTTCTAAATCTGTTTTAATAAATTCACTTAATTGGTTGAATGTGGATCAAAGAATAAAGTTTAATGTTTTAATATTTGTATTTAAAATTATAAATGGTCTTTTACCCAATTACTTAGTAGAAAAGTTAAAGTATGTCAGTGATATAACTCAATATAATCTGCGAAATAAATTTAATTTTAGGTTAGATTTTTTTAGAAATTCTAAAACTCAGAATTCCCTTATGTATAAAGGATTAAAATTATATAACGAACTACCTATAGAAATAAAAAATGAGAACAATTTATTAAAATTCAAGAAAAAATTAGAGCTTTATGTTAGAGAACATTTTAATTGATTTTACCTATTTTATATTATTTTGGTTAAGTATAAATTTTGTAAAATAGTAAGTGTACTAAATAAAATAAATAAATAAATAAATAAAAAAAAAAAAATATTTTTAATTATTGTATTTTTTGTATTACTCATCAAAAAACGTAGATATAAAAAATGGTTATCCGATGTCAATAAACAGTATCGAATAAACATATCACATACACATCACAAGTAACGATTGTTAACTTTGTAAGTGCTGAGACAAAAAAGTAGGTGCTGAGACCAATAAATACTTTCAAAATATGTCAGAGTATAAAACCAGACCAAAACCAACAAAAAATTACGATAATTATTGCGAATATGATACTCGGATGCTCTACTCGGTCCGCAAAACTGTTTCCTATATTTTCCTACTTCCTAAATGTTTCATTCGTCGATACAATGCGGATTACTTGAAGTTTGGGTTTATTGAACTTGCAAAATGTGAAGTTGATTCTCCAAGACTTCAATATGTGGGAAATTTTGTTAAACGAAAGTATGAAGTTAGCAGGCTCGTCATATTAAAACAAAGAATCCAGAAATAGAAACAAAACCAATTAAGTTTTTTCAACGTAAAAAACTTGAAAAAACTTAGAATTACGCATTGCCAAATGCAAAAAACATCACACAACTGCAGAAGATTTAATTAAACCCTGTTTAATTAATATAAGTGAGGAAGTTGAATGGAAGTACTACGTTGGGTTATGTACATATGGAGCAGTCAGTATGACCACCTCTATCGGAATGGTATTTATTCATTGCATGATACATCGTGAATATTTAGCAGCAAAACAAATATCAACGGAATTAAATGATGTTCTTCAGGAATTGGTGAAGATTGTTAACTTTATTCAGAATAATGCACTAAATTAGAGATTGTTCATAATTTTGTGTCACGAAATGTGAACTGACCAGGAACATTTATTACTGCATGCAAGTTCGTTGGCTTTCTAGGAGAAAGGTTCTCAAAAGATTATTTAGAAAACCGATGAAGTAATTTTCAAACAAAAAGGAAGTCAGTTCGCTAGTGTTATACCTGATAAAAATTGGCTAACTAAACTCGCATATCTCTCAGATATATTTGCACTAATCAATGAGTTAAATTTAAGCTACAATGAAATATGACCACTATTTTCAATTTATATAATAAAATTGATGCATTTAAAAAAAAACCTAATATTTGGCAAAATAGAGTAAAAGAGAATAATTTTTTGAAATGTTTACTTCTCTCAGTGAATTCATTTTGACCGAAGATGTTGACACTGCAGTTATTAAACGTATTATTGCGGAGCACTTAGCATCTCTAGCAGATGCGTTTGATACTTGTTATCCAGCAGAAGAAGATAAATGTTCAAGAAATTTGTGGATTGCTAATCGTTTCGTGGAACATAAAAACTTATGAAGAAAAATTACAGCTCCTTGGACTCAGTTCAGATTTAATTTTAAAATCGTTATTCGGAAAAATGAGTTTAGGTCAGATTTGGATACAAATAAAGGAAGAATACCCGGTATTATTCCAAAAGGCTGCTAAATTAATATTACCATTTGCAACGACATATTTATGTGAATCGGCATATTCTGCTATGACTGTCATAAAAACCAAGCAACGCTTACCTTATCATTTGCTTACCAATCAAACCTTACGTGTTGCTGTTACCAACATAAATCCTATTACCAAATTAGTAGAGGCGAAAGAAGAATAACATGGAATTGAAATAAAAAGCAGGAAATTTTACATAAACGTGTATTTAAATGTTTGGATTGGGAACCACTGCTCTACACGAACTATACAGTTGATGTTCTCCCTGGAAAAAATAACTTAAACATTTTAAAAATATATAGGTGTCGGATTGGTATAGTATTAAAGCAGATACAAAATAAGGCATGCAAGGCCTCAAGACGTTTTTATAAAAATATAACGATAATGTAAATTTGTGAAATGTATAACGGTTCCAAATTGTTAATGTAAGTCCCGGTGGTGACCAAAAATCACGTCTGGGTGTTTTTAATGTGTAAGTATGTGTATTTGTCCGGGTATTGCACCGTGGGCCCATTTGTGGCATTGAGTGCTGGAGTTATATCCGCCCAACTTTAATTAAAAAAATAAAAAAGAAGTAACATCCCAACAAGGAAGTCCGTAGCCCAGTTTAAATTCCACACACGCGTGATTAAAGTGCACTAAAACTGACCACCGGCAAGAAGGGCGCGTATAGTATGGTTTAATTTAATTGACACGTAAAGATTAGTTTATTTGCTCTTTATTCTTTAGAAAATGTAGTTTCCAATTTAAATTAGTATCCTCAACAACAATTTACTATAATTTATTCAACTATAATTTTGAGCATGATAAATAATCTCGGGAACATAGCTTAAATATGAATCACTAAATAAGCTAAAACACATAATCTTAGTTTTCCCACTTAAAATCAAAGAATGGCTAAATTCATATCGTAATTAATCTGAGAGGTAATTTCTGAGGCACTTAAGCCATCGTCGCTTCAGGCCATATCCTCGAAGTGTGGGAAGTTATCCCAGGATTGAATCCCAGAAAAATTAAAAATGTTCATTAGGCAATACTATTCTCATCCCATCCAAGGATTTTAAAAATCATCCCAAAATTGGATATCATCATTTTAAAAATTTGCAAACGACGTGTTAGCTTATATATTCTTGTCGTAATCCGTATTTCTTATATAGGGCCATATACATACGTATGAGCCCATTGCGCCAATTACAACATACGGCTGGTGTTCAACGATTTATCACAGCAAGTGGACATCATGTGAAGTCGAAAACAAAGGAAGCTTTTTCCGGCAATCATGGTTCTCGACAACCAGTAGTTAAACTCCTAATTTTGTGTATGGGGTCATATTCATATGAAATTTCTAAGCCTATTGTGCCAATTTCTTCTTACGACAAGAATATATAAGCTAACATCAATTGCAAATTTTTAAGAATTTTTTTTTAAATTTTATCAAATTTTGGGATGATTTTTAAAACACTGGGGTGGGATGAGAATAGTATTGCCTAATGAATATTTTTAATTTTTCTGGGATGAAATCCTGGAATAACTTCAGACACTTATATCATCGACAAATATAATAATTTCACAATTCAAATTCCAATTTAGACTAAATTTACACAATTAACACCAAAAACATTAAAAGGCAAAACACTTAGATACAATCATTTCTACCACTTAGATGGTGATTGAGAGGCTATTAAAAAATGTCAATAATTTGAAGAATTTTATGCAAAATTTAACTACAAAATTTATTAAGACGACACTATAATACATTAAAAAAAATTAGGGCGTTATTTTTATTTCCTAATAACCAATGACGTAGATTATCTGCTACAAACCACCTTTATTTTTTCATTAATTTTTATGATACATAAATAACACCCTAATTTATTTTATTAATATCATCGGTAAATTTATTATAACCTAAATTCATTATAGTAAACTTGGATATGGTCCGTAATATCCAAAATATGGGGAGCAATTTTTCCCGAAATTTTATGTACCTATTAATTAAGAATAATAAATATTTTTAATGAGTCGTGTAGGTTTTAAATGGGTAGTGAGGGCTCGAATAAATATATTTAATATTATTAATTAATATTTAAGTTTAAAATACTTTTCAAACCAGACGCCACTCGTTTAAAATGTTTAGTTCCACAAATAACTTTGTGTCTTCGTCGTGCGTAACCACATCGTTTTATACTACTTTAAACTGTTACAGTCGTGCATTGTATTTTTGATAGATCGCTTGAAAATAATTTAGTTAATTTAACTATTTTGATTTAATTATTTAAAACTTAAATCGAAAGTTAAATAAAGTTTTTTTCCCGCATGAATAATTTTTAAATGTTCGTTTTGATATTTTTAAGTTTAGCTAAATAATTTGCTTTCATTTGGTATTAAAAGTGAGTTTTGAAAATTGCTGGTTATACCTTTGGAAATTGTATACATCGGTAATTAATTAATATTAACTGTCTGTAAGTTCAAACATTTTCGTAATTCCGGTTACAGCACATTCTATTAAAATTTTTAATATTGAAAAAACTTACATTGGTTTTGTACCAATTACGTGAATCAGATGAATTTTCTTAAATTTTGACATTCAGAATAAATTAACTGATAGATAGCGTTGGCGCGTAAAGTTTATTTGTTTTATAAATAATTGAATCTACGAACTTGCTGTTGTATATAAGATAGTCAAGTGTTGGTATCAATAAAACACGCCTTTAGTGAGTAATAAGAATTGAATTATTGTAAAGTTCTTTGAAATTTATTTTATGCTTTTAGTAGTGCCGGTTTTTGCGCCAGTTATACCATTCCCATATACCTAATATGTATTCTGATTGTTTGGAAATATTTTATTTATTTTTGTTGTGAAATTGTTTAATTTTTAGTTCGAATGTAAATATCGATTAAAAAATTAAAAATGTTGATGAATAAATGAAATTGTATAATACAAACTTAAAGATTGCTGAAATTCCAAAATTTTGAATGATTTGAAATGTTTACATTTTACAACAGAAGCTTCAAGCTCTTCGAGATTGAAAGAACTTGCAATTCCATGTATTATAGCCTCTTTACTTAACTATATTACTATTAAATATATTTATATACACAGACCAAATAAAAGTGCCATTTTGAAATAAAAACACACGAATATAAGGCGGATAAATAGGGAAAAGAGTGTCAATAAACAAAAAAACAATGTAAATGCGCATGTAAGTAAAAATTTGTGTAAAAGTTATTTTCTTATACAATATATAAAGTATACCCATGTACAAAAGATTAAAGGTGATTTGGAGTATTTTTTCACGTATGTGAAATATTACAACATGCATCCATAGTGCATACACAGTTTAATGAATCACCATACCAAATCAATCAGACGACGATTTAACTTTAATGAAAATTAAACCCTCTTTAAAATTAAAACATTAAAAAATTATTTTAATTGAACTTTCAACCTTGAAACACTTAACGAATTGTATATATGTATAAAATAGGAGGAAAATTATATTTGTACGTACTATATACCCTCTTAAGAGAAAATGTATTAAAGTGAAAATGTAAGGGTTCGGAGTTTTGCAATTTGAAAATCAATTGTTTGCATATACACATATAGTAGTACAATGCTAGTTAGTATAGATGGCCGCACATTATGCGATATTTGTTTATGCGGAAAACCTAACCAGCTGTCCACTCTGCGTCCACATAATAAATAACTTGAAATGTTTATCTGTTAGTGTCACCTAATATAAATAAAATAACAAAGTTACCCTTTTATCACACTAACACTATTTCTGTCTGTTTTTTATATGCCATAACATAACATATATAATTTAATTTCATTAATTATAGGTCACTAAAACTACAACAATAATTTATCTTCCACATACGTATATGAATGTATGTACATATATAAACAGACAATTTTTAACCCTTTCGTTGTTTACATATTATATGAATTTTCATTTTTAATTACAAGGAAATATTCATAACACACAAAATAGTGTTGTATACTACTTTATATAGTAGTATAAATGGTGTCCAAAATTAATTGTATATAACACACACACCCACACACACACATAATCACACAAAAAATTATTGATCCAAACAATTTTATATACGAAAACTAAAAAGAAACCTTTTTCCGGTTTCTTCCGTTCCGTCGTTTCTTTTTTTTTTTTTTTTATAGAATACCGAACTTTTCGTATAAAAAACCTTTCCTCTGTGTTATGGTTTGCAATGTGTTTCTGTATAATAAGAGTATGTTAACCCCTTTTCTATATACGTATATACGTATTTTCTAGTTTTCTAATTCAATTATGGAAATGTGAGCGAGAAGAGTGCGCTACACTACATACAATATATGTATATATGCGTGCTATATACCGATTCGTTAGGTGCGTAACAGATCATATACGCCAATACACATATGTATAAAAAATTTACATATTTTCACTATGTATAACTAGGGGTGGGACGTTGCGATGATATTGTTTGCCAAAATTCGCAATATATTTTATTCTCCCAAAAATAAATTGAACACAACATAAAAATAGATTTGTATGTATTATATATACATACCAATCCAATACATAAGTATATTATGTAATAGTTTGGTTTAGGAAACCACCCCCTTTATTGATTTGAGGTGGTGATTTTTATTATTATTTTATATTTTTTTGCAGGAAGTGAAAGTAGAATAGATTCAAATTTGATAATTTTCTGGAAAATAAACAAAAATATAATGTTTTTCCTGATATTTACCATAAATATAGGTGTACATAGGTATACATATATATGAAATTGATAAATATTAAATTCATCCCCTGAATTTGTGCCCCGTTAAATTTTAAAGTAATCAAACATTTCAGAATATAGGATAAATTGAAATAAAGTCAGAATTTTAGAATTTGGTGGTTTTGAAATGTAAATTTTGACAATAAAATGTGATAAAACACTTCGGAACTAAATTGAAACTATCTTTGTAAATTTGTTGCAATTTTCAGAAATCAATAAAATTTTAAAACGAAATTTGATAAAATATTAAAAATTTGACAAATTCGAAATCTTTAACTTATTGTTTAATATTTACAACTAGGATTTTCAAAATTTTTGGAAATTAAATTATTTACTGGCGTAAATTACTGGATTGCCTTAAAACTTCGCGAAATGTGTAACCAATCTATTTATTTATAAAGTTTCAAAATGTTGAATAATTCGGACTGAAAATTTACGTTCAATATTTTTAAAAATTTATATAATCGCCGAAGTACACCGGAAGTATTCCGGAACTCCCTAATCATTATCCGCTTTGCCATAATTTATAGAAATATTTCAAAATTTTGATTCCAAATTTCAGTACAATTAAAAATTTATCCGCGTCAATTTGTCGTGTTTAGTGTGTCCCAAGTAGCATTCATGAGTTAGTGTGAAAGTCTCGTTATAATGAACTTTTGAGTAATTTAAGTTCAATTCTTATTTCTGTTTGTAAATTATTATTCTGGTAAAGTAGGAAAATATTTGCAAATAACATAAATTCTAACTACACACAAAAGCAAAATCAAATCTACATTTTCAAAAATGAGAGACAGACACTTCAGACTGCACATTCGAAGTCACCTCATAATATAAATTTGAATATCGAATTATTCTAAATTTTTTGATCAGATGCCACTTGAAAAATTATGAAAATTTAGGAAAATTAAATGTCAATTTTTGCCTTACTTGTGCTTAAAACTGTCTAATCCTTAGTATTTGATCCCCAACTATGTTGCAATAGTTTATGTATTTTCCATTAAAGTAGACTCTGCTCTATACTTAAAACCATTGATCACTAAGGCGGGCTCCCAAAATACCTAACACAATTTTCCTCATTGCAATACGAAACTGTAAATTTCGTTATAGTAAAACTTGATACTCCATTTTTTCAGTATGTAAAGCTGTAGATAATACCATAGCATAATTGTGAATTTTCTAGAATTTTGAATTGGCCTCAAATAAAATGTTATAGTTAATTTTGAAATTTGAACCACTCTATGATTTTATGAAATTCCAGAAAACAAATTTTTTTGTGTTTAATTCTAATTTACAAATAAGCAAAATTACTTGTTTCAGATCATATTAAAAAATCAACAAATTTGTTAAATCATCAGATTTGTGTCGCATATATTATGAAAATTCTCAGAAATATGCTCAACACTGGTGATTCTGTGGTAACGAAAGTTTCTAGGAACAATTAGGGAAGAAATGGCAAAACAAAAATTGTAATTTTTAAAATTTGTTGTAGGAATTCTAAATTTTGAAACTTCATTATTAATACACATTTTTTATTAAATTTAAATTATCATCACTTTTTTTCCGAATATGAGTTATTTCGATTAATATTGAAATTTTGTGAATTGGGAATTCAAGATGCTTAAGTATTTTAGTAGCTTCAACATAACAAAAATTTGTTTACCAATCCCAGGAATAAAACATTTGTAAACAGTTTAAAGTATCGTAAAATTTGAGACAATACAAATTATGAAATCTCAAAGAATTTAAAAACCTTCAAAAAGTTATACCCTTAAAGTTAAAACCTCGCAGACAGTTATACCCTATATTCCTTATAGGGATTGATAAAAAATTCAAATAATTTTTATTCAAATGTTTCACAGGTTCTTAAAATTCAGATTTTCATTATATTTCTGAATTTAACAAAATTTAAAATTTAATATAATATGTTCAAAGTTTAAAAGAAATACGAGTTTGCGTTAATGCTTTATACGTTCATGCGTTTATTTATTTCGAGTCAAAACGATATTTTCGATTATAAAAATTTATAATTTCAATCATTTTGTAAAATTTTTAAGAATTAGTAATTTTAGAATACATAATTCATACTGAACTAGGAATCGGTTTGTACCTTAAATAATTAAAAGTTTCAATTTTAATCGATTATTTAAATATTAGAGGTTTTAGACCGGTTTTACAGGTTTTAGAACGTTGCGGCAATTTCTAAATTCCGATATGGATATAGTGCTTAAAGATTGTATGGAATTTATAGTTTCATTTAGTCTCAAACGTGTTTAAATTAAAATTAACATTATAGTCAAGAGCAGGAATGACAAACCTTACCACGCAAGATAATTTTGTTGGTTTCATATTTCTGAAGATTTTGAAAACATAGAAAAAAAGAATGGAATGTCGCTCAAAATTCAATCAAAGATAAAGTTATGAGGTGCCAGATACTCGTGTCAACTAAATCTCCGACTTCAATTTGTTTCCAAATATAATTGTATAATGTACACCAAAAAACTTGCGTGTGCAAGAGATCCCCTAAATTCTCTTAGAGGGTCACTCCCGGGAATTCTTGGGCGGGAATTCTCGGGAATTTGATTAGTTTTCTATTTCCAGTTTCCCGAATTTTTTTTTTGTATTTCCTGGGATTTGTTTTAAAGGTAAGTTTCATTTAAACAACTATCAAAACACAGAAAGTCATATAAAACACGGTAGATGTAATGCGTTCACTAGTTTCAAAATTATTGTTGAATATCGTTATTTGCTCTGCTCGCATCACACTCTGCGAGTCCGCAATTGTGAAAAATTATCATTGACATTTAATTGTAACTGTAAATAATAATAAGATTACCTAAATAAAGTTTTATAACCCAAATAAAGTTTTAAGTTGCAAAAGATTTTCTGTAAGCGGATTGAGATGGCATCTATAGAAAGTGTGTGCAACATCAATCCAAACAAACGTAAAGAAGACAGCAATATTGCAGGCTGTAGTAGTATTTTGGAATCCCCAAATTATGGAGCTAGTGTAACAAAATTTGGTAAAGTTGAGTAGCCGTCTGAGTCTGTTATATATTTTATAAAACCCAAATCCATGGCGGAAATAATTTGTAATTGTGAATTTATTCATCAATCATTAAATGATTGGCACTATACTTGGCCGAAGGACAAGTATCCTGTGATGCATCTTATATATGACTTTATGATTTGGTAAAAAAGAAAATAATTTAAACCATAAAGTCTCACAAAAAATTGAGTGGGAATTTTAGCCTAACGTGAATATACATTTTAACTAGTGGATCAACTTGGGGTTAATAAGAATACTTGGAAGCTGTACAGACTTGACAACAACCACCGACAGAGCAGCAGTGATGATAAAATTTGGACGAGATTCACAATATCAACATTAGCTCTGCTATAATCATGCCATTGATCTGACAATTATGGCTGTTATTTACAAGAAACGTAGCAGAAACGTGAACAACCACATGTAACTAAAATGTGAGGTCGAAGTGACTTGAGTGCGCCAATTAAATTTTTTTTTTAAATGTTGACCAGTGCGAAACACTATTTTGCAACATCAAGTAAAACAGAAACATGGAAAAGAGTTTAATTTGCTGTTGGATTTGTGCAAACTAAGATGGAGTAGTATGGACGCAATGCTAGAACGGGTTTTGAACAACATCGACGCAATTTATTGCGGTATAAATTGTTGTAGGATCTTATCTACTAATTAAATCTACATATTATCAAAATAATATGTGATTTGCACAATGCTTTAAAATCGAAGACGTGATGCAATTTTGCTCACTGTGAACGCCATCCTAAATTTTTTGTTGAAGTCGCTGAAATCGAATAAAAACGAAATTTCAAATGAACCTTTTGATGCTTTATTAGCGCGAATCAAAGAGCGTTCAAATATCGAGCTAGTTTTGTTGCTGAAATTTCTATATACTCTGAATTTTCGACAAAACCCTCAGTAACCAAATTTGCAGTGAATGTTACGAACGCAAATTATTGTCGACGAAGCATCGGAATCGAACTCAGGTTACACAGCAAGAGATGTTCGAAAACAGTAGCAGAAGATGACGAGCAAGGAAACTGGCAAAATACAGCAAGACCGAATTTAAAGGACATGCTGGCCGAAGCTACCGGTAACGCAACAACAAATATAAAGAAATAGTTTTCATCGTCATCAAATTTTTGGACTAAAAAAATAGATTGTGGCTTTCGGGACGCTCTTTTGTTCTTAAAAGATGTTTTTTACAAGAAAAGTAATTATCTATATAAGAGTTTTGACTGTTAACAAGAATAAAAGACATGAATTAAATAAATATACTAAAACTTATTTTGATTATTTCATTAAAAATTAAATTGGACGTATATATCCCGGGAATTCGTGGGATCCCGAGAGTAAGATTCCAAATTCCCGTCCCAACTTGTTTAAATCGTAATGTAAATTTTACGTCAATTTTTAATCAGAATTTATTCAAAATATAGCTTACAGTATGACAATTTTCAATGCCCAATATTCTTTCTCATCGCCATCTCTCATCAATCAACCAGTTCAACATCGATATCAATAATGATAAAAAAATTATAACTGTTCATTTATTATTAGATTTTGAACTACTGACCTAAATGGTTGCTACCTACATAATTCTATGTGACTGATTTATGCTAAGAGTTTTTGCGATTATTTCAACGATTATTTGTGTATTTGAGTGCGATTATAATCCGAATGTTAATGGTATTGAGATCAAAACCTTTTTAAATTGTTTGAAAAGCAAATTAATTCTAACATTTTATTAGATCTGCATGTGTTCCTAACGAATAACAATAAAACCGAACAAAACTACTAAAAGCATTTTGATTCTGCACACCGTACCGAAATTTAGCAAAGTTATAAAAAAAAAAACACTCAAAATTATATTTCCACAAACATATTTTATTTGCATATCATACCATACATATGTACATAAACAAATAATAAATAAATGTACATACATAGCTATAGGATCATCAAACAACACACTTATATAGAATACATAATATACATATTTTGTGTATACATAAAACATACCGAGTATAGTAATTTTTAAGTACAACATATCGCGTATTTCAAAATTCTCTGTTCCATATACATATACGAGTATGTACGTACATTATGTAAGTATGCATACGTAGACTATATATACCAAAAAAATATTATGTATACGTCATATCTACATACATAGATCAGTATGTGTATTCTACATATTATATATCAAATAAAAATTATTTTTTTTATATTATGTAAATATTCATAAAACGAAAAAAAACTAAAAAATATGCGTTAATTTTTTTTTTTTTCGTAGTGTGAAAATTAGCATATTTTGGCACTACGAAAGAAATTTAAATATTATGATAAAAAAAAATAAAATAAAAAGAATTTTTCTTGCTACGAGTATAATGTACTCAGTGTATATAATATGTGTGTGTGTATGTGGGTAACATTGATGCGAGAACAAAATGTACATATACTACATGCGGATTTGAGTTACATATCCATATACATATATACGAGTATACTCGATATCTTTATAGCCGCACACATAAAACATTTTTCAAGAAACCAAGATAGCAAAAGTCGTTTAATTTACATAATACTAATATTGCTATGATGGCTATTTTGTTCGTTGGCACGTCTAATTGTTTTGGGCATGGAATTTCATATAGCCAATAAATATGAAACACAACATATATTTCGAGGAAACAGGTAGCTTTTCAAAATTTGAAGTTTGTCCTACATCTGTCCTAAAAAAAAAAAAAAATTAGGGTTTTTTTTAGGACCAACTTCACAATTCTATATAGACGCGTGAAGTTTGTCGTAAAATTGTTTTCGTGGGAAAATCCTAGGAAGCGGACACCATAATGACGCATATACTAACACATCTTAAGGCCTTAGCTATGCGAAAAATATTTCAATTTTGGAAAAAATAGGGGATTAGGGGGTTTATCACAACCGAGTTTGGTAAGACCTCGCGTGTATATCGATTGATTATGTATCTGATTTTTCCTAATTAAACCCCCTAATCCCCTACTTTTTACAAAATTGAATTTTTTTTGTGGATAGCTAAGACGTTAAAATATCTTGATATATGCGTCATTATGGTGTCCGCTTCCTAGGATTTTCCCAAGAAAATTAGGAAAAATCTTATAATAAATTATCTGAAATACTTTTAAAAGATGCCGTTTATTTCGAATATGTTACTACATATTCCAAGGTCGCACTTGCCCTAGAAGGGGTGCTAGTTGACAGCCTCCTCGTGGCGCACCCTGGGTAGAAACTGTAGATCGAACGGTTGTGGTATTCAATCCCAGCGTAGTAGAGAAACAGTATAGCAGATAGTCAACAAAAAGATGAAATGTCGGGTATAATCAAAAACATACTCCAGGTGGGTCAGAACTTAGATTCTAAATCCCACCCCGATTTATCGGGCTGCTCCACGGATTCTGGAGGGAGCAACACGACATTGCAAAGGAAATCGTCGGTTGGCAACCAGGCTGATCCTTTTAGTACTACTGGAAGCAAGGAACAAGCGATACATGAATGGCCCTTTGGTGGAAGAAGTACGGCACTCCAAAGAACGCCACCATCAACCCCATCGCCAGGGAGCACTCTACTGCTGTGTGAACTAAACAATGAGGTGGAAAATACCTCTTCCATCAAGCATAAAAATAACAAGCGAACTGCCGAAGACACGCCCAGTGTACAAGCAGTTATAACAAATAACGCGGAATTAATATATAAATTTGAGCAAATGGAGAAATTAATCGCGCAACTGAACAATAAAGTTGCCGTGCTAAAGAAAGAAAACCTTATGCTAAAGGAATATCAAACTGATGAAGATGAGCTTGAAAAAGAAGCGAATTGGAGACTACAGAAATCCAAGAGGGCAAATAAGAAACCTAGAAAAGAAACCAACCCAAACAAGAGGAAACCTGAATCATCACCAGAAGTTGAGCCAATGCAAACCCGCTCTGGATCAAAAGTGCATGAGACAGAAAAGAAAAAACATTTACCACCTCCGATCAATATTCTAGGAATAACAAACCACGGTAGTATTCAGAAACTGATGAAAGAAGTAGTACGAAATGACTACAAAGTAATATCGCTCAGCAATAATATTTGGAAAATAAATACAACAGAGCCTGAAGCTTATAAAGCTCTAGCTAACAAACTAAATGCTGATGATTACCAGTGGTATACCTACGAGGACAAAAATGTCTCCATCCAACTTGCTTAAAAGATGAAATTATTGGGGACCTGCAAAACAAAGGCCTGAAAATAATCGATGCAGTCAACATCATCAGAAAAGAGAGAAGAGAAAACAGGGACGGAAATGTTGAAATCATGAGAAGAGCAATCCCACTTTTCATGCTATCCTTCGCTAATTTTAAATATTAAGGCTATCCTCAACCTTAAAGTTAAAATAGAAACACCGAGAAAGGTCACTCGATTAATACCTCAATGTAAAAAGTGCCAAGATTATAATCATACACAAAAGTACTGCCACCGTGAAGCAAGATGTGTTAAATGTGCAGGAAAACACGCAGGAAATGACTGCACAGTCCCCCGAGATACAACACCGAAGTGTATCAACTGTAATAGCCAGCATCCAGCCAACTACAGAGGATGTGAAGTTGCAGTAGAACTACAAAAAATGAGAGATAAATCACGCAAACCAGGTACATCAATAAATGTACAACCTATAAAAAGAACCACGGAGCCAAAATCGTCAACTGCCAATCATAACATACAAAGCCAGAGAGTAAACGAAAACGTTACTTATGCACAAGTAGTTCAGCAAACAGAGGAGAAACAGTTAAAAGTGAATCTCGTTCTACAGGACATACTGAGAAATCTAGAGAACCTTAACCTCTTATTTCGCAGGAAATGAGTTTGCAGAAAACACTAGAAGAAATGAAATCACAAACTAGTTTCAATAAAAGAGTAGAAGAAAACCTTGGTCGAGTGTATCAAAATATAAATTATATAAAATCGAATTATAAACAAAAGAAATGAATAAAACATTACGAATTGTAACCTGGAATGCAAATGGGCTATTGCAACACATTCAAGAACTAGTTATATTTTTAAACATGCATAATATAGATTTATGTCTTATATCAGAAACTCATTTCACCAAAACTTCATTCTGTAAAATAAAAGAATAGATAGGATTGCTACTATGCACTACATCCTCAGAACAAAGCCAGAGGTGGATCAGCTATCCTCATAAAAGAGTATATAAAACATAACGAAGAACCAAAAGTTGAGAACTTTTCCATGCAAGTCACAACAATCAAAATACAATTAAGCAATATTAAAACATGCAGTATCTCAGCAATATATTGCCCTCCAAGATACAACCTCAAACAAGTAGATTATACTAATCTTCTGAAAATGCTGGGAAGTGTATTTTTAGTTGGAGATGACTATAATGCAAAAATACATATTGGGGATCTCGGTTAACGACCGCTAAAGGAAAAGAACTGCTCGCAGCAGGCAAACAACTAAAATGCGAGTTTCACTCAGGCGGTACACCAACCTATTGCCCAACGGATACCAGTAAGATTAGACTTTTTTATTACAAGAGGGATTTCAGATAATTATATCCATATAGAGAACAGTGAAAGTCTATCATCAGATCATTCACCAGTTATAATGATACTTAGCCAAACAATTATTATGAAAGAGAGCAACCCGAAATTAACGAGCTTTAAAACAAATTGGGATCTCTACCAAACACAGTTAAAAGAAAGAATTAGTCTGCAGAACCCAATTCAGGGACCAGTCCAAATAGAAGACAAATTAGATAAGCTCATCGATAAGCTCATCCATAATATCCAATATGCTGCGTGGGAAAGCACTCAAAATAATAGTCAGGAAATGAAGTGTAATGCTAGCAGAGGAAGTGAGAGAACTTCTTAAAAATAAAAGAAAAGCACGGAAGAATTGGCAAAAACATCGAAATCCTCAAAATAAAAGAGTATATTTAACCAATTGTGTAACAAATTAAAATACCTTATAAAAGACATTAAAAATCAATCAGTTAATAAATACCTCAGCACTCTTAACTGGGCAAAAAGATACTGATTATTCATTATGGAAAGCAACTAAGAATATTAAAAGACCTAAACTTCAGATTCCTCCAATTAAAAATAATGGGAGTTGGGCTCGAAATGCTAAACAAAAAGCAGATTTGTTTGCAAATCACCTTGAAGAAACATTCCAACCTTACCCAAAACAAACGGAAGAGGAAAATATTACACCAATAAATAAACAGGATGAAGCAAATATTACACCTGTAAAAATAGTACACCAATAAATAAACAGGATGAAGTAAATATTACACCTGTAACATTGAAAGAACTAAAATGGGAAATCAAGAATAATCTGAATGCGTATAAGGCTCCAGGATATGATCTTATAACGGGTCAGATAATAAAACTGTTACCGGAGAAAGCGTTGAGGAAACTAGTGCATATAATTAATGCAGCATTTCGACTAAGATATGTACCAAGACAATGGAAAGTTGCAGAAGTAATTATGATACTTTAACCGAACAAACCTCCGCATGATAAAGCTTCATATAGGCCAATTTCTTTGTTACCAACATTATCGAAACTATTTGAAAAAGTTCTTCTTAAAAGACTAAAACCAATTATCGAAGAAAGGAATCTTATCCCTTCACATCAGTTTGGATTTAGGGAAAAACATTCTACGATAGAACAAGTACATCGAATTACTTCTGTAATCGAGAAATCACTAGAAAGCAAACAAATTTGCTCAACTATATTCCTTGATGTAGCGCAAGCATTTGACAAAGTATGGCACCAGGGGCTAGAATTCAAACTTCATCGAGATCTTCCGGAGCAATTTTTTCAAATTTTAAAATCATACATATCAGAGAGGCACTTCCGAGTAAAGTATGAGAATGATTACTCCCAACTAAAATAATAGGAGTACCACAAGGGAGTGTTCTTGGGCCAATCCTATATCTCCTATATACTAGAGATATACCAACTACAGAAGAAACAATGGCGACTTTTGCCGATGACACGGCAATACTTGCAACAGCAAAGAACATCAATGACTCCACTAGTAAATTACAGAGGGCTACTAACCTGAAATGTAATTGGACAAATAAATGGCGAATTAAATTAAATGAAGTAAAATCAATCCAAGTGAACTTTACAAATCAAAAAGTTAACCTTATACCAATAATGATAAACTCAATAGTAGTACCCCATGCAAACACAGCCAAATATCTTGGTATGACTTTAGATGCTAAGCTTAGATGGAAGGAACACATAAAAAAGAAGAGAGAAGAACTAAACATAAAATTTAGAAAAATGCACTGGCTCCTAGGGAGACAATCTGAACTAGCGATCCACAACAAACTGCTGTTATACAAACAAATCCTGAAGCCTGTATGGACATATGGTAGCTAACTATGGAGATGTGCCAAGAGGACAAATATCAAAATCATACAAACAGTTCAAAATAAAATCCAACGATGTATTGTTAATGCGCCGTGGTACATTCTTAACGACAACCTCCATCGAGATCTCAAGATTGAGCTTGTCGCGGATGAAATTAAGCATCATGCAACAAAACACCTACAACGTCTGCACCAGCATCAAAATCTGGACATACGCTGTATGCTGACTACATCTCCAACAAGAAGACTGCAAAGAACCAAACCACTGGACTTATCGCTACCAGGAGGTCAGTAGACTTACTGTGGCGAAAAATCTGTGGGAGGAGTTACACTAAAATGGGGATAATCACTTGATTACGCCGAATATACAAAATTCGTTATTATGCAATGTAAATTACTAAATGGGTACTCAGTTGTAATATAATAAACAAACAAAAAAAAAAACAAAAAAAAAAAAACTTGCCCTAGAAGCTTGTAATTTTCTAGACCACAATAATCAAGCATTGTGAGACGTCCTATTATTTACTCTTCCCAGAGGAAGAAAAGCAATGTTTACCTCCAATTTATAACACACTAGGGGTTTTGCGCCTTAAGAGGATTTGAATGTTTTGCGTCGCATGGAATAAAAATCTATTATATTCTTCACACTCGTTCCAAAAAATGCAATGTGTGACACGTTGTTAAATTGTTGAATTATTTAGTTTGTTATAGAAACAAATCTTGTTAAGAACATTTTTACATGCGTAAATAAAATAAATAAATCTATTAAATTTCCAATATACTGTGTTTTGTTTACGATATTGGATTTTAATATTTTTCAGAATTACAAAATGATTGAATTTTAGAATATCTGAACAGAAAGTTAGGAATTTAAGATTTGAAGTAATTTAAAAACTAATCAAAAATTTACCATTTACAGTTTTTTTTATATTTTAGACTGTGTCCGAAACCTGTAATAAATATTTTTTAGGACAGAATTTTGACATTAATATGTAAAAACCTCATACACCCAAATTATTCTAGTCTATCGCTATCATAATTGTTGACAGATCCGTGCCAATAAATTATATCAATGTGTTGTGGGCCGAACAATAGAAAAAAATGTGTATACATATAAAGTGCCGGATGGATCGGATTTTTATGGTGTTTTTGGCTGGATGGTACTATATACATATATATGTACATATATATACATTTCTATGAACATACATGTAAGACACACACGGCACACACTGACTGAATCTAAAATGAAATAATTAAAAAATAAATAAAAATAATTAAAAGTCTGAATTTAATCTTTAAATTTAAAATGATTATATCCTCTGGAGGCTCTTTTAGTAGTGCTTCAGTCGCGTATGCTGGTTTCAGTCGGTCAATTTAGATAGAAGTATTTAGCAGTTAACCCAATTTACCTTAACTTTATCTACCCGGATGAATACGTAGTCACAGTCCGATATATCACGGGATCTGCGGGTGCATTAAAAGATTGCCGTAGACAAGATCTGCTGGGGTACATCCTAGGTCATCTTTGGCCGAATTTCGCATTCCAATGAATAAAATGAGAAGTTGGCCCTTTAAAATGAAACTAGATACCCGTATTCTGTATGAACTTAACATTTTCCTGAATTCCTGAAAAATCGATAAGCGCGTATTGCTTCCGGCCACCGAGTATAAAACGGTCAATTGTTGTAAAAATGAATATAAAGGATGTCCCAAAATTAACGCAAGATGAATTAAATAGAAAACACAGTTTTTAGTCTTCAGATGGTAATTTTTTTATTGAATCATAGGTTACACATAGGATAGGACTATTTATGGAATATCCCATCGGGCAAATGGCCTCAACAGCTTTTCTGGCACATACGCGCTCTTTTATCGAAATTGAATTTCGTTGATGCAGCGTTTAATTTCCTCGTGTAATGCACGGGTGGTTGTGGGCTTGTTGACATAGACCTTTGACCTCAAATAACCCCATAAAAATAAATCCAATGGTGTTAAATCACAAGATCATCATCCACTTGTTGATGCTCAATAATCCATCCAACGAACTCTCTTCGCTGTGCATGGTCGTTAGGCTTCAGTTGTTGTGTTAACTGAATTTTGTAAGCACGAAGACAAAAATCTTTAGTAAGTATACGCTTCAGAGAGCTTCTTGAAATTTGCAATTCTTGTCCACGACGCCAAATTAATGTTCCTGGATTTTCACCAACACTCTTACGCACTGCTTCGATATTGACATTTCATCGGTTTGTTTTTGGACGACCAGTGTGCTTAGCGTCTCCAACTGATCCAGTCTCCTTGAATTTTTCAATTAATCTCTTAACAGTTGACAAAGTTAAAACACTATTCCGACCATATTTTGAATGCAATTTTCGAACTACGGCTGCCAAACTTTCATTATTTTTAAGATATTCTTCAATAATGAAAATACGTTTTTCTATCGTGTAACGCCACATTTTTACTAACCCTAACTTCTCAGCTGTCAAATAATTTTTTTTTTTGGGTTACCAACACTTTACTGCACAAATGGCGGCAAATTCAAATCTTGTATTAATTTTGGGACAAACTTTATAACCATTTGATGGTAATGGATCCACTAAATCTTATGAATATTTGTAAATCTGCTGGTAATTTAAATCTTCCAACTTCAGATCGCGTATGCATGTCTTAGGCCAATAAATTAGTGTCAACATTCATCTTTGGCCAAAAATATTTACTAGACACTACCTTACGACTAATGGAAACACCTGGATACAATAAATAATGCAAATGATGAAATATGGATCTAGGCATTTGTTCAGGAATATATGGTCGAAGATTCCGACCAAACATTCTATATTATCATATACGCATGTACAATTCTCTATTTGTGTTCGGGCTTGGCCATTTCGTGAAGCTCTTTATCAATGTCTTGTAATTCAATATCTATAGGTTAGCAAGTAAAATGTTTGGTTAAATTTCTGATTCCGGTTCTTCCACAGCTAACCAATCTATGGTGATATGATGGTTTGCGGTAATACATATATTGTGGCAGACACAGCATGCAACCACGGTATTTACGCAATTTTCAATTTGACGTTTAAAAAAAAACATAGCGTGGGGAAAAGGAATTTAAGGTGGGGAGATTTATTACACATTTCGGACGGCATAATAAAAAATTGTGAATGTAGGAGAATAATTCTCAAGTCATGTCAAAATTCTGTACTATAAAATATTTATTGTCCGACACGGTCTAAGAAAATAATTTTTTCAAGTGGAAGTTCTAATAATTTATATTTTTAATTAATTTAAATAAAATTAATCATATTGGAGTGTTATTTAATTTAAGAATTAACAAACTTTTTGGATTTTTTAAAATATGATATTACGAATTAAGATATTAATTACAAATTTAAAATTTACTAAATATTTTTAGAACAAAAGCTCAAAGCTTGTAAAATTTTGGAAACAATAAATCAGAAAATTAGAATAAATGATTTGAATAAAAATTTGAATTAATATAAAATGCCGTTCTATAGTATTCCGTAAACAATTTACGATCGATATATGAGGTGATTTCAGGTATTTCTCGCATTTAAATAATTTTTGTATATAGCAGACTATATATACGTGTACACAAAACACGATACACATATCAAATTCCATCAAACAGCTGTTTTATTATTTTAATATTTTGGAAATTACTATTAATTTCACCTCAAAATATTTCTATTAATTATACACTTAAAAAAAAAAAAAAAAAAATTCCGGAAAAACTATACAAAAACAACAATATCATTCCCTATATAATTTTCCACCTCACATTTTACAACAATATACACAAATTATGTAGAGTAGAGCCATAATATACATACACAAAAATATAAATAAATAAAATGTATTTTATTATTTATATAGTTTAGTGTGAAAGTTCGTTATAATAAATAAATAAAATCTAAAAATAAAAATATAAATAATAATAATAAGAAGAAGAAGAAGAAGTGGAAAATTAAAAGAAAATTCCGTTTGAGTGGAGCTCTGGATATACATATACAACATACACAATCGACAACGACAAAACGAAAATGAAATTTGTATACATATTTTGGTTGTTGCGGTTTTTCATTTCCATAATTTTCCGTTTTCTTCAGTCTATACAAGTGTATACGTACATAGATAGAGTGTAGAGCGGATTTTTTTGTTTTGGTTTGTTGAAAATGAAAATTATTATTTTAATTATACATACAAACATATAAATAAATTATATAGAATTTTTGTTGTTTCTTTGGTTAATTATAATCATTGTATTATAATAAAAAAACTAGTAGTAGTTAATACTATTAATAATTAGTAATACAAATATGAGATAAAATATTAGTGTGCGGTTGGTTAATTTGGTTTAGCTAATTTCGAAAATTTATTTGGTCCCTTTCGTTTTACATTATAATTCGGAAATGAATTTATACTCAACTAATAATTAAGAGGGAGGATATAAATTACTAAAAATAAAAATGGTATAAAATTACTATAAATTATATAGTTTTAGTGAATAGTTTCAATTTTTTTTTTAATTGGATTTCACTATATTATGTTGGAATTTTTTTAGTACACAGTAAAATATTTTTTTTTTGTAACATGAACAAAATTATAAAAATTTCAAGTTGAAAATGGTAATAAATTTTTGTTTTAATTTTTGGTTACTATAAAATAATGAAAGGTAAATTAAAATATGCACATACATACATATATGTATATGAGTACAAAGAACATCTTCGTTTAATATTAATGAGTAGGTATAATTAAGAATTATGTTTTAAATCGATATAAATATAATTTTTACTACATATATACGAGTGGTAATTAGTTGGACGTTTCGTTAATAGCGGCACATTAATTAAAAATTATTAACATAAACAGGAGATGGTTTAATAGGTTAAGCCGATTATATATATATCGTAGACGTATGAGTCGGACTATAAATGCTGATGACCTGCCTAAAATTAGCCAACACCATTTAATCTTAATGACCACAAGCTATAAATACTCATTTGCAGCTTTATACACCAGCTAATAATAATACATACTTGTACATGTCTGATTTATGTGTTCCTTAATTAATTCAATCATCTCAGCGCACACATTTAACATAACGTATAGTGTTTAAAATAACCCGTTTCTTGAAACTAACCGCTTTGATTCATATCCTGTGTGTGTGTGTGTGTGTGTGTATGTTTGTATATTATAATGGACATATCTATGGGTTTAATGCGAGTGACATTTTATGTCGTTTTTAAATCGGATGTGTTGGTTATGAATTGGACTGGTAAAATATTAAATTACTATTTATGTGTATACATTTTTTCGTTATCAAAAATGTGTATAAAGATAGAATTGGTGATTTCACCATAAATCTGTTGTTTCCTATATTAATTCATGCGAAATGTATTTATAATCAACGTATTACATCATCATTAAATTAATGTATATTTAGAAATTTGTAAAAAAAATGCAATATCGCGTACCTAAAATTATGCTTGGTGTTTCAATTTATTTGAAATTATCTTTGATGGTTAGTGCAAAACGGAGTGTAATTTCAACAGACTTTTCAGATTTCAATGAATCACATTAAACAATTAAAGACCGCAAAAGTGTACAAAATAAATGTGGGATAGATTGCATAAACTGACACATGTGTATGTTGGATAAACTCAAATGCATGCTACGACATTAACAGAAACCAAACATTATTTTTTTCATACCTGTCTTAAATCGGGGAACAAACTCACGAATACCAAAACATTTTATTTATGGTAGAACAATAAACTAATTAAATTATGACATCAAATCTTCCGTTCAACAGCTAAAAGAAATCGAAAATTAGAAAAACTTCATAATGCAACGCACGTATTATATACGAAGATAGAAATCTTATTCAATTATATTAGGAATAAATAGTTTAAACTTTACCAAGCTTCTTCTGGAGAGGCCTACAAACTTTCTCAATATTGATCAATAGAGCCACTGAAGTTCTGTATCATTCCTTTTTACGCTGATGACCTACAAATTTACAAAACTGAATAAAGTTCAAGAAGATACCGAATGGCGTAGCTACGTTTTCAGAACCCTTAAAGCAAGAAACATTATGGTTCCGGCAAATGGGGGTAAATTATAGGCATAATTAAAAAAGGCAATGTTACCATCCATTTAGTAATATAAATATTCATTTTATTTCAGATTTGACATATGAACATAATTACATTCATGCGCAGAGTTAAAAATATAAATATACAATCAGCTTTGAAAAAAAATTAGGGCGTTATTTTTATTTCAAATCAATAATATAGATAATAATAATAACAGTTTTTAAAGGCCATTACTGGCCTCTTACTGTATCAACAGTTTGGCTCCAACGGTTTCGATTCTAAGCATGGTCTTCCTACTGTTTAGATAATCTGAAGACGCCAAGTTATTTTCTACACCGCGGAGCCACCATCACCTGCAGGACCTCTGCGCCTACCATATGGTGGCTCTCCTTTCAGAGAGCCAGCGTACTCGCCGAGATCTTACTTCCTGTACAATATGGGGGTTCTTGTATGAGCTCGGTATGTGCTATCTACTTCACGTTTTGGGCCGTAAATCACACGAATGATTCTTCTCTCAAATGTGAGGAGCCATCTATCGTACTCATCCGTCAGCGCCCAACTTTCACATCCATACATAACAACGGGCCTCATCAACGGTTTGTAAAGCTTCAGCTTCACGGCATTTGACATATGTTTAGATTTTAGCAGTGGCCTTAGATGATACAAAGCTTCACTACCAGCTGCTGGTCACGCTTCTTCCGTCTACAAATCCGCTTAGCCGCCCTTCGAGCAAGATCAACTTTGTTTTTCCTCGCGAATGTCAGACGTTGTTGCACTTCTCTATATGGGCTATACTTTGTTGCTTAACTGCTTAACTGATGACGACACTCGTCATCAAACCATTCATTCTTGGGTCTGACTTTCACTATACCTAAAATCTGTTTAGCGGCACTGACAATCGAAATTTTCAGTACCTTCCAAACAGAGTACACACAAACTTCTTTTATCATACCTTCATAGTCGAAACGTTCTATGCATTTCGCTGTGTTCCCAAACTTGTACGAAAACTTCCATCGTAGCGTTGTAGCCACCAAATGATGATCGTGCCCTACGTATTTGGTTGCTCACACGCGGTCAATTTGTCTACGGGAAGTTTTGCGAGGGTGGATCCTTTTTTCTAAATGTATTTGTTTGTGTGGGCGGGATGTGTTTGCTACTAAGGTCATGAGCAATTGCAAAATACATCATTCCCTTTTCATTTGGTGGCGGAAGTACGGACCTATGTTTTCACGCAAGTCTGCCTGATTTGTTTCAGCTCTAGCATTAAAGTCCCCAATTACCATCCTAACATCGTGTTTGGGTATAGATCCCATCAGATCGTCCAAGTCATTGTAATGTGAGTCTTTATCTCGGGGCTGGCTAACTTTTGTGGGCGCGTGTACTTAAATTATCGACAGGTTGGTTAACTTTATGCGCTTACCCAATCGGTTATTGAGTGCTTGGAAATCCAAAACAGTCATCTTACCCTGCGGCCCAAGAAGAAATCCATGATTCCCAAGGTCATGTACACTGTATAACAACGTATAGCCCTGGGACATATGATCTCCACTTTTAGGCCACCGAGTTTCTTGAAGAGCAAGGACTGGAAGAAAAATGAAAAATCCAACGAACCTCATTTTCACCTCAATGGTAATGTGAACTAGCAAATTGCCGTAGTTTGGGGAGAAGATTGAGTTGCCATCAACACAGCCAACGATACAATTGACGTTTTGCGCCCCATCTTCGAAAATCGCATTATCAGTCGAAATGGCGATGTTAACTTTGCCGACTAGGAGCCGCGATATTGATTCCGTTGGATTATTATTTGTGTGTATTCGTCAAGGATGCAATTAAACTTACTAAATATACCGAAAATGTACTGTAAGATTGGGTCAACAGAATTCCTATTCTTTTTAAACAAGTTTGATGCAAATATGCAGTAATGCGTGTATCGTATAGCTGGGCCATTGAGGACATCTGAACACTATAGTAAGTGTAAATACATATGCATTGAATAGAATATACTTGCTACAAGTATCGAATTCAACGACCTCTATCATGCTAATTCAAAATGAATATAATACAATATCCTTCCGATCTACAATTTGAATATGAAACTCGAGACCTAGAAAAAAATTATTCGCAACATAACTTAAGAAGATGGTTAGTATAGTGATCATGAGTTTGTACATTCTATCGAAGTTTGCAACAATGTTTTCTCTATTTTCAGAATGTTAAACCTAGGTAAATAGACGTGAACTGTTATTGGTATAATATTTTATTTGTTCACATCAACCCACCTCCGCCGATACCGATAAACCTAAGAAGTCATAAGTTACTGTTTGTAGAAATGCACAAAGTCAAGTAGCATCTCAATGAATCGGTGAAATTACACTTTGCACCATCCGGATTTCAATTTATTTTTATGTTAAAAAATTAATTACAAAATAAATATTTATGTTTAGAAATTTAATGCTCAGGTCAAACCTATGTAGAAAAATTTCCACATAAATAAATAAATTTAATCAATATATACAGCGCTTATGTTGTCCTAAAAAATATTCCTGAACATTTTGCTTAATTTAAATCCAATTTAGGGTCCTGAAATAATTTAAAGTATGTTCCATCGTCTAAAACCTTTGAAAAACATGACAATGATTTCTGAATTTTATGGAATCCCTCATTTTGTCAAGCACTTATATAGTTGAACACACGAAACATATTTAACACTGCTGCAAGACGATTTATCGTAGGTTTTACTATGTGAGTGTGGTGATTGCAGGTACATGAGATTCGAAAAAAGCCAAAAATAGCGAATAAAGTCCACGCTAGTAACGGAGGATGAAGAGAAATGAAAATGTAGAACTGTTCGGGCCTTGTCGAATTCTTAGTTGAAGTATTCTTAGCAACGTATATTCCTCAGTATTAAATCGCGTATATATACGTCCAAAGATAAGAAACAAATTTACAGAGAGACTTAGTGACAGAAAATTGGTGACAGAAAATTAAAACTGATATAAAAAAATATTCGGTCACCATCCTTGCTCCACACCATTCCACCGAATTATGTGAAATACTGTTTGATGCCCTCAGTAGAGAATTGATTTGTGCTCTTAGTTTTCAGAAGCTCTGTTTTGTATATTTTAAATCTAAAAAACTTCGAGCATAATTTTAAAAAACTTTTCATAATTTTAGGAGCAACAAAAATTTAAAATTATAAAACTATTTAAACTTTGATTATGAACCAGAATTTTGGAATCAGGCGGTGATGACTTAACTAAATTGTCAATTTTAATTAAAATTTGATATCAAAATTTGGCTATTTGGACTTAATATATTCAGAAATTTTAATTTTTCTAGCCACTGCTGTAATTTTCAAATCGTAAGTGGGCCTACAGCATATTTTAACTGTATTTTGAGGTTAATATTCAGGAATATATTTTATTGAAATATATTCTAATTTTTATGGTTACCCACTGTTGAATTTGAGTGCAAACCCCGTAAACATCTTATATCGATATTGTGCAATGTTGCAACATCTTAGCTCAGAACTACCACCTGGTCCTAAATCCTAAAAAATACCATCTATTGTGGTTTATAAACATAATCTAAACATAGGTCTCGTCCTCCCGGTCACTGTTTGTGGTTAGAACATTCCATTCTCTGATTGGGTCAATGATTTTGGTATTTTGATTAATAAATTCGGAGTTTGCAGATTACAACTGATTTTACATCAACTGAACTTAGACGAAAACTGTTTTTTTGTTACGTATTTCTATTTTTTTGTTATGGTGATACGTTAATTTATGGTATGCATGACTATATCTTTGATAAACTTCACTGTACATTTAAAGATAGGGGTTAGCTATATTTATGGCCTTCGTTAATTTGACCACATTTCATCGTTTTTAACTGGTGTTATATGATGTTCTCTATAAGAGAATAAACTTATTCTGTCCAATTTATTGCGTAATAGAATCTTAATTGTACCACGGAACACGTTTAAATTATTAAACTCTTCATTTTATGTTGGAGCTGTTGGTTGTTGGAATAACTTACTCTCTCAAGTTAAATCCCCTATATCCTGGGCGAGTTGTAAGAAATTATATTTTCATTTTCTTGATATGACACGTGCACCGAAAGCCAAGCTTAGCATGAAAATATTAATTGATTCAAATATTGAAAACATATTCCCATGATTGAAAATACTAATTAGTAGTTGACAGATCAATTTCTGCAGTAAAAAGAATTTCAAAAAATGATCTTCGTTCATATTTAGACAGTGCGAGTTGGATAATTTAAGCATTCTTGTTATAGAATCAGAAAAAATGGAGTCAAATAATCACTTTCAAAAAAGGTTCTAACTGTTGATTAAACGATTCATTTTCAAAATATTTCAAAATATGTTTTATGAGAAATTTAAAGTTTTAAAGTTTGTATTTTTGATCAAAGCTTATCAGTTTCAATTTTCAAAGTTTTACTACCGAATAATATTCGTGATTTAAATTGTTTTGCTTTTAATTTTAATATTCAACCATTTATATAATTAATTCGGAAAGAGCACCTACTAATATCGAATTTTACCAATCACGGCCTTTTGAAATTGGGCTTTGTAAATATATCATATTGCCAAATCAGAAGCTTTTAACAATTTATAAAAAAATATTGATACTTATTATATTAAAATTTTATGAGTTCTAAAATATTTTAATTTTTTGGTCCTTTACTGAAAGCTCTCAGATTATTTGTATTTTATTCTATAGTAGCTTTAACTTAAATAAATAAATCTGGCTGAAGTTTTAATAGTTTTACCTAAATGTAACTTATTTCTAACAGTTACCCTGAAAGCTTTTAACCATCGAGTGAATAGTAAAAAGCTTAATTCACCCGTTCCTTAAATATGATGTTTTCACAGAAATTTAGCAAAAACTCTAATGGCAATAAAAACTTTCTGATTATAGACCAAATTTTTAACATATAGCTTTTAGATGTTCTTTTATAAAAAATATCAATTAATAATATAATATAATTTTTTAATTGAATTGAAATGAAAAGCTTCCAGCGATTGGCGACGTGAGAAATTTGAAATACTCTATTTTTAAATTTTATTTTTTCACCATTTAGTTTACATGAAGCTTTTAAAGCCTTTGAATATTGATACTTATTATATTAAAATTTTATGAGTTGTTGAATATTTTAATTTTTTGGTCCTTTACTGAAAGCTCTCAGATTATTTGTATTTTATTTTATAGTAGCTTTAACTTAAATAAATGAATCTGGCTGAAGTTTTAAGTGTTTTACCTAAAGGTAACTTATTTCTAACGGTTACCCTGAAAGCTTTTAACCATCGAGAAAATAAAAAGCTTAATTCACCCTTCGTTTCTTAAATATGATGTTTTCACAGAAATTTAGAAAAACTCTAATGGCAATAAAAGCATTTTGATTATAGACCAAATTTTTAACATATAGCTTTTAGATATTCTTTTATAAAAAAGATCAATTAATAATATAATTTTTAGAAGCAGTTAAATTGATTGAATTGAAATGAAAAGCTTCCAGCGATTAGCGACGTGAGAAATTTGAAATACTCTTTTAAATTTATTTTATCACCCACCATTTAGTTTACATGAAGCTTTTAAAGCCTTTGAAAATCATAGAAATTTGAAATCTTATAGCTTTGACATAAAGTTTGACGGCCATTAAAAGCATCTAGATTCAATGATGGTTGAAGGTTTAATTACTTCTCTTTTAAGCTATGATTGTAGTTTACATAATTAAGTTAGAAATCTTCTAATTTACGTAATAAAGTTAAAAATCTTCTAAAGCTTTCTGAAAAAACCTGAATAAAGAGTTTCCAGTTATTACCGAAATTAGATTGTTTTACAGATTAACGAAAATAAAATTAGGTTTAAAAGCTCTCAAATAGTTATTGTTTATTATTTGTGTTAAACGATTTATTAAATTTTATTTATTATTATTTTAACTAACGTAATTAATTGAATCTAATCGTTTGACACTTTTAAATACAGTTTAAAGGTCAATTGTCAATCTTGTATGTACATTTTTGTTTAGTTAAATTAATGTCTCAACCTCAAAGACTTAAAATTAATATTTTGCAGTTAATGAATAATATATTTTGAAAAAACATACATAATTCAGTTACTGGTGAACAATTCCGCAAAGTATCAACGCAGATTGTGAATACTGAAGGCATATTTATTCAACGAATAGTACCAAAACCAAGCTTTGGGATGAAATATGATTACAGGAGGGATTATCGGAGGGATTATTAGAAAGGAATTTGATTGGTGTCAAAAGAAAGCATTTTTTAGAAACGTCAAATACAACAACTAATGCCATGGCAAATTTACACCAGCAGAGCAATCGGATAACTCTTTCCAATTCTTAGAGTTACTTCCAGTCAAAACCATTTTTTTATTTCAACCGGAAATAATATCTTGGATAATAGCTACAAAATTACCTGAGGTATAGTTGGTTAAATGTCTTCTAAAATCATTTATGAAGAAATCAAAAATTGGTCTTAAAGAGCATTATTTAAAGTCAAATAATGCAGTAGCTAAGTTGTAGATGGTTGATAGTAAATACATAATGGTAATCAATTATAAAAAACAATCGATGTGCAAAGATCTCATCGGCTTAGTGCGCACTGTTACATCTGCACTTCATTTGAGAAAACCGCAGACACTCCAGATAGTACTTGATGTTTCCTGCTTCGTCTACAACCTCCTAAAAGTAATTAATATTGTAACCAACATAACATCTTCAAATGTCAAGTGGATATTGAATGCTCCATTCAATGATGTAACTAAATTCAAACGAGCTCTGTCATAAAAGTGGATTGTCGATTAACAGATAAAGGTATATTAAATTGTTCGTCAGCCTACCAAACGCTATAGTGGCTTTAACCAGGTATACACACATGTCAACCAGTTGTTCATCGAATAAAGAAGACTAACTGCACTCTATTAACAGCTGGTAAGAAAAATCTCTGCCTAATCACTCTAAAATATGGTAATATCAACACTAAGGAGACTTCGAAACGAAATCATGAATCCTTATTATCCTTGATACCACATAACGTAGGAAACATACGTTTTATTTCCAAAATGTAAGCAAAATGTCTTCGAAGGCAGCGCAATTTAATAATTTTGTTTTAATAACACTTTTCCCGGTTTACATGATCTGTGAAACATCATTCAATAATGGGATTCTAAGTTCTGAATTCTTTCCTAGCAATTATGTGGTTTATAGGTGTGACCGCTCACCACTAACAAACAAGAAGAAATCTGGTGGGTGTGTCCTCATAGCTGTCGACACATCAATACCAAATGAATAAATAGGGGTAACAGATCAATCAATAGAGCAATTATGTGTAAAAATTAAGATCAATAAAAGGTCACTATACATTTCCATCGTACACATCCCGCCTGTTTCACCTATATTATCTTACTCTAGATGCCGTGATACAATTATGGAAATTACCAATGCGGCTGATCCATCAGACATAATTCTAGTTACTGCAAGGGATTTTAATCTGTCAGATATTAGATGGACATAGGACGAAAAATAAACGAGATTATGCCTCTTAACGTGAGCTTGGATAATGGGTACCTGTTCATCGACGCTGCCTTTGATTCAAATGTAAGCTAAATTTGTGATTTAAAAAATGGATTAGATCGAATATTAGGCTTAATTTTTACTAATGATCCAGCCTTATTTAAAATGGATGAATCTAATGATGTTCACCATAAAGCCATTGAAATAATAGTTGCAAGTGAAAGGAATAATGATTTAAGCAACTGCCTCAACCGTAAACCTTACTACAACTTCAAAAAAGCCGATATGATCCATTATCATCAATATTTGGCCAAATAAATTGGAAATTTGAACTCTACAGCAATAACATAGATATATTCGTAATCGTGGAGAAATTTTACAACATACGGTTTAAAGGTATTGAATTATTCATTCCCGTAGCCCCGAGCAGGCTAAACAAATTAAAAAAACAAGAAAAACAAGGCTTATTAGGCTTATAAAGAAAACCTTATATTCTGTTCCCGGGATAACAAATTGAAATTCACTAAGTGTAAAAAATATGTTGAGTCCAATTTTGAATTAAAATACAAGAGCTATATTAGCGACTTAAAGGGAAAAAAGGGATCCCAAACACTATTGGGGCTTTTATAGAACCAAACGCGAAATTGCCGGTTACCCAGCCAGGATGACATTTAATATGAACAGAAGTCCTGGGACCCGCTGATCATATCCAATATGTTTGCTAAGTTCTTCCAGTCAGTTTATAAACCAGAAGATAAAGGTAACAACAAAGATCCAACAATTACTGATAATAGTGCATCAATATTTACCCAACACAAGTAGCCATAGGACATTCAGCATGCATTGAATGGATTTGAAGAAGGATGTGGCCTGGATGATATAACAGTATTAACAATTTAATCAATCATTGCAATTGGCAACATTTCCACGGAAATGAAAAATAACAAGACTAACGCCGATTTTCAAAAGTGGAACTAGAACTGATATCTCATGCTACAGAGGTATTACATGTACATCTTCAATACCAAAATTATTCGAACTAGTAGTATGCAGGTCATTCAAAGATTTAGTACTACGGTATGTGTCCCAGAAACAACATGGATTTTTGCCCAAAAGATCAACATCGACCGACCTTATCGAATATACCAGGTATTCGATTAAAGAAATAGAGAACCACAAACAAGTTGATGTGATCTACACTGACTTTGCAAAAGCCTTCTATTCCATCAGTCACTGCAAAACCCTGGAACACATTTATAAGTTTGGGTTTTCCAGCCAGTTCGTAGCTTGGTTTAACTCATATTTAAGTAATCGATTACAGTATGTTGAGCTAGGAGGTAAAAAATCAGAAGCAATTCAAGTAACCTACGGTGCTCCACAAGGCTCCATGGCATTATTGAAGTGATAGCGCACTGGAAAATCCTAATGTTGGCTGATGACCTGAAAATTTACAGAACTATATCGAAACACTTGATGATACCACGAAACTACAGGAGGATATCGACAGACTAGTTATTTGGTGTGAGTCTAATTCACTCACCGAGCAAATAGCGCAGTGGTTAAAGCTGCGACGTGGATCGGGAGGTACCGGGTTCGAACAGAGGCGGGATGCAAAAGGGATTTTTCACCTCCCGGTTCCGATCGGAGCTTTAAGAAAAGTTGAGGATAGACTAATAGGCCGAAAGGACTTATGATCCGTATAATCGGACTTACCAGCTTTCGGGATAAAAACAACTCTACTTCTGCTCCAAGAATTTGGAACAGTGCTAAAAGCAATACACCATTGAAAAAGGTGGAGCAAATGATCCTGAATTTGAGAAAAACCCTCCTGTACTTCAGCAGGATAGATACCATCAGGACCGCCAGCCTTATAAGATGCAAAGGAAAATAGGGTCCATCGCAAGACATCATGGTTGATCAGCTTGTGAGCCAAACTCCAATCGGGACTCGCAACAGACGTCCTATAGTGAGATCGGCAGCAACATCATCCGAGTTGACGATATCACAACCAGGAAAATGAGCCGAAAGGAGCAGCTCATCAATTTCCTTGTTGGAGTAGGTAAGCTATCCGTCCGATAGACGAAGAGAATCCAGTTTACACGTACTGTTCTTAGCTAAAGCTTTATTGAGTCCAGCGACAGCAGAAAGACTGTTGATTTCATCGCAGAAGTTCAACCACGCGGCTTTTTGCGCGGATCTTAGACTTCTTTTATATTCCTTTTGAGCTAACAAGAAGTTATCCCAGTCAATCTGTTGCTAGACTTTTCTACTTTGTTCTTCAGTTTCCTAGTAGATTTCCTTAATTTTTTAAGGTCAGAGTTCCAAAAAGGTTTGTTCCGAATCTTTTGATTAGTGATAAGAAGACATGACTTTTCAAAGGCTATCGTAATTGCCAATGGAAATGACGATGCTTGATCCTCAATGTCCTTCCTCGACCGAATAACCCTCGGTGGCGCAAGTAAAGAACCTAGCTCGAGAGAGAAAAGACCCCAATCGGTTAATTTCCGATTGCGGTAAGGTTTAAGAGGTGGTCGTTTAAGGTTGATATTAAACGAAATACACCTGTGATCAGAGGTGAGGATGTCATCCGTCACTCTCCAGTCTAAAACTAAATCAATAATGGACATGGAGCATAAATTAATGTCAATCACCTCCTGCCTGATAGAGTTGACAAAAGTAGACTCACTTCCAGTATTGAGAATCTCAAGCTCAGAAGAGCTTATATAGTTAAACAGCGAAGAACCCCTGTGATTAATGTTCGTACTACCCCAGATCGAGTGATGAGCATTAGCATCACAACCGATCACCAAAGGGGTATGCTTGTTCTTACACCATGTCACAAGATTAGTGAGTTCCTCAGAGGGAGGAGGTGAAGAAGAGTCATACGGCAAATAAACTGAGGCGATGGCCAGTTTAGTGCAGGAATTAGCGGATACCAGAGTAATAAGAACAGCCGTAATATCGGCCGAGCTACACTCGTGAATCAAAACTGCATTGCTCTTATTGCCAATAAAAATGCACGCTCGAGTTTTATTGACAGAATTCTTACAGAAGATTCTGCCATTAAATAAGTTCAATCCAGAGACAACATTATCAAGAAGATATGGTTCCTGGATTAGACAAATATCTGTATGCATTACAGAAAGCAACTTCCTTAACTCAAAAGAAGCAGACTTACTGTGTTGCAAGTTGATCTGTTTTACTTTAAGGATGGACGACATTGTAGAGTCGGGCAAAAAGAAGAATAGAAGTTCTCTACGGACCAGAGATAATCTTGAAAGAGATCCTCTCCAGAACGTACTACAACAACAAACCGGAACCAGATATACTATCGAAGGATGTCTGGTCAACCCGGAAAACAATCGATTGGCGATTTGCCTCACGTTTGTATCGGACAACCTTCCATCCTTCACTTGCAATAGCTGGTTTCATCAGCTTGATGTTAGTGGTTACTACACATGGATCCTCAGGAGTATTCCTAGATGTATCTGGTGCGTTCGACAACCTGTGGTAAAGAGATTCAATTGCCCATGCAATCTCTACAACATCCTAAATAATTATTTTTCTGAAAGAAAGGCAACTGTTATTTCAAGTCATGGAACACTTGAAAAAATGGTCAACAAAGGTTGTCCGCAAGGTTCCATCCTTGGTCCACATCTCTGGAATATAGTCTTCAACGGAAGCATGAACCAGGAAGTCCAAGAAGTAGCATTCGCGGATGATAAGGTAATGCTTTTTGCGGGGAATTCAAGACAAAGTATTCAAGAAAAAGCGCAACTTGCCATAGACAGGATGGTGGACTGGTGCAAAAGCTACAAAATGGAGCTTTCCTCAGAAAAGACAGTCATGATCCAACTTAAAGGTTCACTGGACATTAGGAGACCACCATTGGTTTCCGTAAATGGCCAAAGAATTAAGATGGTTAAAACTGTCAAATGGCTGGGAGTTGACTTTGATGAACGAGTTCGAGTCACTTCACATGTCAAAAGAGTCGCGGAAAATAGTAAAAAGGTTTTCGCTGTGCTAAAAAGAGTTGCTAAAGAGAACTGGGGCCTCAAGCAACAAACACTATCCATAATATATGAAGGCCTTGTGGTATCTTCATTAACATATGCGTGCGCGGCATGGGCAGACCGAATGAACTGCCACCATCGGCGTACACTAGTTAGTGCCCAAAGAAGTATCTTGCTCGGAATAACCAAGGCTTACAGAACGGTGTCAACTGACGCCGTTCCTGTCTTGGCCGGCATGATACCTATTGATATACTGTTAAATGAAAGAATTGCCAACTACAAAATTAGGAAAAGACAAAATGTGAGTTATGGAAACGTGATAATAGAAGGCGATCAAATTCGGCCGAACCTCGTGGGCTTGCTCAAGAGGAAAACGAGACAAGCGTCAATAGCAATATGGCAGGACAGATGGTCGCACTCAGTGGATGGCAGAATAACATATAGTTATCTGCCTAACATTGCGGCGAGATTAGAGACAAAGATTCCTCTAAGCGTATGGTTCACCCAAATGTTAACAGGACATGGTAGAATGGCTTCTTATATGCACCGACTGAATCTAGCGGACTCAAGCACCTGTGAATGTGGACAGGGCGAGGATACAATAGAACACATCCTCTATGACTGTGATCTAGCTCAAGAAGCTAGAGAACAACTAATAATAGACACAAGAGTTGAGTGGCCAGCAAGTAAACTAACTGTAATGCTGCCAATCAACCTCAACTCTTTCAAGAAGTTCTGTGATACCGTTTTAAGCGGTAGATAGACAGAGAATAGTACACCAGATTTTTATCTCAAGTAAATTAATGTTAAATGCTAGTTATAAGTAGACGAGTATGCGCCTCCTCGATGGCAGGGACGGTAACAGGGCAAACCTGGCTAAGCATACCGATTTAGTAGTTTTATAATAAAAATTGTAAGTCCGCGTTGGAGTTGTTAAAGGCACGACCTCCTGGGAACAGCTTCTTCGATCAAAGCGACATAATGAATGAAATGAAATGAAACATGGATCATCAGGCGGACCAGGAATCCAAGTTAGTAAAAGAAGTGGTTTTGGGGGGTCGCCAACCGATAGTTGACAACCACTGCAAACATCTTTTATTTTGGACATTGTCTCACAAAACCACTTGTAGGTCTCGTCATTGTTGCACCTGCAAATGAAGACACCATCTGAAAGATAGCACCCAACCATCTGCGGTACAAACCCTGACGATTTAGCCGAGTCAAGAACTCGACGACTAAGTTTGAGCCGGAAAACACCCAATTTCTTCTCATCAAGAGAGATATCCGGATTGTTCTCCCGAACACAGAACTTTTTAATCGCAGATTCCGCGACGGTCTGCGCATACGAGCGAGGCTTTCTCGTCGCCATTTCTGGAGTGGTACCGGTTATGGTACGCACTCGTTTGGGAGTGCCAGCGGAAGTGCTGGGCTGCTCTGTGATTGTGTCTAGTGCAAGGCCAGACAGTCTTTTTTGCAGTCGCTGGCGATGACGTTTGCCTAGACGTCTAGATGTAGTGCGATGGCTCGGCTCTGTTAAGATACTGTCGCCATCCGAGTTCGGGAATAAACTTTCCGTACCCGACGGTATGTCCGAGTTGCAACCAACATTATCGTGGTCAGCAAACTCGAAGTCGGATGCCGGATCAGTTGAATCCATGAACTCTTACACTATAAAGATGATGGATCTGAAACAGAAAAATGGATCTGAAAATCGAGAAAAAAAACAGTAAAAATCAAAATAATAATAATATAATTTAAATGACGAGAGAAAATAATAAAAAGTAAACAGAAAACTGTGTATAACTCTGGGCGAGAAATTATATAAGAACGGCCCTGCTCATTGGGCCACTATCTTCCGCATTACAAATCAAATTGTAAACTGAATTTCTTGCATCTCAAAAGACGCAATCATACATACAATAATTTTGATAAAACGGACTCGCAGACAATGTGTAAACGCGTGTACATTAATTCATTTATAATCGTGTGAAAGTATACCAACAATAAATTATAAATTGTATGCGCAACAAGTCAAACACCTTAACGATAATCATAACGCATTATTACATATCTATATTACCCATTAAATCGAAAACCAAGAAAATACAATTTCTTAACACCATAAACCAAAAGCGAAAAACTAAAATGATTTATTACCTATACGAATTGTTATTACTATTATTATTATTATTTTTTCTAATTATCCAATCAACTAAATAACACTCAATCCAAATGTCGATCAATTTTTAACATTTACTTCATTAATCTTATCAAGAAATGTGTGTGTGTGTGTATGCGGAGAATAGGAAAATAAAGCTGAATACAATTTTTATTTTAAATTTCTCACACATTAAAATTATGTATAACCAAAAACCATTCTACACACACACACACATGCACACACAAGATGATTAGATTAGAGATCCTCTCCATTTTTATATCGTATATACACTTATATAGCCAGACGTTACCTATTTTTTTTTTTTGTCTTCATTTCTGTCTTAATATACTCTCGTATATGTTAATTCGGTTTATAAACTATACGGTTTAATTATTTTCGAAATTTGTTTAATTGAAAATGAGATGAACAGAACAAATCCATTCTAATTACATCTTGTTGTATAACAAGAAGTCTATACGTGTACATATTATAGATTTGATATTTGAAAACTATCAAATTGTCATGTCTCATAGAAATAAGATAAATACAAAAAAAAAATTAATTAATGATCTCGGCGGATGGATGCACGGCTATGATGCGATGGATTTATTTGTTTTTGTGTACATATATATCTCAAATGTGTATAACATTAAGACTTGCACCCGGTTTTAATCTTAAGCATGAAATATAAATTAAACAGTTGGATTTCCGACGATATCAAGATTTAATATAACAAATTTTTAATTTTTTGTTTTTTCTGTTTTAGACTTTAAGGAATTGAGTAAGATGAATCCCAACAACAGTATTTTCATTTCGTTTTTTTTTTGTAACTTTGATTGATGGACTTTTGATGGGAGGGAGAATTATATTTTATATATAAACATAATATATAAGTTCTTATACATATGTATATGTATATATACACTGTGATGTTTTTGAAAGTTTTTCATACTCTTGGTTGATGGGAGTTTGGACTATTCAGAGGTTAAAAAATAAAATAAAAATAAAAATTGCACGCCTTTTTCATATTGTAGAATAAAATGAAATTCAATGTGTTGTCTGGAATTCTGATTATGGATGGATAAAAAATGAAAAAATAAAAAAAAACAATAATAATAAAATAATTTTTGATGGAAGTATACATAAAACCAAAACTTAAAAATTATATATAAAATATATATAAATATATTTATGTATATATGTATGTACATATATAAAAGTTAAGAACTATATATTTATTTATTAATGTTATGTTACTATTATTAAATGGATCGAGGAAGCGGAACGAATTTGTGTGTCCAAAACAAAAAAATAAAAACTATTTAAGAGGATGAAATTAAATTACTTTTCATTTTTATAAATTATATAAATTAAACACAAAATGTGTGTATGTGTATCCATATATATATAGTAACCAAAAAAGGGTTAATTAGCGGACTTCTAATTTAATTTGTGCGATCGGCAAAAATATATACAAAAACACTGTATTCTGACCTTTTATTGAAATTGGTGACTGCGGTTTAACAAAGTATATTAATTTTGTATATAAACAATTATTTGTATTCGCTTTCGTATACATTTCGTCGCCTGAGTTCTAGCTTGGTGTAAGTGCCATGAATTTTCGGTTTTTAACGGATTATAATTTAATAGCCAAAAATGTTCTAAGTGCGATTTTGGTTTATATGCGGGCAACAACAAAGATTGAATGTTCTATTATGTTTTATCTCCATTACAAAACATGTAATGTGCGTGTATGAACATTTTAACACCTACTTAGACAATTTTTCGGCGAGCATCACGCCAGAAATCCCATTTTAGAAAACCCAAATATTTTTTATTTCTTATACTTGGAGCAGCGCCTTTCGCTAAAAAATTCGTGCATAGTATACTTTAAGAAATACGAAGGGTTTTCTGACGTGATTAACACACCAGAAAACCCATATTATTCCTTTAATATATTACTTACATTTCTTAATATATTGCGCCACATTGTGCAGCACTAAATTATTTTGCCACACACTATACAATGACTAGAATACACCAAATCGGTCAACTGCAAACGCAATATATCTCAATATAAATGTTCTATGATCAAGTCAAGAAAGCCCAACTTTTATCATTGAATTAATTGAAACACACTATAATACACATTTTGGCCCAGTATCGCGTTTGTTCATACTCTATATTGGCTAGAATCGGCCACAGTATCCAGAAAATATCAAATTGACGGTTTTCTGGAATAGTTGGATGTATGATTTCTGGAAAACCCATTTTTTATCACGGAACTAATTGAAACAAACTAACATACACATTTTGGCCCAGTATCGCGTTTGTGCATACTACATTGGTTAGAATCGGCCATAGGGTATTCAGAAAATTTCAAATTTACGGTTTTCTGGAATAGTTGTATGAATGATTTCTGGAAAATCCATATTCTATGACGGAACTAATTGAAACAGACTAATATACACATTTTGGCACAGTATCGCCAATTGGCTAGAATCGGCCACAGGAAGAAAATATCAAATTTACGGTTTTCTGAAATAGTTGGATGGATGATTTCTGGAAAACCCATTTTTTATCACGTAACTAATTGAAACAAACTAACATACACATTTTGGCCCAGTATCGCGTTTTTGCATACTATATATTGGCTAGAATCGGCCATAGAGTATCCAGAAAATATCAAATTTACGGTTTTCTGGAGTAGTTGGATGGATGATTTCTTGAAACCCCATTTTTTATCACGGAACTAATTGAAACAAACTAACATACACATTTTGGCTCAGTATCGCGTGTGTGCATACTCTACATTGGCTAGAATCGGCCATAGGGTATTCAGAAAATATCAAATTTACGGTTTTCTGGAATAGTTGTATGGATGATTTCTGGAAAACCCATATTTTATGACGGAACTAATTGAAACAGACTAATATACACATTTTGGCACAGTATCGCCAATTGGCTGGAATCGGCCACAGAGTATCCAGAAAATATCAAATTTACGGTTTTCTGTAGTAGTTGTATGGATGATTTCTGCAAAACTTAACTTTTATCACGGAACTAATTGAAAAACACTATAAACTATAACACACATTTTTGCCCAGTATCGCGTTTGTCCATACTCTACATTGGCTAGAATCGGCCAAAGTATCCAGAAAATATCAAATTTACGGTTTTCTGGAATAGTTGGATGGATGATTTCTGGAAAACCCATATTCTATGACGGAACTAATTGAAACATACAAATATACACATTTTGGCACAGTATCGCCAATTGGCTGGAATCGGCCACAGAGTATCCAGAAAATATCAAATTTACGGTTTTCTGGAATAGTTAGATGGATGATTTCTGGAAAACCCATTTTTTATCACGGAACTATAATTGAAACAAACTAACATACACATTTTGCAATTTATGGTTTTCTGGAATAGTTGTGTGGATGTTTTCTGGAAAATCCAAATTTTATCATGGAACTAATTGAAACAGACTAATATACACATTTTGGCCCAGTATCGCGTTTCTGCAAACTCTATATTGGCTAGAATCGGCCATAGAGTATCCAGAAAATATCAAACTTACGGTTTTCTTTACGGTTTGGGTAAACCCAACTTTTATCACGGAACTAACTGAAATACACTATAATACAAATTTTGGCCCAATATCGCGGTTGTGCATATTCTACATTGCCTAGAATCGGCCATAGTGTATCCAGAAAATACAACTTCTCCAGGGAACCGTAAATTTGATAATTTCTGGATACTCTATGGCCGATTCAAGTAAATTTGATGTTTTCTGGATACTCTATGGCCTCAATTGTAGTGTTTTTCAATTAGTTCCGTGATAAAAGTTGAGTTTTCCAGTTATCATCCATACGACTATTCCAGAAAACCGGATATTTTTATATTTTCTGGATACTCTATGGCGATTTTAGCCAATGTAGAGTACGCACAAAAGCGATACTGGGCCAAAATGTGTATTATAGTCTGTTTCGATTAATTTAATGATAAAAGTTGGGCTTTCTGAAATCTTTTCTGTGACTTGATCATAAAACATTTATATTGAGACATTTTGCGTTTGCAGTTGGCCGATTTTGGCATATTCTAGTCATTGTAAGTTGTGTGGCAAAATAATTTAGTGATGCACGAAATATATTAAGAAATGTTAGTAATATATTAAAGGAATAAATATGGGTTTTCTGGTGTACCCTCATTCACACAAGTACAGTGTTAACCTGCGCAATGCATAGCTCCATGTCACTCTGTATATAGTGACATGGAAGGTGGGTCGGCCCATGAGTTCTAAATTCCAACGGTTAGATGTAAGAGTCTAATTTCACCTCCCCGTATAATCGGACTGAGATGAAAAATCCCTTTTTTTACATCCCTCGCCTTTGTTGGGATTCGAACCCGGTACCATCCGATCCAAACGTCGCAGCTTTAACCACTGCGCTATTTGTTTGGTTCTTGAGTATAGTATGCACCAATTTTTTAGCGAATGGCACAAATTGGGACAATCAAATCCATGTATAAAAAATATAAAATATTTGGGTTTTCTAAAATGGGATTTCTGGCGTGATGCTCGCAATTTTTCGGACTTATTCTATTTTGATTTAAAACCAAATAATTTTATTTAGATCTGTGTAATTACCAATTTACAATATTTATTCTGATTTGGTGTATCTCCTTCTATCATTTGTACGCATTTGAACAATTCTACACAGATTTCATTGCTTCTCGTGAATTACTCATCGCAGTTAGGGGTTGCAACATTGTAGAGATGGACTCCACATCATCCCCCTTCGGGGGATATTTTTTTTTTCTAAACTGAAAACTGAACACATTTTGGTTTCACGATTTAATTTAAATTTAAGTCGATCGATAGATATGGATGTGTTTTTCCCATTGAAGTCCACCACAAAATATTTTCTTAATCGTCAAAATACCTTATGTAGCCCTTCGTAAGGCGATGTTAGCCTAGTACGAATTATATCTACCCTGATAAAAACGAACACACATTTATTCAGCGTTTTTGGAATAAATATATCATTTTTCAGAGCTGATGATGTGGCGCAGCTGGAACTAGATTGGGCATTAAATTTTGTAGATGTTTAATAACCTAGTCAGAGTGGTATTATGGTGCTTCCATAAAATTTTAGTGGTTGTCCATAAACTAGTTCTGCCGGGGATTATTTAATATTATCAGTTACACTCCATTAGATTGCGGGTGATAAGTAGTGGTCCAAATTCGATGTGTGCCTAGATTGGACAATTCCAACGCTTCCTTGATCTGTAGAAATATTTATAGGTCACCAAAATGCAACAGTTTCGGCGGTAATATCTTTCATAAGGTAACCTTCTGGCCATCTATTGAAACGTTCTACAGCAGTTAAAATATATACATATCCATTTGATAGAGGAAGTATTCCAACGATGTCCAAATGAATGTATTGAAATCGACCTTTGAATTTTAGATTTTTGGCATAAACGACAGAACTTAACATCTGAGGTTAACATCTATTTTCTAGTTGTGAGATGAGTTGAAGCAGAAAGTAATTTCTGAAGTTGTCAGCGACAACATTATCTTAAGGTTAGGTGTAAATCGTAAATTCTCAATTTTCTACAAAATATCAAAAATGGTTAACCACTAAGTATAGGGCGTATAATTCTCTATCAAATGCTGGTATTTCGTTTCGGCTGGTTGTAACTTTTTGGAGAAATATGCTAGATGTTCCCTAGAGCCATTTTTGAGTTGCTGCTAGACGGCCCCATAACCGCGATATTCGATGTAACAGTAGTAATACTGAAGAGTGGGTCTTTAAGCGCACTTTTATTCTAAGTGAATGCCTCATTACACTGTTCTCAGTAACAAAACTAGATGTACATCAATCGGCGATAACAATTTAGCTAGTTTTGGTACAAAGCGATCGTAATAATTAACCATGCCAATAAATTGTTGAATTTGTTTATTAAGGATGTTGGCACTGAAAATTGCGATACAGCTCAAACTGGATGTAGGCAGTGCAAATTCCGATATAGCTTCAACTGTTTCTTCGGATGGGTATATTGCCTTAGGGGTAATTGAGTGACTTAGAAAGTTAAGAGCATTAACACCAAAAACGCATTTTGAAGATTTGATATTGATATCAAAATTAGCAAGCGTTTTAAACAGCATATATAGTTGCAAATGCGATTTATGCTCTATGTATGCAAACAGGAAATCCAGTCCTTCAACTACCTTCTTCATGAGCCTTTGAAATGTCTGAGCAGCGTTGCGTAAATCAAAAGGCTTTCGTGTGAATTCAAATAAGTCAAATGGAATGATGATTTTAACTTGCTGTCTTATAGCAATATCTTCTTTAGCAACAAATAATAAATGATATGCCCGGACCAGGTCAATTTTAGAGAATATAGTACAACCGGTTAAGTTCATACAGAAATGTTTTACTAAAATAAAAATTATAGATACGATCGATTTCATTTGGGCATTCAACACTATTTTTTGATTTAATTGTTGAAAGAATAAAACAACAGACTATAATGCAGTTTAGCCGAGTTCTATTAAGCTTGCATAGAATTGTAGTCATTGAGGAGAATGTGACAAAACCGAATCTTGAGTTCATCACTGCAAATTCCTTACTAAAACATAATCCTTTAATCAATTTTTACTATTAAAACCGATTTTAATGACGCTTTGCGTACAGGATAGATTTAAAAGGAAATTTTTTTTTTAAAGTGTAGATTAAAATGCAATGAAGGCGCAATCCTATAAACAAATCCTTGTAGCACCAAGGAAAGATACAACCAGCACGGCGTGTTACTATGAGTGTGCTGAAGATTGCAGTTTTAAATGTGGGTTGAATAGTAGTCAAACAGATCGACAAAAATTGCATAGTATATTTTGGAGTTTTAGTGCAAACGCTAAACTTGGCTTTTTCTCTAAATTCACCAGACGAATAACAACAGCACTTAAAAGAACTAAAAAACCAATTTTAAGAAGACACGATACGTTCTAACATTTTCTACAAAAAAATATTGCTGTCGTGAGGGTTTGTAAGTTATTTTTCCTTACTACGCTACATGTGTTAAAAATCGTGTGTAGCATTTTTATAAAACAAAAGCAACCGAGGTGGCACAAATACACCAAAAACCCAAGGAAGCCATATTCCGAAGACAAACTTAATATTGTCAAAGATCACATTAAACATTTTCCAGCAATTGATTCTTATTACTGCCGAACCAACACAAACAGTCAATATCTTGAAGCCGGTTTAAATATTAGTAGAATGTGCTACACTAAAGTGCTCAACGGAGAGTTTAACATATCATTCTACAAACCAGATAAAGATCAATGCGATCGATGCGTGCCACATAAAATTGCAGTCAAGCTCATCACATCTGAAATCAAAGAATTTCAAAATTACAACGAAAATAATATGAGGGCAAAAATTGAAAGAGTTGCTGATCGTGAAAATGCTGACCAATTCACCGTTGCTCTAAGCTACGATTTGCAAAATGTGTTTTCTTTGCCTCGGGCAAATGCGTTAATTATTTTTTATAAACGCAAATTCTCGGTTTATAATTTTACGGCGCAATGTAGTGTTAACAAACTCACATATTGTGCAATATGACATGAGGCTATAATTCTATAGTCCTGTCACTTTAATAGAAACATTAAAAAATTTGAACTATACAAAAGTTAAACTGAAATTATAATATTGCGTCGGTTAGAATGACATTAGTTGGACAACGAATTGATTGAATCGAACTTTTCTATTGTTTTGTTACCTATAAAGTAGGTACAAAGTACTACTACTTTCCAAATTCTGGCATCTACGATTTAAATTTGAAGAACTCTTCCAATGTTTCAGGATTATTTAATGTGTGTATAATACGCACTATTAAATCGTCCCATTGTTGAGAGAGATTATCTTATGAGGTGAATCACCGTAGCCGAACATTAATATATTCAATAAGTTCGTGAAGCTGTTCAGGCGATAGGTTCACGATTGGTTTTAGTGCAATAATCGAGCTAATATGTTCCGAACAAATTATTTTCAATTTACTGGCTTCATGATAGCTCTGACTAGCTAAAGTGATTCAACTTTACTTGTTAAAGAATTTCGTAGGTACTGAAACCTTGACATGACGTTTAGCATTTCTTTACAATGAATAAGTATATCAACTGCTTCATGGAATTCTAACCACTTCAAGTTCTAAATGCCGGGAAAAATATTATCTTTGTTTTATTTTCAATAAATAGACTTTCAGGTACTAAGGACTACAGACATCTTTGAATCTAAGTAGCAGAACTAAAATGTATCCAAACTCTAGTTCCCAATAATGCTGCCATTATATAGTGATGCTGTAATTGATTCCGAAATAAGAGCTGGACCATATTTTAAAATGTTGTATATTGTATTAGTTGGGCCAAAGTATCTATATACTCGTATGTATACTTTAAAACCCCAACAAAAAATTTTTAATTTCTATAATTAAGAAAAAATAAATTCTGTTTGACACACCAATAAAGGAGAAGTTAAAAATGTGAAAGGCCGCGAGGGAGGAAACGGGATATTTATGCCAAAGAAGACAGCCTGATTACGAAAGCTGAAAAAGGAAACACATTCATATGCCTGCCGAATTGTGGATAAACATTTTGTGAAATAAAATTTTGTGTTCTTTCTTCTCTTAAAGAAAACTTAAGAAGGACCGTTACTTTTCCAACCCGGCATTCTGGTGGGGTTGCATAGACTATACACTGGTGTAAGCAAAGATTACCCAAATTTGATATTTTGAGGTGCAAAATTAATACGCATGCCGCCCCCATATATAACATTTTTAGAAGATATGGTTCAAAATAGATGTCCTTGGTCAGCGCAGAGTCCTGATTCAAACATTGTTGAAAATTTGTAAGTTTAATTGAAATGGAAAATACATGCGAAGTAAGAAGATTTTTCTAATAAGTCCAATCCATACTGCTCAAATAATTTTGAACAAATTAAAAATTTTATTTTTAAATCTTTTGTGGGGGGGTTTTAAAGTAGATTTTTTGGCATAACCAATACAATTTACAACATTTTACATATGGTCCAGATTTTATTTCCGAAGAATGTACGTCCATTTATAGAAGCCAGTGATGTGCCACGTAGTTTATATGGCACGTACGGATATGATGCTAACTGTTTAATAGGTTAAGGGCAAAATTCCCCATAAAATTGCAAAAATTATATGTTTGCAGTTTCTTGCACTAAACGCGCCCAAGGTAATGATTCGGGATGTTGGTTTTTCTAGTAGCTCGAATTATTAGCAGCTCATTCACTAGTTCAAACACGTTAAATATGTATATACATAAATGTGTAATTATTTTAAATAACGTACATTATTTTATGGAATTCCATTATCTAAATTGATTTAACTCAAACCAAACCATTCTAATTTTTCAATTTTAAAATAACATTTTGATTACAAACTATAACCATTAACTATAATACTGATTAGTCTAAATCCCACTCTATATATATATACAAAAGGTAAACACTATTAATCTAAATTCGTTAGTTTTCCATAAAACTGATTGATTTCGAAAAAATTTAAAAAAAAATAAATGTTGAAAAACTAGTTGCTAAACAAAACCAACTGCACCGTACAACCGCACTAAATCAAAATTCTGTTTTGTGGTTAATTTTTGTACATTTTCCGTTCGAATTATTTATACATATCCATACACACACACACACACACACACACACACACACAAAGTGTATAACAAACCAATTTCGCTTATTAAATTGAAACCATTTATCGAGTTGCATTTGTTGTTGCGGTTCTTAAAAAAACATATAATAATATTTTGTATTTACTGGTCAGGTAATTACATGAAATTACATTCTTCGAAATGATATTTTATTATAATTCGATTCCAAAAAAAAAAAATAAATCGCGTAAAAGTTGTTTTCCAAAACGATCGAAACATATTTTTTTCCAAAAAATATCTCTATAATTTTATTAATTCGTGTAAAGTTATTTCGGTTTCGTTTATACAACATACCTACATATATATAACCCTTCAGGGGGAATAGTGGTGGGCTGCATTACAGTGAAAATCGGTTTTCTGGTATACTTTCAATACTTTTCTTGTTGTTTTACAACGCAGCGCGATAAATCGTACTACGTGAACATATTTAACTGAAAAAGGTATAAGGCAAAAATTGCCCATTTATCGCTTAAGTTGGTGGAACTGCTGATGTTTATGTTTAATTGTGGGAAATTTGAATCCATATTATGTAAGGTTAATACGAATTTTAAAATCGTTGTAAATTCATTTGGATATACTCGTATGTATACAAATATACGGGTTGGGTACATTTCCAAAATTTTTAAGCCTTCTTTCAAATCCGACTTATATTTAGTAAACCCATTTTTCAAAGAAATTTACTGAATTTCTTTCTTTACAATTCATAAAATTTTAAAAATCAAAACTTTCAAAACTCGTAAAACTTATAAAATGCATAAAAGTCATTAAATCAAAAAAAAAATCAAATATACCAGATAAATGCAGCATCCAAGAGTATAAGCCAGCAGGTTTTAATTTGGACTTTATTTATCTGTCCTCAACCGCCAATCCAATTCATTCGTATCTAAATGACAACAACCCATCCTCTATTTGTGTATCGATTTCCTCGCGAATCAATATAATTTCGCTTTGATGAGTAAGAGAGGCGATGCTTGTAATTTATGCCAAGAAGTTTCAATCCTGTTATTTCTCTGATAAACATATAATCCCACTCTCTATTTATTACTTATTGTTCCACACCTCAGAACACAGAAGTTCGTAAATTTAATTAACAATGATCAAAACCATTTTCAAGACCGTACAAATATGTGAGGCAACAGTGATTTTTAGGGTACTCATGGCGATAAATCTTAAATTCCAGTTTACTTCGTCATGTACCTGGAGAAAAAATTAAGTTGGGAATTAATACACCTTGTGAAAAAAATAAAAATATCAACAAAAACGTATTGGGCTAGTTAACGGATGGCCGATGGAACCTGGCGTCTTAGCTTAAAGACAAACATCTGAATCTACAGACAGATGATTTGTTCAGGAATAACCTATGGTTCTACTAACCAATGGTGGAAAAGAACATAGCGAATAACATCAATGGCAAAACTGGCGAGACTCCAGAGACCAGCGTGTGTTGTATTCACTGGTTCCTTTTGAACTACTCCGACAGGTGATAAGTAGGAAGCCCTGAAGCCAGTCACTGCTACATAAAGGAATACAATCTAAAGGAGGCCAATTTGAAGGGATATCTACAGATTCTAAAAGAAGCTGGTCTTCTTAGTTACCTTACCATGTTTAACGACCAACTTTAACCCAAGATAAATTTCATTCAAAAGTGTATTCACATCCCAACCAGGAAGGAGTGGGAAAACAAAGAAAACTAGTTTCGGAAGAGCTGGTCGAAAACAGGAACAAAAATAGCCTAGAAAATTGGAATACTCTCTATTAGTTAAGCAGCAAACAAAGCACTTAACAACTATTGCTTCAAAATGTTTTACGAGTGCCACAAAGCTCTAACTTAACTGGCGGACAAGTATAAGATTGTTCATGTCTGAATGCTAGGATATGCAGAATTCATGGCAACAAAAAAGTAGATCTACTAACAAAACTACCATCACCCTTTTGTAGCTTTAATCAGGGAAACGTGTTTGGTAGAATAAGGTTCTGAACTAAATTGAAAATCAAAAATGGCTGAGATCTTATCTCAGGATTACGACAATCGGAAATGTTCTTGAAGTTTGACGCGAAAACAGCTACGGAAGCTCTAGAAGCATATACCAACTAAAAAAAAATTGGTAAGTTGGTTCTACTGTGAAGAGAGCAACAGCAAAATGCCCTGCGCTACAACAACAAAGAAGGATACACATAGAGTAGGTTAAGCGGTGTTGTTGGTTTATTCGCTGATATAATTTGTTTTGTCACTTGTGGTTGAGGGGGCATTCACATGTACGTAAACTTAAATTGCACGAACATATTTTCCTAGAATACCACAATAGTATACTTTGCTTGTCGTAGGAGCCGACTAAACAGCTAGATCGCTCGGCTGACGACCCGCATCCGTAAAAAACTCATCAATTAGCAATATCAACAAAAGAAAAACGGGATACTGCTAAACCAATGCCGGACCCCCAGTCAAGTACCTGGACCAGAGGTTAAGGATCGGAAAGTGAAACGTGTAATCACTTAGAAAAGGAGCGTTCGAAGGAGGAATCTTCAAGAAACTCACTGACTTAAATTGGAAGCCATGTGTCCGAGGAAGATGACCTCGGAAATCTTGGAGCTAGATTTCTTTTAGGGCCGCAGGTAAAGAAGGTCAATAACCAATTGTGTAAGCTTCGCTTGAGCATAAGTTAACAAACCTGTCGATGATTTGTGTGCATGGGCCCACAGAAGGAGCCTGCCCCAAGATAACAACTTATTTGGATCGAAACCCGAACACCATGTTAGAGTGGTACGTATCCTCGACACAAAACTGCGTAGTAGGTCCGTACGCTCGACACGAATTTGCGACCGATAATGGTGAGAGAATGATGTACTTTGAAATTGCTCACGAACTGAGAGTGGCAAGCAAATTCTTCCCACACAAACAAATTTATTTGGAAACATGGATCCATCTTCGCAATACTTTCCACAGCCAAATTGATAACAAAAGAATTAATTCTCAGGATGTGAGAGCTTATCGGTCAGCAACCAAATACGTAGGCAGCGATCATTATTTGGTCACTGCAAAGCTACGATGAAAGTTTTCGTATATGTCTGGGGACACAGCAAAACGCATACAACGTTTCGACTGTGAAGGTCTGATAAATGACGATCAATTGAGGAAGTTAATCGCCAGTCTGACTGGGTTTGGGAGGCACTGAAAACTTCGGTTGTCAGCCCATAGTGAAGTACAACAACGTCTCACAATTGCGAGGGAAAACAAACCTGCTCTCGAATTTGTAGACGGAAGAAGCGAGAATGGTGGAAGGCCGAGGTTCTGAATGTACAGCAAATCAGCAAAATTACTGAATTGCACCATACTTTCAGGCCTGCGTCAACTGCCATTCGGGAACGGGATGGGCTTGAAGTGTGTGAATTATCGCGGTATAGCTCTCATTTGCACAGCATACAACTCCATCATTATATTGGATAGAATCACCACGCTAGTGGAGGGTTTAGTTGGTGACTATCAAGAAGGCTTTTGTCCGAATCGATCAATCGCTGATCAGGTCTTTTCGATGCGGATGATTCTATCTAAATATTACGAGACATCTATCTCCGTACATCAGGTGTTCCTGAATTTTCAGTAGCCCTATGACTCGATCAATTAAAAATTATTAAAAAATGTCGAAGTTAACTCGGGTGTTCGGCAGGGAGCTCTTTAATCTCATGTTGGAGTGCATCTTTCGTAAAACTGAAACACCTTAGCGCAACATCGTATATCGCCAGTCCAATCAGGTGAAAGGAAATACTTGATCCGCTTGTGGAATTTTCAGCTTCTGTTGGACTCCAGATCAATGAGTCCAAAACAAAATACATGAGCACACTTTAGTAGTTGCCACTACATGTTTGAGGGAGTGTGGATGTTCAAATACTTGAGATCTCCTATCACTCACGATAACAGTTGAAAATTCGCTGAACTACAGTGTTCGTCCAAAAGTGAAAATCTTCCCGCTCTTTTGATCGTAGTTAAGTTAATCAGTCACAGTTAACAGATGGTTTATGACTGATATTTGATTAGCAGAGCTGAATATTTCGTATCTTCGGGTATGTCTTTATCTTTAATCGAGATGATATGACTGATTACGCGCATGACGCGATTTGATGTGTCTCTGAACTTTACATTTTTGGCAGGATTTATGTCAGGACAAAATGTGCAACGTGTTGAATATGTATCACAGTAGAATTCTAAGGTACAAGTATATGTAGTTTAAAAAGCTCTCGTTACATTATTGATTTAGTGTACCTACTCAAAGTGAGTTTAACAGCGACCACATTATTTTTGTCTTGGATGTCCTAAATGTACGTAAATTGAGATATTAAATCTACATGGATTTTGATCAGTTTTTTACTGAATTGGTTTTTCAGAGCTTTGTGGTCGATATAAATGGTGAAATCTCGACCTTCGACAAAATATCTAAAATGTTTTGTAGCTTAGAAATAATTTGCAAGTAACTTTTTATCGATAATGCTGAACGTTTCTATCACTGTCCGATAATTTCTTTAAAAGAAAATCCCAGTGATCTCTAACCTCCTTTATTGAGCTGTTGCTGAACTGTACCGACGGCATTATGATCTTCGACAATCTTGTTAATAAGTGGAATTTCGGAAACCGAAAATGTGAATTTTGATATACCAAAGGTTGTTCGAAGGTGCGATTGATTTAGGAAATAAATGGAATGTATGATACCGGTGATTCAAATGATTGGCAAATCTTGGTTTAATGGTACACAGTATTAAGTCTTCGTGCGTATTGATTATAGTCTATAGTGGGTGGTGAGATTATAGTTAATTGATATTTGCTTGCAAATTTTAATTGATATTTGCTTGTAAATTCAAATTATAGGTGAATGAATGTCCTTTTTGTAGTTTATATCTCGTGAAATTATTGGTAGCCGTTTGTAATAGGAAAGCATTTTCGTCGGTCTCTTAAAATTTGCGTGGAACAGTTATTTATCACAATTTCATCACTATTTCTTAAAACCCAGCAAATGAAACAAAGTTGCAAGCTGTGGTTTCGTCTCGACATATCTATATATATACATATACGTATATTCCCTTTAATTTTTGTATGGATTTAATTCCCCAATAAAATTACTTAAACATTAATACTCTTGATTAAATTACCACAATTAACTTATTTATTATGTATACATATACATTTATTATAGTTTTAATTAAGATCAATGAAAATATGATACTTTAACCAATAACAGCAACAACAAAAATTTAAAAAATTCTTCCGGACAATAAACTAATTAAAAAAAAAAAATTGTCTCTTGTATTTTATATTAAATTATTTCGTCAACCCCTACGTCAGATCACGAACAAAAAATAGTGATTATAAAATTCTCGATAAATATACAAAAAAATTCCATCAGTAATTCAATATGACCGGTTGAAATTTGAGATTCCAACAAAGAAAAAAAAAAGGCAGAATTAAAATAACGACAACAAAATCACTCAAACAGCCGACAGGAGAATAATACAAAAACAACATTGTCGACAATATTTTGTATGTACGTATGTATGTACATATAAAACGAAAACCACTCAATTTTATTTTAATTGAATAAGAACAGAACAAATTTTATAAAAATTTAAATAAAAGTAATTAAATATGACAATAAGGGTCTACTTAATCATCATCATCAACATCATCTTCATCAACCGCAGCATGATGATTGGTATTGTTGATCGCTGTGGATGATCTGAACATGATGAATTCAACAATTTAATCGGGATGCTGCTGCTTTTTTAACGAAACACAAATTTTTTTTTATTTTTTGTATTGGTTTGGTTTGGTTTGAATCCGGAAAAAATCGATCTGCCACAACGACTTTTTTGTTAACTTTATACATTATATTATGATAAGTAATGCATAAAGATATATGTTATTGATTGTTGGTTGATTGGTTGGAAATATACGTACATATACATATTCAATTTCAAACGTATATAACAACAATAATATATTCAAATCGAAAAAAAACCGCACCTTTAAAAAATAAAAACTTATATTTATATATTATTATAACTATTATTTTGTATTATTATTATTATTATTTCATCTTTTAATATTTTTATTATTATTTTTATACTTATATACTCGTTTTATCGATTGTATATATCTAAAAAAAAAATCAAGCCAAATAATACGATACACATTATGATCATTCTAAAATGTATAATTTGTATACTCGTATATGCAGTTTGTGAATTCAACAACGAAAACCTATGTATATACACGATATTCATCATCGTCTTATTAACATTTGATATTTTACACCTGATTATTTTCAAATGGTGAGATAAAATATGTAAAAAAATTGCAGAATTCTTTGCATTTTATTCTTTTGGAAATAATTTGAGTGTTCTCGCGCCGCGGTTCGATTGAATTGAAGTTTATAATTTTCGCAAAAGTGTTGTCGCAAAAACGTATATGTATGGTGGTGACATTTGTATTAAGTGTGACTTAATTTTAATTAAAAAAATTTTTTTTTTTAGTTCAAAATGTGTTGAATACATTATTACATCATTAAATATGGTTACTGTCATCAGTGTATCATCAACACACACACGCACCACATGCGGTGGTAAATATTTAATTTGTCAATTAATTATTGTCAAAACAATCTTAATCTATGTTTCAGCAGTTTATATAGCGAAACGATCGATCACCTAATCAGTAGCGGCGTATGAATATTTTGAATTTTTTTTCGCAATCTCCAAAATTATCATAAATTAATTTTTTTTAAATGTGCTCTTTAAAATCAAATGTTCAAAACTTCCACCAGATGTCGTAACACATAATCGGAAAGTCGAATTAAATTTGATTAAATTCCATGAAACGCAAGCCCATTTTTTTAAATCACAGTACTCGCTTCTTGTTAATTAATAAAAATAGATTATTCGAAACAACAATATATCGGGATAACCAACATTTTAAAAACTGGGGTTTTGAGGCCAATGATTTTATAATATTACAAATTTTACACAGATGTATGTTGCTGTTATTTTTGAACGCAAATTGTTCTATTATTGCTAACGATTCTGAACGTTTAAAAGTTGTATTTGTAAGTCTGATAAAACAATCCTGGATCGGTGAATGTTCGTTTTTCCGAATCTTTTCAATACCAGGTTAACCTTTTTAAAAAGAAATAATTTAGCAACAAGATGCGTCACAATTTTTCACACAACACTGCAGAAAATATAAAAAAATTTGAAGAAACAAAAATATTCACAAAATAATGAGTTACGATTTAGACTCTCAGACATACCCGCTAGCCGAAGATTACTACAATAGTTCTAAAGTCTACCTATAAGTTTGCAATATTTAAAAAAATCAACAAATATATGGCCTGGTCATATATGTGCGTTCGGTCTATGGAATAAACAACCATCTTAACTTTCCCCTACGAGTGTAATTTGTTTGCTATTTAGATTAGTTTAATATGAGTTCTTGTGCCCTCTCAAAGCAGGCGAAATATTTAGGAGGTGTCTTTAAAGGAAAATTCAATAATCCACCGCAATCTATCTTGTCGTATCGGCTACTCTTTTTTGAAGTCGCTAAGTATTGGATTTATGTAAGCTGCGTATTATTCCTATTTTTTATTATTGGATGCTGATTTTCAGAGAGATAGGTTGCCAATAACACCTATATAGAGAATCCCGACTAGCTCTTGTGTAAAACCTGTCTGTGATCCCAACCATTCTTAAAAATCTGGATATTCTGTTTTGCTCCATTGCCCGTTTACGTGAACCGTGGATTTACAAGGAGTGCAGTGGAAAGGAAATCTACAAAGTGGCCGATACGTATTTTTACAATTCTCAATAAATCAAGTAGATTTCTCCAGCATTTTCAAACAAATCAAAACGTAATTTTCAATCCAGAATTGTAAAATTAAAACTCCATTCAGATAAAATTAAAACACGATTCACACGAATCATTATATTGCAAGAAACAAATCACTTAAAATGTCAAAAGAGATAACGTCGATAATGTAGACAATTCCTAGAGTGGTTTTGTCAATTAGTTCTAAACTAAAGGGTGACCAAATTTCATTAGGAACAATGCGTTATTGGTGATAGTTTTATAGAATGTCCGTCCGAATTGCATTAAATATCGCACCTGGCACTATGCAGTTCAGTTAAATTTCAAACACTATTAATGTTGGGACATTTTTGGTTCAACTCAGCTTCTATTAAAAAATTTCCTAAGTTTCTCAATTCAATTGGAAAGTATAATAAAATTGCATAACACCAAATATATATATATATGTATATGGTGGTGGCCGAGGTAGTAGAGTGATTGACTTAAGGTTCGAGTCCCATTAGCAAACGATATTATTTTGATTTAATTTCTTCTGTTTTCAAATTGGTTCAACACACAGCTTCTGTTAAACATTTTCATATTTTTCAAGTAGTGGCATGTATACAAGATGGTTACATAGCGATGGTGAAATAAACGCAGTGTCCATTGCCTTTGCATAAAGTTTCAATATTTTCTATTCAAATGACAGATATAAAAAATTTGTATAGCATGAAATATATATGCGGCGGCGGTCCAGTAAGTAAAGTCAGTGACTTTGGATGGATCGAAGTTCGATTCTCGATTGAGCCAAACATTTTTTGATTTTATTTCTCCTGTCAAATTGATGTTGGTGAAATAATCCAACTCATAAAAGTGGCACGTTTTAAAGATACCTATACCCGTATAGAGCGAAAATGAAATTGTACGGCGATGGTCAAATAAGCAGAGTTCATTGTCGTTGCTAAAGTTTTCAATTTTTTATTCAAATGGCAGCTATAAACGATAGGAATATTACTATTTAAATCACTACTGTGTGATTGACTAGTTCAAGCCTCAATATATATTTTTATTTTAATTGCAAATTGGTAATTTTTAAATCTTCTTTAATTAAATGAGAAATGTGTGAATGACCGCTAAAATTTGTTTACGCTCAATCGAGGTTCGAATATTGCACAACATTCTATGACACCGCTTACTTTACCACCTCACCATTTCCATATATAGATTTGCACCTCTATACTAATTCATTATGTTTGCCAATTGAATGGAAAAATTAAATTGAAAATTATTTAATGCCAAACCGAGGCTTGAACTCATGTTCACAATTCTAAATGCAACGACTCTACTGGCTGGACCACCGGCGTATATAACGTTAGTGCTATACAATTCTTTTATGTTTGTCAATTCAATAGAGTATATTGAAAATTTTGGCAACAGGAATGGACAATTACGGTCATACACAAGAGATGGTTCTTACATTTCCTTTACGGTCATACACAAAAGATGGCTCTTATACTAGCAGAAATTGAATGTATATTTGAACAGAAGCTGTGTTGAACCAATTTTACAGCAGAAAAAAAAAATTAAAATAGTATTGGCGCTGACGAGTCTTGAACTCAATCTTGAACGTATTACAACTGATAGAAATTTTTACAAAAAGGTTATAACCATCATTAAAAATAATCCGGGGAAATTTAACTATGACCGAACCACAAAATTTAACACACCCCACTCCATGGTAAAACTAATTCGAGTTCAGGAAAGCTATGAGTGCTACCGAATTATTAAAAAGCCAAATCGTTGAGATAACCAACACTTGTTCGATAAAATTTATGCCAGACTGATGGTAAAATTTAGTGGATGTGTTGTGATGGATGACGAAATGTACATATGAAATTGGTTTAGAAACACTTCAAGTTAGATACATTTGCACTTAAACGTTTTTCATAACGAGGTATTTAGCCGCCAATTCTTCAACACGATTCAGCAGTAAAGTTTTGGCCATGTAGCTCGTTCACACAACTCTAATTCCAACAGAAGCAATAAATTTGCACGAGATTAATCAAATCAATGTTATCTCACAGAGTCCACAGGTTTTGGAGCTACCGAAATATTTTGGGGTGCAGTGGAAAGAGTGCTGAAGTGGAAAGATTTTATCCATTATAACGAAATTTATAGAGGTGACTGGTGCAAAAATTAAAAAAACTCAATAAATTCAATTTAATATTATGGAAACTATAGTATCATTCAAATAGTGGTCTCGACAGGCCGATTATGTGAATCGTAACTTGGTCTAAGCGCACGAAACACATTCATCAGAGAACGCTGATTTTCGTAATAAAGCTGAATAATTTGTAGACGCTATGCCGGGCTCAATCTTTCCAAGAGGAAATGGCAAACAATACTGAATAAATAAAAAGTGTGATTATTTAGTTGTTAAACTATTAGCTGTAAAAGATCTTTTAAAATTATCAAATTAAAATTAAAGTATTTAACGTTATTAGAGGTGCTGGTTGTTTACTTAAGATGTTAAAAATTAACTTTCTTCTTATACAATTTTAAAGTTTGCGGCCAACTTTAGTACATTCCCCCCTCCCCCTCCCAAATTAGTAACATAAAATTTTATTTGATTCAGCTTTTTGTGTTTTCCCTAACACAAACTTAAATAAGCTTTTTAAGTTTTGCTGAAATCATTTAAAGTTTCATTTACATAAATATTAGATCATATTGTGTTAAATATTTACTTAAATTTGTAATAATTTGCTCACACATCATTTTTAAGCTTGTTAAATATAAAACTTTTGTTATTCTAAATTTCATCTACACATCGATAGAACAAACTAGTTACCTTTTGAACAACTTACTGAGCTTGTATAAATATTAACTATGTATAAAATTGATATTATTTAATTTGTTACTAATTATTTTAAAACGAGAGCTTCTATAATTTTAATATTTATAATAAATCTCTTTCTTTCATAAAAAAATTTTAAGCTCAAAGCTTAAATAGTAATTATACAAATTTAAAATCGAAAGCAATAAAAGCTTTTTCAAAATTTCGTGAAAAAATTTTTTTAATAGAAAATGTTTTGTATTGAGTGTAACGTAACAACTTTAATAAGCTTTTTAAATTCTGGATCAATTAAAAAGCTCTCGGCACTTTATTCTGGAATAAAAAATTGATGTGTAATGTTATTTATATGTGGAATAATTCTTTAACTCAGCTCAAAGCTCAATATTTGTTATTCTAAATTTCAGAAAACGAGAGCTTTTAATTTAAAATACCAGTATATAATTTATTTATAGAGCTTCAGCCTTAAAATTGAAATCTTTTTTTAATGTTAAGTTTTAAGTTTTAAGCTGATACAGCAATTATTTCAATTATTTATTTGCCTGTAATGTAAAATTTAATGTAAAAAGTCAGCTGCCTATTCATTTTTATTAATTCAAAGAAGTCTTAGAGCTTTTTATTATTTTCTAATCTTTTAAAGATCATGCTTAGTGGCTAATTATACTATTTGATGTCTCATATATAGTGTTAAATAAAAAAAATTAAGTAGCACTATTCACTGAGTCAGAGACATTACCATAATCCCTCATTAAACGAATTAACTGGTTGCACGCACCGTTTACTTATCTCAAATACAATAAAAAGAACAAGCTTAATGCGATCTTTAAAAATTTCTTGTTCTATTATAATTCATATGTAGATTATAATAATAATTAACATTAAAACAACAATAATAAAATTTCCAATCGATACAAACTAATTCCAAAGAATCAATAATTTTAAACTCTTTCGAAAAATGACATTAACTTATATAAGCTTATGTATGCGTATATATGTAAGTATATACAGCTAAATAAAACTTTCACAAATTTTCTAGATAATATTATTCTATCTATATAAAATATCAGATTAATATAAAATGTCAAACACAACAAAAAAAAAAAATATTATTTTTTATTTTATAAAAACAAATTAGAAATTAATTTATCAATATTTTTTTTTTAACTTTTATCGAAATAATAAAAATTTATTACGAAATACACTTGTAAGACAAGTTTCATTAAAAAATAAAAAATAAATTTATTTTGTAGATTATCACAAGTCTCGATGATATATGACATATTAACATGATAATACCATTGTTTTCGATTTTATTTTTATTTTGTATTTTTTGTTAACAGAACAATAAACTAATCCTTTATCTATCATATCGTATATACGAATACTAATATAATATTGACGTCGCATATGAGTTTTACAAAAAACTACTTTAAAACATGAGTAAAGGCTATTTATTACAAACGTTAACTAAACATTTATAATCCAATCGAGAATTTAACCAACCGAAACGAAAAACACTTCGTAAGGTACTTCTTCTCGCAGCTACACTCAGATACGTTACAGATTATACATTTTTGTTTGTCTTATTTAGTATTATACACGTATATATAGTTTTATTAAAGACAAAACCTGTCTCAAGTCTCAGCGACTAAAGCTAAATAAAAAACCAAACATTTTAACGCACTTTTTCAATATACACTCACGTTTATATACTATATGTAAGTATATATACGAAGAAAAGTCATCATCACTATATTTTAAGATGTGTTTTAGACATATCTGCGTATAAAAAGGCTTTCTTTACAAACACATACTCGTATATGTATGCTGAAACAAAATAATTATGAAATTTTAGGCAATTATTGCGTCATACTGTGAGTCACGTTCTATGGGTTACATAACAATTTCGAAAACACTCTAGCTGAGTATATGTCTGTATATAAAAAATTATAATTTCTACGTCAAAATGACTGGCGCAATGTAAAAAAAATATTCTCTAAATTATATGTATATAAATGATAAATGAATACCAGCATTTAATTAGGGATAAGATTTATTATTGACGTCATGTTATATGGTAACACTAAATAATTAGACATGATTATAATAATCCGATCACCGCGCGCATATGCATTAACATCCCGTAATGATCTTTACTAATGTGTAAGTATGTATCTTGGTCCGGGTATTGCATTGAGTGCTGGAATTATCCGCCCAACTTTAATTTAATTTATTTTACTTTATATTTTTAACTTCATCACAAGGTTGTAGTCATAGTACCAATTATTGAGTTGAAAATTTCCGATTTTAAAAGAGTAGTCAGCGCGGAGTGGTTTGTTAGTTGCCGGTCAGAAATTTGAATTGAAACAACGATTACTTCGGGCCAGGGATGATTGAACTTAATTCATAGATGCCAGAGTCAAATTATAAATACTTGGTTACCCCATAGCTCCATCCCCATTTCGAGATTAAACGAAGAGTCCAACAAACAAGGGCGACGGGAAAAACATTTTAGTCACCTCACCATGGATACAGGAGCAACTCGCACGACTGTCCGTGAGGATTTCATCAAGAGAGCTGCTATACTGGCATAGTATTGCGTTGCAAATATAGTGAAAGTCATGTCGGGTATCTATTCCATGAGTCGATCTAAAATCGAAATAGGCTGATTTATTCACAATCCAGTGATCGCACCTTAATTAACAAAGTTGAATCGTAACAATAGATTACATATATTTAACTGTGGTATGATCAATTGAAAAATTAGCATACTAAAGTTGGCACCAAGCACTGTAATCGTTTAAAACGAAGTTCTGCTATGACATTATAAAAACAGTTTACGTGATCTGTCGACTTAAATACCTTAGGGTCCTGTTTTTTCGGCACAGCAGGGAAAATGTCATCAAAATGACTCAACTTGGATAGTACAGCCAAGAGAATAGCGTGAGCACATCTTAAGCTGGTTTTATAAAAGTTTTGAGCATCTATCTGTGGTTTTTGATCTGGTCAAATAATGTAAAATGTTTCAAATTTTTAACTCGACAAACCTTGATATTAGTTGCTTTCCAATAGACCTGCTAAATTTTTCGAGTAAAACTCATTGGTCAACTTTGCGGTAGTCGTTTTGAATGCAACTATAATGCGGAATGAAAATTATATGAAGGTTTATTGATAAAAAGTCACTTAAGAATTTTTTGTCTAAAATTTATGACATCTCTTCACAATCCGAGTTTTAGTCTATAATGTTTCGTTAGTACATTTGAAATTAATTTTTCCTAATTCTTGTTTTATCCGAGTTATGTCAATTGTTTGATCCATGTTCTCCAATGGTTCTAATGCAAACACTTTGCCATAATGAAACATGTCCAACAATTCAAATTTAGACATCATATCAAAGTTATTAAAATTATGTAGATATTCGGAAAAATGTTTCAGTTTCGATATGTACTCCAGTTTCAGATTTAAAAAAAAATTATAAAAACATTGTCGCCTGATATAAGAGATTGTTTCGTGTGTTTTACTATATTGGGAGAGCTTGGAAAATTTTAGTCAACCTTGCCAAGCACTCACATAGTAAAACACACGAAAAACGGTCTAGGACTGATACAAGGCAATTTTTCGTACGTTTTTCAATGTGTGTGCCTGAATAAATCGACTAAAATTTGGTATTAAAAATGTTTAGCATCTTGAATATTACAAAATTAGCTACTGCATTCCTTCTACTCAGCCAGAATACATTTTTTATATCTGAAGGTTGATTACTGTGATTTTAAAATTTTTTATTTTGCACTGATGACTGTTAAATGATAATTTTGATTGTCCCAGCAATATTTAAAATAAATTAGCTAATTAAATTTTAGTCGGCCCGAGAGTGCTGATTGAGTAACCCACTTTAAAAAATTTCAACAAACCATTTCAAGTTCAACCTTGTTTTTAACGATCATGGACGTATTTTGAATCTGGTCTTCTCATCTTTAGATGACGTTGAAATCGAGGTCTGATTTAACTGGACATTCTAGTATTTATCACAGATCACTTTTGACCAAATTTTATTTTACTGATTTTGATTCTGGCAAATTTTATCGAGTTTTGATTTCGATTTATTTTGACCAAAACAACTCGTAAATTTTGTTTATACTGAGCCACGGTTTAATTTAAAAAATATTATCAATCGCAAGTCAAAGCATTTAAAGTTTATAAACGAACGGTGATATTAATGCGAAACGAAAATACAGCGATTTGTGTAAAGAGTTTACATTTCTTGATGATTTCTTATATAAATTGTATATTTCCCAGATACAGAACGAAACTTGTTCAAATTCAAAGCGGATTTTTTCATTCGTCAACACATAGGGGAAATCACAGGGCAAATGTGTGTGTGTGTGTGACCTTTGGTTATTTCTTCCTTAGATTTGCAGTCTTCTGCTGTGATGCAATTCTCGTTTTCTGAAGTACTTAATGGGTTTGAATGACTAAAACCTGACAAGGATGCAGGCCCTAACTGTATTACTCCACTTATAGTAACCAAATGTGCCTCTTCTATATGTAATCCATTGCTTCACTTGTTTAATTTGAGTCTTTCCACTGCATCCTTTCCGGAGATTTGGAAACTGTCTATTGTTAATTGTTATAGATGAATTTTTTAATCGCGACTTAAGTTTTGATTGAAAAATAGAATTAGATTGTACTAACATGGTTTTATGCCGGGTAGATCTATGATTACTGACCTATTGAGTTTTTCTAGCCAAGTATTTAACGCCGTAGGTGGGCAGGTTGAAAGTAATTCAAGTTTACGAAAGCAATACGTAAACATTTTGGGTGATGATTCATTCGTATGTAACGTACCGTCTGGTGTCCCACAAGGTCACCTGCGAGATCAATACTCTTTATTATCTTTATTAATGACATGGTTCAGTGTTCCAATTATTGTACATGTGTTTTACATGCTGATAATTTGGAAACTTATTCATTTAGTATTTTATTGACACTGTAAGTCTGCAGTGTTGAATATGGTAATAAATATAAAATGTTATCTGTGACTCCTTATGTCTTGATGGATGAATAAATATGTCGAATGTGTTCAGATCTTGGTATAACTTTTTCTAGTAGTCTTACATTTAACAGACACATTGATTACATAAATAGTAGGGCGTATTCTATGTTGGGAATTATTCAAAGACATAGCGGATCCGTACACGTTGAGATCTCTTTATGTTACATATGTCAGGCCAGTTTTGGAGTATGCACCGGTTATATGGCATTCATTCCATCGGATTCTTGATTTATGCATTACGATGCCCTCAATCGAATTATGTTATGTTCATAAACCGTTCCTTAGTCGCATTTTATTGATGTGCCGTGTTTGGTCGGGCTATTCTATGTTCGAGAATTGATTTCCCGTAGTTGCTTTGAGATTTAGAGAAATTTAAGATTGCGGCCGAGTTATATCCGTATTCCGTTTTGTAAGAATAACTTTAACAGCACGATACCAGCGATAAAAGTTCTTTTCGAGTTTAACAAGGAGTTTTGATTTCTTCAATTCTCATATTTCGAGAGAGTGGTTCAAAAAAAATTTGTTCCTCTTATAAAATTTTCAGAATGATGCAAAAATATTTTGTTCAAGTAATAACTCGATCTGTTGATTGAACCTGTAACCAAACTATCATTCACATATAAAAAAAAATCAAGTCATCTTATATCGCTGGAACAACGTTATTTTCGTGTTTATACCAGATTTCATATTTTTAATCATCGATTGCGTAAGAAGTTAGATAAGCGGATCTGAGAGATTGGTTTGGAAAATATGAATTAAGTAATCTGCAGGGATGGGCGTTTACACTTCACAACGTCAATAATGTAGACAATTCCTAGAGAGATTTTCTAAATTAGTTCTAAACTACGGTGACCAAATTTCTTTAAGATGATGGTTTCAGCGTAGAAAAAGCAGCTCATAAAAATCGGAAAAAACTGCAAAATGATAATAAAAAAATGTACAGGAAGATTATAACTTACATTAAAATTAATTCGGAGATTTCTGACGGAAACACGAATTCGAGTTCAGGAAGGCTATGAGTTGCTGAGTTCTTAAAAAATTAAATCGTTCAGATAAACAGAACTTTGTCTGCTAAATGAGTCAGACAATCAATTTATCGTATGCAATTCATGGCAATCAATTCAGCGCAATAACAATTCATCGCGGCAGGAATTCATTGCAAGCAATTAACCGCAAATCGTGAGGTAACTCAGTGCAGCAATTAATTATTAAGTTATTATCAATTTCGACATGTTGGATGGACCTGGGCCACGGAACAAGGTTATTTCTTGATTATGATGGAATATGTTGGATATAAATGACTTGAACTTGAACGGAACTATAGACTAACCCTTGACCGATTATAGTGAAACTCGACATAGAAAATAGGATTTAAGTGATTTACTTATTTGAAAAAAGAGGGATTAAATATGTTTCGAATACAATTTTTGATTATGGCCAACTAGAGTAGAGCTAGTGCATTATTCGGCAGATTATGACGAAACTTATCTGTTCGATAGAAACAGGATTTAAAAATAACCGATTATCATGTAATTCGACATGTTCGGTTGAAATGAAAATTCGAACATGATTATTGAGATAAGTTTTAGAATATGGATTAGAATAGTTTTGGGATGTGGCTTTCACGGATTAAGATTAAATTTCTTCACTTATAAAAAAAAAATTATAATAGAGATTTGACTTTCAAAAAAAAAAATTTCTAAATTTATGTCAAATTAACTTTTACAGAAATAGCCTAATTTCATTCCAGTAGGCCATATTCCACAAAATGATACAAAAATAATTTTTTAACCATCACATAGTTGATAATATTCTAGAACTTAATCCAAAAATTAGTTTATAATCCCATTTCAATCCAACATGTCGGATTTCATCAGGATAGATTAAGAAATAGCTCAGTTAAATTTCAGTATAGATAAGCCAGAACTTCATTCTAAAATCATTTTATAATCGCATTTCTATCCAATCTATTGACATTTATCTTAATCGATCAAGAGATAGCCTAATCCTCATCTATAAGTAGTCCTAAGCACGGAACATATCGTGCTAACCGGCGCTGCTTTACTACTTACCGTGTTTTGAAATGGTAACGGTAAATTGAACCGTACCTTGCGATGAATTATTTGCGATGAATTGCTTGTGATAAGCTAGTTTACACTTCTCCAAAAACACACTTTATAGATGAAGAAAAAGAATGGCGGATGCAATAAGATTACCGGAAATATGCGTTCTAAACGGAACAATATTGGTGGCAAAGTCACATCAGAAATAGTGTAGAATCTCATGGGGAGCATTGAACAAAATGTGCTTGATTTTATCTGTTATAACAAAATTTGAAATTTAGACCAATCCGAACGTCGATAACCGCGTAGAGTACACGGCGTAATCTACCTCGTCCATCCCTGGTAATCTGGCTAAACCAACAAAGGAACTCGCGCTTTATTAAAACATTAGTATAGAGTCCTTCATTTGACGTAAATTCTGACAAAGGATAAGAGTGATCATAAAAAATCTGAAAATGCCACAATAAAATATGACGGCACTTCGCTGCAAACGAAAATGAAAGCTTTTTAATTTTATTTAACATTTTTTAAGGCACGGGACACAAATATTACCCGATTTAATTAGTTTTCCCTTAACTATATGCCAATTTTATTTTATTTATTTTTAACTAACATTTTCCACTGTACTTTTAAGTTATAGAATTTTAGTGATTGTGATTCATTTTAATATTCAATTCATTTTGGTTAAGTTGAGATTTTGAACGCCGAATTTTTGAATTAAATTAAAGAAGTTTTATATTGCAGACCAATTTTCTATAAAAATAAGGATAACTAAGCTTGAGTTGTTCGATTAGTTAATATAAAATATTTACTAATCGAACTATTTAATAAATAAATTTCAAGTTCAAAAGTTAATGTTGAAATTTAAGTGACAAAGCCTGGAATATTATTACCATTATACATAAGGTGGAATTGGTTAATTGTATAACATTCCGTATGACGTATATGATGTCATGGTGATTAATGTAATGGACAGTATTAGATTGGCTCCAAATGTACATACTTCGAAATTAAGGTATAAGTATCTAAAATGGTGACGTCATAATCGTTAAAGTGTCCGTATTATTACGACAAGCGTATATAGTATATTTCTAGTTGGAGTGTTAAACGGAAAATTCCACCAAACCCTAAGTCTGATATTACAAGTGGTCTTATAGTCATCAAGTTGGGAATCCCAACAAATAGAAACTAATAATCTGAAACATATGTTTTCAATACGCTACATATTTCAATCGTTATCGTCGATGTGGTTCAACTTATCTTGAATCCAAAATAAAATATATGATCTTAGTAACAGAAATATCTGCTGACATATATACTTAAATATTTTTGTAAGGTTGTTTTTTGATTAGTGGCGACTTCAATGCGAAAAACACATACTGGGGCGCCAGAGTAACTACACCAAGAGAGAGCGATTTGTTTGAAGCAGGGAAAAAATTAAAATGCGACTTTCAATCTGGTGGCCCACCAACTTACTGGCCAACAGATATAAACAAAACACCGCATCGTATAGACTTTTATGTGACAAAAGGTATATCAGATAACTATATTCGTTTGGAAAATAATAAAGAGCCTACGTCGGACCACTCTCCTGTTATTATGACGGTCAGTGAACAATTAATTGAAAAAGAAATCACTGCGAGCCTGTCCAATTAGAATACCAATTGGACTATCCATTTGAAGTAAGAGAGCTTGTGGCTAAGAAACGTAAAGCTCGAAAGTCTTGGCAAATAAATCGAACCAAGGCAAATAAAACCGTCCTTAATAACCTATGTTGTTGTTGTGCAGGATGTGAGAACTTATCGGTCAGCAACCAAATACGTAGGCAGCGATCATTATTTGGTCGCTGCAAAGCTACGGTGGAAGTTTTCGTACAGGTCGGGGAACACAGCGAAACGGATGGAACGTTTCGACTGTGAAGGTCTGATAAATGAAGATCAAAAGAAACGATATCAGGATCTTGTCAGCGACAACATTGAGGGAGCTAATTACCAGTCTGACTGCGTGAACTCTGTCTGGGAGGTACTGAAAACTTCGGTTGTCAGTGCTGCTCAACAGACTTTAGGTATAGTGAAAGTCAGACCCAAGAATGATTGGTTTGATGACGAGTGTCGTCTTGCAGTTGAGCAACAAAATATAGCCCATAATGAAGTGCAACAACGTCTCACAATCGCAAGGAAAAACAAGGCAGCTCTTGCAAGAAGGGCAGCTAAGCGGATTTGTAGACGGAAGAAGCGAGAATGGTGGAAGGCCGAGGTTCTGAAAGTACAACAACTCAGCAATGAGCGTAGTTCACGTAATTTCTTTAAAAGAATTACTGGATTGCACCATACTTTCAGGCCTTCGTCAACCGCCATTCGGGACCGGGATGGAAACCTCTGTGTCAACATCGACGCAGTACTTGACGCATGGAGTGGACACTTTACTGAGCTGCTTGATGTTCATCATGCATCACAGACTGTTGTTGAGCCACCTCTAGAACAGTCTGCGGAGATTTGCACTGAGGAGCCATCCCATGAGGAATTCACTAAGGCCATGCAGAGAATGAAACGAAACCGCTCACCTGGAGTGGACTGCATTAATTCGGAGCTCTTGATATTCGGAGGGGATACTTTGTGGAACTGTCTTTTCGACCTTATTCGATTAGTATGGCGAACCGAAGTTATGCCTGATGAATGGAAAGTGGCCGCGATATGCCCCATCTTCAAGAAGGGAGACCGCTTGAAGTGTGAGAATTATCGCGGTATAGCTCTCCTTTGCACAGCATACAAGTTACTGTCATACATTTTATTGGATAGAATCACTCCTCTGGCGGAAGGCTTGGTTGGTGACTATCAGGGAGGATTTCGTTCGAATCGATCAGTCACTGATCAGGTCTTTTCGCTGCGGATGATTCTATCTAAATATTATGAGACATCCATCTCCGTACATCAGGTGTTCCTGGATTTCCGGCAGGCCTACGACTCGATCAATCGAGAGAGTTTGTGGTCTGCCCTGGAATACCTAGGAATGCCAACAAAATTGGTACGACTGTGTAGGATGACAGTGACGCAGTCTCAATGCTGTGTTAAAGTTGAGAACAGGCTATCGACAATTTTTGCAGTTAACTCGGGTGTTCGGCAGGGAGATGCTCTGTCCCCGATACTCTTTAATCTCATGTTGGAGTACATCTTTCGTAAAACTGAAACACCTCAGCGTAACATCTTATATCGCCAGTCCAATCAAGTGCTTGCATATGCAGATGACATATGCGTGATTGGACTGAATAACAACGGAGTGAAAGAAATACTTGATCCGCTTGTAGAGTTTTCAGCTTCAGTTGGACTCCAGATCAATGAGTCCAAAACGAAATACCTGATCTCTGGTTTTAGAGACAATGGCACACCAGATTTTAGTAGTGGCCACCACACGTTTGAGGGAGTGAGGAGGTTCAAATATTTGGGCTCTCTTATTACTCACGATAACAGTGTGGGTGAGGATATTAAAGTGCGGCTGGCAGCTGGCAGTCGTTCTTTGTATCCTCTAAGGCCACTGCTAAAATCTAAACACTTATCAAGTGCCGTGAAGCTGAAGCTTTACAAAGCGTTGATCAGGCCCGTTGTTATGTTTGGATGTGAAAGTTGGGCGCTGACGGATGAGTACGAGAGATGGCTCCTTACATTTGAGAGAAGAATCATGCGTATGATTTACGGCCCTAAACGCGAAATAGATGGTACATACCGAGCTCTGTACAATTTCGAGATCAGAGATCTGATGAAGATCCCCGATATTGTACATGAAGTTAGATCTCAGCGAGTACGCTGGCTCGGTCACGTTCTGCGTGCTGATCCGGAACGAATTGTGCAGCGATCTCTGAAAGTAGAGCCACCATATGGTAGGCGCAGAGGTCGTTGCAGGCGACGATGGCTCCACGATGTAGAGAACGACTTGGCCTCTTCAGATTGTCTAAGACAGTATGAAGACCAAGCTCAGGATCGAAACCGTTGGAGCCAGATTGTTGATTCAGTAAGGAGCCAGTAATGGCCTTTAACACTGTTATTATTATTATTTATACATAAGGTGGAATTGGTTAATTGTATAACATTCCGTATGACGTATATGATGTCATGGTGATTAATGTAATGGACAGTATTAGACTGGCTCCAAATGTACATACTTCGAAATTAAGGTATAAGTATCTAAAATGGTGACGTCATAATCATTAAAGTGTCCGTATTATTACGACAAGCGTATATAGTATATTTCTAGTTGGAGTGTTAAACGGAAAATTCCACCAAACCCTAAGTCTGATATTACAAGTGGTCTTATAGTCATCAAGTTGGGAATCCCAACAAATAGAAACTAATAATCTGAAACACACGTTTTCAATACGCTACATATTTCAATCGTTATCGTCGATGTGGTTAAACTTATCTTGAATCCAAAATAAAATATATGATCTTAGTAACAGAAATATCTGCTGACATATATACTTAAATATTTTTGTAAGGTTGTTTTTTGATTAGTGGCGACTTCAATGCGAAAAACACATACTGGGGCGCCAGAGTAACTACACCAAGAGAGAGCGATTTGTTTGAAGCAGGAAAAAAATTAAAATGCGACTTTCAATCTGGTGGCCCACCAACTTACTAGCCAACAGATATAAACAAAACACCGCATCGTATAGACTTTTATGTAACAAAAGGTATATCAGATAACTATATTCGTTAGGAAAATAATGAAGAGCTTACATCGGACCACTCTCCTGTTATTATGACGGTCAGTGAAACAATTAATTGAAAAAGAAATCACTGCGAGCCTGTCCAATTAGAATACCAATTGGACTATCCATTTGAAGTAAGAGAGCTTGTGGCTAAGAAACGTAAAGCTCGAAAATCTTGGCAAATAAATCGAACCAAGGCAAATAAAACCGTCCTTAATAACCTAATAAGTACATATTTGTCGTCACTTACTAGCCAAAAACATACCGAATATTCCTTACGGAAAGCAACGAAAATACTTAACAGACCAACCAATTCGACGGCACTAATTAGAAGTGAGGATGGAAGCTGGGCTCGAAGCGCTAAACAAAAAGCTGACTTATTTGCGAGACAGAAACTAGAAGAAACGTTTCAACCAATACCCAGGCAAACTGCGGATGAAAATGTTAACCTACTGAAACAGGAGCTAAAAGAGGAAATTCAAAAATTAACATGAAAAATGCCTGGGTACGATACATAAACTTCTCCATATAATCAATGCTGTGTTTACACTAAGATACGTTCCTAGGCAATTTAAGGTGGCAGAGGTAATCATGATCTTAAAACCTAACAAACAATGTAAAAATAAAAAAATCCTTCAGACCGATATCCATACTCACAACCATAACCAAGATTTTTGACAAATTGTTCCTGAAGAGAATGAAACCCATAATGGTGGATAGAAATTTCATTCCTGACCACCAGTTTGGATTCAGAGAAAACCAGTCGACTATAGTACAAGTCCATAGAATCACAGATATAATATAACGTACACTAGAAACTAAAAAAAATTGTTCAAGCTTTCTCCTGAATGTAGCGCAAGCATTTGAAGTTTGTCACAGAGGATTGGAGTTCAAGCTCAAGCGAGACCTTCCCACAATATACTAAGAAACTCTGAAGGCATACATAACAGATAGACACTTCCGTGTAAAATATATAGACGAATACTCGGACCTAAATAAAATAAAAATCTGAAAATAAAAAACATCTGTACATGTGAACGTTACTAATAAAAATATTTCTAATAGAATCCCAATCATAATAAACTCTAAACAAGTTGCCTATGCAGATACGGCGAAATATCTAGGTATGACGCCGGATGCCAAGTTGAGGTGGAAAGAACATGTCAAAAATAAAAAGGGAGAGCTGAACATGAAGTATAGGAAGATGTATTGGCTCTTAGGTAGACATTCTGAACTATCTATACACAATAAATTGCTTTTATACCGGTAAATACTGAAACCGGTGTGGACCTATGGTATATGCAGCTTTGGGGCTTAAATTAAAATGCGGCATAAATTAAAAGTGAATGTGAATAAAATACTCTAAATTGTGGCATTTTTCATACTTAGAGTTTCAATATATAGAGAGTCAGAACGGTCTCGCAATTTGATGGTTAAATAACTTGGAAATTAATGACTACCAACACGTTGTATGTTGAAATACAATTTTTTACATGCGACAAGGGTGTTAACCAATTAATGTGTTCTGCTCGTCTCATCTGACAACAAACTTATACATATATATATATAAGTTTATATCCAGATCATGTCATCAATTTGAACTAATTAGAAATTTGCGTGTTGGTAGCGCTAGTGAGTATATATTATGTATATAGTGTGTATTAATAACAAAAAAATGTATAAGAATCTAACTTAACACCCCGCTCACACACATCATATGTGTATATAATATGCTAGAAGTATACATGTATTACATAAATATGTACTATGTATATATATATATATATACAATTCCATTCTAATTACATTCATATTAAGTTTTTTTATTTTATTATTGTTGTAAAGTTGCAATTGCATTTTGTTATATATACATTTTTTATAAGAAAATAAAAATCGAATAAATTAAAAACTCGCAACCACACTACACACCATCCAATCAAAATCTTACTTTCAACTTAAAATGATTTTTTAATTCATTTTTATTAGTTTGTGTAAGAAATCATTCAAACCAATTAATTTATTATCTTCATTCATTTACGAGTAGATATATACTCTTCGTGTCTAATTGGAAACTTTCTGTGTAAAGAAATGGTTTTTTTTTAGTTTTTAATTGAATGGAAATGAATTTAACAAATAAACAAAAAAAAAAACAATAAGAAATACTAAATGGAATATCTAATATTTAAATTTCACCTTGAAAAGCTAATAAGCTATTATTAATTTATTCACACCCATGTGGATTCGCGTTATGTATACATCACTATCTTATATATCATATTATCATACAAATACAACTTACCTCTCTTCTTTAGTAAGTATATAAGTATGCATATAGATATATATGTCCATACAACAACAAAATGCACCACGCGAAAAATCTTGTGGTTGTTTTCAGTTTTTTAGTTTTTTAATTCTTTTACTTTTGTTGTTTTTACACTTTACCGTGTTTACTTGCTTTGCCTGCCATTTGAAATATAAATTAAAAGATTAGACGAGAGAGATACTTGTTGCAATTATTTATTTTATTTGCATGATTATTATTTAGTTTAGGTGTTTCTCATTTTATTCTTAGCATTTTAGCTTTTTATGCAAAAATAGTTATGATGATGATGATGATGATAATGGAGGTGGCTATTAGAATTTTATGTCATTTCTTGAAAATTGGCAATGTATATATGTATGTATTTGGTATGTATACATAAATACACTCGACTCTATATTTGTTTTTAATTAAAATTTTATTAGCTTTATGGCTTTCTACTGTGTATAAAAACCGAGTTTTGTGCGTGTGTGTGTGTGTGCGTGTTGATTTTTAAAATATTTTTAATATTTATGGAAGCAATCGGGCGGCAATTCTTTTTTTAATTGCCATTAAACAAAGAGTATATATACTCGTAGTTATCTAACTACTGGTACTAAATACTTGAAAGTGTTAAAAGTATATTATGTAGATGTTAAACCTCCTTCGGTTGTTTGAAACCAAATTAATAGGTGTGGATACGATTATATTTCAATTAAGTGATTTAAGATACTTTTATTTTATGTATATATGATGATAATGTGTTTAATCGATGGAATGGATAATTTATATGGGCTTTCACTTTTTTTTCGATATGGTTGACTGAACAAAATGTTTCTCCCTATATACATATCCATTGTGAACTCTCTATCTATATTTTTTTTTTATAAATAAACCCATTGTCAAAGTTTATTGATGACTATATGGAATAATGACCGTAGATCGTAAATATATATATATACATATGTATGTATGTACTGTACATATATTAGATGAAAGAACTATTAGCATGATGTCTTAATTTTAATACATTATGTGTACATACTTTCTAAATTAATGAAACCCATCGCATATATATAAATAATGAATATATGTACATGTCTTCAAATTTCTTTTATGTGCGTCCGACACACCTATGTGGTAATATAACCTATGAACTTATATCTGATGTATCACATCGTCTATATGTGTACATGCACAATTTGTTGTGAAATTTATTGAAATAAATGCTTTACATTATTTGTGAATCGCTATAGATATGATGGAACGCTGCTCCCCAAGGGTACAGGAATCCCCAAGGTTACAGGACTAAACGCCGGTTAATTTGATTTGATTTGATTTGATTGGAATGTTCGACCAAGCATTAAACAGGATCTCCCGGAGATGGCCGGGCCCCACCGAACACCCGTTTACCCATAACATAAAGAGGATTTGGATAGGTTTTACTTTTATATTTTTTGTTCAGCATCACTGGCCTCTGAAATAAAATTTATTAGTTTGCTGGATCTTCCCTATGAGACCGGTTTACCTTTATGTACCGCTCGGTTATTTCCCCTATGTCAACATATGGTTTACAGACAGCTTCTCTAACATTTGCAAACCGACGCAGGCTAAAGAAATATGATTTTTTTTTTCTAAATAAACTATTCGAATGGTAAGATTATTACCAAAAGAAACAAGGTACTGTAATGCCGCGTATTGTGGAAGATTGTAATGTTGTTTAATCCACCGCGTGCATCACATTTATTACCAACTAGTGCAGCCAACTATTTTAATTGGTTAATTAATAACACTAACACATATATTATCAATACTAATAACGTTTTATTATACAATATTATAATTATCACACTATTACGTTTACATGTATTCTTTCGGCTAGCGCACTGTATATAACTATTTATATGTATACATGTTATATTATATATTTTATATATTTAACTTTATTTTAATCACTCTGGTAGTACTCGTGTTGTTAATCTCGCGTTCGCACAACAACTGATGATTTTATTATTCTTACCACATTACCATGATACGAACAAGATCGACGGTACAATCCTGTTTTGATTTATTTATTTTTTTATTTAAAGTACCTAATATACGCGTCATCTTCCCGCTAGATATACGATACCGGTGGTTTACAATATACAATGATGGCAATAATTATAAATTGTATGTGTGGCGGATGATATACCACCACAGTACACTGAATTAATTATTGGGGAAACATTCTTAGAGCAGCGTCCTCCTTCATTCCAGGTCAAGGTGGGACGCCCCTGTTACACCTGGAACGACTCACTAAGGCAGGATTTAAGTTACTTTGGTAGACCTCATATAGAATGGGAGACATTGCTCCCGCTACGTACTGCATTGACAAACATCGCTAACCAACCCCTTCGAGACCACCCCAGTACAAATTCAACCTAATTCATGAGCCGTTCTTCCGCCTCTTCCATCCCTTGCTCGCCATTGGTTATGGTGCCATGACTGTGACCGTTGCCGGATTTATGCCCATTCAGACGGCTACATCCAACAATCCAACTTCCACCACATCTATACAAAAGACCGCTTCAACCGTTACAATGGGTGGCCCGGAGGGTCTCACTTGAGACACGATAAATGTCACCACACGATTAGCCATAGCTCTATGTTACAAAAGGGGATTACTTAGGCCTGATTTAATTCGGGATAGCCCTAAACTAAAAATTCATTGGAGCCTACCTCTTGGGTATGATATATCCTACTTCCCATCACCCCTTAAAATACATCATTAATTAAGCATCTATTTGTACAAATAGCAATAACTTATAATACCATAAGGGAAACTGCTGCAGATATGCGTTATAAGATATAGATAAAGATATAGCAGTTTATCGCACATAGGTTAGTTATTTTAACGAGATGGCACCAATGGCAAATAAACGCAATGTTACCATTTTTTTTAACGAATTTTGAAAAATAATGTAAATAAATTTAAAACAAAAGATAAACAAAACCAAATTGACAAAAACCGGCTGCAATAAGCTGGAAATAACAGGTAACGTAAAAATTCTGGTTATAAAACGTTTGGTGCGCCATCTGCAGCATATAACTTTATAAATTTTGGTCGATAACATGAAGTCACGCGAGTTTACTATGGAAATCCGCAGCAATCTCTCCTATAGTATTAGAAGTTACTTGACAACTAGGTATAAATATCCTGAAAAATTTGTAATATAAATTATCCACAAACTTGACATATCTCCATTACGTTTGACGTATTCCGATTCGTCTTCTTTACCATTTTTTTCCATTGGCTGGTATTGGAGTCCATATATTTTTTGTTCAATTACAGGACTAAACGCCGGCTAATGAACTAAAATTTCTACAACTTTCGCTATTCCATTAATCTGTCCAACTAAAAGATACAAGATCCCTATAGTAACGCTTTCCGGAAAGGTAACCGAAATTGTGAAAATTAATTCTGAGCTAAAAAAGGATTTTAAACAATTTTGAATTAATTGCGTCTACACAGCATAAACATTGCAAACAATAAAAAAGTTAAGTTCGAATCACTATAGAGTCAAACATCGCAATATTGAGGATCAGTGTACTTAGCTCAGTTTTAAAGAAGTTTATTTTATAAAATTAACACACATGTAGAGATTGGTTCTTGTCTAAACTGGGAACATCACGAGGTGAACCATCCTTATATCAACCACACTGCGTGCTTGACACAGAGTGGATAATACTCATTACTCAGAATAGGATGCTCCAGAATACCGAAAGGCCAAAAAACAATCCAAGCGGAAAGATGGAATAAGAAACTAAACAATACTGTGCTCTGATGGCCACAATCGACGTTATGAACTCTACGGAAGATGAATGTTACTGACTATCTCATGAATTTCTAGTTAGCTACTTCGAAGTTAGAGTATTAGAGAACGACAGTGATGATGATCCCAAATTTCTAAGGAATATAACATAACTGGTGTCAAGGTTCCGTTATAAAGGTTCAAAATTATTGAACGTTATGTATAACGATATCCTCAAGCTGCGAATTCCGGATGATGCAGAAATAGCAAATTGTTCGCAGAGCACCTGGCTGAATTTGAAATGGTCGCCAACTAGGCAGTTGCAACAGCCTGGCTGGAATCGGTTGGAATTGAATTAGTGGAACAAAAGGCAGATTCTGTGTTGACAAGCAGCCGTAAAAATAAGGGAAGCAGAATCATTTAAGGATATAACGCCTGAAAAAGTAACAAAATATTTTGGAATTATGCTCTAAGAGCCACATAGACTATACGTGCGGAAAATCATCGAGAGTGTATATTCAGTGCTCTTCTATATAATATACTTATTATGTACTATCAAATATAGGATTTAATGGACCTATGTATAACCAAACGCAAACTTAAACCCGCACAATATAGTGGACGAAACGATAAAAATACAGAATACATGGGATGTCTGCTGCGCTATTATAGTGGTGGTTCGGCTGAAAGAACGGTCCGTCCCACTGAAAGTTTCCCATCCTCGCTATATAATAGCGATATAAAATTTTCCCATCGCCGCTATCAAAAAAAAAAAAAAATTGGCTTACCGGTGGGAACGTGGAAAATAAAATACCACCCGGTGCGGCTTCAAACAGCGTCTGCTCCTCATGTAGACGGCTCCTCGATCAAAAAACCATCATGTTTCAAAAACATCAGAAAACGGGGCAGGGACTTGGAAACCCAGTACCGGCGAACCTGTAGAGTGAGCGAGTGAGCAATGCCCCAACATTTGTGAAGTTGGCCACAAACTACTACATTAATACCCCACTGGCGAAATTGGCTGAAATAGAAGCAAAAGCGGTAGCAACTCAATGAAGACGATGGATGTAACAAACCCGAAGCAAACGGAGCAGTAAACTACCTAGATCCCCTAATTATCGCTCTAAATCCCGTCTAGAATTTGGAGACCATAAAGTGTGTTGTTCACTATCGGATATTAATATAAGCCTGGTGCTAGTAATCGTCTGGGAAAGAAAATTTACCTTTTCTGAAACTACGCACCAAAACTAGGAGTAACGTACACCACGAAATTGTGGCTTGGCATTTCAGAAAAAGTCACAATAGATCAGAAATGTATGTTGAATACTCGCACAAAGTTGGAATGAAGAAAATCAGACAACGCCGATAATTGCTAACTTTGCTGGAGGCAGATAACAAACTGGAGGCAGAGTGAAACTAACAAAAATACTACATTAGTACAATATTCCATATGAAATTACAGTATAAATGTATGTATGTATATAAACACTACAAAAATTTATTTGTAGCGGAATTATACGAAACAGAATTTTGTGAAACCGAATTATGTGAAACAAAATTTTGTCAAACAGAATTAAATAAAACAGAGAATCGTGCACATCCCAAATATTACAACAATAAGAATAAAATGTTCATTTTGCCAAAACACTCGACTTTTGTATCAATGATGTGAGAAATTTTAGTGTTGTAAATGAGTAACAAGGTCAATACGTATAGACCAAATAATTAAAGTTGTCCGATTATATTCATCTTGACAAACTCAGAATCATGACTGTTATGGACGAACAAGTTACAGAATTTAAAAAATTATATGTTTCAATCATTATATTCAAAACAAAACAATTTTGTCACTTGAGTAATAAATATTTAGTGAGAAATTTAGGTAAATATGGAACGCAGTGCACAATTTGTTAATTTGGCATAAACTGCATTCCGATCATCAAATTAAATTAAAACGCAATAAAAATTATTTACAATTAAATTGCAAGTGCTGCGTTCTATTATAGCAACAGCATAAACCTAGCATGATGTCAGTTATAGATATAATTCGAATAAATTGTTAGTTTCTATGTTTTTTGTAATCAGTAATCCAATAAAATAAGCTCAAAAAACCAATCGAGAAATAGCAAAAAGCTGAGGCTACATTGTAAGTCACCGCGTATAGATAACCTTTAAATTTATTAAAAACTTCACATGCATAATCCTATATTTTTTTATTAAATGCGGTCAGGTTTATGAGCAGTACTTTACAGTGCTGGTCGATTTATTATCATTTTAACTTAGGGTTTTTGTTATGTACCATACTTATTGCCAACTACTTTGCGCTACAAACATTCCAATTGTATGGCAATAAATTTCCATTTTTACTTACAAAAATTATAATTTATAATGCAACAAAGAAATAAAAAATAAATTATATTATCGCATCCACAAAATCTCGTATTCATTCTGACAGCTAAGACATTTTTGATTGATTGATTTTGTGTCCTTTCAAATGTGCAGCAACAACACACAGCGCTGAAATTATAAAAATTATCTTTCTCTATGTATATATACTCGGTTGCATTTTATTTCAATAACACAGCACAGCGCGTGCACTCATACACACACACACACACACACATATACAGAAAACTAAAAGAGCAAAAAACTAAAAATCTACATATAATTGTTATGATTGCAATATAATTTTGAAGTTCAAGGATTAGTTTATTTTAAAATTTCAAGTGACCGTCAAATATATTAGTATACAAACGAAACTAAAAATCGTGTCTAAGATTTGGATATATCGTACCCAAAAAGAATATTATGTATTTATAAAATAAAAAAATAATTAAGACTATAAGATAAATAAAAGAGATATCGATGCGTCATCACATGCAGTTTTATTTTTTGCTTGTCTGTATATGTGCAAATAAAACTGATGACCGGATGAACGCGATAATCAATCTTTTTTATAAATTTTTATATTTCTCAGCTCGCGTAAAAATGTCATTTTGTATTTTCGTGTTGCACACAAAATATTTTATTTTTTATTGTTTTGGTACGAAATGTTAAAATAGAACGACGTTAGTTAGCTCTCGTATACACAAAATAAATTATTTATTATTAACAAAAAAGTAATGTTCCGCGTTTTATTGTTTATTTAATTTTTCCATTATAATTTTTATTTAACGAATATTTTTAATTTATAATTTTTTTTTAATTTGCAATAAAAAATAAATAAATATTTATAATTTTTTCAAATTAAGTTATAAACTTTTAAACGCGCTCGTAATCCTTTGATGCACTGGTTATTGTATTCAATTTATGAATATATATACTTATATATAAAAACACAAAGTGCACACAATCGAACGCATACATTAAGACTTAAGTCGTTTCGCGTGAAAATTAAATGTAGTGTAATAAAAAATTTAAAAAAAAAATATGTTTTTTAATGTACATGCACATTAAATTTTGGGGAGTTAACCAAACCATTATCCCTCAGTTGGAAACATCCATACATAATTTTTTTAATTTTTTTTAAATGATCTAATTAACCCATTTTATAATAATATGAATCGCATCAATGAAATTCTTTTGATCTGCGCGCGACTTAGTCACTATATATATAGTGCACAAGCGCTTTATACAATTAAATGTGAAATGTCCCTGACTTAAAAAAAAAAAAAATATATATAATGATGATTCTTATCAATAGTTTTATAAATTAGTTTTTTAAATCAACCAAATCTAATATTGCAACTGTAATTTAAACTCGTTTGAATGCAAGGTCGTTGATTTGACAGACAGATAATTTACATACATTATAATATTTATAACAAATTTTAATATGTGTCGAGTTGCGTCTGTCGTCTGGTAGTGTATACGATATTAAACAGTTAAACTTATTAAATAATTGTTTAATCGCCCATAATCTGTTAAAATAAAATCTTATAAATTCGAAGATTTCAATTAGAAGTAGGACACCACGCAGCTATATTATGATGTCTTACAAATTTTATAATTTGTCCAAAATATATTATGTTACTTATTTCTACACAACAGCTCATGGCAAGGCACCATCAAAAGAATGGCATCTGGCAGCCGTCTCACCAATGCATACAAAAGTGTAATACCAACGCGCAAGAATTATTCACATATTCAAAAAGCTTAAATTCTGACATGGAGTTTGAATTGTGTTCAGATTGAGAATATAAATCAAAACTTAAGGTGGTTGCCAGTAGGGCTAGGAGGGCTTCCAAAAATGTATAAAATATTTACAAAATAACCATTTGTCTCATATTTTGTTTAAATTTTTAATAAAATATATTTTTTTTTATTTAATAGTCACAAAAAAATACATTTTTTAGAAAATTGAAAAACAAAGTTTTGGCAAACAGAGTTATTGAAATTGATGTGATTGGTTCGACTACTGATTTCGGCTACATTTTATTAGCATATCAACCTGTTGTTCTCTGCAATATTTATGCCGGGAATACTTGAAAAAATGACTTCAACTGCGAGTTTAATTCGTGTGGATGAAGCAATTTATTTGTCGTAAACGACCACAATAAATCGAATTCAATTTATATTTGAGTCATAAAAAAATATTGCTGCACGGGTAACTGCAACTATATTTGGATATAAAATTGCATGGGCCATCAAACATTAAAACACCAACCACTTTGGTCTCATCAAAAAAGCGTAATGAAATCCGTTTGTTTGGTGTGTTGATGAATGTGAAGTAAAACGTGTGTAGATGATTTATTGTGAGGGTTAGTCAAGTTATGAAGCATATCTTGATAATTAATTATTCGTCATTATCACAATTAGCCAAATCGGCGATTGGCACGATGTTACCAGGGGGTGATGTTTCAAGCTTGCTCGTATACTCTAATCAATCAATAATCTGTATTAATTGAATAGTGTAGTTGTTTATATAAATGCTGACCACATTTTGTGTCTCTTGACTGACCCTAAACGTATTAAAATAAATTTTGATTAATCGTAAATTGCAATTCTACACTGAAATCCATTGAAAACTTGAAATAAAAGATTGCTAAAAATCCAAAATTTAAAAGTATATTGTACGGTGTAATTGGCAGCCAATTCGAAGGCAAATTTTTAATCATGTTTCAGAACTTAAAGTATGATATGATGTCATGCTTAAATTCTAATCTGGAAGAATTGAAAACTCAGATTAATACAAAAAATCAACGTAATAGATGAACAGATCACTAAAGCATGATTCAATAAGAGGTTCCATCATTTTTTTTTATCATAATTGTGGCTTTATTTCTACGAGACCTGTTCGGATATTGTCTTATTAAGTTTTACAATCGTTTGTGGTTTGTTTGTGTAAACTATGTCCTTCAAATGGCCCAACAGGAAAAAATGTAACAGAGTTAAATCACAAGTCTAAGCGGCCACACATGACGGCACCAAATCGAAAGCTAACTCCACCAAGAAATCTGGATCACGACAAACTGATTGTGTCACGTACTGTGTGGCATGTTGCACCATGTTATTGAAACCACATATCGTTTAAAGTCATTTCATCCAATTCAGGACATAAACAGTTTAATAGCATTTCACGATAACACTTTCCATTATCCGTTATAGGATTGGGCACTGCTTGTGCTCCTAAAATAAAGTATCCGTCAAAACTATAAAAACGTCCCAAAGGCCAGAGAGGAACAGATTTCAACACCTTCGGTTATTTAATCATACAGTAATATTACTAAAAATTATCCAGTAGTGCTTGACTGTAAGTTTTAGAAAATCGATCAATGGTGTCAGTCGGGTGTTCTAATCGTATAAAAAACCAAATATTACAAAACAATTCTTATGCAGTTAGTCTTCGCAATTTTAAGGATATTGATTTTCGCTCAACTAACAACATATTAATTGGGACGGACTATATTCTTTACAATACGGCCGAGTGAGAAGATTGCATAAATATATGGTCTCACAAAAGAAGCAATTTATTTGAAGAGTTTGATCCTTTAAAAACAATGAAAATTAAATCCACTAAACCACCGCATATATTGGGCTTCGGAATTTCATTTTTTATTATCGCCTGAAACGTACAAGGGACGTGGTTAGGTTAGGCCAGATTAGGTTGGCTATACCATATTTTAATTTTCTTCTCCCTACTAATCAAACTATCTTGTGCTTTCTACGAAACGCTGAATATCCCTGACGCCGGTCTTACTAAGATCCGTCAGGTAATTCGAAGATGGAGAGCTCCCATAAATTATATTGTGATTTGCGCCAGACGAGAACAAGTGCAAAGCAGGTTGAATACTGTATCTTTTCCTTCCTCATCTTCCCAGCTACGACAGTAATCATGTAAGCGGGGACCTGAAAGACACTGCAAAAGATATTTTCGGGAAGAAAAAACACGATATTCATCTTCAGTGCCTCGTATAATACACCATATAATCCCTTTTTGAACCACCCGTGAAAATGTTCAAATTTCTCAGTATATACAAGGGTATTTTTTGAAGACTGTAATAGCAAATTCAGTCACATAAGCAAAAATCAAGCTGGTATCATTTAATGTTGACGCCTTTATTTAATCTAAGGAAGTCCTGTGCCTAAATAAGATCAAATCTGTTTCTGTTGATTTGCATTTGGTCCACCTCTCTCACCATACAGAGGTATTTTTCAAAAACTGAAATTTCAAATTCGAAGATTGTTATAGCAACCACCTTGAAGCCTTGTCCTCCCATGAGCAAATTCCAAAGAAGAGAACATGAAAGCCCATTTTGCTGTGTGCCTCCACTCCCAAATTTGCTGGCGGACATCCCACCCAGATGAGCTATCCCGAACTTGCATCTGCCTCTAAGTATTAGATCTGTATATCTCCAAATATGACAGTGCTCGAGTGATCGCCTTCTATCATGCCGTCAGGTTCTGCCGACTTATGTTCATTGCGTACAGAAATTTATTATATGACTTTCGAGGCATATATCCCCATTTATTTTGAGGCCTCTCTAGAGCCAGTATTGAGGACCCCGAAAACTACGGTTCTAATAGTAACTCCAGCGAGTATCCACTACACGAGGACTAGGAGATAATAAATAGATAACTCGCGATGGAAAGGCTAGAAGATAGAACATCACGTAGCCTAGTCGTCTTTGTTTTCCCAGAGTTTTTGAAAATCAAAAACATTGACTATCAAATTATTGAGCACCGATATTAAATGTTTTTTACAATTTTCATATAACCTTAAGTACAGTAATTGACAGTTCCAATATTTTAGTGCCCACCGGTTCCATTGAATTGTGACGGTGACTTCAGTTTTAAAAATATCCACATTGTTTAATTGAGTGGTGCCGTCACATCCAACCCAACGGGACGCTGCGCAACAGGCCATATGGTCATTCAAAAATTATGACAAACTTTAAAAAAACAAATCTTAATTACTGGCAATTGTTGGGCATAAGAATTTATCTTTCGATGTATCTTCCAAACTGAAGATGACAGTTTAATATTCTTAGACAGTTACTTATAGTCATTCATTAATCAATAATATTATTATTAACGACATCCTAGCCAATCGTGTGATTTCTTTCTTCAATACCCAATTAGCGTGTCTTCTGAATTATCCCAAATTTACAAAACATAAAATAAAATTTAAGTGTCCAACAAAGACAGGCAGGCACTCTTGTAAATCTCTTCGATCAATGTAAAATTAAATTCAATAATCACTAAACTACTCGACGTACACGCAGTGATCCAAGAACTCCTCGTACACATACATTCTATACATTCAGTTATAGACGAAAAAAAGTAAAATATGACAAAAATTCATAGCTCTAAAGCTGTTCAGATTATGTATTGTATTGTGTATTTAATTATTTTATATTCAAGAATGTGTTTTGAGATTCCATTAGTATGTATGAAGTCATTTGCATGACAATCATAAATATATGTATATGTATACTTGTGTATTTTTTGTTGTTGTTGTGTTCAGTTTCTTCTCTCAATTTCTGAAAATTTCAACATTTTATTCAACATTATTTCTATAATGCTGTTGAATTACAATATTATGTTTTGATGTCAAGTTTTAAATTGCAATTGTGACAAGTGATAGATGATTATTGTCCAGATGTTTTCATCTCTCTAAATAAATAAATTTTAATTTGTTTTCGTTTTTCGTTTTTTTTTTTTTTTCTTCTGTATCTTAAGACAATTATGTTATATATTATGTTTAAGATGCTCATATAGGAATTTATTTATTTAATTTAATTTTTTTTTTTTTTTTTCATTTTGTTCGTTAATTTCATCCAATAATAATTAAAAATTATTATTTTTTATTGTTGTTGTTACAATTTTAATCTCTCAAATTACAAAATTTATTTATTCGAATTTTAAAACAAATAAATTAATTAATTTATATATTTGTGTTGTTGTTGCTTGCTTAAACAAAAAAAAACAAAAATGAAATAAAAAAATTTCATTTTTTGCCGAAGAGTGAATCTAGAAATTCTTGAAATCTTATGGTTGTGTGGTCACAACAATCAATCAAAAGACGATAAAACAATCACAGAAGAAAGCAACATACAACTATTTTATTATTATTTATTATTATTATTCATTTCAATTTCTTATTTACTTGTACATTTATATACATGCATATAATATACTCGCGCATGATGATAAGAAAATTGTTGTTTTCTAAGAAATAACTAGAAAGAAGCAATAAATAAAATAAAACCATAAGATTATTAAATTTTGATAAAAGAAATTGCATTTAAAAAAAAAAAAAACTTATTTCCGTTTATGGTTTGTATGTTTTGTGGTACGTATGTTATGTATATGCGCATTTATGCGCACAGTAGAGGTTTTCGTTGTTGGATAGTGGCTGAGATGATTGAGACATGCTAAGATTATTAACTACATACTGAATAGACTTTCAAAAATAAATAGTTTTTTTATACGTTATGTTAAAATATTTTGTTATGGATATGTTGTGTGCGCACATGATTTGTACATGATTCTCGTAATTCAACGACGCATTTTAATGACAGCTTCCCCAGAAAAGGTATTCACTATATGAAGTTAATTATTCAAATTCTATGCAAAGTGCATAATGGTATAGAAAAGAGTGATGTAAAATATATTTCATGTTATATTATTTTATGTTATAATTTGTTAACATTATCGTTTGAATAAGAAGAAATTAAAAATTTGATTCCGAATATATGAAAAAAGTTGGTTCAATTTTACCATTTCATAATCAATCTTAACCGTTTTGCAAATTTTCTGTGATACTTAAACTTAATTTTTAGAGATTTTTAATTATGAATGAAAAAGAAATTTCTGTATATATTCCTGTGCATGTTTCAATTTCAAACTTCTAATAAAAATAAGTCATCTTGAGTCATTTCTACAACCAGGCCATTTCATATGAATAAAAGATGGGTGGGGATTTTAATTATTTTCAACCTGATCCCACATAAAATATGACCTGATCAGAAGCATAGAAGCTTTCTATTGGGATGGTAACCTAAATTTATAGCCAAGTAACACGACAAATCAAAACTGCCAGCTACCCGAATTTTTGAATATGGACCATTCCATATAAATAATAATTATAGAAGAATTATTTCTCATTAATCTTGTGTTTACATTTTAAAATTTGTTGAAATGTAATTAATAGTTTAAAAAAATTCAAATGTATAATTTCATATCTTTCATAAATAATTTTAATTTTTATAAGTTAAATTTTCATTTTAATTTGCAAAAGTTATACTATTAAACTAAATTAGCAGATTTTAAGCAGATTTTTTTCTGCTAACTTCAGTAAGGTTAATTCAACTTCGTGTTTTTATTCTATCAAATTTTCATTGTATAACACAAAATTAAATATTTATAGTCCAAAATCTAAAAGAAGTGTTTTAATTATGGGTACAGTAAGCCTTTATCTAAATTTATACGATGAAGTGCCGCCCCATAATAGAAAGAAAACCCGAAAAGCGATAAGAAATATATGCAATGACATATTCCTGTTATCAAACATCTAGTATGTTAAATATTTTTTTTTACTTCTTTTATTACATCACCGTTTTTTTTTATTTATTAAAATCGTCAGGCTTAATAAAGCAGCATTCAAATACGTTCTCAAAGAACTAAAATCCAGATTAATAACTCTGGTAAAATCGTCTTCTCTTACACCGGAATTCAAATTGGCGGCTGCCTTAAGTTTTCTGGCTGAGGGTGGATACCAGAACGATGTTGGTCAAGATTGTTTCGTTGGGATGGCATAACCAACAGTCTCAGTCGTACTATCTGAGGTATTTCAAATTTTGGAAGAAGCAAAATGGATATCGTTAAAGATGAGCGAGGAAGGGAAAACCGAAGCAAGGCTATATTTTCAAGCCAAAAGCAAAATCCCAGGTATCGTTATGTGTGTAGATGGTACTCATATAAAAATCGCCAAGCCGCCGGATAGTAATACGCACCTATTTTACAATCGTAAAGGATTTTATAATTTGAATTCCATGAGAATAAGTATTAGCTTCCATTATTTAATACTTCTTACTGTAAAAAATATTTTATTTTTAAGATCTATGATCATAAACAAAGGTTTCGGTGTGTGGATGCTACATGTACAGGGGCGGGTGACTCGTCAATTTGGGGAAGCAGCGATTGTCCGGAATATTTTAAAAGTTTGTTTGCAAATATTACTTGGTTAAGATGCATTTCCATCTTACAAATTAATTTTCTTGCTAAATATTTAATTTATTTTAAAAAGCTTACGCTGGGTACCCACTGGCATCTTGGCTTATTACACCGTATAGAAGTGCCGGAGTTAATACTGTGGCACTGTGGCATTTACACTATACACCGGAAAAATCAGTGAGGATTATTAATGTTGCAGCCGCCCTTCATAATATTCGAATCCACTTCAATGTACCGGATTACGAAGACCTATTGATTCAAGATCAATTCCAAGATGAAGTTGAAGTACCTGATCACGATGATGTACAGTCGCAAGAAGAACGAAGATTTTCTATAGCGGCAAACTTTTGATGACGCTTATTTTCAATTAGTTGGGCCTGCAAAATGACATTTGTTTGTTTTTGACGTTCACACAGTGTATCTATCGATAGACCTGTATATTTTTTTTTTATTCGCGTTGGTTTCCTCCGACCGCTCATCATTATTTTTCATAAATGATGCAAAATCGTTGTATAATTTTTTGCTGGATGTTTATTTGCTTTTCCAAAAGCTGTAATGTTTTTGGTTCTTTGGTTCTTGGAGCGGTAAAAGTTTCAATTTCACTATCGGCCGTTTCGACTTCGATGCCGTCATTTAATAATGACACCGATTCATCTATCTCTGTAGTCAAACTGTTTTTATCTACCAGATTTTCAATGTTTGACTCGGTAAATGTTGGCTTGCGCTGAACGAATTCTCGTGTTATGCGCCAATTTTTTGCATTTAAATTTAATTTAAAAAAAAAAAATATATATTTCTAGTTAACTTAAGCACATAACATAATCTTCTTCCACTCTGCAGTTTCTTTAATAGGTGCATTCCATTCATTCTGTAGTTTTTGCCAAAACAGTACAACTGTATCTGTATCAATTTTTTTTAGATTCTTCGCTATATCCGGGTGCTCAGTCATGAGGCTCATCATCTTTTATAAACTGTGCCCGGTTGGTCGTACGTTTTCTTTAAAGAATCAATTTTATTTGTTTAATACTTTAATTTAATTTAAAATTAACTTAATTTGTTTATTTATAATGCAAACCTTACACTTTACTATTCTCCATGACAAAAAACCTAAACACTACAAAACAGTTTTCAATCCGCAGTGAATTTGATGCGAATTTAAAATAACACTTTTACTACAGAGTGCGTTTCACCCGCGAAGTCCATAATACCTCTTTTTGCAACTTCAATACCGACATTCGTTCATTATCTATACGGCGTATTCGATAATACGTAAAACGTCAAAAGCGAATGAAACTTCCTCCGCAATTGATCCGGCGAGTTGTATAAGCGACATGAATGTCTTTTACCTAACCATTTTTATACCCTTTTACCATGTAACAAAAGCGAAGACCACTAAAGGTTCAGAATTATGACAAATTCCGGCCTGTTACGACAAAACTATCAGTGCTCTTCCTAATTGGTAAACCATCAATATTAAAATTTAGTGAGATCTTTGTATCCAATATTCCAAGTTTGCTAACATTCTATCCAAATTTATCGAATTCCTACATGTACATAACTTCCTGAAGTTATATCAATAAAATGGTTTTATTTTTAGGTTTATTCAAGGCCATTCGGATATCGATTGGAATTCTCGGATACCCATGTGACTTAAAAAAATCAATATTGTACTCATAGTGGGATGTTAGCCCGAAAATTACACTGGTAGCACAAGTAGTTTGTATCATGGATATTTTGTTTGCTGTACTAAACTAATAATATGTGCAACATAAAACCAAAGTAAAATAAAACTCAACTTTAAAATATTTACTTCTTAATACATTAATTTTAAATGAAAATATTGTAATATTCTCTAGTTAAGTTCTCTAACCTTAACATGAGCCTAACACAAGCACAATGTACATCAACTTCTTGTTCAAGTAACTGATTTCCAATTCAAATACCAATATAATTTTTATACCATTTTAATATTAAAAAAAAAAGTTAATGATGGTCCGACGATTCAGTCTGGCCCGACATAAACATGCGGTGGGAATCGTCTTTACCGTGAGAATTTTCCAGATATTCCTACTAATTTGAATAACGTTATGTTGTTGGTTAAAATTAAAAATGATCATGAATAAAATAATTCTTTTGAAACATAAAATTTTTTAATAAGAATATCAGCAAATTAATTTTTTTAAATTAATAATTAATGGGCTCTGATTTTCTTAGCTCCAACACTCGCTACAAAATTGTACCAATCTCAAATACGAGCTGCGAAATCAATTTTTTCTCTTTTTCTATAGCCGCGTGGTCTGTATCACATTCTATGTGAGTGTGTCTCAACATTTGGGTTCATTTGAATAAATTTCAAAAACATTGATGCTATATAGCTATTTTTATTTTGTCCTGGACACGAGTCACTATAGAATATAAGCTGGTTTTCTATAGATGGTAACAGGCTATAGATTTCTTATTGTTTATATATTTTTGTATTGTGGTAATTAACAAAGTGAGTTATATATACATAAAGTAGTGATTCACGCATCCGACGGCCCGTGAATTTTATACGGTCATAGTTAAAAATGGTGAAAATACCCTGTCAGTCATATTCAAAGGCGATTTTAACATAAACAAGGGTATCCGATCGTACTTAAAGCAATTTTGCATGACAACATAAATTAACTGTATTCTGTTTTTTTGGGTATATGTAAGAATATAGTCTACAAAAAAAATTAAATTTCTAGAAAATTGAAAAAAATTAATTGTTGGCGGGAGGTAAAAATTTAAAGAATTTAGCCGCCACAGTTATACCGAAAACACGAACCCTCTATCATATATGTAATTATATGACAACTAGTTTTTATTTGGCAGCCACAAATACAGTATTTCTTGCATAAAAAGTTCCATAAAATTTTAGTTTAGTCAAGTACTAAACAAAAGAAACCGAAAAATCCCCTAATTAAAATATGACCTATACAAATTTGTGAGTTGTGATATTTTTCACATTAATCAAACGGTAATCAAAAATTTTAATACATTAGAGCAATAATAGAATTGTGAGTTTAAGTTATATCAGTATTCGAGTGGACGTTCGGAATTAAGATAATTTTAATAAAAAATAAAAATTTTAATAATTTAATTGAACTACAAAATTTCTCATCTATACGAGTATAAAACACTTAAAATATTCTTTTGCGGTTTTCTATACATACGATATCAGTCGAGTCAATTATAAAAGTATTAGACATACCAAAACTATTTGTATATAGCTGTACGTTCACGATTTATACTTCAACATATATTGTATTTCGTAATCGTTACAAATCATGGAAATAACAAATTTAATTTATATACAAATAACACAAATTACCATCATCAATGTAACACAAAGTTGCAATTTTATATTTTCTCTTGAACTTCTTAAAACCGACTTGTACATTCTCGACTCGTATATATGTACATGCCTTTCAATTCAGCAACAAAAAGAATTTCCATCGGCAATTTTACAATATTGTTAAAGCATTTTCTGTTATATAATATAAAAATAAAAACATTTCTTATTTTTCACTTCTTAATAAAAATAAATAAATAAAAATTGTTTTAAATTTATTTAGCAAATGAAAAATTATTTATTTGATTTGATCATCGCGCGCGCATTTTCCATCATCATCAAAATAATTAGAAAATTAGAGAAATAATAACAATAATAAATTCTTTGTTTTTATTAAATTTTTTTTTTTGTTTTTTGTTCAGGAATAACTATATGGGTTAATTGAATTTAATTAATAAATTAAGATAAATATTTAGATAAAAATGAAAAACTAGATGTAAAACAACATTAGACAATATACTCGTACGTATATATGTACATACAACAGCATAAACGAGAGAAATGAAAATTGACTATATAATGGTTAGATTTTAGATTTTCGTTGTTGTTGTTCTTAATTTTAAATATTTATTTAATTTACTATATATAACAAAAGCAAAAATGCTTAATTGAAACATTTTTTTTGCTTTGTTATAATAATAATAATAATTAGTCATGATAATTACTTTGTTACTCGATTTTACGATTTTATCAGGTGGTTTATAGTAATTGGATTTTCCCGACTCGAAATGCTATAAATATGTATGAAGTGTGTCATTTAATTAACTGTGTATCTAGGGACGTACATACATACGTGTATCAGTTAAATTTTATATACATAATAAATACAATGTTCTAAACTTATTTTGCCAACTTACTGTGTTTTTTTTTTTTTTTTTTTTGTGGGGTTGGGTAACGTGTGGAAAATCTTCGGAAGACGATACGTCGGTGGGACAAACACCTCAGCAACAGTGGCGGATTTCTACCACCTAAAAACCACACACCCGCCGCTTTCACATCCTCCATGCGGAACTATCGTTAGACATTACTTCACATGGAGGTGACCAGCCATTTGGCTCTTTGTTCTTCCTGTAGCGCCTCAATCTTGTATTGAGTTTGTCACCGCTATCAAATCACGGCATGTTGTTCTTCTCTTGCACGCTCTAGGCGCCTCAGCTCATTCAGTACCACTGTCGCCATATGGCTTACAGCATTCCATCATTCCTCAGAGTCAAGCATTAGTTGCGCTATGTTTTCTTTTGTTGGACGCTGCCCTAGGGACAGCTGACAGTTCCCTTCGAGTATCCTCAAATCGTGGGCATTGGAAAAAAATGTGCTCCACATCTTCTTGTGTACCTCTGCAAGCAGGACAATCTGGAGTATCAGTGTGCTTGAACCTGCATAGGTATGCACCAAAACAGCAATGTCCACTTATCAGTTGCGTCAGGTAGTGGTTAACTTCGCCGTGTTGCCTATTTAGCCATTTTTCAATGGATGGTATGAGACGGTAAGTCCAGCGACCCTTTTCCGAACAATCCCATCGTCTTTGCCATTCTATCATTGTTGAGGGGCGTTCTAGTGCTCTGCTTCCTGGTTGTACACGATTGGGGTACCATTTCTTCCTCTCCCTCGCAAGGAGTTCAATTGGGATCATCCCCGCAATAACGAATGCCGCGTCAGTAGATACTGTGCGGAAGGCACAAGTCACTCTGAGTGCACTTAGGCGATACACCGATACCAATTTGCGTCTATATGTTTCGAAGTCCATCGCATCACCCAATACAGGCGATCCATAGAGAATGATGGAGGTTACGACGTTTGCCAGCAGCATTCTACGACATTGTCTAGACCCTCCAGTGTTGGGCATGATACGGGAGAGAGCTGTAGACACACTGGCAGCTTTCCTGCTCACTATCTTTAGGTGCTCCTTAAAGTTTAAACGCGCATCTATTTCCACACCCAGATATCGTAATGAATGCTGTGAGTGGGTTAAGATTCCACCTACATCAATTGTTACGGTTTCTTTCACCTTCCTACTGGTAACTAGAACTGCTTCGGTTTTATGATCAGCAAGTTCAAGCCCACATGTCATCAACCACCTTTTTATTATTATGATTGTCAACCTACTTATTTCTATTATTTCATCTATAGTTTTTGCAACCACTACGACTGTAACATCATCAGCGAAACCTACGATTTCCACATCATCAAGTACTCGGAGCCTCAGGATACCATCGTACATGATATTCCACAGTAGCGGCCCCAATACAGATCCTTGGGGTTCACCACCCGAAACATTGTATGTCTTCACACCGTCATCCGTGTCATACGTCAGCATTCTACCATTAAAATAGTCAGCGATGATACTTCTTAGGTACACTGGTACTTGTAACGTCTGCAGTGCATTTAGAATACAGCTCCATTTGGCCGAGTTGAATGCGTTCTTAACATCCAAGGTGACAACGGCACAGTACTTTTTTGAGCCTCCTTTCCATCTTTTCCCATCTGTGGCGTTCTTGGCTATTTGGACGACGTGTTGGATGGCGTCTATCGTCGATCGAGCCTTCCGAAACCCGTACTGCCTCTCAGCAAGATCTCCAGCGTTCTCCACAGCTTTCTCTAGTCGGCTGTATATGATTCTCTCCAGCACTTTGCCAGACGTATCCAGCATGCATAATGGTCTGTAGGAGGATGGTTCACCCGGCTGGTTCCTGTTTTTTTCCAACAGGACCAGACGCTGTCTCTTCCATCGTTTAGGGAAGACTCCCTCTCTGAGACAGGAATTATATATTTCCTTAAATTCATCCGGTCTGGCTTGTATTGCAACCTTTAGTGCAATATTAGGGATATTGTCAGGCCCAGGAGCCTTTGAATTCCCAAAACGTTGACACGCCTTGGTGAGCTCTTCTGTTGATATCGGCGGTATTTCTTCCATGCCAGGTACTCGGATCACGTCAGGGATCACATCATCTTGCTGCGGAAATAGAGCAGTTACAATTCTACGTAGTATCGCTGGGCAGGTGGGCGGCGATTCATTTGCCTTTTTAAGCTTTTTCATAACGATTTTATAGGGTCTCCCCCATGGGTCACGATCCACTTCTTCGCATAGCTCTTTCCAGCATTGGCGTTTCCTTACTTTAATGACCTGCTTAAATTTATTCCGGGCATCCAGGTAATTTTGGTGCAGGCTAGAATAGGTCTCTGTACCCCAAGCACGTTGTTGTTTCCTCCTTGCATTAAGGCATTTCCGTCGCAATTGTGCAATCTGCTCAGTCCACCAGTATGCTGGTGGACGACGATTGTCTAGCCGCCTTTCTACCATAGATGCACTGCAGGCATTGGTGATCATGTTCATAATCTGTCCCGCTTTTGCATTGGCACATCCCGAGAGGCCCGGTTTCTCCAATGATAGCATAAATAAGTCCTCTTCAAACGTATTTGCTTTGCAGCCTGCAGATTTCCTTATATGTTTTTTCTGATTACCTTCCGTAGCCAGTTTTATTTCGAAGAGTATGGCTTGGTGGTCACTATGCGTATAGTACTCACTGACTTCCCATTTGGTCAACACTCTCAACAAGCAGCTGCTACCGAATGTAAGGTCAATTACGGAGGAGGAGCCACCTTTGCGAAACGTCGGTGTATCACCAGTGTTGAACAACACAACGTCTATGGAAGAAAATGCCTCGAGCAGTGATGTTCCTCTTCTATTCGTTTCTTTACTGCCCCATTCAGTTGCCCAGGCATTGAAATCACCAGCAATGATAACAGGGCTACGCGTTCGCGCATCGGCGACCAGTTAGTCCAGGAAGTATTCAAACTCCTCAATTGTAGCGCTAGGTGGTGCATAGCAGCTATAGATATGTAAGCCGTCAACATCTGCACGTACGAATCCTGCGGTGGAATTACTGCTGTTTTCCTGCATGGTCGGTCTGCTACAGGTCCATATGGCAGCTTTACCAGTTTGATCAGTTGCCCAATTGCATCGCTCCATATTTTTGTGCTGTTCGCACAAAATGGCGACATCTACTCTTGTTTCATGCACTGTTTGGGCTAGTACTTCCTGTGCAACTTCACAGTGGTTTAGATTGAGCAGGACAAACTTCATTGTCGTCGTGCTCTTCTAAGTGCCAACATGTAGGCCGTACACCGGCCGTTCCCTGCTATATGATTATGGTTCGTCCTTCGCTGGCATACAACTCGCTTCTTCCTTGCATTCTTTTACTTTGTGGTCATTTCTTCCACATTTGTAGCAGAGGCCAGAACGATTAACATCACTTTTACATGACTTGGCCTTATGTCCATACTGCCAGCATTTGAAGCACCTTAAAGGTATCGTTTTTCACGTATATGACAGATCACCCATCCAATTCGTACCTTCCCTTCATTTTTCATCACTTTGGCTGTCGAGGTTGGTACATTTACCACTGCTGTTTGGGTGCCTCTATAAGCAACTCTCAGCGACTTGATACATTCTATCGGGAGGTCTTTCGCACCCTCGAACTTGGATGTGATCGCCTCATGTATCTCTTCCTTTGTTGTGGTCTCATCAATATCTTTAATTTCGACTACAACCTGGTCAATCTGCGTAAGTGTTTGGATTTGTGCATCACTACCAAGAGCGTGTTCTATTGCACTTTGAAATCCAAGTTCCTTGGGATGTACATCTTTCTCTAACTCTAGAAGAAGATCGCCTTTTTCGGTTCTACGAATCCGAGCCACCTTACCAGAGAGGTCATTAAGATTTGGGTTCCCTTTCAATTTTTTTAGTATATCCGCATACGACATTGCTCCAGTTTGGGTAATTTTAATAGCATCAGGACGATGACGTGGAATTCTTTCACGTGGTTTCCTCTTTTTTTTCTCCACCACCTGCCAGCCAGGGTCCTTTACATTATCAGGCTTGTTGGGTTCATCTATGCCTGGGTTTGGATTTAGGCTCGTAGTTCCCAGGGCTGGGGTTTCGCCAGCTCTCTTCTGTTTCCCTTTCTTTCGTGCATGGTCATTGGGTGAGTCTTGTTTCGACCTCCTCCTTTTGCTATTGGTTGCGGTCGTTATTTCACTATCCAACAGAACAGTTTCCTCCTTATTATTTCTCTGGTTAGTTATGGTTGGGGAAGTTTGGGTCTCACAGCACACAGTTATTTGCTTAGCCAATTTCGCAATTGTCTGCGTCGTCCGACGCTCGTCTTTCCCTCCACCCTTTTGTGCGTTCGACATACAGATTTTTGATTGACGTGACCAGCTTCTTTATTTCATGGTGCACGTTATTCTTTCCTCTGATGTACTCGCAGAGGCGATCAATTTTCGCACCCATCCGAGTAAGAGGATCCGGCTCATAAACATCCGACAGTGAATCAGACGTTTCATCGTCTACAGTCCTTGGACGGAACGTCGCAGGCGATCGAGGAGGCCTACTATTTTGGAATGGCCTCGTTAAAGTGTTTTCCTCCGGCCCTGTAAGCTCAGAGAGCGACAGGGACATGTTCTTTTGGATGTTTGGAGGCGATCTCTGGAACATATGGCTTTTCCTAAATGGATCTATGTTCCCGGCACCTGTCACATACACAGGTACTTCTCGTTTCGAAAGTATTAACTGGCTTATAGCTCCCGTTTCTTCTTCAGAAAGACTTCCAACACTTGTAATTCTATGAACTTCAGTAGCCAAACTTCCCACTACTGAAGCACTGCGGTCGATGGATAACGACGGCTGGGAGCCCGCTTGCTCACTCCCGGAAGCTGCCGGCACTAAGGTAATCACCCTTTGCGCCGTAAACGAGTTTTCATTTCTCTCACTCATTTTTGGTTTCTTATTCGGGGTAGCCTTCCCCTATCAGTTTCTGTCCACGGATGGTATTTTATTTCCCACCTATCCGCCGGCGTGCCGGTTAGGGCCTTCCCCTATCCGCAACCTGGGGACGCGCCCGATGGGAGATCCTGCCACTCCCCACGGGCCAACTTACTGTGTATATAGACGATAATGTATCATGTTATACACACAGATCCGCCTCAAATATATTTACTATTCATCAACAACGAGTGTCTGACAAATTATTGGATTCAAATATACGAATTGAAATTGCACAGGTTCAGATTCGCACGTGTGTTTAGAATAATTTTTCATGAATTATTTGACTTTATGACCCGTACCAAGTTCAGCAGAGCAAAATCTGCATTATCGACACATCAGTAGAAATTGTCCAGCAGTAAAAAATTTACATTTTCGAAATAATTCACAATTATATATTTATTTGTTTAAAATGACAATTAATTTAGAAAATTAAATTATTTTTTTAATAAAAATTACCGTGTAAGCGGTAATTCAATTTTGATGTTCCATGATGCATATCTGGACAAATATGTAAATTACGTAGGATCAGGTTGAAAATAATTACAATCCGCACTAATCTTTTATTCGTACGAAATGGCCAATATTCAAAAATTCGGAGCAAGCATTTTTGATTTGTCGGTTTACCGAGCTATTAGTTTGGGTTACCATCCTAATAGAGAACTTCTGTGCTTCGCAGCAGGTTATATTATATGTGGAATCATATTCAAAAATTTGGGCACTTTTGATTTGTCGTGTAAGCAGACTTTTGCTTTCTCGTATAAGCGGACTCATCTTTTATACGTATGAATAGGTCCAGATTCGCCAACCAATAATTAGGTTGATATATGTAAGTCCACTTTATTGATGCTGTATGCTTTGTTGGCGATTTAATGCTTTAATGGATTCATTAGAGTGGAGTAAGTCAATGTAAAACAATGGACGTTCTTTTAATATTTTTAAAATATTTATTTAAACAACAATGAAGTATGTATAACCGTCATTCTGATAAGTATGGCTTTTTAGAGAAAAGCAAAGGGTTTGTTTAAATGATTTTAAAATGCCTCATAGACTAAAGCTAGAACTGTAGAATAATGCGCATTTTATTCGAAGAAGACAATACTTTCTATTAAGGTGACGGAACACCACGGTCAAAAGGCCAAACGAGGCATACAAATTTTCTATCACCCTAATTAATAGTCCGCTTACACGATAAACTATATGTGCCAGCTACTCCAATTTTTGAATATGGGATATTTGGTGATAGTACGAGTAAAAGATGAATTATTTTCCATTAATCTTGTGTTTACATTTTAAAATTTGTTGAAACATAATTAATAGTAAAATTAACCAATAATTTATTTATTTATTTATTTTTCATCGCGCGCGCGATGATCAAATCAAATAAATAATTTTTCAGTGCATTTAGAATACAGCTCCATTTGGCCGAGTTGAATGCGTTCTTAACATCCAAGGTGACAACGGCACAGTACTTTTTTGAGCCTCCTTTCCATCTTTTCCCATCTGTGGCGTTCTTGGCTATTTGGACGACGTGTTGGATGGCGTCTATCGTCGATCGAGCCTTCCGAAACCCGTACTGCCTCTCAGCAAGATCTCCAGCGTTCTCCACAGCTTTCTCTAGTCGGCTGTATATGATTCTCTCCAGCACTTTGCCAGACGTATCCAGCATGCATAATGGTCTGTAGGAGGATGGTTCACCCGATAATTATATATTTCCTTAAATTCATCCGGTCTGGCTTGTATTGCAACCTTTAGTGCAATATTAGGGATATTGTCAGGCCCAGGAGCCTTTGAATTCCCAAAACGTTGACACGCCTTGGTGAGCTCTTCTGTTGATATCGGCGGTATTTCTTCCATGCCAGGTACTCGGATCACGTCAGGGATCACATCATCTTGCTGCGGAAATAGAGCAGTTACAATTCTACGTAGTATCGCTGGGCAGGTGGGCGGCGATTCATTTGCCTTTTTAAGCTTTTTCATAACGATTTTATAGGGTCTCCCCCATGGGTCACGATCCACTTCTTCGCATAGCTCTTTCCAGCATTGGCGTTTCCTTACTTTAATGACCTGCTTAAATTTATTCCGGGCATCCAGGTAATTTTGGTGCAGGCTAGAATAGGTCTCTGTACCCCAAGCACGTTGTTGTTTCCTCCTTGCATTAAGGCATTTCCGTCGCAATTGTGCAATCTGCTCAGTCCACCAGTATGCTGGTGGACGACGATTGTCTAGCCGCCTTTCTACCATAGATGCACTGCAGGCATTGGTGATCATGTTCATAATCTGTCCCGCTTTTGCATTGGCACATCCCGAGAGGCCCGGTTTCTCCAATGATAGCATAAATAAGTCCTCTTCAAACGTATTTGCTTTGCAGCCTGCAGATTTCCTTATATGTTTTTTCTGATTACCTTCCGTAGCCAGTTTTATTTCGAAGAGTATGGCTTGGTGGTCACTATGCGTATAGTACTCACTGACTTCCCATTTGGTCAACACTCTCAACAAGCAGCTGCTACCGAATGTAAGGTCAATTACGGAGGAGGAGCCACCTTTGCGAAACGTCGGTGTATCACCAGTGTTGAACAACACAACGTCTATGGAAGAAAATGCCTCGAGCAGTGATGTTCCTCTTCTATTCGTTTCTTTACTGCCCCATTCAGTTGCCCAGGCATTGAAATCACCAGCAATGATAACAGGGCTACGCGTTCGCGCATCGGCGACCAGTTAGTCCAGGAAGTATTCAAACTCCTCAATTGTAGCGCTAGGTGGTGCATAGCAGCTATAGATATGTAAGCCGTCAACATCTGCACGTACGAATCCTGCGGTGGAATTACTGCTGTTTTCCTGCATGGTCGGTCTGCTACAGGTCCATATGGCAGCTTTACCAGTTTGATCAGTTGCCCAATTGCATCGCTCCATATTTTTGTGCTGTTCGCACAAAATGGCGACATCTACTCTTGTTTCATGCACTGTTTGGGCTAGTACTTCCTGTGCAACTTCACAGTGGTTTAGATTGAGCAGGACAAACTTCATTGTCGTCGTGCTCTTCTAAGTGCCAACATGTAGGCCGTACACCGGCCGTTCCCTGCTATATGATTATGGTTCGTCCTTCGCTGGCATACAACTCGCTTCTTCCTTGCATTCTTTTACTTTGTGGTCATTTCTTCCACATTTGTAGCAGAGGCCAGAACGATTAACATCACTTTTACATGACTTGGCCTTATGTCCATACTGCCAGCATTTGAAGCACCTTAAAGGTATCGTTTTTCACGTATATGACAGATCACCCATCCAATTCGTACCTTCCCTTCATTTTTCATCACTTTGGCTGTCGAGGTTGGTACATTTACCACTGCTGTTTGGGTGCCTCTATAAGCAACTCTCAGCGACTTGATACATTCTATCGGGAGGTCTTTCGCACCCTCGAACTTGGATGTGATCGCCTCATGTATCTCTTCCTTTGTTGTGGTCTCATCAATATCTTTAATTTCGACTACAACCTGGTCAATCTGCGTAAGTGTTTGGATTTGTGCATCACTACCAAGAGCGTGTTCTATTGCACTTTGAAATCCAAGTTCCTTGGGATGTACATCTTTCTCTAACTCTAGAAGAAGATCGCCTTTTTCGGTTCTACGAATCCGAGCCACCTTACCAGAGAGGTCATTAAGATTTGGGTTCCCTTTCAATTTTTTTAGTATATCCGCATACGACATTGCTCCAGTTTGGGTAATTTTAATAGCATCAGGACGATGACGTGGAATTCTTTCACGTGGTTTCCTCTTTTTTTTCTCCACCACCTGCCAGCCAGGGTCCTTTACATTATCAGGCTTGTTGGGTTCATCTATGCCTGGGTTTGGATTTAGGCTCGTAGTTCCCAGGGCTGGGGTTTCGCCAGCTCTCTTCTGTTTCCCTTTCTTTCGTGCATGGTCATTGGGTGAGTCTTGTTTCGACCTCCTCCTTTTGCTATTGGTTGCGGTCGTTATTTCACTATCCAACAGAACAGTTTCCTCCTTATTATTTCTCTGGTTAGTTATGGTTGGGGAAGTTTGGGTCTCACAGCACACAGTTATTTGCTTAGCCAATTTCGCAATTGTCTGCGTCGTCCGACGCTCGTCTTTCCCTCCACCCTTTTGTGCGTTCGACATACAGATTTTTGATTGACGTGACCAGCTTCTTTATTTCATGGTGCACGTTATTCTTTCCTCTGATGTACTCGCAGAGGCGATCAATTTTCGCACCCATCCGAGTAAGAGGATCCGGCTCATAAACATCCGACAGTGAATCAGACGTTTCATCGTCTACAGTCCTTGGACGGAACGTCGCAGGCGATCGAGGAGGCCTACTATTTTGGAATGGCCTCGTTAAAGTGTTTTCCTCCGGCCCTGTAAGCTCAGAGAGCGACAGGGACATGTTCTTTTGGATGTTTGGAGGCGATCTCTGGAACATATGGCTTTTCCTAAATGGATCTATGTTCCCGGCACCTGTCACATACACAGGTACTTCTCGTTTCGAAAGTATTAACTGGCTTATAGCTCCCGTTTCTTCTTCAGAAAGACTTCCAACACTTGTAATTCTATGAACTTCAGTAGCCAAACTTCCCACTACTGAAGCACTGCGGTCGATGGATAACGACGGCTGGGAGCCCGCTTGCTCACTCCCGGAAGCTGCCGGCACTAAGGTAATCACCCTTTGCGCCGTAAACGAGTTTTCATTTCTCTCACTCATTTTTGGTTTCTTATTCGGGGTAGCCTTCCCCTATCAGTTTCTGTCCACGGATGGTATTTTATTTCCCACCTATCCGCCGGCGTGCCGGTTAGGGCCTTCCCCTATCCGCAACCTGGGGACGCGCCCGATGGGAGATCCTGCCACTCCCCACGGGCCAACTTACTGTGTATATAGACGATAATGTATCATGTTATACACACAGATCCGCCTCAAATATATTTACTATTCATCAACAACGAGTGTCTGACAAATTATTGGATTCAAATATACGAATTGAAATTGCACAGGTTCAGATTCGCACGTGTGTTTAGAATAATTTTTCATGAATTATTTGACTTTATGACCCGTACCAAGTTCAGCAGAGCAAAATCTGCATTATCGACACATCAGTAGAAATTGTCCAGCAGTAAAAAATTTACATTTTCGAAATAATTCACAATTATATATTTATTTGTTTAAAATGACAATTAATTTAGAAAATTAAATTATTTTTTTAATAAAAATTACCGTGTAAGCGGTAATTCAATTTTGATGTTCCATGATGCATATCTGGACAAATATGTAAATTACGTAGGATCAGGTTGAAAATAATTACAATCCGCACTAATCTTTTATTCGTACGAAATGGCCAATATTCAAAAATTCGGAGCAAGCATTTTTGATTTGTCGGTTTACCGAGCTATTAGTTTGGGTTACCATCCTAATAGAGAACTTCTGTGCTTCGCAGCAGGTTATATTATATGTGGAATCATATTCAAAAATTTGGGCACTTTTGATTTGTCGTGTAAGCAGACTTTTGCTTTCTCGTATAAGCGGACTCATCTTTTATACGTATACGGACTCATCTTTTATACGAATAGGTCCAGATTCGCCAACCAATAATTAGGTTGATATATGTAAGTCCACTTTATTGATGCTGTATGCTTTGTTGGCGATTTAATGCTTTAATGGATTCATTAGAGTGGAGTAAGTCAATGTAAAACAATGGACGTTCTTTTAATATTTTTAAAATATTTATTTAAACAACAATGAAGTATGTATAACCGTCATTCTGATAAGTATGGCTTTTTAGAGAAAAGCAAAGGGTTTGTTTAAATGATTTTAAAATGCCTCATAGACTAAAGCTAGAACTGTAGAATAATGCGCATTTTATTCGAAGAAGACAATACTTTCTATTAAGGTGACGGAACACCACGGTCAAAAGGCCAAACGAGGCATACAAATTTTCTATCACCCTAATTAATAGTCCGCTTACACGATAAACTATATGTGCCAGCTACTCCAATTTTTGAATATGGGATATTTGGTGATAGTACGAGTAAAAGATGAATTATTTTCCATTAATCTTGTGTTTACATTTTAAAATTTGTTGAAACATAATTAATAGTAAAATTAACCAATAATTTAAAAAAATTCTAATTAATAATTTTACATCTTACAAAAATAATTTTAATTTAAAATTATGTATATTTAATTTTCATAGTTATATACTATTAAACTATGCCGATAAAGCAGACTTTTTTATGCTGCAATTTTTCTGCTTCAGTAAGCCGTGGCACGGGCCATTAATCTGTTTATATAGCGATAGAAATGCAATTTTTGTGTATTTAAAATATAAATTGACCATTTGCCAACTACAGATTTTTTAGTAAAATATTAATACAATTAAAAGAAAAGCTAATAAAAAAATGGACAATGGTGTAACAGAGCCCAAAAAGCTGATTTGTTTACTTTAAGTGAAGAGCCATGTAAATTACCGTATAGCTTGGCGCCACATGATGAATTTTATTATCTATAAAATCGCATACCTAAACCTAACATAGTTTATTTACGAATATAAGAACAGTGTTGGAATATATTCCGATCGTCTTACTCTCAGTTGTCTATTACAGGTGTCTGTCATTTTTTTGTTTAAAATCATTTAAAGATAATCGATTATGGAATATTTTAAAATCTTGTACACAATAGTAGGGAAACATTTTACAAACCGATTATCCTATGCTGTTGGATACCCACTCAATCATTTATTTTATTGTGGCGAGCGAATCTCGAAATCAAGTTTTAATGAATTTCTAAAATAAAAATAATTATTTGATTTTTTGTCGAATTTCATAGCTTAGCAAATCACAGAAGTAGAATTTCATAGTTTCTGAGATTTACGTTTTAATTTTATTTTTATCTAGAGAGCCAGCAATTCCATCATTATAATGGCAATTGCTCCGAGCTTTGGGACTTTCAGGGCCAAAATTGAAAAATAGTTCAAAAACTGTGTTGCAGTAAATATTATCTAAATGTACTCGTACATCAAGAATTTTACAACCATCTGCAATAAATTATATATACGTCGTTTTTGTGTTGAAAACTGTTGAAAATACCATTTCATCGGAAACGCAATATGAAAAATTTGAAAGTTTTGCCATTTAAAATTTAATTTTAAGTTCAAAAAAATTTCTATTACTTCACAAAATTTTAGAAGGTATAGCTGCAAACGGAGGTATTTTTTGATTATTTGGCCAAACAAAAACTCTCTAGATCCTAACACAAATCGTTTGTGATCATATCAACAAAAAAATACGGAAAATACTGAATACATGACGAAGAGAATTTTCTATTGAAGCAACTAATCAAAAATCTCTTTTCAGGCAACCCGGAAACGTTAAATATTATGAATGAGGGAAGAAATTACAAAGGAGCACTCCTAAGCCCTTGTCTACCTGCGTTCATTTCTATTACATAAAAAAAATAATGCTACAGTGGCATTTCACAAATTGGTATACTGTTTACATTTTTAAACTGAATTTAACCTTTTTAAAAACGGCGAGGCACTAAATATATTGTGAAAAAGCAGCCATAAGTACATAAAATACAGGTGTGCTTTAGAATATTTCTAGAAATTATAGATATATACTAGGATAGAATACTGATCAATTTGGAAACGATATTTACAAACTGAATTTCTCGCATCTTAGAATTATTTATAAGCATTACAATTCAACTGCTAAGGACAATCAAGCATTGATATTTTTGACGTAACCTTTAATTGCAACTTTAATATTTGCTTTGTCCAGCAAAAAATGAAACCTCATATTAAGTGCATCCGCCTCTTAAAACACACCGCACCTGATACGGCAGCATATTGTTCTCAAAAGGTTTATGTTTGGACTCGTCGAAAGACCAGCAGACCTAGAAAAACAACTTTATTAAATTCGTCTAATGAAACTGACTGAGGAAACCAAATTTTATCCATTGAAGAATTATTGCTAACACAGAAATCAATACGAACCAGCGGTCATTCGCATATATTTCTCCTGGACGTATTTTAAGGAGCTTAAAAATAACGATACGATAATTTTAAAACCTGACGAAAATGGGCTTTAAGACTATTATCCGCATGATATTTTAAAATAATCGCGTCCAAGTTAGTTAAAATCACTTCAAAATAAAATTGGAATCAAGATCAAAGGATCGTTTTGATACTTTAATAAAAAGTCGCCTAAACATTAAGATATTACGAAAATATTAGCAATTTTTCAAAAAATGTATAGCTTCTGGATCTAATCAATTAAACATTTTAATAGCGAACTGTTGTTACCTGTGCGTATGGCCTGTTAAGGTTGTTACCGACTTATTTTTCAAAAAAGTTACGTTTTATGGGAGTCACTTTAAAAAATGAATGGAAAATGTTGTCGACTGAGCTAAGAAAGTTCTCGGTATACATTTTGAAATTTTATTGGCAGGAAAACTCAGAAAAATTTAATTGAAAAATTTCGATCAATAAACCTTCTTTATCATACTTTGTATAAAAAAGCAAAATATCGTTCAGGTTATAAATTGATGTGACCATAAGTGTGAGCAACATAATAGATATAAGCAGAATGTATGCTCAACTAATAATTAGATACTATTTACTCTTGACTGTACTTGATCCTAACCGCATTGAACAAGTTGTGCAAAAACTATATTCACTCCAATTTACATTAAATTACATAGTACGGCGGTTTCTAATTAAGATCAAAGATTAAGTCATCAAAATTCGTACTTCCTGTAATAAATGATTGACCTACAACTTGGCACGAACTAACTGATCCTATTACAAATGCCACAGATTTATTCAAAATGTATAATATGTAGGCTGTTTCAAAAATTCTAAGAGTCACCAAAATATTTTGTACTTAAGTTCGGAAACTTCGTTCGAGTGGCTTTCATATCCAAGTTTTAAAAGATATTCCAAAATTGTACGATTTTAAAATTCAAATGGCTAATATTGCTTTAGAACATTAAAATACAAATATGTCGTAGCTAACCTGCTCGTATGCTTCGCCTACTAGTCGTTCATTTGCTTCCACTACTAGTCGTTAATTCGTTAATTTATTTAAACTAAATTTAAATCTTAAAATTTATTTAAAATTAAAATTTTTAAAAATTTTTAAACCTTTTTAAAAAATTTCAATTAAAAAAAAATGCAGGAAATTAACTTAAGAACTAAAACTTTAAAATTTATTTAAATTAAAATATTATTTTATAATTTAAAATAAAATTTATTTTAATATTTAGAAAACCAAATGAAAGTTCCAAAATTATGCGTAACGGATTGCTATTAATAAAATAATTTTGAAATTCTGAGGCGTTCATTGATATTTGTAAATCATAAAAATTACTTTTTAACTTTCAAACCTTTACTCGTATAATAAATTTTTTGAATTGGTCAGCTATCATAAATTGTATAGTTTTCAAAATTAGTTTCAAATAAATTTATAAACTTTGATTTTTCCTTAAGTTGTGTTATTTTATAAATGACAAGAAATGTTTGTGAAACTAGATTTAATTCTCTTGGAAATAGCCGCTACATAAATTAATGTGTTATAGTTCAATGAAAAAGTGGTTCATTGTATTAAATCCTGGAATGAACCAACATGGAACAAATATAAAAAACGTACAAAATCAATCATTAGTCTTCAAATCATTTAGCTCAATTTACATTGCGGAGATGAATAAAATCGCTCAGTATATGTTTAACAATATTTACATAATTTGGGTTTCTAAAAATCTTGTACTTAAAAGGTTTGGATTGTGCTTGAGTTTTTACAAAAAAAGGAGCATCTCACACTATTGAGGCTTACTTAATATATTTTAATATTAAAGATTTTACTTTTAAATTATAGGGGGATTCAAGGAGGGAGATTTAGTGATATTAAATTAATGTCAATTTGCTTTTACAAATTTTGATCGATATTACTTTGTTCGGGACAACAAAAGAAATGCCATCTCTTCATTTACCGAGCCTTTTTAAGTAGTCTATGTATGTGCATTTAGTTCAATTATGATGAATCGGTTTTGGTACCGATTGCATTTTGGTTGCTATCACATAGCGAGCTGCTCAATACGGATTGCATCATGTACGGAAGAGACAGCGTGAGTAATCTAAGGAAAAACAAAAATTGTTTACATTATTTCTTCATTTTCTGATTTTAATATTTAAGCTTGATTTACACTTGACGACTTTCGACGTCTACAAAAAACCTGAGATACAATGATTAAAATTTATTAAAGCGAGAACGAGAAAAATATATCGTCTGCAAAAAAAAATCATACCAAAACGATCCCAGTAAACCAAAAAAAAAGCAGATGCAAACGAAACAAAGATGTCGAGCTTCATCTGCTACTATAAACAGACGTCAATTCATGTACTTAAATTGTAAAATATACTAAATTTTGTACACACATTGAAAATAATTTAAAATATTATAGTTATTTTAGTTATTATAGTTATTATTATTTATTTTTGACGTTTCTTGCAGATCTGCTTAATCGTTCAATGTAAATGAAGCTGTATACGGTAGTCCAATACTTGACTTATTTGAAATAAATCTACTTATTTGACTTACTCAATTTGGCGGAGTGAAATAAGTCATTTGCTGGTTCAATTCAAACTAGAGTTTCATTTCAATAAATAACCGCTCATTTGAATAATTGATTACAGTTCACAGCTTTAAATGTTCATAGTTTAGTTTAGTTTTTGTGTTTTGAGAATTTTTAAATAATTATTAAAATAGAAAAGAGCGCATCAATTTTGTTTAAATCACGGTAAAACCAATTTGAAAGACCCAATATTTATAAAAAACCATATCTGTGGAAACTCTCCCAAATATGTCAAAACAGTATACAGTATAAAATATGTAGTTTTAATTAATGGCGAGTAATTTGCGATATATATGCCAGCACTCAGTGGACGACTAAAAATGCAATTTTAAAATATTTAAAAACTTTGTTGTTAAAATTATAATTTTTTTTAAAATCCTTATTTAGGCCTCCAAATTAGACTGCATAGTATCCTGCTCAATGATAGACGTTTTTCGTGTGTTTTGCTATGTGAGGTCGTATAAATTTTGGTCCTGAAATTTTATTGTTTTGTTAAATCTACTACAGGTTTTGCACTTGAAATTAACGATGTTCCAAAACAATTTCAATTTTTTTCAAAGCAAATTCACGTTTTTTTTAGATTACTTTTAATTTTAACTAAAACAAATTCAAGATTCTACTAAACAAGTCCATCTTTTTGTATTTCAATTTGGGGTAGTTTTACAAATTAAATTCATGCTTTTCCAAATCAAATTAATAATTCTACAATATAATTACAGTTTTTATATTAAACTGGCTTTATGATCGTTCACTGTATCAAATTTGAAATTTATATCAATGTTTAACAAATTCTTGAAATTATTTTATTTTATTCACGACTGTGTTCATAAAGTGTTTAAAAATTATATATTTTTCTTTTGTTTAAAATGAGCCGTACATCAGAGGACGACACCATTTCCGATTCACAAACAGAAGAACCGCTACAAGCGGCAAGGCCAAAAAGATTTTAATTAAATTTTATAATGAAGGTAAAACGATTTTTCAGTCAACGGAATTGGCCGGCATCATTAAAAATACTGCAACAAGCATTATCAAAGCGTATTCCAAGGACGGAGGGATTAATACCCAATAATTGTGGTGGTAAGCGGTTTTATAAAATAACAGATGATTTATTGAACAAGATTGAGGAAATTGTTGCTCAAAATCATTCAATTACTTTTAAAAAAATAAGAGAAACAATTTGTGAAGCAAAAAAACTAACGTTGAGTACCTCTTCCATACAAAATGGCCTAAAAAAAAGGTGAAAATAACGCGGAATCACGCACAAATTGGCGCTTATCGGCTGAATGATGAAAGAACTATAAATTTGCGGAAAAGTTATGCAATGAATTTTTTCCCAAAATGCACCTGCATATAGTTTTAATTACCATTTACGACGATCAAAAGCCCGATCCGTTAAAAGCCGCTATGAACATCCAGGGAGTTGTACACCAAAAAATTGTGCCCAGCTAAACATAGACAGCTCATGGATAGTCCATTGACAGTGCTAGTATTCACAAGACACGTGACGTTCGGAGTTTATTAGAAACTACAACTCATACAATAATTTTCCTTTCGTCGTATTCTCGATACTTAATCGATAATTTATTTTCTCAAGTAAAATTAAGCGCGAGGTCATCCTTGTCTGAATCAGACAATAATCGGTCATTGGTAGAAGAAGCATAAAATTTTTCTTGGTAATATTTTATAAACGACCAAAATTTGTTTGTTGTGTTATTTTGGACGAGATATTGTCTGTATATGGGACCAACTATGACGATATAATAATTACTGGCGATTTCAATTATAGCATGCTGTCTAATACACCTAAGGTACGTAAATTTTGATCTATATTTTTGATAGTCATAATTGTAGGCTAATTAATACAGAGCCCAATAACCAAATTTCGGTTGGTTTTTTTGACCAGGTCAGAATAACCATGTTGCCTTTTATCGATTTAAGCAAGTTAGAACTATCTTGGTGTTATTTCAAGAGTATAAAACGCTTGGAGATCGGGTCACTAGTACTATTCGAAAGGCAAAATCGATTTATTTAAATAAAATTATGGATCTCCCACAAAAGAATGTGGAATGAATTATCAAAAATGGGTTCGGCAATAGTTCGCAGAATAATAGTGATGTTCAATTTTCTTCCAATGAGTTGAATAGCTATGTTTGCAGTAATAATAACATCAGTGGTGACATTTTAATATCCCCTTGTACAAAATATAAATATTGCACAAAAACTATCCCTGCATCCGGGTGTCTTGCATATCGCAATATTTATCTCAATAAACTAATGTCTGCAGTAAAGAGCTTAAGGGTTTTGGTTATTGGTGATTATATTTTAAATGGTTTTAATACCATTCTTACGACATCTGTATATCCGTCAGATTGGAAGTCTACTAAAATAGTGGTTATTAATAAAGTCATTCGACCCACAACTGTATCCGAATTTCGTCCTATCAGTATTTTATCTGCGATGTCAAAAATTTTCGAATATGTTCCTAAAATTCAAATAACGAAATACCTGAATGATAATAGATTATTATGTGAATTTCAATTTGCGCGTAAAGACCTTTGTATAGTTCGATTTCATCTAATTTAAATATTGTGGATGATCTGCGTAGAAAAATGGATGGGAAAAACGTGTCTTTATTAGTCTTATTTGACTTTAGTAAGCCATTCGTTAGGTTGATCATAAGGCATTGCTTTCCATCTTTGCCCACTATTTTAATTTTGATAACACTGCATGCAACTTGGTTTCGTCTTATCTATCGAATCGGTTTCAAGAAGTTCATACCGGTACTGTGTCATCCAAACTTACTGTTCTATCAGGAGTACCACAAGAACAAGTATTGGGATCAGGAGTACCACCAGGACCAGTATAGTGATAAAATGTTACGTTTGACGGATTTGATTAGTAAGCTTAATACTGATATTGATGCTATTTCTACATGGGCCACAACTAAAGGTATCAAACTATTTTAATATCTAACATTAAAATGAACATTACCAATCTTCCTAAAATATCAGTTAATGGCGAATTTATTAATTATTCGGTTCATGTTAAGAGTTTAGGGATTTATCTCGTTGGAGAACTTAAGTTTGGCAAGTACGCAAGTGAAATTAAGAGAAAGGTTATTTTTAGTCTGAGAAAGTTATGGAGTCTTTCCAGCTTTGTTGATGTAAAGTTTAAAATAAAAAATTCTATACTGCCATTTTTCGTTTTATGGACTATCAAAAGAACAATTTTCCAGATTAAATCTATCTTTCAATTTTTGTATTCGATATGTTTATAATTTGAAAAAGTTTGACCATATTTCGATGTATAAAAAGTTACTATTGGGTTGCGACCGAAGCACGGTTTATGACTTTCACGTGGTTACATCAATTTATAAAATTCTTCAGAAAAAGAAGCCTTCCTATCTGTATGGGAAACTTTCACGTCTGAGAATTCGACGCACTGGTAATATGTTGTTACCGAGGAACCGGAGTACAGTTCTTAATAGTTAATTTTTTGTCACAGGAGGTGGCTTATGTAACTCTTCGCCGTCTAACATTAAATCGTCATCATCATTAGGTATTTTTCGTGAGAAGTGTAGGAAGTATTATTCTATTATAAATATCTAATTATTATTTATTATTATTATTATTTTTACCACGCTCTAATTAGCTCACTCTTTGTGTCTGTTTGTATCGTCAAATTTTGCATGCAGGCTTAACTCCGATGACAATACAAGATTATAATATTTTTTCGGTCTAAAAAGCTTTTAGAAGTTTAAAAGGCTTTTAGGCTTTTCAACCAAAAAATGTTCGAAAAAATGTTTGAATCCCTTATTGTCATCGGAGTTAAGCCTGCATTGAAAATTTCAGCTCAATTGGGCTGTTGCAAGTGGTTGAAAAATTGATTACCAAATTTGACAAAGACTTATAAAAGTTGGCTATAATAAAAAACAATCATTTGACATAGTGCTCTTGGATCGCACTCTAAAAGGTAAGGTCCAAAGATAGATATACCATCTATCTTTTTGTAACTTCCTGACAAATGTTAACATGGTCCAAAAATTGATTGCAAATTTCGATGACAAAAAAGTAGAAAATAAAATATATTTAAAAAAAACTTTTTAAAAAACCACGCTTATATTTGCTTTGAAAAGTAGAAAATAAAATTTTTCTTCCTTACTCCTGTCAAGGTATATGTATAACAAGTAAAAATTTAAAATTAATATGACTAAAAATATAAGCGTGGGCCCATCTGAATGTACTACATACTATCTCTCAATATATCATTTTTACGTTAATACTGAAATGCTCCAGCAAAAAATCTATTCTTAGGATACATCAGAATAGACTGTTCCATTAGTCTTACTAAAAGACTTTACTAAGACTTTACTTCCTGTATCTAGTAGTCTTAAATTACTAATGCCGTAAAGGAGCACCCCACGCATATATTTTTAGTAATTTTAATTTTAAATTTCTACTTGTTATAAATATACGTTGATAGGAGTAAGGAAGAAAAATTTTATGTTCTACTTTTCAAAGCAAATATAAGCGTGAATTTTTAAAAAAAAAATTTTTAATATATTTTTTATTTATATTTTTTGTTAATATTATTTTTATAGTTTCTAACTATTATTTTGCAAACATTTCTTTTTATTTTAATTTTTTAGTTTATGATTTGTTTCTTAGCTAAATTTGTAACGGCTTAAGCATAATGTAATAAGTTTATAACTTGTATATGTGATAAATTTTAATAAAAATGTTGAAATGTAAAATGTAGGTAAAATATATGTTAAACCAACCAATCTTTTACTTAGTATAGAGAATGATAAATTCTTTTCATTTTACCTAGTTTTATTAGTACAGATTGAAACGATCCTTCTAACTGCCATGCTTGTGTATTGGAACTATAACTTCCTATTTTTTGTTAATTATTAAATAAAATATTTTAACGTGTCTAAAGTACATTTGGACTCGGTTGATGAAATTTATAAATTAAACGTACTTAACAATTTAACTATCATTGGTTAACACATTGGCAGACAAAGTTTGTTTAGCTAAAATTATAGACGTGAATTTGGAACAACATCTTTCAGATTATAGCGTTCAGTAATAAATACAATAAAATGGTGAACAAAGGGAATTCTTTCATGTTACGCTATAATATGTATGATGTACATGTACAGTTTATAATATAACGGTGCCCATAAATCACCCACCAAAACTTTCTTTGCACCTATGTCTAATCGTTAGATCTTCACACACACAATCATACACCCATGTTGACCCTTTCCAACACATCACTCAACACAATAATAATTTAGATACACCACCTCTTAAACCAACACACACAACACGCGAAAAAAAAACTTAACTCATTCATCTTGTTGCGCGGCCTACTGCCACTCACACTCTAGCTATAAATTATATCCACAATGTATGTACATAATAATTTTTTACTTCATCTAACTTTGACATTAATAAATGTTATCTTATAGACGAAACGAAACAACAACAACAACAACAAATTAAAATTTGTCAATCTACTGTACACATCTTATAGAATATATTTATGTATATGTACGCGAGTATGATTGTTTTTATTCCTAAAATAACATATAATTTTTTATTATTTCTTATTTATATTTTTTTTTATTTGTTTTAAGTGATGAAGTCATATCTCAAATTTATAAATTACAATAAAAACAAATGATATAAAAATTATAATTTTATATATTACGAGGCATCTCGTCACTTAAAAATAATAAATGTTTATTGTGCTAGTTTTTATTTAATTTCAGTTTTCGCTTCTTTTTTTTTTTTTTTTTTGTTCGTTTGTTTGTGATGAAATTAATTTTTATTTGTTAGAAAATTTTTTGAAAAAAAATAAGAAATGAGGAAAGAAAATACCAATTTTTAGTGTAAAAATAATAATAGTAATAACAGTAATAATAAATAAAGATCTATCTTAGATCATCTTACAATGTTGTGGTTGAGTTGTTTTTTTTTTTTTTGGACAATCATTCTTTATAGTAGCATAGTATGTATGTATGTATATACTAGTGTATCGTTTTGTTTTGCTTTTGGTTATTTATGATGTTTGTCTAATGAAAATAGACTCTTGTTGTTTATACAAAATTTACAGTCTCACTGCGATATTTATTTATAATTTTACAGGTTTCGTGTAAGTATATTTCGAATTTTATATTGAGAATAGGGAAAATCGAAACTACACAGCTCAAAGCAACATGAAATTGAGAAGCAGATACAAACCAGATCCTGTCACAGAATAGATTCTCATATACAATTTTAGTCTCACTTTGTGGGATAATAATGGACCGAAATGAGAGTAGTTTAGGGTATGCATCCAGTATTTCCTGAAAAAAATTTCCCATTAATTCTAAAAATCTGATCTCAGATCAGTATAGTACAAGTATATATTAGAATTACTAATAAAGCAAATTCTTCTCAAATATAGTATTTCCATATTATCAGATTCTCAAGAATTCATGTTGCTATATAATGATTGCGTTATGCACTTTTTTCTTGGATCAGCACGTTCGTGAACTTAATTATATTTAATTTATTATCTTTAGATACATTATTTTGTTATTGCTATAGAGTAAATTAAATACCAGTAGCGAAATAAATCTCAAAGGTATACCATATTCGTATATGTGCAAATTCTCAGAAATACTTGATTATGATTCTTCAAAAATTAAAAAAAAAAAAAAAATGTTAAATTCTCTGAATTCAATAATAACGCCAATTCCATAATAAGTATATTGTATATTTCTTATAATAATAATAATTATGAAGAAGAATGACTTTAAACAAAAACTAATTAAGTTTTATTTTAATACAATAAATATTTATTTGTTCTAAAATATTTTGTTAATTATTTTCACACAATTAATTTTATTAAAAGAATTTACAATTCTAACCGCGATGGATGTGTAATACAGATTCCAGTTTAACTTTTAATTTATTTAATTTAAATTTGTTTAAATAATTAAATTTACCTAACCGATGTTTGTACACCTACATATACAAACGGTTTAAAACGCATAAAATAGTTTTTTTTTCTTTTTTTGGTTTTTAATTTGCATAATTACATTTAAAATATGCTTGAAATAAGTGTGTCTATATAGCTGGTTGTCAAAAACCAATTTTTGTTTTGTTTTTAATTTTAAAAATCAATAAAAACTGTATGTTTTATATTTAAATATAAACATTTTAGCCATTATTTATATAAATAGAAAAATAGTTTTGTTTTTTTTTCGATTTTAATTTATATTTTTGGACTATCAACAGTAAATAAATAAATCAAAAACAAATATACATATTTTTATGTCAATATTTAATTTAAATTATTTATTAAAAAAGTAAATAAGTTTAATACATTTTTTTTAAAAATTTATTTAAGTTTTTATTATTTTCGAACAGCAATATTTTAATATTATTAAAAATATATAATATAAATATATTATATAAATTCACGAACGGTTTTTAATGATAAAAAACAAACGTATTATGCTATATTTCGAAATTTAGCTGTTTGGCGCCATTTATTTATATTTTTTTGTATTTGGCGCCGAATTTTTTTGTTATAATTTTTTTGTTTTTTTTAAAGTTTTATGCATCTTTATATGATAATCATGTTAATGTACAAAATGCATTCTTGATTTTGGTAAAAATCATCGGAATAGTGTATATATAGTTTGTTCAAAGCTAATAATAATATCAATAAAAACTGAATAGTAAATTTATATTTTTTTATTATTGTGTTATGGTGAGTCAGTGTACATGAATTTTATTTGTATATTTAAAATTAGGTTTTTGGTGTTTTTGGAAGGAAGTTTTATGTTTATATACCTTTCAAATAAATCATTCATGTTTATAGCTATATGAAGCGAAAGATTTTTAATATTATTTTTTTTTTGGATTTGTTGTAAATAGTTTCTTAAAATCCATGTGAGCTGAATATTAGTCAGATTTTGGTATTTAATGTGTGATATTTTAAATCTATTTATAAAATTATGCAATGAAATGTCTATCACTTCATTGGTGCCGAGTCATACTATGTGTCCATTAAACGGGAACAATTTTAACGTTTAAAAAGTTATTAGAATTTACATATTTACTGAAATAAAATAATTCGTAAAATTTTTAGAGTTCTAAAAATTATAAAAATATCCAGGATTTATTTAAAAATTTTACAGAATTTATAATACTTATAAAATCTATGTAATTTATAGATATTCTAAAAATTATAAATTAGCCGAATTTGAAAATATTTACGAAACATTTCTACAGAAATAAATTTAATATTTTGGAATTTTTATCTGAATTTATTTTTAAAAATATTTTAAATTTTTCATTACCATAACATTATTGATATTACGTGATTCCCAAAAATTCTATTAATTCTATATGAAGACATTAATTTAATAATTACTATTTATTTATTATTCAAATTAATAATATATTTCTTTAATTAAATAATTTTAAATATAAACTTCATAACGAAGTTTTACATTAAATCATTATTTATTAATTAATTTTATCAAATTCAAAGAATTTAAAAAATTAATGAATATTAATTATTAAATTAATCTATTTAAGAAATTTATAGAATTTTTTGAAATATAAAAAATTCCCGGAATTTCACAATTTATAAAATTTTTTAAATTTCTTGAATTAAAAGAATTTATAGAAAAACAAACCTTTATAAAAATTTTTCGAAACTAAAGAAATTATAAATATATTTATATATTTTATATTACTTCGAAAATTCTAGAATTACGATTTATTAAACATATAAAAATTATAAGGTTTGATAATATGTACTGTATGTTTTAGAATTTATGTTTTACTTCGAATTACCAAAATTTAAAGAATTTGGGATATTTATAAAATTTATAGTTTATAAATAGTAGAAAAAATTCAGTAGAATTCAAGCAGAAAAAAATATACGTTTTCGACATAATTCATAATTATATATTTATTTGTTTGAAATTGCAATTATTTTAGAACCTAAAATTATTTTTTTCATAAAAATATTTTTGTGATTTTCTGGTGTCATTCAAATTAATTTATAGAATTACACAATCCACCCATTAATAATTTGTCGTGTAAGCGGTAATTCAATTTGGATTAAGACATAGGTAGAGACTTTCCATGATGCATATCTGGTAAATTATGTGGGATCAGGTTGAAAATAACTAAAATCTCCACCATCTTTATTCATATGAAATGGCCCATATTCAAAAATTCGGGTAGCTGCCACTTTTGATTTGTCGTAACTAACAAAACTAATAGCCAGGTAACACAACAAATCAAAAGTTGAATTTTTGAATATGGGCCATTTCATATGAATTAAAGATGGGTGGGGATTTTAATTATTTTTAACCTGATCCCACATAAAATATGACGTGATACGAAGCACAGAAGTTCTCTATTAGGATAGTAACCCAAACTAATAGGCCGGTAAAACGACAAATCTAAAAAGTCGGCTACCCAAATTTTAGTATATGAGACATTTCGTAATGGTAATATAGTTGAATTATTTTCCATTAATTTACCATTATTGTGTTTACATTTTAAAATTTGGTGACATGTAATTAATAGTATAAAAAAACTCCAATTTATAATTTCACATCTTACAAAAATAATTTTAATTTAAAATTAAACTATGTCGATAAAGCAGATTTTTTTTTATGCTGAAATTTTTCTGCTAACTTCAGTAAGGTACAAATTATAGAATTTATAGAAAACCAAATCTTTATGAACTCTTTAATTTATCGAATTTTCTAAATTTATATTGTAAAATTTATGGCATTTAGAGGTTTGATTGAACTTATTAAACGAATTGTTTAGAATTTGAAAAATTTATATATTTGTTATAATTTTTTAGAATTTAATTAGTTTTATTTGATTAAGTAAAAAAATCAATTTTTTAGGTTTTTAGAATTCAACCAAATTATAGAATTTCCAAAGTTTATAAATTTCTTACATTTCATAGAATTGGAAAAATATACAAAATTTACTTTTTATATAATTTTTAGAATATAAGAAACATACAAATTTTAGAATTATTAAAAAATTATAGAATTTCAATTTATAGAATTTAAAGAATTTATAGAATCTATTTAATTTATAGAATTTATGAAATATATAGAATTTATAAAATTTATGAAATTTATAAAATTAATAGAATTAAAAGATTTTTTTCGAATTTATATAGAGTTAATAGAATTTATTGATTTTATATCATTTTAAAATTAACCGAATTTGTAAAAAACTTTTGTAAAAAAATTTGTTTGCATTAAAATAAAATATTTTATCAATTTAATTGTTTAGAATTTATAGATATAAAAGATGTTTCAAACTTATTGATTTTCTAAAAATTTAAAATTAATAATTTTTTTGGAATTTAAGTCATAAATTCTAGGGGTTTATAATATTTTTGATAAATAATTCGATACATTTGTTAAATTTTATAAATGCTAAACAAATAAATAAATTTAATAAATATTTGTAATTCTTCTAACGATGTTTGTTCCGAAACTTTAATTTGTTTTTAACAATTACATAAAATCTTTAAATTTCCATGAAAATATTATTTGTATAATATTTGTTAATGTAATGTAGTTTTAAAAATAAAATTGCTTAATTTTTATATCGCCTTACTAATAATATATTTATTGGTGTTTTAATTAAATATTTTGTTATATTTGTTGAAGCGAAATTATTAAGTAAGTAAAATGGGGTTAAAACAATCGTTTGTCCTATACGCCAATTGCAAAATTTTACAATAATTGAATTTTAAACTTTAAACAAAAAAACCTTTACTTCCCAACGACAACCATTTTTACCGTTGGCTAAGTTTATTATAAAGTCTGGGCATTTTTATTTATATTTCTTCAAGGAAATGGGACTGGATCTGATAGCTGGGAAAAATTTTTGAATCAAAAATGCCAAATTTGGATATATGATTTATGTTACAGAATTTATGGTTTATTAGACAAATTCTGAATTAACTAACTTAGTAACTAAAGAGATAGAACAACTTTGATACACATTCATAACTCATTTGAATCCATTCATAACTCATTTTCGTAGAAAATGGTCTATAGCACAAAGTACTACTCACGTGACGCAATGTCAATAGAATTTGCTATAACCATGTTTTTATAAATTTATTTGCAACAAAGCTCTGAAAATTGTTTGTGGGACAAATGAAAATTTAAATTTCTTGTAAAGTGTTTTTTTTATTAAATTTGTTAATAAACAAATTATAATGATATGGCTGTATAGAAACTACTTAAACAATTCACAGAATTTTTAAAATTTACAGGATTTATTAAATTTTTAAATATAAAATTATTTTATAGAATTTAGACATTTTATATCATTTTTAAAATTACAAAAATTTGTAAAAAATTTAAAATTTAAATAAAAAAAAATTGGTTTAATCAATTTAATTGTTTAGAATTTATAGATTTTAAAAAATACGGATCATATTGGTTTTCCAAAAATATAAAACTAGATTTATAAAATATAAAACTAGAATTCTGAAAAATGTTTGTGAGGCAAACGAAAATTAAAACTTCTCGTAAACTGTATTTGTGTTTTTTATAAAATTTGATAATAAACTAATTAAAATTTGGCTTTACAAAAACTTCTTAAGCAATTTAACGAATTCTTAAATTTTACAGGGCTTATTACATTTTTAAATATAAAATTATTTTATAGAATTTATAGATTTTATATCCTTTTTAACTAACCGAATTAGTTAAAATTTTAAAATTTGTTTAAATTTCAAAAATAGTGTTTAATCAATTAAATATAGTTTAGAGTTTATTAATCCCTTATAGATTATCTTACTTTTTGATTTTCGAAAAATGTAAAATTAATAAATTTTGTGAAAAGCGATTAAATTTGCTAATATAGTATTTATAACTTCTAAACAGTTAAAATGATTAAATTAAATTTTAATTGTACTTAATTAAAGTTTATATAATATTGGTTAATATAACATAGTTTTAAAAATAAAATGGATACATTTTATAAAGATAGACTAAACAAAAGACATATTTTTATTTATGTTTTAAATTAATATTTTGTTATATTTTGTGACACGAAATTATGAAGTCAGTAAAATGAGGATTAAACAATGTTAAATTATTTGTGATAACTTATTTGCAACAGAGTTCTGTTAAATGTTTGTCAACAAACTAAAATTTAAATTTCTCATGGTGTAATTGTTTTTTTAATTAAATTTGTTTATAAATTAATTAAAATTAATGAAAATTTCTTAAACAATTTAAAAAAAAATTTAAATTATCAGGATTTATTAAATTTTTAAAAATAAATTTAATTTATAGAAGTTTATTGAATTTTTAAATCTTGGAAAATTTACGAAATTTAGAAGAATTAAAAAAATTTGTAGAATATATAGAATTTATAGAATATATAGGTTTTATCAAATTTGTAAAATTTATAGTATATTAAAATTTAGAATTCACAAATGATAATTTAAATAATATAATTTTTAGAACTTATAAAGTTTATGTAATTGTCAGAACTTATAAAATTTATAAATTTAAACTTTTTTTAAAGAATCTCCAAAATTTGTGGAACTTATATAATTAATAGAACGTAATCAATCGACTGTAATGTACTTATCCTGTACATTTATACGTAAATTTTATAAATAAACTCCAATAATTACATTTAATTTAAAAAATGCTACTAATTTTAAAAATTCTATATAATCATTATAAATATTATAAATTTTAAGAAACTACATTTAAAATATACATAAAATTTATTAAATTTAGAGAAATTGGAGAATTTGTTGAACTAATAAAATTTGAAAGGTTTATTAAATTTAGAAACTTTATAGAGATAACGGATTTTATCGAATTTATAGAATATATTCAAATTATAGATTTTACGCAGGATTACTCGAATATGTATAAAAACAATTTTTACATTTACCTTAATTTATTTTAAATCAAAATGCTCAATTAATATTTGAATCCGAAATTAGTGTATTTTTAATACTAAATTTATAAAAATTAGGATTTTCTGGTTATTTCAAAATTCAATTTAAATTTTAATAAATTCAAAGTTTACAATTTAAATTCAGTCAGTTCTGAAAATTATTATAATTTCAAATTTATTTAACCACATCGAAACCTGTTCAGGTAATACATTCACAAGTAAGTTGATCGTGGATCGGTATAATAATCCATAATCTTGAGCTCTCGAGTATTTTGTTAAACTTTTTAATTAATTAAATAATTAAATATGTGGCTGCGATTTATGACCACATAAACTTTAAGATCGATTGATTGTATACTCAAAAATAACTTAGCCAATAATCCAATGTTGACGCATCATGTTGTTTTTTTTCGATCAGATGATTTTGCTAATCAATTATAGGAAACAGACGATCGTTCAAAGATTGCAATTTTTTAAATTAGCAACAAAACATGAGCGAACATATATGAATAGAAATAATTACCAATTAAGTTATGTATTTCGGTCTAATCGCCTCGTCGAATCATAGCTAAATAAAAAAATAATTCACTTTTGCGAATATCTGAATGTATAAATTTATTGGTTGTTACTTATATAGATAGACCTATACTTAAAACAACCAACTATATTAGATCATGAACAAATATTTTTGTCCAAATCGGAAAGAGAAATATGCTAATTTAAAAAATAAAAATATTTATCATAATCAAAATTTTAAAAAAATAACAAACGTATGTTTCACCATTTACTTTTAAATAAAGCAAAATAAAAAAAAGGGAAATGAAAATTATTATTTAGATTTTATTAAATAATTTATTTTTTAATATCCATCAAAAAAAAAATTAAATTATTTATATATAAATAGTATACGGTCAATTTATAAACACTGACCAACCGTCAAAACTAATAAAATCAAACACGAGAGCACAATCAATTACAATTTAAAATAATACAAAAACATCAATTGTTTATATGCATAATATATATTTTAAACTATATTTGTATTTATTAATTTATTTACATTTTTAAATCATAAAAATAAAATTATATGGATATTAAAAAAATTTAAAAAAAAATTATAAAAATTATTAATAAAATAATTTAAATACATAAATCATTCTTGTCATTTTGATTAAAAATGATCAACATAATAATTACAGTTTTATTTTTTGTTATTACATAATGTTAAAATATAAAAAATTTAATGCCTTTTAGCAATCGTTGTTTTTTGTTGTTGTTGTACTCGTATATACAAACATACATACATACATCATATATATATAGTGACTTAACTACTTACTTTCTTCTCCTTGAGAATATCTTGTATTTCAAGAAATATAATAATATTCCATTTTTATTCTCGGAATTTTGTAAATTTGATAAAATGATATATCTAAAACATAAAAAAATAAAAATCATTTTAATTTAATTTATTTATTAAATATTATAATTGTGTATTTAAATAATAATTAAATTTAATTGGTACGAAAATTAAACGGATTTGGATGGTATATAAGTTAAACTGTGCAGATGATTGATTGGTAAGTGGGTAATTTTAAGGTGTATCGTTTTGCATTTTTTTTTTCGGATTGGTTTATATGTGTTATGTTAGTATATGTATATCGCATATATACATATATGTATATAAATTATGAGTTGCGCTGTTGGCACATTATAATTTATTTTATACGTCAAGTAATTATAAAATTGCATTAAGGTTAAGTTTTATAATCTATTAATCATAATCTTATTCAATTTTAATGTTCCAGTGGGCCATCCATTTAATGCATTGCTGGACTAGCGATTGTAATTAGGTTACCTTTTCTCATGTTCGCTATTTTGTAATCATCGGTGCCACATCGGTGCATTTGTCTTCCGATATTATCAATGGATTCCGGGAACTGGTTGTCCAGTTATTGATAAGGCAAAGTCTTGTTCTTTTTGCGTCAATATTTTATTACAAGTAAATAGTCTTACCAATTGATCAAGATCCACGGGCAATATAATTGAATATATTTACTTTCCAATAAAACAGAAATCAGTATTGACTATTCTCGTATTTGATCTGGTGGAAATCTAGCCAGTTAAAAATATACGCCAGCTAATTCGTTTGCGAATCTTTCGATTGAATCGACATATCTAAAACATAGCCGTTTTTTCATATTCACTATAATTGGAACTTTCTAATTTAGCGAAAAAAAAGTAAATAAGTAGTAGTAAGACTATCGGAGGGTAATGTAAAATAATAATAAGATACAAGATATTCTAGTTTGGTCTACTGTCTTAAAAAATATAAACTTGATGCTGAAATAAAGAATTGTTAGTGACCCAGTGGATTGCACATATTTGTATATTTTGATAAAGTTCGGCGATGACGTAATTTGTATATCGTTTTGGTATTTTAAAACATTATTCGAAATTTTCGAAGGCAAATGAAATAGTTTTAAAAATCTTGCGCGGCCATCGGCAGTTATTTAATAAATGTCAATGTTTTATGTTATAATACAAGGAATATTATAATTTATATTCTGCATTAATGTAATTTTTATTTTACATGCACGACTGATCGTGCTGGCACGTCAACAGTGTTATTATCGGATTTGAATGAAATGCACTTTCAAAGTTCGCGCGTTGTATATATATTTTATGCACATTCGAATTGTCTAAGTAATGGACTAAATGTGGTTACAAATTGAACCCTTCCTTCGGAGAACCTATCCGAATTTGATCAAACAAAAATTAAAAATTATGTTAATTTAATATTCCATGACAAGCACATAGTTAACATCATTTATTATTGGGGTGTCAATTATTTAATCCACTCTGCTTCAGAACAGACAGATTTATTGATTTTAATAAATAAAAATCAATAAATGGTTTTTATTTTATTTACAACATGTTTTAGGTTATTTTGTGCATGTTGCTAAGCCATATGCTATCTACTCGTATATACAGCAATGAAACGAAAGACCATTTCAAAGAGAAACAAATAAACTTTAAGTAGCTATTTTTTTTCAAAGTATTGATTTAACGGTGTAACTAACTTGATTTAACTACTCTCATGTCTCGAGAAATTAGAGAAAATACACTTTACGAATAAATGATCAGATTCCTCGGACCTCAATATATAGCACATCCAGGGGTCTTTAAATTCGTTAACCACTCTTTGAATTTCGGTGCAACAAATGTGCCTATAATGTCCACAAAAAATTAGTGATGTAAAATAAGCTATGGACTCGTACATCTAAATTTCACGAACATGTGTTCCAAGAATACTACCACAGCATCCTTTGCTTGTCGTTAGAGGCGACTAAACGGTCGGATCGATGGGCATTCATTTTTACGACCCGCATCCGTAAAAAAAAGAATCTGTTTATAAAAAAATAAAAATTGGATATCGCAAAAAATCCATCGGACCCCCGCTCAACTATCCGGATACGAAATTTAGGATAAGAACTTGGAATGTGCAGTCACTTAGGAGGCCGTTGGATGACCTAATCACATGCATGAATGAGTATCGACTAAAACTCGTAGCTCTTCAAGAAACTCGCTGGTCTAACAGTGGAAACCATGTGTCCCAGGGCTATATGTTGTTATACAGTAGAGATGACCACGGAAATCTTGGAAGATTTATTCTTGGGCCGCAGGTAAAGAAGCCTGTTTTGGATTTCCAAGCAAGCAATAACCGATTGTATAAGCTTCGCTTGCCCATGAAGTTAGCCAACCTGCCGATAATTTGTGTGCATGCGCCCACAGAAGTCAGTCAGCCCCAAGATAAAGACTCATTTTACAATGACTTGGACGATCTGACAGGTTCTATATCCGAACTCGATGTTAGAATGGTAATTGGGGACTTTAATGCTAGAGCTGGTAAAAATCAGACCGACTAGTGTGAAAACATAGGTTCGTACTCCCAATACGATACTGCGACCGATAATGAAACAATATCAGGGTCTTGTCGGTGACAGCATTGAGGGAGCTAATTACCAGTCTGACTGTGTCACCTCTGTCTTAAAGGTATTGAAAACTTCGGTTGTCAGTGTTGCTCAGCAGATCTTACAGGTATAGTGGGAGTCAGACCCAAGAATGAATGGTTTGATGACGAGTGTCGTCTTGCAGTTAAGAAACAAAATAGAGCCCATAGTGAAGTGCAACAACGTCTCTCAATCACGAGGAAAAACTAGGCTACTCTTACTAAGAGGGCAGCTAAGCGGATTTGTAGACGGAAGAAGCGAAAATTGTGGAAGGCCGAGGTTTTGGAAGTACAACCACTTAGCAATGAGTGCAGTTTGCGTAATTTCTTTAAAGTTATTAATGGATTGTAGCATAGTTTCAGGCCTGCGTCAAGTGGCATTCGGGACCGGGATGGAAACCTCTGTGTCAACATCGACGCATGGAATGGATACTTTACCGACCTGCTTGGTGTCCATTATGCGCCACAGACTGTGGTTTATTCACCTCAAATACAGACTGCGGAAATTTGCATTGAGGATTCATCCCATGAGGAATTCACTAGAGCCATTCAGAGTCTAAAACAAAACCACTCACCTATGGGGTGGACTGCATTAATTCGGAGCTCTTGATATTCGGAGGGAATACTTAGAAAAACTGCCTTTTCAACCATATTCGATTAGTATGGCAAACCGAAGTAAGACCTGACGAATGGAAAGTGACCGCGATTTGTCCTATCTTCAAGAAAAGAAACCGCTTGAAGTGTGAGAATTTTCACGGTATAGCTCTCGTTTTCACAGCATATAAGTTACTGTCCTAAATTATATTGGATAGAATCACCCTCTAGCGAAGGACCTGGTTCGATCAGTCACTGATCAGGTTTTTTCTCTGCAGATGATTCTGTCGAAATATTATGAGGCTCCCATTCCTCATCAGATCTTCTTGGATTTTCGGCAGGCCTATGACTCAATCAATCGAGAGAGTTGGAACGAATTGTGCAGCGATCTCTGAAAGGAGAACCACCATATGGTAGGCGCAGTGGTAGTAGCAAAATTAAAAAGAGTATACATACTAAGAAGCAAAATTTCGTGTTCGACCCTATTAAACGCTTTACTGCCATCAAATAATATGACACCTAAGGCAGCTTTCTCATCCAAATTTCGGCGCACCTCGTCAATAATATTCAGATTTGCCTTAAAATTATACTTATATTGCCTTAAAATTATAAAACGATACAAATTTGCACAGTAACTGATTTTGTGCCAGGTATTCTGAAATTTGGTTTTGGGTTACATGTTCAAAAATGTTGGAAAGTGCAGGCAAGATATACTGATAGGTCGGAAGTTAAACGCAGAAGATAGATGTGACACTTTACTAATCGGTACCATTTTAGCTTTATTCCAAGCCCCTGGGTTTTCCGATGTTGTACGGATTGCTTTAAAACAGTTAAGAAGGGATAGTCCTTCCTCTATAGCATTTGAAACTGATGCTCATGGGGCATGAAAAAGCAATGGTTAAATTATAGAAATAGCGAAAACAACTAGATCAACAGAGGGACGATATTTATAGAGACAACAATAATGCAAATAGCAAAAAAAAAATTATTAATTGCAAAATTCATTTTATACTCTTAAAGGTTCTTCAAAACAGCGTCAGAAACAGCTCCTGTTTCAGAAGTTCCAGCTGTTGAAAATTTCGGTATTGACGTTTCTCCATCTAATCTTGTTAAGTGCCTAAAGTTTTGTATTACATATATTGTAAATAAATTTCCTTAATCTTTGTGTCATTAAATATTCGCTTATAAGATAGGCTGCATCGCCTAATAAGAAGTATTCTTCTCCACTTCTCATTCGAATTTCTTTCGATATGAAAGACAGCTTTAATATTCTTGAATGACGTATTTTGCTAGGTGAACCAAGAAATATATCTAGGAAATTTTAGCAGCGTCATCTAAGACCGGCATTGTAATGGATATAACATGTCCCGGTTTACCTTATATAGATGAAAACTGAAAGGTTTGCCAATTCACGGTAAGTTTCTTTGTTACCAGTAAACTTGAAAATAATTTTTTGAAGTAACACCAAATATTGTGTTTTTACTGGAATCTTTGCCTTCTCTCTGTTGTTTCGCTGTATTTGTTAAAACTCGGAAATTTTGACGAAACTGTAATTAGGAAAGTATTGATTAGCTTTATACACAAATTAATTTGTGGTATACCAAAAATCCAGTTCTGAATATTATAGAAACAACGGCTGACATAAAAAATTTTGACTTTATGTCTGAGTTTTTTGGCCCGAGGGTACAATATTTTTTTCAATTCCAAAATTGCAAAAAACTTCTGACGCTTTCAATAAACGCACGACTGGGTTTCAAAATGACAGTACTGTTTGTTGATATAAAGAGATTATAGATTTCAAGCATTCAAGTAACAATTGTATGATTTTTATTACATACCAAGTATGAAGACCGGCGCGCCAAAAACAATTTTCCAGTTAAAAATCACTCGCATAATACAAACTTAGGATTTATCTTAAAGCTAAATTAAAATGTTTGTCAAAGTTGTTGTTGTCGGTGCAATAGTGTGTGCAAGATATAAAATTGAAGTACTGTGAAATGGAGTTTCAGTGCCATCCATTAAAACAAAGAATCGGCATAATTTTGAGATAAATAAAACGAATCGTGTTATTATTGTCATCGAAATCTGGTTATTATCATGTTCATACTAATCACGAAATATTCTATTTTTGCTCTGTACAATTTATGTATTTTATAAATTTAACCATTGCCAAACATATCTAAAATCATAGATGAAATGGTTAAACCATTTTATTTTGTCATTTGTTTAATTATTGATTGCTTAAAATGTTAGAAAGTTACGTGCTTCGTAATAATTCAGTCAATTTAAAAAGAAACAATTTCTTCTTAACAATTAACTTTTTCCTAACAAAATAGCCAAAAATTAGTTTTTGTATTGTTTAAAACTAAAACATTGAGCGATTTCAGTTCCGCCAACAGTTGGCAACATGTTCAGTAAATTTAACATGATATGTTTTTAATGCATCCGATTTACCGAAAATTTCAAGGCAATGTGATAGATCGTATGACATTTGTTCCATCAGTAAATTTTCGATGCCAACATGTTGGGAGACCTGAAAGCGCCCAATGTGGTAGATCGCATGTCATTTTTCTCATCAGTAAATTTTGATAAACCATGAAAGCAATCACTTGCAGTTGGCGTTAGGGATCAGAACTAAAACTAGGAATAAGAAATAAATAATTCCAACTATTTTTTTGGAATTATTTGATTCTCTGTGGAATTATGCAATGTAATTGTTGTTGTAGAGGCATCAACAAAATACAGACAATGAAGGAATAAGAATAAAATATTTATACCCTAAATCTTTTGAAGTGTTATTTCAATAATTTCTTTAAAATAATATTAAATATCGATAGATGTCAGTTACCCAAGTCTTATTGAATATAATTTTTTAAATATTAATAAATTATATTTTAATTTTAAAGGTTTAGTTTTAATTGTTATAAATTATTTTTATTAACTTTAAACTCTAGATATTGTAATTTTTTTCTTATGTTCTGTTATTTTGGGAATTCAATTCGTTTTTTACATGTAATTTACCAATGTAATTTACACAGTATTTTACATTTTTTACGTGTAAAATGTAAAAAATTTTCATTCAATGCAGAAAAGGTTTTATAAAAGTTGCCCTTCACCCCTTAAGAACAATTTGTAAAAGTAAATAAATTAAACTGTTCAAGCAATATTTTAACAAACATTATTAAATATGCATTTAATTTATTGTTGTTTTTTCCAAAGCCAAACTAAATTTTGAAAGTCATAATATTAATTCAGCATTATGTATGTTGGTTTTTTTTTCTAAAAGAATATAAAAAAAATTACGTAGACGATTGCTGTTAACTCATCACACAAAAAAAAATTTATTTGTTATTTTTTTTCCATAATCATTCCTTTAATTCCATCAAAATGAAATAATAAATTTAACACACATCAAACTTCAATCAAAGCAAATTAATTTATAAGTAAATTAAATAAACAGGATTTATTAAAAAAAAAAAAAATGAATTGTTGATGCGTGTACCAAGGAATATTGTACGTACATATATGTATAATAAAAAAAAACTCTATCCGAAGCGACGCTAGTTTTTTATAAGCCTATTTTTTAATAAATACATTCGAGTTTGTGTATAAAAAAAAAATACAAAGCAATCAACATCATATTTTGTTAATGTTTTTATTAAAATATTTTTTTTATTATTTAAATTAAACTAAAAAAAATTACTATAAAAAAATGTATTTTTTTTATTTTCCAGGAGGAAACTATATATTTGTCCGTTGATTTTTAATTTTTTTTTAAAATTGTTTAATTGAATGTAGATTTGCGTACGCGGAGATAATATTTTATTTATTGGAACGTACCCTCATTTCGACTCACAATTTTTTATACACCCAAAAAAATTGTAAAAATGTTGGGAACACCTTGTCGTGAAATTAACAGCAGGCAGCACCCAGGAACATGTGTACGATTTTAAAATCACTCGTCCAATTCAAAAATTAAACTATCAATTATGCAAAATCCAGGATATACATAATTATGGCTTAAACAACAATTTCCTAAATCTCTGTAAGGTATATGTATGTATGTATATGTATTAAAAAAAATCCTTTTTTGGGAAAAACGTAATAATACGATTTTCATGGATGAACTAGCATTTTTTTTTTACATGACTTAATACAATATTTTGTGTGCTAAAAGTTTTAAGGGAACGAAAATTATGTGTCTTGCGATTGTAACAATAATATTATAATTATGTCCTAACCAGAGAAACGAATATATTTTTGCATGTCCGGTTGTCGTATAATTTCAATGCAATTTTTATAAATAATATAGAAGTATGTAATATAAAAAATAAAAATAAAAATTTCGTAAACCAGAAAACCTATAATTTATTTTTTATTTTATATTAATTTAAATTTTATTTTATATTTTTGTACTTAACGTAAAACTCGTATACATACTTATGTATATGTAAGTACTTTAAATAAAAAATTTTTTTTTTGATGCGCGCGATGTATTTTGTGGGAAACAAGGAAAAGATTGTCTTATAAACTAATATAATATATATATTTTAATAATCATTATTTGAGTATAATATTTAAAACGACAAAATAAATAATAACTATGGTAAACTTACTTACTTACTTGCATGTACATACTTCTTTTTTTCAGTTAGTAGTTACTCGTAAAATAAAGAAAAGATAAAATGCAAATAAAAGTTTTTTTTTTTTAAATTTTTAATATTTGTCCAAATATAACAGTAGAACTATATGATCTCTTCATCATCATTATAATAATCATCATCGTCATTATATATTACAACTATACATAATATGTGAAATGGGAACAAGAAATGGTTTTATGTATACGGTATATACTCGTCGAAATCTTTTCTAGATATTTTCTTCTTTTGTTCTCTCATGTACGAGTATAATGATCATTCTTTCATCAAATAAGTGTATTTACTTTGCTGTTCTATCATCATCTCGTATACATACACATCATACATATTTAATTTCAAGTATTGTTATTTGTCAGTGACTTAATTTGAAGCTTTTTTTTTATATACTTATAGCTATGTATATCTCTAGAAGTTTTTATTGTTGTAAGTTTTAATTCCGTGTTTAAAAATGTATGCATTGTAGGAAAAGAGAAAGGGTTTTCAAAGTACTTCAGAATAGAGTTTTTGAAATCGTTTATTCTTTTTGACACATAGGTTAATTGGATTGCCAGCTTAAAGTACGAATAGTATATACTTAAACACGATTATTTGTTTAAAAATACAATTGCATGGCACATTTTGTCTCGGAATATCTTATGTTGTAAAACATTTATGTTCATAATCGCAAATTTGGCTTTTAATCTCAATGCTAAAGTATAGGACCTTTTGAAATGATCTGGTGAATATGTAAACAAGACTTGCTCGATTTCTGAACCCAACCATAATAGTGCCAATTGTTTCATCTTTACCATGGCAGGATGATTTTATGAGTGCAGTTTTTATGACAACTCGATTACCCCAAATAATGCATCATTTCTCGCCTACAGTTAATTCACAAAGTTGAACACAGTATGGTTGACATTGTAGGTTCTGGCATGACTTAAACCAACCCTTCATTATGGATGCTAATAATCTGGACAGTTTAAATGGTTTGGCCTGCTGTGTGGCAGGGTGCACCATCCTGTTGAAACCAAAAGTCGACTACATCGTTTTCTTGAATTTTTGGTAATAAAAATTCATTGATCATTACTCTATAGTTTGCGCCATTGATGTTTACACGCTGTTCATCCGCATTTTTAAAGAAATACGGTCCGGTCCGATGATTCCACCTGCCCATAAACCGCACCAAACAATGCATTTTTCAGGTTGCATTGGAGGCTCTTGAATCTCTTCTGGCTGTTCATCAGCCTAAATACGACAATTTTGTTTGTTGGCATATCCATTCATTCAAAACTAAGCTTCATCGCTGAACACTATTTTTCGATAAAAAAAAATGGATCAATTTGGAGCTGTTCCAACGCCCATAATCCAAATCGATGACACAAAGGAAGGTCAACCACCTTATTCGTGGTGAAATGTCAATGAATACTGAACACAAATGTCATATGAACATGACTAAAAGTACCTCCTATTGGATCACTCTTTAGCTCATATTTCATGTTGTTGCTAACATCGGCAGCAGATATCGGCAACTCGTCACATATTTGTTGAACAAATTGATAAGATTTGTCGTAAGGTCAATGTTCTGCGTTTTTCTAACTGCAAAATCAGCTAGCTCCATAGACTTTAAATAAAACTCATTTTACAGTGACTTTGATAATCTGATGGTAGAGTGATAATTGGGGATACATTAATACCAGAGCTGGCAGAAATCAGCTAGTACTCCCAACACGAAACTGTGACCAATAATGGTGAGAGAATGATATACTTTGCAATTGCGCACGACCCTAGAGCAGCGAGCACTTTCTTCCAATACACAAAAATACATTTAAAAACATGAACACATTCTCGCAAAAATTTGCCGCAGCCAAATTGACCACGTGCAGGATGTGAGAACTTATCGGTCAGCAACCATCATTTGGTCGCTGTAACGTTACGGTGGAAGTAGGTCGGATAAATGAAAATCGAAAGAAACGATATCGGGATCTTGTCAGCGGCATCGTTAAGGATGCTACTTACTAGTCTGATTGTGTAAACTCTGTCTGGGATGAACTGAAAACTTTGGTTATCAGGGCGGCTCAGCATATCTTATATGTATAGTGAAAGTCAAACCCAAAAATGTTTAATTTCATGATGAGTGTCGGTTTATAGTTGAGCAACAAAATATAGCCCATAGTGAAGTGCTGCAACCACGTTTCAATACCGCGAGGAAAACAGGGCTGCTCTGGCTAGGAGGGCAGCTATACTGATTTGTAGACAGAAAAAGCGAGAATCAACAGCTCAGCAATGAGCGCAGTTCGCGCAATTTTTTTAAGGAAATTACCGGACTGTACCATACTTTCAGGCCTGGGCCAACCGGCAATCGGGATGGAAACCACTGTGTCAATATCACAGTACTCAGCTCATGGAGTGTAAGAGTTATCGGGGTATCCGGTCTTACATTATATTGGATATAATCACTCCCCCAGCTGAGGGCTTGGTTGGCGACTATCAAGGAGAATTTCGCCCAAACCGATCACTGACTGATCAAGTCTTTTCACTCCGAATTATTCTATCTAAATATTATGAGACATCCGTTTCCGTACATCAGATGTTCCTAAATTTCACGCAGGCCTATGAGTCGATCAATCGAGAGAGTGTGTGGTTTGCTCTGGATTACCTAGGGATACCAACAAAGTTGATATGATTGTGTTGAATGACATTGACTTAGTTTGAATTCAATTAAAGTTGAGAACAGGATATGAAAAATGTATGCAGTTGACTCGGATATTCGGCAAGGACATACTCTGTCCCCGATACTCGTTAATTTCATATTGGAGTACATGTTTCGTAGACCTGAAACACCTCAGCGCAACATCTTGTATATAGCCAATCAAGTCACGTGCTTGAATATGTAGATGCATATACGCGATTGGACTGAATATCAATGGATTGAATGAAATACTTGCTCCACTTGTAGAGTTGTCGGTTTCTGCAGATCAATTAGTCCAAAACCTAATACCCAGCAAATAGAGCAGTGGCTAAAGCTGCGACGTTTGGATCGGGAGGTAACGGATTCGAATCCCAACAAAGCAGGGATGCAAAAATGATTTTTCATCTCCCGATTACGATTGGTGATTAAATTGAAAACATCTATGACCCTCTGTTGGAAAGTAGAACTCATAGGCTGACCCGTTGTTCATGTTAGTACAATGCAGTGTGCAGATGGCCTATTAAAAGAAGGACCTGTAGCCGTGTACAAAATTACAAAATAGGAATACTGTTCAGCTTGCAAAGGACAATAAATCCACTAGCTAAACAGTCTCTAATTATTGTAGGTATGGGTTGGTATTTATTAAAAAAAAATGCATGACCTCTGGCTAAAGGGCCAATGGAATACCAGATTTTAGTAGTGTACACGTTTGACGAAGCTAAATATTTGGACTCTCTTATCACTCACAATAACATTGCAGGTGTGGAAATTAAAGAGCGGTTGGCGCACGCAGTCGAGCTTTGTATCCTCTAAGGCCACTGCTAAAATCTAAATACCAGTTGGATGGAAAGTTGGATGTTAATGGACGAGTTTGAGAGATGGGTTAGTTCAAAACGCGAAGATGGTACATAAGCTCTGCGCTATGTCAAAATCAGAGATCTGATGAAAATACCCGACATACATGAAGATAGATCTCAGCAAGTACGTTGGCTCGACCATCAAATGGTAGGCACAGAGATCGTTGGGTTCGTTAGGTGACGTTGGCTTCGTTGCCATAGTTTGATAACGTAGAATAGCTTTTGGGAAATCCTATAAATTAGTTCTCGGTTGACATAGACAACTTTTTAAAAATTATACTTCATTTTTACCAGAGATTGATAAGGTCAATGATAGATCATTGCCCAAATTTAACTTCTCCAATTTACTATAGGTGATTTATCCATCAAGGGATCTGTAGATTTCGGAGAATTCTCTAAGAAAATTTGACGAATAGATAGTCTTTTTTCAGCCGGTTCTTGCTCTTTCCTCAGTGCTGGATTTGAAATCTACCGTCCTTGGTCTGATCCGAGATCTTTTTGTTTTATGAAGCGGATGTAATAGCGCTGACAAACAGTGATATTGAGGCTTTTAATTTCACTGTTAAAGATCAAAACATTTTTTTGTGTACAGATAGCAAAGGTTTACACAATTCATTAAATAATCTCTTGACCATTTACTTTTTTTGTTCCAATAATACCGTTACGGTCTTGTGAGTACCAGCATATTGCGATGTCGAAGGCAATGAGACCGGGGACTTTTTAGAAAAAGCTGATTCCTAATTATGTAACTCTAATGGGATCTGAACTCACGACTCTCTCAACTTTCAATTACACCAAAAAAGTTTTGCAGAACTTCACATTGAAAGATCTAAGGATGCAGTAGCTTGTTACTACTAGCTGTCGTATATGGCGAAGAACTACATTAGCCTACTTTGAAGAAGATGGATGACTGTTTTCACTTTGTGTGTTGTTCGGCTTAAACTATACGTCTGTTAATGTATAGGTCAGTTGACTTCCGTGCCTTGGTCTAAAATTGTCCAGCAGGAATCCAACCACAAAATTGGTGTCATTTTTTAATTGCCTGCAACCCCCAAAAATTCCAAAGTTTTATGCTAAGATGTTGCCATATGTCGTTGCACAATATATATATACATATATATATACATTTTGGAGGCACATTTCTAAATCGATATATTTATCAAACTTAGAAAATATTTGAACTTTAAGAATTGTTCGTTACACCTTCAGAATGCTTTGTAAATAAAAAAATATAAGGCGACGACGGATCTGATTATCGTCCACTTCAGATACAATTTTTGATGACTATAATTTATTCCACCAATATTGTGTCGTCGACGTAACAAATCAAATCACAACATAGAAGAGTTTTTGTTTTAAAAAACATAAAAATGCTTTGAATCTTTAATATGCGGTTGAACCAACTATCTCATACACTTATGTATTCCATGATATCGGTCGAAGTGAATTCATCGATCATTGTTGGAATTGAAAGGAGGAGTTGTATCCCAAATACATTTCTACGAGTATCACTATTTGCGCATGATTGTATGTTAGAAAACAGACATCGTATAATGGCAAAATCCACATATATGTAAGTAAATAAATAAATTATATAAGGGTTCGCACTCAAAATGAGTTACAACCCTCGAGAAATTGATATTTTTTCTACATACTCAAATTGATTTAAGATTTATCTAATCGAGTGGGGTGGGAGAAACAACAAAAAATATATTAATTGTTTAATTAAATGGCGGAACAACAAAATTTCATTTTTTGATCGACAACCTAGCGACATGCCATGAAATTTAGCGAGATTGCCAAAACGGCAATAAATTAGTTAAAATTATATAAAACGTCACGTCATTTATAACATGTGTAATAATATAGTATATGAAGATGTACACACATAATTCAATCACTGACAAGTACATGCAATAATATATAATTTCTAACGATCTAATAAAACATTAAATTTATCTAAAACCGTTGAATAAATTTGTCATCGAGTACAAAAATAATAATAATATAATATCTACACACACACACACACAAAAGGGTTACAACATAGATCACATCTAATTTGAATATTAGATCTGTTAACAGGGTTATTATAAATTGAAAAGTGCGGTGATAAAAAAATTCTCTCACACAAAATAATTTTTCTCATGCAATATTGAAGAGTGTACATGCTACAGCGTTCAGTATATATAGTGTCAATAAGTACGTAAGTAAGTTTATGATGGTTTTGATATTGTGCATATCCTTGAGAATAAGGAGAACAAACGTTTAAAGGGTTGTTTTGCGCATTAAGTTTTGATATGCACATTTTTTTTAAAAAGGTTTTAATTTGCATATTCAAATGTACATGTATTTGTGTGAACAAATTTTTTTCGTTAAGAAAGTAGCACCATATGATGCGCTTAATAAATGTTTGATTTATCATGAAATACATGTTTTGTAACACGATCTTTCGAAATACATTTACAACATAACAGTTTGTACATAATATTCATTTATTATAGTTTTTCGCGCGCTATTCACTTCTATATGTACATATACATATATGTATGTATACACATATTTTGAATCATCAAATGTGAGATCGTTGTTGTTTTATTTACGATGACTCAAAATGAATGTATATTGTATATATATATATATATCTTCTATTTAAAATACTGCACGCGCGGTTCAAGTAACCTTATGTATATATGTAATGTATATATGGATAGTATATATGTATGTTATGTAGATGAGCGCGATGAACATCATCACTAAATTTATTTGTAGGTTGAATAATTATTTACACAATTACATAATGTTACAAGTGTGATGAAATAATTATCTTATATTTATTTTATTAATCTTAATGATATAATCCTTTTTTTGTTATGATCATCATCATCATGATCATTCTTATTTTTGAATATGCGGAACGTAGTATATACACAGATTTGATTATTTAAAAAATTAAAAGAACATTCAAAGCTCTATAAACTTATTAAGATGCGAAACCTTTAAGACATACCACCCGCTAAGATTTTAAAACGTGTTTTTGTAATTATTAATTATTTGTATAGATATATTGATATAATCGCGTTGCTGTGTAATGATTTGTACCTTGAGGCATCTCGAGTATTAGTATATAATTTGAAAATATATAAAGAAATGCTTTTGATGTCAATTCTATACATATTCTGCATACGAGAACACATAGTTTCTAAAATTGTACAAATTATAGACGAGATCGGTAAGACAAGCAATTTTTTTTATCCAGTTTCCGTTCGATTAATTGTCGTATCAACGTTGTTGTTAAGATTGCATGTGTATGTATATCTAATGTGTGGTTATTGAAATAACGAAATTCCTCAGGTTCTTGATTTTCATATATGTATTCTGCTGCACTTTGTAGGCTGTGATGACACTATTATGGTTTGCTTATTAGCGGCCAAAACAGACGTAGCACCTATAAAAACGCGTCATAACCACGATTTAAGTTGTGTGGAGCACTTGAAGAATTTTGTTGGAATTTCTTACCATATTCCTATTATTTTGAATTTTAATAGTCCAATCACCATAAAAGCATTACATGTTACAGTCATACAGCAAAAACAGGAAGTCAAATTTATTTACTTTATTCATGCATCACTAATATTTTTATTGCAGCGTTTAAAAGAGTTCCCTCTCGACGTGAAAAAATCTTTGATATATACAGCGAAAAAGGCACAAATAGTGGCAAATCTTTAGTGACTATACCACAATGGAATTAAAATTGAATCATCCCAAAGCTATGAAAATTTGGAAAGAGATATTGATGAGTATTTGGTCAACGATGGTATACAACGTGGCAATTTATCCCACCAAGGTCCATAATTGATCGATTTCAATTAGTATTCTTAAATGGCCTTCAGGAAAGGTACTTGTACAACAAACAAGATCTAATGGTCTAACAAGTGTCTTTACACTTAAATTAGAATCCAAAAAACAATAAAATAACTCCCATTTCCATCTATGTATTGTATTTAAGAGCTTTCTGACTTTTCGTTTTATCTGGAAGTTGAAGAGAAGAGTGTCAACCCAACGCCATCCTTGACGCCAGAGAAACTAATTCCAGCGACTTGATTGCCGCCTGACTGTTCACATAGATTGCAATAACAATCGAGGATACCTCATTATTACTCAACCAAGACATAACCCCCTTTCATTTTTGGTGGTCTCTCCATATTTGGCATAATTGACAAAATAATTTTCTTTTCTAAATGTTGACTATCCTATATAGCAACACTAATTTTTGTCATAAATCACTATTATCATTATTATTTAAAATGCGTGGAGCCCACGAGGATTCCGCACTCGATGCCATAAATGCCCATGGTGCAAACCAAGGATTCTTGCTCAATTCGCAAACGCGCATTGCTGCTTTCGCAAATTGAACAAGTTTAGACCAAGGCAACTGATCTAAATTTAAAAACCTAAAGTTTAATACCTGGAGCCAAATAGAACTGTAAGCTGGACAACTGCTCACAAAGTGAAGGCAGTCATCATCTTCCTCAAGGCGGTTCTCGCAAATAACATCATGAGCTAAGCACATACGATGTAGGTGATCTTTAAAACGGTCATGTCCCGTAAGAATCGCTACCAAGATTTTTAACTGGTTCTTTTTTATAGATAAAGCATACCTTCGTTGACCTCAAATTGGGCTCCTTAATGAAGTACTTCGCCTTACGACAACCAAAAGTCTCAAGCCACTGAAACCTTAGGTCTTTCAAAGCGTAGCCCTTTATATCTTTTTCCCGTAGTTGAAAGATAAAGGAACCGCTGGTTCAGGATTGGGAATTGGGAACCTCATTGCCTACGATGTTACAATGAGCCGGTATCCACATGCCCATAACTTTATTGTTAGAAACAGTCAAGGGATTTCTTATGAGTTAAGTACAGCTTTACTATCTGAAGACAGTAGAATACTTTTGTTTTTAACAGCAAAATTCAAAGCCTGAATAACACTACGTGTCAGCGCTATTTGTTCCGCCTGAAAAACAGTACAATGCGAACCACGACTATCGATAAGATTCAAATCCATTCACGGACAGTAAATTCCAAAACCTGTATTGAGGTTAGAACGAGAGCCATCAGAAAAAAAGACTATGGGCTCATCTAATTTGTTGAGAAAATCCTGCGAACTCCACAAATCTCTCGAAGGATTTAACAGTCATTAACCATATCGATTTCTGGTAAATATGCAAAATTAATTTTTAAAAATTTGTGAATGTCCCACAGTTGAACCGAAAACAGTCCATGCCTCATAGCACCTCAGGCGATATGTTGCAGAACAGGCTGTGCCTAAAATAAAAGGCAAGGCAAGAACGGATTCCATAGGGAGAAGTTAAGAAAATTGTTGTATCTCCAGGCATTTTATCGTCTGCCAATGATATGAAACAAGTTTGAAAATTATACGACAAACTAAAAAATGTTCCTGGTATTTTCTAAAAAACTATTGAACGTATCGGAAATACTCGCGTTAACATGAACGCCGTATTTCGTGAACTCCGGGTAACGCGAACAATTAGAGAGCTCGATAACGTGAATTAAATTTTGTACACTCTCGCATGTCCAATTGTACACATACAACCTACTATATATATGTACATATATTTTCGTACGATTCGGGATTGCCAATTTGTTCATCTTTTTGTAATTGGAATCGAGTAAAGGTGAAATGCATCAGTAAGAGAAATACTTTGTGTGGTAAGTTAGTGCAGTTTATAAAATGTTGTTTGTGCTTTGTGATAAATAGTTCCTGATTAAAAATTGGGTAAAAAAGTAACAGTTTTAACTTTAGTGTAAAAATCGGAAATTATTGAACAATTTCGTAAAGGGGCAAGTGTTACAAATTTATCGAAAAAATACAATGTTGCTAAGTCCACTATTTGCGCAATTAACATAAAAAGTGAAGGAATTTTAAATGCCGTGAACACCACTTTTATAGGGCCTGGAAAAATAAGAACCCTTAAACCGTCAGGATATCCTAAAATGGAGAAAATATTATGTCGTTGGTTGCTTCGGCAGCGCGATAAAAATTTCCCTATATAAGTGGAAATATGTTTAAAGAAAACGTTAAACTTTTACATAGTCAAATATATGAAAACGAAACCACTTTCCATGAAAGTCAGGCTACAACGTATTAAAATTCGTTTTGGTGTGCGGTTTCTGAAAAGTTACTGGGGAAAAATTGTCCTCTCTACCTGAGCTTGTGGAGCCAATTAAAAAAAATTGCAAGCCAAAATAATTGAACTTGATCTGTCTGTAAAAAAAATTTGGTAATTGGAAAAGCGAAAAATTCACATTCATTTAAAAATTTTAACTGCCCGGTCGACTACAAACATTCTAAATCTGCGTGGATGACAGCTTCAATATTTAAAGACTGGTTCCATAAATCTTTTGTACCACAGGTAAAATATATTTTTAAACGAATGAACGTAAATTAAACTCTTTATCAATTAGGTACGAACATTTTTGAAAAGCAAAAATCTACCAGTAAAAGCTACCTCATCCACCTGAATCAGACGATAGATGCATCGACCAAAATGTAATAAGAATAACAAAACTTTATTACCGTACTAGTTTATTAGCTTCAATAGTGGCTAATGAAAATGATATATCGGAGTCGCTAAAAAAGTTAAACCTTAAAGTTGCTATTCTTTGTTTAATTCCTGCTTGAGAAAGACTTGAGCATAGTACCATCCCAAAATGTTGGAAAAACATATTAAATGTTGTTGGAGATAAGGAAGATCCAGATGACGATGTTCCTTTTGTTCCTTTAAGTGTTTTGAAAAATCGGTGGAATGCTGAAATTACCTCAGCAATATAGAGCAAACGATCGAAATTCTTCATACCATTTATCCTCAGGTTGGTGTAGCATTTCCTAATACTTTTTTTAAAATTATTCTTACAAAATTTAATAGGATAAGTGCACTGTTGCAGAAGACAATGTATGGAATGCAGATGTGCAAATTGAAGTAAATGATGAAAATATCGGGGGCAGCGATTCCAATAGCGACAGCGACATTGACATTATTCCCGAGCCGAAAGAAAAACTTCGACCGGAGGAAGCATTTGACATTTTCAATACATTTTTTCAATGGGCAGAAGAAGACTGGGTGAATATAAAAAAATAATCGTTTTGCGAAATTTGAGGCCAAAGCCATTTTAAGAAGCTTGGAAACAAATAAACGCCAAACAAGAATTACTGAATTGTTTCCCTAATAATTATGTATTATGAACTGAAGTTTTTTTAAAATACTTTTATTTCTATAGTACATACGTGCATACGTAATATAATTACTTATGTAAGTAATAGATTAAGTGCCGAACTGAATTTTGTATTGTGTTATGTATAAATGAATTAAATAAAAGAATAATCTTTCATTTATATATTTATTGTATTTGAATAATTATCAAAACCCAATCACTGTACACTTGTGAACTTCGGAATTTCACTCGATATCGCGAGTATACTGTATATTCATATAGCTTTTGAATCATAATCTTAAACTGAAATGATATATAACCATAACTATGTATATGCACCTAGCATTTCTTTAAACGGATAATTCCTGAAAATCCTTGAAAAGGGAGTTGATTTCTTTATGACTTGCAAAAATTTTATTATGGACAAAATAATTTCTGGCCGTCATAAAGTCTTTAAGATTTTAGAATTTGGCCATGAAATCCTCAATTACAGAATATCTTTTATCAAAATTAAAATATTTTCAAATTGACACTCGTTACAAAAAAACTACAAAATTCGGTTTAAAATAATTTTAGTAAAACTTGGTGGTGACTTTTGTGGTATTACCAAATACTAATTAATAATATCACAAATCTTCAGAATTTTTAAAACTCAGATAATGGTAACATTTTTAAAATTGAGAAAAATTTAATCAAATATTTTAAAAAATCCAAGAATTTCCAAATCTAATTAAATTTAATTTAAAAACCTAATTTTAGAAATATTAGAATTAAAAAATTTACAATTTTGCTTATTATCTAATAAAATTGCATACAAAACCCAATTCTATTTGATTCCTACTGTTTTTATATTCTGCACTTGCTAACAAATTTTTAAATCGTATAACTTGAAATTAATGAATGCGCATTAATTTGCGAAAATTTAAAAGTAATAAAATGTTTAGCCAATTTTGACGAGCAAAAATTTCAACAAGAACTTAATCTTACAAAACAACCTACTCACATAATATTTTATACACAAATCCGATATAAATCAAATTGTCTACAACGTTACAGTAAACCTTCTATTATTATAGACGTATGTATGCGCTGTTCCATATACGATATTTTCCAATATTAAAATCTATTTCATATTTTATTACCACTATTTTTATTCTGCTCCGACTTCTTCTCGTCTTCTTCGTTCACCATCCCATTTCCCATTCAAACATATTTATCCGTTAAATCAAATCTATATCATAAATAAAATAAAAAAAATTGTAAATAAAAAATATATTTTATAATCAATTTCAAAACATAAAATTTTAAATTTATTTCCTATTTAAAAAATAAAAATAAAAAAAAAATTCAAGAAAAAATGTTTTAATATGCAAATTACTTTTTTTCAATTTTTTTTTTGTGTTTTCATCTCTTATGCACGCACACAACGCAACATAACCATATACATATACATACTTTATGCTTCAGCTTCTGGTTCGACATACAAAAAAAAAAAAAAAACTCAATTTCATATTTATATATTTTTGAAGGGTCTCATTCAAAACATTTATTGTATTTTCCAACCATTTATGTTTTCTAATAATTCAAAACATCTTATATACAAAATATAAAAACTTAACTGTCGAAATTTTTTTTTTACTCTCGAACAAATTTTAGGGATTCTTTCTTTCATCCTTCTATATAGAATGTATGTATATATGTATGTACATGATTATACTCCTCAATGCAATTTTTTATATTTTGAAATAAATCGCGCCGATTTGTATTTGTACGAATTACGAAATAATAAAAAAAAAAGAAGGGATTTAAAATATTTGAATCTTCAATTGAATTTTAAAACCTATAGTGCAGAGTATGGGAATTTTTATATTTTTTATTTGATTTAACTTTGTCAATATAAATTATATGCAAATTAGTTTAAAAATGTGTGCGCGGTAAACGACAAAAAAGGGTTTCTTAAAAAAAAAATTAAAATTCTTAATTTTCGACATCATTGATATAATTGATCCGATTGACTTGGTATATAATATAGAGGTTTTGACTTGAACTGCTGTGCATGCGGTGCTGGTAAAATTTTAATTTAATTTTTAATTTTCGTGTACGAAAGAAATGTCAATGCCAAATTTTATGGATGAGAATCGTTCTAATGAATCGTTTGAAAATTAGAATAAGATAATATTTTTTTGGCTATAATGAATGCGGGTTTTTCAGTTTGGTTCATAATTGGGGTTAACTGAAATTAACGTTTTTGATTAATTGACAGGTTTGTTATTTTAACACACAGTTTTTTTTTTTTTTTTGATTTAATTAAAGTGTTTTGTAATAATATGTACATACATAAGTCAATATGTTAATGATTATGAATGATGATAATTCTGTTTGATCTTATAGTACATTATATATTTATGAGTTGCTCTGAAAATAATTCAAAATGATGAAATGACAGACAGGTTTGATATTTTCATGCGTTGTGTAATTTTTCTGTGCACACGTGTTACATCACACTAAATACAATTTTCCGATAAAAGGCTGAATGTTTCATCGATAAATATACATTTTCGGTAAATTGTTGTTTTCATTTTTAATACAGAAGCTACATAGACACACACATCGCATAACTTTCCCAACTGTCAAAACTTTTCAACGCGGATTGAAGTCCTATGCTTAGGATTGATAATATTAAAATATAACTGTCATTTTGAAAAAAAAATCGGTTTGACTGCTATAGCATGCATTTGCCTATTTTTTTTGTTTTTGTGACTTCCAAATGACTGCTATAACAGTCAGTTGACCGAACAATGGCACAGTGGCATAAGCTCCGACGTTTGGATGGGGAGGTACCGGGTTCGAATCGCAACAGAGATGCAAATCTTTCATCTCCCGATTACGATCGGTGATTAAATTGAAAACATCTATGACCCTCTGTTGGAATGTAGAACTCATGGGCCGACCCATCGTTCATGTTAGTACAGGCTAGCATGGAGCTATGCAGTGAGGTTTGATTAACTTCTTATAGCATATCTATTTGTGGTCACAATTATTTTAGGATGATGGGCCGTACTAATTGATAATGGTCCTGTTTGTCCTTCCATTTGGAAACATATATAAGTCCTTTTCTGATCCAAATGGTTCACGTTTAAAATTCGCCAAGAGGAGATTTAGTAAAGGAGAAACTTTCCTCCATTTTCATTGTAGCCATATTCTGTCATATGGCAGTTAAAACACCGCAATATTTGCTCAAAACGGCGGCCAGACAATGTGTATTGAAAAATTGGGGTGTAGTACAGAGAATCCCTTGAGAAACAATGACGGATGCTGGGGCTATGTCTCTGACCTTGAAGAAGATGAAGTTCCAAAAATTTACCCATCTGTAATTCACGTGTATATCACGTGAAAGACAATAGCACGCCGATTCCCTGTGCAAGGTTGGTTTACACAATTCTTTCCCATAAGCATTAGTTGCACTTACTCATTTTCCAATTACATTCTTAGAAAATAATTGATCAAGAATATCTCGTGGACTTGGAAAAAATGGAATGTTTCTTGACTTTCATGTAAAAGTTTCTTGACTTTCCTTTATCGGAATACGTTTCAAATGATGATGGTAAAGTATTGATGCCCGAATAAATTAAAAAATTAGGTGGTCCTTAATTCTGCTTTCTGCTTACTCCTACATAGTTACATTTACAATGTCAAGTCTCTCACAGTTTGCTTTGATTAGGTTCGGTTTAGTTCAAATCCCTTTTCCATCCTATCCTGTTTCTATTGGAATTCGAACTTGGTACTTGCTGATCGCAGGTTTAACCTTTGTGCTATTTATTTACTACAATTCGAAAGGTATGCGCCAAATTTCTATAAATCAACTTAATTTCGATTGTAAATTCGAAATTTGAAAATAGAATCCCATCAGTCTAAAATCTTTCTCTAAATTTGTGTTTGTCGAATATTGAGATACTCGTAGATTGGACGAATGGTCTAAATTTAAAATTGATATTTCGTGTATATTCAAATTAAAAAACATTTAACAATTCTAAATTTAACTGTAATTAGGAAATTTTAAAACTGTTGTGAATTGGTAAATTTGAAGAATTTTTAGTGTTTCAAAAGCGTTAAAACTCGCCCAAGAATTGAAAGCGTCAAATTTGAATTCGTATTTTGATTATCGTAATCTCAAAATATGGAAATAAAATTTAGAAAAATATCAATTTTTTTTTAATTTGTGGTCTAGGCGTAAAAAATTCGATATTTTTTAAAAGTCTGAAATTTATATGTAAGTATACGTACGGTACATTTAGAGTGATTACATCAATAAAATTAAAATAATAGTTAGATTTGAAACTGACTTTTGGAAATTCTGAAAATCATTGAATTCTCAAATGTATCTCAAATATTTCAAACTGTAATTTTTACAAAATAAATTAAACGACTGCAGGCTTGCAAGTTTTGTCAAAAGAAAATAAATTTATAATTAAACTTATTGTTATTCGAAATTTTGCAAACTGAAATTATTCTAATCTTAGGGACTTCCCGTGATATATAGACCCCTTGATAAAAACGGCTCCCTCTAAAAAAATCTTGTCAAAAACCAAATCAACCAAGACATAAATCATATAGTACGAGAAGGGTTATAAAAATTGAACTATCCGTCAAAATTCTGAGGAATATTCTACAATTTAATGCATTTTACAAAATTTAGATACAGATTTAAATATTTTGAGAAATTTGAGAGGTTTTCTTACCTTTAAAATTGAAGTTTTATTAATTTTTGCTAAATCGATGAAATTTATCGAAGTTTTGGCACGTAAAAATTTGGATATTATCTAAAATTTATAGGAGGCTATTAAAAATTTGCGACAAATTGTAAGATTTGTAAAATTTTCGAAAATCGAAAAATCTACTTTGAGATATATGCAAAATTCCAGTTAAATATCTATAAATTTGTGAAACAAGAATTGGAGTAAAGCTCTAAACTTTAAAAATCGTACTCGAGAAAGAGCTTTCGAAATTTTTCGAATTATTTTGATTCTATATTAGTTATTTACAAATGTCATTTTTTGGATTCTGCATTTACAGCCATACATATATTCTTCATTATCTCGAACGAAATCAAAGATAAAGAATGATCTCCTTAGCATTCTGCATTCTCTATTGGGATTGTGTGAACAATGAACGTTTTATAAATAAATTCAATTTGTCGGGTGAATTTTATCTGTTTTTACTTCGAATGTCTCGTTTGTCTGACCCTTACACATTGTAAGCTCCATGCCAGTCTATATTGACATGAACGATGATTCGGTGCATTGGATCTTGTACTCTCAACAGATGGTCATTAATGTGTTCATAGTCATCCTGATCAAAATCCTGCCTCTATTTAAATACGGTTTCCTTTCAAACCAAACGTTACAACTGTTAACCACCGTGCTATTGTATGTCAAATTTCATTAAAATTTGCTGAAATATAATGCTTGTTCCATAATTGCTATATACCTTTCTGCTTCCAAAAAGGTATGATGTTTGTAATTCTGTACTGTTCCTACCATATTATGTAAGAGGATGAGTACGATTTCTTTCTATTTTAAGTAAATTTATCGAATACTTTAGGATATTATTTTGATCTTGTTATTGTTACTATTACCACCTTCCTTTTGAGTGGAATGCTCAGTCTGTTCACTGTGTCGATTATGTGACGTAGCTTTTGTAATCCTTTGTCATGTAGTGCTTAACTATTTCCCTTTTAATTAAGTCCTATCCCGTTTTGCATGCGCACCTAAATTATTATTCGTATGTATTGTTTTCTTTAAAGTGTGCTGCAAACAAGGCAGCTTATCGTTTGGACCCACTACCTTGGATTTCATACCAAAGTGAAATATTTCTTTAAAAATGAAAAAAGTATTTGTGTTTGTTTAGAGTAGCTTCATTCAGGCGACATTTTATGCAACAAAATCAAATCAGAATCTAAACATACTGTATTAGCCAAATGGTTGCACTTTATTGCGGTATAAATTACTTGTTAAATAAAAATCAGAAGGTTGACCAGAAGAAGGTCAATCCCTGGCGTCGTCATTGTAAAAACCGTGCAATATAAATGAGGAATGTTGCAACAAGATTCAAAATGAAGAAGTATATGTTAAACAAATCAGAAGACTGACATACGGGTAGGTGTTTCGGCCAGTCCATTGTATAGACTTTGCTTAGATAATTTAAAATGATCAACACTGTGGGTGGCGTTCTAAATAACATGCAATATACATAACGAATGTTTTACCAAGATTTAATGAGAAAATCTGTTATACAAAAATCAGAAGATTATCTAGCGGATAAGTTATTTTCCATGAAATATTTAAAGTGGTTAATTCCTGTGGTTGGCAATATAAATAAATAGTAATATATGTATATGTCAACATCGACGCACTACCTGAAGCATGGAGTGGACACTTTACTGACCTGCTTGATGTTCATCATGCGTCACAGACTGTTGTTGAGCCACCTCTAAGACAGACTGCGGAGATTTGCACTGAGGATCCATCCCATGAGGAATTCACTAAGGCCATGCAGCGATTGGAACGAAACCGCTCACCTGGAATGGACTGCATTAATTCGGAGCTCTTGATATTCGGAGGGGATACTTTGTGGAACTGTCTTTTCGACCTTATTCGATTAGTATGGCGAACCGAAGTTATGCCTGACGAATGGAAAGTGGCCGCGATATGCCCCATCTTCAAGAAGGGAGACCGCTTGAAGTGTGAGAATTATCGCGGTATAGCTCTCCTTTGCACATCATACAAGTTACTGTCATACATTGTATTGGATAGAATCACTCCTCTGGCGGAGGGCTTGGTTGGTGACTATCAAGGAGGATTTCGTCCGAATCGATCAGTCACTGATCAGGTCTTTTCGCTGCGGATGATTCTATCTAAATATTATGAGACATCCATCTCCGTACATCAGGTGTTCCTAGATTTCCGGCAGGCCTACGACTCGATCAATCGAGAAAGTTTGTGGTCTGCCCTGGAATTCCTAGGAATGCCAACAAAATTGGTACGACTGTGTAGGATGACAGTGATGCAGTCTCGATGCTGTGTTAAGGTTGAGAACAAGCTATCGAAAATTTTTGCAGTTAACTCGGGTGTTCGGCAGGGAAATGCTCTGTCCCCGATACTCTTTAATCTCATGTTGGAGTACATCTTTCGTAAAACTGAAACACCTCAGCGCAACATCTTATATCGCCAGTCCAATCAAGTGCTTGCATATGCAGATGACATATGCGTGATTGGACTGAATAGCAACGGAGTGAAAGAAATACTTGATCCGCTTGTAGAGTTTTCAGCTTCAGTTGGACTCCAGATCAATGAGTCCAAAACGAAATACCTGATCTCTGGTTTTAGAGACACTGGCACTCCAGATTTTAGTAGTGGCCACCACACGTTTGAGGGAGTGAGGAGGTTCGAATATTTGGGCTCTCTTATCACTCACGATAACAGTGTGGGTGAGGATATTAAAGTGCGGCTGGCAGCTGGCAGTCGTTCTTTGTATCTTCTAAGGCCACTGCTAAAATCTAAACACTTATCAAGTGCCGTGAAGCTGAAGCTTTACAAAGCGTTGATCAGGTCCGTTGTTATGTTTGGATGTGAAAGTTGGGCGCTGACGGATGAGTACGAGAGATGGCTCCTTACATTTGAGAGAAGAATTACTGCCCTAAACGCGAAATAGATGGTACATACCGAGCTCTGTACAATTTCGAGATCAGAGATCTGATGAAGATCCCCGATGTTGTACATGAAGTTAGATCTCAGCGAGTACGCTGGCTCGGTCACGTTCTGCGTGCTGATCCGGAACGAATTGTGCAGCGATCTCTGAAAGGAGAGCCACCATATGGTAGGCGCAGAGGTCGTTGCAGGCGACGATGGCTCCACGATGTAGAGAACGACTTGGCCTCTTCAGATTGTCTAAGACAGTATGAAGACCAAGCTCAGGATCGAAACCGTTGGAGCCAGATTGTTGATTCAGTAAGGGGCCAGTAATGGCCTTTAACACTGTTAATTATAATATATGTATATATAAAGAATGTTGGACCAACAAACAAAATCGGGAAGATTAGGAGGGCTTTGTCCGAAACACCTACAACATGCAGGTAGTTAAATCTAATAATCTAATTTTATTTATATCGCCGACTCTATGGATTGACCATTTCAAATTTTCTATGCAAAGGCTATACAGTATAGTCATTCATTCACATCCCATTTCAATATTGGCCGTTTATTTACATATATTGTCAGCTACATTATGGATCAATCATTTGGTACTTTCAAACCAATAAGTCTATTTTGAGACATTCTGTAAATTCCTTAGAATAAACTAGAATAAAAATTGCATAAATATGATCTGAACCTAAATTAGAAAATAGCTTCATAACTTGGTCTGATTTAAAATAGTTCGGAGTGGTAGTGGTGATCCCGAAATTTGAAGGGGAAAGTAATAAACTTATAATACTCAAAACAAACTGAGAAGCACTTACTGTTGTCTTATAACTTTTTTTGTAGAGTAATTTTACCAAAACTATTGACGCCATATTTTGTTCTAATGTATTGTTCTTGTAAGTGTACAAAACCAGGTTTCCATCCAATAACTGGAAAACCTAGTAAACCTTACCAAAATACAATTGCAAAAATAATGTAGAAACAGGAATTATTTTTAAAAATTTTAATTTGTAATTACTGTAGAACTGCACCATGAAACAGCGAAGGTTTGGTTAATAGCGGGTTTCCCATCGCATAAATCCGTCTTTACAGAATTGTATGCGCTGGCCAGTTCATTGCCATAATGCTTTCATTTCCAATTAACTTGTTATCCGCAAAGACTTTAAAGTAGGTCTAAGAATCGAATTCATCCGTGATCGATCCTCCATCAATCACTATGAGCTCTGTTTTGCCTTCCGAATATGCCACCCAAGCCATTGAACATCCATCTAAACGATTGCTTTATACCTAATTTGTATGTCGCAATTGCCAACCCCTAAGATTTTGACAAAATTTCAGTCTTGCTGCACGATATCTAGGGAGAGAAATGGGTCGTATTGGTGCTTTTCTGAAACGTATCATTGCTTTTGAGGTAATTACGATATCGACGGGTTAAGTAGAGTGTGGAATTTATTTTAAATTGAGTTGCCTGCCTCTCAGAAAAGCTAGTACCATACGTTTATCTCTATTTGAAGTTGTGATTTTTGTATGTACTATCCGATTTTTTTTGTATGTTCTCGTCCCGCAAAAACATAACCAACCGCTACGTACTAAACAATTAACCTTGCTACAAAAAGAGAACTTTTCCCGTCTTGTATTAGTGTTGTTACTCTTTCCACCGCTGTAGTCATTAGATGAATGCTAATTCACACCATTTTATTGATCTATTGAAAGTAACTGATTTTCACACAATTTGCAAACTATTAGATTTTGATTAGGTAATTTTCTTTTTTCATTATTTAATGAAGACTAAAGAATAATTTAATGACGGTTTTTTATTGTTGTTGCCTTTGCGCAAGTTACAGGGTGTCAAATATTTGGAAAATGCTAAGACAAGGTAAGATTTTTGTGGCTGACAAATAAAATCTAGTTCAGAACCGTAACGAATTTGGAAGTTGCATAAACAATTTTTTTCTTACAATTCTACTCCTACTCAAATGTTAAATATATTACTATTAATTGGAAACACTCTGCATAACAAAAGAAAACTGAAAAACTAAATTTTGCGCAACAACCACAGCAAAATTCGTCTTCTATAACATTGTTCTTTAGTCAAATACTAAACAATAAAAAAGGAAAAACCTGAAATTTTGTTATGACCTTGGGCCCCATATATTGAATTTGTGAGTTGAAGAGTTTTTCACGTTCTATGTTGACTCAGCTTATTTTCAAAAACTGTTCATTTCTACCCTATAAAATGCGCCTGTTGTTTCGGTAATTTCAAAATTTTATTTTTATAGTTTACCTTTCAATATCGATTCATTCTTCAAATTATGTGAAGAAAATGCAATTACTATTGGATTAACAAACAAGACTTAGCACAGTCTATCTGAATGCTGCCTAAAGTCACCTTAAATTTAAATTATCTATACATTTTTGGGGGCTCGAAGTATGTTTTCTGTCATTAGACTCCTTACTTTACGCCGTTATCACCCACACCGAGGACATACGGCTACATTTCTGGTTTTAATTGATCAAAGATGTATTTATCATAATTCTGATCGAAACCATTAATGAATTTTTTTTTCAACTTCTATTGTGATTCAATCTCATGTTGGAGTACATCTTTTGAAAAACTGAAACACCTCAGCGCAACATTTTATATCGCCAGTCCAATCAGAGCCTTGCATATGCAGATGACATATGCGTGATTGGACTGAATAGCAACGGAGTGAAGGAAATACTTGATCCGCTTGTAGAGTTTTCATCTTCTGTTAAAGCGTTGATCAGGCTCGTTGAGTATACGAGAGATGTCTCGTTACATTTGAGGGAAGAATCATGCGGGGATTTACAGCTGAAAACGGGAAATAGATGGTACATGCCAAGCTCTGTACAATGTCGAGATCAGCGTTCTGATGAAGATCCCCGATATTGTACATGAAATAAGATCGCAGCGAGTACGCTGGCTCGATCACGTTCTACGTGCTGATCCAGAACGAATTGTGCAACGATCTCTGAAAGAAGAGCCACCATATGGTATGCGCAGAGGTCGTTGCAGGCGACGCTGGCTCCACGATGTAGAGAACGACTTGGCCTCTTCAGATTGTCGTTGGAGCCAAAGAGTTGGCCAGTAATGGCCTTTAAACACTGATTATTATTTATTTTGATTCAAATCTGGTACATTCAAAGTTATACAAAATTTGTTATAAATTAAAACTCGTTGAAAAGATTTTCAATTGGTTATTTGATTAATCGATGGTTGCTTACGTAAATTTTAGAATTTTATTTCACTAACCTATTACATATAGGGATGTAGTCTAACCCGCACTACCCGAATATACATATACATATTAATACATCTGTGGCAAATATATAAAAGGTGATAACTGAAATATCAGCTTTTTAACTTGCCAGCGAAATTAGCCATTCCACTATAAATAGGGGAAATCATAAAACTCTAAAAACGAAACGAAATTAAGGTTTACAGTACATTACATCCTCCGGAAAACAAATAGAAAACCGGCCATGCATTCCATTGACTGAATGCCAGAAAAACTGCCAGTTAAAAATAAAATACGACGACCAAAAGAAAATTTTTGATGAGTACTGGAAACTAGGTAAGCATTCTAATTACGAATATTATTATAATAATAGCGTTAAAAAAGGCCTGTTAAGCGTTGATTTACTTTAGACATTTAGTCATTTTTATATACGTCTGGTTAGATACCTATACACATTTATTAAAATAAAATTTAAAGTTTAGGGAATTATAAAATGAGATCGGCTTATATATGTGGTTTAATCGAACTCGAGCCAACAAAATGCCGAAAAACTATTTGCAAAACACCCCGCCGATATTCAGCCAAATTCTATTTAAAAAATTGCGGCAGTTGTTTTGTAGTGAGCAAAAAATATTTATTAGTTACATTTGGTGAAACGCCTAAATTCATTGATATAGCTTGTGACAAATGCCCCGGCGCTATACCGGAAAAAGATAGGCGTGGAACGGCATCTAAATTTCATAAAACACTTCCAAAAGAAACAACGGATGAAATTTACAAACATTTCAACAGTTTCCCGGCATACACTTCTCACTACTCATGTTGGCATAGTAGCAAACGCTATTTGTCAACTGGGCTAAATTTAAGCATAATGTATGAACTGCATTCTAAGGAATACACTAACCCCGCTACCATTTTTAAGTACTCTTAAATTTTTAAGTCCCTTAATCTAAAATTTAAACAACCAAGCTTAAACGCTTGTAATAATTGTGAAACTACCCATCAAAAAATGAAACTAGCCACAGAAAACAAAGTTGAATTATTAAAGCAGCAAAAAGAACATCATGCTTTGGCATCCGATTTAGCATTCAGCGCAGTGAACCAGGACAAAGAAAATTTTTTTTTTATTTTTTTTTGTTTGTTTTTTTGGGGAAGGGGGAAAATCTTGAAAGAGACCCAATGTGGGTACTGTGGGACTCACACCCACTAAAAACCTCCTCCCTTGTTAGTATTAAAACTAGTCTTGATAGGCTAACTATTAATTTTCGTGTCAGTTCTTATTAAGTACTAAATAATTTTAAACAGTTGGAAAACTAATTAGTTTTCCAGCGCTACTAAATTTTTTTAAATTTAACCCAACTCTAACGGGTTGGTCCGTTTAAGTCGCCTCACAACATTTTGATTGTGAAGCAAACTTGAGGCTTCCACATTAACGTGTTGGTTTAGCCGAACTATATGCTTTGCAGCAAATTTCTTTATTTCCTCCACCACTGATGGGATTTTGATGTCTCTATGAATATCAGTATTGCGAACATACCAAGGTGCATTCAGTATATTACGTAGTACTTTGTTTTGAAAAGTTTGGATACTTTGAAGATTAGACCGCTTAGAACAGCCCCATAGTTGAATACCGTATGTCCACACCGGTTTTAAAATTTGGTTGCAAATCAAAATTTTGTTGTATATCGATAATTTTGAGCGCCGTCCAATTAGCCAATACATATTTCTGTATCTGCAATCGAGCTCTTTCCTTTTTATCTTGATGTGTTCTTTCCATCTAAGTTTTCCATCTAGTGTCATTCCTAGATATTTTGCTTTGTTATCATGTGGAATTACAACGTCGTTTATTTTAACAGGAAGGGTTTCGATTTTCCTATTTGTGAAGTTTACGTGGGTAGATTTCACTTCATTTAGTTTAATTTTCCATTTATTGCACCAATTAGAGATCACATTAACAGCTGTTTGTAGTTTATCCGTAGCTTCATTGATGTTTGAGCCAAACGCCATTACTGAAGTGTCATCTGCAAATGTTGCAAGCATTACATTATCTGTTTGTGGGATATCACTTGTGTAAATCAAGTATAGAACTGGGCCCAATATACTGCCTTGGGGTACTCCTGCATTAATTTCTTTTAATGGAGAGTATTCATTTCCTTGTTTCACTCTAAACGATCTTTCAGATAAATATGACTCTAGGATTTCTACATAACCTTTAGGCAAAAAGCAATTAAGTTTATGAATGAGACCTGGATGCCAAACTTTGTCGAAGGCTTGCGCCACATCGAGAAAAACTGTGGAGCAGATTTTCTTTTCTTCGAGTGTTTTTTCTAAACATTAGTAATTCGGTGAACCTGTTCTATGGTAGAATGTTTTGCACGGAACCCAAATTGATGGTTCGGAATAATATTACAACTTTCTATTATAGGCTGTATTCGATTAAGCAATAGTTTTTCAAAAAGTTTAGACATCGTGGGAAGCAGCGATATCGGTTTGTACGATTTAGCGTCATACGCAGGTTTTCCAGGTTTATTTATCATGATAATTTCAGCAACTTTCCATATGCCTGGGACGCACCGGAACTTTAGGGCCGCATTCATTATATAGCTTAACCATGTTAAAGCTTTGGATGGGAGATTCTTTAATATGTCTGCTGTTATTAGATCAAAGCCTGGAGCTTTGTTCAGTTTCAGATTTTTAATTTCTTTCTTAAGCTCCTTTACTCGAATTTGAGGGATGTTACTTTCACGACTGTTTTCTACTTGCTCCAACACAAAATCAGAGTCTATATTATTAGGCGTAAAGATGTCAGCAAGATGACTCCCGAATTCTTCAGCTTTTTCTAAATCACTCCTCGCCCATGAGCCATCAGCTTTTCTGATAGGTGCCATGTGAGAAACCGGTCTTTCACATTACTTGTAGCTTTCCATAACGAGTAGTTTGATTCTTTAGTTGTAGACAAGTTTTCCATGTAGCTAACAAAAGAATTCTCTTTTAGCCTTTTTATTTCTCTGGTCAAAATCTGTGTTTTATTATTTAGGATTCTCTTATCATCAGGGTGACGTGACTGCTGCCATTTTCTTCTAGCCCTGCGTTTCAGTCTTAACATCTCAATGACATGAGCTGGGTACTTATTACTAACGTTTCTATGCTCTACCACTTTTGAGTTGCTCCGTGCTGCGTTCTGAATATTCAGCATAAAGACTTCGGCCGCATGCTCTAGCTGTTCAATATTATTTAGTGGGACTGATAAGTCTATTTTTCCAACTAAGTCTCTCTCAAAGCCCAACCAATTTGTGGATGAATTGCAAAGAGTCGGCTTACTTGCTTTTTTGACAATTTTTTCACTTAACGTTAGCATAACTGCAGAGTGGTCAGAGTTGAGGTCATAATTTTCATCAATGCTAATGAAATTTTCAGCTATCCTCTTTGTTATAAAAAAATCCAGCAAATCAGGAATTTTGTTTGTATAAGTTGGCCAATACGTAGGCTTTCCTGTTGAATGATAACGACATCCTAGATCTCTAATTGCTTCTCGTAGTTGTCTACCTATTGTGAGCGTTAATCTGGAGCCCCAGTCGGTATGTTTAGCGTTGTAGTCACCTCCAAGAATAAACCTATCTCCGAACTGGGCTATTACATCTTTGTATATTTCTTTTGTAATTTTTGGTCCGGGCGGACAATATAATGCACACATTAAACTTTTGTTTGGCTGAATTGATTGTGACTATTGCAAGTTGCATGTCTGGGTTCTCCACTTTTCCAAACTCGTAATGATCTATGTCATTCTTCACAATTACAGCACTGCCTCCCATACCGTAATTACTTGGGTACGCTGCGTTATATACTTTATAATCTCGAAGACTTATTTTATGTTGATTGTTTAAGTGCGATTCAGATACGAGACATATATCTATATTATGGACATGAAGAAACAGTTCAAGCTCAAGCTTTTTGCTGAGAATACCGTTGGCATTCCAGGTAACAATTCTAATTTTTTTATCTACCATTATTCGACGTACAAGGCATGATGTTTGTATGCTTAACAGCATACCTGTTTTCTAAGCTGTCTAGTCTTGACGTAATTTTATCCATCATGGACATCATTCTTTCTATGAAGCTTATCATATTCGTATTATCATTTTCTTTCACACTATCCACAGTACCAGGGCCACTAGATGCGGTTTACACTGCATCAGAATAGGTGAAACCTTTAACTGTTTTTGAGGTAGCAAGTAACTCGGGCTTTCCCCTCTGATTTTGCTTCGTATTTATATTTCTCTTTTTTTCAATTGCAGTCAGCCGTTATGTGCTTACCTGCACATCTGACACAATTAGCTTCTCTTTTGCAAAATTTCACTGTGTGGCCGAAGCGTTGGCATCTCTTACATTGAGGGATTTCTCTGTTCCTTCTTTTGGCTTCCATTTTAACTTTCATATGAAGAATATGTCTAATATCAAATATTTTCTTACTATCCTCCATGTTATCAAAAGAAAGCATAAAAAGTGGTAATGGAACTAGTTGGCTTCCATTTTCTTTCACTTTCTTCGTGACATTAACCACATTAATTATGTTGAACCCTTTATTACTAAGCTCTTCCTTAATCTCATCGGGCTTACAAGTCGGATGGAGTCCTCTTGCCATTACTCTAATTGGCCTGGTGAGTTTATTTTCATAAGAATGCCATTCAATATCAGTCTTATTAAGCAGTCCACTTAGATTTCTGTAATCGTCTTCATCATCCACGTTGCTCTTAAGTTGCTTATTATTCAGCAGCTTTATTTCGTGTTTAATGTTTTTTTCGCTCAGCATTTTTTTCACTACGTTGAAGTCATCTACGTTACTAAGAATTACCGGAGGAGGTTTAACTTTCCTTCTTGTAGGCTTTTCATTTTGGACAGATTTTTCTACTAGTATTTTGTTCCTTATAGGTTGAGGTTGCCCGTTATTAGTTTCCTTCTCTGAAGTACTGCTGTTAACTTCTGGTGAGCCGCTCGCTTTTCTTTTCTTATGATTCTTTTTTGTTTTCTTCAAGATCCAATCAGTTTCACGCGTCAGTTCCTCCTCATCAGTAACGTACTGAGGATAAGTTTCAACTTCCATTTCGTTGCCTGATTCATTTCGTTGCTGAAGTTCATACGAAAGCTTGAGGTTATCAGCTTTCAACTGAGCAATTTCTTTTTTAAGCTCTTCAACAATCAGCTCCAATGCACTAATTTTATTGCTTGTAGCAGAGTTTTGTGCTACATTTACTTTCTCCTGAGAAGTCACAGTCTCATTTAATTCAATCCCATCAGCTTGGGAAGATTTCACTTTTGAGTATGATTCACTTTCACTGTCACTACGATCCTTTTTGTTGAAAGGATTAGACAGATTTTCAAGTTTCTGATGTGTCGTTTTTATAATTGGTGATCTTAGTATACCTTTTCTCTGGAATGGATTTTCATCATCCTTATTACGCAATGGTTGGTCCCCCCCAGAATCTGTGGGACCGGCCTCCTTGAAGGATGGATTCACCAGATTGTCTGGCTTACCATCTGGGGTAATAATTCCTTTCGTTTTACTCATTGCAGTTAGTTATATCGGGGTACCACCCCTAGTTGGTTTAGGTCCACGGGTGGTATTTTATTTCCCACCTACCCGCCAGCAAGCCGGTGAGGGCATTCCCCTATCCGCCACCTGGGGACGCGCCCGATGGGAGATCCCAACAACTCCTCACGGATCAAAGAAAACAAAGAAAAAACATAGAAAAATGCAAACAAAATTCAGAAATATCAAGAATTTTCACTTTGAGCTACAAAAGTGTCTACCGACACCTCGGCTAAGTACAAGCGTTTCTTTTTATAAACGTTCATTATGGACATTTAATTTAACTGTGCATGACGGGGTATCAAACCAACCTTTTAATTATATTTGGCATGAAGCCATAGCAAATCGCGGGGGAAATGAAATTGCCTCATGTCTGTATACGCATTTGAAATCGATACCGCAATCAGTCCAACACATCATATTTTATAGTGACAATTGCGTGGGACAAAATCGACATACATGCTCCACATGATTATTCACAATTTATTCGTACTATACGATCGACCTGACAATATAAAGTGATTGACATGGTCCAAACTAATTTTTTGAATTTCAATGATTTAGTAAAAAGATGTTGCTGGGAATCCTTTTGTTTGGTCTAAAGTGCGCTGGCTGAGGTATACCAAACAATACGGAATTATAGAATATAAAAACTCTTTGGCCGAAGATGAACCATTTAAAATTCATAGTATAAAACGACGAGGAATTTTTACTATTTCAAGATCCGATTTAAATATGGCTTACCGGGGACCAAATCCTATAAATTCAAAAAAGAAAAATGATATAATGGATTTATTACCAATAATATCGCCACAATACCACGATTTTACAAAAATCTTAAAACTGACCTTGATAGTGAGGATGATCCAGATTTGGATATTTTGGATGAAATCAATTAATAGTAATAATTTTCAATTTTGTGACTATTTTGTGACAATTTTGTTAATGATTTTTTCTTTTCACAAAAAATCATTTTGTAAATAATTACTTTCTAATTAAATATTTATAATAATTTAAAGCATGTACATAATACTTGATTATTTTATTTAAGGTGATAATTTAACTTTTAGATAAAATAGAACTATTTGGAGAAAGGAGCAATTGCTGTTAGATTAACACACATATAATTTTATAAATTGAGTTAAATGGACTTGTATCTAATCAGCGACACTTGCTAAATATTTAAAAGGGGATAAGTACTTATTACTGATATTGTTGCGAAATTGTGCACGAAATTAGTGGTTTAACTTAGCTGAACTCTTGGCTGCACAATAAAGGATCAAATGGTGGTAATTAGATTATTTAATGTTAAGAATTGTGTTTCACAGAAAGATGAATATGTTTAAATTGTTCTACTGCAAAGTAGTAAAAACCCAGTTATCACTTTTTATATATTTGCCACAGACATATAGCTTGAATATTTAACCAGGTTCCTTTCGTGATCATTTCAATTTAATTAGAAATTTCACATTGCAGCCCAGCAAATATGCGTATACAATACGCAGAATAAGTAATGTAGTTTGGCACCCAAATAAGCCGGGTTTTTACAAGTTTTATATCTTTTACGCCCTCGAACAAATTTCTTTTTAGTTACTAAAATCCGCGCTGCAAGTGAAAATATGTAAATTAAATGTGTATGATGTAATTTTAATACACCTTGAGATGTAAAATCGTTATTCCATATATTTACGAAAAACAAGAAACATTAATTTGTAATTTATATTTTTTCCTAATTTATAATTCTAATTTTTGCTAAACTTTTTATTTTTATTATTTAACTGTAATTTATATCCTAAATAAAATCCGAAACACAAAAACTATATATATAAACTGACAGACAGACATATTATTAGTTTCTTGTAATTTTTAATGATTATTCATGTCGTTTTTTGGAAGAAAAATATATAAAAAAATTACCAAATCGTTGGGTATATGTTGTTGGTTTTTGGCATGTTAAGTTAATGAACCTGAAGTCGGATAGTGGTATATATACATACATATATATGTATATATACACTACATATATTATGAATGACTGAATAATTAATCAAAACATTTATTTAATTTTTTATTTTGATAAAATGATAATCATACACACAAAAAAGTTAAATGTCAACATGATAGTTTTGAGATACTAATCTTTATATATAAATACATATATAAGAGACAAGCAACACAAAAAAATAAAACTTTATAGATGCGTTGAGATGTGTATGTGTTTAAATATATATATGCTGGTTGTTAAACAACAAAAATAAATTATATCGTTAATTAGACCTACTTTCGATTAAAAGCTGCAACGATACGAAAAACATGATTGGAAATGCTTTTAAATTTCTTACGGCTAGGCACCATAAACCTTCGTTAATTACATAATTTTTCTCGTACACAAATTCAATTTATTAACATATTTCACCAATTATTTTATCATTAAAATGAAATCAACAAACTATCATTATTATTAATAATAATAATAACAAAAAAAATTTATATTTTTTATAATATTTTACTTCAAAGTTATTTCTTATATATTATATTGAAAGATCAATAATCATAATTGATGATCAACAACACAATATTTAAATGGTTGTGTATTATTTTTTTTATGATGAAGTAATAATTGAAAGCAAAACTGACTTTAACAACAAAATTCTTAAACGCAGTATCTAATTCAAATGATCTTTCAATTATTATTGTGTTTCCAATTCAGCGCGACTTAATATATAAGTTATTATGGTAAATAAGAAAACCAACAACAACAATCATGTTCTAATTTTTTTTTTCTAACCACATCTAATCGAAGGTTATTGTGTCAAAGAGAATATTATAAATTTTTTTTGTGGCTATATGCGATCTGTGTGTTGGTTTTGGTTGAGCGCGATGTGATTTATGAAAATTTAAACAAATCGATTGAACAATTTAATAAACTGTGTTATTGCGCACGGTAAAAGTTAATTTCGAAATTGAAAGTTAAAATCGTTTTAATCGATTTAAATGGTTTTTGTGCTGCGAATGAGTCATACATATACTGTGACCATACGGTGGTTGTTTTCGTTTTTTTTTTGCTGATTGGTCGGTTTTCTTTTTTGAGTCTGAGATAATTTTATATACTTTATCGGGCTAGCTAATTCGAGTCACGAGCTTCCAGACCAACTGCTGCAATTAAAATAACAAATAGTCATTTATATGACAACTGTGTACAGAAGTAATATTCACTGAATATTTCAAACATAACCCAATGTGAATTTTAGAGAAACCGATCTGAAAACCGATCTTATTGTTGATAATCTCCACAATTTCAATTGCAATTATTGAAACTCAATATTATATGCTTGGAAAGAGCAACAACTTGTGGAACAAACAGAATTGGAGCTACATTTATTGGGCTCACCAGTAAAGGTAGTATAATGCTGGAAAAGAGTATATATAAATTACAAAAATGGAATTTCAATATTTATTCGTTCCTTTGACACATTTTAAATACTTTTAGGTTTGGGCCACATACAAAGATTTTGTGAAGAAGAAAATACGTAGGAATAAGCAAAGTATTTCTGGCACGGGAGGTGGGCCCAGTAAATTTATCCCGTTGGCTCCAAAAGAGGAGAAGTTAGTCCAAATGTTAAATATGGAATTGAGCTTTTCTAGGCGTAGATCATGCTAAATCATTCGCGCCTTCCTCAAATGTAACAGTTTCGCCCTGACCACCAATTTCGATATATCAGACTATTGATGAAGATTTATATACCGATACTCAATGTTTAACCGAACATAATACATCTATGGAAAATAATGATGAACCTGCTGTACCACCACCTGCTAATGCTACGTCAAGAAGTCGGGCAACATAAAAAATCTACAGAAAAACAAAATATGACTAACTTATTAGAGTGGTCTGGTGAAAAGCTGTCTGGAGGAATCAAGTTGGCACTTGTTGCCAGCTCCGTATCTTGCAGCTTCCACAAGTGTGCGTGTTACCTCCCCGTGGTGACCACCGGTCAACTATTACACCATGTGGTGTACTAGGCGAAAACACGGCGCTAAATAACTGGGCCGGGTTAAGGTGTTAATCGTACCGTGCTAATAACCGGCCAGGCTGGGGGCCCAGTCTAAAAACTAGCCCAGTCTCTAACGGTGTATCCGGATACTTGGCGCCCTCCGGATCATGTAGCCTTACCTGTGTATTGCGGGTCTCTGCACAGGTGGACCTCCTTTCTCCGCTACTCGTGGGACCTATTATGGAAGATCCATATAAAAAACAAGAAGAGACCGGTGCTCTTAAAAAACCGGAATCTAGTACTGCGGAGACATCGGCCTTTAGGCCCGGTCTCCAACGTGCAATTAGGGGCATAAGACCGAATGAGGCGGGCCCCTCGAAACCAAAGGGCAAAGGCACGAATGCTGGCCCTCCATCAGTGTCAAACTATCAGACCAGGAAGAGAGCCTGGCGCATGATCTCTAAGATCTGTAACATTCCGTTGGAGCAGAGAACGGATAGAGACAAGGATACGCTTGCGTGGGCAAGACGTATCACTGAGCCAAAGCAGGAGGGTTCCGTTGTGATCTCACAGCCGAAAAGGCAGAGATCTGATGATGAACCGCCTACGGAGGCTAAAAAGAAACGGGTTCCGGACAATGTTACCAGGCCCTTCAACGAGGTGCTAAATGATCACCTGATCATGGCAGTCGTTGACAGGGCACAAGAAGATGGGAGCATTACGACCCTTAACTGGAGGAAGGTGGAGAAGGCCTTAGCCGCCATCTTCCTAAAAATCATGAGGGAGAACCCAGGACCTGCTCCGTCCTGCCGAGACGGAGGGTGGCACCGGGGTCACGTAAAACTGACTGCCTGTGCCGATGAGAGGTCTGTGACCCTCTATAAAAAGGCGATCGGCAGCCTGGGGGAAGTCTGGCCGGGGGCCAAACTAGCAGTGGTGACTAGGGAAGAAATTCCCTGCAGGCCAAGGGCACGAGCCTGGATTCCTGCGGAGCCAACTGATCCTAGGGAGATCCAGGAAATGTTGAAAATCAGCAATCCGGATCTGCCAACGGCCACCTGGAAGATTGCCAGGTTAGATGAGGTTAAGGCGGAAACAGATCACAGATCGGCCGTCATAATCATCGACAGAGAATCCGTGGGTGCTTTGGAAAAATCTGGAGGCCTGGTCAGCTATGGATTTGGAGCGATTACGCTCAAAATCTATAAGCGCGATGAGGCTGACAGACCTGGGGCAACTGCAGCAGGTGGGGAAGCCACTAGTGGTGTCCCGCCTATTGCTGGTGACCCAGATGTCCAAAGCATCCCGGAAGACGCTCAGGAGACACTATCCCTGGACTCGGAGATATCGAGATCATTGGGACTACGCTGTGCGCTCCTACCGGACGAATCGACGTCAGAAGATTCTGATTCAACAGTGGTGGAGGTAAGCAATATCTAATGCTTAAGATCCTTCAGATCAACCTCCATCACTCTAAAGCCGCCTCGGCGGCCCTCCTGCTCAAAATGGAATCTGAGTCCATTGATGTTGTTCTGGTTCAGGAACCTTGGGTCAATGGTGACCGGGTGCTGGGCCTCAGAACTTCCAAATATAAAATACTACATGCGAAGAATGAAGGTAAGATACGTTCCTGCATTCTCGCTAGAAATAATCTGAATATTTTTATACTACTTAATTACAGCAACGCTGATGTAGTGGTGGCTAGCATCGAGATGGATGGGCAAAATCTCTGGCTAATATCGGCCTACCTACCGTACGAGGAGGAAAACATACCACCAGGTAGGTTGGTTAGTGCAATAATGGAGGCTCAAAAACGAAAAGTAGGAGTCATCATGGGCAGTGATGCTAATGCACATCACTCAATCTGGGGAAGTACAAATATCAACAGGCGAGGTGAGTTACTCCTTGATTTTATTTTAAGTACTAACCTAAATATATGTAATATCGGGTGCAAGCCAACCTTTATTACTAAAAATAGACAAGAAGTGCTGGATATCACACTTGTCTCGGATTTTATTAAGGAGAGGGTACTGAACTGGAAAGTGTCCGAAGACCATTCCTTTTCTGACCATTGTTATCTCCAATACGAAGTGGATACAAAACCCACTAGCAAACCACCCTTCAGGAATAGGAGGAAAACTGATTGGGATTGTTTCAGAACCATTCTGGGTAACTTATTACCGGTATCGGTTCCAAAACCTCCTGCATCTACACAGGAGCTTGATGCTCTAGAAGCCAAGCTATCTGATGCTTTTAACAAGGCCATGTTAGGTGCATGTCCTATCAGTAGACCCTTGGGTAAATCTCGGCCACCCTGGTGGTCGAAGGAACTCCAAGGTACTCATATGAAATGCAGGAGACTGTTCAAGAAAGCGAAGAACACAAATGCTGCTGCAGACTGGGACTGTTACAAGGAAGTCCTCAAAACCTATAAGTACGAGCTGAGAGCAGCCAAAACGAGGGCTTGGAAACTCTACTGTGGCAATATACAGGAGTCCTCGGAGGCGGCCAGGCTACGCACGGTACTTTGTTCTAGTCCTTCCATCCCGAGTTATCTACAACGACCGGATGGTTCATGGACTACATGTAGTGAGGAATCCCTGGAGCTATTACTAGAAACGCACTTCCCGGAGTGCTCGGTACTAGCTCCGGAGGGACCCATGATAAATAGGGGTGTAAACTCCGTAAGCCATATAGTAAGCAGGCGGAATATCCTATGGGCAATAAACAGCTTTAAGCCATACAAGTCGGCAGGGCCTGATGGCATTATCCCTGCGGATATCCAGCGAACTATTGACTTAACCCTGCCCTGGCTGGAAGTTATCTTCAAAGGCAGCCTGGAACTCTGTCACATTCCTAGGAAGTGGACTGAAATAAAAGTAATATTTATACCTAAGGCGGGAAAAAGCTCTCACTGCTATCCCAAAGACTTTAGGCCTATAAGCTTATCTTCTTTTCTGTTGAAAACACTGGAAAGACTAATAGAGGCTCACATTAGAGGCTCAATCAAGCTGTCGGAATCTCAACACGCATACCGTAAGGGACGATCGGTGGAAACAGCTCTCCACTCCCTTATTGGCCCGATTGAGAAATCACTTGAATATAAAGAATATTCAATGGTAACCTTCTTGGATATAGAGGGGGCCTTTAGCAACGTCAGACCGGGGGCAATCACTGGGGCCCTTGCGTGTCTGGGGGTAGACGGGTCACTCAGAGGCTGGATAGATCATATGCTTAGAGGCAGGATCGTGACAGCTTATCTGGGTGGGACGTCTGCCGCCAGATACGTGAGCAGAGGGACACCTCAAGGTGGGGTTTTATCCCCCCTTCTTTGGAACTTGGTCATAAATGACCTGTTACTAAACCTGGAAGGGCAAGGCTTCAAGGTGGTTGCTTACGCGGATGACGTTGCTATTGCGGTCTTCGGTAAATATCCTAGTACGCTGAGTGAGCGCATGCAGTGCGCGCTTGGCTACCTTTCTGAGTGGGCACGCGGCTGCGGACTGAACGCAAACCCACAGAAAACAGAGCTGGTCCTCTTTACCAGGAAGCACAAGCTTCCTCAGTGTGACCCGCCAACATTAAATGGTACTCGCTTGATCTTTACGGATAGAGCAAAATACCTCGGACTTCTTTTGGATAGCAAGCTAAGCTGGAAACCAAACATCGTAGAGAGAGTAAAGAAAGCTACTATAGCGCTCTACTCCTGCAAAAATGCCATTGGAAAGAGATGGGGTATGGAGCCCCACATAGTACACTGGCTCTACGTTTCAGTGGTCAAACCTATACTGCTGTATGGGGTTGTCGTCTGGTGGCCAGCGTTAAAAATTATGGCCAACCTTAAATTATTGATGAAAGTCCAAAGAACGGCCTGCTTGTGTATAAGTGGGGCTCTCAGGAGCACACCTACTCAAGCTCTGGAGATTCTCTTTCATCTTACTCCATTGGATATTGCGGCCGAGCAGCTTGCATCTTGCACAGCCATTCGGCTCAAATCCATATCTATGTGGACCTGTAACAATGCAGGGCACTCGTCTATCCTATGCAACAGGGGTATTCCGGAAGCTACCGACTACGCTATTCCCTTGCCATCTGCTGAGGTGAGATTCCAAACTGAGTTTCCCACCAGAGAGGACTGGGTGAACGAAACGGTTATGGACAATGAGGCGCTAAGCTTCTTCACGGATGGCTCAAAAAGGGATGGTGGGGTTGGCTGCGGGGTATTCTGTGAGGCACTAGGGGTTAACCTCTCTTTTCGTCTTCCCGACTTTTGCAGCGTTTTTCAAGCTGAACTGATCGCGATAATGGAAGTCATGGACTGGTTGAAGTATAATGTAATATCTACGAGGGATATTCGCATTTTTACGGACAGCATGGCTGCTATTAAAACGCTACAATCATACTCCCTGACGTCGAAAGTAGCCCAGAACTGTCTGGCATCTTTAAATGAGATGGCTGATCAGTTCAACATCCGCTTGACGTGGGTGCCAGGGCATTTCAATATCGCAGGGAATGTAAAGGCAGATGAGTTGGCCCGCAAGGGTACAGCACGCCTAATAACCCAAAGCAGGTGGGATATAAAGATACCGCTTGCTTCATGTAAACTGTTGCTTCTGGAAGAAGCTATAAAAGAAACGAACGTCAGATGGTCTAACGCCAGTTCGTGTGTAATAACCAGGCAGATCTGGCCTGGTCTTGACCGGTCTAGATCAGACCAACTGATATCGCTTCGACGACACCATATTGGTATGGTCGTGGGAGCTATAACGGGACATTGTCTCATTGGGATACATGCGCGCAGACTGGGTGTCCCAGCCCACGATTTCTGCCGCAGCTGTGGTGATGAGGAGGAGGAGGAAAATGTGCTCCATCTGCTCTGCACCTGTCCTGGTCTAGCGTACAGCAGAACAAAATTTATGGGGACTTCCCCTTTGAACGACCTCACGGATCTTAGTAAGATCGGGATCCGGGACTTTAAACGCTTCTTGGTAAGCTCACGATGGTTCAGCGAGTGAAGAGGAGAAAACTCGAATGTGGTACAGCTATACGGACCAATTTTGTGTCTATGCTAGTCCTTTAGGACGGCCACCATAACCTAACCTAACCTAACTTATTAGAAAAGTACATAGCGTAACAAAAAGGATTCCACGGTTGAATTAATGAAAAATGGGGCAGTATTAAGAGGAGCAGCATTAAAAAAAATTAGCTTGAAAAAGAATCAAATAAGATTCTAAAAGATTACCTTAAAACTACAAAACAACAAAACGATGAATCTAACATAATATGTGATATAACATAATATGTAATATAAAATGGAATTTGTTCAATTTCTCCATGCATCATCACAATTGACAAACTCTTCAAATATTACGTTGTATTCACCTTTGCTGGCAAATAGTGTTGCTCTCTAACTGCTAATATGCAGTGATACCGACTTTTTAACAGCCTAAACACTCTTTCAATTATTGATCGCGCTTTGGAGTGGATATCGTTATACTTCGCATCTTAAGTATCTAACGCTACATGATATGGTGTTAACAGCCACGGTTTATGTGGGTAACCCGAATCTCCTAATAAATTAAATTAAAATTATGATTTGAAGACTAAACATAATTTCTTTTTATTACCTAATAGATGACACAAGAAACACCTGAAACGCTCCATCCAAAACGGTTGTGAAACGTGGAACATATACACAGAAAGTTACTAATAACTTCAGGTTTGTGAGCAAATGCCTCAGGCGGGTATTCAAATGTATCTGGCCTACACTCACAAACATAGAACTTCTGCAACAAACGAAACTAGTAGACATTGAAAAGGAGATCGCAGGAAACGGGAATGGAGATGGATAGAAGGTTGGCATTGGCATGAAATCCGTAAGGAAAGAAAAAAGCTGGAAGGCCAGTAGTGGCCTGGAAAAGAATGGTGCAGCTGAAGCGAAACATCTTGGAAATATAAAGGGAGAACTACAATAGGCCCGAATAGAGTTAAGTGGTCCAGTCTAGTAGACGCCCTATGCTATCAAACCTCCATATATAGTACTCGTCAACACTGAAACTCTAACTATTACATTTCTCAAATTTTAAGTATGTATATATGACAATTGATTTTGTAGATGATATGTTTCACCAGAAGGGTCATTGTGAATCACAAAAACTAGGGCCATGACCTTTCCGCCCATTGGAACCAATTCGTCTTCTTTAAAGCAGATTGGCCGAGAAAACCTCACTATTTTGATTGTTGTTTCATTTCAGACGTGTGGTGATGGATCCATGTTTCATCACAGTCAACAAAATCTTTCGAACTGCTCTTAAACATGTACAAGCAGTGCTCCAAAGTTGTCATATGATTTCGTTTTTGTTAAAATATTTTATACTCGTTCGTTCCATTGAGATATTTATAATATCGGTAAATTCTATACGATCATCATCGGGCGGTCTATTAACACTACATTATAGCTATGTGGATGGGTCCACCATAGTCACTTCAAACGGATGTTCGATTACACTTAAATTCATTAAACCAAAATTAAACGGTTGTCATCGAAAGGTCATGGCCCTTATAAACTCAGTTGTGATTTTCTCACACGCTTTACATGTGGAAAAAATAAAAAATTTTAAAATAAATATTGGGCGGATTACTCCAGCACTCAATGCCACTGATGGGCCCACGGCAATACCCGGACAAACACATTAAAAACACCAAACCGTGATTTTTGGTTACCACCGGGAATCGAACCCGAGACCCTCGAATAACAAAGCAAGGACGCTACTTACTGTGCCAACGAGGGCGGCCTGTTGAAAAAAAACAAAAGATTTGAATAACTGACCAATATTCTTATGGTTGCAAACAAACACAAACTTGTCAACAACCACAAAATACAAACTGTACTAGATAAATCGGTCAGAAAAATGTTGATGGCGTTAAACGATGATAAACAGATTTAGATTTAGATTCAGTGGCGTTATCAGTCGTTAAACATGGGTACTATAATACCTCCCATGTAAAGGGTGGTTTTTTAAACCTGATAGAACTTGAAGTTGTAAAACATAAAACAAAAAATTAAATTTTTATGAAAAATATACTCTAGCAGATCTCAGTATACTCTGGCAAATCATCATGAATAGTCTCTCGCTTGAACAACAACGCTACGAAATTATTAAAATTTACTTTGAAAATCAGTCGTCGAACTGTGGATAGATTTCGTACCACATACTCTCTATAGAGGATGCAATAACATCAACACGTCGAAGGATTGTGCGTACTGAAGAGAATATCGCCGCTGTAAACGAAAGTGAGGAAGAAGATCCAATTTTATCGATTCGCCGTCGTTCGCAGGAATTGGGGCTCAATCAATAACTTTTGTTTGAAAATATGGATGACATTGATCCGAACGAGTTGTGGTTTAAACAGGATGATGCCATACGGTGATCGCAAGCATCGACTTATTAAAATCAAAATTTGGTGATTAGTTGATTTCGAGAAATGGAGCTGTCAATTGGCCTCCAAGGTCGTGCAATTGGACACCTCTCGATTATTTCCTGTGGGGCTACGTGAAGTCACTGGTTTATGCTGATAAACCAGCAACAATTAACGCCGTGACATACGGCCGGCAGTGCTCGAAAAAGTGGCCCAAAACTGGACATTCAGAATGCATTTCGTCAAGAACAGCCGCGGTCCCATATGAACGAAATCATTTTCAAATATTAATGCCATGTATTGATCTATCGAATAAAAAAAAATTTTGATTGAAATTTAATATTTTGTGCTATGTTTTACAATTTCATGATCTATCGGGCTTATAAAAACACCCTTTATATAGTTGAAATCAGTAACAAGAGTATATGGTTATTGGGATGACCACCGATGGCATAACTATGTGTAAACTATTTTTCTTTTCGTAATGGCCCCATTTGGGAGCCAACATTTTCCGTTTTCAAAATCATTCCTTTCTCAATCGAATCGTATTCTTGAAATCGGTGGCGAACCTGAAAATAAATGGTTCTTTATTCATATTTAGGAACATTTCCGATTGGATATGAATAAGACTGAATATGATTAGCCCGAATTCGTGTCCAACCAAACCACTTTTTTATCACAATGAAAATAAGCGCTCTAGCATTTTCCGTTCCATATTCGGAATTTACGTAATGAGTGCATTGCCATATTATTATAAGATCTAAAGATTCCAGCCTGATAATATATTTGAAATTAGTGATGCAAAATGTAATATTTATTTTAGTGACACGACTATATCAAGTCAACACCTGATATTTGTCATAATTAATTTTTATTTATTTTTTTCTCAACGCTACTAACGCTTTGTTTGACAACTACTCTAAAATTAATCAACCACCAGCAGCAATATATAGGAACACCTCTAATGGGTAATATCTTTTTGAAACAGCGTTGATGTGCGAAATTTGGAGTATTGTACATATTGGCAGTGTGTATTTGACGGGAGATGGAGGGATAATACGCGCTAGACTTGTAACTGAAATGACAAATAGATGCGCGACGCTCGTACAAGATTTATTTAAAATTTTTCAATATTATTTTCATCTTCAAAAATAAATATAAATTCAATATTTCTACTCAGTGACTCATATATGTCATCATTTAAACGATGTGATGACCTTCTGTTTAGAAGCGCAAGATGTATACATACTAAGAAGCGCCGCTATATATTCCCAAAACAACTTAAATTCGTTTAATTTCTTTGATCCATCAACAAAAAACAACAACGATTTTTTAGCACAAGTATGTAAATCAAAGTGCCGACACAACATTTGAATATAATGCTAGCGCAAAATAAAAGTAAATAATAATTATTTTCTTTGATTTGAGAATTTGACCGAATAAAATTTTTTAATACTTCATGGCCATTTAATGCACATATTTATATATATATATATATATATATATATTTCTTGCCAGATGCCAATGCACTCATCAATTTTATTTTATTTGTTAAAAAAAAAAAAATAAGAAAAAGCGAACGAACGAAATTGAAATAAAAAATATTAAATTAGCACATAAAATACAAAATCAATTAATTATGCTAAAATTCACACGATTTTAATTTTTTAAACATTATTTACTTTTGTTTAGGGCAAGTTGAAAAACACCTACGCATTAGTTAAAACATAAAATGCAACGGTGTAACGAACGAATATTTTGAAGCAACCAGATATTTTGTGTGTATGCGCATATTTTTAAAACCAACCGCGTATTTTAACTGCATCGCGCTTCTTTTTTTTTCAACCTCCAAAATCTATAAATTTAATTTTTACGATTTTTAATGAAAATAAATTTTATTTTTAGTTATCGTACATTTATTTTTTATATGCTAGGTGAGGTCTTTATTAAAAACTATAAAATTTACAACAACAACCGTAAAGTATAATTTTATTTAAAAATACAAAAAAAAAAAAATTGACGTTGAACAATTATTTACGCCATCGTCTTAACCGGGCATAAAAAATAAATGGATCAGTTGTCACCGAATTTGTAATAAATATGGGTATTGATTATATCTTTATTATTTAAACAAATTATTTTGTTTTGTTTGAGAAATTAAATTAAATTAGCTCATTCAGTCATGGAATGCGTTATTAATACGACCATGAATATATATGTACGTATGTGTATCATAGTTTTTATTTTATTTTACAGTCATGCTAGACGAGATAAAGAAGAGGTGCTAAATTACTTCCGGCGAGATATATTGTATGTGTTAAATAAATAACTAAGATTTTAACATTTTCGTTTTGTCTGAAAATGTCAAGTGGCATTTAGAACAGCACCTAAAAAAAACACAAGTAGCGCACCACACATATATAACATAAATTCATTAAAAACCATTTTTCGGCGGTCACCTTAATTACGAAATAAATGTGCGTGGGCCTTTCTCTCTCTCGGCAGCACACACAAACCGAGAATCACTTTACTCTGTGTGTTGTATGTATAGTTGTAGATTAATTATTCGTTTAGCCATTCAACAAAACAAAACCAACAATTATAAACATCGTTTGTTAATTTTTTTTTTTTTACCTCTCGCCACCCATAAACCACATAATCACAACTCTAAAATAAAATGAATAAAAACAAATTTTAAATCCAATTACACTTATCTTTACAACAATAACATTTAAGAAACAAAAAAATATATATAAACATTTTATGTTTTGTGTGCAACTTCCAAAAAAAAAAAAAATAAGATAACCAAAGTTGGTTTTAAAAATAACAACAATGTTATAAAATTTATTGTAAACTTGACCTCTCTTCCAATCTTCCATATATTATATACACATTGTGGGTGTTATTTTGATTTTAAGAGAAAAAGTCTCAAAAAAAATGTACAAAAGTTGTGTGTACATACGGCCAAACAAAAGATTAATTATTTTCAAGGTTTTTAATCAAACTTACATTAAATTTATACATTATTGGAGGTGGACATAAATATTTTAACAACGGTTTACCATATGATGTGATTATGTACATATATTATTCGCGCGGATTGACACTTAATAGCTTTATCTCATCATGTATACGTATGTAGGTAAGGTGGAAAAGAATTTATGTACCATGACAGATAAAGCTGGCCTATCAAATTTTAAGACCATGTGTCCCAGGGCTATACGTTGTTCTACAGTGGAGATGACCTCGGAAATCTTGGAGCTGGATTTCTTCTTGGGCCGCAGGTAAAGAACGCTGTTTTGGATTTCCAAGCAGTTAATAACCGATTGTGTAAGCTTCGCTTGCGCATGAAGTTAGCTAACCTGTCGATAATTTGTGTACATGCGCCCACAGAGGTCAGCCAGCCCCAAGATAAAGACTCATTTTACAATGACTTGGACGATCTGATGGGATCTATACCCGAACACGATGTTAGAATGGTAATTGGGGACTTTAATGCTAGAGCTGGCAGAAATCAGACCGACTTGTGTGAAAACATAGGTCCGTACTCCCGACACGAAACTGCGACCGATAATGGTGAGAGAATGATGTACTTTGCGGTTGCTCATGATCTTAGAGTAGCAAGCACATTCTTCCCTCACAAACACATACATCTTGAGACATGGACACATCCTCGCGGAACTTCCCGCAGCCAAATTGACCATGTGTTAGTTTCTAAAGGACGGGCTCAGGTTGTGCAGGATGTGAGAACTTATCGGTCAGCAACCAAATACGTAGGCAGCGATCATCATTTGGTCGCTGCAAAGCTACGATGGAAGTTTTCGTACAAGTCTGGGAACACAGCGAAACGCATGGTACGTTTCGACTGTGAAGGTCTGATAAATGAAGATCAAAAGAAACGATATCAGGATCTTGTCAGCGACAACATTAATGAAGCTAATTACCAGTCTGACTGCGTGAACTCTGTCTGGGGGGTACTGAAAACTTCGGTTGTCAGTGCTGCTCAACAGACTTTAGGTATAGTGAAAGTCAGACCCAAGAATGATTGGTTTGATGACGAGTGTCGTCTTGCAGTTGAGCAACAAAATATAGCCCATAATGAAGTGCAACAACGTCTCACAATCGCGAGGAAAAACAAGGCTGCTCTTGCAAGAAGGGCAGCTAAGCGGATTTGTAGACGGAAGAAGCGAGAATGGTGGAAGGCCGAGGTTCTGAAAGTACAACAACTCAGTAATGAGCGCAGTTCGCGTAATCTCTTTAAAGGAATTACTGGACTGAACCATACTTTCAGGCCTACGTCAACCGCCATTCGGGACCGGGATGGAAACCTCTGTGTCAACATCGACGCAGTACTTGACGCATGGAGTGGACACTTTACTGACCTGCTTGATGTCCATCATGCGTCACAGACTGTTGTTGAGCCACCTCTAATACAGACTGCGGAGATTTGCACTGAGGAGCCATCCCATGAGGAATTCACTAAAGCCATGCAGAGATTGAAACGAAACCGTGCACCTGGAGTGGACTGCATTAATTCGGAGCTCTTGATATTCGGAGGGGATACTTTGTTGAACTGTCTTTTCGACCTTATTCGATTAGTATGGCGAACCGAAGTTATGCCTGACGAATGGAAAGTGGCCGCGATATGCCCCATCTTCAAGAAGGGAGACCGCTTGAAGTGTGAGAATTATCGCGGTATAGCTCTCCTTTGCACAGCTTACAAGTTACTGTCATACATTGTATTGGATAGAATCACTCCTCTGGCGGAGGGCTTGGTTGGTGACTATCAAGGAGGATTTCGTCCGAATCGATCAGTCACCGATCAGGTCTTTTCGCTGCGGATGATTCTATCTAAATATTATGAGACATCCATCCCCGTACATCAGGTGTTCCTGGATTTCCGGCAGGCCTATGACTCGATCAATCGAGAGAGTCTATGGTCTGCCCTGGAATACCTAGGAATGCCAACAAAACTGGTACGACTATGTAGGATGACAGTGACGCAGTCTCAATGCTGTGTTAAAGTTGGAACAGGCTATCGACAAGTTTTGTAGTTAACTCGGGTGTTCGGCAGGGAGATGCTCTGTCCCCGATACTCTTTAATCTCATGTTGGAGTACATCTTTCGTAAAACTAAAACACCGCAGCGTAACATCTTATATCGCCAGTCCAATCAGGTGCTTGCATATGCAGATGACATATGCGTGATTGGACTGAATAGCAACGGAGTGAAAGAAATACTTGATCCGCTTGTAGAGTTTTCAGCTTCTGTTGGACTTCAGATCAATGAGTCCAAAACGAAATACCTGATCTCTGGTTTTAGGGACAGTGGCACACCAGATTTTAGTAGTGGCCACCACACGTTTGAGGGAGTGAGGAGGTTCAAATATTTGGGTTCTCTTATCACTCACGATAACAGTGTGGGTGAGGATATTAAAGTGCGGCTGGCAGCTGGCAGTCGTTCTCTGTATCCTCTAAGGCCACTGCTAAAATCTAAATACTTATCAAGTGCCGTGAAGCTGAAGCTTTACAAAGCGTTGATCAGGCCCGTTGTTATGTTTGGATGTGAAAGTTGGGCGCTGACGGATGAATACGAGAGATGGCTCCTAACATTTGAGAGAAGAGTCATGCGTGTGATCTACGGCCCAAAACGCGAAATAGATGGTACCTACCGAGCTCTGTACAATATCGAGATCAGAGATCTGATGAAGATCCCCGATATTGTACATGAAATAAGATCTCAGCGAGTACGCTGGCTCGGTCACGTTCTGCGTGCTGATCCGGAACGAATTGTGCAGCGATCTCTGAAAGGAGAGCCACCATATGGTAGGCGCAGAGGTCGTTGCCGGCGACGATGGCTCCACGATGTAGAGAACGACTTGGCCTCTTCAGATTGTCTTAGACAGTATGAAGACCATGCTCAGGATCGAAACCGTTGGAGCCGGGTTGTTGACTCAGTAAGGGGCCAGTAATGGCCTTTAATACTGTTTATTATTATTATTATCAAATTTTAAAGTTTAAGGTCAGCTTTGAAATGTGTATATATTGGGGTCGTCAAGATCAATTGATTACCTATATAATGTATATGTATATTGTAAAGATCGTTTTCAACTGTTTTGAATAGGCTGCCAATTTTTGTGTTTTGTGATATTCAAATTCAAAATATTAAAGCAGTGAAGATGTGGTTTAGCTAAGACACAAACCCGCCAATTTAACGTATGTGAAATTTGTCCTAAATCTGTCCTAAAAGCAACAACAACAAATTAATATGCATGTGTGTGTGTGAGTGTGAATGTAAAATAAAAGTTTCGTTATAACGAATTTTTATATTTTTATTGTGAATTATTAAATTAAGAGAAATTAGTTGATTTACGAACCTTCGGGTGTCAGTTTTAAATTAAATTTAATATAAATTAGAGATTCACTGATATCTAAACAAAATAAGTAGAATTCCTCGAAGCGTGGCAAACATACAAGGAATTCTATAATTGTCGGTAGTATGCAAATTTAAAAATATTCGATTAAAGCACACAGAAAAAAAGTAGGAAGTTTTAATAAGAGTTGAGCGCTGTTCGTGGCCTCTTCAAATGATCACTTATTAGAAAAACTCGAGAAAATTCGGACACTTCGACATATGTATTTCAGTTTTGTTACTATCAACCAAAATCATAGCCGAAAAATGTTTGAATATGTGTGTGTCTGGTCTAAAGGAAAACAATTCAGATTTTTTCTGGTACTTAGGATTAGACAATTTTGATTAATAGTAACAAAACTGAAACACATATGTCTAAGTATCCGATTTTTTCGAGATTTTCTTATAAAAAACTAAGGTCCATCATAACCGAAAAATGTTTGACTAGGATTGGGTCTGGTCTAATGGAAAACCAAGCAGATTTTTCAAAATACAGGCCTTCAGGTACCTAGGATTGAACAATTTTGGTTCATACAAAACTGAAATAGATATATCGAAGTGTCCGAATTTTTTCGAGTGTTTCTAATAAGGGGCCATTATAGCCGAAAAACTTTTGAATAGGCGTGGGCCTGGGCTAATGGAAAACCACTCATGTTTTTAAAATATAGTCTTTCAACTACCAGGTACTTAGGTATGGAAAATTTTCGTTCATAGTAACAAAACAAATATCGAAGTGTCCGAATTTTTACGAGTGTTTCTAATAAGAGGTCTTCGTAGCCGAAAAATGTTTAAATAGGTATGGGTCTGGTCTAATCGAGCAGATTTTTCTTAATATAGGCCTTCAGGTACTTAGGATTGAACAATTTTGATTCACAGGAACAAGCTGAAATACATATGTGTAAGTGTCCGAATGTTTTCATCATAGCCGAAACATGTTTGAATAGGTGTGGGTCTGGTGTAATGGAAATCCGATCAGATTTACTGAAATATAGGCTTTCAGGTACTTAGGACAGGACATTTTTATTTCATAGTATGAAAACTGAATTACATATATCGAAATGTCCGAATTTTTTCGAGTCTTTCTAATAAGGGGTCATAATAGCCGAAAAATGTTTGAAAAGGACTCGTTTCACAGAAAATTAGTGTGATTTCCAAAATATAAGTTTTTAGTTACTTACGACTGGGCAGTTTTGTTATAAGTAATCGAACTGAAATTTATCGATTTCTCTTAATATTTTCATATTTTTCTAATAAGTGGCTATGGCTAATAGGATTGGGGACAAGCAGCGCTCAAGTCTTAATAAAAACTATTACTTTTTTAATGATGCTTATTTCAAATAAAAAAACAGACGTACATGTATATATAGAATTCGTTACTTGTTTACCTTACTTGTTTAAGTTTAAAGGGAGGCTGCTGATTATGCAGCATATACTGCAGCATATACTACTTAGACATGAGTAGCAGATCTCTAATTAAATGTGAAACCGTAAAGATATTTTTTAAAAAATCTCTTAATTAAATAATTCACAATAAAAATGTAAAAATTCGTTATATCGAGACTTTCATTATACATATATATACTACACTCACACATAAAAATATTCATTTGTTGTTATTGCTTTTACGACAGGTTTAGGATAAATTTCACGTGAATTCAGTTTGCTGAACTACATATATCATAAAATACGACGTTGAATGATAGTGGTAATTGATCTACCAGAATTGATGATGAGGAATAACGGCAAAGGGATGTAACTAAATTATAGAGTAGATGGGGTGGTGGAAGGTTATAATGGTGCACCCGATTTGTCTTTTGCACATTTTGATAATGTTGATATACAACCACAACCGTATTCAGCGATTTGTAATACATTGTTAAACATATACATTTTTTGTCATTTTTAAAAAAATATTCTAAAAGATAGTAACGACAATTTTAAACTATAGCTTATCGCTATAAATTATAAGTTGGAAACTTAGTTGGATCACCAGATGTTTCTTAGCTGAGCAACTACACGTTTATTGTTTCCGTATTCTGGATTTTATATATATTACGTTAATTTAAATTAATAAACGCTGTTACAAAAGTTACTTACCCTAATTTTAAAACCAAGGTGGCCTTTTCATAATAGTCAGGCCGATGTGAAAGTACGCGATCTTATATTACACTACGAAAAAGTTTCAGATTAAGCAAAGTTTTCTCAGCCTTATTGGTCTATACTGGAATTGGATGATTGATCGCGGCCGATTATTTTGTGTGTTTTGGTCATCTCATAGCAACGATTCTACCATAGCTTAAAGGCTCATCATTTTTCTTGCTTTGCGGAATATAAGATTCATGTTTCGTTAAACATCGACTCCTTTCTCTTTAAAACTCTGACCACTCTTTGTGGCATTGAGTGTGGAGTCCTCGTGGGTTCCAGCCAATTTTAATAAATGTCATTAACATTTGAATCGGTTAACAAAGGTACCAAGTGTTGGCATATCTACCGTCTCGAGCTTTATTACACGTTGTTGTTGGCTTGTAATATATATATATATATACCGGGTGTTTTTTTTAAACTGAGACGATCAAATATCTCGAAAAATAGCCACTCTACGGAAAAAATGTCCATAATCAAAATTTAATCATACCGCGGGGGAAATACATTAGTGCAAAAAAAAAAGTCCCCCCACCCCCGCTTTGTAGGTGGGGCGGGGGTAACGTTTAAACTAAGATAGGAAGCCATATTTTTTATTGCAGATACGGATTCTACGACTAAAAGTACGTATGATTTGAATAAAATATTTTGTTCGGTTCATGATAGATGGCGTTATAATCGACGAAATTCAATTTTCAATTTCTCCTTCTTAGAACACACGCATTCGATTCTGCAATACGTTTGAAATAAAAAAACATCAAGTTTTCATTGGAAATACTCGAAATTCGTCATCAAAACAATTTATTCAGTTTTGTAAATCTAAAATAAGTGTTATATATATATATATATATATATATACTATACTATTCTTCTTCATTCACGGGTTGAAGTTTTTCATGGAGAAAAACTGTTCCTTCTATAGAATTGTAATAAGTTGAAAGTAACTAAGCGAGTATGTCATCCTCATTATATATGAGACTGAGAATACAAGAAATAGCTGCAACCTAGATTGTGCTTCCCCAAAGTCGCAGCTGCAGTTTATCTTACGACAATTTAATCAATTTACATATTGTTAAAGTAAGCCGATAGTTTCCAGAGGAATGAAAAAATTATATAGCCGATAGCTGCCGAAACATGGTTTACATGTATTTTAGAAAATTTAATTTTCCAAACTTCCCACATGAAACTTATATTAAAAATTTTTTTCTACTAATGATGTATTGGCAAAACACTTCAAGACAAGCCATCTCCAGATATAATAATCTAGAGACTAACTTTAACATGATCAAATTCTCTAAAGTTTTTGCTGATTTATTACAGTCCAGTCTCTTTGGTAATATTTCTGTAATTTGTTAAATGTTGACGGATTAGTTCATCGGCTGCAGGCCAGTTAACCACCAACTTATAAAAAATCTTTCTATAGTTTGTAGAGGAACCCGAACGTGAAATTTAATTTTGGCGTCAAAAAATACAAACTTAATTTAGTTTAAAAAGCGAGGTTGCTAAATCGATAATATAGTTTTCAACAAAAAGTTGAACTCACGATAAATACGTTACTTAGGCTAGTACTATTATTTAGCTTATTTATGTCACTTATATGATTAAGCCTGAACATGTGAAGTTTAAGCTTAAATTCATTCATCTTCGTTATGTTGAAATTCGTATGTTCTAAAAGCTCATCAGCTAAACAGTGAAAGAGTATACTCATTCTCCTTTTATTGAGCATTATGTATAGTATAAGAAGCTACATTAAACTATATACGGTTTAACTGAAGTATAGTTGCTATATCGATATATAATTCATACTTTTTTCCAAATTTGGTAAATTTCAATTTTGGTCAATAAAGAAGCTGATTTGATAAATAATGATATTCTCGTAAAATACATTAAAGTAGAATTTGAAAATTAAATTCAATTAAGGATTGAAGTAAGGACACATAGAAACTGTTCATATTTTATTTTAGCATCCACATATACTCATGGTGAATGACTGCATGAAGTGACTGAATGAAGTTTTTACACAAATATACAAATTACCTCGAGTGTATTGGGCATATTTTCTTAACAGTATGTAATATATTACTCCAGTACAAAATCAAGGAAAATTCGCCATATAGACCCTAGTATTTTTGAATAGTGGACACTTGGGCCTTTCCAAATTGGTGTAATACGTTACTATAAAAAGGGTGGGCTCTGCGCTGATAATATGATTACAACTAAAAGAGTTGAGCTCCGCTGATAAAACTGGAAAATTTCGCAAAGTATATGAATTGCAAATGAATTGCTGTGAATTTTTGCCATATTGGTACTAATGTTTCTCAATAGTGGATACTTAGAGCTTTCCAAATTAGTAAAATACGTTATAATAAAAAGAGTTGGCTGAAGAGTCCGCTGATAAATTTAGAAAATATGGCAAGAATTACACAAATCGTTTGTACACGGTTAACTCCAGCATAAAAATCTTCGAGTTTTTGCATGATTGATTTTGCGCTATCGTCAATATTGCGAGCTTAATTGAATTGAGTCGCACCCTTTCTATAGTAATGTTTTATAGAAATTTGGAAAGATCTAAATATTTGTGACAATTGATTTTCACAATTGATGTCAAATATCCAATATTTATCAGTGAAGCGCAACCCTTTTTATAATAGCGTATTGCACCAATTTAGTAAACTCTAACTGTCCACAATTCAGAAATACCAATGTCTATATTGCAGAAACTCTCAGATTGTTGTACTCGATTAAAACGTGTACATACCATTTGCATAAGTCATATACTATCGTGATTTTCGAGCTTTATCAGCGCAGCCCAACTTTTTTAATAGTAATGTCTTGTACACATTTGGAAAGGTCCAATGGCCACTATTCAAAAATATTAATGCCTATATGGCCAAAATTCTGATATTTTAACTGAAATTTGGGAAGTTCCAATTGGCTTTTTTTTGGTTTCTGTGCTTGAGTATTACATTTATACATATTTTATATGTCCACTGTTAAGAAAAAATGAACCCTCGCAGTAATTTGTATATTTTGGGTAAAAACTACATACCGGTCCTCGAATTTCATGTCGACTACTTAGCCATGTTTTTAATAATATTCTAATTGTGCGGATTTAACTTGAATACAATATTCAAGATTTTTAATATACATTTGTGTATTTTGTAGTAAATTTGGTAAACAAATACAGGATGAGCCAACAGAGACGTATCTATTTGGATTATCCGCAACTGCCGGGCCAAAAATATAATGGTATCGATGAAGGTGTTTTGTTTGTTGAGTTGAAAAATAAAAAAAATTGGGATGGATTATGATTAAACTGATGTATGTTAAGAGTTGAAGAACAGGTTGGGAAAATATTTATCAAGTAATTCAAAATTACATGTGTTGACGCGTTAATTTTTTATGATATTAAATTTAATAACCGGTAGGAGAAAATTACTTTTCGTGTGGAACGCAGTTGTGATAATCTATAATTTGTTAGCACTTATAAATAAGGTGAGTGACACCGAGACGGTTCCAGTTGGCTGTCTCAAAACTATATTATGCAAGGTATAACCGATGGAAGTGCAAATAAAAAAAATGTATTCGCTGATTTGTACATCGGAGTTGAGCAGAGTGATATATATGAGAGATAAACTTATTTGACTTAATTAGAAGCATGCTAACTGGGAACAAAATTCTATAAATTGAGTTACCAATAATAATTGGTTTAACTGATTTCATATAGTTTCTGTGATCTAAATTGATTTATGGGGGTTAAGTTTATTTTATGAATTTTGTTAACATGTGACTGACAAGCTAAATTTATTTGACTTAATCTACGACTGTAAGAATTAATCAAGAAAAGTTTGTAGTTAGTTGAAATATTCACCCCAATAAAGTTAGCCCTATAGGATTTTTCAAAAATACCTCTAATACCCTAATACAGCATAAGCGTTATAAAAAATCCCACCCCAGACTTTTTAAAATTATTTAATTTATATATTTGGTTCATCCCAGGATTTTATATAGCCGGCTCCTCCCAGACAAGTAGTTATACACAAAGAATACAACAAAAATTTAGTATTTAACACCCAAACCTTAGTAGACGTAGGTGGCTAATATGTGGGTTTGTCAGAAAAAATTTATAATTTCGAATGTTGCATATCTAATTGGTATATTGGATAGGCTATTAAATATTAGTATACAGCCAAATCGTATTAACTTGAATTTGAAACTTAAGATTTTGTCTGTTTTCCTAAAATGTCCGAAAGGTCCACTCTGTCAATTAAAAATCTTGGTATAAAAGAACTCACAACAGATGTCATACCAGATGACGTGGCTACCACTCATTAAATCGTTAGAGAACTTTAAACAAAATGTTAATTCTATGATGAAGAAAGTGTCTCGTCCCGATCATCAAAATTAAAATCGACCAGCACTTGCATATAAATAGGGCCTTAGTTTTGGCGGAGTTTTGCCGAATTTTCCCTTCCTGCCAAATTTGAAGAGGCCAGCGAATTAGAAATTTTGCATTCCACCTATCATTTATTAGACCATGATTACTAGCTAAGAAAACATATAAATCAACATACATCTAAAGGGTTTATACAATAAGGACTTGATAACTTTTTTTTTAAAATAAAACGCAAACCATTCGAGATATCTAGAATTGGCTTGAAGTACAATCAAAACATAAATGTATGAAATTCGACATCGTTCATATATCCACCATGAGCACGTTTGCAGGTATCGATTCGTAAAACCCAATTTTCGATGACTCGGCAACACATTTCGACGGAAACGGCCGCTTTCACTCGTTCAATATTGGCTCTGAGCTCCTCTAATGAAGTCTAGAGGTGTTAAATCACACGATCTAGACGGCAAATTGACAGGACCGTTTCTGGATATAACACGTTCATCGAATTTAGATTTCAATAAGTCTGTGTGGCATGTCGCACCGTCTTGTTGAAACCACATATCATTAATGTCTAGCTCATGCAATTGGCCAAAGAAATAACGTTGCAACATGTCTATTTACCGAGCAAATAGCACGGTGGTTAAAGCTGTGACGTTTGGATTGGAAGGTACCGGGTTGAAACCCCAATAGAGACAGGATGCAAAAATAATTCTTCATCCGTGATTATGATCAGGATGATTAAGAAGACATATACGACCTTCTGTTCGATGGTTAACCTTCTGTTAGATGGTGAATTAAAAAGTCCGACCTGCAGCCGTTAAAAAATTTTATGCGACGTAAAGGTGCACAGATTGCGTTAATTGATTCATTTTAGGTTATAGCATTTTTTCAAAGCGAAAGTATATAGTCAAAACACGGGAAGATGGCGAATCTAGAGGCTTAAAGAGGCATATCAAATATCAAACCGTTATTTTTTGTGTTAAAACTAGGTAGATTATAATTAGTATTTATAAGCACTAAGTTCTTCATTTTTTTGTATCAATAATACTGTACTGTATGTTTACGTAATTGCAGGTATTGGTATGCAAAAAATATAAAAAGTTTCCGTTTAGTATAATAAATATCAATAATTAGTTCTCGTCAATGACAACCAGATAGTTTGTTGACGTAAGTCTGTTAAAAAAATCTTACATACGAGTTGATCAATTATTATTATTATTATACATATTTGTCAAATCGATTTATATAGGTATAAATTAATAATTCATGATGCTGTCATATTATAGTGCCGATAGTGCTATGGATCGATATAATAAGAATAAAATATACAAAGCTAGCAAATTTTATATTTTATTTTGTGATTGCGTGTGGTTGTATACGCGCTTATATACCTTAAGCGATAAACCAAAAATATTGCTCTATACACAGTACATCTTTTAGCAACATCATATATATATACGTCAAACATCTTCATCCCACTTGATTACATTAAATTTTTGTTTTTTTCTCTTAAATGTTGTTTTTCAATCAATAAAATCATAAATTTTTATTATTCTCCCAAATATACCACTTTTAGTTTTTATGTTTTGTTTTGTTCGGTTATGGCCAAAATTAAGTGTTAAATCAATATATGATTTAAGATGAGAAATTTACTCTTGTGCAATTAAGAAATACTTAAAAAAAAAAAAACATAAAGTCAATGTATTTCATTAGAGACACATCTCAAAAAATAAAAGAATTGTTGGTGGGTATCAATTAGGCTCATTTTAAAGTATATATATGTACATATACAGTGTGTGAGTGCGCACGAGAGATTTTAAGATCAAGATAAGATTTATGGTGTTGAAAGCAAATTTTGTTGTTTTGGAGTGGAACAAATAACTCATTGAATACAATAGATTGTAAAAAGTTAAATTTATTTAAATTACTTGTAGAAATTTGATATTCTTAAATTTGAATCTAACATTAAGTAGCTTTTGTATATGTACATATATATCAAATATATATACAAAGTTACTTGTTCGACTAAAAACCATCTCAAGGATGGCCACATCATTACTCTTGTGTGTATATAGAAACACTTTACGATCAAAGAGATACACACACACACACACATATTATATTGAAGAATTCGATAAAAAATAATTTATTTTTGGTTTTTGTCTTATATAAGTGACCCAAAAGCTAAAACATAATTTATGTTCCCACAAAATAATTTTTCAAAATTTTTTTATGTGTGTTACCTTCTTAAAGAAACCATAAATTTTATTTTATATTTCTATTTCTCAAAAATGAATAAATGTAAATAAGATTTATGAACGTGTGGTGTATACGTATGTTTATATGTATGTATTTTGCATTTGATCTGAATTCATTTCTCGTTTCGAAGACAACGAAGAAATAATCTTTAATATGATTGACGTTATGTTTCTCGTTTGTTTGTGGTTGCGATTGTCGTAAGCGCCTTCGAAGTGTGTTTGAAATATCGTGCAACATTGTGTGCGAACCAATAAAAAAAACCTTATGATTGTTCTACAACAAAGGTTTGGGTTTTCAATTTGATTTACGGTTTTTTATTTTCAGGTAACCCTTTTACTGATTGAAATAAATCCCGAATATTGAAGGCCAGCTATACATATAGTAGTGCTATATACATATGTGTGTTATAAAGGTGTAACTGTTTCCTAATGACTGTTTCTTTCGTTTTCTTCAGTTTTGTTTTATTAATTAATTTTAGTGTTTATTTATTATAATTAACTCTATAAACTAATTAAGTATTACAAAATTTTATTTAAATTAATTATAAGCATCACCGCTTATGTGGTAACTATTCATCATATAGTTGAAGAGAAACAGCTTAATTAACGTATATTTTGACATTAACAAGAAATAAACTGGGCGGAGAAGAGCCAACAGTATTCATAAACCAAGTCAAAACTAGAAACTTGATGGTAGAAATGATTAAATCAGGAGCTTTGTATCCGTAGTCGGACGTGTTATGCCTCTGAAAACTGCGTTCAGATCAATTTGGATAAAACATTCACAAAGAGTATCAAAATTTGAAATTTACAAGCTTAACCGAAAATGACGATTTCGATTGACGATGGTTAGGTTAGGTTAGGTGTTGGTGGCCGTCCTAAAGGACTAGCATAGACACAAAATTGGTCCGTAGCTGTACCACATTCGAGTTTTCTCCTCTTCACTCGTTGAACCATCGTGAGCATACCAAGAAGCGTTTAAAGTCCCGGATCCCGATCTTACTAAGATCCATGAGGTCGTTCAAAGGGGAAGTCCCCATAAATTTTGTTCTGCTGTACGCTAGACCAGGACAGGTGAAGAGCAGATGGAGCACATTTTCCTCCTCCTCCTCATCACCACAGCTGCGGCAGAAATCGTGGGCTGGGACACCCAGTCTGCGCGCATGTATCCCAATGAGACAATGTCCCGTTATAGCTCCCACGACCATACCAATATGGTGTCGTCGAAGCGATATCAGTTGGTCTGATCTAGACCGGTCAAGACCAGGCCAGATCTGCCTGGTTATTACACACGAACTGGCGTTAGACCATCTGACGTTCGTTTCTTTTATAGCTTCTTCCAGAAGCAACAGTTTACATGAAGCAAGCGGTATCTTTATATCCCGCCTGCTTTGGGTTATTAGGCGTGCTATACCCTTGCGGGCCAACTCATCTGCCTTTACATTCCCTGCGATATTGAAATGCCCTGGCACCCACGTCAAGCGGATGTTGAACTGATCAGCCATCTCATTTAAAGATGCCAGACAGTTCTGGGCTACTTTCGACGTCAGGGAGTATGATTGTAGCGTTTTAATAGCAGCCATGCTGTCCGTAAAAATGCGAATATCCCTCGTAGATATTACATTATACTTCAACCAGTCCATGACTTCCATTATCGCGATCAGTTCAGCTTGAAAAACGCTGAAAAAGTCGGGAAGACGAAAAGAGAGGTTAACCCCTAGTGCCTCACAGAATACCCCGCAGCCAACCCCTTTATCCCTTTTTGAGCCATCCGTGAAGAAGCTTAGCGCCTCATTGTCCATAACCGTTTCGTTCACCCAGTCCTCTCTGGTGGGAAACTCAGTTTGGAATCTCACCTCAGCAGATGGCAAGGGAATAGCGTAGTCCGTAGCTTCCGGAATACCCCTGTTGCATAGGATAGACGAGTGCAATGCATTGTTACAGGTCCACATAGATATGGATTTGAGCCGAATGGCTGTGCAAGATGCAAGCTGCTCGGCCGCAATATCCAATGGAGTAAGATGAAAGAGAATCTCCAGAGCTTGAGTAGGTGTGCTCCTGAGAGCCCCACTTATACACAAGCAGGCCGTTCTTTGGACTTTCATCAATAGTTTAAGGTTGGCCATAATTTTTAATGCTGGCCACCAGACGACAACCCCATACAGCAGTATAGGTTTCACCACTGAAACGTAGAGCCAGTGTACTATGTGGGGCTCCATACCCCATCTCTTTCCAATGGCATTTTTGCAGGAGTAGAGCGCTATAGTAGCTTTCTTTACTCTCTCTACGATGTTTGGTTTCCAGCTTAGCTTGCTATCCAAAAGAAGTCCAAGGTATTTTGCTCTATCCGTAAAGACCAAGCGAGTACCATTTAATGTTGGCGGGTCACACTGAGGAAGCTTGTGCTTCCTGGTAAAGAGAACCAGCTCTGTTTTCTGTGGGTTTGCGTTCAGTCCGCAGCCGCGTGCCCACTCAGAAAGGTAGCCAAGCGCGCACTGCATGCGCTCACTCAGCGTACTAGGATATTTACCGAAGACCGCAATAGCAACGTCATCCGCGTAAGCAACCACCTTGAAGCCTTGCCCTTCCAGGTTTAGTAACAGGTCATTTATGACCAAGTTCCAAAGAAGGGGGGATAAAACCCCACCTTGAGGTGTCCCTCTGCTCACGTATCTGGCGGCAGACGTCCCACCCAGATAAGCTGTCACGATCCTGCCTCTAAGCATATGATCTATCCAGCCTCTGAGTGACCCGTCTACCCCCAGACACGCAAGGGCCCCAGTGATTGCCCCCGGTCTGACGTTACTAAAGGCCCCCTCTATATCCAAGAAGGTTACCATTGAATATTCTTAATATTCAAGTGATTTCTCAATCGGGCCAATAAGGGAGTAGAGAGCTGTTTCCGCCGATCGTCCCTTACGGTATGCGTGTTGAGATTCCGACAGCTCGCCCGGCTTGATTGAGCCTCTAATGTGAGCCTCTATTAGTCTTTCCAGTGTTTTCAACAGAAAAGAAGATAAGCTTATAGGCCTAAAGTCTTTGGGATAGCAGTGAGAGCTTTTTCCCGCCTTAGGTATAAATATTACTTTTATTTCAGTCCACTTCCTAGGAATGTGACAGAGTTCCAGGCTGCCTTTGAAGATAACTTCCAGCCAGGGCAGGGTTAAGTCAATAGTTCGCTGGATATCCGCAGGGATAATGCCATCAGGCCCTGCCGACTTGTATGGCTTAAAGCTGTTTATTGCCCATAGGATATTCCGCCTGCTTACTATATGGCTTACGGAGTTTACACCCCTATTTATCATGGGTCCCTCCGGAGCTAGTACCGAGCACTCCGGGAAGTGCGTTTCTAGTAATAGCTCCAGGGATTCCTCACTACATGTAGTCCATGAACCATCCGGTCGTTGTAGATAACTCGGGATGGAAGGACTAGAACAAAGTACCTTGCGTAGCCTGGCCGCCTCCGAGGACTCCTGTATATTGCCACAGTAGAGTTTCCAAGCCCTCGTTTTGGCTGCTCTCAGCTCGTACTTATAGGTTTTGAGGACTTCCTTGTAACAGTCCCAGTCTGCAGCAGCATTTGTGTTCTTCGCTTTCTTGAACAGTCTCCTGCATTTCATATGAGTACCTTGGAGTTCCTTCGACCACCAGGGTGGCCGAGATTTACCCAAGGGTCTACTGATAGGACATGCACCTAACATGGCCTTGTTAAAAGCATCAGATAGCTTGGCTTCTAGAGCATCAAGCTCCTGTGTAGATGCAGGAGGTTTTGGAACCGATACCGGTAATAAGTTACCCAGAATGGTTCTGAAACAATCCCAATCAGTTTTCCTCCTATTCCTGAAGGGTGGTTTGCTAGTGGGTTTTGTATCCACTTCGTATTGGAGATAACAATGGTCAGAAAAGGAATGGTCTTCGGACACTTTCCAGTTCAATACCCTCTCCTTAATAAAATCCGAGACAAGTGTGATATCCAGCACTTCTTGTCTATTTTTAGTAATAAAGGTTGGCTTGCACCCGATATTACATATATTTAGGTTAGTACTTAAAATAAAATCAAGGAGTAACTCACCTCGCCTGTTGATATTTGTACTTCCCCAGATTGAGTGATGTGCATTAGCATCACTGCCCATGATGACTCCTACTTTTCGTTTTTGAGCCTCCATTATTGCACTAACCAACCTACCTGGTGGTATGTTTTCCTCCTCGTACGGTAGGTAGGCCGATATTAGCCAGAGATTTTGCCCATCCATCTCGATGCTAGCCACCACTACATCAGCGTTGTTGTAATTAAGTAGTATAAAAATATTCAGATTATTTCTAGCGAGAATGCAGGAACGTATCTTACCTTCATTCTTCGCATGTAGTATTTTATATTTGGAAGTTCTGAGGCCCAGCACCCGGTCACCATGGACCCAAGGTTCCTGAACCAGAACAACATCAATGGACTCAGATTCCATTTTGAGCAGGAGGGCCGCCGAGGCGGCTTTAGAGTGATGGAGGTTGATCTGAAGGATCTTAAGCATTAGATATTGCTTACCTCCACCACTGTTGAATCAGAATCTTCTGACGTCGATTCGTCCGGTAGGAGCGCACAGCGTAGTCCCAATGATCTCGATATCTCCGAGTCCAGGGATAGTGTCTCCTGAGCGTCTTCCGGGATGCTTTGGACATCTGGGTCACCAGCAATAGGCGGGACACCACTAGTGGCTTCCCCACCTGCTGCAGTTGCCCCAGGTCTGTCAGCCTCATCGCGCTTATAGATTTTGAGCGTAATCGCTCCAAATCCATAGCTGACCAGGCCTCCAGATTTTTCCAAAGCACCCACGGATTCTCTGTCGATGATTATGACGGCCGATCTGTGATCTGTTTCCGCCTTAACCTCATCTAACCTGGCAATCTTCCAGGTGGCCGTTGGCAGATCCGGATTGCTGATTTTCAACATTTCCAGGATCTCCCTAGGATCAGTTGGCTCCGCAGGAATCCAGGCTCGTGCCCTTGGCCTGCAGGGAATTTCTTCCCTAGTCACCACTGCTAGTTTGGCCCCCGGCCAGACTTCCCCCAGGCTGCCGATCGCCTTTTTATAGAGGGTCACAGACCTCTCATCGGCACAGGCAGTCAGTTTTACGTGACCCCGGTGCCACCCTCCGTCTCGGCAGGACGGAGCAGGTCCTGGGTTCTCCCTCATGATTTTTAGGAAGATGACGGCTAAGGCCTTCTCCACCTTCCTCCAGTTAAGGGTCGTAATGCTCCCATCTTCTTGTGCCCTGTCAACGACTGCCATGATCAGGTGATCCTTTAGCACCTCGTTGAAGGGCCTGGTAACATTGTCCGGAACCCGTTTCTTTTTAGCCTCCGTAGGCGGTTCATCATCAGATCTCTGCCTTTTCGGCTGTGAGATCACAACGGAACCCTCCTGCTTTGGCTCAGTGATACGTCTTGCCCACGCAAGCGTATCCTTGTCTCTATCCGTTCTGTGCTCCAACGGAATGTTACAGATCTTAGAGATCATGCGCCAGGCTCTCTTCCTGGTCTGATAGTTTGACACTGATGGAGGGCCAGCATTCGTGCCTTTGCCCTTTGGTTTCGAGGAGCCAGCCTCATTCGGTCTTATGCCCCTAATTGCACGTTGGAGACCGGGCCTAAAGGCCGATGTCTCCGCAGTACTAGATTCCGGTTTTTTAAGAGCACCGGTCTCTTCTTGTTTTTTATCTGGATCTTCCATAATAGGTCCCACGAGTAGCGGAGAAAGGAGGTCCACCTGTGCAGAGATCCGCAATACACAGGTAAGGCTACATGATCCGGAGGGCGCCAAGTATCCGGATACACCATTAGAGACTGGGCTAGTTTTTAGACTGGGCCCCCAGCCTGGCCGGTTATTAGCACGGTACGATTAACACCTTAACCCGGCCCAGTTATTTAGCGCCGTGTTTTCGCCTAGTACACCACATGGTGTAATAGTTGCCCGGTGGTCACCACGGGGAGGTAACACGCACACTTGTGGAAGCTGCAAGATACGGAGCTGGCAACAAGTGCCAACTTGATTCCCCCAGACAGCTTCTCACCAGATCACCATTGACGATTGCTTGATTCATATATAAGTTATTAATTGCAAATGGTGAGTAAGTTAATTTTTTCGGTTCGCCATTTATACATATATAGTTAATCCACTCCTCAAACAAATTCTTATATATTCGTTATGCAGAATCTTAGCTTAGAATCTTAGAATTCATCAGATTACGAAGAAATTTTGTTAGAAAACATTAAGTTAAGCTAAAATCCTTAGTATGTAGAGTAATAATTCTGTCCATGTCCTGGGGGGTTACCGGGTAATCCTATTCGAATCTCAGAAAGTTGCGAAAGTGCAATCCGATTCGAAAATTATTTGGCACCGCGTAAGACTTGCGGATTACATTTTAATATTGCCATAAGCAAAAAGAGATTTTTTAAATTGTATGCTACTTCATTCAATATTTGTTTTAGATGTCAAATGTCAAGTCGAAAAAAATGTAAAACAACAGAAGCGTTTGATATATTTTATCGATTTAATTGATATACACATCAACAATTAGTTAAGTTTCCAAAGTAAAATGGAGGGAGCGAGCAACTCAATCAAACGGTGGCATCTTAAATAATTTATGAATAAAACTGAAAACTATCGTAATATTTTTTATTTATATTTATTATTTATGAAAGACTGGAAATATTTACAGTGAACGTTTTTCACCTGCGTTATCCGAGTGAATGCTCGTATCTTCGCTAAGTGTTCACTACCCTTCGTTATTCTCTTTCCATAAACTTATTATCTTCTCCGGTTACGGCCAACACATTTCCAGTCATCGACCAACTGACACTCCACACAACATCATCGAAAGTTTGAAGAATTGTTGATGTCCAATTGGAGAAATCTTCGCTGCTCCAGATGATGACACGGCGATCTTGAGGGCATGATGCAATTTGCGATCGAGGAAGTCCAACACTTGGGGCCCACGCCACATCTCCAACCCAATCCGAATGTACCTCGTATCGAAATTCCTCCACCCATCGATTTTAAAATTATTATTTATTATTTATTAAATTTATAATTTTGTTATATTAACTCCTATCCGTAAGCAAAATAGTTGTCGAATGACATTTCTTAATTTTGTACGATAGTTTGATTAATTTTCGCATTAGACGGTACCACCAACGAACATGAAGTTAGATGCAATATCATTTTTGTAAATTCGGATTCATCAAATGCGAATACGAATCCGAAAGTAGAATAACGCGATACTAAATTTTCGAATCCGAATGAAATATCAGTAAAATCGGATTACGCGGTAACCCCCCAGACGTGAAGTGAGAGGTACATCCAATTATGTAAAATATGTACGTACCAAAACATTTTTTATTTTTGATATCAAATTTAAGTTATAGTTTTTGTTAGTTTAACCGTTTTTTTAGGTATTTACTATTTTTCTGTGTCTGAGCGTTTCTTGCTATGAAGCTTTTGGAACCGTACATTGAGAATTAGACCCGCAAAAGTCAATTTAAAGAAATTATGAATTTTTGTTATCTTAAAAACCGGAAAGCGACTCTGGAGATTCCGGTTTTCAGAACTTGGCCAGTTCAATCCAGGGATGTCCGTTTACGCGTCACCTATGATTTTTTACATTAGATATCTTTAGATATCGGCAACAACGTAGACAACGTCGATAATGTAGACAATTCCTAGAGTGGTTTTGTCAATTAGTTCTAATCTAGTTCTCTCTAAAATCTCTTTTCAAAAAGAGCGGAATTTAAAACTAATCGTGCTTAAATACCATGAATCTACTTTAGCGTCATGTTTATCCATTAGAAAATTATTAAATTGACCCAAAACAACGATATATAACGTTATATAGAGTGAGGCCCTTTAAACGGTGGAACGGTATAGAACACCTCGCAGAAAAATCGGAAAAAAACGGCTCACATAAAATCAGACAAAAAAGTTATAACTTTCATTAAAAATAATCCGGGGAACTTAAAATTTAACACACCCCACTTCATGGTAAAATAAATTCGAGTTCAGGAAGGCTAGAAGTGCTACCGGGTTATTAAAAAACCAAATCGTTGCGATAACCAACACTTGTTCATGTATATTTAAAAACTAACAACTTTCCTATTATTGTGGCAGGATTACAAAAACAAACAATAATCAGAGTTCTTCAAGCGCCTGGGAAAAAGGTTCATAATAGGTAGTGACTTCAATGCGAATAATACTCACTGGGATTCTAGATTAACCTACAACTAAAGGAAAAGAATTGCTGATTGCCACTAATTAAAATGGATTTGAATTGATTTCAACTGGAAAACGAACATATTGGCCAACTGACCCAAGAAAAATACCTGAGCTGATCGATTTTTTTATAACAAAAAGTATTTCTGGACTCTGTTTATTTGACTATCGCCGTACATTTTCATTGCTGCTACATCCCTCTTTTATACTTGGCAATTAATTGGAAAAATTGGAAAATTTTAATTGGAGTTGAGGTGAACTAATTTGTAAAATGAAATTAAATTAAAGAAACCTTAGTCCGAATGCCGCTGGAACTCACGTCCACTAATCAAACGCCCATTACTTTGCTTACTTGACCATACTGCCGTACAATTTCATTACTGATAAATCCATCTTTAATACTCACCATTTGAATAGAGAAAAATGAAAATTTAACAGAATCTGAATTGAATTAATTTGTAAGAAATTAAATTAAATTGGTTTTTAGTTTTAATCGAGGCTTAACTCAGCTGTACCTATTTGTTATACTTTCAGTTTATATAGGGAATTTTTATATTTGCCCGTTATTCATGTACTGTCTTAAACTTAAAACTTGTATGGTCAGTGGTCAATATTGTGGCCCGCCTAGAAAATCGCATCAAGCATGATTGGCTGGAACGGAAGTTTTATAATTTTTAAAAACATAAGAAGGAATAGCTTGTCAGATTTTAAACATCTTCGAAATACACTGCTTGGAATGTCATCGCATTAAATGTTGCTCCTGGCACTATGCAGTTTAGTTAAGTTTCAAACAATATTAATGTTGGGACATTTTCGGTTCAACTCAGCTCCTGTTAAAAATTTAACCAAGTTTCTCAATTCAATTGGAAAGTATACGAATTTGCATAACATCAAATATATATATTATATACGGTGGTGGGCGAGGTAGTAGAGTAATTGACTTTGAATTCGTGGACCTAGGTTTGAGTCCCATTAGCGGCGTTATTATTTTAATTTAATTTCTTCTGTATTCAAATTGGTTCAACACACAGGTTCTGATACACATTTTCATATTTTTCAAATAGTGGCATGTATACAAGATGGGTATATAGCGATGGTGAAATAAACACAGAGTCCATTGCCTTTGCTAACATTTTCAATATTTTCTATGCAAATGACAGATATAAAAGATTTGTTTAGCATGCAATAGATATGCGGCGGTGGTCAAGTAAGCAAATTCAGTGACTTTGGATTTATGGATCAAAGTTCGATTCTCGATCGAGCCAAACATTTTTTGATTTAATTTCTCCTGTCAAATTGGTTATGGTGAAACAATATAAAAATGGTAACTATAAACGATAGGAATATCACTATTTATATGTATGGCGGTGGATTGTGATTCATTACGGTCATACACAAGAGATGGCTCTTATACTTGCCGAAGAAATTAAATTAAAAAAGTATTGGCGACAAGAACTAAACTCGAGTCCACGAATGCAAAAGCAATGACTCTCTTAACAGCACCACCGCCGAACATACATAATGCTATACAAGTCTTTTATATTTGCCAATCCAATAGAGAAAATTGAAAATTTTAGCAACAGGAATGAACTATGCTTATTTGACCATTACCGTTTATTTTAATTACGGCCATACACAAGAGATGGCTCATACTGACAGAAATTGAATGATAGATTTCAACAGCAGCTGTCTTGAACCAATTTTACAGCAGAAATTAAATTAAAAAAGTATTGGTGCTGACGAGCCTTGAACTCGAGTCCACGATTTCAAGAGCATTGACTCTGAGGGTATTCCAAATAGTGGTCTCGACTGGCCAATGATGTCAACCGTCAAACTGGGTCTACGCTGATTTGTAGACGCTATGTCGGACTCAGTCTTTTCATGATGAAGTGGCAAACAATACTAAATAAATACAATTACGATGACAGTTTGAAACTATTCATGCGTCATTTGTCAAAAAGAAATAAATAAAAAAATCACCGCTAGATGAACGCTTTTACAAAATACTCCCGCGAACTGGCGCATTCGATTTCAAATCGATAAAATATCGTAGGTTGTTGACATTATTTTAATTGTCGACGTTGACAAAAAGCACTGCCAAGGAATCTACGTTAGATTTTACGTACCGACAAGCGCGTAGATTACATGGCGTAATATACCTTGCCAAAATATGCATTCTCAGCTATATACAAGAGACAAAAATATACCTTAAAATCAGTAATTAAAAAAAACAAAAAGCCGGACAGAATTATAAAAAAAACCGCGCTTCCTCGAATTTCAATTTCAATTTCTGAGGGCTCTGGTTTTCAAGAGTCGACGAGTCTATAAGCCCAAATTCCAGTATCAGATTAAAACCTAAATCGTCAATATTCCAGCGAGTGAACTCTCAAAAGCTCAACTAAAACGTCCTCAATGATTTTTTGTTCTTTTGAAAACATGATTATTATTGACCAAGGGGCCCCAATGAGTTTTACAATTTAAAACTAACTCGAGGTTGCGGCCCAGCTCTGCTCCATTTTTTTCTTGCAGTATTTCATTTTCACTTTTAAAATACTTCAAATCTTTTCGAACGTGGGCATTAGTTTGATGTATGTTGACCGCTTCTTATATACCATCTTCTTCCGTTATACAAAGTATCGCACACCCCTCATGTGCATTCCACCATTGGGTATTTTTTATCAGGTCTTCGACTTCAGAATAACAGTCGATGCTTGTTCGAATTGGGATGAATGTTATGAGTTGTTGATATTTTCATTTCCGAGACTCACATTTACTCTCTTTTAAAATTATATATATAAACTTGTTGTCGGCGGGTCCCGAGTCTAAGTATACCCACTTGTAATCCTTTTTGCTCCTGTACAAACTTTTACGGTTTTAGGCTTTGGTTATAAATCAGAATAAATTAGCCAAACAACAGTATTTTTCTGGTTATTTTTTTTAGTTCCGATTTCAGCTCAAAGTGATAATGGGTTGGAATTGAAATTATTTTAATTGGTATATTTAGTTGAACTAATGATGAACCACAAAATCGTTTAGCTATGTACTCGTGATAGACGCAAATACATTTGAAAGACCAGTTTATTATTTGTATAATAGTACAGAAAATATATTTACCAATTATTCTCATGTTCATGTTCAACTTCAAACAGTTACGAAGAAAACGAAACTGTATTTGCACAATCCAATAATAGCTGTGCAGCAAGAGTAGACAAGAATGACTAAGCTGTTTGGTAGTGATTTCGATATACTGTCAGTTTATCGTAACAAAATGTTCGTAAACAATTGATCGTAGAAATAATTAATTGTAACATATACGAGGTATGGGTGTTTCTTTTAAACTGAGACGATCAAATATCTCGAAAAATAGCCACTCTACGGAAAAAATGTCCATAATCAAAATTTAATCATACCGCGGGGGAAATACATTAGTGCAAAAAAATAGTCCCCCACCCCCGCTTTGTAGGTGGGGCGGGGGTAGCTTTTAAACTAAGGAAGCCATATTTTTTATTGCAGATACGGATTCTACGACTAAAAGTACGTATGATTTGAATGAAATATTTTGTTCGGTTCATGATAGATGGCGTTGTAATCGACGAAATTCAATTTTTTCAATTTCTCCTTCTTAGAACACACGCACGTTTGAAATAAAAAACATCACGTTTTCATTGGAAATACTCGAAATTCGTCATCAAAACAATTTAATCAGTTTTGTAAATCACATTTAACGTTTGTGTTATTTCTTATCTTCATGTTTTTCGTAATTGCAAAATAAACGACAAAATACTTTAGAATGGAGCGTTTAACTGTGCCAGAGAAAATTGAAATGGTTCTGGTTTATGGAGAAGCTGGCAGAAATTTTGAAAATGCTGTTGTTATTTACGCTCAACGTTTTCCGGATAGGATTCGTTCACGTGCTTCATTTGGCCGTACTATCAATCAATTTATTACTGATGGAAATGTTCAACCGAAAAAGAGGACCCGTAGAGCAACAGTCACTGGAGAAAATAATGAAATTATAATCATCATATTAGTACACGAGAAATAGTTCGAGATTCCGGATTGCCCCTCACCAATGTTTGGAGAATTTTAAAACGGCACAAGCATCATCCATATCATGTGTCTTTACACTAAGATCTTCATGGCGTTGATTTCCAAAATCGGGTAACTTTTGTCAATGGGCACGTGAACAAATACAACAAAACCCCAATTTTTTTCGTTGCGTAATGTTCTCCGACGAATCGTCTTTTACAAACCATGGAATGGTTAATCGACACAACATGCATTATTGGAGTGTTACAAATCCGCACTGGCTTCGTCAAGTTGAACATCAGCGTCCTTGGACTGTCAACGTATGGTGTGAAATAATTAGCAACAAACTCATAGGCCCCCACATTACTGAAGGCAACTTGAATGGTCAAACGTACCGAAACATTTTGGAAAATGAACCGCCAATATTACTGAAAATTTGAGCTTAGAAGTGAGACGGAACATGTGGCTTCAACATGATGGTTGTCCTGCACACTATTCAATGATGGCACGTGAAATACTTGATCGTGATTTCAATGGTCGCTGGATCGGTAGAGCTGGAGTATGATAAATTGGCCCGCCAGATCACCAGATCTTATTGCGCCAGATTTTTTTTTGTGGGGCTACCTCAAAAACAAAGTTTACACACAAAAACCAACAACACGTGAGAACATGATTGAGCGAATCAGAAATGCGTGTGCTGAAATTCAACCAGACACACTTTTCAGTTGTGTCACAATCATTTGAAATGCGGATTAATAAGTGCATTGAAGTCGCAGGCCATCATTTTGAACACTTATTTTAGATTTACAAAACTGAATAAATTGTTTTGATGACGAATTTCGAGTATTTCCAATGAAAACGTGATGTTTTTTATTTCAAACGTGCGTGTGTTCTAAGAAGGAGAAATTGAAAAAATTGAATTTCGTCGATTACAACGCCATCTATCATGAACCGAACAAAATATTTCATTCAAATCATACGTACTTTTAGTCGTAGAATCCGTATCTGCAATAAAAAATATGGCTTCCTATCTTAGTTTAAAAGTTACCCCCGCCCCACCTACAAAGCGGGGGTGGGGGACTATTTTTTTTGCGCTAATGTATTTCCCCTGCGGTATGATTAAATTATGATTATGGACATTTTTTCCGTAGAGTGGCTATTTTTCGAGTTATTTGATCGTCTCAGTTTAAAAGAAACACCCGGTATCGTAGTCCGGCGCAGTTCTACATATTGGGTGAGGAACAGAGAATAAATTTATTTACAACAACATAAATCCATTATCTAGCACTGAGTCAAGACAATTTTTCATTTGTTTAAGTAGGTGAGTGCTTGGAAAGGTTTATTAAAATCTGGTAGTGAGAACTTTTTTTTATTTAATTATGATTTATGAAATATTATAAAAAAATTATTTTTTGCTACCAAATTTTTGTCGACTTTGCCGGACACTCTCATAGTAAAACACACGAAATATAGGTAGTACTGTAGACCATCTGAGTAGATTATGGTAGTACGAATTTTAAAATAAATAAAACTTAAAACTCAGAAACGGCTTTACTCTAACTATAGTATCGCCTGACTAGAATCGTAGCCTAAACAGAAACAACAAAAAATATTAAAATTTCTCGATACGCAATTTCTGTTGACCCACGACGTTCCAAGCACTCGCATACTGCATAGTAAAATACATAAAAAATTGTTTTGTATGAGTGCTAAACCATCTTCGTGTGTTTTACTATGAGAGCCCTTGGTAAGGTTGTCTAAAATTGAAATGGTATAGTTTTTATAAAATTTAATTTATCATAAATAATAAATAATGATAAAATAGCGGCATGCTTCGCGCAACGCCCGCCTAATTGGGAGTTCAAATCTGAATTATGGAGGTTCTGGATTAAATGGTTTAGCTAAAGATATCTTTGGGGTATGGTTCACCTACAATACTACATAATTTAAATCAAAGAATTGTAATTTATTTTGCTTTGTAGACCTTGGAATTTAAACAACAATAATTTGACTGAAGTCGACCAGTTTTGCTTGCAATTATAACGACTGGCTATATAGTAACATTGTTATAGGTGAGCTTGGTACAACTAGTCTACTAATTGTCGTAATTACGTAATTTAAATTTGATTTACACATTTAAACATTACATTTAAAAATACACGTACCGTCTAAGAAATAAAATTTCGAATTCAAAATTGTGAATACCGCACATTCACTATATCATCCATCCCACGGCGTATTTTATTTTATCGATTTCCCATTCATTAAAATGCAATTTTATTAATTAAATTCAATTTGAGTGATTTACACGTATAAAACTTGCTTAATGCGGTTGGACCAGTTAGAAACCTACTAGCTAACAAAAAAATTAACGAATTGTGATAAACCGTTACTAATTCTTTATATCTTTGGAAATTTAAAAAAAAAAAAATATTTAAATTTATCTAATTTTTCATAATTTATAAGATTTTTTTCTCTATCCAAACAGGTTTCTTATAGATGATTTTTAGCTACATAGACGCGTTTTGTCTTGTTTCTCGTTGATTAGAAGTTAGTATATTGTGTATATGGAGACCTCGTATATATAGTGGGGATCAATAGAATTGTTAATTATAATCACATTTTTATATGATATTCTTTAAAATATAAGGAAAGTATTTTGTGCTATAAACCGCTTGCCGTGTGTGTATTAGTGAGACCCATAAAATTGATGCGGGGTCAAAATTATACATTTACACGTGTCGAAGATTTTCAAGAGATATTATATGTTTGGGTGTAAATTCATGTATATAAAAGTATCGTAATATTGTTGAAATTGTGATTCTCAATATAATATTATGTATCTTTTTATCTATAAGCTCATAAGACATAAATTGGTCAATAAATAGGTATTAAGACTTATTTATAGTTAAGATAGTAAAAACTTTTATCCCATTTAATGAGTTGAGAGAATTATGTAGATCAAACGCGTTCGAAGAAATTTTTTGTTTAATTAAAGAAATGAGAAAATCATAATTAGTGACCCACACACACACACACAGCCTCCAGATCTTAGATTTTCTTTTCGGTTTGACCAAAAATTATTTTCGATTTAATTTACATATTATTTGTTGTGTTTTATTCGTATATACATACATAATATATAGAAGAGTGTATCGTATGTACATTTTTGTTGGTGTATTCTTCGAGTTTTCTTTTCTGTTTTTTGTGTAAGAAAACGATTTATGTATTTTTCTTTTGATATCAAAACTCATGTCCATTAAAATATATTTATACAAAAGAAATGAATTCAGTTGTATTTTAATTCTTTTTCGTTATGTTACTTTTTATCTTTTTGTTGGCGGCGACAAAAGCATCAGTTAATTGCTTACAAACACGCTGTGGAAAAAAAAAATTTAACATGAGAATAAAAGAAATAAAAATATAAGGTAACAAACGCGAAAGAAATACTGGTACATTTTAACTTATTTCATGCACGCGACCATATTTTTGTATGTCGATTTTTACTGTGTATATGTATGTAGAGTGGATTTGCCTTTAATTTTTTTTTTCGGTTCTGGTTACGTTTAAAAATCAGATTTCGACCATTTTAGGGTTTCCCAGCATGTAAATAAAATATTTGAAATTTATATCCCGGCCTAATGAGTCATACGTATGTACATATTTATGTTAAACTTATATATACTTATATCTATAGGATTACGACTACATACGAAAAAGTAGCCAACTCGGTGCGAATTGTCACGCGATAACCACAATATACACATTGATTGCACATTGATTAATCATCAAAAATAATGGCGCCTGTTTTCTGCGGAAGTATATACTTTCATTTGTTGAAAGCTGTTTAAAAATGTGTATAAAAAACAAGTTTCTTTAGGTTAGATGCGACCGAAATTTTGAAAACAGGTGGAACGTGGGCTGATAAATCTTAATTTGACATTTCAATATCATGCAATTTCTAATCTATAGCGTGTGAATTTAGCGTGTGAATCTGCACTTTAATAAAGTTGTTTTATCGACTTAAATGTGTACACGAATCACAACCTCAACAAATTCTTCGCGGTTACCGTATCAAACAATCCGTATGAATTGATTTTGTGTTGCTATACTATATGTAAACTCTTTATTTTTGGTGTGATTTTCTGTATATTACTACAATTTTGAATTCTTGTATACTATGAAATAGTTCTACCCGTTGATATTTAAATTTTTGAACGAAAGATTGATAGAAGTTCATTAACAAACCGAATTATATATGTTTTTCTTCATCTTATTTTAATTCTTTTTTAATTTTGTCAAAATATCGAGATGTTCTGTTCCTAAAGCTTTTCGACCAATTGTCAATAAAAATTCAATTTTCCAAATCTATATGAAATTATTTTATAATATTATCACAACTCTCGGCACCTCAATTTTTAAAGGCAAACCACTACTTTACTGTATTATTATTATTATTAAAATTAGCCGGAATCCCCGAGGATTCCGCACTCAATGCCACAAAGGCCCATGGTGCAAACCCAGGATTCTATCCCAATTCGCAAACGCGCACTGCCGCCTTCACAAACTGAACAAGTTTAGACCAAAGCAGAGAGGACAACTGGTCTAAATTCAAAGGCCTAAAGAATACCCGAACTCGTATAGAACGAACGCAGGACAACTGCACACGAAGTGGAGGGAGTCGTCATCCTCCTCAAGGCAGTCCTCGCAAATAACATCATGAGCTAAACGCATACGATGTAGATGATCTTTAAAACGGCCATGTCCCGTAAGAATCGCTACCAAGACTCTTAACTGGCTCTTTTGTAAAGATAAAGCATAGTTCGTGGACCTCAAATTGGGCTCCCCAATGAAGTACTTGGCTCTTTTGTAAAGATAAAGCATAGTTCGTGGACCTCAAATTGGGCTCCCCAATGAAGTACTTCGCCTTACGACAGCCAAAAGTCGCAAGCCACTGAGACCTTAAGTCTTTCAAAGCGAAATTCTTAATAACTTTCTTCCCGTAGTTGAAGGATATAGGAGCAGCTGGTTCAGGACCAAGCCTCAATAACACTACGTGTCAGCGCTATTAGTTCCGCCTGAAAAACAGTACAATACGAACCAAGACTACCGCAAAGTCTCAGATCCGTCCCAGGACAGTAGATTCCAAAGCCTGCACTGAGGTTAGAACGAGAGCCATCAGAATAAAAGACAATGGACTCATCTAATTTATTAAGAAAAACATGCGAACTCCACAAATCTCTCGAGGGATAAGCCACCGAGAAAAGATTTGAGAAATGGAATTCGGGTAGTAGTCTGTCATTAACCATATCGATTTCTGGTAAACATGAAGAATAATTACTAAAAATTTGTCGATGTCCCACGATAGAACCGAAGAGATTCCATGCCCCAATGCACCTCAGAAGATAAGCTGCAGAACAGGCTGTTCCGAGAATAAAGGTGCGTAACTGAGGCAAGGAAAGAATGGATTCCATAGCAAGAAGTGGAGTCGAGGACATAGCCCCCGTTATGGCTCTGCAAACAAGATTTTGTAGACCATTAAGCTTGGCTACAGAAGCCCTCAGGTCAACTACTGGCCACCACACAATAGAGGCATACGATAGTAGCGGTAGGACCATTGATTTATAGATAAAAGAAAGCATCCTAGGGTTTAAGCCCCAGGATTTCCCAAAGGCTCTTCTACATTGCCAAAAAATGGCAGTAGCTTTTTGAAGATTGTAGTCCAGGTGATTCTTTCAGGAAAGTTTACTATCCAGGACAACACCAAGGTGCTTGACGTGGTCACATTTTTTGATCGTTCTCCCAAAAAGGCAGGGAACAGAAAATTCAAGAGTATTCCTCTTCCTTGTAAAGACAATTAAATCAGTTTTAGAAGGGTTGACGTGAAGACCCTTCTCAACACACCATGCCTCCACAATAGTTAAAGCATGTTGAGTAAGTCGGATAAAACACTGAGATGTTTGCCTGAGACTGTCAGAACAAGATCATAAGCGTAGCTCTGAGCAATGTAGCCAGATTGCTGCAGCTTCACAAGCAATTCGTCAATGACCAAAAGCCACAGCAGATGTGAGAGCACACCTCCCTGAGGACAGCCTTTGGTGACAGCCTTTGGTGACCTTAACAGAAACTAACACCCCATCCAGCTCCGCCTCCGCAGTGGGAGACTTAAGCATGGATTCAAGCATTTGGTTCATGCTTCCGTTGAAGACTATATTCCAGAGATGTGGACCAAGGATGGAACCTTGCGGACAACCTTTGTTGACCATTTTTTCAAGTGTTCCATGACTTGAAATAACAGTTGCCTTTCTTTCAGAAAAATAATTGTTTAGGATGTTGTAGAGATTGCATGGGCAATTGAATCTCTTTAGCTCCAACATAATGCTGGGCCACCACAGGTTGTCGAACGCACCAGATACATCTAGGAATACTCCAAGATTGTACTTTTGGTCCGACTCTTTGACCATATTGATCAACTCGATCATTGCGTCCTCTGTGGATTTATTTTCTCTGAAGCCAAACTGTTTGTCACTATAGGTACCACTTCCTTGGAATATGTCCATTAACCTGCCGGCAATTAACTTTTCAAATAGTTTGCCAAGGACAGGCAACAGCATGATTGGTCGATAAGATTTGGGATCGGTTTGACACCTATCTCCAGTTTTTCTAATGATTACTAGTTTGCCATTTTTCCATGCTTTGGGGAATATTCCTTTACTAAGACAAGTATTCATAAAGTTCGTGATACAGGGCCCTACAATAGGCCATGCACGTTGTATCACTTCGACCTCGATGTTGTCTAAGCCTGGCGCTTTACCGGTTTTCATAGACATGATAGCCAAAGTGGCCTCTTCATCACTGAAGTGGCTCACGTTTGGTGTGGTTGGTACAGTGCTACGATCGGCGCGGATTTCTTTTTGCCTCTCGGAGTCATTTTCCTCATAGTCGTCGGGCAGTAAGGTGTTAAGCAAGCATTTGGTAGTGTCCTCCCAACAGATTGTTGTTAGTTCTCTACCGCTCACCAGGGTACTTAGTACCTCATTCGTCTTCAATTTGCCTGTGTTAAATTTGTAGACAAAGCCCCACGGTTCCGCATTTCCATGCTCCGTTATGAACTCTCTAAGGCTCATTTGGCTTTTGTCTTTAATATTTTTGAAGTACGCCCTTCGGTACTTAGCTGGCTGTAGAAACCTATCTTAGATGGTGCGGAATCATTATGTGTGTCCTCCGAGCCCAAGATCGTGACAATTACTCTGTGGTCACTTGATGTCCAATTTTTATGGACGGACCAACTTAAAATTTTTCTTAACAGACCGCCTGTCATGAGAGTGAGATCAATATTTGACTCTTCATTGTGGGAATATGTACTTGGCTGCCCTTCTTCGTTTATAACGAATAGGTTACTTCTTGCAATGAATTCTTCGACGAGGACTCCTCTTTCGTTTGCGTCCTTATTGTGCCAAAGTTTAGACTTTGCATTGAAGTCGCCAGTAATTATAATAGGATAGTCTTTTAAACCATCCATGATTTTGTCAAGTTTGTTAATATATTCCACTGGATCGTCTGAATATTGGAAATAGATACTGACCAAGTAAAATTTTCCTATATTAGATCTCACCTCGATACACACACAGTGTGAGTCGCAGTACTGTGAAATTTTAAGAACCTCAAGATCGTTATTGAGCATGTCAATTGCTGCTTTTGTGTTATTGTTGCATCCACTGATTATCCTTGTAGACGTGGTCATTCCTCCTATGACACCTTTAACCGCGTAAGGTTCCTGCATGCAGAGTATATCGATTGCTTCTTTTTCAGTAGACTGTCTAATCTCGTACCCAACTGCTTTAGCATTTTGCATATTCAGTTGGGCGATCTTCAATCGATAATTATTTTTGTTTTTAACTATCATAGACAGTTCGCTTCATCATAAGGTTCAAAGCCGTTTTGTATGAAGTACAAACTTTGCTACGGGACGAATGGTCGAAAGCTCTGTTTGCCTTCCGACAAGAAGCGCATTTAGCGTCCTCAGTCTTTTGTGTGCATGATTTTTGGTCATGCCCATTATCACCGCAGTGACCACAAATGTGGTTTAGTTCCTTACAGAACTTGGCAATGTGTCCAAATGTCTGGCTTGAACGGAAGCATGAACCAGGAAGTCCAAGAAGTAGCATTCGCGGATGATAAGGTAATGCTTTTTGCGGGGAATTCAAGACAAAGTATTCAAGAAAAAGCGCAACTTGCCATAGACAGGATGGTGGACTGGTGCAAAAGCTACAAAATGGAGCTTTCCTCAGAAAAGACAGTCATGATCCAACTTAAAGGTTCACTGGACATTAGGAGACCACCATTGGTTTCCGTAAATGGCCAAAGAATTAAGATGGTTAAAACTGTCAAATGGCTGGGAGTTGACTTTGATGAACGACTTGGAGTCACTTCACATGTCAAAAGAGTCGCGGAAAATAGTAAAAATGTTTTCGCTGTACTAAAAAGTGTTGCTAAAGAGAACTGGGGCCTCAAGCAATAAACACTATCCATAATATATGAAGGCCTTGTGGTATCTTCATTAACATATGCGTGCGCGGCATGGGCAGACCGAATGAACTGCCACCATCGGCGTACACTAGTTAGTGCCCAAAGAAGTATCATGCTCGGAATAACCAAGGCTTACAGAACGGTGTCAACTGACGCCGTTCCTGTCTTGGCCGGCATGATACCTATTGATATACTGTTAAATGAAAGAATTGCCAACTACAAAATTAGGAAAAGACAAAGTGTGAGTTATGGAAACGTGATAATAGAAGGCGATCAAATTCGGCCGAACCTCGTGGGCTTGCTCAAGAGGAAAACGAGAAAAGCGTCATTAGCAATATGGCAGGACAGATGTTCGCACTCAGTGGATGGCAGAATAACATATAGTTATCTGCCTAACATTGCGGCGAGATTAGAGACAAAGATTCCTCTAAGCGTATGGTTCACCCAAATGTTAACAGGACATGGTAGAATGGCTTCCTATGCACCGGCTGAATCTAGCGGACTCAAGCACCTGTGAATGTGGACAGGGCGAGGATACAATAGAACACATCCTCTATGACTGTGATCTAGCTCAAGAAGCTAGAGAACAACTAATAATAGACACAAGAGTTGAGTGGCCAGCAACTAAACTAACTCTAATGCTGCCAATCAACCTCAACTCTTTCAAGAAGTTCTGTGATACCGTTTTAAGCGGTAGATAGACAGAGAATAGTACACCAGATTTTTATCTCAAGTAAATTAATGTTAAATGCTAGTTATAAGTAGACGAGTATGCGCCTCCTCGATGGCAGGGACGGTAACAGGGCAAACCTGGCTAAGCATACCGATTTAGTAGTTTTATAATAAAAATGGTAAGTCCGCGTTGGAGTTGTTAAAGGCACGACCTCCTGGGAACAGCTTCTTCAATCAAAGCGACATAATGAATGAAATGAAATGATGACATGGATCCTAAGGCGGACCAGGAATCCAAGTTAGTAAAAGAAGTGGTTTTGGGGGGTCACCAACCGATAGTTGACAACCACTCCAAACATCTTTCATTTTGGAGATTGTCTCACAAAACCACTTGTAGGTCTCGTCATTGTTGCACCTGCAAATGAAGACACCATCTGAAAGATAGCACCTAAGTATCTGCGGTACAAACCTTTACTGTAAATACCCGTCTAAGAACTCAGCTTACTGATTAATGATTGATTTCCAATATATTTTCCATCTATCTCTCCCCAAACATTTGTAAGGGTCAAGCCATGGGGTCCAGAGTGCATGGAATAGATTTTGTCTGCATTTTCCATAGCAATTGTACTATCTTTGTAAAACATCCATTCGCTTATATAAAATGAACAAAACTATATCGAAAGTTTGATACCGAAATGGCCGACGATTCTAATTCACTAATTTGTCTATCACAGTTGTATCGACTCTTCACTTGTGTATACCTAAGTACCATATGCCACGTTTTCGCGTGAATCAAATAGACGTGTATAAAAGATTTAGATGTTGCTCGCTTTGTATAGTTGTTTATTTGGAATAAGTTTGTATGAACGATTTTACAAAATACCGTTTATCATCATATCATTCACAATTTTTGATGTGCGCTTATGTAATTTGCATCGTTGATTGGAATTATAGACTGTTTGATCGATTGACTAAAACAAGCAACACAAAATAATTTGTACGCTCAACATACGACACATTCGACATACATACGTAACACACGACTTCTATTTAGATGGCCTGATGTTTGGAATGAGCAATTTAAAAGAAGCTTGAATCTTCGCAAGTGGACATCCAACAGTCCAGAGCTTATTAATATTATCCCAGAAGACAACAGAAATATTTCTATAATAGATTTTGAAGATGGCTTCGAAGCTGTTTCGATACTTGGTTTATGAGATACTTTCCAGTAACAGACACGTTTCAAACTTAAACTGCAACCGATAAACTGCGGTATATTGTGAACACATATAATTATGTTATAGTGGTAATGGCTCCAACAGATGCTCCCAATTTTGGAGGTTTATGCGGAAAGCAGAAGAATAATCATGTAAGTATCATATTATGAGCCGTGTGTTGGAGATTGTATTTTGATTAAATAACCACCAAACCTACTCGGTGAAAAATTCGTCATATACAATTACCGAATGTTTTTATAAATTTTAACAGAAGTTCGCATGGGGAAAATAGATGTAGAATACAAGAATAGGGCCCCAACACCGAATCTGCTTGGCAATAAGTTAAATCGATTAGTAATTCTAACACTACAACATCGTCAGCAATGAAAGGCTACTACCTTCTCGAACTATGTGGTATTGCAGAGCTATAACTGAAATGGTGTAAACAAAATTTTTATCAATAGAAACTAAGATTCTAAACACCGTTAATAAAATTATATTTTTGGACTTTCCTTGGACTGATCCAAATCCATATGTAATTACATAATTCTCTTAATAGTTTCGATAAATTTGTCATCTCGAACGCCTATGATTTGTATATGCTAACCATTATATATGTACATTGTCCATATATTTGAAGGAATTCCTGAAGTTTGAAAACTAAACTATTTTACGATTCAACACTTTAGATAAGTAAATATTTAATTTTATTGTATGAAGCCAAACAAATAGTATATTTCGCCGTACTTAATACATATATAGCAACATGTAGATGTATTACACACTAGAAAGTAACGCTTCGTTGAATATTTAAGACCAAAGAAATAAAAAAAAACTAAAAACTTCAATTCATCTACCTTTAATAAATCCCGCGCTTATAAATTATTCAATGTGGTGTCACAATATTCATTATAACATTATTACGACAATAATAATAATAAAAATAACGATCGTATGGAAGAGAAAAATATATAAAACTACCAACTCATCCCAATCACTATCACGATCATTATGATGATGACTCGTATTTTTATTTTTAGTTTTTGATAAATTATTTACAATATATGTATACTCGAATATAAACTCAACGTTTCAAATTTCATTATATTGTATGTATGTACATGTACATAAAATATCATTTATATATCTTTAAGTATATTAACGCCTCTGCAATCTAATTTTTTTTTTGTTTAACCAACTGACATAAAAATTACGTTTCTTACGCCAAACGTACGCAAAGTTCACTTAAAATTTGACGAAAACTGCATTTTGTGTGATCAATTTTTTTTTTTATTTAAAGTAAAAAATATCAATTTTCTATAAAAGCAACCTACACACTCATGAATTAAAAATATAAAAAAAATTAAAAAAGAACAAGAACCACAATCAAATATACAAAAAAAAAACTGGTAATAATCGTGAAATCTCATTAAAAATAAGATGAAACCACAAGAACCAAAAAAAAAATTTTAAAATTTAATTAAATTTGACAGAAATTCCGAACCATGAGACGACGATTTTTTTTTTTCGTCAGATTTTTAATGTTGTTTTTGTGTGTGTCTCTTAATGGATCTTAAATATGATCGATTAAGCTGTGATCGTAAATTAAAATTAAGATATAGGAGTATATATAGGAATAACACTAATAAAAATAAGCAAACGAAAAAACGACGAAGTATGTATGTATGTATGTATGTACATATATATATGTATGTCACAGAATATAAAATTTTAGCTTTTGATGTTTCGATTTAAGGTTAACTAACTATAAAAGTTAAAAAAACAAATGTGCAGTTATATTTTTTATTTTTAAGTATAGATAATACAACTCGTAAATTTTATCTTACAGAATTTGGGTGAAACACATACGTATCTAAAAACAGAAATAGATAAAATTGTTGCTTTCCACTTTTATTTGAATTATTTGCGATCTCGAAATGATGATCTTGACCCGTATGAAAATAAATAATACAGATCAAGATAATTTTTGACATGTTGAGATAATTACGAAATACATTAAATTAACATTTTTAAACTCATATTCTAATAAAAATAAAGTGTCCATGCGAATACATTCGTTAGTATAGAAATTCTTGACTTACATCATTTCAATCTAATGTATGATGATTTCGATCTACTTCCACGATTTTAGTAAGGTTTTACTAAATATACTGACGGCTTGCTTAATTCTTAAAATGAAACAATTTTGATGCATGTAACTTGATAAAATAATTTACCAGTACCCACGGGACGACTGAAAATGACGTAGCGGTCGTTTTTAAATATTGTACGTACAATTAAAAAGTTGACGACAGTCGTCAATATAAAATGAGAATTACACAAATTAATTTTGAAAGATAATTCACAAAAACTTTGTTCAAATTATTAATTTTATCAATACAAATAAAAATCTGCTTTACTTTAACTGAACTATCACGTGATACAATACCTGAAACGATATTGAAAAATATTAAAATTTCCCAATACAAAATTTCAGCCAACCTTCCCAACCATTTAATAATAAAACACATGAAAAATTGTCTTATACGAGTATCAGTGCTAGACAATTTTTCTTGTGTTTTACTATGTGAGTACTTGGCAAGGTTGATTAAAAATTGGTATCGAAATTTTTTTCAATTTATTAAAATATATAAAAAATTACAAAAACAAATTCTTGCTATAAAATTTCAATCCACTTTTCGAAGCCCACACATAGTAAAATACACGAGAAATTGTCTTTCATCAGTGCTAGACAATTTTTCGTATATTTTACTATGTGAGTTCTTTGCAAGGTTGACTAAAATTTAGTAACAACATTTTTTTTTATGCAATGCCTTAAATAATAATTTAAAAAACAAAACATTTCTCGACACTAGCCCACCTTGCCCAATAGTATTGTTTAAATGTAATAGTCGTTTTAACAAAATAAAAAATTAAGGATTCATTGTATTTTGAAAGCTGAACAGTATCCTTATTTTCTACACGGCTACAGGTCCCCCTCTTTTAATTGGGCATCGGCACACTGCATAGCTCCATGCTAGACTGTACTAACATGAACGCGACTCTCTACATTCCAATACAGGGTCATAGATGTTTTCAATTTAATCACCGATCGTAATCGGGAGATGAAAAATTCCTTTTGCACAAGTTTTTATAACGTGTAGTTTTATAAAGTGGACTCCGCTTGATATATATTGGAAACTATTAAATAAAATCAGTGTGACATTACGTGCTAACAGAGCCAGAATGGTTGCGTTCGCATTAAAAGCTAAAAGCGGAAGATAAATTTTATAACTGTAATTTCTTAACTTTTTGAATTAGATGGAGAAATGGAATCTGTAGCTAAACGGAGCAATTCAATCGAAGGGCCTGGTACTTTTTTACAAGGCAGAGTATTTGAACCATTGAGGAAGTACCATGTTAAATTAAGCTAAGTGTTACGGATTCAATTAAAAGCTTTACTATGGTAAAATTATATTCCAATAATTACGTCGGATGAGGTAACTTGATATTGTAAATTTTAATCCAAGTGATTCAATATCTACTTCAGATAGTGGAAATGAAAACATGTGAAAATTCAGAATTGTACAACATTTATAGAAATTAATACATTCACCATACAAATTTTTTAAGCAATAACTGGATTTAAGCAATAACAGAAATTCAGTGCTGCACCCATGCTTTACAAATTGTCGCAATAAGTTATCACCTGACCTCCAAAAAAAATGTTTTTCTCAATTTTGGGATATGGGAGAGTTCAATCTCGGATTGCCGGTTGCAGCAGGCTTCATAGACAGATATTCAGCACAAAAAAGGAATATGTAATGTTAAAAGCTCTATATAACCTATGAAATTAACTATTTTTGTATTGATATTATTTGAATATTTATGGAAAACGAACGCAGGTATGTATGCCCAAAAGGTTTTAAAACCACTTTAGGAGAAATAGATCGATTTTTAAAAACTGTAATTTCCAAGAAAGTAGAGTCTTCGTAATTGAATATTGATCAAAATTTGCGAGGTAAGGGCCTTTCCACAAAGAAAATCTCTGAACAAAATATTAAGTAGTGGTTGACCATATTAAAAACTTTTCGGGCAATGAAAGCCATTTCAAATACTAGACAAAAGAAAAGCTCGATAAACATTACGGTGAGTCTGCTCCGTCAGATTACATGGTAAAATATTAGATTGCTGAGTTTAAACGCGGCCGAAGAAGCACTGCAACAATACCATCAACAGGAAGGCCAAAAGAGGTGGTTACTGAAGAAAATATCAAGAAAATCCTCGATATCGTTATGAATGATCGCCGAGTCAAGTTGCGTGAGATTGATCGACAGACCACTTCACAGCGGTGTTTGGACATGATTAAGTATAATCCTGTTGATTTTTGGCGTCGATTAATTACTGTTGAGGAAACGTGGGTCCAAACCAAAAATCAATCGAAACAATGGGTGGAAGCTGGTGGAAGTGCTCCGAAGAAGGCAAAGGTAGTGAAATCGGTTGGCAAGGTTATGGCCACTATATTTTGGGATGCACACGGAATATTGCTCATCGATTATCTTGAAAAAGGATCCACAATCACAGGAAAGTATTATCGTGCATTATTGGATCAATTGGTTGATGCAATCAAGAAAAAACGACCACATTTAAAGTAGAAAAAAGTGCTCTTTCTTCAAGACAACGCACCGGTTCACACAGCATTAGATACGATGCCAAAATTACGTGAAATACACTTCGAATTGGTTGATCATCCACCTTATAGTCCAGATTTAGCTCCTAGTGACATTTTCCTGTTTCCAAACTTGAAAAAATGGCTCGCAGGACACAGATTCATCTCAAACGAAGAAGTGATTACCGAAACTAACGCGTATTTTGAGGGGTTCCCGAAATCATATTATTCAGATGGTATAAAAAAGTTGGAATATCGTCTTACTAAGTGTGTCGTAGTAAAAGGAGACTATGTTGAGAAATAAATGGTTTTTGGCAAAAAAAAATTTTGTTTTCCTACTTAGGTAGCTATATTTACAATCCGCCCTCATACTTTACTTTAACTGAAGTATCGCGTGAGTAGAAGGAATACAGTAGCCAAAGTAATATTCAAAAATATTAAAACTTTCCAATACAAAATTTCAGCCACCTTTTCCAACCATTAAATAATAAATTACACGAAAAATTGTCTTACCTCAGTGCTGGGCTATTTTTCGTGCATTTTACTACTTGTCAAGGTCGATTAAAATTTAGTATCAATTTTTTTTTCTATTTATTCAAATTTATATGTAATTATAAAATAAAAACTTGTACATCCCAAATTTTAATCCACTTTTCCAAACCCACACATAGTAAAACACACGAAAAATTATCTTGCATCAGTACTAGACAATTTTTCGTGTGTTTTACTATGTGAGTTCTTGGCAAGGTTGACCAAAATTAAGTATCAACATTTATTTTTTTTTTAGAATTCCTTAAATAGTAATTTAAAAAACAAAAAGACTCTCGGCACTACATTTTAAACGATCTTTCCAACCATTCCGACAGTAAAACACACGATAAATCAGTGCTAGGATGAATTTATGATTTTAAAAGTAATTTTTTTCTTCGATGAGGATATGAACGATGTGACTTCTTAATGAATCCTTGCCCAATTTGACGGGCCGCAAATCTGTCTCCAGGACGCACCTTTGAGTGGAACCGAAATTGTGTATTACTGCGGATGACTGGGTCAGGTAGCTCGACATAGTGATTAAATTAAATTAAAATTGGGCTGATTTCTCCAGCACTCAATGCCACTAACGGGCCGACGGTGCAAAACCCAGACAAACACATATAGTTACACATTTTAAACACCTAACCGTGATTTTTGATCACCACCGGGAATCGAACCCGAGACCCTCGAATAACAAAGCAAGGACGCTACTTACTGTGCCAACGAGGGCGGCTAAGTCATAGTGATAATAATTCAATGAGTAAACTAACGTAAATTTTGAACATGTACAGAACGACTATTGATTTTGGAATAAATAATAAATAATGTCGTGGATGTATTGTAGTTCAACAATTGAGGAGGATCAATGTCGGTTTTATTATATGGTATAATGTCAGTATTTGTAGAAGGCCGCGGTCTGATTGGTCTAGTGTTCATTTCAGCGGTTATGTTACTGGTGTGTTTGAGGGCTGAGGTTTTAATAATTGCAACGTGCATTTTGTATTGTTGTTGATTGATCTATTACTGTTATAGAATTTAACCATGATCAGAAATATCCGAGCGTTTGGCCTCTTAAGGTTCTAAATTCCAATTGGAGATTTTAAATGTTATGTCCATGGTATTTATATGGCCGTATCGTGCAAGATTCTGATGTTTGAAGTCGTACTTCTATGGATGTTGTTGAACGATTTTGATGTGATTATGTAAGTATATTGTGCTGAGTGTATCTGTTTGAATTCATTTAACAATAACAAGCTTTTGTACATATATATATATATATTTGAAAAATAATGGTTAAGTCTCGCATTCTGAAATTCTAAAATTTATTAACATTTTTGAAGCCTTATCAAATTCAAATAGCGTAAATTTGGAAAATATTTAAAACTACAGGTCAAATGTTTAAAATTGAATTGCGCAGTTTTTCAGATTAAGCCAGATTATATTGGTACACAATACAGGGTAAATGACCAAAGCTCAAATTAATTTCAGCTTAGCCGAGTACATACATAATGGGATTATTTCGCAGGTCCTCATTTTGGTAACTATAATACATATTTTAACATTATCAAAAGGGATCGTATAGCATAATCAAAAGCGGATGTTGAGTTATTGAGAAGATATAGCTTTGAACTTGATATTGATTAAATTGATATTAATTGAAGCCGAAATACGTTCGATAGCATAAATGTTATTCGTAATTTTTAGTAATCATCTATGAATAAAGAGTTGACACCTTACAAAAAGGTTATTACATCCTCAACATCGATAAGATAATTTTAGACAAACAGAAGAAGCTGTTAATTGCTCTAAAATCAATCAGTGTCTTATTCAACTCATATTTCTGAAAGTTATGCCAACTTTTCAACTGTGGCAGGAGTGTCAAATTCGTTTTCATTTCGTATAGTGCAACTATATTTACGTGCCATAACCAGGAATATAGAGTCGCGAGTTGAGTACAGGTTCAATCAGAGTCATCATATAGTAAGCCTTTTGAAATTTGATTTATTTTTCGTCCTCGATAAAGGAAATTATGCCGATTTGACTGTATTTTCGCACAACCCTCCAACATTTGAACCACTGGGGAGGTGATAATAATATATATGTATTTATATTAGGCCATCATAGTACAAACCAATATTCAAGGTCGGTGTTGTATAATTCCCTCAGTTGATAAACTTTCCTTAATAGCACAGCTTCGAATACAAGTGGTACAATTTTTGATTTATCTTTATATCCTTTATTTCGAGCATCAATCATCCAAAAATTAAAGGAAAGTGTGATCGACAGTCGACACAACTGACAGACCATTGTATAACAATAAATAGTGAGATTATTTAGTAATCAAATCATAATTTTAGAAAATTATTGAATTACACGAAATAACTCTTTAAGGGTTGTTCGAACCACAAAGGATCCTTCCACTGCAATAATCTCTAGTGACATAATCGGTTAGGTTGTACGTTTCTCGTAATTAGATCTACTATAGGTTTTGTATAGTTTTATGAATTTGTATATAGCTTTTCAGATGTGTAACTCATAAAATCATAACTGTTGATGCTAGCCAACCAAATTGATCACATATTTAATATATTATAGACCCGAATTTTGAATTCCGTCCATTCATTCGTCTTGGATATGCAATTTGGTTTGAACTGAAAATATATCAGTAGTTGAATTCCATATGATTTGCTGTAATTTCATATTGTGAGAAGGACTACAACAATTTGTTGGAATTTGTAAAGCTACTATATATATGAAATCATTCATCACGACAGCTTCCATTGATATTCGAGTTCTAAGAGCTACTTTAGGCTTCTAAGGGCTATTTAACTCAAACTGATTCTTGCTAATGTTATGTTGCTCTCCACAGGGATTGTCGAATAAATACTACCTCCTCTTAAGCATGAAAACTGTGATTGATATAATGGTGGTAACCGATGTAATATTCATTTTTTGATTCCCAACGATATCAAACAAGGTTCTGCTACGATTAATACATCGACGTGAAGGGGGTGCTCCATTCAATTATCTTTCAATTGGTCATATATGTTTGTCATCTAAAACTAGTCCCCGGAAGTTTCGATGCTATATATAGATTTCATAAATTTAGGACGTTATAATAATGGTGAAATCAGGGTTAATTCATAATTTAACAGCTGAAATCTTTCCGTATTTAATTTCTTAAGTCAATACAACAATTTCTTTAATCAATCATTTTATTTGGTCGCTGGTGGCCCGTAGCAATTAATTTATCAATTTTTAGAAATTTTAGCCTGTTCAATATTTACAATCTTTCAATATGACGCTTGTACGTACAACGCATTTTAAAATGACGAAATGTACAAAATGACGCAAGGTATACTAAATGACGCACAGCCCAAAACGACACATTTCAAAATGATGCGTCATGTAAAGTGGAAATTTGAAATGCGTTGCCTTAATAAGCGGCTTTATGAACCGTTATTTTGTTTGCCGGAATTATTTGCAATTGATAAACCATAGTGGTTGACCCTATATTCCAAGAATTAATTTTAAATCCTATATATATGTATATAAATAGAATCAAAATTCCATTAATATATAAACGTACATTAAATATATAGATTCCAACAGTACGACACCCTAATTAAAAACATTACCGGTGTATTTTGAGAAATTATTACCATATTGCCCTACTGGGTACGCTAGCACATATGTGACACAAATTAACAAAAATGTTGTTAAAAAAATGTTTATTATCGCACGACGATCTATATCCCATATGAGAATATTGTATATGCACAATCATATACTCGTATTTCTGACAATATAAATACGACCGAATGGCCATGAAATAATTACGTTGGCATTTTAATTTAAGGGAGCCAGCCAAATTATATAATTTAATTTTAATTAAAATAATAGCAATTATTTGTATTAGTACTTATAATTTATTTATTATTTTAATTTTAATTATAATAATTTTTTCGGTTATACACTTTTTTATTCTAATATTTTCAGCGTGACCAAATCAGATAAAAATCACCATAATATATGTACTATATATTATACAAATATATGTGTATGTACAGTTAAAAGCAACAACAAAAATATCAAAATACACTCATAACAAGAACTCACCAATAAAAAAGGTATAATGTAATAGAAATTAGTTGACACATTCTCTTGTTGTCCAAAATAAAAAACTAAACTCTATTATTATTCTAATGTATTTGACGTTTTTCCAATTATTGTTGTTGTTGTGTTCGCATTGTTTACTGTTTTGATATTATAGTTTATGGTTATTGTTACCCGCTGTTGGCTATTGCCGTATACGGTGTATAAATATTATACTTTTCATGTATGTTTATCGAAAAATGAAAACTATTTTCACCTCTAGGGAATCAAATACGATATTAAATATACTTTTTATTATTTTTTATTTAATTTAATTTATTTGAATTATTAATTATCATGAAAATGTCTGTGTGATGTATGTATACCGTAAATTCTTGAGGGTTAACCATCATAATGTACAATATATGTACATATATTTTCCATTATTGCTGTTCTCTCACATTAAATGTTATAACGATTTTGGAAATGTTTTTTTTTTTTTTTTGATATTTTATCGATAAGGATTAATTGCCATTAAATGTTGATTTTATATTTATTATACAAAAGTAAGTAATACATATTTGAAATTATAGCGGATGTGTGAATATTTTGAAATGATTCTAATAATTATGACGTATTTATTAGATACAACGAAATCCCTCGAGGGAACCCTACAACAGGTAGAGAACTAAATTTTAAAAAAAATGTAATTTTTTAATTTAAAAAATGTAATATCAAAGTATGGTCTACTTTTCATTATTTGTTAAAAATTTAGTGAATATAAGCTTTTTCTAAATAAATTTCTTCAATCCACACACATAAAACTAGTCTGTATACTAGTTTTAAAATATCGACCACTATCCTGCTTTTTTTAGAATTAAATCTTAACATTTAATAAACTGAATCAGATTATGTATTAAACTGAAAAATCTTCAAAAATCGGCATCTTCTCATATAGGAAATCTACAATAACACGCAGACTTGTGAATCTAAAGTTTGCAGCGAAACTTGAAAATGCCATGTTAGCTATACCTATACCTTGGTTGTCTTAAACCCCTAGTCCCCTTCTTTTTTCAATTTTGAAATATTTTTCGAATCTCTTCGAAATACATGAGGTCGTAACAAACTTGATTGTCCAAAACCCATCCCCTACTTTTTCCAAAATTGAAATATTTTTCGGGTAGCTCAGACCCAATGACAACTTTGTGTAGTTTCCTAAGATTTTCCCCAACAAATTCGGTTAAACTATATAATCGAAATACATGAGGCCATACCAAACTTGGTTGTCCTAAACTCTCTAATCCCCTATTTTTTCAAATTTCAAATATTTGTTGCATTAGTTGGACCTTCATGGTTTAAAAATCGTTATAGTGTTAGTTTCCTAGCAGTTACCAAAGACAATTCGTATCCGGTGATTAAATTAGTTATATCGAGACATTCATTCTACTTAGCACACTAACACGGCATATAAACCGACATTTATTTAGGATAGATTTTGGACAAATTTCATATACGAGTACGTTAGTTTTTAAGTTTAAAAATTTTAATATTAAAATATATTATATTTTGGACTTTAACAAATAAAATTTTGTGACAATTTTATGATCCGATTCGAAGATATTTTTTCAATTCAGAAACTCAAAATTATTTATGTATGTGTATTGTGTTCTAGGTTTTAAAATGTCAATACTTGTCTTCATACTTCTTTTAAAATTGAATCTGGTAAATTTGATTCAGAATTCAAAATTTTTCAGTATAAAATTTAATTAACAGTTGAAGTGCTTTGAACTATTTTGAAAGGTTTGTCAAATAAACATTTTGGTTTCTAAAATAAAGGATAATTTTCGACCAATATTGGGGATTTATAGGCTCATACAGAAGAGCAAAATCTCAAAAACTATAATAAAAAGTATGATCCCCAAGAAGTCGCACCGCAACAGTTATAATAAAATACATCGTACAGCAGTATAAACGAACATTCAAATCGTATTCCAACACAATCATCTAAGTGTATTATATAAATTTGTCTTCGATTTGTCGGGAGTTTTATCATAATCCGGTCCCATAGACATTTTACTTACTGGATACATTTTTCATCAAATACGAATGCGCAGCGAGAAAGTCAATTTGGAATAATTTACAAAATCCGTTGTCGTATAGTTCAACTGAATTAGACTGCAATGTATAATGGCCAGTTAAATAATTCATAAAATTGTATTTAGAACAAATATTTTATAAAATAATAAATATCTCTGACTGGTGACCCGAGGTGGTTGAGTTCATTCGTGAGTTTTGAAAAAAAACATTTTTATCGCTTTCTTATAAGTATGAAATTTGAATAACTTGTACAAACCGCGCATATATAAACATTTGGCATGGTTGATTATGTACTTACTTATATTAAAACTATATGTATTATTATGGTGGGATGGTGGTTATACATACATAATTCTCATTCAACGTTTATGTAGGGTCATAATTCACTGTTCCTTCGTTTTAAATAGGTAATCCGTTTATTTAGTATTAAAATACGATCTTTTCAGATAAACTCGTCTATTTACTAATCTATATTTCTATTACTACTATTCTATGTTTATAGTGGGATATGTTTGAAACATATGTGCCTCCGAGGGATAATAATTGCTTTGTTGAATGACGTTTTTATATAAATAGTATTAGATATTTAACAAACGATGAAATAAATGGTGACGTTAACTCGGATTTATATGATGTGAGCCACATGGATAAACTCTGAAGATAAATGTAACGCTGTTTTTAAAGGACTTTACTGGCCACTTACTGTGTCAACAATATGACTTCAGCGGTTTCGATAATAAGCTGGGTCTTCATACCGTACTGGACAACCTGAAGTAACGAAAACGTTCTCTACACCATTGAGCAATCGTCGCCTGCTTCGACCCCTGCCTCCAACATATGATAGCTCTTCTTTCAGAAATCGCTGCACAATTCTTTTTATTTGACATTTTTTAATAATTATGAATTTTAATGATAATTTAAAAAAATGTTGTATACGCTATTGGCTTACCGCTTACGTCAGATTTGGTTATTTCCATTCATAATGTCAAAAGATTTTAATTGTGAGCTAAGTTTTTCTGGATGTTTCTGAAGTTATTTTTCTCACAAATTGACTGCTATCTAAGTGTTTAGCAAAAATTCTATACATACCTGCTATAAATGCTTCCAAATTTTTTTTTGTTATTTGGTTAAAATTGATGCGCAAAATAGATCAATTCTATCGCAAAATAGATCAATTCTATCAATTTGCACAAAGAAAATGATTTCTTTTATTAAACGAACTTTTTCTTAATTCAAAAGTTTAGTTTCTTATTTCACACCAATTTTTCTAGCCGTTAAATTTTGTTTCCTTACAATATAAAAAACTTCTGAATTCAAAAAATTATATTAAATTCTAATATTCTATAAATCTTTTATTGTACCAGAAAAAATTTTGATTGATGAAAATCAAAATACTTAATCCTTTATCTATAATTATCGGTTTTAACTGATGCAATTTATACTAAATATTGACTACTAGGACTTATGAAAGAACCCTATTATAGTATTCGATCTTTACATCAAACAAATTTTATCATAATATTTTATTAGAAAATATAATTGGTACCTTGAGTTGATATCAACCCGTTGCAGTCAAAAAAAATATTTTTCTCCAGAAAAAAATTGATTTATTAATTTAAGAATCTTAACTCTCGGTAAAAGAGTAGTTTCTCGTACTGAAATAAGTTTTCTTTGTAGAAAATCTATATTTTTGATCACTAGAACACCAAGGGTGCAAGTTGAGCAATTCACTTCTCGATTATACTGCCAACTGTAAACACAATTTATCTGAATAAAAAATATCCGGAAATTCCAACTTTTACGACCATAATTACACTAAACCAAACCATATTACACCTTTTGGGGAAGATATCGCAATTATGCATACCCTACTTACATTTGCGCATCCTTTGGCTAGAATCGGCATATCATTTCTAGAATATATAAAACTGATGGTTTTCTGGAATGATTGTTTCAATGATTTACAGAAAACCAAACTTTTATCGAGGAACTGATTTGATTACAACTATAATACACATAATGTCCAAACTTTTTAAAGCTGCGAGCTACTTCGATTAGACCAAAGTATACCTTCTGCCATTATTTTTAGTTAGCAGTAATCAAAAAATTATAATCACTTGCGTAGTATTGGCCAACATGGTTTCGTTATGAAAATCGTTATGAAAATATATAGGAGTCCCTACAAAAGCTTGAACAAATTTTATTTGTAATAATGTGGTGCATATCTTATGTGGTGCAGTAATTGCAGCGCTTAAATGTATTGAATTGTAGAATTGTTTGGCATGTACAAACCCTTATCTAATTTTTATTCTAAGGGAACAGTTGTTTTAAATTTGCTCAACTTTTGTGCAGCATTGTTTCTACTCTGGACTTTGTCATTCCCCGCTCCAATAAGCCCAATGACACATAGCCGAAACACTTTTAGATTCATTGTTTTATATGTTGTTCGTTTCATAAAAATAATATCCAAAAAATACCGTATGAGCCTATAATACCTATAATGAGCCTATCATACCATATGAGCCTATGAATACCATATGAGTCACGATACTTCCTCGGATGTTCCATCCTTCTGTTCTCTTTTTACAGTGGTTTGGTTATCAGGATTATAGAAATTGCTGGAAATCTTGGGAAACTCTCCAATCATTTATTTACTTATGGAACTCTAGATCTGTTGGCATATAGCATCTATGTTTTCTGGCTGCACTGGATGTGTATATCATTAGAAATAACAAATCTCTTTGCAGACTCACTGAATTCAAAAAATTGTCGAAATAGACTAGATGGTGTTCTGCAACGATTGTGTTTGTCACATAAACGACATAAATACCCCATCTGATCCGCTCTAATCCAAATTTTGTAGCCCTGTTTTACTGGAGTTATCGGAATATACTGTTTTAGTAGCGGAATATACTGTTTAAATGCCTGATTTTATAAAGTTTGTCGAACTTATTGTTATCTTTTTTCGGCATTACCGAATTATAGTTTAGCTGCATATTCGATAACACCTACGAAATGTATGTGGTTCATTATTTCAGAACGAGACGATTAATACTTTTTATACCTTAGCATTTTTTGGGCGTAGCATATAAATTTGGTTCCGAAGAAAACCATGTACAAATCAGTAGTTTGCAACGTAATGTGGTGTACAAAAAAAATAATTTCAACAAACCTCTAACTACTTAATACATAAGCAGACTTACCAGCCATATTTATAGTGTGATAGTAATTTAAAAACTTGTATTTGAATCAAATGAATTATAACGGACCTAACCTAGCATAAAACTATAGGAACTCAAAGGGTCCAGAAAAATATAAGCGCTGACAAAGTGTAGCTACACAATAAATTGGAGGTTAAAACCGACATGGAATTATTATTTTAAAAATTCATATTTCTGTAATGAAATCAGTACAAATGTAATTAAACTGCAAATGTAATTTGTTAATTTAAATTCTAAATATACGGCGACACAAAGTATCCAAAAAGTAAACAATTTTTAATCGAAACTACATTTTAAGCAAATACTTTGCTGAATAGCATGGATGTATCAGAGATTTCGCCATAAAGTGACCATATTATTCGGGATGGGGATTAATTTTAGTAATTTTATGGTGAAATCTCTGAATTAAATCTCGGCCAAAATTATTGAGTCGATGAGTTTTTTTTTGTCAATTTAAATTAAGGTGGTACACCAATATCAACATTGGTAAATTCATGCTCTATGGAGACTGGTCTCTATGGATTCTGAGGAAGGCCATCTGGTGCATAACCATGGAACATCAAATCCGTTCCAAAGAAGACCAAATATAAGAAGATCACCTACAAAAGAAAAAAGTAGCACCACTTTAGTTGATCAAGCCGATGCTTCTAATGCCAGAAGTGGTGCCAGCGGAAATTTTAACTTAGACTTGTTATCACAAGAAGGCCTTTCAAGCCTGATGTCATCATCAAGTGGTTACTCTCAGTTAGAAAGAGAAAATGCGTATCTTCGCGCAAAATTTAATGAACTTGAAAAGATGACGCATCAGCTTAGTAGCAAAATTATGGTGCTGACAAAAGAAAATCAAGAATTGAGAAAAAAATTTTTAACCAAAGTCAATGATGAACCAAAAATTAGTAACGAAGATGGATTTTCAAACAGAAAAAACGTCCAAGCAAGAAAAGGAAAGCGGAATACTCTCCGGAAGCAGCTAGTAGCTCATAGACAGAATCTACTAATAGGAAGGAGACAAACGGACCGCCCCATGAAGATCAACGAGATAAAAGTTAAACAAAACCACCGAAAGAAGAAAAACTACCACCAATTAATATTATTGGTATAACCGAATATGGAGCTGTGCAAAATATTTTGAAATCCATTACAGATAAGGAATACAGAGTAATATCCTTAAACAACTATATCTGAAAAATATACACACCGGCCTCTGATACTTATATAGAGCCTTATCAAGCAAATAAAAGCAACCGCCCAATAAAGGTTATGGCAAGAGGCCTCCATCCAACCTGTGCAATAAAACACATTATGGAAGATGTTCAATGACAAGGACTGCAAATAGAAAATGTAGCAAATATAATAAAAAGAAAGAAGGTCAAAGAAGTGTCCGAATTTAAAGTTACTAAAAGGGGTCTACCGTTATTTATGTTCACTTTCAATTTCATTATCCAGTCGAGATCAGGGAGTTGGTTAATAAAAAACGGAAAGCAAGGAAAACATGGCAGAGAAACCGAGCACCACAAAGCAAACGAATTCTAAATTACCTATCTGCAATAAGCTTAAGCGAAGAATTATTGAACTAAAAAATGAATCGATCACCCGTTATCTACGCTACAAAAGCATTAAAAAGACCAAATTATCAAATACCGCCAATAAAAAATTATGATGAAAAGCGGATGAAAATATAATACCAGTGCACAAGGAGGATTGTAAGAGTTGAAAGATCAAATTAACCATAACATATAAGAAAAAATATACGAAAAAAAATCCTGGCTATGATTTAATTACAGGTGAAATAGTGAAGGTACTTCCTGAGAGAGGGGTGCGAAAACTTCTTCATATAATCAACGCTTCATTTAAACTGAACTATGTACCTCTGCAATGGAAAGTAGCACAAATAATTATGATACCAAAGCCGAACAAACAATCTAATCATAAAAAGTCATATAGGCCAATTTCCTTGCTTCCAGTACTTTCGAAAATTTGTGAGAAACTGTTATACAAAAGGAAATTCACAGGATTACAAGTATTATTGAAGATGCACTTGAAAATAAGAAAAAATGCTCAACAATATTTCTGGATGTAGCACAGGCCTACGATGAAGTATTTCATCCTGGATTGGAATATAAACTGCATCGAGATTTGCCAAAAGTATACTTTCAGATATTGAAATCTTGCATTGATAACAGATATTTTTGCGTTAGATGTGTTTCCGAGCTAAAGAGGGTATCTGCAGGGGTTCGCCAAGGTAGCGTGCTGGTGCCAGTTTTGTATTTACTTTACACAAGCGACTTACCAAACACAAGCGGGCAACAAAAGCAACATTCACGGACGATACTGCAATTTTAGCTACTGGTTATAAAATAGATGAAGCAACCAGAAAACTGCAACGGGCTACGAACCAACTAAGTAACTCAACCAAAAAATGACGCTTTAAGCTAAATGATGAAAAATCAACGCACATTAACTTTACCAATCAAAACTGAATACCAATAGAACTAAATTCCAAACAAGTCTCTTATTCTAACACAGTATCTTGGCATGATTCTTGATGATAAGTTAAAATGGAAAGAGCACATTAACAAGAAAAATAAGGAACTACACCTTAAATATAGAAATATGTATTGGCTATATAATCTGCCCAATTTTAATTTATATACCAACAAGTTTCAAAACCTATATGGACTTATGGTCTTCAGCTTTGGGGCTGTACTAAGAAAACCAATATTAAAATAATACAAGCTTTTCAAAATAAAGTCGTACGTGGAATAGTGAACGCTCCTTGGTACATAAGAAACGATAACCTACATAGGGACCTCCGGATGGAAAACGTCAGCGAAAATATAACAATTCATGCAAAGAAACACATACAACGGCTTGGTCATCATCAAAATGTTGAGTTACGTAGTATGCTGAGTAACACAAATGGAGTACAAAGGCTCCAAAGAAAGAAAGCGCTGGAATTGGGAAGACCACATTTCTGCAAAATGAATAAGAAAGATAGACAACTTACTTGATGATACATGTAATCAGTCGTAATATTTAAAATAATGAAAAAAAATTTAAAAATTATTACAATCGAAAACACATTATAAGGTTCTGATAGTTGGAAAAATTGATTCACGCTATTAGCTATAATGAAACAAAATTGGGTGTCTCTTTCGTACGATAAGGAATATACTCTTTAACGTATATGATGACACCGCATAATTAAATCATTCTTATTGAACATGTATTCATATAACATTTAATTTAAACTAAAGGTGGTACTAACTACGTCATAAAACTATAATAATTATCAAAAAGCACGATAATCTAAAAATACAATTCAATTTATATAAACGAAAATATTGTATTAATATACCTCTTCAAATTAATATCAATGAAAACGACGAAAATTCTCATTCCACCAGTTTTTCATGAAAAAGCCATTCTTAAAATATTCATTTATATAAATTAAATTGTATTTTATGAAACTATATATTTATACAAGTAATGGGCAAAAGTCGATTTCTATATATTTATTCACCGCACACAAAAAAAAAAAAAAAAAAAATTATTTACTGATCACTATCGATTTCAATCGTTCGTTCGTTATTATTATTATTATTCTAACTATTATTTGTAGTCTCTATTATCGAAAATATATCTTAATTTGAAAATTGTATATATGAAAGGGAATTTCATGAATTAAAAATTTATGAAAAGCTCTTAAACGGAAATGTATAATAATAATATTATGTGCCGTTCGTTTTCCTCATGTTTAAGCTGTGGACGTGAAAGGGGGAAGGACGAGATCAAATTTATAAGAATAATTTATGTAGATATATCTATCTGTATATATGTAGGTGAAATACCTTGATCTTTTATCAAAAAATTGTTGTTGTTTTTTTTGTACAATAATAATTTAATAAATTATAATCATAATAATATCATCGTCGTGATTCATGAATTCCCTAAATATAAAGTCGTGAGTAAATGAGCTATGAATTTTGATTTTTTTTCTAACTAATATTATATCAATAATAACAATAACAATAAAAACTATCTTTAGACATTAACTATTAAAAACTATATATAAAAAAGCACTTGGTTTGTTCTTTGGTTCTTAAAAATAATAATAATCGTATACCTTACTGATGATTGATAGCGCAATAAAAATCATATCGTACACCTATATATGTGTACGGATATTACTTACTTCTATATACATATATATATATATATATATATATATATATATATATATATATATATATATATATATATATATATTCAGATTGTACAAGACTTTTATCTGGAAGGCATTATCCATATCAATTTCACAAAAAGCTTAGTGTGGAATTAGAAATTTTAGATTTAAATAATTATATTTCTGTTTAAAAAAATTAGACGTGTCAATTTAATGCCTTCAGATGATTGATCTACATTTTGGTGTAGGAGATAGAATTAACTATAAATTCGTATTTCAGTTGTGGTTATTTTTAATATATACGAGAATACATAATATATGTACCTACGTTGAATATTTTATGAAAATTGTTTTAGGAAATGGTTGCAGTCACGAAATTATATTTCATCACATTTTGGTTGTTAATATATGTACAACATAATTTATGTACAATATGTAAATGAATTTATACATGCCGGCTATAGTAAGTAATAATTGTTGAATTTTCGTAAAATACATGTTTACCACTATATACACATACATAGTTCATTCGGCTTGAAAGTTCCAATGAAATTTCTGACAAACAAAATTCTGGTACAAAAAAGTTCAAAATATTTTATTTTAATATAAATTCTATTGTCTAAATTTTTAATTCGTTACTTTAAATTTTCTTTTGTTTTTAACTCGCATCTTTAGGTAATTAAGCGCAGTTTCTGAGATATATAAAATTGTTAACCATTGGTATTGGGCGATTTTTGTTCTTTACAGTTCATATCGCGATAATGTAAAATGACGACATCAAGAAATAACTCATTAAACAATAATAGCACCTAAACGTATTAAACGTCTTAAAATTTTTATATTAGTGGTTTACATTGGATACATTCGAATAAAGGTACTATTCCATGGACTGATTGACTGAGTTGACTGAAAAGATGATAGCAACAAAATTACATTAGAGTAACAAAGACAACAAATAAACGTTTTCTTTTTTTGCAAAATAATTTAACAGCGTAGTTTAGTATTAGACATACCAAATTTGAAGTTTCAAAATTGTTTTTATAAAGAAAAAATTGACATTTAGAAAATGACAACTTTGGGTCTATTTTTTAATTCAACCCGAGCGAGCAGTGCGCTGTCAAAAATGTGCAATCCGTTTTTTAATTCAACCTGTGTAATTTTACTCCACACACTGTATTTTTTAATATGAACTGAGCCTACTCGGTGCACTCACCGAGTGAACATTTTTACTCTGAAATAAATGTAGGTGTCAAGAAAAAACAAAACATAACTTTCATGATTTTGAAAAAACAAAGAAATGGCAAACAAATATTTTTATAAAAACAGATTACAACAAATTTATTTTTATAAAAACATTTTATTTATGCACGCTGTTTTTACTCTGAGTACACCGACCAATTTGACACTATACTCTGTGTACACTGGTTTAGTAAATCCACTCGCTCGGGTTGAATTTCAATGATGAAATATGGAATAGTACCTTAAATCGATAATACACTGACTGCGCCAAAAATAAAAAGCAACAGGACATTTGTATATCTTAATGAAATATCGCAGTTAAAACAAAATATTTGATGGTAACCTGAAGGAAATTTTATCTACTTTCTGACGGAATTTATTTTAACTTATTTTTTTATCGCTTTTATGAGTAAATTAAACATTTTCGAAACGAGAAAAAAAAAGTATACAGACTTTGAGATTGTCAACGAACTTTACCAATGATTCATTAGAATTAATAACCCTTGAAGATAAGATTGTATAAATTACTGTATGATAATTTCAAAACGGTAAAAAAAGTACAAATTGGTTCAAACGGGATTCTGATCTTTTAAAATTATAATCAAAATCAACATACTTTATTAAAAAACTCAGAAATTAAAACTTTCTATATCGAGTGTCATCACTCCTCTAGCCTTCATTACTTCATAAATACGCTTTAGATTATTTAATATTGGCCACTTTCTTACACGCCGTTCTATTGGGTTTAGATTTGTACTTCGTGGAGGACTATTAAGCTAATACGATGCAGTTGATGAAATTGGCGTGTGCTCAGAACTGTATGTGGCCGAGTATAACAACAAATCCATGGCCCATTTATTGTTATATGGGAAGCATATTATTAAGCCTTAAAATTTCATCCACATATCTTAGTGATGTTAGGGCAGGTATATAGTACTATGTACTAACAAGTTACTTTTACTATTGCATGAAATTCCCGCCCAAACCATCCCTTACCCTCTATTAAATGCTACGACCGGCATCACACAATTAGGGTTTAAACGTTTTTCTGGTGCGCGCCAAACTCGACCTCGGCGGTCTGATGAATAAAAAATAAATCTCGATTTATCCGAAAAAGGAACATTACGCCACTGCTGCTGAGTCCAGTTTCTATATAGTGATGTGTAATTTCTTCATAGTCGACGATGATTATCTGAAAGACACAGAACTCGAATAGGTCGACGTGATCTTAACGATAATTTCTTATAATAGATTCATTATCGATTGTTTCTATGATCCTTCACGGCGTTCTGCATTGTGGGTTTCTTAAAATCTAGCACTAACCAGTGATTGTGATCTTCGATTCATCTTGACGCTTAAAACAACTATGCCGTAATTTTAATTTTGTCTCCAATAATGTTCTCGCTATAACTGCAATAACTCTACAAGGGGTTATTGCACAGAAATTTACGCAGTCTTTTCTTCCGGTGTTTGAAATTCTCTACAAAATAGCTTATGGATAACGGTAATGAATATAAAAGTTTGGTAGAAGAATTTTTTCCTTAGAATTTAATTCTCTACACGAATATTAAATTTAATACAATTAATTGGAAACACCCTGTATAACAGAAGTAATTCGATCGAACTTAAATCCGTTTTGCAAGAAAAACAATACTTCCGTATTCTATTTTTATGCTTTATGTATTTTTACAAAAAAACAAACATAAATTTTTAGAAAATTGCAAAATAAAATTTTGGTGGGAATTTAAAGAGGCAAAAATTGCAATTTTTGTATTTTTTTTAGTCGCCATACTTTTACCTAATAAAAGCCCTGTACCATAGTTATCCGATGACTAGTTTTTATTTTACAGTCAAAATTGACACCGTGTATCTTTCAGAAAGTTCATTTATTGTTAGGTAACGGATAGCTTTAACAACTCAAGTCGCGGTTACAGCTCCTTTTGAAGTATAAATTCATGATTTTGTAAGCATAAAAGTGTGTCAGTGGCAGAGTATATTATACTCATTTTGAACAGCGGCCACGATAAATATCAATTTAGTCATTATACTAGCCGGTTTCACCCAGGTTTATTTTTAGTCAACTTGTCGTAGTTGGGCAACTTGACCTTACCGTTGGAATCACATAAACCGGGTGTTTCTCCTTTATACCAATAAGAAATCGCGGAAAATTCATGTATTCCAATGACAGACCACAATAAAATGCTTCTTCTTTCAGCTAAAGCCGAGCTTGTCGGTCCCTTTGTATTTGTAGATGGACATGAGTTACATCAAGTGTTTTGATTTGCCGTGACTTAATGTTCCTTTGTCTATTTGCTTCAAGACGGTCGGACTTTTCTTCAATAGTTTCGTTTTGAAATGTGTTTTTTTTTTCTACGTCTGTCTGCTTCAAGCACATTTTCTTTCAGAGCTTCTGAAGCATTTTCTGATACTTTTTTCTTCTCACTTTCGTGATACTTTTTTCTTTTTCGTATCAATACGGGTTGGATTAAACACGACACGTCGCTATCTGGACATTTTTCGTTTTTTCTTATTTCAGTTTTAATGACTTTACTGTTTACTGCTTTACTAAAATGTGGAATGCATTTGAACATTTATGTCAAATAAAAACAGACATTTCTGTTCACCGTATCATATTAAACTTTGCTTTTTTAAAAATTAAAATTAAACGTCAAAATTCAATAATACTCTTAGAAAATTCAAACTCCTTAGGACTCAATTTGAAGAGCTGAAAATAGTTGCGTTGACCTAGAAATCAGAAGACCTTTCCAAAATGTCCAAGATCACCTCACTAGCACGCTCCGTCTAGGAGGAGCTTAGGAGTCCAATATCCAAACTTTAAGAATTATAGTATAGATGTCACGACAGCCACAAATACCATAACGCAACCTAGACTCAACCAAGGCATGGTAAAACATTTTAAAAATCCCTTCGGAATAATTGGAGCGCAATTATGATCCAGTTTCCTAATACATGAATGCCGGGAGTTTTTAGATCAGATATATGACTTTCTCAGTATCAATGGCTATCAATATTTAATCTAAGATATTTGAAGCTATTCACTTAACTCGAGTCTGCGACTTTTCAGAACACCGGCCACTCCTATAGGGCTCCGCGTGGCTTGATTAACTATATCACCATTATAACAATGAATTCTAGTCAATTTTATTTTTTTGTATTTGCTTTAATCTAGTTTATTTATTGCAAAAAAACTTTAATAACAATCAGCACAATAAATAATCTGAATGTAAAAACTAACATTCTAAAAATCAACAATTTCGATCCAATGTGTACCTACTTGCAGTATGAGTAATGGAATTCTAATGAATTTGTTGTTCTTTTAAGGAAAACCAATACCACAAATATTCACTCACTCACTCTGTACTGCAAAATTTTAAATTTTAAATTTTAATTTTTTTTTAAATTCTAAATTTCTAATATTTTGTAGTTTGTAAAATGTATTTCTAATTCAAAATCTTGCATAACCCACCCAAAATTGTAATATTGTAAAATTGAATAGTCCGTAGGCCAAAACACCAATTAATCGAAATTGGCTTGGTAGTTTTTAAATTTGTATTTCTAGTTGTATTCCTAAAATTAGTGCAGTTCGTATATTAGAAACCATAACTATTAGAACTTTGGGCACCATATTTTCTTTTAAAAGAAATATCCCTAAATTTAGCATACGGGAATTTAGTCTAATTCTAAAAGGAAATTATTGCTTAAATAGTTGGCCTACATTTTTTTTATTTTAATTTAAAAATACTGTTTTTTTCACATTCACTGCTTCCTACTCAGTAGGAACTATTTGATGAGCTCCATGATTCTTTTTTAAATCAAAGACCGACTTACATTATTGATGTAGAGGTAAGTGATGGTAGTGGCCCATCGTGCTCGTCGATTAGCTACCTCAGTGGAAGAGCAGTGATCCCTCAATACTTTTTTGCTCATCAAATAGCTCCAGGAATTTTTCGGTAGATGATATGGAGTATTCCGATTTGATTTGCGTCACAGTTAAAGCCGGAAAAATGCATAAAAAAATATTTAAACAAATTAATTGAACTAATTAAAATAACTTCGGACGCCGTTCGTACAATTGTTCGAAACATTGAAAAGCTGGTCCAGTTTGCAGCTAAGCAAATGTTTCCTGATCTCGAATAGAGTCAAAGCAATGGAGAATTTTTTTGATTACGCGGTTGAGCATAACTCATCGCGAAACTCCATTACATTTCCATAGTCTCTGGGGCTGCTAAATATTCTATTTATACATTGGCCCCTTTGGTCGGAAGGACACATGATTTTAATGTGGTATCCATCGATGGCACCTACCGCCTTTTTAATATCGCCTTCTATCGCATCTAACGCGTCAATTGCTGGTTTATCCTTTTCAAATATTATTAAATATTTGTGAATAATAATTTTGATAGTACTCCTAGGCATTATCATCGACTTTGACCCAACTCGATAACTGGTACCACAACTCAACCTATCAATCCGATATCTATGTCCCATAGTTTTGTAGCAGCTCGAATATTCGACTCACCGATATTCGATACTGCCACAAACAAAACAATTAGTGAAATTCAAATATAAACCAACTTATTTGAATTAAGCGTTCACTAACCCCATCACATATCCATCTATCCAACCACCACTATCCAATAACCGAACCACTACTATAAAACATTTATAGTAAAGCATGTCGCCATCTAACAACATCACCACGCAATAACAATGCGGTAATGCAACACTTAACATAAGTGCAATGTCGACCGTCGCCGGCGCATGTGTTCCCTCATCAAAAAAAACGAACACGAAGGCGACGTCACCACAACAACAAATCGTTCGTCTGGTAAATGGCTCCGCTGGTAAATTTCGCGGTGTTATTATCAATGATAATGAAGCGGAGCGTTTTCCGTTTCGTAGAATAAGATGAATGTAGATATTTGGTTGCGCTATGAATGCGATTTTATAATGATGAGTGATGAATAATTCGCTCTTGTCGCGATCTTAAAATATGGACTATTTCAGCAAGGTAAATAAAAACAGCGTGATGGCTACCACTTTTTCTGATGAATATTGTAAGACTACTAATTTATTTATTACAAAAATTGAATGTACTATTCCAATGCAAAATATAGTCTCAGAGAGATTAAAAGCAACAACAAAAACTTCTTAAAAAATATAACATTAATTGTACATAATGAGAGTATTAAAATGTTTGGCAAGTATATAATGCATGCAAATTATAAATATTGTATATAATGAAATTAAATTATACATAAACAGAGGTGAAATTAGGATAATTAAAATAAAATAAATTAACATAAAATTGTACATGACATATGAATTCTAAATGTATGTTGAATACTGTTTGATGAGCAATTATTAATGCTGCTCATTATCATTCTCCCCCATCTTGAACACTCTGTGGTTCAACATTTACTGGAAGTGGGCAGAGATTGACGATGGCTCGTTTGATTGTTCCAGTGGAAGTTTTTATCGAGGCAACTCGCACTAATCCATCTCGGCCAGTATGAAGATCAGTTATTTTCCCAAATTTCCATTTGAGAGGTGGCAAATTTGGATCCTTGATGATTACAATTGTTCCCTCTGCGATGGTTTTATGCTTATTCTTCCAAAAATATCGGTGTTGTAGTTGCTGCAAATAATCAGTTGACCATCTTGACCAGAATTGTTTATATAAGAGGTTTACTAATTCCCAGCGTTTAGCATACTTTATGTCATGATGGTTGATTATGTTTGGCTCAGGTATTGCAGTTAATGGTCGACCTACCAGGAAATGACCAGGAGTTAATATTTCCAAACTGTCATCTGTAGTAAGTGGAGTGATGGGACGAGAATTTAGTACAGCTTCAACTTGCTTTATCAATGTGTTAAGCTCCTCATAGGTTAAGTTAGCGTTTCCCATGGTGCGACGAATATGATATTTTGCTGACTTTACAACAGCTTCATAAATACCACCGAAATGTGGAGATCCAGGTGGTGAAAACTTCCAGGTAATTTGATCTTCTGCTGTGCATGATTTGAGCTGCTGTTGAAAATCTGCATCTTGAAGCATCTTAAACAAATCGTGTAGATGGTCCCATTATCTGAGAAAACAGTTTTGCATAGTCCTCTTGTAGCAATAAAACGACGAAATGCACCGATGAATGAAGCAGAAGTGAGGTCTGAGGCCAATTCCAGATGCACGGCTCTTGTAGCAAGACATACAAAAACTGCCAAATATGTCTTAGTCGGAATCTTTCCGCGTATACGATAATGAATGAACAACGGTCCTGCATAATCTATGCCAACGTTATAAAACGGTGGTGCTGGATTGACTCGTTCTGGTGGTAAATCTGCCATAAGTTGTTCAGGAAATTTTGGTTTTACACGGCAACACATTACACATGACCTGTAAACCTTTTTCGCAAGCTGTTTTCCGTTTATCGGCCAGTAAGATTGTCGTACGGCTGCTAAAAGTGCTTGTGGACCAACGTGTAAGTGCTTTCTGTGGATGAAACTCATTAGTGTGGTGGTAAAATAATGATTGCTTGGTAGTAATGCTGGATGCCGCGATGTATAAGAAATTGCAGCGAATTTTAAGCGACCACCAACTCTAATTATGTGTTGTTGATCCATAAATAATGAAAGTGATTTTAGTAATGGATGTCGAACTTGAAAACCCGGTTTTAGTAATCCATTGTATTCTATTGGAAAGCTGGTGGATTGAACCAGGCGTAGAATTGTATTCAAACTTTTTTGTATTTCTTCCTCATTCAGAGGTCCAATTGTTCTTGAGTTTTTGAAACGGCAATTGTGGATGAAACGAAGTGCATAACCCATTGCATTTTGTATTGTCACCAAAGAATTTTTACCATGTATTCGATCCAAAATATCTTGGCCGAGTTCAGCGCTTGCAGTCACAACAGTAACGTGTTTTTCTTCGATGACCTCAGTTATTTCTGTAAGTTGTTCTGGATTATCCCAAGCCTCAATAGATGAATGAAGAAAATTAGGTCCAAACCACCAAAGTTCAGAATTCATTAATAATTCAGGAAAAGTCCCTCTTGAAATCAAATCGGCTGGGTTTAATTTTGACTCTACGTGCAGCCATTTATTAGAATCGGATCTTGCTTGAATATCGGACACACGATGTGCCACGTAGGTTTTCCATTTGGAAGATGACGATTTAATCCAATGAAGAGTTATCATAGAATCCGCCCAGTAATAGCATGAATCAACCCTGAAGTTTAAAATACTAAAAACCTTTTGCATGAGTTTGGCCAAGAGTTGTGCTGCACACAATTCAAGTCGGGGCAAAGTAACGTGCTTCAAAGGAGCAACCCGAGATTTTGAACACATTAAATTAGCAGTGTAACCTTCCTGACCTAAAAAACGTACATAGATGGCGGCACCATAAGCCTTTTCGCTGGCATCAGCGAATCCATGCAATTGAATTCCTGGATACTTCGCGCTGCCATTAAATAAATGACGTGGAATATTTAAATGAGCTAATTTCGGTAGCTCACCTAGAAAATTAACCCAATAAGTATGGTATGCCATTGGAAGAGCTTCATCCCAGCTAACCTTCAATGACCATAACTTTTGTAGTAATAATTTACCCACTACCACTATTGGAGACACTAATCCAAGAGGATCAAAAATCTTTGCAACTTGGGATATGATTTTTCGTTTAGTGGCAGTTGAGGTAATTGCAGAATCTAAATTGATGTTTACACGAAAATGGTCGGAAATTGGATGCCAGTACATCCCTAAAGTTTTTATACCAGTTTTGTCATTAATTAGATATTGCGATTCACGATCGTCTTCTGGAATATCACTAAGAAGCTCCTGATTATTGCAACACCATTTACGCAAAGGTAAATTGGCACCATGCAAAATTGAAGTGACAACAGTTTTCAACATTGCTGCTTCTTCTACGGTATCAGAACCAGTCAACAAGTCGTCCACATAAAAATCATCACGAATTACTGAACTGGCTGTCGGTTCACTAGATTGGGAATCGATAGCAAGCTGTAATAAACAGCGTGTTGCAAGATATGGTGCCGAAGTAGTACCATATGTGACAGTCTTCAGTTTATAAGTTTGGAGCTCATCAGATGAATTGTATCGCCAGAAGATGTAATGGTATTGTTGGTCATTGGAGTGAAGTAGAATCTGCCTATACATCTTACATATGTCAGCAGTAAATGCGTGAATGTGTGAACGAAATCGAAGAAGAACAGCAAATAATTCATTTTGAACTACGGGCCCATTCATCAATAAATCATTAATAGAGTAACCGCTCGACGATTTTGCTGAGCCGTCAAACACGACTCTCAGCTTAGTTGTCGATGAATCGGGTTTCATAACATAGTGGTGTGGTAAATAATAATTCATAGATTCAACATGTTTTACCACTTCCATATGTTTAAGCGTTTGATATTCCTTCATAAATGAATTATATTGCATATAAATTTCTGGATTGTTATTGAGTCGCTTTTCGAGCATTAGAAATCTTCGTCTTGCTAAAAATGATGAATCACCTAGCAATTCTGGACTGTGAATGAAAGGAAGCTTAACGATAAATTTGCCATTGATGTCTCTAGAGAAATTCTCTTGGAAATGTTTGTCACAATCGGACGACTTAAGTAATGATTCATCGTTATTTTGGCATTCCTCTATGTTCCAAAATCGCTCTAATAATTCATCTAATTGTGGTTCAGAACATGCAATTAAATTGCAATTACTGTGATCAGATGATGAAATTGAAGTTCCTCCAGCTACAACCCAACCCAATACCGTGTTTTGTAGAATAGGTAATTCATCACCTAGTCTTATTTGACCAATGGATTGTAATTTGAAATAAATATCAGCTCCAAGAAGTAAGTCTACTTCATGAGGCTCGCAGAATGATGGATCGGCTAGACTGACATTAGCAGGAATTAACCATCTAGATGAATCAATTCGAACTGATGGCTGCATATCTGAAATTCTGCTGAGTATATGAACGTCAAGTCTTGCAGAGAATTGATTTATACGCGAGTGTATAGTAATTGTTGAAGCCCTTGATGATGAAGTAGAAGCACAAGCAATGCCCTTTATGTTCACATGTGAAAATCGAGTTTTAACTCCTAAACGATTAATTAATGAATGAGTAATAAAATTCAATTGTGAACCTGAATCGAGTAATGCTCGAGCTATAATTGAATGCCCATCTATATGACGAATCTCAACCAATGCCGTAGCTAGAAATATGAATTTTGGTGCAGATGAACCTATTGAAGTTGTCGAATTCTGCTTGTTAAGTGATATTGTACTGGTCAATGTAGATGATCCAGAATTTGGTTGAGCCAATGTAGTGCTCTTTTGAGAAATTTGACTAGTATTTGCTGATGCTGTGCTGCTTGAATGCAAGAGAGTATGATGTTTTATTTTACAAATGTGACATACATCAGTGATGTTACATTGATCAATAAGATGTGATGATCTCAAACAATTTGTACACAGTTTTAAGTTGGTTGCAGCCTCTTTGCGTTCATCAACAGACATTGCGATAAATTTATGACATCGATTTATAGAATGTCCTGTTTGATTACAAACAACACAGTTGTAGCCTTTGAATGCAGAAAACGCCATTCGTTTATATGGCTTTGATTGCAATTGATTGGATTTTGTAGTTTTTATTTCCCGTGACACGGTTGATGCAGATGAAGATGATAAATCAGTTTTATATTCACTGATCTTATGACTTCGAACATGAATGAACTTTACAACATCCTCGAATGAAGGAAGCACGTTTGGTAGTGTTGCTTCTTTCCACTTGGATTTTGTGTGTGAATCGAACTTGGAAACTATAAGATATACAAGTAAATCATCCCAGTATTGAACTGGACGATCTAAAGTCTTAAGTGAGCGAACATGAGAATTAAAATCATCTAATAAATTCAGCAATTTAATCGGCGTTGGCTTATCAATTGGCTTCATTGAGAACAGCGCCTTTAATGTTCTTCAGCTATCTGATTAGGTTTATCAAAACGCTGAATCAATAAACGTCTAGCTTCATCATAGTTGGCGGAAATAAAGTCTAAGTTCTCGAAACATTTACCAGCGGAGCCTTTAACTGAATTTTTAAGATATTGAAATTTAGTTAAATCGTTTAATTTGGGGTTATTATGCACATGACTATCGAAAGATTCGATGAATCCTTTCCATCTAGTAATTTCACCAGTGAAAGTATCCAACAAAATCTCTGGCAATTTCGGAATGAATGAAAGCTCTTCATTTACGTTGAGAACGGGAATAACCTTCTTTTTAGCAAGATCCGCAATCTTATCTTCTAACGCCGGTCTTAAGTTATAATATAAACGATCTATGGTGGTTCGGATTTTAGATTCGAATTGTGTTTCATCTAACGATTCAAACAGAGTCTGATTTCTTTTAAAATTGTCATAATTCAATATTAAATCATTAAGCCGAAGCTGAATTTGAGACCTTGGTGCTGTATCTAATTTAGCATCAACAAATTCTGACAATTCTTTTAAAAAATCCTCAAAATTTTTATTACACTGTTTGCATCGTTTTATTTGTGTTTCGTTAGCCATATTGAAAACAAGAAAACTCAGAACAACAAAGAACAAACCACGAGGTATAACAGATATTTGAAGTTATAAATAACGTTTGTTTAAACCGTTATGTTACACACGTTTTAACACGATTTAGATAATTAAAATTACAATCAATAATAACACCGCGAATTAGAACTTTAGAATTCTTATTAAAAATAATAATAAAGTGATACTTAGCTGAATGTAAACTGCAAGTCGCGTCACTAGCCGAATATTCCTGTAGATTGAATAGCGGAAAATGTACGTACGGTGAATCAATATCCGCTATCCCACTTCTGACACCAATGTTAATGAAGCGGAGCGTTTTCCGTTTCGTAGAATAAGATGAATGTAGATATTTGGTTGCGCTATGAATGCGATTTTATAATGATGAGTGATGAATAATTCGCTCTTGTCGCGATCTTAAAATATGGACTATTTCAGCAAGGTAAATAAAAACAGCGTGATGGCTACCACTTTTTCTGATGAATATTGTAAGACTACTAATTTATTTATTACAAAAATTGAATGTACTATTCCAATGCAAAATATAGTCTCAGAGAGATTAAAAGCAACAACAAAAACTTCTTAAAAAATATAACATTAATTGTACATAATGAGAGTATTAAAATGTTTGGCAAGTATATAATGCATGCAAATTATAAATATTGTATATAATGAAATTAAATTATACATAAACAGAGGTGAAATTAGGATAATTAAAATAAAATAAATTAACATAAAATTGTACATGACATATGAATTCTAAATGTATGTTGAATACTGTTTGATGAGCAATTATTAATGCTGCTCATTATCACTACAACCTTACCAAAAACAAACTTCAAGCAAAACAACGCGTTCTTATTTTTGCATCCATTTTTTTATTTTATTTTAATAAAAATTCCAAGTGGTGGTAATAATAATAAAAATATTAAATTGAATTAAATTAAATAAATTTCACAAAATTTGTAAATATGTATACGCAATTAATATACTAAATAAATAAAATTGAATATATATAAAATAATAACAATTAATTTATCGTGTGTGTTTATTCATATTATTTTTATTTGGGAAATCCAAAACCTGGACATACATCATTAACCCCCAAAGTTTCTTTATAATCCCAATTTAGTACTGCCACGATAATTGGAGGCTTGTAGTATATCTGATTACTAGTAGGGAGACCAAGTATACTCTTTTCAAGAGAATTAGAACTCTTTTTGTTTCGTTTTAATCTTCACACATCATTCTTCATTTATATACCACAAAGAAATTGATTCCTATCAGATTAGACTTTCATTAATACTTCCAAGTGTTGCCATTTAGCCAAAATATTAATGGTTTTGGGGAAGTGTCATTGTTTTAACAATTTAAAGAAACTTTGACTAGTTTGTGATTGCAATTAGAATTGTGTGGGGTGGGTAGTGTGGCGTGGGTAGTATTTATAGTTAAGCTAGAAACTCAGTATACCTGTGTTGTGCTGTACTAAAATATGTGTAGCTGAACGCAGTCAAACGAATTTAAAAAGGATCCAGTACGAGCTGATGTAATATCAGCTTTCTGTAGGAATTTTAAATACACAAATTTAGTCAAATGTACAGATTGCATTAACTAGTTCTAAAAAGGCAGCCAAAATTTATAAAGAAAATTTCAAATCCTTCAATTTGATTTAAGGAAATTTACTCAAGGGATATCTAAGAATTCCCTTCAAATTGTATAATGAAATTTTTTAACATTCTGAAATGTCAAATTTAAAGCGATATGTCATACATAAAATCGAAGTGGATTTTTAGGAAGCCAATCTCTGAATTTGAAATTTAAATCCAGTTGAAAATTCGACAATTCGCGGTTCTAAAATTTAGAATTGCCAAATTTTGAAAATCCAGTTTCGATGTGTTATTTGTTAAATTTTGAAATGAAGTTTTATTTATATACATAATTCAAGATTTAAAACTAAATTAATATTTTAAAATGATACAATTTAACAAATCTGTAATATTTTTGAAATATTTTGCATTAAGAAACTTAAATTACATTTTTATTCGAGGATATATGAGCAGGAACGGATCATAGTATGTCTCAAAGGTACTCGCACACCAGAGCTCAATTTACTATAGGGCCTGGACATCAAATTTCAAAGTTTTCTTCAGGAACAAAAATCATTAAAATCATTAGACGAGATACATTAACGTTTACAATTTAAAATGCGAATTGTTGAATTTTGAAAATTTTAAAATTAAACGGTCATGAATATCTCAATATTACATTTTTCAAATTTTGTATTTTCGTATGAAATTACGATAATTTCTCGATTTCTTTCATTTCTTTCGAAGACTATCAAAAATTACTCAAAATTTATAAAACTGCATCAGTTTTGGAAATATTTTCGGACTTTAAAATAATTAAATAATAAAAACTTTCCAAATTCTTAAAAATATTTTTTAAGAATTGTCAATTTTAAAAATTGAACATTTGAATCTTACAATATTTTTCAAAATTGTAGAATTTAGAAGGATACTTCAATTTTTAAAATACTTTTATTATTTGAATTTGTCTCGTACATATATATGAGTAATTGAGTGAATTTTAGTTAATTTGTAAAATTTTCAAAAATGTCTCAATTTTTACTTGACTTTATGAATTCAAATACTTTTTTACAGGAAGCCATTTTTAACAAGGCTATATGCCCAACCCATTTCCTTGCCAAATTTGTTGGTTAAGTAAGAAAAGTCTTAAGGCTAATTGGGAAGATGAGAAATGAGTTAAGCTTTCAAAAATATTTTAATTTCATTTTCTAATGAGCTATCATATAGGGATTACGTGGAACTTGGCTTTTACAAGTTAAAAGATATATTTTGATATTTTTGTAAATTGAATGAAAATTCAATTCTGAAATTACGAAACTAAAAATACAAAATCAAAATATTTTAAGATTGGGGTTTGAAAAATTAAAATTTCTTCAGATTAAATTTTAAAATTCGACAAATTTCACGTAAACGACTCTGAAGGTAAAATTTAAAATTCGAAATGCTAAATTTTGAAAATTTGAATGTTAACGCTCATGAAATGCGCAAATTATGGTAGAAATGTTTTGAATTTTAGAGCATTTCTTTAATTTTTTTCCAGTATTTGAATTCCACAAATTTAGAGAAAGGTATAACTACTACTAGGGGGGTTTTGGCGTATTTCTCAAATTTTGAATTTTCAATCGAAAATTATAGCCATGCGTCCTTGACTTATTATACTATAGCCATGCGTCCATGACTTAGCTGGTAATGGCATAACACACGAAAGCCTTGGACTTAATTAAATAATGGGCCAGGATTGCCCATAATTCAGCACTGTGTATGATTCTAAAATTTCACTCCCGAATTTCAACGTTTATGCAATTTGTGAACATTACTGGTATAAATATGTATACAATTGTTTAACTGTTTAAGCATAATACTAACAGCGATCACTCAGTTGATTCGATCTTCTATTGATATAACTTTGTGTTAAAGATAAAAAAATAACGAAATTTTGATCAGCAGATAAGATTCGAGATCAGTTGACCGTATCAGTTTAGAAAAAGGTAAGATAAATTAAATCGAAATTTAACTTTTAGTGGACAATATAAAAATATTGCTTTCAATTTTAAACAAAATTATTTATGAATTCTTTAACGTAAAAACTATGATTAAAATGTTTGGTGAAATTTAATTTTGATATCCCAATTGGTATATTGACGTGCTAGTACTATACATATATTAACATACGTCAAAATTCCATTGTGACAAATGTAAATTTAACATGGTGAGTTGTTAATTAGTAAAATCTTCACATATAATAATTGTTCACCTCTAAACAATTTATGTTAAACCAAATAATTTCTATAAATAACTAAATAACAAACTGCACACATATATTTGATATATTTTATGCTTTAATTTGAACATAAATTTTATTTTAAAATATCAACAAGCAACAATAACAGCATAACCACTTACCATAAGAAATTCGAATAAGTAAAAAAAAAAAAAAAGATTTAATTTACTCACATTATTTTACATTAAAAATCTAATAAAAATAATAAATAAATAAATAGTGAAAGGAAATTATTTTTTATAAAATATAATAATTTTATTTAAGAGAAAAAAATACAAAAATAAGAACATAAAATGTGAATGTTTTGTTGTAAGGTTTTTTTTTATTTAGTTTTTCCTTTCAATTATTTTTTTTATTTTTATTTTTTAAGTTTCTTAATTGATGTCTTAGAATGTTGTAAAAATAATAATAAAACATAAATAAACATTAAAATAAATAAATATTTTATGAAATATTAAAAAAAAACAAAAAACAACGTGTACAGTAAAACATTATGGATTAAGGTGCTAATACATAAATATTTACATATATTTACAAATTTACTCGAGCCGTGCCTGCAACTGTATCGTTAAGACGAAATATATTATTCCATAATTGTCACATTTCTTAAGCGATCGCATAAGACACACATTCATATCGTAGCCTGGTTTTATTACAAATTAGATGAGTTATTAGAATGAAGGTTAATTATGCATCTAATACATTTTTTTATATTTTGAAAGTATATAAATGTTAAATAAATATTTTTTTGTTGTAACAGTTTTTTTTTTTACTAACAAACGAACAACAAAAAATAATAAATTCAACAAATATGGAAAAATTGTCATATTTGTTATGTTTTATTACATAAAAAAAAAAATGAATATAATGAGAAAACATATATTTTATTTAAATCGAAATAAATAATAAGAAGCATGACACATATGAGATGGTAAATTATAGATATATACAAAATGTAATACTATTTGTAAGATTTGTTGTGTTCCGTTCATGTATTAACTTTGAATATTCTAATTGACTTTCAGAAAGTTGGTTTATTGTTTTTTTTTTATATATTTTATATTTTACAAGTAATAATAATCATAATATGTTTTGCAAGCATAATATGTTACAACATAACATAAATCGACATACATGGAGATTTTCATGCTGATCCAATGTTAGTTGGTTAGTATTTCAAGGAATCACGTATGGAAGTAAAAGTTACATAAATTGTTATGTTGAGTTATTTATTACTACATATATAGCATATTAACTCCCGTTAAGTCATTAGGGTCAAAATGAACTGTGGAGTATATTTGATATGTTTAAGAATGGCTGCTTTATTACATATACGTACATATGTATGAAGTTTTGGGCAAGATACATAGTAAGTGCGTATTGTGGTATTTTAGCAAATCACCCAACAATTTTAAATTTTGAATTTCTTAGAACGTGTGAATCTCTTTAATATTAATAAAAATTTAATAAAGTGGAAATTAATTTCAAGAAGCACCACAAATGCACCGCACTCGGAAAGTGATAATTACAATGCCGATCGTCTGATAAGTTTAAGATAGTAACCAACGTATGCCTAGGTATGGGCATTTACGCGCCATCTATTAATTTCTACGTCTACGTGTCTGTTATTATTATATTTTAAAATTGTCTGGAGCCCACGAGGATTCCGCACTCAATGCCACCAAGGCCCATGGTGAGAAAAATTTGAATACCTGAAATCAAATAGAACTGAAAGCAGGACAAATGCTAACGAAGTGAAGGCAGTCATCCTCTTCCTCAAGGCAAATAACATCATGAGCTAAGCACATACGATGTAGATGATCTTGTCCCGACGGCCATGTCCTGTAAGAATCGCTACTAAGATTCTTAACTGGTTCTTTTTTAAAGATAAAGCAGACTTCGTTGACCTCAAATTGAGCTCCTTAATGAAGGTCTTTGTCATCTATTATTTTCTACGTCAACGTGTCGACAACCCGTATACAACGTCGATAACATAGACAACGTCAATAAATTAGACAATTTAGGAAAAGCTTAAAGCTTCAAAGAAATGACCCGTTTTTAAGTAAGATAAAATTTCTTAAGTTAAGTTAATTCAAGCTCTAACACGAGTGTGAAGTATTCCACAGATTCTCAGATTTTCTTTTTTCAAGTTTTAGATTCAAGTTCTTTTTTAAATATTTGACTGTGTCAAATACCGCAAAAGTGAATTTTATTACCAGACAACTAAATTAGATGTTTGTGGTAAGCAACCATCAAATAGTTTCAAATCGTGACCAATCATAAAAAAACGTCGGGCTCGTTGATGGCAAATTAAAGCCAATTTTCATGTACTAGCCGCAGCATTTTCAAGATGTCTGGGAATGGCCGTTAATGGGAATTCAAAAATTAATTGTAAATTGTACTTCGAACAAAATAATTCATAGAAAATCCCACCTCTCAATAGTCGTTTGTGCCTGGTTTTATTGGCTGGGCAATTTAATTCTTTCTTGTCATCTTTTGAAGATCTATGGGATTGGAAAATCAAAAATTGAGAGCGAATTGTACTTCGAACACAATAATTTGTATAGAGAAATCCCTATTCTCGATTTTTGTTAAAGCTTGGGTTTGTTGGTTAGAGTGTTTAATGCCCTACTCATGTACTACTGGCCGTTAATGGCAAATCAAAAATAGAGTGTAACGTGTAAAATAGAGTGTTTTGAAATGGTAACGGTAAATTGCTTGCGATGAGCTGCTTGGGATTAATTACATGCAATGAATTACTTGTGATAAACTAGTCTAGTACCAAAGTTTTGGCCTGAATAAGCTAGTTTACGCTACTCTAAACACACACTCTATAGAGGAAAAAGAAGAATGGCGGATGTGATAAGATTGCCGAAAAGATGCGTTCGAAATGGAACAATTAATATTGCAGGCAAAGTCAGATCAGAAATTGCGTAGAATATCATGGGGAGCAGAAACATATGCTTTACTTTATCCGTTAACAAAATTTGAAATTTAGACCAATTCGAACGTTTAGTGCACAAACTTTCTTTAATTAAACCTTTTGGTTGTTTTATTTTAACATATTATATTTCCACAGTTATAGTATGGTATGTGCGGTGTGGTTCCCGATTTAATTTAAACCTTTTCTTTCATTTTTTCTTACGACTTAAAGAATCGCCACTTTTTCAAAATACAGCAATTTATTTCATATCACTTAAAAATTGTAGGTTGTTGACATTGTCTTAATTGTCGACATTGACAAAAAATCTGGTCAAGTAATCTACGTAATATTTTACGTGTCAACAACCGCGTAGATTACACGGCGTAATCTACCACGCCCATCTCTGCTTACAACAGCTAAAAGTCTCAAGCCACTGAGATCTTGGGTCTTTCAAAGCATAGTTCTTTATAGCTTTCTTCCAGTAGTTGAAAGATACAGGAACCGCTGGTTCAGGACCAAATAAAGTGGATTTACAACAATAGGAGAGATAAAATTAAAACTGAGACGATCAAATTATTACAAATTACGGCTAAACTAAATCGTTATTTTATAAATTAATACAACAAACTGTGAATATTCAATTTCTGTAATTTCTTTAACTGAGTAAATTATATAGCGATATCTACCTCACCCATCCCATTATAAAGCGGATGTGATTGTTTTATTTTTCATAGAAGCTAATAACAGACCTACTTTTACTCACAGTGCTTCGTTCCTTCTTTAGCCAAATGAGACAATTTTAAAGGTAAGTAACATCCGTTTAAACTAAAAACAAGATTTGAACAACTCTAAAAAGCATCTTGCAAACTATCACAAGCCTTGTAAAAAACATTCCAGCACACAAATCATAGAGTTCCTTTAATAAATTTGGAATTTGGAATGAGTTAGAAATAAACTAAGTTAGAAATCGTATTGAAACTGTAATGGATTGGAAAGTTCAAATTTTTAAACAATAATCTTATGAACTAACGTTAATGAACTTAACTTAAATAAAATCGAAAGAATCTTTAACAACTAATTTTGCAAGACAATTTGGCAGATCTAGAATAAAGCTTGATGTTAGCAATACTGTATCCCCGGATTTGTTGTTTAAAGGTCGCCCAGAATACCATGAAAAGAGATACCGAGGAAAACTAGCAAATGAAAAACATTGCTAGAAATCGAAGGGTGGGTGTAAAACTGTTCTCAAAATTTAATTTTTTTATACATATCTCAGTTTTAGTAAATGTTAAATTATATATTTTGAGTGGATTTTTTAAGTGAAATTGAAAGTAGAATTGCACTATGGAGTTTGAAACGCGTGTTGCAGACTTTTTAACGGATAGATTTGAACAAAATTTGAGTGCATTTTTAATTAAAACTCAAACGTTGATTAGAAAATAATTTTTTGTTATATTTGATTGTGATTGAGCAGACTTTGAATAACATATTTTGGGTGGAACTTTTAAAGTAAAATTTAGAGTACTATGCAGTTGAGTTAATTTTACACGCTATTTATAAATTATTTGAGTGTAATTTAAATTATAAATATTTATTCATATTTTAGTTTGCTTTAGTTTAGACTTCAAAGTGTATATTTTTGAGTGGATATGCTCAGGTGAAATTCCAGAAAAGAATTCAAATACATTTTACACTTAAATCTTTAATATTTTTTTTAGGTGAATTGTATGAGTGGAGTGTATTTCACTTTAACTTGAACAAAATTTAAAAGTTCATTTTAAATTTTAAGTTAAGCTAAAAATCAAACATTGAGTTGAAAAAAATATTTTGTCTTATTTGAGTTAGATTTTGAATTATAGATTTTGAATTATAATTTAAGGTATAAGAATTTAAGTAAATTTAAAACCAAATTAAACGAGTGATATAAATTAATATTTAAAATTATGTTTAATCGTATTTGTGTTTGAACTATGTTGAGTGGATTTTCTTAAGTAAAATTCCAGCTAAAATTCTAGTATAGGCTTGAATCAAATTATAATTATTATTTAAAAGTATTTCAACATAGATTTATTACGTAATTTTAAATAATTTAAGCAAAATTTGAATAAAAATAGAAATTATGTTTGAATTTGAGCAATAAGTTGAATTTGAGGATAAACTTTTATTTCACGTCAATATCTCCCGTATCCGCTTTTAACTTATATATCTATATCCCAGGTGGTTGACGTTATTTTAATTTTCGACGTTGACACAAAACACTGCCAAGTAATCTACGTTATATTTTACGTGTCAACAACCGCGTAGATAACATGGCGTAATCTACCTTGCTTATCCCTGCTTATGCCCGGTTGCACGAAAATACTAGTCGATCGACTGTTAGCTAACCAACATTTAACTTTTCCATAGCAAATTGCATTTTTGACAGCATTTCTGGGAATCCAATCTGAATACATTTCTTGGTTTATATAAAAATATTTAACCGGCGTAATAGTTATTTGATTAAAATATTTCTGCTAGAAATGTTATCAAAAATGCAATTTGATATGGAAAATTTAACCGTTCGTTAGCTAACAGCAGATTAACTGATATTTTCGTGCAACCGGGCATAAAAGTTCTATACGATGAATGGTTTTGAAATCGGTAGAAATATATTTTGACAAGTCCAAAATTTATCAGTTGAGAAAATATTAATTTGAACATTTAAATAAATTATAATAAATTAAACAATTAAATAATTTGAAGAATACATATCGACAATCATACAACTTAGTAATTTATCTAATTAGAGATATATCTTTCAATAAATTATCAAAAAATTAAATTTCTATGTAAAATTTGTAGCTAACATAAAAGGATTAACATTTATAAAATGTATTTTTAAATAAAATAAGCTTTTTTGAAAATTTTTTTTTGAATCCCACGAAATTTGACTATGAGCAATGAAAAATTGAACACAATTACATCGAAATTTAATAACTCATAGTTGGATGAATGTCACAAGCGAATTTTAATGTCCAAAATTTGAATCATTATCCGACTGTATGAAATACCAACATATTCCAGTTGGATAGGTACAATTGTACCTTGAAATTATATTCTTGAACTTACCGTAACTTTAGTATCCAATTCCATTTTATTCCCTCACATACACTGATTGCAACGAATACACTTATAGATTTTTAACCAAAATACTCGGTGGTCTAGGTGTGAAGCTGTCTTGGGGGAATCAAGTTGGTACTTGTTGCCAGCTCCGTATCTTGCAGCTTCCACAAGTGTGCGTGTTACCTCCCCGTGGTGACCACCGGGCAACTATTACACCATGTGGTGTACTAGGCGAAAACACGGCGCTAAATAACTGGGCCGGGTTAAGGTGTCAACCGTACCGTGCTGATAACCGGCCAGGCTGGGGGCCCAGTATAAAAACTAGCCCAGCCTCTAACGGTGTATCCGGATACTTGGCGCCCTCCGGATCATGTAGCCTTACCTGTGTATTGCGGATCTCTGCACAGGTGGACCTCCTTTCTCCGCTACTCGTGGGACCTATTATGGCAGAAAATTTAAAAACAAAAGAGACTGGTGCTCTTAAAAAACCGGAAACCAGTGCTGTGGAGACATCGGCCTTTAGGCCCGGTCTCCAAAGTGCATTTAGGGGCTTAAGACCAAATGAGGCTGGCCCCTCGAAACCAAAGGGCAAAGGCACGAATGCTGGCCCTCCAGTGTCAGCGAACTATCAGACCAGGAAGAGAGCCTGGCGGATGATCTCCAAGATCAGCAACATTCCGTTGGAGCAGAGAACGGATAGGGACAGGGATACGCTTGCGTGGGCAAGGCGTATCACTGAGCCACATCAGGAGGGTTCCGAGATCTCACAGCCGAAAAGGCAGAGATCTGATGATGAACCGCCTACGGAGGCTAAAAAGAAGCGGGTTCCGGATGTCACCAGGCCCTTCAACGAGGTGCTAAAGGAGCACCTGATCATGGCAGTCGTGGACCGGGCTCAAGAAGATGGGAGCATTACGACCCTTAACTGGAGGAAGGTGGAGAAGGCCTTAGCCGCCATCTTCCTAAAAATTATGAGGGAGAACCCAGGACCTGCTCCGTCTTGCCGAGACGGAGGATGGCACCGGAATCACGTCAAACTGACTGCCTGTGCCGATGAAAGGTCGGTGACCCTCTACAAAAAGGCGATCGGCAGCCTGGGGGAAGTCTGGCCGGGGGCCAAATTAGAAGTGGTGACTAGGGAAGAAATTCCCTGCAGGCCAAGGGCGCGAGCCTGGATCCCTGCTGAGCCTAGTGATCCAAGGGAGATCTTGGAAATGTTGAAACTCAGCAATCCGGATCTACCAACGGCCACCTGGAAGGTTGCCAGGTTAGAAGAGGTAAAGGCGGAAGCAGATCACAGATCGGCCGTCATTATCATCGACAGAGAATCCGTGGGTGCTTTGGCGAAATCTGGAGGCCTGATCAGCTATGGATTTGGAGCAATTACGCTCAAAATTTATAAGCGCGATGAGGTTGACAGATCTGGGGCGCCCGCAGCAGGGGGGGAAACCACTTGTGGTGTCCCGCCTGGTGTTGGTGACCCAGAAGTCCGCAGCATCCCGGAGGATGCACAGGAGACACTATCCCTGGACTCGGAGATTTCGAGATCATTGGGACTAAGCTGTGCGCTCCTAACGGACGAATCAATGTCAGAGGAGTCTGACTCAACAGTGGTGGAGGGAAGCAATAACTAATGCTTAAGATCCTTCAGATCAACCTCCATCACTGTAAAGCCGCCTCGGCGGCCCTTCTTCTAAAAATGGAATCTGAGTCCATTGATGTGGTTCTGGTTCAGGAACCTTGGGTCAATGATGACCGGGTGCTGGGTCTCAGAACTCCCAAATATAAAATACTACATGCGAAAAATGAAGGTAAGATACGTTCTTGCATTCTCGCTAAAAATAATCTGAATATTTTTATACTACTGAATTACAGCAACGCTGATGTAGTGGTGACTAGCATCGAGATGGATGGGCAAAATCTCTGGCTAATATCGGCCTACCTACCATACGAGGAGGAAAATATACCACCAGGTAGGTTGGGCAGTGCAATAATGGAGGCTCGAAAACGAAAGATAGGAGTCATCATGGGTAGTGATGCTAATGCGCATCACTCAATTTGGGGGAGTACAGACATAAACAGGCGAGGTGAGTTACTCCTTGATTTTATTTTAAGTACTAACCTAAATATATGTAATGTCGGGTGTAAGCCAACCTTCATTACTAAAAATAGACAGGAAGTGTTGGACATCACACTTGTCTCGGATTTTATTAAGGAGAGGGTATTGAACTGGAAAGTGTCCGAAGACCATTCCTTTTCTGACCATTGTTATCTCCAGTACGAAGTGGATACAAAACCCACTAGCAAACCACCCTTCAGAAATAGGAGGAAAACTGATTGGGATTGTTTCAGAACCATTCTAGGTAACTTATTACCGGTATCGGTTCCAAACCCTCCTGCATCTACACAGGAGCTTGATGCTCTAGTAACCAAGCTATCTGATGCTTTTAACAAGGCCATGTTAGGTGCATGTCCTATCAGTAGACCCTTGGGTAAATCTCGGCCACCCTGGTGGTCGAAAGAACTCCAAGGTACTCGTATGAAATGCAGGAGACTGTTCAAGAAAGCGAGGAACACAAATGCTGCTGCAGATTGGGACTGTTATAAACAAGTCCTCAAAACCTATAAGTACGAGCTGAGAGCAGCCAAAACGAGGGCCTGGAAGCTCTACTGTGGCAATATTCAGGAGTCCTCGGAGGCGGCCAGGCTACGCAAAGTACTATGTTCTAGTCCTTCCATCCCGAGTTATCTACAACGACCGGATGGTTCATGGACTACATGTAGTGAGGAATCCCTGGAGCTATTACTAGAAACGCATTTTCCAGAGTGCTCGGTACTAGCTCCGGAGAGACCCATGATAAATAGGGGTATAGACTCCGTAAGTCATATGGTAAAAAGGCGGAGTATCCTATGGGCAATAAACAGCTTTAAGCCATACAAGTCGCCAGGACCTGATGGCATTATCCCAGCGGATATCCAGCGAACTATTGACTTAACCCTACCCTGGCTGGAAGTTATCTTCAAAGGCAGCCTAGAACTTTGTCACATTCCTAGAAAGTGGACTGAAGTAAAAGTTATATTTATACCTAAGGCGGGAAAAAGCTCTCATTGCTATCCCAAAGACTTTAGGCCCATAAGCTTATCTTCTTTTCTGTTGAAAACACTGGAAAGGCTAATAGAGGCTCACATTAGAGGCTCAATAAAGCCGGGCGAGCTGTCGGGATCTCAACACGCGTACTGTAAGGGACGATCGGTGGAAACAGCTCTCCACTCCCTTATAGGCCCGATTGAGAAATCACTTGAATATAAGGAATATTCAATGGTGACCTTCTTGGATATAGAGGGGGCCTTTAGCAACGTCAGACCGGGGGCAATCACTCGGGCCCTTGAGTGTCTGGGGGTAGACGTGTCACTCAGGGGCTGGATAGATCATATGCTTAGAAGCAGGATCGTGACAGCTTATCTGGGTGGGGCGTCCGCCGGCAGATACGTGAGCAGAGGGACACCTCAAGGTGGGGTTCTATCCCCCCTTCTTTGGAACTTGGTCATAAATGACCTGTTACTAAACCTGGAAGGGCAAGGCTTCAAGGTGGTTGCTTACGCGGATGACGTTGCTATTGCGGTCTTCGGTAAATATCCTAGTACGCTGAGTGAGCGCATGCAGTGCGCGCTTGGCTACCTCTCTGAGTGGGCACGCGGCTGCGGACTGAACGCAAACCCACAGAAAACGGAGCTGGTCCTCTTTACCAGGAAGCACAAACTTCCACAGTGTGACCCGCCGACATTAAATGGTACTCGCTTGATCTTTACGGATAGAGCAAAATACCTCGGACTACTTTTGGACAGCAAGCTAAGCTGGAAACCAAACATCGTAGAGAGAGTAAAGAAAGCTACTATAGCGCTCTACTCCTGCAAAAATGCCATTGGAAAAAGATGGGGTATGGAGCCCCACATAGTACACTGGCTCTACGTCTCAGTGGTCAAACCTATACTGCTGTATGGGGTTGTCGTCTGGTGGCCAGCGTTAAAAGTTATGGCCAACCTGAAACTATTGATGAAAGTTCAAAGAACGGCCTGCTTGTGTATAAGTGGGGCTCTCAGGAGCACACCTACTCAAGCTCTGGAGATTCTCTTTCATCTTACTCCATTGGATATTGCGGCCGAGCAGCTTGCATCTTGCACAGCCATTCGGCTCAAATCCATATCTATGTGGACCTGTAATAATGCAGGGCACTCATCTATCCTATGCAACAGGGGTATTCCGGAAGCTACCGACTACGCTATCCCTTTGCCATCTGTTGAGATTAAATTCCAAACTGAGTTTCCCACCAGAGAGGACTGGGTGAACGAAACGGTTATGGACAATGAGGCCTTAAGCTTCTTCACGGATGGCTCAAAAAGGGATGGAGGGGTTGGCTGCGGGGTATTCTGTGAGGCACTAGGGGTTAACCTCTCTTTTCGTCTTCCCGACTTTTGCAGCGTTTTTCAAGCTGAACTGACCGCGATAATGGAAGTCATGGACTGGTTGAAGTATAATGTAATATCTACGAGGGATATTCGCATTTTTACGGACAGCCTGGCTGCTATTAAAACGCTACAATCATACTCCCTGACGTCGAAGGTAGCCCAGAACTGTCTGGCATCTTTAAATGAGATGGCTGATCAGTTCAACATCCGCTTGACGTGGGTGCCAGGGCATTTCAATATCGCAGGGAATGAAATGGCAGATGAGTTGGCCCGCAAGGGTACAGCACGCCTAATAATCCAAAGCAGGCGGGATATACAGATACCGCTTGCTTCATGTAAACTGCTGCTTCAAGAAGAAGCCATAAAAGAAACGAACGTCAGATGGTCTAAAGCCAGTTCGTGTGTAACAACCAGGCAGATCTGGCCTGGACTTGACCGGTCCAGATCAGGCCAACTGATATCGCTTCGACGGCAACATATTGGTATGGTCGTGGGAGCTATAACGGGACATTGTCTCATTGGGATACATGCGAGCAGACTGGGTGTCCCAGCCCACGATTTCTGCCGCAGCTGTGGTGATGAGGAGGAGGAGGAAAATGTGCTCCATCTGCTCTGCACCTGCCCTAGTCTAGCGTACAGCAGAACAAAATTTATGGGAACTTCCCCCTTGAACGACCTCTCGGATCTTAGTAAAATCGAGATCCGGGACTTTAAACGCTTTTTGGTAAGCTCAGGATGGTTTAGCGAGTGAAGAGGAGGAAACTCGAATGTGGTACAGCTACGGACCAATTTTGTGTCTATGCTAGTCCTTTAGGACAGCCACCCTTACCTAACCTAACCTAACCAAAATACTCTACTTCTGAGCGATGATAAAAAACTTTACAGTAAAGTTCAATGATAAAATAAAAAATAAATATGTTCAGTTTTAACTTTCAAAATTAACAAAAGCACAAGAAACAAAAGCACAAATTTTAATTTGGGATTCAAAGCTCCCGCAAAAGATATGTGTTCGACCTGCCTTAGTTTTAAGGAGCAGATAAAAATAGAAACCAACGCTATAAAAAGGAACCAGCCAACGTGTTCATAAACTGCGAGCCAAAGCATTTTTCAGTTTGCTACAAGAGGTGAAACCAAACATGCTGATAATATCATACGACTGCCAAAAGAATATGGTACTTCCTATGGTTGCTGATAATCCTAAGCAGCTTATTATAGCTGGCAGCTATACTATTATAATTTTGGGATGGTGTTGGTTTCTTCTCACGATAATTTATCGCGTCATATGTATATCTGTATAAGGTGCAAATGAGATAGCATCGGCCTTTTTTCATCGGTTGTGTAATACAGATCTTTCCAACATTAATCATATTCGCTTGGTTGCAGATGGATGTGGCGGCCAGAACAAAAATACCATTGTGACGGCTATGTTAGGGTATTAACTTGCCAATCATTCTCCACCATGTGTGAAAAAAATGGAATTGGTTTTTCCTGTTACGGGATATCCATTTATACCCACCCCCTGATCGCGAGTTCGCAAAATTCGAAAAAGTGGTTCGCTCAAAACAGGCCATTATACTTCCTAAAGAGTATAAAGAAATTTTTCAAGAGCATGAAACTGCCGTAGAACTATAGCCACACCAACTTGCCCTGTGCGTGATTGGAAAGCGAAAGGAAAAATTACGGTAAAACCACGATCAGGTTTGCACTTCCCATTTAATAAATGTAAGCGGTTTGTATTGACCAAGGAGCCATCTGGTTCGATTTTTATAAGGGGAGAAATAGCATATAAATCAGACCTTGTAGTTGGAATGGCTTTCACAAAAAGCGAAATCAGAAATTGTTATTGTCTTCAAAAGAATTGTAAATATTTTTGTGACCCTATTACTCTAACTGCATTGAGCGCATAGTGTGGTCACTAGCAGATCACAGACACTCCGAGCGAATTTAGAATGCTCCAAAGCAGTTTGTTTGCAATTTACCAAAATGGTTTTTATGTAAAAGGTTGTTAATAAATTTGTTTTTTCTATAAATTCTGAACTTCGTAAAATGCAACAATTAATGAAAATTGATAAACATCTTAAAACTGAATGCGTATTCCAGAATAATAGAAATGTATACTCAATACAATTCAATTACATATACTTCAGCAATAATCTTTAAAGAATTTTGAAAATAAAGTTGGAATTCCCTAAAAATACCAAAAAATATAAGAGTTAAAATTAACAAATTAAAATGCCTATACAAAACGGATTCTTTCTTCACGTATGTTTTCCAATCAAATCACACTATAAAATATTTGAAAAGCCAACAATATACGATATGCAAATCATTTTTAACATATCTTGTATATGTGTATATTATGTAATATAATTCCAAGGCCACATAAACTATATGATAACAACTCTTCAAGAAAGATATATACTCAAAATACTATATACATATGTACGTATGTATGTATGTATGTATACAATCAAGTTCTAAACGAAAACCAAACATACAAACTACAAATCTTGTTTTGAAATCTAAAAATAAATCTTTATGACATCATTCGTTTTTTTACTTTATGTTGTTATCTAATATAAAAGAAATCATAAGACGGTTCTAATTTATGCAAATGTACAACAAAAAAAAAAAATAAAAATAAAAAAAAATCAAATACAACAACAAACAAACGATATTATTATTTATTTTTTAGTTCATTTTCGATCATTAAATCCAATCGACTAAACTAAAATTAATAAATTTATTTAATTTATATAATTTTATATAATTATATATTTATTTTCGTTAATATTTTTTAAATTTTTTTGGAAAAGATTTATTAAAAAGAGCACACATATATATGTACATAAGTATATATAAGAATAATTTAAATATATTATTTTAATAAATAAATAAACTTATTTGAATATATATAAATACATAATACATATATTGTATTATAATAAATAAATAAATTCACCTGATTTTATTTTATTTTTCTGTATCGTCTTAATTTTAATTTATAAATTTGTTTGGCGTCATTTTGTCTCAATAATTTAGAATTAAGCGAAGACCGATAACAAAAACATAAAAAAATTAAAATCGGAAAAAAATTTTTTATTGGTTAAAATATTTAAATAAATTATAAGAATTGATTATATTTTTGCTTAATTAATTTATTTTTATTTTTTGCTAGCTACTCGCCTTTGGTTTTCGGACAAAATAAAATGAGTTTATGATTTTTGTAATATTAAATTATGATAAATATACAATAATATTTAACATAAATTTACATTTTTAACGCAAGTTTTGAGTGAAAGTTGATGTATATATCTGTATATAGACAACAACAGCCTATTTTAATAGCGTTAAAAACTCGTGAGTTTTTTTTTTTATATTTTAGTTTTTTATTTTATTTAATTGTATGATAATTTTATTCGTTATATCATACAAATTAATATTAATGAATTTATATACTAGATTTTTTGTTGAAGCAAAACACGTGTAGAAATTTTTGAAATCTTTGGGAAATACCGGACACACTTAATTCTCATTAGTTGAACACAAAATGATTAATATTGTTAAACAAATTAATAATAAATTTAATTAGTTTTGTAATTTTGTGTTCGACAAGCCAATCATAAAATAAAATTTAAATTATTAATTAATTTAAATAATTATGAGAAACAAAAACTTTTCATTAAAAATTAATTCTAAATTACAAGAATTCGATCTCGATTCATTTATTTTAAACATAAACGAAATTTTAAATATAATTCAAACTAAACACATTCGGTACTAAAAATTAATATTTTTAGTCAAAGTTAGTTCCGCCAAATGATGTGTGATGTCATTGACTTTAAAGATACACCGCGTAGTAGTGCCAACTTAAAATTCTTCAAATAATTTCTGTTTGAAATTATTAAGCAAATTGTAAATATAATTATACCTACTAAACTTTGAGTGATAAATTACAGGTTTTAGGGTATTTAAAGTACTAAAAAAGTAGCCTATTTTATTTAAAATAACTTATTTACAATTTAAAAAACAAATAATTTATTCTTTGGAACTTCTTTTTAGAGTATTTGTAGGCCAATTGTGTGTAAACAAAGATATTTTACGTAGAATATGGTAAAATACCTAAATTACCGTAAAAACCGTCAAATTTGTAAAACGCCTAATAAAATTATTTAAGTCTGATCGGTTTAATATGAAATTGGCTTAATCGCCGAGATTATGCTGAAATCTCGCCCAACGGAATATCATAATTATTTCGAATTTTAAATGAAAATCTCGAACATACATATAAGAAATTCCAATAAATAAATAAATAGGCAACATATTTTTTTTAAACTAATAAATTCATAATTGTTTTCAATTTATTCCCAAGAACTATTTTAAAATTTAAATAGATAGATGTTTCACGATTCTATTTAAATATTCCTCCAATATTTTAATAAATACCAACACATACATACATTAATTAGAGACATTTCGGCTAGTGGATTAATTGTCCTTTAAAAGCTGAACAGTATCCCTATTTGTACACGGCTACAGGTCCGTCGTTTAATTGGCCATCTGCACAATGCATATCTCCATGCTAGCCTGTACTAACATGAACGATGGGTCGACCCATGAGTTCTACATTCCAACAGAGGGTCATAGATGTTTTCAATTTAATCGTAATCGGGAGATGAAAAATACCTTTTGCATCCCGCCTCTGTTGGGATTCGAGAACCCAGTACCTCCCGATCCAAACGTCCCAGCTTTAGCCACTATGCTAGTTGCTCGGTATACTCCTTCGTTCTGGATACCATTAGTGCTTTTGATAGATCGTCAATAATCTTATAAAGACCGGCATTTCTTCTCTATGCTTCTGATACTTAAAACGTTTGACTTAAATGAAAGAGGCAGCCACGAAAGTCTGTTGCCGGCAGAAATGTTTCAACAATGGTTTTCAGAATCAAAATCAGTTAAAAGGCCCCGAAGTTACGAAAAATTTACTTAACAATTCAACTATATTTTGCCAACTCTTTACTGGGCAAGAAATCAGAATTGATAATTTGCTCTTTAATATTTATGAATTATTAGAATTTTAATTTCACAAGTTTGATTCTTTTGAAAATTTAACTAAATTTAGTAAATTATGAATTATCGAATATTTTAAATTTAGAAAAATAATTTTTATTAGATTAAAAATTAATAATAAATATTTGAATTAAAAGACAAAATTTTTGGAATTAACCGCTTAAAGTATTATTGAGTTTTTAGATTTTTATTGTTTCTCAAATAATAAAACTTTAAAAGTTTTATAAACTATAATTTCTAGAAGGCTGAAAACTTAAACATTTTAAAAATTGGAAACTAAGTTGTTAGGTGCATAATAAGTTACAATGTTTATGTATTTGAGAATAGTTATTTATGTGTTTTTCGTTTCTAGAAGGCTACAAACTAAATTTCAAAAATTAGAATGCAGTTTAACATTTTAAAAATGTTAATTAAAATAAATAATGATTTCAGTTGAAGCTTTCAGAAACTTAAAAAATTTACAATATTAAATATAGTGTGTAAGTTTTCAGGGATTCATCATATTTTATAAAAGCTGTTAAATTTTTAAAATAATTAATGCTATGTTTGTGATCTTTCAATGATGTTCAGTGTTATGTCTTATTTATAATGTCATTGTGAGGTTTTATTTTTAATAAGTAAAAGCTGAATATTTTAAAATAATTAGCTACGATAAAAGTTTTCACGATTTCCAATTATGTAAAAATATAAATTATTCTAGAGATGTTCAGGGACGGCATTTATTCGAAGCGGTTCTTGCTGACTATTAGAAATAATTAGTTTTTAAAAACTTTTCTTTTTTTTAAATATTTAATATTCAATGTAACTTTCAGGGTTATTTTATTTATATTCAACGATGTTTGTAGACAGCTCTATATACGAAGAAATGGTTAGAATACACATTAATAAAAAATTTACTAATCGCAATTTTTGTATACCCTTAAAAATGACCCTTAGCAATCTTAGTAAGGTAAGCAATCATTGCAAAGTTTCTTTATTAATTGATTACTTTTTAAAAATTAAATTCTATTGCTCTGATTTTCGGCTTTAAAACATTATTTATATTACAGATTATTGTGTAATTTGCAGAGATTATGCTGTTTAAGTTTAGAGGATATTCTAGGGATGGATCTTATAAAAATTGTGTGTAAAAAAAAGTCATGTTGAGTTTTTATTAGTAATTAGTTAAATAAATCTAAGGAAGCTTATTTTAAAATTGACAATTTTGTACGTATATATTGTGAAACTTTTATTCTTTTATTCTATATAAGAGCTATTTAAGATTTCAAGTAAAAGTTGAAAATAAATTTTAAATACATGCTCAATTAAAGGCAGCCAATAATTAATTAATTATTAAAATGATTTTTTTTAAATATGAAATACTAAGGCACCTTACAGGATTTAAAGCAAAGTTAAAATACCATTTGATACGTTTTCTGGAGGTTTTCTGTAAAGTTATTTCAATTAGTGTATATCGAAACGCATATATTCCGGTTAATCTGCATTGTCGTGTTCTAGTACAAAATTACATCATATTGAACTTCACAATTTAAGAAACAATTATGCTGTGCTCACTACCAGTTTGATATAATTTACTGGATATATTGACATTCAATGCATCTAACGACTAACGATTATATTATAATTTAGAAATTGGATTAGCAGAAAATCAACATCGAATATTTTAAACAGTTTTAATAACCTGTTAATAACACAAACGTAAAACGTGCGAAAAATAATAAATCTCCATTTCACTTCTGTCAGATTTAAAAAAAAAATCAAATTTTTAATTTCAATCCCCACTAATTGCATTAACAACTTTCAAAGTTAAAAGTCAGATTAGTTCAAATTTTAGTTTAAAGCCATACTAAAATTGATATATAAAAATTTGATTTCGCCCCCGGGTGGACTCGAACCACCAACCTTTCGGTTAACAGCCGAACGCGCTAACCAATTACGCCACGGAGGCTACATGCTCATGATTTATTTATTTATTTAATTTGTTTTGACAAACTTATATAATTATTCAATTTACACACTTATTTTTGTGTAAAAAGTGAATATTCCAGGAAATCCAGGTTAGAAAATATTTCCACATTCAAGTCCAATTTTGACAAAAGCTGGAATATTTTCAATAAAAAAAAATGAAGGCATGGAGGAATTACCAAATACTTATATGCTCTTAGTAAAGAAGTATGGAGTCTGGACCACATTGAATGTTTCTAGAGCTAGATGAATGTCTTCGTTTGGTTTGGTATATTTATCGACGTCTTCCGACTTGTCAACTGCTTGAATAAATTCTTCAAACATCAAATTTCACTATAGTTAACTAACAATTAAAATTTATTTTATTAATTGAATTTTTGAGTGACTGAGGAAATTACAATTCACGATTATTTTAAAAATAAAATTTCTTTGAGTTTCTTGGCCCCAAATAACGAAAATTTTTTACTAAGCTCTTTTAAATTATTTATATGGTTTTACCAAGCTATCTTTAAAAATATATTAAAAATGCCAAACTAATTATCTAAAACAATTGATGCAAAAATCAAATGCGGTTACTCATTATGAATATTTGAACGATTAATATTTTCCTATCGAAATATTTTACCATAAACCATTTTAGAATTTCGTGTACTTTGCTAAATGGTTTGGTAAGTTTAATCTTCGTAATTAAAATGTTTTAATTCCTGGAAAATTCCTGTTTAATAAAAAATTGCCTTTAACATCTGGATATTTCTAAAACACATTGGAATTATACTATTTTGACATTTTATTTGAATTGAAAAATTAAAAATATTAAATTGCATTCGATTTCAGAAACTTTAAATTAAATTTGGGCAATTTTATTATGAATTATCGATAATTTAAAATTTTTAATATTAATTTTTATTAGATGGAAAATTAATAAAAATGTAATTATACAAATGTTTGAATTAAAAGGCAGAATTTCTAGGATTAAGCTCTTAAAGTATTAACTCTTGAGTTTTTAAGTTTTTATTGTTTAAAAATAAATCGAATTATTGCAATCAAATTTAAAATTTGGAAACTACAATTTGTAGAAGACTGAAGCTTTATTAATTTTAAATGTTATAAAGAATTTGTTTAGAATAAGGATCGTTATTATAAATGAAAATATTGAATCTTGAATAATTGTTTTTAGCATTTTTAGTTTCTGGAAGGCTGCAAACAAAATTTTAAAAATTAGAATACATAATGACATATTCAAAATTTTAATTATATTTTGTAAGCTTATTTAAAACATATACCACGACCTTTTAATAATGATGGGGTTTTTACAATTTTGATATAAATGGTCCTAGAAAAAGCAAATACAAAGCTTGCGTTGATAGCTTTTTGATTAGTTAGAAAATGATTTTAAAATACAGAATATTTAATGATTAATTAGTTCTTTGCAAGAATTCATGGTTATATAATTCAAATTCAGTAATCCTAAAAGCTGACTATTGTTTTAAAAATGAGTTCTATATAGAAGCTTTCAGAATCTTAAAAAGAGTTATAATAATATGGGTTGGGTACAGTTGCCCGTGTGGTAAATTACCGTTTACAAAATCCCGTATACATAATAGCGTATTACAAAATCCCGTATTCCATAAATTCCCGTATTACAAAATCCCGTATCCCAAAATCCCGTATGTCAAAATCCCGTATGTCAAAATCCCGTATTCTATATTAATTCATCGGCTAAGGTTAGGTTAAAAACCGCGCGATTATAAAATAATTTGCCGAGAACTCAAAACAATGTCGTAACTTGGCATCGACGTCTCAAAATAATCGTCGGTAAGCGTCATTGTGGACTTTATAAATTTATTGACCATCTGGCGAAGGAATTAGTAATTCCCAAGACCAAAGTTGAAAAAGTTAAGTCCGATGAAAAGATACCTCGAAAGAAAATATACGTAAATCAAAGAGAATACATAAAAAGAATATATACAACACTTTTAATCAAATAGATCATAAACTAGAATTTTTTTAAAGAATCGCGAATAATATAATTTTAAATTAAATACTATTATGTTTATACCCTTAAATTAAAAAATAATAATAAAAATGAATTAAAATATTTTGTAAATAAACATAAAACTAAAAAACGTTTTTTAATTTGATAAATCCCGTAATCTTATAAAAAATTCATACTACGGTATTTTGAAATACGGGATATTGAAATACGGGATTTTGTCTATTCGGTATTTTGTAATACGGGCATAAGTACCGATCCCTAATAATAAACTTTCTAATGTAGTGAAATATAACTCTAATTCAAACCAGCCATTGCAAGCTTTTATAATTGATAAATTATGCTTTAATAAGTAACAAGCTAGAAAAGATTGTGTTTTAAATAATTAATGATATGGGCGTTTTCAGGGTCTTAAAATAGTTAGGCCGTGAGGGAGTCAATCAGTTAAAAAATTTATTAAAAATTAAAATTTTTAATTATATTTTTAACTAATTGACACACAGCCTTAGTACCAATTAATAAAAAATTTACTAAGGCATATTATTATGCGCTCATGAATGACTCTTTTTAAAGCAATCATTGCACAGTTTTATTATTAATTGAATACTTTTATAAAAATAATGAATACTCTGGGAGAGCTTTCCGGTTTTAAAAAAACGATTCAATTACAGATTATTGTACAATTTGTAAAAAGGTTATGCTCTTTAAACTTACAGACTATTGCAGGTATGGGCATTGACAAAGCTGTTTTTGTAAAATTTTAAGCTTTTGTTATTAATAAGTTGGCAAGGCTCATTTGTTTAAAATAAAGAATTCAATGGGAGCTTTCAGGATCTTACAATTTGGTAAAATACAAGTTATTTGAGGTTATTATGTTCATATTTTGTTAAACTTTCAGTTAGTGTTATGATTTCAAATAATAGTTAAAATAGAAAAAAAAATATAATTAAAAGCAGCAATGACAGCTTTTTTAATTCATTAATTATTAAAAGCCGTTTTTTAAATGTCAAATACTGAGGCACCTAACAGGGTTTAAAAGCATAGTTAAAATACCATTTGTTACGTTTTCTGGAAGCCTCCGTCGGTTTTCTGTAAAGTTATTTCAATTAGTGTACCAATTATCGGATATATAATTCCGTTTAACGTGTATCTTTGTTTTTAGTATGACCATAATTTCAACATATAAGACATTTTAAATAGTTTTAATAAATACAAAAAATAATGAATCTCCATTTCATTCAGATTTAAAAAATATATTTCAAATTTTTTGTGCCGCAATTTGGAAATTGTGAATTTCTCGTTTAGTAATTTAATTGAAAACGTTCAAAATTAAAAGTCCGATTAAAGTTAAATTTTTGTTTAAACGCCATAAATAAAAATGATAAATACAAAAAATACTAATGTCTCGCCCCCGGGTGGACTCGAACCACCAACCTTTCGGTTAACAGCCGAACGCGCTAACCAATTGCGCCACGGAGGCTATATAATCCGGATTTATTTATTTATTCAAATTATAATTTAATTAATTTAATTATTCAAATTACACACAAAATTTTGTAAAACAAAATTTATTATTCCAGGTAATCCAGGTTAGAAAATATTTTCACAAGTCCAATTTTGACAAAAGCTGTAACGAAAATGAAGAATTAAAAAATGAATTCAAATAATTTGGAGATTGAAGAAATTGACGTTATACCTCTATACCATGAAATATAATTCCATGCTCTAGTTTTGAATATTGGTGTCATTCTGGTTATTTTCCAGTTCGCCGAAAATTCGCCTAATTTTAGTGATTGAATTACCAAAGTTGTATAGTTCCTTAAGTAAAGAAACTGGTATCGGCTGCAATTTGTGGTGTCTGTATCGATGTAATGTATAATGGACATTACTATTGGATTGATATATTTATCGACGTATGGCTGCTTTAAAACTAAACATGTTTGATTTAATTTGTGGATCACATGTTCAATGAATGTATTTTCTTGAATACCAGAAATGTGATTCTTGTAGTTTGTCTGATACTAGCATTCGAAATGTCGGTAACAAATTTTGATACTATGCTTCGTTCTCTCGAAGTAGTTGGATGTGTTTAAGGTAAATGTGGTTAGACTCGACGAAATATATCGACGGTACATTGGAATATTCTTACACATGGCGTTACATTAATTTAAAATCAAATAATTGTACGTTAGTTATTATTAAGGAGTGCGAAATTGACAAGGTTGAAGTTAGATCTATGGAAAGTTGGGTCGATAATTGGAGTATTTTGTTACATAATAAACTTACAGTATTTTTTTTTTAGAATAAGGGAAGGTGAATGTAGAAATTTAAGTATCAAGTTTATTTATGAAACCAATTAGTGAAAAGTGATCCAAGGAGGCTAATTTGTCTAAACTGAATTTAATCCTACGATGAAACGAGTGAAAAGTTTTTACATATCGAAAATAGATAGCAAGAGTAAAACCAAGTAACATTGGGATTCTTGTTATCCACAAATTCCATGACTAACTCAGCATCAGCTGGGCTGTTCTATTGCTTGCAAAAAATTGCCATTTTTTCAACAATTATTTTGAGTTCTTTTTTATTTATTTCCAATTTTTCTATCAAGGTCTAAAACTAACCTGCTATCTTAGTTCTTAACAGTTTTGGCGTCCCAACAGATATAGAACTCATCAAGGAACTGTATGGAGTGTTTTCTTTATGAAGTTTACGTAAACCATAAAGCTTGGTTACGATAACATTTTAAAAATTTAGACTCAGACTCTATAAATCGTCCTTCATTTTGACAAACAGTGACCAAACGAATAAGTTAATTGATTTTATGTAGTATGGTCTTCAATACTTAATAATATGGATACATGAGACAGATTTGTTAGAAACTGGAGGACACAACTTTACTTTCAATTTAAGAATATTGGGCACTTCATCGGGAATTTCTTTGTCTGTAAAATTTTCCTTTCCAATTTCCTTCGGTTATACCATTATTTTCAGACTGGATTATCATATGATTGGTTGCTTGATTAAATGAGTTGATTTTATGCGAGCAAATCTGTTCACAAAATAATCGTCAATTTTGCATTTGAAATTTCACAAATAGTAAGGAGAGATAGAATTTTGGATGTTCTTACTAACTATTTGTGATTAATTTGTTAATTTTGTTAATGTAAATAAAGATTTCAGCAATCTTTTGGATTACCCAGCGAAAATGATTCGGTTATTGAGATGTTTGATTATAACCGGAATGTTGTAGATGTTTTTAAGCTTCTTATTTCTAAGGAAATTTGTTGTTTTTTGCATCTAAGTAAGAAGAGTTCTTTTGTTGCATGAGTTTGCCAATTTTCACCACCATCAGTCCACTTGCTGTTAAATTCACCTTTTTCCAGTCGAAACTCGAAACGTTCTAAATTTAGATATGTCGGCTTTTTTAAATTTGTAATATCGCTCTTCAAAATTATTTCGAAAGATTTGTCATTAACACAGTTACTAATAAATGGCTAGTTAAAGCGATTAATTATTAAAAGCAGACTATTCTAAAAGAATTAGCTATGAATAAAGCTTTCACGGTTTACAACAAGTATGTATATTGCGTGCAGACGGCCTTAATGCAAAGCTATATTTTATAAAAATATTGTATTCTCTGGGAGAGCTTTCCGGCTTTAAAAAAATGATTAAATTACAGATTATTGTATAATTTGTAAGGAGGTTATGCCCTTTAAACTTACAGACTATTGCAGGTATGGGCATTGACAAAGCTATCTTTGAGAGTTTTTATAAGTAATTAGTGAATAAAAACTGAATTAAAAAATAATATTTTTTTTAATATTGTGTCTTTAAGTGATGTTTGTGAGTAAAATTTTAAGCTTTTGTTATTAATAAATTGGCAAGGCTAATTTGTTTATAATAATGAATTCAATGGGAGCTTTCTGGATCTTACAATTTGGTAAAATACCAGTTATTTGAGTTTATTATGTATATATTTTGTGGGACTTTCAGTTTGTGTTAATTCTATATGAGAGCTTACAGAATTTCAAATAATAATTTAAATTAAAAAAAAAATTCTAAACAATTATAATTAAGAGTAGCAAGCCAGCTTCTTTAATTAATTAATTATTAAAAGCTGTTTTTTTTTATTGTCAAATACTGAGGTACCTAACAGAATTTAAAAGCAAAGTTAAATTACCATTTGTTACTTTTACCGGAAGTCTCCGTCGGTTTTCTGTAAAAACTATCTGTGTATATTCGTTTTTTAGTACACAATTTCAACATATAAGATATTTTAAATACATAGTTTTAATAAATACGAAAATTAATAAATCCCCATTTCACTTCCGACAGATTTAAAAAATATATTTCAACATGTTTTTGCTGCAATTTGGAAATTTGGATTTTCTCGGCTAGTAATTGCATTGAGAACTTCCAAAGTGAAAAGTCAGATTGAAGTCGAATTTTAGTTTAAAAACCATAAATAAAACCGATAAATAAAAATATTGTTTCGCCACCGGGTGGACTCGAACCACCAACCTTTCGGTTAACAGCCGAACGCGCTAACCAATTGCGCCACGGAGGCTATGTTGTATTTATTCACTTATTTAATTATTCAAATTACTCACAAATTTTTAGTAAATATTTTCTTAAGCCCAATTTTGACAAAAGCTTTAATGTAAATCAAGAATTGTTTTCCAAAAAAAAATAGAATTTTTTTCACTAGTAATTAAGAAATGGCGACCTTAAAAATTAAATCGTACTTATTTTATTTCCAAAAAGTAATTTTCTCGACTATTTAGTTATTTTTATAACCAATTTTTCAATAACTCGTCTCTTGGGTTAGTATGTAATTCAGATTTTACAGTTCCAGTCTAACATATATTGAGTGCGGTTGCTCAGGTTCACGGAAATATGGAAAAGCCAAATTTATATAAATAGCGTAATGTAATGTTTTGCAATGACTAATCGAATTAAAGGCATTGGCAAAGTCTGTATGCATTTAATAGTGTTGCTGGTCAACTTAATTAGGTTGGTTGTAGTGGACCTTTCTGGCATATTCCCATGATGGCATAGTGACTATTATGTACATAGGGACTACCACTTTGAATGAATTGCATATAACCCGTTCAAATAATTTGGGGATTGAAGAAATTGACGTTATACCTCTATACAATGAAATATAATCCCTTACTCTAGTTTGGAATACAATTGAAGTCACTCTGGTTATTTTCCACTTCGCGGGAAATTCTCCTAATTTCATCGATTGATTGGAAAGTAGGCACAGAGGAATTACCAAAGTTGTATAGTCTCTTAGTAAAGAAGCCGGACGAATGTCCCCGGCCGTAAACGTTAAGTTACGTTTCAATCTAAAATAGCTCTAAAACTGTTTGGGATAATTTCGAATTTTTTCGTGAATACAAGAAACGTAATTCTTGTACTTTACCTGGTACTATAGCATTCGAAATTTTCGTTACAAATTGTGATATTACGCTTCGTAGTCTCGAAGTAGTTGAATGTGTTTAAGCTAAATGTGGCTAGACTGAATTTAGTTAATGTAAAATGTTTAAATGTATCGACGGTACATTGGAATATTCTTACACAATGCGTTACATTAACTTAAAATCAAATGATTGCACGTATTCTGGAGATATGTAGAATCTGATTGTTTATTTAAGTAGCTTACGAATTCATTGTAATGTGAATCAATTCCAACTATTCTTGTAGCATGTTTATTTTCCTTTTCGAGGATTTTCACATTCTTCAAGAAGACCTTATGGTTAGACTCTTCTAAATGCCTGGACAGTACGCTGGTGAAATCTGAACTTCCTATTTTGAGAATCAATTTTTGAGCATTCCTTTTGTGTTTAAAAAACCAGTAATTGTGCTCAATAATAGTTTTTCCGGAAAAATGATCTGCCTAGCTTATAAGCTTTACGAACTTCCTTGAAATTAAGTTTATGTAAACAATAACTCAATTGTTTGTCTAACGACTTAATACAGGAAATTGAAACACCAGTTGTTTTTGTGTTGCATGCAAAATTTATACATTAGTATATGCTTGATTTCATTATACTGAGTGGAATTGAAAAGGTTGAAGTTTGATCTATGGAAAATTTTGTCAGTTAATTGTCGAAATTTAAGTTATTACCTGACCAAGTTTGTTTATGATTCCAATTAGTGCGAAACGTGACCAATCCTCGTTATGTATGATAAGCAAATCCAAAACGACTAAATTGTGTTCATTACCGATTTCTAATAGCCGCAACTATATCGTCCACATACCGAAAAAAACAGCAGGAGTAAAATCAAGGGAACATTGTTTTCCACAAATTCCATGACTAATTCAGCAACACCTGGGCTAAATGAGGTACCATGATCTAAAACTAACTCTCTTCCCATGATATAAATCTAACCTGCTGTCTATATTCGTGTAACACAACAGAGTTCTTTACAGTTGTGTTAGATTTACCAACAGTGTTGTTTAACATTTTAGATAAGAAGGCGAACATGGCATACAATGGCGTCCCAATAGAACTCACGATTGGGCGGAATGGATTCTTTACTAAGAAACTTTAGGTAATATTAAACTGTAATCGAATTCATGTAGTATTGCCTTTTCTATATTATCTGATAGATATTGATATCTGCTACCATAGACTGCAATTTATTCATGTAGTCTGATCGTTTCACTACAACGGTGGTATTACCTTTGTCTGCTCTTGTTACTATAAGATTTCATGGAATTTAAACATCGCTGATGTCTATTTCAGTTTTTAAAATTAGTTAAAATGTTAACCAGTTGGTTGTGTGACGGTTTATGAATTCGTGGTTTCAATTAAAGCGCACCTTCAGTATTCGCAATGATATCGACATATGGGACTAATTTGTTAGAGGTTGGAGAGTAAAAATGTTACTCGAAATTTAAGGAAATTGGGCATTGTCGGAAATTTCTGTGTCTAATAAATTTACCATCAGGGTGTTCGAGTCGTTTGAATATCACCGAACTTATGTGTTGAAGAGTTCTAGAGTATTAGTAAATACATTACGTCTATATCACAAATTTACCTCAGATTTGGATTGCACGTTGTATCGATGCAGTAGTAATTCAGCTATTTCTGCGCCATGAGTTCAACTAGGTATTAAAATCTCCCATAATTAAAATTGTATCGGTATATGGTGGAATATCGTTAAGTCGTTATTTTAACACATACTTTGTCGATGGATGAGCTGGCCAATTGAATTAATTGATTTGATACTAGTGTATTGATGGCTATGAGTACTCCTCCGCCCATTTTTTGTATTTGTCTGTTGCGACCGATCACACCTATGAACCACCATGAATGCTATAAGAATTCAGTGCTATTTTGTTGTAGCCAAGATTTGAGTGTCGCAGCCACTTTTATTTGCGGTATTTTCTGTTTGATTTTTGCTGGCTCCATTTATCCAGGTTTGACAATACTGCTATGAAAATTCTGTAGAATATCTTGCTCATTAGCTAAATGCATGTGGTTGGTTAATCCTACTAAAATATAAGGTATGCTTTCGAAAAGTTTGGTTTTGTTCTCAGGCAGTCAAACACAAATAACACTAGGGAATTTCAGACCCTGAGCCTTATGAACAATTGGTACTTTGCGTATTTCTAGCCATATGAACTAGTTGATTAGTTCCCTTTTATGCAGATCATGTATGTGTTAATTATAGAGTTTTGCTCTTAATTGTAAGTTTATGGACCATATATGTAACACTATACATCCACAGTAGACGTCCTGTGGTTTACAAATTATATTGCAAAATTCTAAGATCAATTTTGTTGTACTGCGGTAAACTGAAATATTAAAGACAATTTTTGAATGATTTTCCATATTCGATTTCTATTAGTACTTTATGGTTAAATCATTTGATGCAAGAAAAAATTAAAATTCCTAGTTCTGGTTGGTTAAAAGAAGAATTAAATTATTTAAATGAAGAAAATTAGAACGAGTACATTACTCTTGTTTATGTTATTGTTGAAGACCCCACAAACAATATATTTTTGGAATTTATTCTTGTTTTTTAGCAGCACTCAGCAATCTCCATAACACTTCTCTCCCAATATTTTTGGTCGATATAGGTTTCATGATTGGTAATTTGAAAGAGGAAATAATAATTTATGCGGTTCTATGGTTTCTGAAATTATAAAACTGAGTGCGTTTAAAAGCTAGTCAACACTTTCAAATATGTTAACGCATCTGAAAACAGACGTATTGTTGATGTACATCGCAGGTGCATCGAAAATGGCATTTTGACGCAACTGGGCATCTTAAATCATGTACTTAAAAACAATATGACGTACATAATAAAAATGTATATTCATCCATTATAAACATTAAACCGTTATAAGCAATAAAATTAGTGTTCATTTAGGTATTTAAAAAGGTTAACAAACTATGCATATATATATGTACATATAAGCAGCGCTTATACACTCATCCCAAATAAGGAAATCATATATGAAATTAAAAAAATTTGGTGAATGTTAATTTGGCTGAATGATAAATGACGATTCGAATGGATAAACTCGTACATACATAATATGTTGATTGATTGATTGATGAATTTTATGCTGAAATTTTGTGGTTTTTCGAAAAAATCATCTATTGCTACCATACATTATCTTTTCACGCGCAACCAAAATATTTTCGATTATTCCATAAAATGGTTTCGACAATTAGTACCTATAAAAAAAGCTCGAAACCTACACAACATCTTTATTATATGTAATACTTATATTAGGTTATAACTGTAAATGTACGCACCTTGAAATTACCATCAAACAAACCATTTTTTAATCCTACTTAACTGCACAATAAATAATTTCGATTTTCGTTTGAAAAATTGTCTATACACACACACACATCTATATACAACCTATACAACTACATATTTTAGATTGCATTTAGAGTTTTCTTATACAGAATTTTTTTTTTGTATTGTATGCTAATTAGATGTACATTGTGCTCTTTGTACAAAAACAACAAGATATGTATTATAAACATATAAGAATATATATTTTTTTAAATTGGTTAGAACAACCATAAGAAATTGAAATTCGCGCGGTATGATGTCAATCAAAACGCGAATTATATATAAATAAATAGCGAGCGAAAGACAAATGAATTTGGAATTAACAACATCAATTAATTGTGTTGTGTGTGTGTGTGAGTACGCGATTTTGGATTCGCGTTTTTCTTTTTTTCTTATTGAATGGCAAATAGATTTTATTTCGATTATAAGTGAAATGGTAATTTGCTTACAATGAATGATTTAATTATTGCTTCCGGGTAATTTGACTGTTGGAATGGTGTGTACGCGTACCTTTATGGCATATGCTGAAATTTTGTTATTTATGGTTAAAAAAAATTACGTATCTTTTTCAATTGTTTTCGTATACATATAAGACATATAAATTAATGGTGAATATATAACTATTTTTCTAAGGCATATATACATACATACATATATTTATAACCAAATTATACGGGAGGAATTACCTACCACTTATATATTATTTTACCATATATGCGATGGTAACAATATTTCTTATTGTTGGATATAATAAATGTGTAAGCGGAATTATTTAAAATTAGTGGGTATAATTGATGCTAGAAGAATGGAAGAAGCCAAATAATTTACTAAATAAGTCAAGATTAACTCTCGAACTTAACTTATGCTACTTCTTGTATGTATTCAACCATTATTTTTTTATTTTGGATTTAACAATTTGGCAAAAATACAGAAGATAATTATACAATTAACATTTAAAAAAATATAATAATAGATTCGAGGTCGGCCTTAGGCTAAATTTAAGCCAGATTTCTATGTATATTGTCTATATATAATCCAATTTTTTTTAAAATACTGGTATACCACACGGTTTAATTGCCATTGAACCAGCTTTTTCCGGGCATAATGTGTGTTTTTATATTTTGTATTTTTTATTTCATTATTTATACCATTGCAATCAAAAACATTAATAAATTATTTAATTTTAACTTAATTTGGCAATATTTATTGATAATACCTCAAGTTTTAATTTATTTTTTATTCTTCACAACATTGCCAGAGATCAATTTTCAGGTCCTTATGTACATAGATTGTCATTGCGAATATACCACGGTGCATCTACTGTACCATGGAGAGTACATTATTTTTAAAGCGTTGAAATAAGGTTTTAGGACTTATAAACCAGTAAACATGGAGGAAAAGTGCCATTGACATAAAGTAACATTCTCCTGTTATGTTTTATGATATGGCTGTTTGCTTTTCTGTTGAACAATCATTGCTGTTTCCAATAGCCATTATTGCAGTGCCACCTACAAATGTAGCGACAATGCTAATTTCTATCTTAGATAGAACACAAGTGTACACTATCCATGGTGTCCATAATGGTAAAAGAAAAAAAAGAGGAAATTTTTTAAAATGAAAGAGATGGTTATTTATCTAAATAACTAAAAAAAATTAGAAATAATACTTTCACTTAAAATTAATTCAACTTTAAAAAACAAATAAACAATATACAATATTTTATAAAATCAATAATTTTAAAGAGGCCTTATTTCTGTTAGTTTCATTTATCAGAGCTTTGAATGGCCAGTAAAACTTCTTTGTCAGAGATATTCGCTCTAAGAAATCCAAACATGACACCGTTTTAAAATTTAAAACACCCTTCACATTGGTAATTTCGTAAGGCTGCCAGACATTCACGCAAATAAAAATGGAAGTTTTATTTTTGTATCCAGTAAAGGAAGAGAGAACAGTTAACAGCACCTAAATTATAAAAAATGTTTAGACCTTAACAAACATGTTGCTTGGGTACTCAAAATTTTGAAAGGATGCAAAAAATTATTTAATTTCAACGAAATGCAGGAACTGTTTCCTATAATCGTTTTATACAAAAAATAAAATTTCGAGACCAAAATTACAGGAGGAGCTATACTTCGACTGAATTCAGCAAATTTCGATTTCCTTCAACTCGTATTCCTCTCTAGACTACCAACGCTTTTCTGCACAGGAAAATGAAAACAATACATTTCTTTTTTTGTTGCCATCTCGTGGGTTGCCAACTCTTTTCAGGACTAGCTATGTGCGAAAACTTTAATAAAAGTTCAACTTAACCCGAAGAATGTCCTGTTTCTATATTTCCAAGGTGGGCACTGCTTCAAAAAGTAAAAAATCTCTTAATCGGTTCCTAACACAGTCATCGGCTCAGAAACTTAATTGCTTTGTGTTTGTATATGCTTTCTTCCAGGCATAACAATCCTAAATGGTTCTTATGATGTGTTGCTCCGTTTTGGTATGTCCAAATATTGCGATCCGTTTTCTATCTGTACTTGTTTCTCCATTTTTTCAATTAAAAAATTCAATGATTCATTCAAGAGTTGTTTGTTGTAGAAATTTGTTTTTGTTTTAAGGGTTTTGGGAATACATTTTTCAAAAGACATCATTTTTTAAATTAGAGTAGTTTAGTTTTCAAATGATTTCAAAAATAACATAAAAAAGGACATTATTTACGGGAAGAAGGGCAGTTTTTCTCAAAACCTTAGATTCAATATGGTTTCGAGGATTAACATTCACGACTCGATTACAGGTTTAAACCTCTTCAATAACAGCTTCTCGTACAGTTTTAATACTATCGGTAAAAAATGATATTGGTTTGTATATAATTCTGTTACATGAGGAGGTGTCCTTGGATTCGGTATATCATGAGGTCTTAAGTAAATTTTCACAGTTCGGTACTTTCTTGAGCCTTTATGTAGCGTTAATCAAATTAGTAAGTTTTATCAAAGTTTTTCTTGGCAGCTGTAAATTCATTTGTGAACATCTATTTGGAACAATAACATGTAAAAATAATTTTCATTGTGACATAATAATTTTATTGGCTGCTCAAAATGACGTGCAATTAGCATTTTTTTTGGCAAATGAAACTAACTATTACATGTGAGGTGTCAGAGATATTTATAACTATAAGGCAATTGATAGCGACTAAAATGGCAACTATATCATGGGTGAATTTCGCCATCAAATTACGAGAGCGCGAGAACGATCTATCTTCGTACAGCCAACAGACGAATAGGTGATCCCGTTTTGGTAGAATTATCGATATTCAGATAGAGCATACGTTGGATTTGCACCAGCTATAGTACTAGATTGTCGATTACATCTTGCGCATTCTATATAGGTATCGTTGTTATTCATGATCGGTATTATGGTTTTGTAAATTTGTCTGCAAATAATAAAACCGCGGAAATCTGTTTAACTCATGAGTTACTATGTATATAAACTAGATCGTTCATCGTCGACCACCATACTGGTGGACTGAGCAGATTGGCCATTAACGCCGGAAATGCCATCCAGTCTTACCCTGGCTTGCGCGATAAATACTTGCATGGTCGAAACTAGTTTAAGCATGCAATTAAAGTGAGTGAGCGTCAATGCTGAAAAGAGCTGTGCAGTGATGTGGACAATAAAATCGTCTAGAATAGACTCAGAAATCGAAATGCATCGCCTCCCACCTGCCTAGTGACACTAAGCAAAATTGTAACCACCTTATTTCCACAGAAAAATGATTTGATCCCTGCCATGGGTGTACAATCTTTCCCAGGGGAAGTCCCCTTGGTGTCCACAGAAGAGCTCATGAGTGTATAACAACGATTTGGAAACTTAAAAGCTCCTGGACCTGACAATATTACAAATATTGCACTAAAGGCCGCCATCCGAGCTAGATCCGACGATTTCAGAGAAATCTACAACTCATGTTTGAGAGAAAGAGTATTCCCGGAACGATGGAATAGACAACGTCTGGTTCTGTTGCCAAAGACAATGAAACCTCCAGCAGATCCATCCTCCTATCGGCAAAGTATTAGTGCGCTTCATCATAAGCCGTGAAAAGGGCCGTAAACCTCTCCGATCGACAATATGAATTAAGAAAGGCTCGATCGACAATTGACGCCATTCAACACGTCGTTAAAATTGCGAAGGAAACAACACATGGTAGAAGATGGAGGAGCGGCTCTAAAAAATACTGCACCGTGGCACACTCGATATCATGAACGCGTTCAACTCGGCCAAATGGGACTGTATTCTCAATGCCCTGCATGAACTGCAAGTACCACGATCATCTCCGACAATTTTCGCAATAGAATATTGATGTATTATACACACGACACGACGGTATCATGGAGTACAAAGTTACGTGTGGAGGACCTTAAGGACCAGTATTGGGACCACTGCTTTGGAACATTATGTATGTAGGCGTCTTGAGGTTCAGCTTAGCTGAAGGTGTGTAAATTGTGAGCTACGCAGATGATGTTGCCATTGTATTGGTAGCGAAAACCACAGAGGAAATAATGGAAGTATGCAGGTTGGCCATAATAATTATTGAAAGGTGGCTAATGTCATACGGACGCCAACTGGCCGATCATAAAACCGAAGCAATCTTAATTACCAGTAGGTAGGTGGTAGAAACTGTAAATATTGATGTTTGCTATTTTAATCCCCTCTCAGCCTTCACTAAGATACCTTGGTGTAGATATTGATGCACGCTTTAATTTCAAGGAGCGAATAAGGATAGTGAGCCGAAAAGCTCCCAATGTATCTGCAGCACTCTCTCCCATTATGCCCAATACTGGAGAAGAGAAAGGGAAAGGAAGAAATAGTATCTACATCGAGAACAACCAAGAAGCAAAGCATTAGAACGCATTGCAATTATAACATAATGGCAAATGCGCTGGGATAGCTCGGAGGAGGGTCGGTGGACCTATCGTATTATACCATCGGAAAGTGGATAAATAAACGGAACGGCGAAGTTAATTACTATCTGACCCAGTTGCTAAGTAGTGATGGCCTGACCCAGTTGCTAAGTAGTGATGGCTGCTTTGTTCTGCCTGCAAAGGATCCCAAGAGGACGAGGAGCACATTTTCTTTCAATGCCCACGATTGGAAACAAGTCGGAGGGAACTGTCCGAGGGCCTCGGGCAGCACAAATATGAAAGTATATTAGGTGTAATGCTTGTGTCTGAAGATAAATGGAATGCTATAAGCCACATGGCAGCAGTGATACTAAAGGAGCTGCGATGCTTAGAGCGTGCCAGAAAAGAGAATCATTTTGGGAATAGAAAGCGGTAGTAATCTCAATCTTAGGTTGAGACGCTGAACAGAATTATGAGTTTAAGGACTAGGTCACCTCCATTCTGTCTAACGGGAGTTCCGCATGGAGAATTAATGGAAGGGTGTGTGATGTTAGATGACTCTGAAAAAAGTGTCGACTCCTAAATTGTCATGCGTGTTGCGCGCTTGCCTTGAAACGCTCAATTTTAAACTGGATTGCTCTACTCAAAGGTTTGATGTCAATGTAGATTTTAAAGTACTAACCTTCGACAAAATGTTAAAAATATTTTATTGAAACATCGCATGCAGAATATTTCTTTTTGGCATTTCTCGTATATTTAATAAAATAATCCAGGTGCCCCCAACACTTGTCGTTGCACGGTTGCAAAATTTCCCCGACCTCAGTGTTTCATGCGACAGAAGTAATGGTGAGGTTTAAGTCGCTCAGCGGATGAGACAGTGTTAGTTATTTACTATGCCGACAAAGCGCTGAATGTCCTTGATTGAAGTTGGAACCGGAAATTCCTTACTAGCATTAATTCGTTCTTCAGAGGGAAGTATCTCATTAGATGTTATATATTGGCTGAGGAAACCAAGAGTAGCACTATTTATATGTATGACCGACAAACTCAGTTTATATGTTGAAGAGTATTTTCAAGTGGAATTTATGTTGTTTATGTTGATTGTCGGCAAAGCCCTTATTTCACTGGCTGTTAAGGAATTTTCAATATGCGGCTTTTTGTCACACTGTATCTAGCCGCCGGGGTCAGTAACAATGTGATATGCCATACGTTGTGTCGGACCGGCAATTGTACTTCAGCTCTGCCGTTATGGATGGACTTGATGATAACTGATTCAATGAAATTTTGGTTTTAATTCTTGTTGATTTATTCGAATTGTTAAGAAAATTGGCGCCAGTGATTGAACGGTTCACATCTGCTATAGTATATGAAAGCTTGTGTGAATTTAAGGTTGAGTTCGATGTTTTTTTATATCTGAAGCAATTTAGTTCTGTTTGTGCGAATTGTGATGTTATTCACAACCCGAGTATTTATTAATTTTTAGTAGATCGGTGTCCATGCCTGATGTGGATTTTACATTTATTGAACTAACTTATATACATATAGTTAACTGATAAACAATGACTTAATCATTTTTTTCCGGTTGCCATATGGTCTAAATAGAGCTCCAGTAATCTTTCAGCGCCTAATGAATACTATTTTAGGATTCGCCGGTACACCAAATGTTTCGTATATTTAGGTAATACTGTCCTATACGCGGTTATGATTTAATCAGCCATATTAGAAAGGTAATTTATGTCTTCAAAACTATTTGAAATTTCAGCAGCAAAAGTGTTACGTTTACCTGAATTTAAGTGGGCTAGAAAGCAATTATAGAATTGTGCAGAAAACAATTATCCAGGAACACAAAATGACTGGATTGATGTTTGAGCTAGACTTATACATTCAATTTTTGATTCAAAATCCTAATTATTTGTTTAGATCGAACATCTATGACGGTCGCAATGAAATCAAATATGGTCAAAACAGAAATCTGATTAACTTATTGACAGGTAGTATAAAATAAAATTCATATCACACTAAGGATTAGGGCTTGCATTACCGATTAACCGATTAACCGGTTAATCGGTAAATTGCTAAAAAATTCATTACCGAAAAACCGGTAAATTCATTATTTTTTACCGGTTTTTTCGGTAAAAATTTAAACTTTATATTTTACAATATTTATCGTTTTGTTCCGTTCCATACATACTATTTTATAAGTAAATAGTTGAATTTAATATTTAAAATTAATAATTATACTATAATAAAGAAACAACAAAACCATTGATAATAAAAGAAATCGTTGAATTAATTGAACGGTTTACGTTAAATGAACAGTCTGAAACTGAAATTTCAGATTCAGAAGCATGTACTTCAGATGAGCGTGCAATTCCGTCAACATCAGCATCGCCAGCGTTAACAATGAAAGAAAAGCTGCAACTTACAATTCAACAGAAGATGAATAAATCGAATTTGGAAAGTACTCGGCCAAAATCACCTAAAGCTAAAGGATTAGTGAATATTATTAAAAGGGAAATGGACTTTTTCCAAGAACAGAACATCCGAGGTAAATATTTAGAGAAAGCATTTAAAATGTTGTTGACTGTTCAACCGACAAGTGTCGAATCGGAGCGCGCGTTTTCAGCAGCCGGTCTGATCTGCACCAAGTTGAGGTCGAGCTTAAATGATAACACGTTAGACACAATGTGTTTTTTAAGGCAGCATTTTAATCAAAAACAAGAGTTGAAATGAAGTTTTAATTTTTTTTCTAATTTACGTTTATACTTTTTTTTTATATATTATAATGTTGTGAATTAATAAAATAAAAGAATAAATTAATAAAATAACTTAATGAATTTTATAAAACAAAATTTTATAAGTAATTAGTTTGAATAAAATATCAACTAACTAAAATACTCTCAAAATTACCGGTAAATTCCCGGTTTACCGGGTTTTTCCACATAAATTACCGAATTACCGGTAATTGAAAAAGTCGGTAAATTTGCAAGCCCTACTAAGGATAGTTTAACCGACAGTAGTTTCTTTATGAAAAAATTAACCACAAATAGTTATTTGAATAATAATTGTAACAATAACTAGGACATTTCTAATTTGTCAGCAAAGGTTTTTTTATTTTTGTTTTTATTTTTTTTAATAAAACAAATGAATTCACATGTGGAGCGTATTATAATTGCACCGTTTACAATAAATAAATTTATTACCTTACGAACCACACACAGTACCCAAAATGGTACACAAAATTAATTAAAAATGATGAATTCTGTCACAAAATGACCAAAAAAAAAAACCCCGTGCAAAGAACAATTTAATTAAATTACTATTTTTAGTAAAACGACTTTCAGAAATTGCATTTTAAAATTGCACACAACACACGTAATAACCTTGCACTTACTCGCTGTATTTATAAATTTATGACTTTTAGTTTTGTTAATAAAAAGTGTTTTTATTTTTTTAATCATATAATACTGTTGTATATAGACTATAAGTAAATATATATATTTATTGTCTATCATAAATCGCCACTATTTATATCGACTAAATTATTGTCGTTGTTATTATTTTTGTTGTATTTAACATTAATAAACAAGTATTATAATTAATGTTCTAATTACAATTTATTTCTTTTTTATGTGCGCTCATATTCCCATATACAATAATATATTAACAAGAATTGGTATATTTTGTATATACTCACATAATTAAATAATTAATTTGTAATTATTGAACGAATTGACGGCCAAATAATTTCGTTTATACCTAATATACGTAATGTAATAATAATTAATCGCGCGATCGCACAAAAACCCCTCGGGGGTGAAAATTTGCATTTATAAAAATAACAAAGATTTTCACACGGTTTATGATATTTTAATTTAATATCGTTTTTATATTTTTGTATAAATAAAAAGGTCAACCTAACTATTTTTAATAATAATAATACGAGATACATATAATATCGTGAATTAGTTCTTGACGCTAATAACAAAATAAATTAGAATGTATCGCTCGATTCTATGTATTACCTATATACATATTTACATATAGGTACATATATACAAAGTATTTTGCGTGCATACGATTATTTTGTATGCTGCAACTGCAAGTATGTATGTAAAAGGCAACACTTTTTTTTTATTATTTATAATTGTTTTTGATGACAACTAGCTACCACGATAATCATAACGATTTTTTTTATGTTCGGCTTCTTATAGAGTATATGCTAATGATTTTATATAATAAATTATTATATATATGGAAACCAAACTACCATTAAGATAACAGAATATTTCAAATGTCGCTTAAGAATATATGCATATACGTATAGACGACGGACGGCTTCTTCGGTATTAATTTAAATTATTATTATTTTTTATATTTTATTTTTTAAGTAAGTTAGATTTAATTTTTTTTTTTTTTGTCTGAAGAAAACGATAATTATAATGTCTATCATTATTATAATATAGATGGTCATCGACATAAATATTAGAGTATTATTGTAATTATAATATGCGCGCATATAAAAGATAGCAGGAACTTCTAGTTTTTTATATTCGGTAAATATGCGGTGACATAATAATTTTTTATAGTTTCTCTTTTATTTGCATACAGATATACAATTTGTATAATCTGTTTATCATAATGATGCATAAAACTACCATTTACATACACAGCACTTTAAGTCTCAGCTTATACAACTGTCAACTACTAAACAAGAATTACATATTACCTCATGGAAAACTGTGAATGGTTTTTATAGGAAAATAAGAATTTGGGTCTACTGCAGTGAACCAACTTTTACATCGGTTCAAATAATTTTTATATTTTTATTACAACTGGGCTCATCTAATAATTTTTATACTGAAATTTACAAGTTTGTTGAGCTGTATGCAAGGATGTGCATAAAGGATGGCCAAAGTTCTTTAGGAACAATGCGTTATTGCTGATCTCCTTTCAAAAAGAGCGGAATTTAAAACTAATCGTTCTCAAATTCATGGTATTTGATATCAACTACAGCGTTATGTTTATCCATTAGAAAATTATTAAATTGACCCAAAACAATGATATAGAGTGGGCCCACTTTATAACGGTGGGACGATATAGAACAGCTCGTAGAAAAATCGGGAAAAACGGTTCATAACAAATCAGACAAAAAGGTTATAACTTTCACTAAAAATAATCCGGGGAACTTTAACTATGATCGTATGACCCTATAAGTGCTCAGTGTTGCCATGAAAAATGAAATAAAAACGTCTTTTTTCGTAAACCGAAAACGTCAAAAACGACATTCGTAAAATTTTTTTTCTACACACATGTAAATATAGAGAAAAGCTTTTTTATGTATTTATCATAATCGTAAATGTAATCCACATGTACCTATATTCTTTTCATGGTCTATAAAACAGGTTTAGTTTAATTATTTCTATTACTTTATTATCAAATTCAATGACAATAAATTTACATGCTAGAGCTAGATATATATGTATGATATCTGTAGCTCGTATTTCATAAGGAACAATTATCACAAATTCACATTTCGTCCATGTCACAAATTAACAAGAAATAGTAATTTCTTTTCAAAAAAATAATTCTAAAAAAAAATATAATTAACTTATTGCCTAATTAATTAGTTATTAAGTAGTTATACATATCACCAATATAACAGAATTAAATAATTAAAACTATAGGAACTATGGATTATCAAAATTCAGTCTTGCTGTTTCGCTTCGAAATTATTATATAAATTATTATAATTAAATTTTTTAATTAACTCCTTGTTAATTTGTAAATCAAAACAAGAACGACCGCTGTGTTTTAGTAATCTTTCGTTAACAATATGCCATTTAATGAATTAACATTCAATCTATTCCGTGTCTTGGTTTTATTCAAATTAATTTGCGAAAAAGTGCGCTCAACACAAGCTGACGAATTTGGTAAACTTAAAATCTGAAAAATAAATTTTCCCATGAGTGGAAAGGCAAGTGATTTGTCTTCACGTTTAATTTGGGCAATAGTGCTCCAAAATACTTCCAAATCTATCAAATTCGTAGGATTTCCAAAAATGTTTTTGAAATCTAAATTTCGAATTTCTCGAAACTCTGAATCAATTAATTGAAGATTTTCGTCACGGATTAAATTAGGGAATTTCTCGAAAACATCATACAGTGAGTTTATTTCCTTATTTATTATTTTTTGAGGATCAATCATGGCGATATATTTTAATATATTATTTTTAAAATTAAAACGTTTCGTTATTTGATCACATAATTCTATATAAAATGCCAGGCAGTTATTACGGAATACTTTCAAGATCATTTGCATTTATGTTCGATGTGGAAATAAGAATAACCCGTTGCACATCAACACCGAGGTAAAGTTTTGAATCCTCAATTAAATTATATGGGTGTTTGAAATCAATAAATTCTATTTCTCTGGATTTAATATATTGTGGTTTTAAGAAATTGTCAAAAATTGTAAGAACCAAGCGTTTTATTTCTTCATACATTACATGTACTTGCGGATTTTCGCTTTGGAAGAGTTTATTTAATTCGTTGACTTTCGGTAATATATATTTTAAAAATTTTAAATACAGTTCATTGACTGGATCTTTTAATTTTAGCAAGACTGATTGTACCGTATCGATCATATCAGTTTGTGCAGCAAATCCGAAATAAATTTTTAATGGTTCATATAAAGTTAATATGCGGTTAACTACACTTTCTAGAGATAGCCATCTTGTCTGACTTGGGTGCAATAGTTTTTTAGGCTTTTCTTCCAATAATATCATAATCTCTTTTAAATGGGCTGAACGCTTCGGACTATTTTGTACATAATTATAAATATCTCGCGTCAAAGTTTCAACTGCTGATGGAAGCTTCATACATGCATATGATGAACAAAGAGCGAAGGAATGGCAAATACATTTAAAAACAATTAAATTACTACATTCCTTGCTTAAAAGGGCTGCTACCGAGTGATTTTAACCGGTCATATTATTCGCTCCATCAGCAGCGAAGCCAATTAAATTTTCTTTGTAATTAATATTGTTTTGATTAAATACGTTCACTATTGCACTATGTAAAGTAAAGGCATCGGCATTAACCACTTCAATTAAATTAAAAAATAAATCATGAACTTTATAATTTTGACTAATTCGCACCAATAAACTTAAATTTTTTGTAGTCGAAACGTCTGTTGACTCATCGATGCATAATGAAAACTTATGTTGTTAAAGTAAATTGCATACCTGTTCAAACTGTTGTAATCCGAGAACATTCTTCACTAAACAACCGGTTTTAGTTCTACCGCAGTTTAAATTTTTCGCAATTTTCCAGTCGTTGTATGCGTTTTTAATCATTGGCGTTAGGTGTTCAGATAAATTGAATGACAAATTATGTTCAGCCGCTAGTGCAGCTATTTGTAATTCTGCTTTCATTACGTTATGCTTCAGCTTAGATGTGTCATGAAATTGTGTAGAAATCTTTGGTTGTATTAATATACTGCTCACCGAGCAAATAGCGCAGTGGTTTCAGCTGCGACGTTTGGATCGGGAGGTACCGGGTTCGAATCCCAACAGAGGCGGGATGCAAAAGGGATTTTTCATCTCCCGATTACGATCGGTGATTAAATTGAAAACATCTATGACCCTCTGTTGGAATGTAGAACCCATGGGCCGACCCATCTTCCATGTCACTGTACAGGGTGACGTGGAGCTATGCAATGCGAAGGTGGTATACTGTACTTGTGTGAATGGGATGAATGAATGGATTGAATGAATGTTGTGTGAATGTAAGGTAAGGCTATGGACCGTAAAAGTGTCTATGCCAAGTCCTTTTAAAAAAATTAAAAAAAAATACTGCTCGCTTTCGAAATATGACTATGGGACTTTGCATGTGTAATTAAATCAGACTTTCCCGATTTCACCTTTAATTTCAGATGACAGATGCTGCACAGAATGGGATATACTATTTGATCTGACGATTTATTCTCCTTTACCCAATTTTACAATAGTGGGTCATTTAACCAAGTTGCGCGAAAAGTGCGATGCCTTCTTTTTCTATTAACCTAAGAAAAAAGTGTATTTAGTATAAGCTGAAAAATATAATCATGGAGTCGGTACCTGTAATAGCATATCATCATTAGCATCGTTAAAGTTTTCGTCAATTTCCATAGGACCCTGTTGGTTATCCTTCGGCATATCCAATTCCATTTCCGTTGCTTTCCCGCACTACGCTTCATTATTTTCAGATGATCCGACTTCTGGAGTAAATCTTAATAAGTTCGAAAAATGACAATCCTGCCTTTCTTGAGAAATCTAAATAATATTAACATGTTTAGTATTAGTGTGAGAATGTTCAGCAGAAAATTACTACCCGTGGTGATATATCTTCATTAGCTTGCTTGCCATATTCTTCGATTTCGATAGAACTTTTTTCGATAGCGTTCTGCGCATCCGATAGCATTCCTTTCTCTGCACTGCAAGAAATTTCATTGCCTGCCAATTCATTTGGGTCGCTCTTCTTCACTTCTGCAATATTTGCTAAAAATTGCAAAAGAAATGTTTAGAATGAATCTAATAATTATGTATTAGCATTTCAACACTTACAAATAGGTTTCAAGTAACGTTTAATCATCGATTTGCCTGTTTCGTTTTTTTTTAGTTATTATTTCAATACTTTCTTCCAACAATTTTTATTAGGCTAGTTCAACTTTTCCTCGATAAAAGTAATTAGAATAACTTGTTATGAAAAGTTATACTTTAACGGTTTGACGAGTAATAAACATTAATGTACTACCACTACTCACTACATAGACAGAGAAATCATTTAAAACTTCATTTATGATTTTATTTAACACTAAATAATTTATTATTTATATTTATTAGATTCACTCAACAACGATTATTAAAACTATTCAATGCACGTTTTTCAAATTGTTCTGATTTGTTCTCAAAACTCAAAATAATGATGGCGTGCTCGGGTGTTCCTCTAAATAATAATAAATACATATACTAATATGTTTCGATTCGAAACACATTCTGGCACACACTTATTTTATATGTATATCGATAAAATAAATAAACATACATACATATAAAAAACGAAAACGTACAGTATTTGAGTAAAGCGAACGAAGCGAGAAAAATAATAAATTAATGTACCTTTTTTTTTTTTTTTTTTTTTTAAAAGGACTTGGCATAGACACTTTTACGGTCCATAGCCTTATCTTACATTCACACAACATTCATTCATCCCATTCACACAAGTACAATATATCACCTGCGCATTGCATAGCTCCATGTCAATCGTAATCGGGAGATGAAAAATCCCTTTTGCATCCCGCCTCTGTTGGGATTCGAACCCGGTACCTCCCGATCCAAACGTCGCAGCTTTAACCACTGCGCTATTTGCTCGGTCAATTAATGTACCTACTCGCGAATACAAAAAAGTAGTAGAATTACAGCAAATTATATATACACATTTCATGGAATTATTATTTTTCATCGATTTGTTTTATATTTCGGTTCAATTTTTTAAAAACGTCATTTTTATTCTACCAATAAATTGCAAAACGTCCCATCGTATTTTAAAAGATTTTCACGATTTTATCGTCTTAATGGCAACGCTGTAAGTGCTACCGAGTTATTAAAAAGCCGAATCGTTCAGATAACCAACACTTGTTCATGAATATAAAAACCAACAACTTTCCTATTATTGTGGCAGGATTGTACTGTCCATTCTATTAAAAACAAACACTACTCAGAGTTCTTCAACCATCTGGAAAAAGGTTCATAATAGGTGGTGGCTTCAATGTGAATAATACTCACTGGGGTTCTGAATTAACTCAAACTAAAGGAAAAGAATTACTGATTGCCATTAAAGAAAATGGATGTGAATCCATTTCAACTGGAAAACCAACATATTAGCCAACTGACCCAGGAAAATAGACCTGATCGATTTTTTTATAACCCAAAGTATTTCTGGACTCTGCTTTTTTGGGCATTGCCGTACATTTTCAGTTCTGCTACATCCCTTTTTATGAGTGACAATTAATTGGGAATTGGGATGAGTTGAACCAATTTTAAGATGAAATTAAATGGAAAACACCTTAGCCATAATGCCGCTTGAACTCACATCCACTAATTAAACGCCCATTGCTTTGCTTACTTGACCACTGCCGTACAATTTCATTACTGATAAATTCATCTTTGATACTCACCAGAGAAAAATGGAAATTTAACATTTAATGTTGCACCTGGCATTATGCAGTTCACTTAAGTTTCAAACGATATTAATGTTGGGACATTTTTGGTTCAACTCCGGTTTAGTAAAAAATTTGACTTCTGATTCGTGGACCTAAGTTCGAGTCCCATTAGCGACGGTATTATGTTAATTTAATTTCTCGTGTATTCAAATTGGTTCAGCTACTACACAGCTACTGTTAAACATTTTCATATTTTTCAAGTAGTGGCATGTATACAAGATGGGTATATAGCGATGGTGAAATAAACGCAGCGTTGAGTTTGCTAAAATTTTCAATATTTTCTATTGAAATGACAGATAAAAAAGATTTGTTTAGCATTAAACAAATATGCGGCGGTGGTCCAGTAAGCAAAGTCAGTGACTTTGGATTTATGGATCAAAGTTCGATTCTCGATCGAACCAAAACTTTTTTGATTTAATTTGTCCTGTCAAATTGATGATGGTGAAATAAAATTACTCAAATCCAACTCAGCTTCTGTTCATCAAAACTTCAATATCCTCCATGTAAAAGTGGCAAGTATAAAAGATGGGTATGTTAGAGCGGGTAATGAAATTGTACGGCGATGGTCAAATAAGCAGAGTCCATTGCCGTTGCTTAAATTTTCAATTTTTTTATTAAAATGTCAGCTATAACCGATAGGAATATGACTATTTATATGTATGGGGGTGGCTCGGTGGTAAACGAAGCTGTGTGATTGGATTGTAATCATGAACTAGTGCAAGCCTCAATATATATTTTTATTTTTATTTTTATTGCAAATTGGTAATTTTTAAATAAAACAGCGAATCGAAGATTTTTTGCCCTTAATCGAGATTCGGTTCCAACACTGCACAACATACACGATTCCAAATCCTATGACACCGCTTACTTTACCACCTCACCATTTCCATATATAGATTTCCTGCTATATTCATCCTTTATATTTGGCAATTGAATGGAGAAATTAAATAAATTAAATTAACAATTATTTAATGCCACAAAATGAGGCTTGAACTCAAGTTCACAATTCGAAATGCAACGACTCTGCTTACTGGACCACCGGCGTATATAAATTTGGTGCTATAAAAATCTTTTATGTTTACCAATTTAGTAGAGAAAATTGAAAATTTTAGCAAAAGGAATGGACAATTCATTACAGTTATACACAAGAGATGCCTCTTACATTTTCATTACAGTCATACACAAGAGATGGCTCTTATACTTGCCGAAAAAATTAAATTAAAAAAGTATTGACGCTGACGAGTCTTGAACTCAAGTCCACGATTTCAAAGAGCATTGACTCTGCATACTCGACCATCGGCGCATTAAAAATTGCTGCTGAACAATAGAAATAGAATAGAATAAAATTGAAACGATAGAAATTATTACATGGCACAACTGATAGAAATCTTTACAAAAAGGTTATAACCTTCATTAAAAATAATCCGGGGAAATTTAACTATGATCGTGCCATAAAATTTAAAACGCCACAATTCATGGTAAGACTAATTCGAGTTCAGGAACGTTATGAGTGCTACCGAGTTATTAAAAAGCCAAATCGTTGAGATAACCAACACTAGTTCGATAAAATATGTACCAGACTGATGACAAAATTTTCACAAAATTTAGTGGATGTGTTTCGTTGGATAACGAAACGTGTATGAAATTGGTTTTGATACACTTCAAGTTAGATACACTGCAAAAAAATGTATGATTTGACCAGCAATTTGTAGTTGTGGAGCCAGGTTTTTGTGACATTTTTCAACGACGTATTTTGCCGCTAATTTTTCAACACGATACAGCAGTTAACTTTTGGCCCTATAGCTCTTTCACACAATTCTAATTCCAACATTATTCAAACATTATTCAAGAGATTATTCAAACCAATGTTATCTCAAAGAGTTCACAGATATTCGATGTATCGATAAATTTTAGGGTATAGTGGAAAGAGTATGCTGAAGAGCAAAAGTCATATCGGCAGTTATGCCAGAAACAGGGAGCATCAAACGAAACCAATAGAGGTGATTTGTGCAAAAATTAGAAAAACTCAAGAAATTCGATTAATTCGTATGGAAACTTTATTATCATTCGAAAGAACATTTTTTGTCATTTATTTTTTAAAGATTACTTCCTTAAAATGATGGCCGCAACTGCCATGGTCCTTTCTTAAAGTCTAATTTTTGATCACGCACTCGACAATATCGAATAGTATTTGGCGAATGACACGAATAATGTTGCCTTACCGAGCAAATAGCGCAGTGGTTAAAGCTGCGACGTTTGGATCGGGAGGTACCGGGTTCGAATCCCAACAGAGGCGGGATGTGCAATGTTGGCTTACCGAGCAAATAGCGCAGTGGTTAAAGCTGTGACGTTTGGATCGGCGGGAGGTACCGGGTTCAAATCCCAACAGAGGCGTGATGTGCAAAAGGAATTTTTCATCTCCCGATTACGATCGGTGATTAAATTCCCGGTCGTCTTCTTTTTTGAAGAAATATGGACGAATGATTTCACAGGCACATAAACCACACCAAACCGCCTATTTAGTCGCGTATCATCCAATGCTGTAAACTGGGATTCAATTTTTTACATGGTATTCTAAATAGTGGTCTAAGCGCACGAAACACATTCCTCAAAGAAAGCTGATTTTCGTAATAAAGCTGAACAATTTGTAGACGCTATGCTGAGGTCAGTCTTTCCATGATGAAGTGGCATACAATGCTGAATAAATAAAACCACGATGACAGTCATTTGTCAATAAGAAACAAATGAAAAAATCACCTCTAGATGAACGCCTTTATAAAATACTCCCGCGAATTGGCGCATTCGATTTCAAATCGCTTGACAAAAAACACAGCCAAGTAATCTAGGTTATATTTTACGTGTCGACAACCGCGTAGATTACATGGCGTAATCTACGTCGCCCATCCCTGGCTGTATGTATCCTGTATCCCTGTGATTAGGGAGTCTTAGCTAGTTCTCTTGTGTATATAATAGATACAAAATTGGACTCAAAACGCTACCTTGTGGTACACTCCCAATTTACTGCTTAGAGTTCCTCTGCACTTATCCCTTATACCGTACTGCAATCCCTTATACCATACTTTATCTAATGCTTTGGTTACCTTTACTTTCAAGTAAAATTTAAATATATTAGATCAGCTTTTTCTTTAACACTTGTTTGGGAGTAAAATCATTTTTGGTCTTTTAAGTCCTTCCGTTGCTTTCCATATTGAATAGTCCATCTTTTTTCATCTGTATAAGACCACACAACTGTAAGAGATGACAGAAGTTGAATCCCGGGATATTTTTAAATTAAAATTAAATAATTATATATGGTTTTGTGTTAATGAGCGCTTTCTGTTGACAACATTTGGCGTAAAATCAATATGTTGAGTTGTGATGGCCTCAATATAAATTTTTTTATCGGTATATTTTTATTGATAAATCCAGCCATAATATGGAATTTATTCTATTGCGGGCAATTTCCTCACTAAGAGGTGCGCTTCTTCTTAGAGATAAACTATACTTAATATTGTATTTTTCAAAAAGTTATTTTTTGGAGCAAGATTAGAGCATAAGTAACAATAACTAATCTCTTATGTTAAGGCATCAAAGATAAGTTATTAGTAAAAAACGACTTTTAGTAAAATATCACGGGATCCCGGGATTTTTTGTATTTTGAATCTCGGGATTGAAAAAAGGACCGTGAGAATGACTCCCTATACACAAGTTTCTATTGATTGGCTCTATTTTAACTTCTTTTTTAAGTGAATTAAGTTTGTTGCATAAGTTGTTAATCTTTGGTTTATTCTCTGAAGATCTATATTAATTGATTAGGTTTTGCGTGCCCTTTTCATTGACCAATTCTGTTATTTCCGCCACTGCACACGTTTTATTAAAGTTCTTTGTATTTGGAATTACTTCAACAAGCAGTTCTAGTTCATCTTTCACCTGGTGAGGATTTTTTATTTATAAAATTTACGAGAGCATCCGAAGCGCATCTCAATTAGTTTTCTGATTGTTAGCCAGGCCTATCACTTGGCCTCACACTTACACGAATTATTTGACTAATATGCTCATTGGCATCGTGTTTCTGTTCACCATTTTAGCAATTTGAAGATTTTTATTTTGCGACCTCACACGCTCGATAATTTGCGGGATGTTGCGCTTTGTAGTTTATATACATTTCGCTGGAATATCTGTGTATCTGTCTGCCGGTGTGTGGTTGTAACCTTCACATTTTAATGATGTATTTCTCATGGGCTCAATTTTAACTCTCATTTAAAATTTCATTGATGTTGACTATTCTCCAGCGCTATTTATTTCACTTCACTAATAAAATTGCATTTAATTTTTAATTTATATTAATTTTATTTTATAAATTTGATAAATTTATCCCTTTTTTGGCGCGAAATTACACTCGTTGAACTACATTGAATTTGATGAACCATTTTATACAATTCCTTTGTGATGCTCGTTTATTGGGTTTAATTACCTTATTGACGCTCTACAATTTTACCCGCAATTTGTAACCGTTTAACCATATCCATTACGATAATTATTAAATAATTAACCACCGGTCATTGAATTATCCGATTCAGTTATGTGGAAGTAGGTACAACTTATGGCTCGGTTTTTTCAGATTTCCAGATTTTAGTTTTATGTTGACAACTCTAATGCGACCATCTGGACCAGGATTAATGTCTTCAATATTATCAAGTACCCAATGTGTTGGTGCGGCACATTTTCGTGCTTAAGTAATACAATATCACCGTGTTGTATTTTTGGTCTTTTGTTGTACCATTTTCAACGATTTTAGAGTGCAGTTAGATACTTGTCCCATTAAATCTGTTCAACCTTATATCTTGACTTCAGATGTTGACTTCAGGTTTTGCGTCAAAGGATGACCAATTAAAAAAATGGGCTGATGTGAGTGCGTCGACTGAAACCTGATAGATTTTACGGCAGCTTCCCATTTGTTCTCAGACTGTACGATGGTACTCAGCTTTTTTTCAGGGGTCGTTTTTTAAATCATCGAAACTTTTTCTCGAATCTGACAAGTTCACTTAGATTCTTTACAGAAGTGCTCTGCATTTTTTAAAGGGATCTAAGGATTTTTCTGCTAATTAGAAACGGATTATCATACGCATTTTCATGGCTGGTATTACTCAGGCCCCCAGTCTCATTTTCTTATTTGTTGTTTAGCAATAGTTGGCCCCCAGAGTTTGTAGGGGTAGTAAAAAAGATAGTAACCGAGTTTCTACGTTTGTAGACAAGATAGTTTTACAGTACATTGATGTCATTTAAATAAAGTTGAAACATTTAGCACTATTCAGATAATATAATTTGAATATTATGCGCATATACCAGCAAGCAATTATGTACTACATAGTGTATATCAGCGGTTTTCACTCTGTTTATTATTGTGACCTGTTTTTTAGGAATATTGAAACTCAAACCAAATTCGAATATAATTGTTTAACATAAAAAAGTGGGCATCCATTTAAATTTTAGCGCTGTAAGGAGCGAATATTAACTAGTTTAACCCCAAACTATGCTATAGTTTTAGAATTTGTCAAACTGCAGTGTTATTTTAAATTCAAAGTTTTTCATTATGTAAAATTCAATATTCTAACAATTGTAACATATTCAAATTCTGAATAATCAAAATCGCTAAAACTACATAATATCATTGTCAATTTATTCATTGAGTAAAACCCAAATTTATAAAAATTTGAATAACTACAAGATTTAAATTAAACTGAAATAAACTAAAATTTTGTTCCAGGAATTAAAAATGTTTCTAGGACCTGTGAACCTGTAATTTTTATCAATTCTAAAAAAATGTTTTTGTCACTAATTCAAAATCGGCCTGAAATCGAACAAAAGTGTACAAAAATATATAAGTCATAGATATGTTGCGAATTTAGGATAACAGACGTTTATTTGGAATTTGGAATAATTTTGATTATTTAGCAACAAATTGTATTTTGAAATTTTATAAGCTCTATAATATTGTGGGAGAATTATTACAAATATTGGACGTATTTTAAATTTTTTTAATTAAATTGGTAAATTTGTAAACAATTCTTTACATTCAAAATTATACCTATTTCTAATAAACCACATCGAATTTTAAATAATTCGAGATTTTAGGTTTTGAAATTCTTAAGAACATAAGAACGTAACATTCCAAAATTCTTTAAATTTATATAACTTTGTGATTATGAAAATAGTCGGTTAAATAGTTATATAAAAATGACTGTAGGCAATCGAAATATTCTCTACAGTGGATTGGCTATGTAATACTGATTTTCAAAATTTTGGCTTCAAAAAATCAACTGCAAAAATCTATCAGGATTTCATTTAACGAAACTAAGAAAATTTAAATAATTAGCCGTGTTTAAAATAAACTAACAGCATTTACAGTTTGACAGATATTGAAACATCCAGAAGGTTATAAAATTACGATTGAAGCATGTAATTTATCGGGCTTCTTCTACTTCTGGTAGACGCTTTCATACCATAATCCACTTCCAGAGTGCATAGTTCAAAATTCACACAATATTGAAATATAATTTGAATATTCGTTACAATTTGATGATTCGAGTGAACTTCTGGTGGCAAGAATCATAAACATAACGACCATAGAACTTTGATATTTAATCAATTTTTATATGCTATTTATCGCGTGATCCGAGCTTTCCGTTCAACCAAACAATACGCACTTTGTTTGGCAAACACTCTGCTTACAGATTGTAATTGTTGATATATTTACACAATCAAGCGACTCGTTTCCATTTAAAAATGAGTCCACGGTCGGGACAATTTGTTTTAAATAGTGGTGTTTTAACATTAACTTAAAGCTTCGGGGTTAAGAACTTTATCAACCGACCGATATGTGTTTTTTAATTTGGTTAGTTCAAATTGTGGTGTATAGCTACAACGAAACATTAAAAATTTAACATAAATGTATTAGCAACGTAAAGAGAATTACAAATTAATTATATTTAAAATTGTACAAATACTAGTAATCGTAAGATTAAATGGTTAGAATGCGATAGAATTTTACTCCTGTTAACTGTTAAACTTCAAAGAATCTATCAAAAGTTTTGTCTTGCTGCTGCTCCGGAATAATTTCATCACGGTTAAAAGCTATCTTCGGACGTGACACTTTTCAGTCGTAACTATGACCAGTTTTCTCCCATTATTGTTTTAGTTCCGTACTGTCCAGTGCTTATATATTCGGATACTTTGAAAATAAAACCACTTTAATTAGTTCAAACTACAAAAAAGAGGTGTATAAATTCTAACCAGTTAAAATGCAGCAAGGTAGCAATATGTGTTTGCACTTTTCACCGATAATCGTTTTACATGAACAGATTATACATCGCCAAAAATTAGATTGTTTTTGCTATCCAAATTAACCTCATTAGGACTTGAGTTTATACCTGGCATTGGAACAACTAGTCCAATAGCATGCTTAAGCACTTCAGTCCCCACACAAAACAAACTACATCTATCTAATTATTATGTTCTCGTTTCATTGTTAAAATATGGCACCAGAGGGGCTAGTTTTTAAATTCCAATAGTGAATAAGTATAATGAAGAAGCAATTAAGCCCGCCTTATAATTATAATACATAAATAATATTTTATTTATTGTATTTATTTTATTTTTAAAAAATATCCAATTATATAAAATTAGAAAATGTGACTTAACCCTACCTGAATATTTAATTAAGATTTTTCTGACAATTTTCATGTAAGCTAAGTTTCATTTGTGGCTTTAACTTTAATTTTTTCCACGCTTATAAAATACTTGACTTTCATTATCCTGCTACGGGTTTGAAATTTAGAAATAAAAATTCCTTACTGATAATAGAAAAATTTAATTTGATTTTGTTAAAAACAAAATCACATAGTGGCCATACAGTGTAAGCCAGGTGCGTAGGTAGGAAAGTGTAAACCAGATATTAAGTTCGCAGTCATTACTCCCAATTTCCTGTTTATATTCTATTTGATCTATACACGCTCCCATCGAGATATAATTTTCCATTACTCTTAGATAACACTAGCTTAAATTCAATTTATTCTTCAGAGTAGAATAAGTCTCAAGTCTCATTCAAGTGCCGGATAGTATTTTATCCTTATTAGAAAATCGATATAAATTTTATGAACCGCGTCTGCTTGGTTGTCCAACCGATTGGTAGTTCTCGTATTGAAATATTTGAAACTCTGGATTTCTTTTTGCCAATATATAAATATAAATATAAACACTGGGTTTAGTTGATCTATTAACTGTAAATCAAAATTAACCAATTGACAAAATTAGCAGCAAACTGAAAAGAGTTAGCCTCAACAAATTATTTTAGTGACAACATAAGTAAAATAAATTATTGAACGAACGAGTTTATCAATGAAAATTTAAATAATTGTTGCACTTAAATAAAATATTTTCTAATTATTATTTAATTTTATAATTCTAATTTATTGATTTAAGTTTAATAATAATCATTTTAATTTAAATGTTAAAATATCATTAATTATACATTAATTTCATTTCAAACAGGCCGTTAAATTAAATTGAATAAATACTCAATAGTAAACGCAGTGTAACTTTATGAAAATAATTTGATCTGAGGAGATAAATTACCATTACTTATAATAATTCCAGCACGTATTAGAAATATGTTTACCTCCTTCCTTCGAGGATATACAAAAATATTATGTTAATTAATTAATTCAATTTACAAACAAATTATTTTGAATATATTTAATTTTTTCAATTTTTTTTTGTAATGGAAATAATTTAAATGAATATTTTAATATTGGAATCGTATAAAGTGATATCCGTTCATTGTTACATCGAATACATATTTTTTATGAAATTAATACTCGTTTATGTTTATATACATATTTGTGTTGATTGAACAATTTCAATTAAATAACATAATAAAAAAAAAATTAAATAAATAATAATAATAAATTTTATGAAATTATGTTTTATGTCACTATTTTGTGTTTCTTTAATTATTAATGTTTGCTGTTCTGAAAACATTTATTGGAAAATATGAGTGATCGGTATAACATGTACATATGTATGTACGAGGTTACTGCCAATCGCATAATTATATTAATTTCAGTAATTTGCCAATATAATTATTTTTGGCTTATTTTCGAATCTGTTGAATATATTTTCAAACTTGAAGCATTTTATAGTTAAATGCCTGGGAAGACTGTATTCTGATGGTTCATTCGAATGCTGCTAATGGCTGGCAGGTATTATTTTACGCTTAATTTAGTCTATATATACTCACCGGCAAATTCTGTTAATTTTATCTGAAATAATAAAAAAATGTGTCAACATTTCCAAATCTCACTCCAACGTAAATTAATTTAAACTAAAAATCGTCAAAATTTTAATTTTGTGATTGCTATGTAAATTTAAAATTTTAATTTAAGTTAAAAATATAATACAAATTTAAATTTAAAAGATTTCATAATTTTAAATAACTCTTTGTTAAATAGTAAAAATTTAATTTAACAGACTTTAGATTAAAAATTTGAATTAAGAAGTAATAATTTGGAATTCTGAAAATGAATTTTTAAAGACCTTTCACAAATGTCGATTATTTGTTGCGCCTTAGTTAAGAATGAAGGATGCTGGTCGATTACAATAATAATAAATTGTAGGCAGTCTCGGCTAATGATGTTTTGACAAATCGTTATAAACCAGGCATGATGACGGTGATAAATATGTTGTCATGATTATATGCCTTTCAGGAAACACATAAAAACTCTCGTTGATAACATCAGAGAGTGAAGAGGATCTTGGAATTTCAGTTTTCGATTTTGGAATCTGTCAGAAGTATGTATGATTGCATCGGTTCTATACGTTAATGAAGTCCTAATAGGATCACTAGACAATTTTTAAAAATTTCACATATACATAAATGGAACAATTTAATATTTAAATTGTAATTTAACTATAAGACAAATTATGTAAATTAATAGTTAACTAACTTTGCCCCGGTGCCCTTCGCTGCACCACAAACCGCTTCAATTCGAACGCCAACTCAGTTGGAATCATTGGAGTTTTTGGCAGTAATACATCATCTCCTTTATATTTTCCGCTTATTACTATCTTCAATAAAATTGTTGTTCAACTTTTTCACAGAAAGTCGAGTGCGATTGCACATGCGTGGTGGATCGATATTTGTCAGCAAAATTATCGGGATGATAAATTTCATTTGTAATCGGTGTGGTTAGTTAACGACATCATATGCATTCGCGACAGTACATCAATGGAGTTGAATGTCTCTATGTTTCCATCAATTCGATTTAAAATGATGTTTTTTATTGAATAAACATATGCGCATTTCTCGATGCTAACAATTGTTTAGTTTTTCCACGTTCACCGCTAAAGTACAGAAGCCATTCAGCAATGTAATGCATGTTGCTGTATCGATAATGGTAATTTTTCCATTGCCCAAATAGTTATATAATAATAGTATTTGCATTGCCCAAATAGTTATATATAATAGTATATTGCTTCGAAAAACGATCTGCCTTTATGTCGCGTTGCAGTTTTCCACGCATATTTGTCACTAATTTGAATATGTACATTTATATGGCGGCAAATTCATGCAAATTTGAAGCATACATGTAATTCATTTAAAGCTGTAGATCGCTGAATGACTGGCAATGTTTGACGAAAATCGCCTACCCGTCGCAGCTCTTTGTCGAATGAATTATTGCCAAATCGATTTAGTGAAATCATTCCAACTTGATTGAGTGTACATTCTGTTGGAATAATCTAATTTTACATCGTTTTTCGTTTATCTCACTCGATGTAATATGTCCTCTGCAGTCATGTCATTTTAGAGCTTTTGACACAATTATTTTGGGTTTGGTGGGAAGCACTCTCCAATCCAATAAGAAATAATGCGTGTATCTGGATGACTGGTCAATAATGCATTTTTTAAAGTGTAATTGTAACTGTCGGCATGCCTCGCAATATATTTCATTTATGTGCAATATATTTCATTTCATTCATCGTTTTGTGGGTGAACAGTATATACTCTCCCAAGTGAATCGGAACGGAACACATTTGGCCATCCTTCTACTGCTGTTTGTGCGTCCTATTAGTGGCATATTTTCTGATTTTTTTTATGGCTGTTGTTGTATTCGGAACTGTCACTGGTCACTGCAAGTGAACAAAGCCAATTCGATGAAATATTTTTTCAGATCGTATACAGGATCGTATTCGCACTATGTGGTTTACCGCAATTTAGTTAAAACGAACATTCTGTGAAAGTTAGTTTTAGTGTCGGATTAAAAATCAACAGAAGGGTGCGTTTTTTTATAGAGTTACACAAGTTTAAATCATATAATAAAACAAAGAAATATATTTTTAATATCAATGAAACGGGCTTTAATGGATAGACTATGTTATGGATTTAATGTTTAAATATGATTTCGGCCATGTGGTTGCCACGGCTGGCGCGTACATGACGCAATCTGGAACACCAATTTTCACAAACTTTCCGCAGCATTTGCGGCCGTATTTCGCCAATGACTTTTCGAATGTTTATTTCCAGGTGTTCAATTGTCTCTGGATTATCGACGTAGGCAAGTGACATCACATAACCCCAAAGAAAATAATCCAATAGTTCCTATACCGCTCACCATTGACAGTAACATTCTGACCATCATCGTTTTTGATAACGTAAAGCGCACCAAACAGTTATTTTCTGTGGATTATCCTCACTCCAAATGCTCCAATTCTGCTTATTTATGTACCCATTCAATCCAAAATGGGCTTCATCGCAGAACAAAATTTTGAATGGAAATTCAACATCTATATCAATTTGTGGTTCAGCTCTTTCGCCGAATTGGCGGCGCATACGATGGTCGTTTGGCTTTAAGTCCTGCACAAGTTGAATCTTCAAAGCTTTTAAGCCAAGAGCCTTTCGTAAAATCTTCCATAAAGGGGAAGGACAGCTTCTTCAGTGCGCACTGTTCGGCGTCTCACGGGACGCACATTATCATTAAGAGTAAACGATCTATTGTTATTCGAATTAGCCGCTTAGAAGGACGATTATGTACGCCATAAAATCGGCGAAGTGCACTATAAGTTTGACGAACAGAACCATTATTTTGATAAAAAATATCAATAATTTGCAAGCGTTGCTCTGATGCAAGTCTATCCATAATGAAATATCAAACCAAACTAAACAAAAAGCTACTATCAGCTATTAAATGGGTTGTCAAATAAAGCAGTGTTGCCAACTCAAAGTTGTGAACCTCTAAAAAAACACTCTTTATATATAGATTCCTTACATCAATATTTTTAACCAATTGGGTGTATTTACACTTGGTCTCATGAATCCGGATTCTTTCTTCGTATTTCCCTCCTTTACCTACAAAATCGTTTTTATTGCCGCCATGTTGGGGATTCATTTTTAAACCAAATTTTTTTGTGTTTCTCGGGATTCATCGCACTAACACAAACAAAATTGAAATATAAAAATTTTCAAGGACATTTAATTTTTTTTCATATTCTTGGTTAGTTTGAATTTGTTTTTTAGACCGTCAGTAAAAAAAAATTAAATATACCTAAAAATTTTTAAAATAAAACGTGCATATAATGGAAAATTAAATAATTAAATTTCAAAATATTATTTTTAAAAATTCAACAAATATTGTTAAATTGTGTACACAAAATTATGGCAAATAAAGCTTCAGAAGGTTGGACTCGTGAACAGACATTACGGTTGATTCACGAATTAAAGAAATTCCCGTGCCTCTACAACCCTGTAGATGTTAATTACGTCAATAAAGTTAACCGAAGCGAAAAGTATAATTTAATTAATGAGGAATTAAAATTGATTAAACCGTCTGTGACAATCGGTGAGATAAAAAAAAAAATTAAATCATTAAAGGCTCAGCTGTGGAAGGAAAAGCAAAAGGTGACAAATTCAAAAAGAAGCGGCTTGGGAACCGATGAAATTTATGAACCAAAGCTTTGGTGCTATAATGAGCTTTCTTTTTTATTATATGTGAACGATTGTGAACCGAGCAAATCTAATATAGATTTGTCGAAGGTAAGTTGAATATTACGTTTATGACAAGAAACAAATTTACAATAGCGGTATTTTATTTTTGTTTCCAGATAGGTATTGATAACTCAAGAGAAGAGTTCCTAGAAAATATTGAAATTACCCCACAAAAAGTAAGTGATGTGTGGACAATTTTATGTGATTAATTTGAAAACATTCTAATTTTTATGAATATAACTTTTTATTTTATATATAATTACAGAAAAGAAGAAGCAAGATCCCTCTAGAAGCATATGGTATGGGGGCCATTGAATTCATGAAAAATTATTTCGAATCACGGCCAGCAAAAAAGCCACTTCAAAAAGAGGAAGAGTTCTGCAGATATTTATGCAGCCTCTTTAAAAATATTAAATCAGATGAAAATTATGAAAATCTGACGCTTGAAATTATCGTGCTGGTGAAAAAAACAACTATGGAAGAGAGGAAACAATTTCAAAGGGAAAATTATTTCACTTCAATAAATAATTCCCAATCTTATACATTCGCACCTTCAAGTTCCACACCACATTCCTTCATGTCTACTTCATCATCCAGAAATTGCACAGCTACATCCTCACCCTTACCACAAAATATAAAACCTGTACACATATTACAACTTCAACCATTCAATTCTACCACATCTTCCTCAAATTCTTCAAATACTGCCTCACCCACAATACATCTGCCATTAGATTCATTTCGTTATTCACAAAACATAGATGAACCGTGCCACTTGGAAACACGCCATCGAACATCCACTTCTACCTCAAACAAAAGTTTCCCAGCTACATCCTCACCCTTACCACATAATTCAGTAAATTTACTGCCCCAGTCACAAAATATAAAACCTGTACACAAATTCCAACTTCAACCATTCAATTCTACCACATCTTCCATAAAAATTTCCAACCCAATCAAAATCAAGACTACAAAAGAATTACAAAACTACAAACCAAAAATATTAGAAAATATTTTACTAGCTCCTCCAAAACAAGCAATCAAAAAGAAAAATGTACTAGAATTAGCGATAGATAATGTATTTGAAGACTTTATTGTAGAGGACACAGAAATTATATTATAATTTTTATTTTAATAAAAATGTAATTAAAATTAAAAATAAATGTTTAATTTAAAATTAACACTTCAATCTTTGTTTTTTTAAAGAAAAGGCTTTAATGATTTCCATTTCTTAAGCGCCACCGAGAATCTGCTCGATCAAAAAGGAACTAATTAAAAACGGATACAGAGAAAAGAAATAGGTAGATGACGTCGAAGGAAGTGAACATTTAAAAAGAAAAACGCAAAATTTAATTTATATAATTTTTTATTTTTATTCATTTGAATATTTTTTATTGTTTTATCGATCCTTCGTTGTTAAAATATTCAGTCAATAGTTGCCTGACAGATTGACCAAATTTTGATTTATTTAAACGGGCATCTGCCGTCTGTTGCGATGTATCTTCTTGCGTTGTTATATTTTGTAGTTGCATTTCGTCCCTGTACCACTGGCTTCTGGTACATAAGAAATTGTGTAATACACAACAACACTGGACAATTGTTGTTACCTTGTCTTGGTGTAGATTAATAGGTTTTTAAAAAATTTGAAAGCGATTGCTTAATATTCCAAAGGCCCTTTCTATAATTTGCCGTGCACGACTTAACCTGCGATTAAATATTTTTTTTGTTTCATCGGTTGTTGTAAAAGAATATGGTATCATCATATTTTCCGATCACGGAAAGGCATTATCACCAATAAACATATGCGGTAACATTCTTGAATTCCCGAGAATTTTTTTTGGTGGTAAATATTTATCGGGTTGTTGTAGTATATACATAAAATCCGATCGTTGCAAAACGCCGGCATCGCTAATTCTTCAATTGCACCCAACGTCAATGAAAATAAATTTTCCGTACGCATCTGCAAGGCCAAGTAACACTACACTATGAAACCCTTTGTAGATATAAAATAATGGTGCATTATTTTTCGATGGCCTGAAAGCAATATGTTTACCATCGAGTGCACCTAAGCAGTTTGGAAACTGCCATTTTAAGCTGTAGTCATCTGAAATTTTTGACCAATCTTCTTTGGTAGTCGGAAACTGAAATGAAATTTTATTTAGTAATTTTTTTTTTGATAATTTATTATGTTTTCATATTTTTAATTTACCTTTAAAAATTGATTTTTTAAACGTTTGTAAATAGCTTCACAAACACTTAAAATTGCTGTGGCCAGGAATGATTTGATTTGGACAATTTGGAGTTATAATCTAGCTCCATGAAGTTTTCTCCTGTAGCCAAAAACCTCAAAGTAACTGCCAGTTTTTCTTCTGGATTAATTGCTTCCCTCATATGTGTATCTAATTTTTCAATATCTGGCCTAATTGCGGATACAATAAAATTGAAACTATCCTCGTCCATCCGTATAAAATTTTTAAAATCCTTTGAATCAGACTTCAATTCCAACATGAGATTAACGGTGTTACCAAATCGTTTTCTTGTTTTTCTATAGTTTTTAATCCAATCACGTTTCTTTCTTTTTGGTTCAGCTTCCTCCTTTTCTTCTTCCTTTGCGGCTGATAATAGTAAGCAAGCTGCAGCAGTTGATGCCAAAACCACAATCGAATCTTCTTCATCATCATCATCATCCAGAAATGAGGCATGGGCCGGTAAAATATTTATAGTATTGTTATTCATTTTAGTTCCCACGAGTATTTTTAATACAAATAAATTATTTATAAACCACTTTTTTGTTTAATTATTTTTAACAACAACAATCAAAATGGCGACACAACTTATTTTTGCACATTCCCAGTTGAAATGCATTTATCAAATGAAAAAGATTCATACACATACATAGAAATGAATTAAATGAAACCGGATTCATGAATCCTTGTGTAAACAACAATAGGATTTTTGAAACCAGAGAATCCGGATTCATGAGACCAAGTGTAAATACACCCGTTAGATAGTCAAAATACTTTTTTATCGAACAAAATTGGTTCGAATTCGAATTGCACAATAGTGGAAATTTCGTAACGTATCAAATAGACATATACTAAAAAATGTCGCCTAAACCAATGTTGATCTAGAAGATGATAATCCCACGAACATGACACATTTCACTCTATGTATTGGAACTGAATATTGGAACCATTTGCCTTGAGAATCTCAAAGAATTTTTTTTTTAGATTAAAAAAAGCGTAGTAATTTTGCATACAGCACCGCATGTTTGTTTTAATTATATTTTTGCGCAAAAACCACATACTGCAAAACTAAACATATGGCCCTATCATTATTTAAAAAAATCGTTCAATCTTATTTTACGTTTACCATACGCAAATAATAGGTTTTTGTTTTTAATTATTTCAAATACAGAAAGTTAAAAAAAATCGTGAGAAATTTAATTGTAAATCTCTACGTATATATATAGTTATACATAAGAACAACGCAGCAATATACAACAACAAATTGATTAATTTTCAATTAAACCAAAAATAGAAAGAGAGAGAAATAGACATATATATATATATAATCTAATTTGACCACCTAAGACGATACCGATCAGAATAACATAAACAAAATTAATACCCAGTAGGAGAGAATTAGAAAATTTGATTGTCTACATACCTTTGTATACACCGTACAAACAATGGGTTAAAATATCGTATATAATAAATCATAATAACATGCTGGAAAAACGTTTTCTGTTAGATAGGTGCGCGTATACACAAATTTACGTTTTACTCCAATATAGTCTCTCCAGCTACAATTAAAATAGTAACAAAACTATATGTATACTCGTATGTATCGGGGAAAACTATTGTTAAATTTATTTTGTTCAGTCTCTTAAAAAAAATATATAAAAATCTTAAGAAGTTTATTTTTGTTAAGTAGATGTTGTTACTGTTGTTATTTTATTTGCTGTTATTATTTACAAAAAAAAAAAAGCTATCCGCAAAACATCTGGTGTTTTGTTGTAACAGAAACAGATTTTTTTTTCTTAACATTCACTGCATTGATTATGTTTTTTTTTTTTAACTCCGTAGCCTTTTATTTTTTGTACAATTTGAAAGGTAAAAATAAAAATGTTTTTAAAAAGAAATATATAAGATTTTTTTTATTATTGTTTGTAATTTAAATTGAAAATTGGCATTCGATGAGGTCACTTAAGATTTTATTTTGTTGGTTTGTTTCTTTCGTTTGGATGCGTGTTTGTTGTTTAGTGCTATTATTTTTGTTGTTTTTATTTTTTATTGATTTTTCAAGTGGTTGATTTGTGATGATGTATTAAAACTCTTATCCAGATGGGTTTATAATTTGACTTTTGCGATGTACCTCACAGTCTGTTGCAATTTTTTCTCACAGACTTAGAAAATGATTTGGCTGGATTTTTTTTTTTTATAGATGGTTAATCTTTTATTTGTTTTGTTTGGATTGTTTTTTTATTTCTAAGTTCATCGTTTGTAGAAGTACTCTAATCAAGGTTAAACAAAAACCAAATATTAAGAGGAAATTAGGGTTGGTTGATTATGTAGGATGAGGCTTACTTGAAAATTACCATGATTATTCTTTTCAAAATGTTTAGATGAATGATTTATTTCGTTGTTTAGTTTGTGGTCATTTGGAATCCCTTGAATACTTAAACCTAATTGTCGGTGGTAGTGTTTTGCAATCAGGAAATCTTTACTCAAACATATGGCACAAAAACTATGTTTGTGGTCTTACTCACTAGAGTTTGTTGCCCAGTCCATCTTTTACCGTGTATTTATTTCCTGTAGTAAGCTTAGTTTTTTGGTTTATGTGACCGCAATGTAACATTTACAACTGAAACTTTTTTGGAATGTGATAAAACGTTAATCGTACAGATAATAAAGATAAGTAAACTTTGGAGTACGAAGGAAAAAACGTGAGGGAAATCCAAATGGTATTGAAGGTATTGCAGAACCCCTATATAGAACCCCTCTATATTCAGTGTCCGCTAAGGTAGTCAGTACTGCTGGTCCCACGGTCCTGATCTTTATTCTCTGACCAGTGACCATTCACCATGCCGAATGGTCCATTTTATGGTGCACCAATCTACCATCACGTATATAGCACGTTACGTTTTTTCTTGATATTTTGTCATGAATTCCTAACAAAGAGCATTTACCTTGTCGTCTGCTAATACCAAGTCTACTTTTTGGACTTCATTGTTCATGCTTCTGTTGAATATAATATTCCAGAGATGCAACACTATTTTATAGAGTGTGCCATGATTAGTTGTTATATTTGCGAGGCTGCAGGCCTCTTTTATTATGCTGCATCGGTTGGATTTGTCACTAGCTTTCTGAAGCCGGGTACATACATCTATCAGGTATGTATCTGTTGTTTACTATTTCCGTGTAATATAAAGCTGAGGATTTCATTTACCTGTCGTTTAAGGATTCAATTAATTACATCATTACGAAATAGTTTAGGGTATTAGAATTAGATTTTCTACAACTGATAAGAGAACAACTGCTAAAACATCACTTGTGGATGGACGCACAAAAGACATCAGGTAAAACTGTATATGTATGTCTGTGCATGAATACCTGACAGGTGTGAAGCCTTCTTTAATAATAATAATATCTATGCCATTTCCCGCTGTATCAGTTTGGCCTCGATATTATCCACGTCTGGAGCTTTCATATATAAATATGACTGGTTTAGTTAGCTACTTCATTGCTTTGGTGATTGGTATACGGTGTTTTTTTAGCGTGGATTTCTCTTTGCACACTTGTGTCATTTTCTCTTCTGTTATCAAATAGCAATGTATTAAGCAAGTATTGTGTGGTGCCTTCATGGTCAAATAATGAAATAATCCAAGCTACGCTGGTTTTCTTCATTAATGCTTTTGAAGTACCCGTTTGACTTAGCACCACACAGACTATTCGTGTGGGTCCACTTATTGGTTGCTGCACTGCTTTTCTTTTGGTGAACTCATGAGACGACCACTCAACAGATCATTCGTCCATAAGGTTAGGTGAATATCCTAAAAAAAATTCTACGTAAGGAGGGTCTTTCTCGATCACCATGTAAATTTTTTAAACAAAATTATACAAATTTATGCAATTGTACATATTTTATTAACAGTGTACATATAAAATAAATTCAGATACAGAGTTTTTGCCATAAAGATATACAAGTATTTCTGAATGGACACTTGGACATCGGTCACGCCCCGCTGATAAAAATATTGAAAATTTGAGAAAAGTAATGCAAATATTTTGTAAACGATTTACTCAAGAATAAAAATCTCAGAGTATTTCTGACTAGTGGGCACCTAGACTTTTCTAAATTGCTATAGCACATTACTATAAAAAGGGTTGAGCCCCTCCGACAATATTTGAAATATTGACAAAAACTATAAATTAAAATGTCGTTCAGATCAAACCAACTAACACGAACCTCAGAGTTTTCTACATCTCATCACTATATAGAATTTCTGAATATTTGATGCCTTGAGACCTTTCTAAATTTATTTCAAGTATACAGGTAAAAAACAGGTTGGGATCCTCTGACGAAATTCGAAATATTAATAAAAACTACACCTCTGAGTTATCATACGCTCGATCATCGGTTAAAAAAATAATTTTGTCTGGATATCGATGCAACATACAATTGTGAGGTTAAATAATAAAAGAAACAAAACCTATTGCACAAAAAATAAATAAAATCTGAACAGTCGTGTACGCGATTTATCCGTAATATTTGTATTAGCTTCAATGATTAGATTCGTTCATTTTTCGATCGACGGCTTTTTGTTCAGCAAATATAAAATCGAGTGCTTATAAACAGTTAGACAAGACCACATTTACTTAGATTGTGCGGCATTAAAGTTGGTTCCCCTATAGAATAAAAAAATACTATGGCATAAAATACAACAAATAGATCGTTGCACGCATGGTTCGTTCCATATTTAACCGCTAGAAGCTAGAAAATGAATGGTCATTTGCAAGGCCAATTATCGGGACTCTTAGTGAACCACACTTAAAATGTCTAATGGAATAGATTAAATGAGATGATAAATCATCTAGTAATTTGTCTATCTTTCTTATGTTCAATTTGCAGAGATATAACCCATTAGTTAGTCTCTAAAAATGTGGACACTTTATTGTGGTCTTCCCAATTCCAGCGCTTTCTTTCTTTGGAGCCTTAGTACTCCATTTGTGTTACTCAGCATACCACGTAACTCAACATTTTGATGTTGGCCAAGCCGTTGTTTGTTTTTCTTTGCATAAATTGTTATCTCTTCGCTGACGTTTTCCATCCGGAGGTCCCTATGTAGGTTATCGTTTCTTATGTAGCAAGGAGCGTTCACTATACCACGGAACAATTTATTTTGAAAAGCTTATATTATTTTAATATTGGTTTTCTTAGTACAGCCCCAAAGCTGAATACCATAAGTCCATATAGGTTTTAAAACTTGTTGGTATAGTAGCAACTTATTAGGTATTGACAGCTCTGAATATCTTCCAATTAGCCAATACATATTTCTATATTTAATGTGTAGTTCCTCCTTTTTCTTTTTATTGTGCTATTTCCATTTTAACTTAGCATCGAGAGTCATGCCAAGATACTTGGCTGTGTTAGCATAAGGAACTTGTTTGGAATTTAGTTCTGTTGGTATCCAGTTAACTATTTGATTGGTAAAGTTAACGTGCATTGATTTTTCTTCATTTAGCTTAATGCGCCATTTGTTGGTCCAGTTACTTAGTTGGTTCGTACGTAGCTCATTGCAGTTTTCTGGTTGCTTCGTCTAAAATTGCAGTATCGTCCGCGAATGTTGCTATTGTTGTCCCGCTTGTGTTTGGTAAATCGCTTGTGTAAAGTAAATACAAGACTGGCCCCAGCACGCTACCTAATTGGGTAACCCCTGCAGATACCCTCTTTAGCTCGGAAAATTCGTCTTCACATCTAACGCGAACATATCTGTTATCAATGTAAGATTACAATATTTGAAAGTATTCTTTTGGCAAATCTCGATGCAGTTTACATTCCAATCCAGGATGCCATACTTTATCGAAGGCCTGTGCTACATCCAGAAATATTGTTGAGCATATTTTCTTATTTTCAAGTGCATCTTCAATAATACTTTTAATCCTGTGAATTTGCTCTATGGTGGAGTAGTTTTCTCTAAATCCGAACTGATGTGGTGGTATTAGCTTTCTCTCAAGTATTATAGGTTTCATCCTTTTGTATAACACATCCCAAATAATGATTTTGTATAAAATTTTAACAATTTAGCTTAATTAGAACTCTCGTTATTATTACAAACTGGAATTTCGGTGTGTAAATTCATAACGAGTCAGCTACTTACCCAAATATAAACCACTTTTCTTTTATAAGATTTATAACCAAATTTTAGAGTTGGTAAAATTTAAATAACATTTAGAATTCAGAAACGAGTTTACTCAATTAAATATTTTTTGTAAATGTGGCTTGTGGTTGCAAGGTCTGTTCGATATACACGATATCTAGTTTACTATATGGATATTCCCACAGGCGATGAATAATAACGATTCCAACTACAAAATTTGTTAATTGCTCGTAAATAAAAATTGATTGTAATTGGAAATGCAATAATAATTATACTCTGTTAATTAGGCGAGAAAAATTCCCACCAAAAAATTAAATTAAATTACAGCAGCGTAATTAATTGAAATGAATCATTCGCAGTATAATACTAAATCGTTAGTCATACATTTTTTTTTTTAACAATTAACTATTGCTAAACAAAATTTTAATTAAGACTCTTCTCAATTATATATATGTATATATATACAATAAATCAAGTAGATTTAATTTAAGTTAAAAAGAACAGCTGATCCAAATGATATAGAATTAATTCCATTATATTCTCATCATTACCATATCAACATTATGTTAGCGAACATGAGTATAATATACATATATGTGTATGCATGTATACACACCACAGTTAAATTATAACCTACATAAATATATTTTAATAACATTAAAAAAACATAATACAATGTTTCATATATTATACATATACCACTCTCACAAAAAAACCTAATCCATTAAAAAACTATAATCATAAATATATAGCTAGCATATACATCTAGCACACCCTCATCCATAAATGATAATCATCAATACAACATAATCATCATGATTATAAACAAAAAAAAACATCGCATCATATACCACGAAAAATATAACAACAACACACCACTATACCTCGTCGCGGCAACAACAATAATTTCTAACTATCACTCATATTTTTTATTTAAGGTATTAGAAGTTTAGAACATAAAAAAAATTTGGGCGTTGGTCAATTCCATATAATATATATCCAACAGACGTACACACAAAATACAAACATAAAAATAACTATAAATGGGAATATAACACATAATCAACAGTCAGCTAGCGCAGTAACAACAATAACAACCAAAACTACAATGAGTGATAACACAAAAAACAAAAACAAATGTTGTGCGACAAAAGCATTTCCAAAATCAGTATTGTATCGCGCGCGTTCTCACACATAGGATTGCCGCTATATTATAGCATGTAGGTGAAATGTATATCGAAATTAGAATCGTATTGTGATAAAATAGTGTCATCGATGATTTAAGATGCACTGGTTTTTTTTTTGTCTGTTAAGAGAAGAACTTAAAAAAAAAACTAATAAAAATATATACTCGCACTGGGTGTTATAAATCGGTTTTTAAATGTATATAGATTGTTGAAAATTTATGTTTTTTTAACACAGCCATGTTAGGCGGTTTGATTATGGTCTCGTATTTAGAATTTTATTAGAATATTATTTGTTGTTTACGACTTACAGATAATTATTAGCCTCCAGTGATATACAACACGATTGACATTTATGTTTATTTAATTTAAACTCTAAATTATTGAATGACATTAACTTTTAAATTTACAAAAATTTTCAATTAATTTATAGCACTTCACTTTCTGATGCAAACATCTTGCTGTGTCGCTTTAAAATGTGTTTTGGTAGTCCACTAAAGTTTCATGATCACGTCATGATCAATGGAACCAATCTTTTAGCTTAAATCATCAATTCGTACGTGGTTCTTCTTTTCTCAACCAAATTCAAGTCTTAAGTATACAAATGCAGTTTTGTTCTTTTTATCAATATTACCTTTATTAATTTCAATTGTCGTTGTTAAAGAATCAACCATTTAACCACAATTCAAAAAGGATAACCCTTCTTCTGTCTTTTTAGCGATTTTTTTTTTGATGTAATAAAAAATGTATTTCCCATGAAATAAAACTCGAGATCCACAGTTTGGGAGATTGCGTGCATGCGTGAAGATGCGTACATTTTCAGACGTATTTACATCTTATACCTTCTCTAAAAATTCATGCTATCATTTCATATAGGTAATTGCAAAATAATTCTACAGCTGACATAAACTTCATAGTCAGCGGGCTAATTAAAGTTTTAGTCGGAACAACTGGAATACTTTAAATATAAAGATATAAATGGTACATTGTCGTTAAATAAATGTCTTAACTCGAAACGTAACAAAGGGACCTTCAAGCCATAGTTTTTTTTATTGTATATAACATTTATCAATAGGGCAATTATTTCCGATGTGATACTCTAGCTGTATCTCCACGTATTTACCATACACTTGATATACAATAGAAAATATTTAGATCTGAGTGTGAATTTGTTGTGTAATCATATCATGAACGAAGGTACAGAAAAGGTTTAATGCCAGAATGACGCTAATTTTCGAGTAAGATTCAAATGTTTAAATAGTCATGGAATATGACTATTTAAATGTCTAGAAGACATCGAAACATAGTTAGAGCGATTCTAAACACAACAGTACCGTAGTTTTCAAATTGTCTGCCTTGAAGTGGACTCGCATGTGCCATTTTTTTGCATTTTACTTCCAAGTATAGTTATTTTTCTTAATTCTGATATGTGACTCTTTTAAACCATGGTTATGCTATTACTCCCAGACTTACTTAACTAGAAGTTATATACGATCTTAGCTCTTTAGAAATCTTCATAAATCGGCCAGGTCAGCTTGTTGGGAGGTTACGGTTTATTGATTCAATCAGATTTTAGACTAGGAATATTTTTCCACTGGTTGGAAAGACTAAGAGAGCGAACACAACAATGAGATGTATGATCCACATATTGCTTATGATGCTGCGTAATGAATATATGAACAATTGTATGTATACTTCAGGTGCAGAGCTGCAAGACATCATAAATCGTTGCAAACACGTTCTATTAATTTTTCAAATTATCGCACCTCTGAATCGAAAAACGATCATTCCAAATGCCTTATTAAATTGATCTGAGGGTCTACAAATTAGTAGAACATTCTTCAGTAAAATAACGAAAAGTGAACGAATGCTGAGGTCAACCAGTTCTGATACAACTTTTTTGAAACACGAGCTACAAAAAGGTTAAATTTCATATCATTAATTTAGTTCAGTACAGGCTCACGCGATCCACGGGTACGTGGGAACAAGGATAATTGATCTTTTTGATCATGTTGTAACCAATGTCGCCGAGAACGGCCCTCATATAAAATGTGGACCCTTCTCTAATTATTACAAACTATAGAAAGATAAAACTTAGCATATTGAACTTCTTTACACAATGTACACTATATGATCTATTAAAATTTCAAATAGATCCCACTTTGGAGTTAAAGAGCTTTTAAAGATATTTTTTGAAAAAAAATGAAGTATGCACCAGCTAACTATAACTATAAAGTGTAACTCTCAAAAATGAGATGTTTTCTTTCAGAAATAACAGCATGGTGGTGTATCCTATTTTCAACGTGAAAAAATCACAAATTTTCGGATGTTCTGCGTTATCAATGTTCGATTTGTGGGGAATGGGATTCAAAAATAAATGTTGAATGAGGTTTTGGCGTATTGTATATACCAGATTGCCTTAACTGATGACGTTTGATTTGTTGATGGGATCTCTTTTCTTTTCTATTTTGTGTAGCTAAACAAATGTTTATGAACTTAAATGAATTCGGATATACCTATGTGTCGCGTATAGTTTTGGGGCAGGCTGTTATAACAGATTGGCGTTGGTTAATTAAGCTATTTATGACATCCCAAGTGGTCAATCTTTTCGATGCCATTATAACGTGGGGTAACAAAGTTTTTCTGATCAATTTAATGAAATGAGGAATGCCCTATGAACTATGGCAAATATTTGTCTGTGATCGGGTCACAATACAAGGATGACAAAATATTTCACGTGTATGCTTCTGCTTTTTAAAACAACTATACAGGACTAAAAAATGTTGCATAAAAGCTTACCATATCTCTGGAAAATTGATGGACGCAAATTAATCTGCGTCATGTAAAAGTTACGTTAAAGTTGTTTAATTAATTCTACTTGTTCAAATATGGAGGTAAATCAAAATGTAATTATACAAATCGGAAATTATTTATTATTATTATTGCAGTTATCTAAAGGCCCCTTACTCAGTGAGGAATCTAGCTTGACCGGTTTCGATCCTGAGCTTGGCCTTCAAATTCTCTATAGTTCTCTATACATCGATCGCTGCACAGTTCGTTCCGGATCCGCACGCAGAATGTGGTTGAAATATTACTTCATGTACAATATTGGAAATCTTCCTCAGATCTCTGAGCTCGGTATGTACTATCTACTTTGCGTTTTGGGCCGTATCACACGCATGATTCTCCTCTCAAATGTACAAGAAATTTACGCAGGAGATTGAACAAAGTAGTTTTAATAGTCCTATTTTGTTCAATTGCATACAAAAATTAATAAAAATGTTATAGATACACTAAAACTGATTTGTAACTTTCGCCATTTCTGGTGGTTACACTAAACAGACTACTAAATATTTCTTAAAGTAGTATAAAGTTTCCAAAATACCCGGGTATAGAGTTAAATAAATCAATCGTGGTAAAGGAAGAATTCATTCAGGCTAAAATTCATTTGTACAAATTTGCAAATATTCCAATAAGTTATTGAAACTTTAAGTTATCATAGGAACAAATTTTTAAATATGATAATTATAATCAATTTTTAATTAATTATTAATTTTTTTGTTTATAAATTAATATTTTATATAATTAAAATACCATTCGATTAAGAGTGTTTTCAGATAAATGATTGCCGAGTTTTAGAGCAATATTCCCGGCAACTGAAGAGCTCCATTCGCTTAGTCTAAAATTACCACTAAATCACTTTACATTCCTTTATGTTTCGATTCGAAATCCATTTCAATATTTGCACTCGAAGCTGTAAATTTGGTGAATTGTAAATGAATCGCGGTCCGCCTCATCAGAGGAGTTGTAGCTATCCGATTCCGGTATTTCAGTCTGAATCTGATCTGGATTCAGTCTATTTATTAATTGTTTAACAAGTATTTATGCATACCATGATGTAAGAAAATAACGATATTAAGTCTTTTTGTCGTCGTTCATGAACTTCAATTTTAAAATGTTCAATTATATCCAGTGAAAGGGTCGAATTTCTTTCTTTTAGTTTTTTCCTTTTTTTTCATCCCTCTGTAATTATAAGATTGCCATTTTCTTTACTAAGTTCTTCAACTATAACTATCAAAGATTCCAATACTAAATAAACTTCCTTTAAAACATGGGTGTCCTCATCAGAAAATGTTGGATATAATATCGCTTCGAACAGCTATTTTCATGCTGGCTTGATGATTGAAGTTTGAGAAAAGGCTTCATGTTCCAATATTTCTTCGAACAGCAAATTCCCATCATTATAGAAATTTTCATTTTCTACGTCTATTCATGATTATAGCAGAACTGACTTACTATTCCGATAAGCTGTTCGCATTTAACAAGAACGTTATCTCCATCATAGTTTAAAGCAACAACATCTCTATTCAGTTGAACTCTATATTCTATAAGGATCACATACCAGAGTTTCGGATGTGCAACTCCCATTTATTTTAACCAAACCAAAAACAAATTTAGCAGTCGGCATTGTATCATTTCGATAAGCAACAAAACCTTTGTCAACTTCAGACATGTACAGGTTCCGAATCTTCTACTGTTTGTCGAAATTTAACATATGTTTTTGCACCAACTGATTTTTCTATATACTACTCGAATACCCGAAGCAATTACCCGGGTATTCGAGTAGTAGAAAATTGAAAAAAATACCTGGGTATACCTGGTTTTGACGATAAACAAGTCTAGCATTGCTACGACGAATTGTTGTTCCTTCCATCAAGCCAATCAAATGAGTCATACATATTCATTGGCTGACATTGAATTCAAATTAAAGGTGCCCGTTTGACTCAAACCGATTTTTGTTAAATTTTACGGAAGTTTTGCAAATTTGAAAATTTAACCCAATTTCTAAACGATTTGTAAATTTTGTAATTTTGTTATTTTGAAAAAACTAGAAAATTTGTGACTGTCTCAAATTCGTTGGCCTTGTAAAATTCAAACAGTTCGTGAAATTTGTAAAAATTACAAATAATAAAAATTCGAATGTAATAATTTAATAATACAAATAAAAAGTTGAATTCCAAATGAAGATGCAATAATCCTTTGTTGTCAATCATATTTTTCATATTTATTTAAAGTTTTTCAGAATTAATCATGATTTTTAAAAATTTCGATTTTAAATTTCAATTTGCATTACCACACAATTTTCAAAATTTTTACGATATTACATTTAAAATTTTGAAAATGAAAACTTGCTTGAAAGGTCGAATACCATAATATAATTATAATTTTGAAATAAAAGTCGAAATGAACACAAATTCAAAATGTCAATTTTATATTATATTTCGATTTATTAAATTTAAGATTTAATAATCGAATGATTAAATTTCAATGAAGTTTGATAATTTTTAATATGAATCAACATGAGTAAATTAATAAAATTAAAAACCATTAACGAATTTTGAAATGTTTTTAAAATATAAATTTAACGGTTCTTAAATTAAATTTTTAATTAAATTGATACAATTTTACAAATACACATTGAGTATGTATGTTGATTTTTAGAAGAATTAGTCAACTGCAAAAACTTAATTTTTAAGAAATCGCATTTAAAACAAAATTATTTGTAATTTAAATAATTTATGAAGACGGCAGAAATCACCTTCCATTAACGTAGTACACAAAATTAAATTTATTATGCTGTATTTTGAAAAAATGTCAGATATCCTGTTATGGTGTATCAGAATCAGGGATGAGCATTTACGCATCATCTATTAATTTCTACGTCGAAGTGTCGACAATGACAACAATGTAGACAAGTGAATTTGATACTTTGGTGAGATATAAAATTCTCGTATAAAAATTATATTAGAACGCTTTCATAAATGTTTCGGATTTCTGAGTAATCTCTGAAAATATCGACAAGCTGTTTGATATTTTATATAACAATATAAGAATCAATGGACTTTGCTGAGAAATTGTACAAATCTAAAATTTTATAAAATGCCAACTTATGATTAAGTTGTCGCATAGGGGTCATATTGTCGGGTATCGAGTGCCAGAGCATATATATTGAGGATATAGTGCCAGAGCATATATATAGAGGATATATTCCTGTTTTTTTGAGTACCCGAATACCCGGGTAATTACGACGGGTATCTCCAAAATGTGTTTTCAAATAATTCATACAAAGATACCTCGAAGGATCTGTCTGAAGAGCTTTTAAAATGTTTATATCCGAGTCAAAATAACAAGAGCTGGGTAATACAAAATTTTCTGATGTGATGTTGAAATAAACAATCAATCAAACTTAGAATAAAAAATTTAAATGTTGAGAGAGCATTTAAATTTATTAAAACAAAATAATGATGGTATGCGTGAAATCTAATATTGGACAATTTAGAAGTGCCCTGTATAAATCCTACATTAACATCCAACCGGGGATGGGCATTTACACGTCATCTATTATTTTCTACGTCGACGTGTCGACAACTCGTAGACAACGTAGATGATATCGTACACATCGTTACTTGAGCCAGACATTTTGCTGACAATGCAGTGGAGCCACCAAATATTAGTGTAAATTTAGTACAGTGCTTTGGCTCTAAATGTGGACTCTATATTAAAACCAATGGCGTTTAGAATTTATCAATGACGCGCAACCCTAATTATCCAAGCCCTATTATATTCAGCATGCATAATTCCAAAATTCAACATTAATCTTTGGTGGCCCAACTGCATTGTCAGCAAAATGTTTGGCTGAAGTAACGCCATACCCGATTTCATTAGGTTTAATGCGATTCGGCTGGCGTCAGTTTTAGAATCCCTTTCGTTGCTTTTTAATTAAAATACTTTCATAATCTATCTCTATAATTTTAGAATAACATACTTGAATGTTCACAAAATTAAATTAAATTTTTTAAAGTCCTGACATTAATGTCAACTAGGGAAGATAAAATTAAAACTAAACCAGCCAAACTATTACACTTGAATTTTGTCTTAAATGAGGATTTTTTTAGGACAAATGACGTATGTTTCAAGATGTCATTTGGTCTAAGCTATCCAAAAAACAAATTATTTTGGAAACAATGGGGGATTAGGTGGTTTAGGACAACCAAGTTTCGTATGTCGATTAAGAAGCTAACGTCATAATGCCGAATATTCCAATATGTCATTATGGGTCATTAAGCTATATGTCATTATCTTGTTATTAAACAAATTTGGTGGGGACCCACGAGGATTCAGCGCTAAATGCCACAAAGGCCCATGGTGCAAGCATTATGGTGTTAGTTTGGAAATTGTTTTTGTGGTTTTAGAGGATCGATTTAAGACAAATTTCACGTAGAAAATTATTATTTGTCCTACGGCTTATCTGAATCACTATAGTCACTAACAGCTTCACATCCTCTTAAATTTAAATAGCGTAACATATATAGCATCGATATTTTATCGCATTTGGCACCCGATAAATATCTTAAAGTAGCCCCTAATTTAGCCAATTCATAAAATCCGTTATATTCGATCAATCAGGTACGCTTAATTCACGCAGAGCAACACAAAAGTTGTGGCAGGTGTTTTTGACCAATATGTGCAATTAATTCATCGCCTTGAGTAAACGAAAAACAATTACGAACAATTTTGGGCGAACACATTTAATCCATTATCAACGACCGCCGTACAGTCTTTTATTTGTAATTTCAATATGCCAAATTATCGTAAGTTGTTGACGTTGTCTTAACTGTCGACGGTGATAAAAAATATTATAGTCTAGAAGTAGCCTACGTAATATTCTACGTGTCGACAATCGCGTAAATTACATGGCGTAATCTACCCCGCCCATCCTTACAGCCAACGAATAGGTATTTTTTGTGGCGAAAAATATATTTACAACAGATAAAAGTCGCTAGTCACTTCTCGCTCAGATCGATAAGGACAGTTTGTTTTTTATTCGTTAGTTCTTTATCAGATTGATAAGAGCGAATTATTCGATTTGCCAAAATCTATACACCGATTTCTCAGACTGATTTTAGTTTCATTAATTCATATAAATAATTCTTATTCGTACTGAACAGATCGAATAAACTACATATATACAAAACAACACAGGTATTTATGAGCCCTAATTGCACACAACTTGCAATCTTGGTAATGCTTTAGGAAGGATTTAACGGATAAGAATTTGATTGACAACGCCAACAATTTTTGTAAAATATTCAAGTATGATCATTTTCAAAACGCAATTATTTAAAAAGGGGGTAACCAAATTCAATTAATTAAGCTTTTGAGTACCTATTCAAAAAAGTTATGCCCAGTATAGGAAAGTTAATTTTTCACGAAAAAATTATAAATGAGAACTCAAAAAGGATTACCCAAAATATGTCAATTAAGTTTAGCGCGTTCATTCCAGACGCTGCTGATTTGCGGTTGTCGATAAATTCGCGTGAAGTTTGTCCAAAATTTGTCCTAAATTACAAAAACAACAATTAGGACCAATTTAGGACAAATTTCACGCGTCTATTTAGAAGTGTGAAGTTTGTCCTAATACTAAATAAATTTATTTGTATTAGTGACAATAATAAACAAAATTCGGGTAAACCGATCAATTTTTAAAAGCAATTTGTCTTATCAGCAAACTTTGAAAAATTAGCAATGCTCAAAGACAAGAAATCTAAATACAATAATATTCAACTACAAAGTTCATGCCAATTCAAATAAAAACTAATGCAAAATTTTACTAAAGGGATAAACACGAGCGTGAACTTGTTTAATGTAAATGAACGGAAACCTTCATGTTCCGATTAATAGTAACAATCCTCTATCAGTAGTTAAATGAATTCTGACAGAGCGTATATATACATTTCAGGGTAGCTGAGGACCATATCTAACTAAGAAATATTAAAGCTTTCTTAAATGTAGAAGATAAGTATCTTAGGTCAGGTGTGTTTATCACGTTGTTTGGTGGTACAAAATTGAAATTTTAAAATATTTCTCCTACTAAACCAGGGATCGTACTCAGATAGCGATATATAGTTCAGCAGGGCGTTTTTTTTAAATTTGGAATTTGTACTAAAGTACAGGATTGTAAAATGCACGCTTGTCCTATGTCACTTAAATTTAAGGTTTTGAATTTCTACTCAATGTTTTAGAGTTAGACTTATGGCAATATTTCATTTTCAATTATTCTTATTGCAAAATTAATACTAGTTTTTGAAAAAATTCATAATAACGAGAAATTTATAATTTTTACTAATACATTCTCAGATAAAAAAGTTAAGGCAATTTTAGGACAAACTTCGCACTCGTGTCGATAAATTTGCCTGGCAAACTCCAAAAATTCGAAGTCGTGTTAATAATTCTGATGTATGCATTACACTACCTTATCATATAATCGTGTCTGGACAAAGGTACATTTTTCGTTGCTCATCAAATTTTTTAGAATTTCTCTCTGTAATTTAGTTTTTAAATATAAAAAACACTATTCAAATAAATGTGTAATTATAATTTTTTATGTTGATCAAAAAATGTACACCACTTTATTGTTTATAAAAATACGTTTCATTTGATATATCACATGAGATAATCCAAATTAAAAATGTTGACCCATCATCCAGCCAATTTCAAATTTTTTTTTTGTTGTTTAATCTTCATAAAACAATTTTTTACTTGGAATTTTATTTCACAAGTATTCGTGGAGTTTTATAAAATGGATTAGAGGATACAAAGTTTTGTAAAAAATCGCTTGGACCACAAATGCTGGATGATGGATTAAAATGTTTAATTTGGATTATGTCAAAGTGTGATATGTATATCAAATGAAACGTATTTGTATAAGCAATCTAGTGTATATATTTCTGATCAATTATGAAAATTATTATTAAATATTAATTTGCATAGCGATTTTGTATTTAAAAACCTAATTAAAATTAAGATTTTAACGAGATAACATAAAAGAGCTTTATTTAAATTACAATCAGGTGGTTTTTTAAATATTATCTATAAAAATCGCATTTGACAGACAGTAGTATTTTCTCCCAATAATGCTAAAATTATTGTAGGCTGTTAATGTGGTCTACAATACGCTGACTTTGTCTGACTTTGACGAAAAATTTTGTCAGATATCTGCAGTTTTACTAACAAGCAAGGGACATATTTTTAAATTTTAAGTCACATATTGGGAAACAATATTTCTAATTAAATTTGAAAATGCTTAAAATTAATTACAAAGTTTAATTTTTCTGAATAAATTCGGAAAGAGATTACGTTCAATTCCAGTTTAGATCGGAAGCAGCAAAAATACAAATATTAGTCAGTATAATTTTTTAAAGTACATTATTTGGTTGGCAACCCTCCTTAAATCAATAATCAGTGAAACAATTATTTTATTGTAAAACAAACCACCTTCTTTTGATTTATGCACGTTTTAATAATTTTTACAAACAATAATCATTCACCATAAAGTACATATACGACGTTATAAAATGTATTTTAAAATAAGGGATTGCAGTCACTGTAACCTTATTACATTTATTACCAGTAAATTACCCCATAATAATAAATAAATACGCCAAACAATTACTATAAATTTAGGTATATATGTACGCATAATTTCATAAGAATATATTTGTATGTATTGTGTGGCGTCAGGAACAGTATTATTAATAATAATAATAATAATAATAATAGTAATAAAATAATAAAAATTACAATTTAATTTAAAATAACATTTAACCTATATAAGTATATCTATAAATGAATGTATATACATAAACTATATAATAGTAACAATAACGTTCATAAGTCAACAACAAATTGTTTATAAAATCGTGGATAATCAATCAATTCACTTTCATTAAAAATCATTAATTTTTGTTGTTGTTGTGTATGTATATATAAATATGTATGTATATGCATGAAATCGAGAGTACATAAAACTAAATTAAATTTTTTAAAAATATCATCATCGTTATACGATCATTATGATCGCATCTATATGCTCGTTGTGTGTGTGTGTGTATGTACATGAAATGTATGTTTTACAAACGACCATCAACATAAATAAATAAATAAATAATAACAACGAAATCGATCCAATAAATTAAACATAATAATCGTAATAACATTATAAGTCTCACTCTATCTCTATGTGTTTATCGTATCGTATATATTGTACGTACGTACGTATATGTCTATCGAAGTCGACTCGCTGTGTGTACATCTAGTTTAGATTAGTCACGTTTTTAGTCCATAAAAAATAATAGCTATGTTTCTATATTATTATATAAAGACTTAAATTGAAATGTATTTTTGCCCGTTAGTAATTTATGGTTTTTAAATGCGGTGGAATAATAATTATTTCGCGATCGCGCGGAAAAAAAAACCAAAACATCGAAGAATAAGAAGAAAAGCTTTAAAATAATAGCAAAAGCAAAACAACATACCACAAACTCTAAAATTAACAAGCATCGCGTTTTTTTTTATATATATGTACATTGTACATTGTACATAGCTATATACCAAATCAAGATGTGTGTTGATATATAGATTTTTTCTCACTGTGTACGGTGATATCGCGATTTTATTTATGTGCATATTATAGGCATATAGCTATTATTACACAATATAATTTCATAGATATATATACCAAAATTAGTAATCGTTCTGCATTTTACCATTGAATTATGGAAAAGTCACATGTAAAAGCGGTGGGAAAATTCACGAAAATTAGTTTTACTTTTCGTAATATGTAATGTACGAGTATGTACATATACATAAATTATGCCATGTGAACTTTTTATTTTTAGTTAAATCTATGTACATAATGTATATGTATGTATGTATATCTTGTCTTAAATCTTATTTTTTTTTTGTTATGTAAATTCTTTAAGACTCTTCAATATCACTAAAATAAATAAAAATAAAATATTTAAAAAGTAAATCTTAACTCAAGCATCACTCAATTTTATATATCTCGGTACGACGTACAGGTATGTATGTATACCGAGATTTACCAAAAATTTATGAAGTTTGCTTGCTTCTCATTTACTGTAGGTATGTACGTATGTATCCGATATTGATAAAAACAATATAATTAAAATGATGATGATGAGCCTTTAATTTTAAGAGGGGCCCCAATGCAATAATAATATTATTCTTGTTTTTAATAAAAAAATTATACATTTTATTTTCTTGGGTGATTCAGACAGCTACACTCATATATATATATTTTTTTGAAATTGGTGATGATCTTAAACTTTGAAATTAGAATTGTTTGCTTAACGTTAAGTGGATTATTATTTCTAATTTTTTATTTTTGGGAAGATATTTTGTCTATAAATATTTGTTAATCATTATACTATATACAGTCTTAGGTAAATGAGTTTAAATTTATTTATTTACTATTTTTATGGTCGGAGATAATTGGTTGGATGTAATCCATATTGCGATATTCTTATACATATTTATGAGATTTTGGTAGATTTAGGCAAATATTTCAGTTTACCATAGTACATATTTGGTTAATTTAATTTTAAATATACATGGTTTATAAAAAACCTAAGTAAATAAATTGTAAGTTTTCTCGTATGCTTCGAACATTTGTAGGTAACCGCATATGAAACCCTTCAATTCCCAAAGTCATCTGAAATTGGCACGCATCTATTTCATCTTATGAGTGTTGTGACATCTGTCCTACGTACATAACACATGCAAACACTAACTAAAATAAAATAATTTATTGAGTCTTGTTTAACTTTCCTATTCCTCAGCAGTAAAAATACGAATTAGATTCTTAATTGACACCAGAGCTAATATTTCTGTTTGTTACACGCACAGTAGTCGAAACTCAATCGAAAAATAATTAAACTTTTCGCAGCAGAAAATTTCACTGAACGCTCGTTATAGCCAATGTAAGTCAACCAACGGTCAACCCCATTATTGTTGATGTAAGGAACAGCGCGCTCATCGATAACTAAACATAACATAACTAAAATCACCAGGTATCAGTTCGCTGAGCACTTCTAAACTTACAGTATTAATAACCCATTTGCTGATACCAATAGAACAATAGAATCGGGAACCATATAGAAAGCAGCAATAATCACATCCTTTGGACTGTTCGGGTTTATGTATATTTCAGCATTACGTTAATCGTGCTATTAGAGATTTGCCTTTTGTTTTTGAGAACATCAATGATTTCTCATATTATACGAAAATGAAATCGAATTCTTAGGCCACTTGATTACGCCAAATGGTCTAAAACCCCTAACATATAAAGTCGAGACGGTAGCTAAAAAATTTCTAATCGAAGTTAAATTTGTATACTAAATTAATTAATTAAAGATCCTTGTCTAAAGCAACTCTATACAGTTTTACATCAGAATGAACTCAGCCTTTGGAGTATTTCTCAAAAAGACTTATTTTTCTTCTTTCTCGACATTCGACTTCAGATGAAAGTGGGAATGGCACAGTATATACAGATAAAAATCCGTTGGTGTGCGCTTTGGAGGTCTCCTTCACGAGGAGGTACATAGAAGCAGTAATAAATCACTTCCATTCCAAGTCCAATCCTGGTATTTGCACCACTACAAGATTACTAGCCGATAAATTTGGGGACTTCGAAAATTTGCATCCATACAAAGACGTCAGTTTTGACAACACTACATCCAAATCGACGTTTCTAACATATCAATATCGACATCGTAAGACAGCGGTATCTATTACCAATTATCGATAGATATTTTTTCGATGGACTGAAGCAATTCCGATGTAACACATGACCGCTACACGTGTTGACAGCACTCTGATTTCGCAATGGGTTGCTCGTTTTGTAACACCGCAAATAATTATGTCTGGTCAAGGATGACAATTTGAGTTAGAAATTTTCAAGGAATTAAATCGGTTGATCGGTACCAGACATTTGGTCGTTAAAATTATTAGACGAAATATGAGTACTTTACAGCCAGCTGTCACAGCCTTTTACACCACATCTCTGCAGGATGTGTTTTCGGGCCTCCATCTCCATGACACACAAAGTCAATGCGTTATTGGTGATAGTTTAATAAAATTGCCGTCAATGCATTTAAATCTCTTTTCAAAAAGAGCGGAATTTAAAACTAATCGTGCTCAAATACCATGAATCTACTTCAGCGTCATGTTAATCCATTACAAAATTATTATATTTACCCAAAACAACGATATATAGCGTTATATAGAGTATAGGGTCCTCTTTATAACGGTGGAACGGTATAGAACAGCTCGAAGAAAAATCAGACAAAAAGCTTAGAACCTTCATTAAAAATAATCCGAGGAAATTTAACTATAACCATGCCATACAATTTAACACACCCCACTGCATGGTAAGACGAATTCGAGTTCAGGAAGGCTATCAGTGCAACCGAGATATTAAAAAGCCAAATCGTTCAGATAACCAACAATTGTTCATGTATACATAAAAACCAATAACTTTCCTATAATTGTGGCAGGATTGTATTGTCTACCAAGACATTCTATTAAAAACAAACAATACTCAGAGATCTTCAACCAAGAATACCCACTGGGGTTCTAGATTAATGAAAAATAAATAAATACAACCGCGTATCTCACATAACTCTATTTCGAGCCATGCAACTCAATGATTGAGCAAAAACTGATAATTTTAAGACAATTTTTTATTTCGCGTATGTTAATAATAATAACAGTGTTAAAGGCCATTACTGGCCCCTTACTGAATCAACAATCTGGCTCCAACGGTTTCGATCCTGAGCTTGGTCTTCATACTGTCTTAGACAATCTGAAGAGGCCAAGTCGTTCTCTACATCGTGGAGCCATCGTCGCCTGCAACGACCTCTGCGCCTACCATATGGTGGCTCTCCTTTCAGAGATCGCTGCACAATTCGTTCCGGATCAGCACGCAGAACGTGACCGAGCCAGCGTACTCGCTGAGATCTAACTTCATGTACAACATCAGGGATCAACATCAGATCTTTGATCTCGAAATTGTACAGAGCTCGGTATGTACCATCTATTTCGCGTTTAGGGCCGTAAATCACACGCATGATTCTTCTCTCAAATGTAAGGAGCCATCTCTCGTACTCATCCGTCAGCGCCCAACTTTCACATCCAAACATAACAACGGGCCTGATCAACGCTTTGTAAAGCTTCAGCTTCACGGCACTTGATAAGTGTTTAGATTTTAGCAGTGGCCTTAGAGGATATAAAGAACGACCGCCAGCTGCCAGCCGCACTTTAATATCCTCACCCACACTGTTATCGTGAGTGATAAGAGAGCCCAAATATTTGAACCTCCTCACTCCCTCAAACGTGTGGTGGCCACTACTAAAATCTGGTGTGCCATTGTCTCTAAAACCAGAGATCAGGTATTTCGTTTTGGACTCATTGATCTGGAGTCCAACAGAAGCTGAAAACTCTACAAGCGGATCAAGTATTTCTTTCACTCCGTTGCTATTCAGTTCAATCACGCATATGTCATCTGCATATGCAAGCACTTGATTGGACTGGCGATATAAGATGTTGCGCTGAGGTGTTTTAGTTTTACGAAAGATGTACTCCAACATGAGATTAAAGAGTATCGGGGACAGAGCATCTCCCTGCCGAACACCCGAGTTAACTGCAAAAATTGTCGATAGCCTGTTCTCAACTTTAACACAGCATTGAGACTGCGTCGCGTATGTTAATATTGAAGCAAAATATAATTTTTCAAAAATTTACATATCTTTTAACAAATTTAAATTCAAATAAAAACTTGTTTGAAAAAATTGCAAGCAGGAAGTAATGATCACCAAAATGATCAGTAAAACCACCTTTATTTTGATCAAGGAATCCAATTCGTGTCAGCGAGTATTAGGGCAGCCTATATACTGGTATCTAGATACCACCTTCTCGAGAAATCACTTTTATATTTTCCTATATAGTTAAGATTTGATATAGCTACATTCATGTACAGAGTAGAGAATAAAATAATTAAATCGTGTTTTAAAAAATTAGGGCTTTTTTTTATGTCATAATAACCAATAGCGTAAAAATTAGTTAGTTTTTTTTATTTAAATTTCAAATCTCAATATTGTTTATATTTTTTTCTTATTTTTAACGTTGTCGATTTTATCAACGCCCTAATTTTTCTTTTCTTGCATTTTACATGTACATGTAAATGTAATGTATTCATTTTACATGTTTTGTATTTGTATGTATTCATTTTACATGTTTTCTTTTCTTGCATGTACACATAAATATGACATAAATCCTGTTTTAAATTTAGGACAATTCTAAATTACGTGTATAAAGGTGTCAATTGTAAAACTATACACTTCCTCTTTGGTAATGCTTAAATTAAACAAATTAAATTAAAATTGGGCGGATTTTACTCCAGCACTCAATGCCACTAAAGGGCCCACGGTGCAATACCCACACATTCACACTAATTCATTCAACCCATTCATCCCATTCACACAAGTACAGTATACCACCTGCGCATCGCATAGCTCCATGTCACCCTGTACAGTGACATGGAAGATGGGTCGGCCCATGTGTTGGGATTCGAACCCGGTACCTCCCGATCCAAACGTCGCAGCTTTAACCACTGCGCTATTTAGTCGGTTGGTAATGCTTACAAATATCGTTTTTATTCAAATATTTCAATGCATTGATAGAAACCATTTTCAAGTACTCTAATTAATCATTTTTCTCTCCCAATGCAACCTGACTTAACCTAACCAATACAACCTTATAGTCGACCAAACTCTATTTAATAACCTTAACCCTTCATATATTCGTTTACCAATAAACTAAATTTTCCAAATATTATTTCTAATAAGTCCATAATATATCTAAATCCACTTCAAAAATATTTTTCAATTTAAAGGACGATTAAAAATCCATAAAAATCAATTGAAAATTATTTTTTTGTTTTGTTTGTCTGGATTTTACACACACAGACACACACACACACAAAATAATAATTCAATAATTGTTAATTTCACCACTAAAACCACTTTGTGAAATAGTTTTATTCCCAATAATCACAATACATAATAATAATAGCAACAGTATTTATAAAACCTGAAAGTATTTTTATTTTTTTGAAAAATCCTAAATATAACAACATCATCCCTAAATAATTGGGGAACGTTATACGAGTATGTTGTAAATAAATCATAATTCGTCTCTCTACTATATGTATTTATATGGTTGGTATTGTTACGTTTCTATAACTAACCGAGAGAAGTAGAGTGCGGTACATATATCCATATGTGAATTTATATTGTGTGCATGTGTGTACACACAAAATAAAAGGATATGATGTGGTAATAGTTTTGATTCAAATCAAATTGTAATCGATGATAATAGGGGTATAATCGATATATAGTTTTCTTCCATTGTTAAAATTGTTTGATGCATTTAAAAAGCACATATAAAGTCAGGTACTACCATGCATTGTGTATAGTATTTTTGCATTGGTATAATAAACGGATTATGGTTTTTAGTACATTTTAGGTTATTTGTGAAATTCGAGACCCGACTAAACTACATATATAACCGAGCAACATACAATATACACATTCAAAGTTCTTCAAATAATTATAAAATCGGATCATAAAAATTTTATGCAATATACTTAGTCAATTAACAAAACTTGTCATTTCGCATATTATAGAGAAAAAAAACGACATAAAAGGGGTATGGGTTGAATATATAAATACGTTAATATCCTTTTTGTGCAGGAACAAACAAGCAAACAAAACATTTGCAAAAACATTATGGGGTGAATAACATTATTTAATTGCAAAATTCTATTATATTAGATATTTTGAATCTCAAACCACTGAAATCCTGTATATGCACATTACCCATACTACTCCTTTTTGTCATATAGATATAATAGTTATAGAAACAATGTCATATATAATCTATTGTGTGTGTGTGTGTGTGTGTGTGTGTTAAAGCAATAACAATAACAATAATAGATTTTCTAGTTCTAGTAAACATACATTGTTTTGTTATCCTTGTTGGAATAATTTTGCAAATTGAGATGAGAATTTGCTATAATGGTATTGTTGCTGTATATAAATAAATACGAAAGTATAAATTTTGAAAATATATAGAACACAAATTATTGTGTTTAGGATAATGAATGCTTTAAGGATAATACATATATCTAAATGTAATATTAAATGTTGTTTGTTTATTGTTAAATTGTTATTGTTATTGTGCTTTTGTTTGTGTGTTTTTTTTTGGTCTAAATTAAGGTATATAAAAAGGATATACATATATGTATACAATAAGGAAAAAAGTCAATTATTCTTGTACTTATATATTATGATATGAGTACGTATATATGCACATTTTTTTTGGGTGGTATATGAAATAGTTACTGCATAATTCCTGATGTATATTTTAACAAATATATGAATATACATAATAGTATAATATACTTATTGAACCGAAACGTAATAAATCAACAGAATGTGCATTGTAAATAATGAGAATATTTGCATTGGGAGTTACGTACTATGGTTAGTATAATATACAATCATATCCATATAGTTGAAATAAAATGTTCATTATGCTATTTCAAGCTTATTAAGCCCAAGATCATGCATTCGGGCATCTGAAAATTGTTCAAGGCAATTATGTAAATGCTAATCGGGGTAGTATTGTATCTTCCATTTATAAAAATGAGGAATACAAAATTTATCGCTCTATAATAATTGTAATGCTGCCTGTGACTTTTGAAACAACTGTCCGGTTTCAAGGAGAAATTGCAAAATATTATAATTTTTTATGATGGTCCTCCAATAGTCAACGTCAAAATGTCAGTCAAAGTTTACATTTTTATCTTGGTGAAGTTCACGAACGAGTAACGTTTGGAAATTATTAAAAATGACTACTGTAAGTCTGAGTCGATGGTCGCAACTTAAAGAGCGCTTACTCCAATTATCTGTCGTTATAATCGTCCCACCAGACAACTGTGCTTGCTATAGTGGATAAATTTAAGTTAAAATAATAGTGATAATAAATCAGTCGATTCCACGACGTTTACAGGAATTGGAATCTCACCACATTGCGGCGAATCTACGTGATCAAATTGACTCAAAAATTGAAGATAATTTTTGGCTTAATGGCATTATGTAAGAAAAATATGCGGTATTGGACAGCAACAAACCTACATGTGCTTCAAGAGACCCAATTACAACCAATAAAAGGACCGTATGGTGTATATGGATTCCAGCCGGCATGTTAAAGAGTGATGGATAATTGACGACAAAGAATCGATCTCTGCAATGTGGTCGCGGTGGTCATATGAACGAGATCGAATTCCACAGTTTAACGAGCCATGTGTACTGCACCTGGAAAAAATCTCAGCCTAATATCTCAATTATTATGTGTTTTATTTAAATACAAAATTATTATATCCTTATTGGAAAAAACCCGATATCTATTTTGGCTCAATTATCGAAATCAATTATTGAGCATTAAAAAACCATTACAACGTGTTCTGTGTCGGGTTGGTCCGATCCGTATATAGCAAGTAAGCTTCAATCTATATAGAAAACTGTACCTCGATAGGAACGGGAGTATAGCGACGAGCGGCTTTCCTCTTCAACAACTTAAAAATCATCAGAACGCGTTGTGCTCGTCTATTTCTTTTAGTCATCGTTTTCAAAGTTTTAACCTAGAGACCATAATACCGGTAAACGATTAATACATCAGATGAACAACCAGCAAAATAGTTCGTCCTCACGTGACAAAATTTATTCAAATATTACACAACCCTAAATTGTTAAGGCTCTAGCCAACATTTTGGTCAAAAATCAGTTAAGATCGATTTATATACGAAATAGCCTCTTAACAATGCAACTATATGTTCGGCTCTTGACTGGATGTCTTTTTAAATTCTAATTAAATAAATTTTAATTTATTATTTTATCTCAGTGTTTAAAATAATATATTCTGGATTGTGAAGGCTTAATGTAATAGTTGTAGAAAGGCTCATTGAAGTAAAGTATAATTAATTTTTGTTGGGACTTAGAACTGGATCCTGTATGTGTAATTAGTTTCAACTGATACAGCCACGAACTTTACGTTGTATGAAAATGAAACTGATCGTGATCAAATGAAATTGATAAACTTATTACCGAATAATTCTATTGATGCATCAAACATTGCAATCAAAATAGTAAATGATCATGAAAATTGAGTTGTTATCGAACTCAACGAAAAAGCTCACTAGAAAAAGAGCAACAACAAAACTGTTCTGACTGTAAATATAATTCGCACAATTGATAACTACGGCAGAGCGGCAATTGCTATTTGATGTATATTACAACGTGAATGAACAAAGCATGTACAAATTTTTAATTGGAACTACCTCGTTACACCAACTGTTAAAAGGTACACGAACGGCAATCGTCACGAAGAAATAAAACTTTTCACTATATTTTCGATATTTGAAATGACAGGGTTGCTATATGAAACCATTGTATCGCTGTCAAATAAAAATAACCGCATTTATGCCAGCAAAATCTAAATGAGGTAAAAACCTGAATAACAGACGAAGAATTGCAAATTCACAAAATTCAGTTGTGACTTTCACAAACAAAAAACCGATCGTTACAGCATATGTGAGCTTCTTACAATTCAAAAATAAACGGAGAATTTAAATGAAGTTGAATTCAACGCTTACAATTTACTGAAAACTTCCATGAACGATCTGATATGCATTGATAATAAAAAACACAGTTCCTGTATTGTTTTGATTTGCAAAATGTAATTAACTAACCGCAAAGCGAGAAATTTGCGAGGTATTTTAGAGTACAAAGCTAAGACGGTATACTGCGCATTGTGAAATTAGTCAGTCGCCGGGAGAAGTAGAAATGATATTGCCTACGCTTGGTACAACATTTTTACAAGAATTTTTGAAAATAACGGTTACCGTGATTTCAGATTATGGAGCGATTCTTGTGTTCCTAAACATACAGCAATTCTGGAATGTCCACGGCTATTCAACATTTTATGTCAAAAAATCTTAACTTAGAAATAGTAACCATCCGTTTCTTAGTCAGTGGCCGCTGTGCAGGAAATGGACCATGCTCATAGTGCTATCGAGAATGTTATTAGAAAAAATGAAGTTTTGGCCACTAGGCGAGTTCATACAGCTATCTACCAAATAGGTCGACAGGTCATACAGCTATCTACCAGATAGGTCGATTATATTTCACAAATTATTTGTTGATTCGTTTCCGATCAAACTAATTCAAGTATAAGTTTCACCATGTGGTTGCATATCAACTTGGATTTTGATTGGAAAGAGTAAATCAGTTGAACCTTATAACTGTTTTCGATTATTCAACACAATTCAAGGTACTGATACAATTTACAACCCAAATTCTTTCAAACGCAATTGAATGTGAATTGGATTTTATTTTATTTATTTTATTTATTTTAATTTAATTTATAGTAGGAATCCAATATTATATCATTATTCAGTCCGTTTTCATGAACATCGAGATCATTTACAAAATATTACATGGTTCATTATCTGAACGCAAGGTGTGGGGTCAAGAAATCCATTCCAAATATTTACGTTAAAAGGAAAGAACTCATTAAGTCATCTTCCAATTGATACATCTAAGTAAAATAGTTTGTGATGACGGTGACAACAGACATCTGTTGCGCAACATTTGAAGCAAAATTACACGTTTCTCAATCTATTTGATATTTTATTCTGTGATTGGTCGCATGTTTTAAATACTATTTTTGCGATCCAAACCAATAATGCTTATGCAAATGTTCATCATAAAGAATTGGAAGCAAACTAAATGTGAAAGATTAATTTATAATGAACAATGCTTTTCTCAAAAAACACTACTTTATGGCTATGTGTTCGATTAGTCGGTTAAAAATAAACAATTACTTGGGTCGGCAGTAAATAGGTTCCCAGGAGCATCTATTTAAGTTTAGAAATATCGAAATCCGTAGGAATATATTTTTGCAACGGATTTGCTAGAGATGTAAGCAGCAAAACAACCGAATAATTTTCTAAAAATTTGACCAAATTTAGTTTTAAGGTGCAACTTTAGTGATTGTAAAATTTTTGAAATTTCACATATGATAAACGAGTATTTTACATAAATGAATTTAAGAAGTCGGTCAACTCCAAGATATATGATTCGAAATTTTCAGTTTTAAAACTCTAAAACAATATTTGACATTTCAAAATAAAATAAAATGTCAAAAACTACCGTTAAATAAACAGTAGAAGGTTGACCATCTAGTAAAATGAATCGAATTTCGCTTGAAAATCGTATTAAAATAATCTGTAAAACCAACATTTCGTAAAATCCGTGTTAATTTTGGTAGACAAAGTCGTTTGACAAAGCCATCTGAAGCCGTCATTAAAAATTGAGTGTAAAAATTACTGTCCACTGGTTCAGTAGTATACGTACAGATACATACAGTAGCATGCGCTCGTTTAGCTAGTTTACCCGAAAATATTCTTACAATGAGAGAAAGTTAAGCAGGTAGGAATTGAAAAATTACTGAATTTCGGATTTACCGGTAAACGGTAAATATATGAGTAAAACCATAAATTACATTATTTATATAGTGGAAATCATCAATTATTTTAATTTAATGTCTCTATTCAAATTACTAATATAAGAAACGAATGTAGCAATGAAAAAAACATGCGGCGGTGGTAGAGTGGCTAGAAGAGTGATGGACGTTGGTTTCGTAGACCCAAGTTCAAGTCTCGGTTCGATCCAAATATTTTTAATTTGTATCTCTGTTCAAATTGCTAATATAAAAATGGGTATAGCACCGAAACGTTCATGCGGCGGTTGTGTAGTGGTTAGAGTGATGGACGTTCGTGGTAAAACCCATTTTTATTTAAACTGTTTTTCAAATAATAATTTTCAGTTTTTTCCGTTCAAAAGTTAAGTATTAAATATATGCATATCAGTATACGGCGGTGGTTAAGTGGTTAGAGTGATGGATATTGGTTTCGTGTGCCAAGATTCGATCCTTGATTCTGTGCGAAAAAAGATCTCAAATTTACAAAAATGTCTATCAATTGTTCTTGAACTTTTCAGTTTGAAATAAAATGTTCGAGTTTCTCGTTCAATATGAAAATTTTTACAGAAGCGAATGAATTTTGTGAAAAAAGAAAAAAAGAAAATGTTGGTGTCCCGAAATGGTATTCGAAATTAGATCCATGAAACCAGCACTCTAACCACTTAACTAACCACCGGTACACATAGAAAGACTGGTATACAAGATATAAATCTCTCATACATACCATTTGAATAGAGAAAATTGAAAATGGTAACCATGAACAAATTTATAAGAAGAAATTGAATTAAACAAATTTTTGGCCCTTAACCGAGGCTTGGCTCAGGCCGACGACACCAGTCAAAATCTATTTCTTGACCACCGTCGTTCAATTTCTACATGTATCAATTTTTTTTTTGTATTACGTACTTGCATTTGAAAATTTTAACAGAAACTAAGTCCCAATTTGGAAATGCAAATTAATTTAAAAAGTTTCGCCCCAACCGAGACTTGAACTTAAGTCTAGGGAACTATAGCCCATCAGTCTAGCCACTACACCACCGCCGTATCTACTAATCCAGGTTATATCGTTCTGTAATACTTTACATTTGAATGGAGAAATTAAAAATTTATTTTTTTGTTGACAGAGTTTTGAACTTAAGCCCACGAAACCAAAGTCCATAACTCTATCCACTGAACCACCGCCTCATGATATTGACTTGCTATATCCAACTTTTATACTTATAATTTGAATAGGGAAATTTGAAAATTTTAACAGAATATGAAATGAACTAATTTGGAAGAAGAAATTAATTTAAAAAATGTTGACTTGAACTTGCCGCTAGGGAACCACAGCTCGTCACTCTAGCCACTACACCTTCGCCGAATATACTAATCCAGGTTATATTCTTCTTTAATACTTGACATTTGAATGGAGAAATTAGAAAATTTTATTTTGAAAGAAGAAATTAAATTAAAAAACTTTTGGCCCCGACCGAGATTTGAACTCAGGTCCACGAATGCAAAGTCCATCACTCTACCTACTGCTCTTAACAAACAAATTGTATCTAAAATGGAATCATTCAGACTGGTTCTTATTTTAGTGCATATTGTACCCGCAGCTGAAAAAGCTCGCTCAGATTCGACGCTTGGCTTTATTGATGAAATGTGGTTGAACGCCAACGTTAAATACTTTCCACGTATTTGTCCTTGTACTAAGTAATATTCTTCGGACTTAATTATTCCACAGCTATAGATTCATCGGTAGAAATTCGTATATAGTATTTTAAGAAATACCAATGTCTTTTACCTATTTCTTAATCTGCGTATTAATACGAGTTCTGCTCCGAACTCTTCTGGGACATCTGGTGTATTTTATCTTTTTTGGTTGCAAACCGCAGGGACGAACACTTTGTTGGTCAATGGGTTGATCATCTGATGTGTGTTTAATTATTTAACAACAAAACCATATTTTTCATCAGAAATGTGTGAATATCCAAGCAATTTCTTTTGTTATTTCATTTTCAAAAATTACCGAATTTACCGGTAAAATCTTATTTTTTTACCGGTATTTCGGTAAGTTAATTTGAACGGTAAAACCGGTTAACCGATTAATCGTTTACCGGCAATGCAATCCCTATATGCAGGGAACCCACGTTTATCGCTTTCACAACTTTGTTACAACAATTAAACTTGTTCATAACGACCACATGACCAATATGTTTATCAAGGATTTATCTTTACATCCTTTGGCTACGTAATTTCGCATTTAAACTTTTGAAAATGCAAGGGCTGTTGTTGAGCAGCTATTGCATTTTTCTCGTGGTTTCAACAGAACTTGTGATACCACCAATGAAAGAATCGGTGAAAAAGGGGTTTTAGTTGGCGACCAAGAACGTATCATCCAACATCATTATAGATTATATTTTGTGAGGCCATGTGAAAGATAAGGTTTATGAGAATCATCATGTGGGGTCACAATCAGTTGAAGGTCTCAAAACCAACTTCAAGAAGATAAAGCCAAATGATCAGCTTCTGCAAACGTGCTCATAGTGGACATTTGTCAGCTATTAATTTTAAACAATAAATGGTCAAGTGTCTTCACTAAATTTCAATATAGAATGACTTTTAAAAAAAACTACTTCTTGTAGGACCCTTTATATTTGCAACCCCTATGTATAAGCTGTAAATATTGATTTGAATTAAAAATTATGAAACTATGTCGAAATTCATTTTTTTAGAAAATACCAAAATATTTAAAATTTCGATAGTTATGCATAAAATAAAAATTTAGAATTTAGCGAAATTCGCATTCTTTACACAATTAGATAGTATAAGGACAAATTCTGAATTTCCGGTAAATTCCATTTTAAATCCAGAATTATAAATCGATTTTTAATTATTAAAATTTAAATTTTTAAAAATTGAGTTTTTTAATTCAGTATTTTATACGTAAGATCCCGAAAATTAAAAAAATTGAATTTTGAAAATAGTTAATACTTTAAGGTATAAAAATATTGTTAAAATCAAATTTTATAAAGCTCGAAGATTTTTAAAGTTACATGCATATTTGCAATTTTCAAAATTCAATCATTTAAATTCAGAATTGTAAATTTCGATTTCAAAAGCTAAAAATTTTATCAAAATCAAATTTTATTTTCAGAACTCTAAAAATTTGAGTTCAAAGTTTAAATTGTGTTTTGGTATAAATAATAATCGTAATTTTAAAAAATTCGAATTGATTTTTTTCGTAAATTTTGTTTTTAGTTTGTTCAACAAATGAGACAACATTTCACAAAATATTTTACAATAAATTAATGACGAATTGGGAGGTCGCTTAAAAGATGTTGCGAATTTTTAGAAAAGAATTTTTTTTAAATAATTTACATTTTTGGTTATACTGTGTCCGAAACCTGTGATAAAAAATCGTGAATTACATTTTTGAAATTTACTTGAAAATCCCGAACAAACCCAAATTATTCGATTCTATTACTATGATAATTTTTGACAGCTATCGAATAATTTGTGTACGCAGGTCCAACGTTTGATTTTTAAATACACACAAATATTGTAAATTCAAATATTAAAGATTTTAGATTACTTTTCTGTTTTCTTAATTAATTTTTTCAGTTAAAAACTACTGCCAGCCCATTTTTCTCATGAAATAGTAACTTTAGCCTTCCTCACCCTGATATCAAAACCACTCAAATTAATAAATGTACATAAATTTATAAAGTTAGATATAGGTATTGTTTATTTCTATTTTGTTATTAATTAAATTTTAATTAACGTAAATAATGATTGCTGTATCCTACCAATTTACTAGGATGATTTAATTTAATGTGTGATCTCAGGCTGCTACCAAAATTGTAAGCTTTGTTATATAACACACATTTATATGAGGTCGGTCATCTAGATGAACAGTTTCATGCATTTTATGGCCACCTGAATCAGTAAACGATTTATCACAGTACCGACATTTATAGGGTGCCGGTATACAGGCGCTGGTGAATAATCAAACCAGCATTTCGTGAAAATGTTTTACCACAAATATCACAACTATGTGCGGCTTTTCTCCAGTGTGAGTACGTTTATGCATATTTAATTGAAAAAGTGTTCTAAAACTTTTTCCACACTCATTGCACAAAGTTGGTTTTTCAACCCGTTTTTCACACAAGTGATGTATTTTAACGTGTTCGCGTAGTCGATCTTTAGTTTTAAAACAATTTTGACATGTTTCACATTTAAACGGACGCACCTCGGAATGTGTAGCCATGTGTCTTTTCAAACGATCGTTAAATTTAAATCTCTGCTGACAAATTATGCATTCGTAGGGTATTATGCCTTCGTGCATTTGTATATGCGCCTTTAAATTAACAACTCGTTTATGACATATTGTGCATATGAGCTCGGCGATGGCGATCATATAGGACATGACGTTTGTACACTTTATTGCAATCCTGACAATTTAGAGATTTCTAAACTGTCAATAATATTAAACTCTGCTTCGAATATGTCTGGTTCAACTTTAACATTTACATTTTCAACTGTGGATCTATTCTGAATTAAACCAAAGATATAATTAGCATTTGCTTTTTCTAACTCAATAGTTAATTTGAAATATTGCTTACGATATAATTTATATCAGGCTCAAGTTCATCCTGGTAACATACGAACCATAACAAAAATGCCATCAGTTCAAGCTTTGGAGACCACCCACTACATTTTTTATCTAAAAACAATCCAATCTAAAAACAATGTCATCGTTTTATTATTGGGTTTTGGCTTTGTGGTGTATATGGAATCTTGTTTCGACACAACAACATCCTGGTATTGAACCGTTGTTGTATGTGAACAAAATAATAATAAAAAACCATTAAAAGGATTATCGGATCCAGTATTTTATTTATTAGTTGTCACAAAAAATTTGAGGTTATGAAAACTAAAATTGAATTATTTGACGTGGGGAAAAAATTTATGAGGTGGGGAGATTTATTACACATTTCGGACAGCATAATAAAAAATCGTGAGGGGAAAGAGGGGAAAAATTATCAAACAAATGTCAAAAAATTAACTTTTATCACAGGTTTCGGACACAGTCACTACAGAAACAAACTATTTTAACATATTTGAAATTTTGTGAGAGTAAAAAACTGAATTTTACAAGGCCAACGAATTTTAGACGTTAGCCTTATAAACACAAGAAATTATCGATTACCAGCGATTAAAAAGGCATTTGCACAAAACTTATTAACACCCAAAGGATGCATAAAATGTATAATTTTAAATGATTTAAAAAAATTATGTTTACGCTTGTTGATTTAAAATTGTCTGTCTACCTTGCCACTAACAAATTAGAATTTTATTTAACGTATATGCTAATTTTATTAAAATGTAATTTTTTGACAGTTACATAAATAAATTTAATTAATTACATCATAAATATTCTGATGATTATAAAATTTCTCTTATAAATTTCTAAAGTTTGTAATTGCAAATCTAAATTAATTAACTAATATGGAATATAGACTCACACGACATCCATAACATTTGAAATATAATATGAATGAACGCATTTTGTAATTTGACGCTCTTTTTATATTATTTTCGAAAGTCTATCATATTATCATCTTCTTATTATTATTGTTATTATTAAAAACACAATACACCAAATTGAAACCATCACAAATCTATATCATTATATCCAGATAACAATACCACAAAATTGTAAATACATCCAAATATGGAAAACTAGGAAGATCTATTTTCATATTATGTATTCGAAGCTCAAGATTATAACTCTCGAAATATGTCACGTTCACCTGTAAAACCTAGCAACAACAAAACTTATATTAACTATGTGGTTTTGACGAAACCACATAATTAATAACTCAGAAATTGTTGTTAATAGTAATAATATACTCGTACTAGGGCAAACACATTTTTAAGGTGATAAAATAAATTATTGGGAAATTAGATGTATAATGCCATAATATTATGTGAAAGATACAATATAATGATGTAGTCGAGAAACACTCACGATTTTTTTTTTATTTCCAAATATAATTGATTTTCCATTTCATATATATGTATGTCTGTACATATTATAAGTACACGTAAGTTCATATACACTTTGAATAGAGTCTGTCTTGAAATAATTCCGTAATTTTAACATTTGGTTGTTGCTTTTTTTTTTTGTTATTTTTATTGTATTGCTACTTTGAACTTTCATGATATGTAAATTTTCAATTTTTCTTTAAAAAAAAAATTAAAAATACTTTAGATAACTTTTGCGTGATGTTGTAAAGGGAAACGAATATATGTATACGTTTATACATATATAGGTACTCGTATATATAACTAAATTTGTAATACTTTTTGAATAAATTGTTGTGTTTTATATGGTAAATATATATATAAGACTATCGCAGCAAAGAAATTTAAATTTAAAAAGCATTTCTAGATTTCATTAATTTTGTATTCAAAATAAAAAAATAAAACGAACGAAATGAAGTTTAAATAGCGATTTGTGGTAAGCTTAAGGAATTATGTTTATTTTTTTGATATCATAAAAATAAATAAGCTGAATTATATAACGGGGTAAAAATTTAAATAATCAAACGGAAAATTTGTTGTATATATGTATACGCGGGTGTTTTTGTTGTTGGTTCTACATTATATGTAAATTATAATGTGGTCAGTGACTTAGACCGATATTTCAACATTCAATCCAAATTTTCTATTTCCTCCTGCAATCATGTATTATTACATACATACTTTCAATGGTTGAAAGTTTTCCGAAACATATAGACTTTGAATAGACATCCTTAAATGTAATTCGATTATTGGAATGAATACTATTTGAGTACATTTATATTGATACACGTAAAATATTAAATGACTATTTTCAATAATATAGTTTGCATCCATTTGATTTTCTATCATTTTTACTGGATCACTGTCAAATTCGTTTGAAATATACAAAATTCATTAAAGCCATTGTCATAAATTTTACAATTTCCAAATGGTTTAAGATGACTCATGCCGTCTTTTAGAAATTCTCTAGTACCGACTTTTAAGAAAGGATGCCTTAACAAAAATTGGCATTTAGAAAGATTCCCAATCTCACCTCGCATTAACGTATAGCCTTTGTTTCTCGAAGAAAATATTTATGAACGATTTTCCTAACATGTAACTTTTTTTGCATAAGCTACAGTTCGGTTTTCTTGATATTGGCAATAACCAGCAAAATCCATGTCCTTCCTGTGCACCTGCCATAAATAATTAGTGTTATAATAGATGGCTTTGGTGATAATAAGACATATTTGTAGCGTAGGTACAAATTTTAAAGCATTAGTGTCGCTCAACTATTTTATAGGTTGTTAGATCTCAGTTCATATAGAAAAAATTTGATCGACGCAAAATTTTATAAAAATGAAGCAAAGTTTCGTCTCGAATGAAATGGCCATCGATTTTGTTCAACTCTTCAATTGTAGTAATGAGTTATTTGGTAATTTTATTAATGAAATGCTGTTGTCAAAACGTTTTTTCAAATTATTAGATTGTTTTTAAAATAATTTCACAAATTTCGTCAGGTGATAAAACTGTAACAATAATGAATTCAGAAATATTGTCCGTGATCCTTAAACCCATTTTTAAAATTGTTCAAAGATTTTAGTCACCAATCGAATAACGGTTATTTTGTTTTAAAAGTTGCTTAACACTTACCCGATATGATATAGCTCATGGAGGATAATTAGTACCTAGATAAAATTTTTAAAAACAGTCATAAATAAAAATTATCGCGGAAGGTAAAAGAATTAATATTTAAGGTAAAAATTGAGTCACAATCGCAAGCCATTTTTTTCATATAAAATCTATGATATACCCATTAGGCAGCATGATTCCGACAGTTTTTATAAAACGATTTAAAAAAATTTGCGTCACAATCAGTACGTTTTCCATTTTTCGAATTTGAAAATTAAATGTGTATTGGATGATAGCCATTTGCAACACATTCCGACGGCCAGAGAGTTTTTATTTTGGCCACTATACATCCATCTGCGACCAGACGAATAATTTTAGTTGATTATTTATTTTAATTTTATTTAGACAATCAAAGACCGCTAAAGTTATTTCGTTTGAACCTTTCTCGAATTTATAATAAGAAAACAGATTTTCTTTTAATAATTTTCATTTCGACGAACCTTTCAGAATCACCATTTATCAATTGTATATAGATGCCTAGAATAATACGCCAGTTTGATCAGGTACTTTTGCTAGCACAAGATTTTTCGCGCAATCGATTGCGTTAAAATTTCGGGATTTTGTTCTTGCATAAGTTTGCAAGAAACTTTAGCTCTTAATTTTGGTCGCATTTGAATTGATTAATAAACTCTTGCGCTGCATTGTGTTGTTCTTGAAAATTTAATTTATTACGATCACCACCTCTTGTTTCAACGGGGACGTTATACCCAAAATGTTTAAAAATATATTTTGACACACTGGTATATTTGTTTATTCTGATCACGCACGGAATGTTTTATGTGGGTGGTTTTTGAAGAGGCCTTCGAAGTTTATCTGGTGTTGCATAAAACTGTTTGGGAAAAGTTTAGATGTCAAGCATATTTAATGTATTATATTTATATATACCCGATATGTGCTTGAACTGGGAGAGGTGGGCAATCAATAGTTTTAACATTGATAATAGATTAGGTGTAATCTAACAAATTTTATTTTGACTAACCTTGCCTTATTCGCATTTTTGCCTTTGACAGTGTTACCGGTCATGCACAGGGATGCACGAGGTAGATTACGCAACGTAATCTTCGCGGTTGTCGACACGTAAAATATTACGTAAATTTGTTTTCTGGCATCGTCGACAGTAAAGACAACGTCAACAACCAGCGATATTTTAGCATTTTGAACTCGAATGTTTAGTTATAATAATAATCACTTTTTAATGGTCATTACTGGACCCTTACTGAATCAACTATTTGGCTCCGGTTTCGATCCTGATCATGATCTTCATACTGTCTAAGACAATCTGAAAAGGCCAAGTCGTTCTCTACATCTCTGCGCCTACCGTATGGTGGCTCTCCTTTCGAAGATTGTTGCAACATTCGTTCCGGATCAGCACGCAGAACGTAACCGAGCCAGCGTACTCGCCGCGATCTTATTTCATGTACAATATGTATATGATCTTCATCAGATCTCTGATATCGATATTGTACAGGGCTCGGTATGTTCCATCTATTTCACGTTTTGGGCCGTAAATCACATGCATGATTCTTCTCTCAAATGTAAAGAGCCATCTCTCGTATACTCATGCGTCAGCGACCAACTTTCGTATCCGAACATAACAACGGGCCTACTCAACGCTTTGTTAACCTAGGGCTTCACGGCACTTGATAAGTGTTTAGATTTTAGCAGTGGCCTAAGAGAATATAAGGCACGACTGCCAGCGGCCAGTCGCACCTTAATATCCTCACCCACACCGTGAGTGATAAGAGAACCCAAATATTTGAACCTCCTCACTCCCTCAAACGTGGCCACTACTGAAAACTGGTGTGCCATTGTCTCTATAACCAGAGATCAAGTATTTCGTTTTGGACTCATTGATTTGGAGTCCAACTTAAGCTGAAAACTCTACAAACGGATCAAGTATTTCTCTCACTCAATTGCTATTCAGTGCAATCACGCATATTTCATCTGCATATGCAAGCACCTGATTGGACTGGCGATATAAGATATTGCGCTGAAAATAAAATATTTATTATACGAAGAAACTATATTATAAAAACTCCCCAATTTTGGCAACATATACCATTCGATTTTCGTTCCTGTATAGACAAACCAATCTTACTGATCAACCCCACGCTCTTGACCAATAGTTCTGCCTCGGATATTATTTAAACTAATTGAATCAAAGTTCAATTCCAGTAAATCAATCCTTTTAACTTGCATAATCTTCCAGATAATACTGAAAATTGTGGCCTATTACCTCAATAACTGTTCGAAATTGTATAGAGAATATGCAGTTTTGGGTCACGTCACTCGTCCGTTATTTCCTAAATAAGCATTATAGATATAAGTTGCAGAATGTGCATACGGCAAACATTGACAACACAGCCATAGAAATTAAAGTATATACTTAAACTTTACTCATCGTTCAAGCTCAAACCAATATCTAATTTTTTAAATTTTGCTAAATCACTTTAGATTGCGTAAATAATCTACGTTGCAATACTCTTTAAGTTATATTTAAAATTGGTTTCCAGCCCGCCTACTAGAATTTTCGCTGCAACTTTACTTAAGAATGTTTATATCACATCACTTAATTGGTTCATATTCACTGGTTTAATTTAACTAAAGATTAACTCTAAAGCAAAATTTAATCTTGACTTAAACTCTTATACCTTAAATTATAATTCAAAATCTATACGCAACTCAAATAACACAAAATATTTGTTTCAATTTAAAATTTAAAATGTATTCTAATTTTGTTAAAAAATTACATTATTTTCACTCTATTTTGGAATTTCACTTAAGCAAATCCACTCAAAAAATATATACTTCGAAGTCTATGCAAACTCAAATATGAGTAAATATTATTTTAATTTATAATTTAAATTGCACTCATATAACCTATACCGTATATACATAAATACAAATTGCATCCTAACATTAACTCAAAAAATTTCACTCAAAATATATAATTCAAATTCTATTCAATCACAATCAAATGTAACAAAACATTATTTTCTAACCAATGAGTTTTAATTAATATTTAAATTGCACTCAAATGTTGTTTAAATCTAGCCGTTAAAAAATCTGTAAAACGCATTTAAAATTTAATTCAACTCCATAGTTCAAATCTAATTGGAATTTCACTTAAAAAACCCACTCAAATAAAAAAATCCACTCAAAATTATAATGTTTTTTTTTTGGTATACTTTCCATGCATTTCCATGTATTCTGGGCAACCATTATAGATAGCCCTTGACACGATATCAACGTCGTTGTTTAGGGGATGCTCATTGATTTCAAAATATATTTTAATATGTTAAAGCAAATTGAAAAGTTCAGCAGTATTGCTAACATCAAGCTTTATTCTTGTTATTTTAGATGCTTTCGATTTTATTTAAGTTTAGGTCATTAACAAATTTGTTGGTTATATTTTGAATGTTTTTATTTAGAACCGATGTTATTTACCTTTAATATTATTTGGTCTAGCCAAAGTAGGAGCGGAGCTGTTTCATAAAGTAGCGATTCCATAGCTAAGCCGTTGTGAAATCAAAAAAATGTATAACAGATTAAAAGACAAAATTAATTTTGGGAACATTGAGATTACAATGTACATAATTCTAAATTTCTTAAAGATTTCATAATCTCGTTCAAAATTGTTTCTCAGTGTTCTACAACTCATGGTGTATCACGTGTTTGATGGTCGACATCAGAAATTCACCATTGATGCTCCGTTATTTGGTTCGCTGGTTGATTTTCTGCTGATGCACAATGAAATCATTATTTAATTGGCCTTAATTTATTTGTTTTTTTTTAAATTTCCGTCCATATAATTTCTTTGTTATCGATTGATGGTGTATCTGTCGATTTAACTGATTGATGGTTTGGTGATTCCAAATTCCTCAGTTAAAGCCGATACATTCCTTGCTAGCAAAATAATTTGCATGTTAGATTCCGATTTAAATTATTTTAATTTTGTATTATGTTAAATGAGATTGTGTCTATTTAGTTCAACATTTGAGATCTTTGAGAAAACTAGTTTTAAATCTTCATGTTATGGTAAGGCAAGCTAGGTTACCTTATAAGTAATAATATATCTGTGTTAATATATTTTATTATTTATTTTTCAACTTAAAAGATCCTCCTACGTACTGTCATCCCTTATTTACAGTATATGAAATTAAAAAAAAAAAAAAAAAAAAAGTTATAAAAAGAGAAATATTTGAATATTCCTTTGGAGTATCGAATCGTTATCAATTATTTATATTTATTAACATTAATTTCTTGTTAATAGTCTAATTTTTAATTTTAATTTGTTATTATATTATTAATATTTAATTCGGCGGATTAAACAAAAAAACTTGGTTAAAGTGAGAATTTGTCGTATAGTGTCGTTCCCGATCCGCTTTTCACCCGATATGATGGGAATATTGACATATCGTAATTAACGAACCTTACAAGCCACTGAAAGCTATCCCAAAAGAAAGGTGTGCAACGCTTTGTCAATAATGACCCAAACCCATCGGTTACAAATGGCGCCGAAACAGGGACCGTAAAGGGTCTATTATATTTATGTCTGGTAGCCCTAAAAAGGCATCCATGTGGCTTCACCACTAATTTTGTTTAGCGAGTAACGGTTATAAACTGCTTAAGTTAATCTTGCGGTAATGTACTCGTGGTGTTGAATTAACTTTAAATTACAGTGAATTTAGTTTACCGAAAATCTTCATATTTTAATTTAGAACTTTTCTAACCGAACCTTAATTGAAAAGAGATTAAAATGAATCGAAAAATTTCACTAAATCACTCTTTCAATCGGCTACGTTATCGACGTTTTTTCTAAATTATCTACGTTGTCTACGATATCTACATTATTTTCGTTGTCTACGTAGAAAATCACTTTCATTATTTTATGATTTTCGAAAGAAACACGTATGCTCACTGTCGACGTTAAATAAAAATATTGCACATCATAATGGTTTATCATTTTGCATTCTCGACTCAAATATTGATAGAGGATTAAACAACGAACAAAAAAATGGAGATTTCTGTCTTTGAATATTACCCTTCATTTGTTTGGAGCTCAGTTTTCTTATAAAACAGATCTAACAAAAATTATGTCGGCCTCAACTAATTTTATCAACCACAAACAAATCACTTTTAATTTTTTTTTTGTGTTCTGCCACTTATATTATGGATATACCGTATCAACAAAAGCTTAGCTTAGGAAATACATTTAATACAAATCACAAAAAAAATTATAAAAAAAATGAATATAAAAATATTATAAAAAACCTTTGAGGGTCATAAATAACATTAAGGATGGTCTCATATAAAATACAACACATCTAAAAAACATAAACTAGTCAACTGAAAATGAAATGTAAGTAAAAATTAAAAATTTTTTTGAACTTTTTAAGTTAATAAATCTTAATGATACACCCACCTATATGTTTTAAGAGATTAGACACTCTTTCGTATACGTTTTTGTTATTCCTAATGTTATGTATGTGATTCAAAAATTTATGACGATATGTATTTAGTTTCAACGAAACGACCAAGAGAGAACCAAAAGACGTCAAGGTGAAATTTTTTAAACGTGTAAATTATAATTTTAAATTTAACCCAAAACTCCTAAACCAATTATTTATTTTAGTTTATTTATAAACACTGTGTTTATACCTATAAGCTAAATTTCTTATCGCTTAAATTAAAAAAAAAATCCAACGAACCAAATAATATAAAACTAATTTATAAAACCATTCCATCCATATATATATATATGTGTACATACTGAATATATACATACGAATAGTTAGTTAAAAAACCCTTAATTAGAAATTCATATAATTTTCTAATTATTTCATTTATCAAAAGATAACCATAATAATGTATTTTCTTTTGGGAATAATAAACTACACACAAACCATTCATTTCATTTAAATGTTTTCTTTTTTTTTTTTGGTGGTGGTTATATTTTTTTCGGTGGGCCAAACACAAAACACCAAAACGAACCGAAATTTGGTTATTATGTAGATACATATACACAGTATAAACTAATATACATAAACTACAAGTAACATGAAAAAAAACGTGAAAGAAAATTTGAATACGCGATAAGAAACAATTTTAGTGAAAAAATCACGCAATAACCAATTTTTTTTTTGTAAATGTGAAAAATTAACGAAAATTTTCATGTACCTTAGTAGTTTTTCGACCTGAAAATGTAATATAAAAATGCACATCGTTATCTCACCATTAGATTTTTATTTGTTATTTCGAGCCACACACAAAACCAAAAAATAAAAATTTAGGAATTGTTTTACAATACCATATACAAATAAACTATAAAAAGTTTTCGGTATTCCACCCTCGAAATGGTATATAATCTTAAGCGAAATAAATTGATAAAGGGGTGGTTTTCATGTTTTTCTGTTCTAGATGTGGCTATGTATAAATATATACTAACGAATATATAGCAATTTCACCATCCTTAAAATAAAAAAAATACTAAAAAATTAGATATAGTCAAATTAAAATTGCATGACTTTGCCGAATATTTAGAGGAAAATTCTACTACGTTATGGTACTAACTTGTTATTTATATGCAATTTTCTTGTTTTTTGCCAAAACAGCAAAAAAAAAGAAAAAAAATTAATGTAAACCGCCTAAAAATTACCAAAAAACATGAGCGGTTAGAAGTTTTGTGTTATCTATGGTACCTTGTAACGTACAAAATATACATAAAATAAAAATAATTGTTTTTAGTGTAAGATAACAAATCATACTTTACTTGGGTTTTGTACAAAGAGGTTATTGCCCCTCAGCTACACATCACCATATACATAAAGTTGTTGTGCTATCAAAATTTAGTTTTGGTTGAAATCGAGTGATACATAATGTTTCTCCAATATGGATTCAGATCTGAACTAAATGCGGATAACTTGTAGTGGTTAGAATAATCATTACCATTCAACATACCTACCATTCAACATACAATAGAAAACGACACAAATATGACTGATCCGGTTGGCTGAACAAGACCGGTGCATCAGCAGAGCTCGCGGCGATGACTCAATTCCGATTGCCATTATTTTGGGCAAATAATCCAAGGGTGTGGTTCGTGACTGCTGAGGTACAAAAAATAACGAAAGACGATACTAAGTTATCACAACTACTAGGATCGCTATCCCCAGAATTCTGTTCATCGATTTAAGACTTGCTGGAGCTATCCCCAAATCAAAATAGATACGAAATAATCGAGGCAGCCCTTATTGAACGCAACTCGATGTCAGAGGAGAGGAAACTCGAAGCACTCATAGAAAATCCGATATAGCCGACATGCTGCCCTCATTCCTCGGCGGAATAATTATATACCAGACCTCATAAAATCATGAGAAAACTACCGGAATACATCCGCATAGCCCTTGTCCCACTCCAAGAAGACAGAACTGCTGACGAGGTAGCGAAACGGCCGATAAATTGTATGAGGAAGTTATGATAGCCACAATGAATAACAACTCACGTAATCGCTTCCGAAGCCAACGATTATCATCGCGATCAAAAGACCGTTCCAATTCACGAAACACAATTTGCGCCCAGGCACAAAAGTGCAGCAAAACTTGCAATTTTGGCCCAAACAACTCGGCGATGGAAACGGAAAAAGAAAACTAAATAATCTTACGGTTAATCTTACGCCTATTCATAAACGACACACACAACAACATTAAATTCTTAATCGATAAGGGCGCGGAGCTTTCAGTCATACCATTTCAAAATTACATTAATTACAAGTTACGTAAGAACTCAGATTTTGTCTTATCGGCCGCCAACGAAACAACCATAAATACCTACGGTAGCAAACTGCTCCAAGTTAATATGGGGCTTCACCGGACATTTAAGAATGATTTCATTTGAGCAGCAGTGAACCGTCCAATCATTGCGCCGATTTCCTTAGTAGATTTGAATGCTGCGCCAAACAACAATCTACCCGTTAAACATAGCGTGGTAAACTTGCATGGCTGCAAAGTTTTCTCCATCCTTGATTTCTCCAAACTTTGATTGATCATCGAATGTTTCGAATACACCCGAATGAAATGAGAAACAACGTCTACTCCGTTTGAAATTACTCTTCGAAAATTATCATAATTCGATGTTCACATTAACAGTTCGAAATGCGTCTTTGGCGCAGTCACTCTTGATTTTCACAGCCACATAAGATAAACCCTAATGGTATTTTGCCGTCTGAAGAACGAATTAATGCCATTAAGGAATTCCCAGCTCCAATATTAAAGAGTATCCAGCGCTTCGTCGGAAAGGCAAATTACTACCATCGATTTATTTCCTAAAATACGCTGAGATACTCGCACCAATCCACAGCCACTTGGCAGAATTGTTACGTAAGCAAAAACAGCCAAGAATTTCCCTTGCCCCGACGAATGTCAACAGGCATTCACGTCAATCAAGGCCGAATTGGTATAAAAACAACACTTTTATCGCATCCAATGAGTGACTCACAGCCCAGCATAACTACTGATGTTTCAAACACTGCCGTCGGTGCAGTTTTGCAACAGTACAACGACAAGTGTTCGGAACCGAAAATCGGATGCCGAAAAGAAATATTCAGCATTCGATATGGAATTACTTGCAATTTATCTACCTATAAAACATTTTAGATATTTTGTAGAAGGTCGGAATTTTACCATTTACACCGGCCACAAACCTCTGACAAAGGCTATTCAATCAAAAACAGAACGAAATCCAAGGCAATCACGTCATTTGGATTTTATCCCTCAATTTACAACGGATATTCAACAAATTAACGGCAAAGATAATGTGGTAAGCGGATACGCTGTCCCGCACTCTTCGACTACAAGGCACAGAAAGCAGACCTGGAATTGCAGAACTTACTTTCTTATCACAAGAATTTAACTTCTGGTTCTACATGTCACGCTAGTTCATCACTGAAACTAGAGCTTTTTAAATTACCTGGCTTAGAAATCGTCTGCGAAACATCCACAAGGAACAATCGCCCTTATATTGCAGAACCGCTACGTCGAACCATTTTCGATACACTGCACAATATTTCGCATCCAAGTATCCGTTCCACTCGTAAATTATTTAAATCTCGATATTTTTGGCCTAAAATAAATCAAAACGATGACCGGGAGCGTACTGCATTATAGACATTTCTGCAGCAACCATTGTCAACATCACGCGACCACCAAAAAAGCCAATTCGAGTTCAAACTATAGTCGAACGCTTTATGGGTATCTGTAATATTGTAATTTATTTTGTTAATAACAACTGGGACTTCAAACGCGAACTAATTAGAGTATGCACATATAAAATAGAACTTAAAAAGCCAAATTGACTTTCCTACACGTTTTGTTTACGAATTTCGTCGTACTTTCATATTTGTGCAACCTTCATTTCCATCCCAGTATATTTTGGATCGCGGTCGAGAGCAAAACTGAGCTCTGAAATAAAATTTATGTGTTTGCTGGATCACATTTATGAAAAACTTCTGAAAATCAATTCAAATTAGTTACAATTTACTATATTCTGCATCCAAAGCTATAATTAATTAATATAAATTTAACTGGCAAAGAACCTTTAATTTAGTTTAATTTATTATTATTAATTCCATATTTGATCTGTGGTAAACGCTGTATTGGATAATATTTAGTGTAAATATTGCCACCATGTGCGTTTAGCATTCCTATACTTGTTGTTTATACTTGCACATACCAATCCGGTCAACCTACATTTCCATCCCTGACAGTCAACTATCGAGAAACTTCAACAAAACCGATCGAATCGCCGCGTAACGAAAATATCCGTCCCTCCAAACTTCACTGTCCTAATTAGATGTCATCATTTCTTCGTTAAAATTATTCCTCGCTAAAACATAAATTTTGACATTAGTTTTATTGTTGTTTATATATGTGATTTAAAAATTAGAAAATTTTCAAAGCGTGGGTGAAAAGTGACATTATACCTAAAGTGAAATTTTATTAGGAATACAATTATTCTAAGATAGGACATCTAGTGAATTACGATGATTAGTGATTAATGAAACTTGTTCCAGATGTTTATCGAATATTTGAACTGATGGCTTCTGGGGGTGGTGCTGAGTGTTTTTCAGCTGTTTCAAAATTGAAAAATATAAAACTTGGTGTTTATTATGCCGGTAGTGGTAAATATATTGATGACATGTTTCTGATATATACTGAGTCCTATTATGACAGCTTTCTCCTATCATCTTTAACATTACCATCAAATTCTATAACTCAGAATCCTTATATTCAAAATTAAATATCTCAAACACTAAACATCATATCATTCGACCCAGTAACAATCCTTATAAACTCATTAATGCAGCACAACCCTTTGTTTTGACACTTGAAATATTCGCAATAACTCAATTCGAATCTAAAGCACAATTTAATCGATGATATTTTATTAAGAAATAACATCCAAGAACAGTTCATTGCTATATATGTTAAAAATATGACCGCAAGAACCCACCGTATCAGCCGCGATACCAACTATAATATCGTCGTTTAATTCTTAAAATCTTTTAAAGCTTCTGTTACTATATACTAATCTATTCTATTCATTGGTGGCTGATTGTAGACAGTATCAAAATTTCTTCAAAGACTGTTCTTGTTACTAAAACCCCCCTAACACATAAATAGCGACAAGCACTTTCACGTTTCAAAAGTGCATGTTTCTTCAAACAGAAAATACCAAAGAAGGCGAGCATTAGGCCTTCTTCTACAAAAAGCTAGGAAAAGCTTATATCTCGCCTACTCCGAATATAGATCCCTCGAATATTTGCAATTTTTTAATAATTTACCCTCTCTAAAACCATCCTTCAGACTGCGCGAAACCTATTCATTATTTAAGAAGTATAAAAGGGATAAAACTAGTCGACGAAGCCGATTATCTCCTATTAGGACCGCCACCTTCTCTTGTCGTGGTTAAATCTGTAATTATTGGTATACGCAACATCGGAATGGTCTGGATATTTGATGAGCCCCATCTCAATACATCGAAACTATTCAAATTCCCATACCCATAGGTGATTATCGCAGGGTAACCTTATTTAGTATAGGGTACAAAGCCAAAGCAGTAAGTAACAACGATGTTACTAACTGTAGTAAACCAATTCTCTGAGTTAAAAATTTATGCTGATGGTATTATACTCTTCGGCGGAGATACCAGAGCGTTAGAACCCATACTGGATGAATTAACAAGTACCTTAAAAATAGCAGGGTTAAAATTAAACCCCCATAAATACACTACCCTGATTTAAGATCCCTCAGCATCATTTGTCCCATCATCAAACATAGTGTTGTCCGAGATCTCTTTCGTCCGTGTTGATACAATGCAATATTTGGGTACTTATTTAACTTCCAATTTCAGTCGGACTCGGTGTCATCAAGCTCTAGGGATAAACAAACAGATGCAGGAATTCAACAAAAGAAATAAAATACCATCTGAAACTAATATCTCTATATAAAGCTCCGCAATTTTCGCCGTAATTACCTATGGTTTACAAACAGCTGCACTAATCTTTGCAAACCAGCGCCGACTAAGGAAATACGAGTTTATTATCCTAAAAAAAATTACTTGAATTCTGTCCCCAACTCTCGTAAAATCAAGGACATTTTACATGGTAGGACCATCACCAACAGGATTAAGGTACACCAAATTAGTTTTTGGGGACATATACATCGTAGATATTCTACCCATCTTCTTAGGGGAGCATCCTCTTACACTGCGGGTCCCAACAAATTGGGGCGCCCCAGTTACACTTGGAATGACTCACTAAGGAAGGAATTAAGCTATTTTGGTAAACCTATTATAGAATGGGAGACATTACTACCGCTACGATCAGAATTAACAAAACCATGAATGAATTCTATATACAACTGATGAGTCAGATTCTAGTGAATCACTTAAAGAAGAAGACCAGGATGAGATTACCATAGCCAAATAGCCCGGTTTTTAAAGTCCTATGATAAAACAAATCTCCCAACGCTTTCGAGAGCAGCATCCAATACCAATCCTACCGATTCCACGATCCGTTCACTCGCTATACAAAAAACGTATGGGAAATCGCTCATTGTCAGTCTCTATTTCAGTTTAAAAGTAGTACCTCTTATTCTTAATCAAAAAATGTTGAGTGGTTGTCCAACTATTTTTTTCCCAGAATATTCAGAGACGTCAGGAGGAACTCTCTTAAATGAAGATAAGTTTAGAAAATATTTAAGGTATGTGTATAAATGATCTGCAGGGTTTCATTTATTTCAGCGCGGCTGAAGACTTAGGCATAGATCAGTCCACTGGGTCAAAACTGGGTGACAAAATGAACCAGAAAATAAATTTGTTGCTGATGGAATGAAAAGATGGAATAATATCTGAAGGGCAAGAAAAGTATTAGTTTCCGTAAACAATTGCATTTGAAGATTGTACATGTTTTGACGCTAAAACTTACTGTCTAAGGTAATTATACTCAAATTAATCGATTTAGATCAATTTCAAAAATTTAAAAGTTAAATAAACCAAAGTACAAAAGTTTAAGCTCAGTATATGTATATCGTTAATGATACTATACCCTTCAAATGATAAATATTTAAGTAATTGTCACGTGCTTTTTCTCGATATTTTGTTAGTGAAGAGGAAAATTCAAACTGATCATTTGAAAATGATTCTAAAAGTAGTCCAATGTTCTATCACACCCATTTGCGGGATCTAGCATTTTTGTATTTTTTGTTGTTATTTAAGAGATTCCAAGTTCACATGTTGGTAAACAGTTTCAGCGGGATACCGGGGAAGTTTCACCGGTTACAATTGATGCTATTATTTCTTGATTAATAGTAACCGGAATATATTCGATTTCATTATTCTGAACAATCTGCCTTTCTATTATGTTTTCAGTATTCTAGACCGAATTAGTTTCTCTTCTAAAACTTTGCCATAAATCAGCGATTTTTTCACCTGTATAGTATTTATCTTTTTTGAGTGTTGGTTACGAACACGGAATTCGTTATTTCAAGGAGTTTTAAAAATTTCAAAATTCTGAATTTTATATATCTAAAATTTGTTCATACAAATTAAACATCGATCATTTGAGAAAATCAGCGGTTTAGAAGAAGATCTGTTTTGTGTGCATACAAATATTCTAATCAGGCACGGAACAGTATATATTTGAAACGTATATCTCAATGAGTCAGTGGATTTCTAAAATTATTTTTGGATAAAATTCTGTATTATAGCCGACTGGAACGGTACTCAGCTATTTATTTAAGCGATAATATTGAAATACGACATTATGTCGGTAAAAATGGCGTTTTGACGGGCAGTATATAGATTTCAATAATTACACTAATAGAAATATTTTTGGTCTTGATAGTAATAGCTGGGTCCTATATTTTTTATGATTATAACAGCACAACCTCCTTACCGCGATTTTTTGTTTTCAGGAACATCATTTCGTTGAAATTATTGTTTTTATTTCTTCCATGAGTAAATCATAGCGGTAAATTCCATCTATTACTATTGAGGGCGAAGGAGGAATTTTGCTAGAATTTTTTTTTAGACAAAGTTGGACGACGTTATAGTCCACGTCTAATCATGGCTATAAAGACGGTCACCGCCTACAGTAAATGTATTATAATTTATTGCATTCAAGAATGACGTAACAATTATTCCAATTTTTTTTGCAGATTTACATTTTCTAACAAAAATAAATATATTTGAATACTAAAAATCAAAGACACATTTTACCGGCAAATCAAACTATATATAATTATGTATTTCACAAAAGAATGAAGAACAGAACTTATAGCAAAACTAAAATTTAGCCACCATTTCAAAATTATGATATCCATATAAATTGGATGATTATAAATTTCAATAATTTATAACTTGTCAAATCGTTCGATGTTTAAAAACATACATAGACGCGCATATATGGGCATCTGTAAATCCGTTATATTAAATCCACTACTGAACGCGTATTATGTTTTTATTGGTATTGGTTAATCTTATACCATGCACGTACATACATATATATATATAGTAGATATGTGGATACAAATAAAAAAAAAATCAAACAGTTAAAAAATCAATGAACTCCAATGCCATTAAATTATAATTTTTATATCTTATGATCACCGATAATTTTTTTGACAGTTCATTTACCTTTAAGTTGTCTTTATATTAAGTTTTAAAAAGGCAAAAACATACTAAACAAAACCAAAAAATATATGTATCTGATACCAAAAATAAAAATATGTACTATAAATTTTAACATAAATTTATAGTCAATCGTTAAAATAAAAAAGTTTTTATTTTGGAATTATTATTATTATTATTGTTATTATTATTGCTTTTATATTTATTATAGTTTTGTGATAATAAACCCAAATTATAAGACCAAAAAATAAAAATCATGTATGCGCGCACATAAAATAATCTATTCGTCAGCATAAAGTTTGTCAAAAGTTATTTATTTTGGTGTATGGTTGTTTGTTATATTTATTAAAACGGTACTGAGCTGCAAATGAGGTTTAAACTTTTATTTTTTTATTTTTATGTCTTTAAAACATTTATGTATGTAGTTTGTTGGAAGTTCAATCGCGACAATAAAATTAATGTGGCTTTAACCCTAGTTGATATTGGTATATCTCGCCAAATTACATATACTTAAATACTTTACCAACCTTCGCTTCTTATAAACTTTGCACATACATACAAATTTTTATGTATATTTTTTTTTTAATTACATTTAAATCGAGAATAAATAAAAATCAATTACAAAAATCACTTAAATATATAAATAATTTTTTTTTGTATATAAGTAACACCAGCTACCAACATTAAACAGCCGTAATACTTAACAACTTCCTCATCACCTGTAAACTAAATAAAATAAAAATCGATTCGAAATTCAAGAACGAATATAAAAATTGAAAAAAAAATTTAAATTTTCCCATAAAATACAAATACAATAAAAAAATGTAGTTGAGAGTTTGGTTATAAAACGTCAAATAGCAACAAAAATACCTTATTTTTCCTTAATTAAAATTCCACTCAAAAAACATTAAAAACAAAAAAAAAATTCCTAATTTTATTATCGTTGAAAAAACAACACACAAGGAACAAATTTTGTTTTTGCTTTTGTTAAAATCATAAAAAATTAAAAACTAATCAAAAACATAGTTTTATTTAATTTTTTGATTTATTAATGAAAAGTTGTAATTATTATTTAATTAATTACGAAATATGAAGAATATAGGAATTGTTAATTTTATGCGGTTGGGTTGTAGGTACATCGCTGCGCTTTAATTTTAATTAATTTTTTTCTTTGTAGCACATTGCAGCTATTTCACACTATAGAGTGAAACGTGAATCTGAGTGAAAAAAACACTAATTGAGTTTTAACGAAACTTAGTTATTGCGATTGATATTTTTTTAATTTATGGCTGTATAAATTGGAAACTGAACACATATAACTGACATAATAAAATCAGCAATTTTTAGTTACAGTTACAGGTTAATTGTACATGAGAATTTTAAGTTAGTAACCAATTACAAGTTGAATGATAAATTCTTAATTTTTAACTTTTTACGATCGAAGGATCGTTACGTATACGTCACATATTGATCTTAAAGTAAATTAAACTTGGCCACGATCACAAGACCGTTACTAGATGTTACCATAGATAAGTATTTAAAAAATTAAGTCAAATTGACTACTATTCTACATTACATTTAAGTAACTTTAACATTATAAAGTTCATCCTGCGCCAGTAATGATAAGCAACCAAATACAATTCTATAGATTTCGCCAACATATTAGTCAACCATTAATTTTAATTCACCTTATACCAATAAGGCAACGAACGGTCAATTAGAACTGGTTGGAGACCTATCACAAGTGAATGTACCTCGCAGTTCTATAGAGATTCGCAGCATCCTAAGAAAAAAGAACTAGTAAACAAATCCCCGAATATTTCTCATTTTCTTTTGACAAATTCGATTTCATACCACCAAGTGCACATCTTTTCGGAGGAATTAGCGAAGCGTAACTATCAGCATAATTGCATCTAAACAGAGTCATATACAAGGATGGACGACGTAGATGACGCCATGTAATTAGAAGCCAACATTACTCGTGTGGTATTCGCCAAATATCATGCGATATTCTCGAACGCGTCATCAAAAATTATTGGGCTTTGAGAAAGGACCATCGAAGTTGGAAGAAGTACTCTTTAAAAAATAAATGGCAAGAAATGTTCTTTCGAATGATAATAAAGTTTCCATACCATAAATTGAATTTTTTGAGTTTTTTTAATTACAAATAAAGGTGTTACGGATGATAAATATAATAAAGGTAATAAAGGTGTTACGGATGAAATCACGCACATATTGTTTGATGCTCCGTATTTCTGGCATAACTGCCGATGTGACTTTTTCGCTTCAGCACTCTTTCCACTATACCCCAAAATATTTCGACCTGTGAACTCTTTGAGATAACATTGATTTGATTAATCTCGTGCAAATTTATAGCTTCTGTTGAAATTAGAGTCGTGTGAACGAGCTATATGACCGAAACTTTACTGCTGAATCGTGTCGAAGAATTAGCAAAATACAAACGTCGATATGAAATCCAATTTCGTCATCCATCAAAACACATCCACTAAATTTTGTGAAAATTTTGTCATCAGTTTTATCGAACAAGTGTTGGTTATCTCAACGATTTGGCATTTTAATAACTCGGTAGCACTCATAGCCTTCCTGAACACGGATTCGTTTTACCATGGAGTGGGGCGTATTAAATTTTATGGCACAGTCATAGTTAAATTGCCCCGGATTATTTTTAATGAAGGTTATAACCTTTTTGTAAAGATTTCTATCGTTGTTGAGTACCAATTTTTAATATGCCGATGGTCGAGTAATGACCGTAATGAAAATACACGGTAATGGTCAAATAAGCATAGTCCATTCCTATTGCTAAAATTTTCAATTTTCTCTATTGAATTGGCAAATATAAAAGATTTGTTTAGCAGTATTATTAAATGCGGCGATGGTGCAGTTAACAGAGTAATTGCTTTTGGATTCGTGGACTCGAGTTCAATTTTCGTTAGCGTCAATACTTTTTTAATTTAATTTCTTCGGCAAGTATAGGAGCCATCTCTTGGGTATGACCGTAATGAAAATGTAAGAGCCAGGCAAACATAAAAGATTTGTATACCACCAAATTTAAATACGCCGGTGGTCCAGTAAGCAGTGGCATTTGGAATTGTGAACTTGAGTTCAAGCCTCGGGTTGGGATTAAATAATTTTTAATTTAATTTATTTAATTTCTCCCACAACAAAATAACCAACCAAAAGCAACTGTTAACAGTAGTGTGCATCCAGAGGTTTCCTATGCAAGTATCCTTAAGGGTACCACTCCTAAAGTGCAAACAAGCGAAGAAGGAAAAAGAAACATCGCAGCAGCTTTCAGCAAATTAACTAACATGATGCAAAGCTTCATGGCGATGAAGGAGAGAACCATGAATCTAATGATGCAGAATATGAGCGCGCTGATGCAGGTAGTCGTTAAAAACCAAAAATGACTGTCCTCAAAATAGCCATATGGAATGCAAACGGCCTAGCACAACATAAAGCAGAGGTTCAAGCATTCCTCACTGGGCACAATATTGACATAATGTTAATATCTGAAACACACTTCACCAAAAAGACCTATTTCAAAATTAATGGGTACTCTGTTTATGATACAAAGAACCCAGATGGGAAAGCACATGGAGGCACAGCTGTACTGATAAAAACAAGATTAAAACACTATGAATTTATGAAATATGAGAAGGAACATATACAATCAACCAGCATCTATCTGCAGGAGTGGTCTGGAAACTGTGTCATATCAGCAGTGTACTGTCCTCCAAAACATGCTATAAAAAAACTGCAGTTCATGGATTATTTCAGCCAGCTAGGTAATAAATGTCTTGCGGGGGGTGATTTCAACGCCAAACACACCCAATGGGGTTCCAGATTAATATCGCCGAAAGGCAAACAACTTTATGAAGCTATAGAAGAACAGTCCCTGGATTACTTATCTGCCGGTCACCCAACGTACTGGCCCACAGATAAAAAGAAAGTTCCTGATTTAATTGACTTTTGTGTAACTAAAGGCATTCCACGCACATATGCTAAGGCCTCCGATTGCTATGATCAGTCTTCTGATCACTCACCTGTAATTGTAAGAGTGAGCACCGGCGTCCTAAGAATAGAAACGCCAAAACGGCTTACAAACAAACAAACTAATTGGGATCAATATAAGAGGCTAGTCGAACAAAATTGTGTACTGAATATCCCTCTTGACACACCAGCAGATATTGATGCGGCGGAAGCAAATTTAAAAGATGTCTTATCATTATCAGCTGAAAAGGCCACACCCATCTTAAATAGTACAGAAAACGTTAATAAACTGTCACAAAATATACAGGAACTAATCCAGGAAAAGCGAAAAATTCACCGCCGATGGCAAGAAACAAAATCACCGTTGTTACAATGGAAATTAAATCGAGCTATTAGGACTCTAAGATTTGCATTGCGGGAAGAAGAAAACCAGAGCGTCCAGAATTACTTAAATGAACTCTCGGCAACCGAGAGGACAGATAATTCTTTGTGGAAGGCAACAAAAAAGTTAAAAAGGCCAACAAACTCGAATCACCCGATTAGACTACCAACTGGAAATTGGGCGAGAAGCGATGAAGGAAAAGCCAATGTTTTCACTGCTCATCTAACAACAGTATTCGCACCACACGAAGAAACTAATTACTTCGTGTTACCTGACCAAATGGATGATGGTTTGTTCTTCAAACCCATAAAATATAAGTGGAAGAAAGTTAAGAATACAATTAAAAATTGTATAAGTCCAAAAAAGGCACCAGTACCCTGATTCTCTAAGCAATACGATAATGTGTTAAAGCGTAAACGTTAAGTTATCGTGCTGTTTTTGCGTATTCAAATTCTCTAAATATCTGTCAAGATAAAATGTAAAGTATCATGATAAATAAACATTAAAAGTTAACACATCTATTTCATTGTGGATAAGAGTGGCGATAACCGTATTCAATGTACAATATAAAGTTGGATAATTTAAAAATAATAATTTAATTTAATAAACCTAATTTATACGTTTATTTCTAATAACAGATTAGTAACTATTAAATTTTGTATGCCATCTTTTCGTTTGAATTACATTTATATGGAATTTTAAATATAAATTGATAAATTAAAACATCACTTCAATATACCAAAAATGTGCATATAAGTAATTTTCATAGATTAACCGTTTTAGCATTTTAATAACTTATGCATCTAGGATATTTTTCAACTGGAGTGGACTGCATTAATTCGGAGCTCTTGATATTCGGAGGGAATACTTAGTGGAACTGTCTTTTCGACCTTATTCCTGAGTAATGCCTGACGAATGAAAAGTTGCCGCGATATGCCCAATCTTGAAGAAGGGAGACCATCTCGGGAGGGAGATGCTCTGTCCCCGATATTCTTTAATCTCATGTTGGAGTACATCTTTCGTAAAACTGAAAAACCTCAGCGCAAAATTTTATATCGTCAGTCCAATCAGGTGCATGCAAATGCAGATGACATATGCGTGATTGGACTGAATAGCAATGGAGTGAAGGAAATACTTGATCCGCTTGTAGAGTTTTCAGCTTCTGTTGGACTCCAGATCAAGGAATCCAAAACGAAATACATAATCTCTAGTTTAAGGGACAATATCACATCAGATTTTAGTAGTGGCCACTACACGAAGGAGTGAGGAAGTTCTGGTAGCTCTGTACAATATCGAGATCAGAGATCTGATGAAGATCACTGATATTGTGCATGAAATAAGATCTCAGTAAGTACGCTGGGTCGGTCACGTTCTGCGTGCTGATCCGGAACAAATTGTGCAGCGGTTTCTGAAAGAAGAGCTACCATATGGTAGGCGCAGAGGTCGGTGCAGGTGAAAAGGGGTCAACGCTGAAGAGAACGACTTGGCTTCTTCAGGTTGTCTAAGACAGTATGAAGACCTAGCCCAGGATCGAATGATGGATCGTTGGAGCCAGATTATTGACACAGTAAGGGGCCAGTAATGGCCTTTAAACACTGTTTATTATTTATCTAGTATATTTAATAGAAAATTGTATAAAGTTAATAGGCACTTAATATAAAATATCAAATACACGTATTTTAAAAAATTTTATTTTAAAACATTAACTTAGTGGACATAGTCTTGTTTCCTTAGTGCGTGATATTTGTCAAGAGTGCAAATTGTTTTTTCTTAAAATATTCACTAATAGAAATTATCATCATAAATAAACATTAGAAGTTAACACATTACATTGCGGATAAGAAGGACGATAACAATATTCAATATAGAATACAAAGTGGGATAATTTAAAAATAACAATTCTAATTTAATTGTTGATTTCAACTGTAACTGTAACAAGTAATAATTTAATTATTTGTTTTAATAACAATTATTATTATGGAAACTAAGTAAGTAAAAATAGAAAAGGGCTTAATTCATTTAATTCAGTAATATTATTAACATAACCTTTTTTTAGAACTAAGCAAAATAGAGGAAAACGCGGTAGCCGGGAACAAAAAAGCTTCCTCATTTCTTATATGGAAGAAAATATTGGATTTTCTCACGAAAGGTTTGATCTCCCCCTTACACAATTTCATTTTATTATTTATAACTGCAATAATTCCTAGATTCGAAGGTGATTCTGGAGCAATGCTGCATCAGCAGAAATGGCTGGAGCTCGCGAATCAATTAAATGCAATTATGGCGGTTGCAAGAAAACCACTGAGAAGTGGAAACAGTATTGGCGTGATCTTAAGTATGTATTTTATTGCAAATAAGCATTTCCCATAGTTAATAACTCATTTGATAATTTAAGACGACTAGTTAAAGGAAAAGCGGCAGAGGAAAAAAGAAAATTAGAAGAATCTGGCCGTAATGGCCTAGTTACTCCTCATCTAACGAAGCTAGATGATTTGGAAAAAAGAGTCGTTAGTATAATAACGCCGGATTTGGTGGACGGTGATTCTAAATCTCAAGAAAAAGGGTTTAGTAAACCGGTAGGTTTTCAAATATCAATATTTGGAGAAGACAGGTTATATGATACTAAATTTTTTTATAGACTATTGCATACCTTGATCTCATTAAATTCTCAACAGTCCCTTTTGAAGTCGATTTAGACGACATTACCGTCAGTGAATTGCCTACACTTCAAATACCATCAGATTCAGAAGTAAATAATCCTAATGAAGTATGCCCAGAAGTCCACGTTAAACAATAGGTTGCGGCTAGAGGATCAAAACGCTCTAGAGAACCTAGAACGTATGTTCAAACGCAATCTAAATTGGACGCCATAATGAATGCAGAAAAAGCAAAATTAGAACTAGAAAGAGAGAAGTTTGAATTTAAAAAAAAAATGAATTAGAAAAAATTATGCTTAAGAAACAAAAACTTGATGTATTGCAAGGTATAGAGAAATTGCTGAAAGAAATTGTAAATAAATAAGAACTGAAAGAACATATGTATATATTTTTATTATTAAATTAAATTGAATTTATAACTATAAATGAATTGAATTAAAAATAAATAAATTAATTAAGTATTTCTAAATTAAAATTTAATTTATGAAAAATATTCCGAAACAATCCTATTTCGGGTCATGATACCTCTCTCCAAAAAAGATCCATTAGGATCAGTTTGCGGTACTTCTTCTTCCACTACTTCCTCATCAATATCCTCTACAAAATCATGATCACTAATTGGTACATTAGCCTCTACCATAATATTGTGGAGTACAGCACACGCATTTATAATGGTTCCACTCTTTTGTGGTGTATAGCGTAGGATTCTATCTTTGCCCAAAATTCGAAATCTTCCTTTTAGGACGCCGTTCACTCTTTCCACGCAATTTCTTGCTTGTTTGTGCGCATTATTATACGCAGATTGGTGCACATCTTCTGCTCGTCGTATCGGAGTCATAAGCCATGGCCTCTGTTCGTAACCACTATCACCTTACATTAAAAAATAGATAAATAAAATCAAATTTATTTGCTATCTTAACGTGCAAATGACCAACCTATTAACCATGTGCTTGTATTTCCACGTTCATATAAATTCATTAAGTGGGTTTTAGCTTGGCTGTTAGCAAATACATAAGAGTCATGCGTCGTACCCCCATATCGCGCATTTATATTTAAAATTCTTAAATTATAATCGCAGATCTAAAATAGAAAGTAAATAGTTATATTTGGATACCCTTATATATGTATTTACTTACTATTTGCACATTTTTAGTGTGTGCTTTTTTTCTTCCACTGTAGTAAGCGTGCTCTACTGTTGCGTTGGGCTTTTCAATTTCAATGTGTGTACAATCGATCGCACCAATGATTCCAGGGAATCCAAACTTTTCATAAAATCTAAAAATGAATAATTAAATAATAATCTTAACTATTTCTATTCAATTCAAACAAAAATTATCAATGTATAATTTAAACTTACATAGATTTTACTCTGGCAACTTCAATTTCACTTTGTGGAAATTTAATATAATGGTCACCTAATCCATTATCGATGGCCTTTGAAACAATATCGACACATCGTGATATTGTCGTTTGCGATAGTGCCAATAAAAAGTCGTGTCCAACATTCTTTTGATATCCACCTTTAAGTACACAAATTTCATTTTCACAATAAAAGTAATACATTTATGGACTTACCATTCGCAACAACACTTAGAAAAGCTAGAATTTGTAAGTGATGTGGAATGGAAGTGTTTCTTTGAGCCGTTCGCAATATTGGTTCTAATTCTTTAATTAAACGGGACACCAAATGTTTCGGTAGTCTATAAAAACTTATAAACATTTGTCCCGGCAAATTAAATGGATTTTGTTTATCCCTTAAACGCAATCGAGTAATTCTCTGCGCCGTATTCTTTGAATTTCCTCAATTTCCTCTATCATCAGACGAATCATATCTTTTATTATACATAGGTACGAGTATATATATATGTATATATATTTATATATATATATATATTTATATATATATATATATATATATATATATATATATATATATATATATATATATATATATATATATATATATATATATATATTTATATATATAAATTTAAAATAATTCACCCACTAAATCACACAGTTTTGACGTTTCTGTTTAATTTTTATTTTGCTGAATAAAATATATTGATGCTAACAATAACATTATCCTGCGTTAAGTTTTGTTTACATTAACTTATCTTGAGTAAAATTTTATTTACAGAATTTGATTTTAGCGGGCCAAGATAAATGAACACGTTAACTTTTTCATAAGTTAAATTTATCGCGTTATCACTTTACAATTTATCTTGATTTTTAGAGAATCAGGGTACAGGGCATGATCTTATTACTGTAAAAATGATAAGGGAATTGCCAGACAAATGCATAAAACTAATAACATTCATATTCAACGCAATCATGCGGACTGGTTATATTCCTCAAAAATGGAAGATATCTTTGATCACAATGATACATAAAGCTGGAAAAAATGAAACACATATTTCATCATATCGCCCAATAAGCATGCTGCCTACAATCTCAAAAGTATTTGATAAAATGTTACTAACGAAATTGAAACCAGTATTAGAAGAACGGCATATTATTCCAGACCATCAATTTGGGTTCCGAAACCAACATGGTACCACAGAACAAGTACACAGAATCGTAAATGCAATCAAAAACACCTTTGAGGAAAAGAAATATTGTTCTGCTGCCTTCTTGGACATTGCACAAGCCTTTGATAAAGTTTGGCATGATGGGCTAATATACAAAATTAAAGGACTTCTACCGAAGAAATTTCACTCAGTTCTGGGAAACTATCTCCTTCAAAGGCAGTACATGGTTAAACAAAATAATGCAACTACTTGTTTAAATGATATCAACGCAGGTGTTCCACAAGCCAGCGTTCTAGGTCTAATATTATACTTGCTGTACACAGCTGACTTACCTGTAACTAACAAGGTAGTCATGATGTCACACGGTAATCCCGAAACTGCCTCAAAGGAATTACAGAATCATCTAAACAAAATCGAGAACTGGCTGAAGACATGGCGCATAAAAGTGAACGAAAACAAATCAACTCACGTCACATTCACGCTAAACAAACGCACTTGCCCACCAGTGGAATTAAACAATATAAATATTCCTCAACAAACCAAGGTCAAATACTTAGGAATGCACCTGGATAGAAGGCTAACGTGGAAAAATCATATCGAAGCAAAGCGCAAACAAATAAAAATAAAATTTTCCAAAATGTATTGGTTGATGGGAAGAAAATCTCAGCTGTCATTAGCCAATAAAGTTTTATTGTACAAAGTGATAATCAAACCCATATGGACATATGGTATTCAGTTATGGGGATCCACCAGCGCGTCAAACAGAGCGAAAATAATTCCTAGTATTACCAATGCTCCGTGGTACATTCGAAATAGTAATATACACGATGATCTTCGAATTAAAACTATCAAAGAAACCATTAAAGAATTCAGTTCGAAATATTACTCAAAACTAGAGACACATCCCAATGAATTGGCCAGGGATATATTAAAACAGCCGCGATTTAGGCAACTTAAAAGAGCAGATCCACTTGGACTGATGAACCTGTAAATATATTAAACGTTTAGGTTTTACATATAAATGTAATCTAAATTAATTAAATAGTGAGCACAATAATTAGTATTAACATTGGTTAAGACTTAAAATATGTAATAATTTTAGCTTAAGATTTGAATACTTCTTGTTAGTTTCTTTTGTAGAAAGATTCAAGAATAAAGCCATTGGCAGCATTTAAAAAAAAAAAAAAAAAAATTATTAAACTTCTGTTCCAGTCAATGATGCTTGATGCGAGATTCTAGGCGGGCCACAATATTGACCACTTATCATACAACTTTTAAGTTTAAGTCAGTACATGAATAACGTCCAAATAAAAAATGTTCCTATACAAACTGAAAGTATAACAAATAGGTATAGCTGAGTTTAAGTCTCGATTAGGGCTAAAAATTTATTTCTTACAAATTAATTTCAGATTCCGTTAAATTTTCATGTTTCTCTATTCAAATGGTACGTATAAAAGATGGTATCAGCAATGAAATTGTATGGCAGTGGTGAAGTAAGCAAAGTAATGGGCGTTTGATTAGTGGACGTGAGTTCAAGCGGCATTTGGGCTAAGGTTTTTTAATTTAAGTTCATCTTACAAATTAGTTCAACTCAGCTTCTATTAAAATTTTCAAATTTTTCAAATTAATTGCCAAGTATAAAAAAAGGATGTAGCAACAATGAAAATGTACGGCGATGGTCAAATAAACAGAGTCCAGAAATACTTTTGGTTATAAAAAAAGATTAGGTCAGGTATTTTTAGTGGGTCAGTTGGCCAATATGTTGGTTTTCCAGTTGAAATGGATTCACATCCATTTTCTTTAAAGCCAATCAGTAATTCTTATCTTTTAGTTGTATGTAGTTAATCTAGAATCCCAGTGAGCATTCTTCGCATTAAAGTCCCACCTATTATGAACCTTTTTCCCAGGCGCTTGAAGAAATTTGAGTACTTTTTATTTTTAAGAGAATGTCTTAGTGGACAGTACAATCCTGCCACAATAATAGGAAAGTTGTTGGTTTTTATATACATGAACAACTGTTGGTTATCTAAACGATTTGGCTTTTTAATAACTCGGTAGGACTTATAGCCTTCCTGAACTCGAATTCGTTTTACCATGGAGTGGGTTGTGTTAAATTTTATGGCACGGTTATAGTTAAAGTTCCCCGGATTATTTTTAATGCAAGCTATAACCTTTTTGTCTGATTTTTTGGGAGCCATTTTTTCCGGATTTTCTGCGAGCTTTTCTATACCGTTCCACCTTTATAAAGAGGGCCCCACTCCATACAACGCTATATATCGGTGTTTTGGGTCAATTTAATAATTTTGTAATGGATAAACATGACGCTGAAGTTGATTCGGTATTTGAGCACGATTAGTTTTAAATTGCGCTCATTTTGAAAAGAGATTTAAATGCTTGAAAACTATCACCAATAACTCATTGTTCCTAAAGAAAGTTGGTCACTCCTTAGTTTAGAATTAATTGACAAAACCACTCTATTAATTGTCTACATTATTTGACGTTATCTACAGGTTGTCGACACGTCAATGTAGAAAATAATAGATGACGCATAAGCGCTCATCCCTGGTCATATACAAAACTATTCTAACAATGGAAAGCATTTTAAACTCCATGTATATAGGCATACTTTGAGAAAAACTCTTGAGTTGAAAGTTATCGAGCTTAAGAGGTGCTGGCTACCTTACTCGTTGGAAATTTGTGAATCAGCTTCATCATCAGTTCTGGAAACGATGGTCGAATGAGTGAATGACGTCCCTTCAGCAGAGTACAAAATGGGATAGAAATCTCCATACATACATCTTAACGATATCCTATTAATAAAACATGTCGCTGAATCCAATGGATGCTTGGTAAAGTAGTTCAACTTTATCCTGGAGCAGACGAAATTGTGAGAGTGGTTACTCTAAAGACAAGGTCCAGAGAGTTAAAAAGACCAATTCAGAAACTATGTATGCTGCCAGTGTAATTTAATAAGGATAAAAGAACACCACAACATTTATAGACCATCCATCAACTCAAACCAAAATAGCAATATGAATTTCCTGAAATTCCAAATTCATATAAAATTGATAAAATAAATTAATTATTCTAGCGGTAATCATGGGCTTCATTTTTCATAAGAAATTCCTGAACTTCTTCTTCTTCTTCTGAGTCGGACTTCCATCGTCATAACTAAAGTAATATTTTTTCTTTTTTCTTCTTATCGTAATTTTGCGCTGTCGACTTAACGTTTTTACACTTTCAATGTACTACAAAGTTTTGTAGATGTTTAGTAGAATAGAAAGTAACTGTCAGGCATTTACAATTTTGTAATAATTATTAAAAGTGATTTTTATTAATATCATAAATATTTATTACTTTCAAGTAATAAATCCTTTTAATTTAAATTTATGACTGCAAAGATCCAATGACTTTATGATTAAAACCAAACGAGATTCATTTTATATAATGGGGTAATAAATAATATAAATGTCAGCTTCGACGAAGAAATAAATGAAACCTGTATAGAAGACGGGAAAGAATTCCAACTATATTTCTATCAAATGAACTGCAAAGCCACTGCAAATATATTTAAAAAATTTAAAACTAAAGAACCCTATGGCATACACTAAATAGTGTTAAAGTATCACCCCAATGGGGCCGTATAGTAAAAAATCTTAGATTTACACTCGTCTGCTAACTGTGCAACACCACTATTGTTCTATGCACTCCCTTTTCTGGTGATCACTTGTATCTTATAATTGACGAGATTCAGATTTTTTGTGTCTTACCATTTAAATTTTTAATATGCTCTTGACAGGGTTTTCAACAGTTCAAATAAATATAATCATTAAATATCGCAATATGAATCCCTTTCAGATATTTCACCGTTCCACAGCAATTGGTTAACTTGATACCGTCAAATAAAATAAAATATTTATTATCAAATGACAGTGAAGTACATACTAAAAAATAAAAATTTGACTTTTTAGTTTTGTAAGTTGTATGCTGCCGATTCTAGAAATACCTACATACTCTCGAGTATATATTCGGATAGCTTAGAGCAACTGCCATCTTTGCATCCATACGAATTAAATTAGATTGAGCGGTTAGATAGATTTTCACAGAATTTTGAAGTTTCTTGATTTGAAACCAATTTTAATAACTTTTACTGCCTATCCGAGAGATGTCCACGGGTACTCATGTATATTTCCGAATAGTTTAGACCACCTAGGAATTTTGTGGTCAATCCGATTAAATTCTGATGAACTTTCCTATATGTTTATGGAATTTAAATGTTACTTGATTTTGATTGATATTTAAAATGTTTTTAAAATGTTGTACCGCCGATTCAAGAGATGTCTTCAGGTACTGGGTCTATCATTTCAAATAGTTTATGCTATTTTGAAACTGTATGATCAAGGAAATTAAATTCTGATGAACTCTCATTTACATTTTCGAATAGCTTAGACCAACTAGAATCTTATTGTGGTCAAGGCGATTCTTAAGGGGAAATAAACTTTTTCGATTGTAAACGGTTTAAAAAAAATTTGTATCACCGATTTTAGAGATGCCCACGGGTACTGGCCTATATTTTTAGATAGTTTGGGCCATTTTAAATCTCTTTGATCAAGAATAGTAAAGTGCATCAGAATTTAATTTTCTTGATCATACAGATTCAAAATAGCCCAAACTATCTGAAAATATAGGCCAGTACCCGTGGACATCTCTAAAATCGGCGGTACAAATTTTCAAAAATCGTTTAAAACCAACTCGTTTATAAAAATAAATCAGTTTTGAGTTCACCAATTTGTTGATTTTGTTAATAAGTCAAAAAATTAACGGTACTACAGTGGATTCACCTGCTGTGGTTAAACGTTCAACTACTCAACTACTCTTTGTACTCAATTGTTGCATTTTAAATTTTCATTTTTTCGAACGAAACGAACGAAACGAACGAAACAAACGAAACGAACGAAACAAACGAAACGAACGAAACGAACGAAACGAACGAAACGAACGAAACGAACGTTAGTAAAACACGAAACTAAGTAGGTACTACTGAGAATTATCGAAATTATTTAGCAGAACTTCTTAACTCAAAGGAGCATGAATTAAATTGTATGTATATATAAGTATGTATGTATATAGAAACCTTCCATTATATCACTATAAACTTGCCGACTTATCCATTAAAATTTGAAAAAGATATATAGTTTTGTATAAGATGCAGCTTGTCACAGCAAACAATTAAAAATCTGTGAGTAAAAAAAATTAAATTTCTACTTAACCTAAATTTCAGAACCATCATCAACATCATCATCATTGCATGCATTTTTACTCATAAGAAAACTTATTTTTATAATTTATCAACAACAATCCGCATAGAAAAAATGCATAATTATGTATGCTATGTGAAAATCATAAATTTCATTTTTAAATAGCATAATTTAAGATAATACAATTTATTGTTGTTGTTACCGTTGTAAGTTTATATTTCCATTTCAAACTGATGAATGTTTATGGCTTGAGAGAAGAAAATAAAAGCAAAAAAATTGTTTGTTATGTGTTTTCAAGACAATTAATTTTTCTTTTTCGGAATTTTGGATGTGGATTTGGATTTGAGAAAATCTCTCATCATATAAACTATTTGTGTGTTTTGGATTTTGTCTATGGGTAATCATAATTTAGAATTTTTATTTTTTATTTTATTTTAAATTTTCTCTTCCTGGGTGAGATCCTCCGATATATACATTCATGCATACGTATTTACATACGTATGTATATCACATTAATTAATTAGAGTTATAATAGTTAAATTCTATTTTTGTAAATTACCATTAATTATGTGGCATTACGTTGTCACATGAAAAAAAAAAAAAAAAAAGTTTTGTTTTGGTTTGGTTTTAGATGTAATTTTTTTTGCTTTCTGTCTAATTATGTATCACAAAGCTGACATACAGTTGGTTTGTGTATTTATTAAATGAGCTCGTATTTACAATGTGTGATCAATTTATTGGAGATTTGGGTGGATGAACATATCTCGCGTGTCTGATCCCCTATATGGAATGATATACATATTTGAAAACGCAATGTATATGTAGATATAGAACCGCGCATTGAATACAGATCGTATATGTATGTATTGTGTGTGCGTGTGTGTGCGTGTATGTGTGTGTGGATGGATGCCGAATGTATATCAGAACTATGCGCTACAGAAACTACTATAAAATAAACAACAGCAGAATTCAAAAATACGAAAAATAAAAAAATGTTTACGTTATGTTTTCAGTTTTGGTATATCTGTAGTTTTTTTTTTCTGTCCGTAGTTTTTTGTAATTTCATAACAGAACGGTCAAAGCACTTTCTGGAGTCAATGTAAAGTACAAAAGAAAACTAAAGAAATTCATGAATACAAATTTACATGTTTTTGTTGTTGGATTTTTATCGTCTTTTTTTCCAAAACCGAACGTACGCTGGTGTCGTGTGTGGATGTGTGTGTGTATGCGTGTGTGTGTATGTTATTACAACAAGTGAGTTTTTATTTTTATACGTTTAAAAAAATTATAGTATTCTGTATGGATATTTGTAGGTCCATTTATGCTTTTCTTATACGTATATATATGTATATTTTTGGTTGGTCGTTTTCTTTTTTTGGGTAGAAGATAACTTGTTTATTGACCTCAAGTCAAGTTATTCAAACAATTTCCGAATGTTTGGTTGGAGCTGTTTTTTTTATATACGAGTATATATACAACATATATGTAAGTATATTTTGAGTAAAAAATCGAACTTGTTTTTGTTTTTGTTGGTTGGTTTGAGTACAGTGGTCGAGATAAGAACAAAATTATTGTTAAAAATCAGAGAATGCTTGTAAACTTGAACGTATACGAATTGGGGTTTTGCAATATTTATGACTAAATAATAATTACGTTTCTGTATGCGGTAAAACGGATTTTCTGAAGGCTTTGAGGTATAATTTATATTTGTTCATACACACGTATGTATGTAGGTGCAGTAGCGAAATTAATAAAATTCATCGAAATCCGTTTCTGGCGCCAAAATATAGTTTGAAAGATTATTAAGTTGGGTTTGTTAGAAATTACCTGGTTACCGGTTTATAATTACCAAAAAAAAAATTTAATTTACTTTATTTGTTGAAATGGATAACTTACGTGCGATTCACGTAGTTCGATTTAAAGGTATTATACCTTCAAGAAAATCACGGTTCCATGAAATCTGGAAATCCTTCTTACAAGTTCTAATAATTCTTATATTCGATCGAATTTTGTATACTATGTTTCTAGATTGTTTATAACTACATCATACAATTGAAGGGGATCGAGGTAGAGTTTGCTCTTAAAATTTTAAATTCATTATTCAAACCTAAAAATATTTGAAGTCATTTAACATTTAATCGTTTGATTTTAATTTGTGGGTGGCCGATACTTTCTTTGGTCTTGGTATAGAGCTCCACTCGCTATTTGAATTAAGTACTTCAGTAAGATTTTGTTTTGTACAGCAGGTTGATATTTCAACCATTTACGATTCGTTTTTTCAAATTTTGATACACCGATTGGCTAAAAATCCTTTATTTCACTTAAATTTAGAAAATTATTTCACACCAGTTCTGTCAAGCTTCTGTATTACTTGAATTTTATCGGGAATTACTAATTTGTAAATCTGATTAATAAATTTTAATTCAGCAAATTCCTTCAAAGGTCAATTAGAACTCTTCCGCCAGTTCTATATATTATATATAGGGAATGTATTAGTTGATCGCTGTTTCTACAGTTTTCTGTTAGAGAAAAATTACTTGGTAAAACTAATCACTACCGGTTCTATATCTACCAAATTCTTTTGACCGATAATGAAAAGTTCAGTACCTATCTGAGTTGCCAACAACAGGCGAAAGTATCAGATGCAGCCATTACACCATCCAATTCTAAAGGAGTTACGGAGATGTGTGAAATATGTGGGTAGAGTTTATATTGAGATAATGACTGAATTTCACACCAGAATACAAATTCTAATCCATATCTTTTAAATTTTTAATAAAATTTTAAAAATCTCTAAATTTTGTGTAAATCGAAACATTTTACATAGCTAAGCTAGATTTAAGTTATAAGTTAAGCTATAGACTACCAGATTTAAGTATTGATACTATCTATATAAAGTTTTTCATTGATTGGGAAATATTCCAGTGGAAGTGGAAACATATAGGTTGAAATTCCATCAGAACCCCATCCGCCCATAAAACTGAACAACGAGGATAGAATATCTACTTAGATATCGGTGGAATATTATTTGTAAGATGATTAGAATTTTGAGTTATATACGTTATTGTAATTGGGCTATTTTCAGTTCGGTTATTCCATTTAGGAATAATGTTTTAAGTTTAAGCTATGAAAGTTATCCATTAAAAGAATCGGCACCATTATCCTTTTCAATAAGACGAAGAGCAATGCCATTTCGATTAAATAAAATGTCAATACCTTTATGAAATACATGTACATAAAATGTTCTGTTCATTAGGCACAAAAGTTCTCTGAACTTGGTCAAAAAAACGATTGCCTTATTATCTAATCAATGGTTTCCGCAACCATACCTCGGTCTTTATTGATAAATACATGATGTTGCTGTTTTTATTGGACTTGTGGTTAATTTTAGCAAATGTACTGAAGTGTTATCATAAACGTATGAGCTCAAGGGTTAACATCATAATATGTTCATGAAATATTGCCTACCAGTTGCGAATAACAGAACTATATACATATTACCAAATTGGCATTTAAAGCAGTACAATTAACTTAATCTTAAAAATCCGTGATTCCATCGATACGATATGGGAAAGATTTTTAAATCTAGAAATATAGTTAGTTACCGAGTAAATAGCACGGTAGTCGAAGCTGTGACGTTTGGATCGGGTGAATCGCTAATGGGATTCTCCATCCGGATTCCAAACGGGATGATGATGAACACTTTGTTAACCCTCTGTTGAGAGTGCAGACGGCCGAGCCATCATACATGTCAGTGCAGGCTGGCATGGAGCTAGACAAAGTGTAGATGGTCAAATAAATCCGTGCGTCCTCAAATTTTCTGACTAAGGACGCAAATAAGCTAAAGCGCCATAACAATGCACAAATTAAATAAAACATACTTAGTTATGAGTTCCTCCCAAATGGTTATGTTGTTTATAGATGCGACCAAATCTACAAATATATTTCGTATTTCGTTTATTTGTCCTCAATTTGGAAGTGAATTGTATGCCAAGTATTGTGATGCTATTGGAGAATAATATACAACAAAAACAGGACTTCAGATCTGTATAGTCCTTGCCCTGCGACAATTTACCTACATTTATAGGTAAAGTTAAATCGTCCACTACTAATAAAATTATGCTAACATGTTTCTGCAGTATTTCCATTCAGTAAGCAAACTGAAAGACATTTATAACTTCAAAAAATCGTGATTAAGTTATAAATATCTTCCAGCTTGCTTACTAATTGGAAATACTGCAATTACACTTTGATTTCAACACCAACCATTAGAAAAGACGATTTGAGTAATGCAACAAACTTTATTGAAAATGGTTGCCGTTCAGACACGTTTACCATCTTTTATTGTAAAAAACCACTCCAATCAAGTTATTCCACTTTATTTCGATTTACTTCTGTGCACAGATTCAAATTCATAATTCCATGCCACTTTTAGTTTAATCTCTACAACCTTAATTTTTTGGAACAAATCGTGGAAACATAGTGGAATTTTAGATGAATCCCCTTACTTTGGATTTTCGTTGACAGACTAGATTAATTTGATTAATGATTTGAATACGGTTTGAATAGTGGTCGAAACATTACATTCCTCGTTTGACTTTAAATAGGAAATACCACAGTTCTTGATGCATTTTCGATGGTTTTCTTCTTAATGTTATTAAACGCTTCATTCATGTACATATACATATACATCCGATGCTTTGTCAAGAGAATCAATCTTAAACTAAACGGTTTCTAACATCAATTTTCTGTAATTGACTTTCTTTAAGTGGTTGTATGAGCGGGGGTTAGACTATTTCCATTAATATTACTGTCAATCGCTCTATTCAACATTTTTCTCTAGAGTGAAAACTCTTATAGTTGAAGAGATTTGTTTGGTAAATTCTACAAAATAACGCAGTTTGCGATATTCTTTAAATGTCATTCGAAGCTTTAAAATAACTGAATGATGATTGTTTGGCAAATTGTAATGCCGCATTTCTTGAACAATTTGCCCCGATATTGGATTAAATTTTGCCCTTACCGTGCAAATTCAAATACCGCTGTGCTTATTTTGTTATAATTGGTGGTTCTCTTCATGTTCAACACTAAATCGGATTAAAGCCGTGTACATTTTACAAATCTCATCTTTATTTCTTAAAACGGTGTAAATTTGTATATTTGTAAATCGAATACCGATTGATATCTTTTTCATTCTCATTTGGGTAACCTCATATTATTTTAACGTCTTTGACGTTAAACATCAACAAATATAGCAATATCAACAAATATATCCTATGCCTTCAGAAATGCACTCCATCAGCTACTGCAAAACAATAGAAATCCATCGTTTGCGCGATTTTTCAACAGATTTTGTCAATTGATTCATCTCGTACCTTTCAGAACAGATCAAAACATTCAGTTATTAGCTGCCTCTAACTAATGCTATTTAAACATTATTTTACCTCAGTAGGTTCAATTTCCTTGACACGCAACCACTGCTTTAACAGTTTATTTTATCACAAAAGTATACCACGAATCATGAAGTAATATTTTAAAAAGTAGACAATAGAAATTAAATCTACAGTACTTAATGTAAAATACATCATCCCGTCAAATTGGATAAGGTCGGTTTTGCTCACTCCGTTCATTTCACCCAAGAAATTTATAAAAATATTGATTTTTCGACATCAAACAAATATTAGCTTAAGCTGCACTTTAATGTCCACGTGCATTTTGTGTATAAGATTCAAACACGAATATTAATTAATTGCAATTTAAAGTAAACGAAATTTTATAAAAAACTAAAATTCCGATATAAAATTATAGTCGACTTTGCCCAGCACACACATAGTAAAATACACGAAAAATTGTCTAACACTGATGCAAGAAAATTTTTCGTGTGTTTTCCTATGCGAGTGCTCAGAAAAGTCAACTAAAATTTGGTAGTTAAAATTTTGCTTTATTTTATTATAACTATTTATAAATTATAGTAAATGCAAAATTGTAATCGACCTTGAGCACTCACATAGTAAAACACGCGAACAATTGTCTTTCGTGTGGTATGCTTGAAATTTGGAAACGAGAAATTCTTTTATTATAAATGTATTGATTGCATTTTTTTGATATCGTTTTGACTACAGTTGTGGCAAGAGCATGTTCTTAATTTTTATATATAAATTTCTAAACTGATTGAAAAAATTGATAATTTTAACAGCAAAGTATTTGTCATTTATTTTTGAAAGTTAATTTCTGTGATTTTGAAAACTTTTATTTTGTATTGGTGACGAAAATTTAGTAAGGTCATCCTGAACCGTAAGTATATATTTGTTTTCTTGATACGACACAGAGAGAGGCCGATCTAAAAACAGCTTTTCGAATGCTTCAGATAAGATGTTGAAATTATTTGCATTGGGGTTTTATTGAATTTGTAGCATTACTTTTTTTGACACAATTCACAACATTTCATTGCTTTTTTAATATGAGTGTTTCGGTAAATTGGTATCAATATTTTCTAGATTTGACCTAATTTCAGGTTGTTGTTTACTTTTCGATCTAGTTACGACCATTTTTTCTTTAGATGTTGAAGGAAGTTTTGAAGATTTATCGCAGGTTTAATTGCTATTCGACTTAGAGCATCCGCATTTTGATTGTGATTTCCAGGTCTGTGATAAACCTTATAATCGAAATCTTCCAATCTAATGCGCCATCTAATTAACGCTACATTGATGGGTGAAAAAGCCAGCAACTCCTTCTCTATCGTTGGGTAATTAAGTTCAGCTTTATTTATCACACGAAATCCACCACGATTCTCCATTTCTTTTCTTCGTTATTCGCTTTTTTAGAAACTACAATTAATGGAAAGTTCCATGGACTTTTACTAGGCTCGATTATGTCGTCTTCCAACTTTTGGTTTATCTGTTTGTTGATTTCAGTTTTTGTAAACTCTGGTAAACGATATTGTTTGACGTATATTGGCTCTACGTTACTATCAGTTCTCATTTTATGTATCATGATATCGGTTGATGTAAGCTTATCACCAGGCACGAACAAAATTTCATTATACTTTCGATAGAGGTTTATAATAAAGTTCCGTTCTTCTTGATTATGGATGAAGTGAATGGAATGTCATTATATAAAATTTCAAAACCATAATTAGAAAAATCTATCTTGCACTTGTATTTAGACAAAAAATCCTTACCAAAAATATCAGCACATGAGATAGGAAACGAACTTGAAACGATTTGAAATGAATGATTTATTGATATGGAATCTGACAGAATTATATTTGTTTCACAACAAGCTATTGGCTCGATTAACTGAGTAGTGATACCTTTACCTTTAACAAAGTGTATCGTAAACCAGGTAATTTCATTTTATTATACTAATATCAGCTCTCGTGTCGACCAAGAAGAGAAACGATGTTGGGTTTAATACGTTAAGCTGTAATTCAACGAATTTTTTATTTCGGTTTTGATTCGTAATATTAATTGAATAGAGCGCTAAACTTGAGTTGTAAAGATTGTGAATTGAGTTTGAATTAGATTTATGGTTGAAATTTCAGCTGAAATTTCTAGAGCGGATGGAGTATCTTGTTTTGATCTATCTTCAGATTTAGCAAACTGGCGTTTTCTACAACTACATGATGTCACGACCAGGCGCTTAACAGTAAGCACGAATTAAAGCTTTCTGAATTACCGTGATTTCTGGTTTTTGACGTCTTATATCATTATACCTATTAAACGTCATAGGATTTGGTAACATCTACTAGAAACTGGATTTTTATGATCAGGGTATCGATTATAACATTTTTCTTCTCTTCTCACTTAACTTTATTCGTTTGATCAAAATAATTGGAAGTATTGTGTCTACTTAGTGTATAGGTTCTTCTTCACAAGCCTTATTTATCGAATCCTAAAGTGTAGTAGAGCGACAAGCCTTAATGGTAAGTTTAATTAGATCAATGAGACCTTGTTGAAAAGCTTTAAGAGCTGTCTTAGACTTTAGGTGTACAATGGTTTTTGAAGCAAATGTATCTTCACTAGCTATGCATACTTCATTCAATTCGGAAAGTAATTTTTCGACTCTACTTGCATATTCTCATTTCTTTGTTGCTTAACGTTAATGAGCTCTATTTGTAATTGCTCTATAGATTTGGTACATTGGAATTTATGTTTTAATTCATCTTTTAATTCTTTCCATGTGTTAAAATTAATATATTTCACTATGTCGTATGCTTTATGTGAATGTTTTGTGTGCAATAAGTCGTTATACACCATAGCAGAACATAACAGAAATTTGGGGAACCGATCTGTGCTTCCATCAAAATCAGGAATGATTTTTAGAGTAACATCTAACATCTTTAAAACAGACATGGTTACACGCGAAGGATGCCTTAGAGATATATCGGCAGAATAATTTAAGCTATTTATAGCAACTAGAGACATTGATTGTCTTTTGATTTTTCGATTTCATAACGTAACGAACGAGTACTTCTTTTGAGTTGTCTAAACTATCGGTTGGTAGATGAAGATGACATCTTATAATATCCATTGAATGAAATGCTGAATTCTTTTATTATATTCCGTTGTTAAATATTATGCATATTTTCATAATTATGTATTTGTAAAATAAGCTCGATGAAAACAGGAATCTGTTGATGCTACGATTTGAGATTATCATATGTTACATGTTACTACTGCTGCGACGTTGATTCTGTATGATTATTTGGAAGTAATTGAATGTACCGGGAGTTATACCCATGTGATGAAATAGTATATATTGGATGATACAATGATACGCTGTGATGGTGAACCGATGAAGTTGTTGGTTTTATATATGTTTGATTCCTTAATCATTACAATAAATGGGCAGTAGATGACGAATGGTTGGTTTTATGAAGATCCAATCGTTTGATTTGATTTCGTTAAAACGATAATAATACTGGAAACATGTATTTTTTAACACACAAATTTATAAATTCTTGTCCACTTGTGATTTTTATATTAAAATTGAATAATTGTTAATCTTACTGAAATTATTTTAATTTTGAGTTTGGTTTTTAAGATAAGATCACGTTTTATATATTAAATAAAATCTTATTGATTTATTATTAAAATTGTTATTGTTAAACCGTTGCCACTAAATTTTTGTGGGAATTATATAAATTTTAAAAAAAAAAATTTTATAATATTAATTTATTTGTAATATTCCATTTTATATAAATATTTTATTAATTTTTTGTATATTATTGATAAATTAATAATTAAAAATTAAGTTATATTTTAGAGTTATTTTATTTGTAATTAATTAATTAATTTCGAAATTTATATTTTTATTTTAAATTTTGTAATTTTATGAACTTTATTCCGAACTATTTGGTATTTACTATCTTTTGTTCAACAAGACTAAGTTATGTTAAAAATAAAAATTCAATAAAATATTGGAATACATACATTTTAAATTAAGTATAAATCCAAAATTTGCTTAAGCATTTTAAATTTCATGAGAAATATTGATGGCTAATATGATACATTTTACAAGACTTTGGCATTTCAAAAAAAAATAAAACAGTATATAACAGAAAATACATAACTTGCGCATAAATTAATTAAATTCCGTTGTTATATAATACTTCAATCAATATGCAACATATGTATAGATGGATATGTATATAATCCAATTACGCGTTATAAATATTTCTCGTGTATTTTATTTCATATTTTTGTGACAAAAATTTATTTTTGAAATTTAAAATAAAATAAATAAATGTATAATGTAAATTATTATAAAAAATATTAGTAACATGTTTTTTTATTTTGTTACTTTAGGTAATATAAAATCTATATAATAAAATAATATAAATTACGCGCGCATTCTCTCAATTTAAATTTAAATAAAAATGTAATTTTTATTTTATTTAAAATATGTACAAAAAAAAAATGTATTTTTTTTTTTATTTATTTATTTTATTTTATTTATTGTGTACGTTAAAAAAAATTGTACGAATTTAAATTGCGATAGTTTTTTTTTAATTTAGGAATTTCAGTTAAATTCATTTCTGTTCGATATATGAATAAAAAATTGTGTTTTTTTAAATAACATATAATAATAAATAAAATGCTGTTCTGTATTTTTGAACGATAAAATTATTTCTAATATAAAATTCAACATACAAATAAAAATTATTTGATGTGTGTGTGTACATACATGCATCCAACCAAACAAAAAAAATATATAAAAAATTATTGATGTGTTCATAAATAACAGGTGAAGTTGAATGAAATTGGTCGTGAAAAAAAATGATCGGAAATTTGGATTTATGTATTGAAAAGTATATTTACCGGATAAAATGTATCCTGCAATCTATTAAGGATGGCGGGAAATAAATTTTGTTTTTGGATTTGGAGAATGTCTGAAACACTTGGGTGGTTCAAATGAATTTTTTTAAATTCGGTATTTAAAGTAATTAATTATATCTACACAAGATTTTACTCTATCTTTAAGCTGATCTGAGCTCGCTTTAATCAAAATCCAAATTCAAAAAATCCTATACACACAGTATTTTTATAAATTATGGATCGAAAGTCAATAATAATTCAGCCTCTCCGTTTATTTAAATATAAACTGATAGACTAGTTTTTATGGCGGAAATAAATAAAATTAAATACAATTTTTTTACATTTACCTCTTTAGTTTAAATTATTAAAATGCTGTTTGTGGATTAAGGAAAGGAGCTCAAAAATCGAGAACTCTGCGACTACTTGGCCGCATTGAAGCACTCAAATTTGATATTTTTTTAACTTTTAAAAATTAATTCGAAATTTCGAGGAAAATAATCCTAAGAATGGAGCTTAATATTACACTAATCAATAAATTTTTTAAATTCCAATCAAAACTGTGGTGTCTGAACTATTTTCTAAAATAATAGTATTATTGGAATTTTATAAAATGTTGTATATTTGAAACATTTTACGTTTGGGATAATTCTCAGTATTCAAAACAAATGTTAAATTGAGAAGTTTGCATTAATTTTCACTACGCTTTACTTATGATATTATGACAGAACTATGTTACCCTCTGGAAATTAGTACTTCTCTTTACTAATAAATGATTTTTATACCACGGTTTGTGTGCCAACACGGTAGTAAAGAAACTTTTATAACTTAGATTAAAATTGGGAATGAAAATGAACACATATAATTAATCTCTCCCATGTCAATTCATCTGCCACATCAGTGTAGCATGCAATGACGGACATCGCTAGTTAATTAGACTAATGGAGTCTCGTTCGCTGGAACCTAAAACTACATACGGGTTCAATTTTATAATAATTTATACCGCAATGGCAACATCTAGCCGGATGCGCTCTCACCGCAGGTAGATGGTCCTGAATAAATGTATTGATCTACAATCCTGTACTCTCTGATCCTGGTTGCATATATTTGCATGATCATGAATACCTTAACCAAATTAAATTTATTCAAACTAGCCCTCACATTAAATTAGTAATGATCAAATACTCCTCCTCTATGATAATTTATATGGAAACTCATTCCAATTTTGTTAGAAAGGGCCATTCACCATCTGATGCTGCATATTTATAAGGATATTAGACCTTTTTTTCTTATATTGATGAACGATAGGCAACGTATACCGTACTTGTCCTTCAATAAGTCATTACACGGAAACGACAAGAAGAACTTTCCAAGGTCTCTATATGGACCTCATGAGGCTCAAAGTTAGTTGGTTTATTCTTGGTATACAAAGTTTACGTAGAATATTTTCCGCCAAATTTTTTTATTATATTTAAGAGGATCATACCACCTGTGATGAGAGTATCCATTCTGTTGCATCCATAATAAATTCGGTCTTTCAACGCAAATAAAATAACGCAGGTTTATTAAAAAGTAACAGAAAATTTGTAAAAAGGTGTATTCTAAAAGCCAGTCTAGTCACACTCTCAGAAGTAGGATCTCTAAGGTCCGTGTAGGTCAAACTGTACTTTTTCTTGAGATGTTCCAAATCAGGTAGTTTTCTGCTGAATAACCAGTTTTTGTTAGGCATTTTTGTAAACGTGCTGCATCACAAAAGGGTTTAACTAAACTTGATCCAACATTTATTGAAAAGCTTTTGTTAAAGTATTTATTAATAACAATTATTATGTTTTTTAATTTTATTATTTAATTTTTTATTGCACCACTGATATTACTTTTTATTAAAAACACTGGTTGAACACTGGGAACACGAGGGCGTTTGAAATTGGAACATTCTAGTCGCGTCAAAAACCATACCATTTAATCAAATGAGTACGGAATGAGCTTTTATCGGAATGTGTCCGAAGTGTATATTTGAGTGATATCGGTATGTTGGTGAGTTGTAATATTCGAACTGGTTTAGACGAAAGCGTAAACGATTTTTAATCGGAAAGGCCTTATCCCAATATGTGTTAGTGCTGTAAATCTTGTTCCTACTTGTGGAAGCTGCGAAACTATTAGAACTTCAAACGTAACTTACTAGTCAAATCTTATGACATCATATATGTTAGGTTATCAAGCAAATATTAGTTATAGTTAACGAAATTTTATAAAAACACAATTTCTATACCAAATTTTAGTCAACCTAGCCCAGCTTTCACAAAAAAAATTGTGTTGCACTTAGTGTTGTAAAATTACCGGTAATTTAAAATTTGGTAATATTACCAGTAATATTACCGGCAACACGGGTAAAATAGGTAACACACTTTTTATGATGTATTTTAAATTCTTATTTCATATTTGTAGTGTTGAAAAATTTTGGGATGTGGGTAAAAGACAGACACAACATAATTTACGACGCCAACACATTTAACGGTGATGTAGAGCATACGCCTGACCACCAAATCTCACCATAAAGCTGCTCGCTTGCAACCACAAACGGCCGTGAAAAAAGTTCACTTCTTATATATTATAATGCGCCAACGACTCAATAATTTTATTGCCGTTCTTATATTTTGGGTGGAGTTCTGCGGTATTAAAAATGAATTGAGTGGCTTCAATTTTCTGTTGTTCTGTAAGATTCTTTCCTCGAACAGATAGTTCAAGCAAATTTGCGGCTTAATGCAACGGTTGCAGATATTTTCCGGCCGTGAAACAAGGATATTCTTTGTAATTGGCGGATTTATTTTGTTCAAATGTTGCTTTTATATCCATAAAACAGTCTACTACTTTGGACAAAACTACTTTCTTATCATTTTCAAAAAATGATGTCCATTTGGCGATCGGAGTAAGTAAATAGTGAACTATTTCAATTTTTTTCCAAAACGCCTCCAATAGCCAGTGCCAAGCTTGAAAGCGAGACCACAAACGAGTTCCATCTTTTTTGTGCAGGCAGTATAATCGTAATATACTCGCCTTAGCGGTCATTCCAAAGGTGGCATGCAAAATATGTGAATTTTTTTATTTCAGAAACCATCCGTATAACTTTAGATTTTAATTTGCTGATAGACGGAATCTTTAAGATGTTGGCAATCAACAAGTTGAGCCCATGGCACTCGTACTGTGTAATGTGAGGATAACTTATGTTCACCATTTTTTGAGCCGCCTTTATGATCGCTCCATTGTCAGTACCAATCCCAATAAATTTATGAATACCAACATCTTTTAAAACCATTTCAATTTCGTCGAAAAGAAATTTAGTCGATGACGATTTTCCTTGGTGTAGGTAGATTTATAGAAAATCGGCTTTGATATGTGTTGATAATATAATTTGTAATGGAATCCCTGCGTTTATTCGACCACGCGTCTGTCTGTAACGTGAGTATAGAAGTACCGGCAATTTGCTGCAAGACACGCTCTTCGACGAAGTATTATCATAGGCTGAGAGTTGGATTTGAACATCTTTTGGTACCTTCTTACATTTCAACAAATGTCGTACTTGTTTGGTAGCGTTAATAGTTAAATGAACACAAACACATTAAAAACTAAAATTTCAAATTTAGGAACATCAATTTACTGTATTTAATGTGACATAATTTTAAAATACGCCTAATATTCCTAATCCTTAATGTAATTACATGAATGCACTAAGTACGTACCTTTAACCTTGATTATTTTAATATTATATGACGTGTCACTTCACGTTCATAGACAATATTTACACGAACTGAACTACTCAACTACACAAAATATACTAAAGAAATGGCGCCAAAAAGTTTAAATGTTGTTTTTAAAAGGGGAATTACGGAATTTTATCGTATTTCACAATAATAATTTTTTTAACTTATATTACCGATATTACCAAGGTTACAATACTTTGGGTATTAATTTCACCTATTTTACCGGTAATATTGAGAACGAGAATATTACCATTTACATCACTAGTTGCGCTGATGCAAGATAACTTTTCGGGTGGTTTACTAAGTGTAAAAGTTGACTAAAATTTGAAACCGAAAAATAATAATTTATCATTTTGTGTGAATAGTGCTAACTCACAAGCTGCTACTGTAGTTAATCAGTATATTTACAATATTACTATTACGAGGAAAACATCTTGAATACCAATTGTAAACTTTTCAATAGCAAAATTTACAAAATATCAAAACAAGATTTCATTTGATGCCGTCCATCCTATGTCATGATCCAATTTCGACCCATATTTGGATAGCTTAGATTAACTGCTATATTTGACCAGGCTCTACTATATTTTCCCCAGAATTTAGGTGTTCAATGGTGATGAACTTTTTGCAAATTACTCAAAATATCTTAGCTTTAGTGAAAACAGTAAAATTAATTTTAATTGATTCCTATTGATTAATATCATTTAAGACATCTGAAAATATGGATTAGGACTTCTGGACATCTATAGATTCTCAATAAAAAATTATTTTATAAAATTTCAAGTGGTAAAAATAACAAAATATAACAGTGTAATTTTTATAATTATTAGCTAATCATTTAACTTTCAAATCATAACCAATTCATCAATAAACATAACTTAATAAAAATCAAAAGTGTTAACATGTCATTAGTATTCAATACTGAACCGCGTCAAACGATAACTGTAAATCACATTGAAAAAAAAACAAAAAAATTAAATTGTATTTGGAATGCAAACCATTTCCAAAGTAAATAAAATTAAATTTATTGTACAATTCCAATGAATTCAGAAAAAATATCAAAAAATTTAACTAAACTGTTAAATTAACAAGCGCAATTGACAATCATTTCCTAAGAATTTCCGTACATAATAATATATACAAATTTATATATATATATATATATATATATATATATATATATATATATATATATATATGTATGTACGTGCCTGTATGCATGTCTTGTAAACAGAAGAATTACAAAAGCACCGGTACAACAGAAATAAATCTAAATCTTAAAAATTTAATTACAGTTTTCTTTTAAATTTACGCACAAAAACTACTTTAGATCGTATTTATACACAAAAGGGAGATGATTTATATTCCAGGAATATATCAATCTCATTTTTTCATCATAAATTTAAATTCCAACTTAAGAAACGTAAAATTAAAATTAAAACAAGAAATCCATGTGTTTGGTTTGTTTCTCCGGAATTAAATATCAATTTAGCGCATATATTTCTTAAGAAAATTGTCTCGTTTGTACATACACACACACACACACACACACACATACAGTTATAATATTTATAACTTCACACAATTCTGGTGAATGAAGCAACATTTGAAAATAAATCAGTTTCTCATCAAACAAAAAAGCCAATCAAACTCTCTCTCAATATGTTTGAAACGTTGATGAAATATTTTATTTTTTATCATTTTAGATTTTATTATTTTAACTTCCATGGAATATACGAGTACATTTTTATAATACATAATACTTAACGATGGTTTATCTTTATATACATATATATATATATATATATATATATATATATATACAAATTCTTCACATTTTCCATATTTGTATACGCGAGTGAAGACATTGAAGCTTCCGTATTTTTTGTAATTCAAAAATATATAATTTTATTTTTATTTCTTAAGGCTTCTTCTGACGGGTTGATTGTTTGACCAAATCAAAAAAAAAAAATTAAAAAGACAAAAAAGCAATAATATACGATGGAATAATAGAACGATAACTCAACTTGGATTGAATGAAGAAACTTAATACAACATTTTCATCTTTAAAAGGTATTTAAATCCATATTTGATTCTTGTGATTTTTCGTTTTAAGAGACTATATAACGTCGTTTTATTATATTGTACTCGAACTCCTCGTATATGTATGTATAATATTTTGTGGTTGTTGTTATTATTATTGTTTTTATTGCCTATATAACTTAACTTCTGTTTCGGTATTTAACATTTTATATTTTTTATTTTTATTAAATTCATGTATCATCTTGGAAAATATATATACATTTTACAAATATAATTTTTCAAAACTATTTTAAACCGGTCGCCTAAAAAACGTTGGTCTTTTAAGATTTGTATAGGATGCTGCTATTATAGCAGTCAAATTTAATATTTATAAATTATTCTAAAACTAGTTTCAAAATAATATTTTCAAAATCATAAAATAGACAAATAAATTCATTGTCCCCTTGCAGTATTTTGGTGACGAATAGAAAATAACAACTAGTTTTTAAAATAAAATAAATAAAATTGTATAAGTTTAAAATTTTTAAAAATTATACTTTCATAAAAACAAATCGTAATTGTCTTTACACTAAAATTATAATTTACAAATATTCTTAACTTCAAAAATTGTCAAATTCCTGAATTTTTAAATATGCAGCCGTAACTCGATTAACATCGTTATTTCACATTTCAAGAGATCTAAAATTAAAAAATTCCAATTTCCACATATGTAGTACTTAAAGATAATTTAGAATGACTAAATTAGTAAATTAGGATAAACAAAATATTGTGAAATTCAGATAAAACAAATCACAATTGGGATCATTTATGATTAATTTCATCAAAATTTGTTAGTTCGATTGAAATTCAGAATTTTAAAATTTATCTAAAATATATAATTCGAATATATTAGAAGAATTTATGAATTTCTCAACATTTCAAAAAATCTAAAATTTTCAAAATTAAAAATATATTAAATTACATTTAAAATTTAAAAATTCTTGAAACTAAAATTTATGTATAATATGCGACGAAGGTGTTTTTTTTTTCAAATTTCCAAGTACATTCGAATATTCAGTAGAATTTATGCTGAATATTCGGATTTTTTTAAATTTCTAAAAATTTCAAAATAATTAAAATTTTCAATTTAAAAAAAAAATTATGTTACATCCAACGAAAAATATTTTTTTCAATTTTCAAAATTTTAAACTAAACGCTATAATTTAAAGATTCTGAACATTTCAAAATGCCTCAAATTTCAAGAATTAAAATTTTAAAATTTTTAAACTGAAATGTATCTAAAATTTGCTACGAAAAATATTTTTTTCAAATTTCCAATTACATATTCAGTAGAATTTATGCTGAATATTCGAATTTTTTAAATTAAAAGTTTCTAAACATTTCAAAATACATAAAACTTTCAAAATTTAAAATTTAATTTAACTGTTATAGCTGTTTTCTTATATTCCCAAGTACATTTTCGAATATTTAGTTGAATCAGTGCTACACATTTCAAACTGCCTATAAAATTTGAAAATATAAAATTTTAACAATTTCAAACTGAAATTTATCTGAAATATGCAAAAAAAATATTTTATTCAAATTTCCAAGTAGATTTTCGAATATTCAGTTGAATTAGTAGTGAATATTCGTATTATTTAAAGATACTAAACATTTCAAAACGCCTAAAATTTCAAAATTTTAAACTGAAATTTATCTAAAATAATTTGAAAAATTATTTTTTCAAACTTTCATGTACATATTCGAATGTTCGTAGAATTTTCAGCTGAATCTTCGAATTTTTTTAAGTTTCTAAACATTTCAAAATACGTAAAATTTTTAAATTTTAAAACTAAAATTTTAAAAAATATATTTTCAAAAATCTCCAGTTCACTTTCTAATATTTAGATAAATTAATGTAATTATTTATAGGTTCTAAACAAAATGTCCAAAATTTCAAAATTTAAAACTTAAACTGAAACTTTTCTAAAATAGGCAACAATAAAATATTTTATTCGAATTTCCAAGTAATAATAATAATAATTAACAGTGTTAAAGGCCATTACTGGCCCCTTACTGAATCAACAATTTGGCTCCAACGGTTTCGATCCTGAGCTTGGTCTTGATACTGTCTAAGACAATCAGAAGAGGCCAAGTGAAATCGTTCTCTACATCGTGGAGCCATCGCCGCCTGCAACGACCTCTGCGCCTACCATATGGTGGCTCTCCTTTCAGAGATCGCTGCACAATTCGTTCCGGATCAGCACGCAGAACGTGACCGAGCCAGCGCACTCGCTGGGATCTAACTTCATGTACAATATCGGGGATCTTCATCAGATCTCTGATCTCGAAATTGTACAGAGCTCGGTATGAATCGAATTTCCAAGTACATATTTGAATATTCAGTAGAATTTATGCTGAATATTCGAATTTTTTTATATTTCTAAAAATTCAAAATACGTAAAACTTTAAAAATTTTAAATTTTAAAACTAAAATTTATGTTTAACAGCAACGAAATTTTTTTTTTCAATTTTCCAAGTACATATTTGAATATTCAATGGAATTTATGCTGAATATTCCAATTTTTTAATGTTTCTAAATATTTCAAAATACGTAAAACTTTTAAAATGTTAAATTTAATTTAAAACTTTAAAGCTGTTTTATTAAATTTCCAAGTACATTTTTGAATTTTCAATTTCCTACCTTGTAATTCGATTTTTAACCAGATTATAGAAATAATTCTAAAATTAAATGTCGAATTTCGATGTTAATCAAATATTGAACATTGTGAACGGAATATCACTAATTTACTAATTTTAAATATTTTAATTATTGTAAACATCAATTTAATTTTTAAAATTTATTTTAATTATATTTGATAAGCTTGAATTTTTAAAGTCAATTAGAAAAGAAATTAGAATTTTCAAAAGCTCCAATATCCTTATTAATTAACATTTGCTCATTTTCTTAACTTTAATTATTAAATTTAGTTTAAAAAAAATATAAATGAGTTAGTTTTGTTAGAAATCCAAAAGTAAATAACTAATAGATGGGGATGAAAATTTCTCTCATATTTTTAATTTTCATTTTAATAAATGTATTAAATTTAAATTAATGTTAGGTAATATGGATTTAGAATTAAAGACTAAAGTAATTAAAGAATATAAACATTTAAATATTGAGAAAATGTTTGTTTTACTGAAATTATAATTTAAGAGTTTCGGTTTGGATGATGTATAAATCTAGGAGTTAAATAATTTAAAAATGTTGACAGTCAGGAGTTTACATTTTTAAATATTTATTTATCAGACAAACCATTCTAATTATTTAATTACGATATTTGATATGTGTAAATTAATAAATTTAATTTTATATTTAAATATCAAAATATAGAAATTTTAATAAATCGAACTACAACTTTAACTTCTGAATTGTTAATTTCGAGTTTTTAATTTTTTTTTACGTCGTTATAATTAGAATTTAAAATTCTCTTAAATTACATCGAAATATATTTATTTGAATGTTTTAAGAATTTGAAAACCGTGTAATTCTCAAATTTTTAATTAATCAAAATAAAAAAAACCTTTCAAACATTTTGGCAATTCAAAGGGACTTTACCAATTCCTAATGCAGTTGAAGTTTGAGGAATTTAAAAAATTTTAATCTCTGAGTAGGATCAACTTGTCAACGAAATTTTGAAGGTCACTGGTATTGGTCCAGTTTAAAATGCCAGAGTTTCAAGAAGCGAATTTTTCGAGGCCATACTTTGGATATGGCATATTGGACTAGTAATTTCGGTTCAAAATATCTAATTAAAATCAAATTTTAAATCAAAATTCGATATAAACCGTTAAATTTCTTTATTGGTTTCGATTTTTTGTTTTATATTTTGCAAATTTTTAATGTTTTCTACGTTATTATTATTAAATTTTAAACATTTTTTAAAATATAATTTTAATGAAATTCGAAATTTTAATTATTATAATCTGACATTTTATATATTTGTTTATTTTTTCATTTTCGAATTAAAATGATAAAATCAAAATTTACCATAATACAAAAACCAAGAATAAATTGAAATTAAATTTTGAATTTTAAAACAATATATACTAAATTATTCAGATTGAAAGTGAGGTAATTGTTTCGATTAAACTGGCTAATTTAGTCAAACTTTAATTGTTTAATTAATTTACAACAAACACAATATTAACGCGTTTAACATGACTCGTCAAGCGGCGTACCTTAAATTCAACCCAATTCATGTAAAGAGCCAACGTAAAACCACAATAATTTCAACTTTAATGTGTGGCCTTGTCAATATTAAACACAATCATTATAATTTATTTAACTTTATCTACATATATATTTAAATTATTTATGTACTATACCATAATATTATAAATAATTAAAATATGATTGTTGCCAAAATGTCTACAAACGATTATTTTTAATAATAAATTAAGCACTCGACTTAATATTTTCGTTGATCTAATTTAACCTGCAACATAATATAAATGAAATAATTTCCAAACACTCCCCAATCTTATTGTTATTACGTTTATGTTTCTTGTTGTTGTCTTACAATTGCTGTCATGAATTTGAAATTCCAATTGTGTTTAAAAAAAAAAAATGTAAAAAAAAAAATACAACAAAAACCGTTCCTATTCCTTCTTGAGATCTTTTTATTTTTACAACAATATTCCAAAAGCTAAGAGAAATATACAAATCTTAAAATGATTGACATTTCCCCTTCAAAATTCGACATGAAAACTTATTTTATAAAAAAAAAAAAAAACTTAAATTTATTTGTTGTGGTTGTGTGTTGTGTCTTGGTCTCTCAAAGAAATGAAATCTTAAAACAAAAGATTTGTAGTTGTTGTTGTACCACATAGTTTTTATTTGTGATATTATTTATTTCAAATTTACAATCTAATGTGTATTATTAAGATATATATGTATAATTATTGTGCAACAATGTTGCGTTCAATGAATTTATGGGTTATTGTTGTGTGCTTGACAAACAAACAAAACAACAACAACAACATTTAACCGATATATGTTTTGGTTTTAATATATGGAATTTTTTTATTTTTATTATGTTTCATTGTGATTTAAGATGGTTTATAATAGGTTCGGGGAATTGGCATTGTTAAGTAATTTATGGATAATGAAGTTAAATTATTTTAAAGACAAAATACGTTGACCAAATTCGTAATGATTTCCTCTGAAAAATGAATTTAAAATTTTATAATGTTGGGGTTTTGCTGCTACCGCGTAATGGCAGGTTGAACTCAATATTTTACATTGTGTCTTGTTATAACAATGAAAACAGAAATTATGAAATTCTAAAAACTCTGGATTCAATATTTAGGAACGAATGAAATTATAATTCTAGAGATCTAAAGTATCATGATTTCGAATTTTAGAAATTTTAAAATTTGGATACGAATTTCCAATTCAAAACTTTGAGTTCGCTGATTGGGAGGCCAAACTTTAAATTATTCAAATTTAACGTTACTAATTTTAAAAATAGTCGCTTATTTTTAAAAATTTCTAAGTTTCTTCTTAGACTAATTTATTTATTTTAAATATCCAGATTAATATACCTACAATTAAAATACTATATTCTAACAAATATAAAATTTTAGAATCGACAGTTTGAAATTCTAGGGACGCAAAATTCTCAAAAAAAAATTGCAAACAAATACTGTAATTATAAATTTTAAAATTTTAATTTGTGGAATGCAAAATATCTCATTTAAAATTCTGAAAATTCTGTTATTCTGGAATTCAAATTCACAATTTCAAAATGTTGTCGATATTTTCAATTTTAAAATTTTCAGGCATAAAATTTGAGAGATTGTGTACCCGGATTTAAATAAAATTAATATATCTAAATTCTTTCATCGAAATATTTTAATTTTGTAAATTTATGTTCAGAAAAGTGTAAGAGTACCAATCTAAAATCTAATGTTATAAGAAAAATAATTTAAAAATGATTATTATTAAATTGATAGATACTTTCAAATCGGATGGAAACTACACAGGTTTTAAAATTACTAAGCCCAAATCATAAATTTGTAGAACCTTAATTTTCAAAAATTATGACATTTCAGTATTTTTAAATTGATATTAAATAATTAATATTTATATATAATAATAACAGTGTTAAAGGCCATTACTGGCCCCTTACTGAATCAACAATCTGGCTCCAACGGTTTCGATCCTGAGCTTGGTCTTCATACTGTCTTAGACAATCTGAAGAGGCCAAGTCGTTCTCTACATCGTGGAGCCATCGTCGCCTGCCACGACCTCTGCGCCTACCATATGGTGGCTCTCCTTTCAGAGATCGCTGCACAATTCGTTCGCACAATTAATATTTACTGTTTACAAATTTTTTATATTTGAGAAACTGTGTTCTAACAATTCCAAAATCTTTATAAATTTTAAAGTTACTCTGCAAATTGTATAATCAAATTTCTTAATATTTTTGACCGCATACTCAAAATTTATAACATTGTAAACAATAAATTAAATATCACAATTTTTTATTACATTTTCACCAAATGTTCAAATTTTAAATTTCAGAGTTCCTTTGATTCAATTACCAAATTTAGTTTCATGAAACAGGATTCATAATTTTTCTAATTAATTATTCTTCATTTTTAAAAATTTACAAACCTACATACTCTCTTGTTACTTGGAATTCGAAATTGTTGGATTCAAAATTTTAAAAATTATTTGAGCTTAGCAATTACTATAATTTTTGGTATAGATGTTTCAAACTTAAATCTCATAGTTAAAAATTTTAATTTTGAAAATTTTGATCCATCATTTTTAATTAATTAATTTTTAAATTTTCAAATTTCGTCTTTTAAATTCTAATTTTTTTTGAAATTTCTCAATAAATTTTTAAGATTTCTTAACAAATCAAAAACAGATTTTTTAAAACTATTTTAATTAGAAAAACTATTTTCCTAACAATTATAAAATCTATCTAGTGTATAAAACTCTAGAGATTATAAAATTTAAAAGTTTCTTTCAAATTGCAGAATCAAATTTGTTAATTCATACAGCTATTCTGGGACTGAATGTTAAATTCATAAAATTATTAACAACAATTTATATTATGATATTTAAATTGTATAACTATGTATTAAATTTAGTTTTTAAATAAACGCTAGAGAAAATTGAAGATCCTCAATTGTTAAATTAATTAATAATTTTAATTTCATGATACAGAATATTATCTAATCTGATTAGTCTCCAATTTGATATTTAGTTATAAAAAATTTAATGTGTCAAGCTTACAGTTTATAATTAAAATTGCTCAATTTTAATGAATTAATTTAAAAAGTTTCAAATTTTTGTTTTTGATTTTTAAACATTCAAAATTTTAAATTTTAAGAATTTTTGCTTAATTTTCTAGTTTTCAATTTTCAATTTCTACTACATAATAAACACTACAAGTCATTCCTTTTTTTTATTGAATACTTCTAAAATTCCACAATTTGTTTAAATCTAAAGTTTAAATTTGATTAATTCAAACAAACATAATTTTAAATTTGTGGATTTAATTTTTTCAAAATTTCTAAATTGTCGATTTCATATTCTCAATTCGGAAATAGTTTAGAATTAATTTTTAAAATTTTCAAAATTTATGTTCTCAATCGCAATAACAGATTTTTAAAAATTTTCATTGAATTTAAAAGTTAAATCACGTGGCTTTCGAAATTGCGATTTGTTGAATTTCAAATCGACTTACACAATAAATTAGAATGGATTATGCAATGAAAGTTAAACGCTGGCTGCGTTTTAAGTATAATAAATAAAAATCTAATGGATGTCTGTAAAGGTTATATATAGTATAAACAAATTGTAATTACAGTTTAACCTTGTAGGCTATAAAAAGACAACTAAAAGAAATAAAATACTTTCATGGACAGCTCATTACGGTCTATGTGCGCGATTACAAAGATGGAATTACTAACTTAAATCAAAATCTTTACAAATCACATATGGTTTAATAATAATATTATAAACTATGTTAATCAATATATGTACAATATAAAATGATAATTATAATTCTTAAATTGGTTAATGTATATTTGCGTAGATGTACACACACCCATGCAACACCACAGAAATTATTTCCATAAATGTGTTAAGTAAATTAATCATTTCTCGAAATATGTTGATAGTAAGTATGTAGTATCGCTTAAAAATTATATTCAAATTGTCACGTACATAAAATATTACGGTTTTAGCACAAAACCAAAATCTAATTAAAATAATTAATTTAATTAAAACGAAAATTATTTTAATTATTAACTAATTCAATTATGGTAAACGTGATAGAAAATTTATCAAAACAGGCACCTTTCCTCTATAATAATTTATATGATTAAGGTTTATGTATATACTATTTGTGTGTGTGTCTGTGTGTGTTAGAATGTCATTTTAGAATTATAATTTATTAGCTGTTGTATAGGTATGTATGTACACTAACTATATTAAATATGCACACTATACGTTTTACAGTTTATTTCCTATATTTATGCATGTTTTATCTATTTAACTACCGTACTATAGATGTCCATAAAATAAATATTTTTTTTTGTAATTACTACTGTTTGGATGTAGTTTTGTATGGTGTTTAGATTTCATTAGTAGATAAAATTTAATTACTGCTAATGGAATGTTTGATGAGACGACTGTTGATCTGGTCTTACTTATATTGCGAATGTTACTTGTTAGCTACAGTGAAAAAAAACACATTCTCTTATGTTATATATGGTTTGACGACGACGTCATCGAATTTTAGCAGAGTTTCATTCAGTGCACAATTATATACATCTCATTAACACAATTGATTTTTGCATATAGTAGAATAATGTTGCGACTATCAATTCATTTTTGTTTTGATATTTGGGAGTCCCAAATTCGATTTCCAATCGTGACTAAAATATAACAATAATATGTTCTTAATTTGAAGCTTTGGTTTATATTTCTGAGGGTCCTTACAAAAACCAGTGCCTTAACACAATTTTATACAAGCCAATTAGGGTGATGACTTTGATAAAGCAATTGTCTGAAGTTTTGATGCTAGGATTGATCTGTCATATCGATAGTACCAGGTATTTTGTTAATTAGATGAAACAAAATTTGATTATTGGGATTAAGTCTCACAAATGATATACATAAGAAATTTTGAAAATGAATCTGTTCGACGTCGATAAATATGTATAAACTGCAAAATATCAGAAGTTTGATGTAATTTAAAAAAAAAACACAGTTTAGGATAAGCAAATCATTCATAAGGTATTTATGGAATTTGATAAAAATTCTGAATTTGGCAAAATCTCAAAATTCATAAAAACCACTGGAGAAACAAGCAGTCACGCAACGTACCGTGTTTGGTTGGTCGGTTACAAATCGACTTCGTTAACAAAAATTGTATTTCAACATTCCATTATCGCATCACTATTCTCCATTTTCAGCTTCATAAAACGCGTAAACATATCATTACATAGTTGCATTACGTTGCATGATAAAAATAGTTTTTTTTAACATATTTTTGTTGCAACAGAACAACAGAAACAATTATAATTAAAACAAAAAAAATATATTTTTAATGTCCAAGCGCACATCGGTATCATAACAACAAAGTTTAAAGGAATACACTTAGTCGTACATACATATACTTACATATATAAGATATAATAAGATGAGAAAAAATAAAGACGATTTGTAAGCTATTTGTCGTTAAAAAAAAATCTTATATCGATTAGCATAATGGACTGGTTAAAAGAAAGATTTTTGTTTTATTTTTTACCTCACAATATATTCTTCTTCTGGGTTTATAAAATATATTATAATATTATATACACACACACACATACACAAAAAAGGTTAAAATATACGGGATCAGTTCAGCTTTTCAAGTCAAGATATTTAATGTATATTGTGTACAGTGAAATCCTACGACACACAAAAACAAAAATATAAACATTAAAACGTTTTTTAAGTGTAAAACGATCAAAAGGTATCAAGCTACCAAGGTGGATTTGTTGTCGTAATTTAATTTGTATTACTACATATTATATATATATATGAAATTGCGCTAAAAAGGTGATGAAATAAATTAAAATATATCTGTTGCTGCACCTATCTATTAAGAATTTCAATTTTTTAATAAATGTACATATATAAATATGAACAGTGTACTTTTATAGACTATTTGATTTCGATAAAAAAATTATTTGTTTTAAATATCATTATTTTAGCACAATACAAAGTCCATCGAGTCACCCTTCAAATGTTAAAGAAGAATTAAATAAAATAATACCCGAAACAAATTTGTAAATCTTGTCTTCATCAATGTTTGAATTATATATAAACTTTTAAAATGACATTAACGACAACACCAATGGCATTGTATTTGGTTCAACCAAAAAGATTTCACCATATTCAACAATTGAAAATCTAAATGTTGATGAAAATTGGGATTGATGCGTACTAAAACGTGTATTTGAACTTTAATTCAAATCAAACTACAGGTCTTGAATAGGAACATGAATTATTGAATTAGAATTTTAATTCTAGATATTTTATTATTATTTTTATTTATTTATTAACATAATATCTAGAGTACAGAATCATACGAATCTGCATATTTTAGAATTAAGTATTTGGAATGTAAAATTTTTTATTTAAAAATTGAGAATAATCTCGAATTGAGATTTAGAAAACTAATTTTTTTTATTTCGTAAAAAAAAAAGTTTTCATTGATGTGAACGCATTATTTGGCCAGTCTTTATCTGTTGTCTGATGGAGTTGCTTTAGTCATCATTAAAATAATAATTGTACATTAATTTTCTTATATTTTTGAATATTAACAAAAAAATCAATTTCATAATTTGGTCGTTTAAAAAAATTTCTAAAATATTAAAAATTATTACACAAATTTATAAAATTTTTGAACTTCACCAATTTTATTATTTCCAGAAATTTTACAAATTTCATAAACTAAGATAACCCTAAAATTGGTTAATTCTTTTATTATTTTTAATCAATCAATTCCAAAATTTTTATAAATTTTATAAGAACTATAACCTTTTTAAATTTGTTCAATTAATTAAATTAGGAAATTCTGACAAATTAGACATGAACTTTTAAAATTTCATTAATATTTTAAATTTAATAAATTTCATCAATTGTATAAATTTCTTAACTAAAATATATTTTATAAATTTTAAAATTTCTTTAAATTTTGTCGGTTTTACAAACTTGGTAAATTTAAATTGGAGTAATTAGATAAATATGATAAATTTTATAAATTAGTTCCATAAACTAAATTTTATAATTTTTATAGATTATATATAGATTATTTAGTATTTAGTATTTTGACTTTAAAATTATTCTTTATTGATTTTAAAAATTTGATAATCTAGTTAAGTTTCACAAGGTTCGTAAACTTTACTTAGGTTTTTACAATTTTAAAAAATTGTACAAACTTATATGCACTAAATTAATTTTAATAAATTTTCAAATAAATTCCAGACAATATATAATACATTGTTCTACTTTTTACAAATTTTATATAATTCATAACTTTCATAAATTTATTAATATTGGTAAGTGAAGTTAAATAACGTAAATTTGGAAAACTTTATAAACAATTTTGATTATAAATTTGATTTTGAAAATTTAAGGTTTTTTATAAATTTGCCAAAATATAAAAGAATTTTTATAATTTTGTATAATTTTTGTAACTTTAATAATTAAATAAATTATTACAAATTTTTTAAATTTTAATAATTATTAATAAAATAAATATCACATTTTTGGCATTATAAATTATTACTTTTTACAAATTATATAAAAATTTGATCAATTTTAACAAATTTCTTAATTTTGATCGATTGTATTGATTATTAATGATTCATTGTATATTTATAAATCTTCGGCCACGTTCTGCGTGCTGATCCGGAACGAATTGTGCAGCGATCTCTGAAAGGAGAGCGCAGAGGTCGTTGCAGGCGACGATGGCTCCACGATGTAGAGAACGACTTGGCCTCATCAGATTGTCTTAGACAGTATGAAGACCATGCTCAGGATCGAAATCGTTGGAGCCTAATAGTTGACTCAGTAAGGGGCCTGTAATAGCCTTTAAAAATGTTCATTATTAAATACGAATAATTTAATGAAAATGTATTGTATAAACTATAAAGTTGATTAATTAGATAAATATGTAAAGTTTGGCATAACAAATCGTATGAATTTTAAAAATTTCGTCAATTTTAAAAATTATCTAGATTTGACTAATTTCATTCATAATACCTATATTTTCAATTTTGTGAAAAATTTGATAATCTGGATTAGTTTTGTAAAATTCATAATCATTATTTAGTTTTACAACAATTTTTCAAGTTTATTAAATATCACAAATTACATAAACTAAATTAATTTTACCAAATTGTTAAAAAAATTCTAGTCATTTTGTAAAAGTCATAACACTTTTAAATTTAGTAAATTTTTTAATTTTGTTAAATTCGAGTAAATTCGCAATATCCAAGAAGGCAGCAGAGCAGTATTTTTTTTCCTCGAAGATGTTTTTGATTGCATTTACCATTCTATGTACTTGTTCTGTGGTACCATGTTGGTTTCAAAACCCAAATTGATGGTCTAGAATGCAAATCGTAAAGTCTTGATAGCTCGATTTAATTTTCCATTTCTTCAACAATGGTGAACGAATGCCTCACAACGTCCCGAAAGACTAGCTACTAAATTCTGGTATATTTTTCCAAATGCTTTCTATGTATCGGAATAGCCCGTTTGAATTTCGGGAATTTTTATTTTTCAATTCTCGATCAACCTCTGCACATAAGTTTTCTATAATGGAATTATGATCCGAGCTTTGTGCTGGCCAATCCAGAACATCAAATTTGTTATCCGCAAACCAACGCTTTACTAGGTGCGATTTCTGTTTTGGATCGTTATCCTGCTGGAAAATACATGTAATTGAAATGTAATCAAAGCAATAAGGCTCCATCACATTTTCCACGATGTCTTTATACATGTGTTGGTAAATTTGGCCAACGCCGGGCCAAGAAAGTGCTTCCCAAACCATAATATTTCCACCTTCCTATTAGCTCACTCTGCGTGTCTGTTTGTATCGTCAAATTTTGTAATCAATTTTTCAACCACTTGCGATAGTCCAATTAAGATGAGATGACAATACAAGATTCTAACATTTTTTCGGCCTAAAAGGCTTTGAAAAGGCTAAAAGGCCTTTTGTAATCAATTTTTCAACCACTTGCGATAGTCCAATTGAGCTGAGATTTTGCATGCAGGCTTAATTTCGATGATAATACACGATTCTAACATTTTTCGGTCTAAAAGGCTTTTAACAGTTTAAAAGGCTTTTAGGCTTTTCAACCAAAAAATGTTCGAAAAAATGTTAGAATCCCTTATTGTCATCGGAGTTAAGCCTGCATTGAAAATTTCAGCTTAATTGGGCTATTGCAAGTGATTGAAATGTTCAGCTCCATTAGGCTATTGCAAGTGGTTGATAAATTGATTACAATATTTGACAAAGACTAATAAAAGTTGGCTATATTAAAAAACAATCATATGACATAGTGCTCCCGGATCGCACTCGAAAATGTAAGGTCCAAAGATAGATTGTTAAAAATATAAGCGTGGGGCGCTCCTTTTGAATATACATACTATCTGTCAATATATCATTTTTACGTTAATCCTGAAATGCTCCAGCAAAAAATCTATTCTTAGGATACATCAGAATAGACTGTTCCATTAGTGTTACTAAAAGACTTTACTAAGATTTTTCTTCGTGTGTCTAGTAGACTTAAACTACTAATGCCGTAAAGGAGCGCCCCACGAATATATTTTTAGTTATATTAATTTTAAATTTCTACTTGTTATAAATATACCTTGATAGAATTAAGGAAGAAACATTTTATTTTCTACTTTTCAAAGCCTTTTCAAAGCAAAAATAATCGTGGTTGTTTAAAAAGTTTTTTTAAAATATAATACATTTAATTAAAGTTGTGCGGATTATTCCAGCACTCAATGCCACTAACGGGCACACGGTGTAATATCCGGACCAACACATATACTTACACATTAAAAACACCCAACCGTGATTTTTGGTCACCACCGGGAATCGAACCCGAGACCCTCGTATAATAAAGCAAAGACGCGACTTACTGTGCCAACGAAGGCGGTGCCTCCATATTTAATAGTCTAAATAGAGTATCTAGCATTTCATTATGAATTTTTTGGGCGTCTCACGTACACTTTCCCGTCCGACCCGACCATATTAAATTTCGATTCATCACTCCAAAGTGCCCGTTTCCAAAACGCCAATGGATTGCGTAGGTGATTTTAAGCGAATTGAAGTCTACACTTTAAATTTTTTTTTGGACATCTTGCTTTCTGGGCGCAATGCATCCACGCATTTTTTTAATTTTGTCGATTTTATAAACTTGCTAAATTTAAAATATTAGATAAATTAAGTGAATTTTAACAAGTTCATACATTTTTTATTTTGGATTAAATTTAAAAAAATTCTAAATTTAATAAATTTTGATTGATTTGACCTATTCGTAGCTAACCATTAAACACTCTTTGACTTTATTAATTTTATTGACTCCAACAGGTTTTTTTTTAAATTTGATAAACTTAATTAAGTAGTTTTAATAATTTCAAACAATTAATTAAATCAATTTTACAAATTTTTTAAATCTTTTCAAGAAATTTTAAATATAATCATATCGGTTTTTACAAGTTTTTTTATTATTCATAACTTTTATTAATTTTGTAAATTTATTAGTTTTGATAAATTAAATAAAACTGTGTGTCAGATGATTTTCATAATTTTGTTAAATATATAAATTAAATATTTGACAAATAAGTTTAGAATAAGTTTAGAAGAGAATTTGGCAAATTTAATAGATTTTATCAACTAAATCAACATTTTAAAATTATTTTTATTTATGATCAATTTTATAAGTTTTACAAGTATAAATTTATCCATACGATTTTAGAAATTTCATAATTCTTGTACATTTTTCAAAATTTTAAAAATTTTGCAATTTTATACATTTGATATAGCTTTTATAAATTAAATTAAAATTAATAATTTTTAAATTTATTAATTTCATAAATAAGATAGATAAATATGATAATTATGAAATTATTAAATTTTACCAATTTTATTAAATTTAAGGTAAATTATCTATTAAAATTGGCCATATTTAGATATGGCCAATTTTAATAGATAATTGATTGTTTATTTGACAAAAATATTATATGTAAATATTTTTAATTTTTTAACTTGACACGAATATTATAAATTAAACGAATTCTACCAATGTTTCTAAATCAACCGATTCAAATCCAAAGTTTTTATAAATTTTTTAAATCTTTTAAGAATTTAACTTTTAAACTTTGTTCAAATTGTTAATATTGAAAAATTAAGAAATTTTTAGAAATTAGACATAAACTTGACATATATAATTATTTTCATTAATAACATTAGATAAATTCAAATTTGGGAATATTAATGTATATTCTCAGTTATGGGCAAATAAATTTAATCAAATAATTAAATTTTTACTAGTTTTTATACTATATAATTTATCAATTCTCCAAATTATTTAAACTTTACAAATTTCATAATGCTTAAAAATTTTCAAAAATTTTATTAATTTAATAAATTCATCAAACTTCATTAATTTTTTAATATGCCATAAAATTACAGTAACTATGTAGCTTTTTTAAATTAAATAAATTTTATATTGTTTTAAATTTTATCAATTCTATATGTTTAATTGATATAACCAATTTTTTAATATTTTTAAATTCTGTAAGTATGCATTGTAAGTTAAATTACTTAGTTAAATATGATAAATTTGGCATGACCAATTTCGCAAATTTTAACATTTTCTAAATTAATAAATTTTACAAATTAAACAAACTTAATTAATTATACTAATTTTGTTAATCAATTCAAGAAATTTTATAAATAAAAGAACTATTATATTAATTAAATAAATTTCCACAATTTTTTAATTTCTTTTAAATTTGATCAATTTTATAAGTTTTATAAGATTCATTTAGAACCATACGATTTTGAAAATGTCATGATTCTTATAAATTTCAATATTTCATAAAGATTACAATTTTATATAGTCTATGAATATTTTATAAATTAAATTTTTTTGTCTATTATTTAGAATTTAATTAATTTTATGATAGATAAATATCATAAATTTGAAATGACAATATTACATGAAATTGATTACAAATTTTACAATTTTTTAATTCAATTCAAAATCAAATAATTCCATAAATTTTAGCTATTTAATAATTTTCATCAATTTTTTAAGAATTATTGACACAGAAATTAGATAAAATACAACAAGTTTGATAACTTTCATGAATTTTTTAAATGTCACTAAATTATAAATTGTTAAGTTTATGAATAAATTTAGCAAATTTCATAAATTTTTTAAATAAATATCACATTTTATACGAATTTTATGATTTAAACGAATACAAATTACGTAATATATACATTACGGGGCCTACAGCGTAGTTATTAAACATGAGTAAATGTTTAACACGTGCATTCCATCGAATCCGACCTTCATTACGTCAGCATTCCAGACCTTCCTTCACATCGTGATCGATTATTAAGTTTGCAACGACTATAGATCATCGTCTAGGAGTTCATTCGTAACGTCGTATATATTCTTGTAATAACTATATGCCGATCTAGTTACCGTTATTGTATATAGGTGCACTCTTCTTGTAAGATGCAGTGTATGTATACATTTGGTCACTGTTCACATTCTATCTTTATTTATAGATCTCCGTATTAAATCAGAAACAAGCCAGGCATTTACATTTTTTTTTGTGTTGTATGTTCTGTTGACAATTTTTACATACATTCGTTAACATCAGCATCTTATTTATATTTTTCATCTCCTTGAGAAGTTTCGTTATTTGTTTTTTGTATAAAAGATAATATTGTATGTAAGGTATACATAGATAGACTTTTTATCTTCTCGTATACATACTTAGACTATATAGTATTTTATATTGTTGATTGACAAGACGAACTAACAGACACGCGAATATAATAAACTTCATTCAATGTTTTGACTTATCATTTTCTTAATTCTGTTTATTTATTTTTCAGTCATAGTTAATTAAAATATTAAAAAAATAATAAATAAAAAAACACCAACATCTATATGTATATACATATATAGTATGAGTTGATAGGTAGATGGATAGAAAAGATGCGGTATATATGTATGTACGTCTATACGTCTATACGTTCATTTGAATGATTGAAAATAATCATCTGTTAGACATACCATTGAAATGGTGTGGCCAAATGATTATAAAATCGAAATCCACCTGTTTCGTATATTCTTTGTGGATGTATGTATATATATGTGTGTGTTTGTGTTGTCATCAATAGGTTTCCGTATTTTAAATTTTTCTTTTGAACTTGTCTTGAAGGTGACAAAAAATAACAGTAAAGAAGAACACAACTGAGTTCTGTATAAATAATATCAACGCACACACCAGAAGAATATAATATAAACTCGTATAAATATTTATAAGACAACAACAACAACAACACGTAAAGTTATGAGGTTGTATGTCAATAAATTGGATATTTTTTTGTGTTTCTTTAATTTTTGGTTTTTTTGTACGGATTTTAATGGTCACGTATCTTAAGTATTTTGTGTTTCTTTTTACTTCAATATTATGTATAAAAAATATTCGGTATATGTAAGAAGAAGATATTATTTCCCTTTTTGCTAAACGTAAAAAAAAAGTAATAATAACAATACACTACACACACTAATATGAAAATCGAAAAACCAAATCAAATTTCACCTGCTGGCAATTCATCTTATTTTACGTTATAAGGTGAATCCTGTTTTTCTTATTCTTATTACGTTTCTTATTTTTTTTTTAATTTATATTGGATCATTTTATTTTATTTTGGATATTCTTACTTCTTTTTGGTTATGTCCTAATTTTTATTTAATATTTTTTCACCTGTGTGTCATTTCATGTTGGTTGCGGGGCCCTTTTCGAACTCGTTTATTTCCAATTTTTGTTTGATACACTTTATATTTCCATAGATGTGTGTGTGTGTGTGTGTGTGTGTTGTAATTCCGCCGAAAATTACATACCGAGTATTTATAATACATAAAGTATATATATACATATATAGAGATATAGATCAGGATATTACAAAAGAAAGGTAAGTATTTAAAAAGAAAAGATACGAGTATGTTAGTTTTGTAAAACATTTATAAAACTTGAGTGATGTTTGAATTAATTTTTTTTATTTTAATCTGGATATTTGTTTGTGAATTGTCAGTGTGATAGTTTAACGATATATAAGAAATTTTGCCGCACAGGTGTGTTCGGTTTTATAAGCGAGCCCTAATGTCTGGCAATTATAGTTTTATTTATTTAATTATTTTTTATTAGTTTTATTGAAATGTAACGATTTTTCCACTGTGCTCCCTGCTACTTGAACAAACTGGAGCATACGTCTTTTGAACATATTATAATTTTGTATACCTTCAAAATCATTTTATTGTGCTCAAATCTATTTGAACTGGTAAATTCTAATATATGAATGTGGCGAGGATACCGAATATAGTAGTAAAACTTTTAAACTAAATTTTACATTAAAAATTTTTTTAATTAAAATCGTCGATGCTATCGATTATTGTTATATTGGCTATCTCCAAGAGCTTAAACAGATAAATCCGATAGTTTTCAATATGCTTCCTTTTTCTCGACGCGGGTTTCTTATGGAATACGGCGGTATTCACAGTTGTGGCAAACTCCTTGTTAAGAAAACCTTTCAGTTCATTCCAAAACGTGATCACATGTGTTTGCCACTCCTTCCACATCGCAGATCCAACGTTCCACTGTATACTCATCTTCCCCTTTGAATTTGGCCATTGCATCTACGACATTCCGAAATAAGAGAGCTGCATTAGAATCTGATTTATTTGAAAAACCATCTCTACCATTTGCGGTTATATTTAACTCCTTCTGTAGCAGTTCGTTCTTCTGCTTGAGTAACTAAATCTCCAAATTCTTTAACTCCAGCTCTTTAATTCGAAGTGATGTTGGTGATGATACTGTGTTCGTCATTGAGGAAAGGGGCGAAAGATGTTGCTTTGCATCCAACTTTTTCGAAAATTCATGAACCATTGTGGTATAAAAGCACGCTGTCTGAATACCACTGTTTTGATTTTGATAAAACGGTTATGTACTAAAAGTGATTAGCCAATTGTGCTGTCTAAATAGCACCATCCACCATTATGACTCCAACTTGTTAGTTCGTATATTATTTTTGCTTTTTTCTTATCAGTCACTCACATATAAAACAAAAATACACAGGTTTTAATTTCGATCTCCTTGAATCCGTCACGATACGATTCCACAAACTTTGTGTAATCCCTCTTCCTGATTTTATACTGATATCTCTCTTATAATGTAACTGTGAAACTGTATAGTAATAACTGTTATTACCCTACACGACAATTCCAATTAAATATCTGATTTTGGAACGAGAGATATCGACTGGATATGCCGACGAAAATGTTGGTGATGGTAGAACTGGCCGTAAATCAAATAGTTGAAGTGTTTTTGTTAACCATGTGGTGCTATAAGCTGGACTTGAAATGCTAACCAAGGTCGAGTGTATTTCATTATGTGAAGCAATGTACAAATTTGCCTTGCACACATTGTACAAAATACTCGTATAATTGACAAATGTTTATCGTAATGTATATCTAACCTAGTGGTTTGACTTTCTCTCAATTTATTAATATTCACTAGAACACGTGACCAATTTAAAGATTAACTACTGTGAACCACGCAGTGTCTATATATATCGAACGACGTAATATACTTTGTGAATTGATTGTGAATTTTATTGAACCAATTGGGTGAACTCAGCCAAACGAAAAAAAAACATAAACCTCGAAAGACGTCATCACACAGAGCAAATGATCGTTGAGCTGAGTGTTACCAATTGGTAATAAATATATTATGTACATACATATGTCTGCGATCATAGGTTTTGGGTACATTTAGGGCCTAGTTTTTCCTTCTATAGTTTATACCACACGTCACAATTATTATTATTTTATTGGTTCGTTCTGCGATACTGAAGCTTTTTCAATCGTTAGTTAAATCTAGAATACACAGTACATACAAAAAATATTTAAAAAAGGATCATTTTCAGTACAAATTTTTTCAAATTTTTTGTTGGCCAGAGCTCTCATACGGTTCAACAAACCGTCAACTCTCAAACCGTTCATACTTATAATTGACAAAGTGAATTACTATTTGATAAATTTCTTATTAATGAAAGTAATCGAAATGAATCGACCGCAGATTCCAACATCAGCAAAAAACTGAAGAACTTAAGAGTGCTAGAAAAATGGAAGAAGCCGATGAAATGGTTGCCTTTTGAAGATCTTGAAATCAAAGATAATCAGGTGGCGTTTAACCGCTGGCATCAAAATGTTTTGCTATTATATATTATGAATACTCACAGAAGAAAGGATAAATGGATAAAGCATCTTTAATAATGCAAAAGCATATTTTAGCGATTTGCTGATATTTACCATAGATAATAGTTGATGAAAATGATACCTTTTCACACAATTTGTTACAATTTAATCATTTTTCAATGACTAAGATCTGGCCGCATTTAGGGCGTTTTGTATGTACCATACGCTACAAATTTAATACATTTTTTTTTTATAAATTGTGATTTTGGGGAGAGGGCAATTTTGGGACATTCAATTATCGCTCCTTGAATATTTTTTTTTGGTAGTTTATGGTGTCCTTTATTTCAATCAGGAAGAACAAACGGTACTACATGCAATTGATGTGTTCTTCTATTTTCTTTGCGATACCTAAGCTTTTCGAATCAAATCTAGAATAGAAAGTAATAGCAAATATATACAAAATGATTAAGTACGGCAACGTACTAACTTGATGGTCATTTCGAGCGACGTATCAAAACTGTAACCAGTTTAATGTTTTCTAAAGAGATTTTTTGATAGATTTAAATACAACACTCGTCTTCAAAAATTGATTAAGTTCGATTTTATTCCATTCAACCTGGCTTGGATAGGGCATAATTTTCTGGTGAATGACCAAATTGTTAGTTCCTTTGCTGACCAAATTGTTAATTCCATCGATCCATGGGCTGGAAGCTAAATATGTTTGCTTTGCCCATAGAGTGGACTGTTCGCTGAACATTCCGGGCTAGATGGTTGCGATCAGTCGAAATGTTTAATTTATTAAAATTAATTTGTAAATAAGAGATAAAATAAAATTTATAATATTTTATTGAAAAATGTGTTCTGATTACGCTTCGAACAAAGCTTCGAAAAACCGTATATGTATGTAACAGATAATGAAACAGTCCATTCAGATTACATTGCATTATAGATATTCTAAATTACCAAAATTTAATCTTTAATAACGCACCAAATATTATCGCGGTCAAAGGTCATTATTTTTGCAACTTGTCGTAGCCCCCAAAAGTTAACTTTTAATCAATTAAGCAGTTCTTTGTTAAATCATATTTTACAAACAAATAATGCAGAGCGTAAAAAAAATCTGTGGAATCCTAACTGGCTTACAACCGCATTGGCAACATACCTTTCGATTTTCGTTCCTGTAATATACAGAGAAACCATAATATTAAAACATAAACGCATTGAAATTCGTGTCGAGTAAATCCTTTAAACAGTTCAAACACAATTTCTAATTTTTTCAAATTTTGCTAAATTACTTTTGCGTAACAAGTCTTCGTTGAAATACTCTTTAAATTTGTAATACTAGAATTTTCGCTGCAACTTTACTTAAGAAAATCCACTCAACGTAGTTCAAAAGCTATTCAAGTACAAATACGATTAAACATAATTTAAAGTTACACTCAACTTTTGTTCATATTCAGCTGAAATATTAATTTATATTCACTCGTTTAATTTAACTAAAGATTTTGTTTCAAATTTACTTAAATTTTGATCTACAGTGAAATTTAAACTTGACTTAAATTTTGACAAAATCTAAACGCAGACTTACTGTTTGGTTTTTAACTCAATTCAAAATTTTAAATGTACTTAAATTTTGAAAAATTACTCTATTTTCACTCATCTAAAAACCAATTAAAAATTTTGGCTCAAATTCATTCTAGGATTCTATTCTGGAATTTCATTTAAGCAAATCCAATCAAACCATATGCTTCACAGTCTATGCAAACTCAAGTATGAAATTGCACTCAAATAATCTATAAATCTCAACTTCATAGTACAAATTGTACACTAGCTATATCTTAAAAAGTTCCACTCAAAATATATAATTCAAATTCTACTCAATCACCATCAAATAAAACAAAAAATTATTTTCTAATCAATGTTTGAGTTTTAATTAATATTTAAATTATGTTGAAATTTATCCGTTAAAACGTCTGCAAAACGCGTTTAAAATTTAACTCAACTCCATAGTACAAATCCACTTGAATTTCACATTAAAAGTTCACTCAAAATTATATTATATTACGATCACTACTGCTTCTACCAATTTTGGTATTGAACGCACCATTATCTTATGGATTGAATCCATGCTCAAGTCTCGTACTGTGGAGGCGGAGCTGGATGGGGTGTTGCTCGTTTTAGCAGTCTCAGGCAAACATCTCAGTGTCTTATCCGACCTAACTCGGCATGCCTTAACTATTGTGGAAGTATGGTGTGTTGAAAAGGGTCTTCACGTCAACCCTTCTAAAACTGATTTAATTGTCTTTACAAGGAATAGGAATACTCTGGAACTATCTGTTCCTTCCCTTTTTGGGAGAACGATCACTAAATGTGACCACGGTCAAGCACCTTGGTGTTGTCCTGGATAGTAAACTTTCCTGAAAGAATCACCTGGATTACAAACTTCAAAAAGCAACTGCCATTTTTTGGCAATGTAGAAGAGCTTTTAGGAAATTCTGGGGTTTAAGCCCTAGGATGCTTTCTTTCATTTATAAATCACTGGTCTTACCGCTATTGTCGTACGCTTCTATTGTGTGGTGGTCTACAAAATCTTGTTTGCAGAGCCATAACTGGTGCTATGTCGTCGATTCCACTTCTTGCCATGGAATCCATTCTTTCCTTGCCTGAGTTATGCACCTTTATTTTAGGCACAGCATGTTCTGCAGCCCATCGTCTGAGGTGCATTGGGGCATGAAACGTTTTCGGTTCTGTTGTGGGACATCGACAAATTATTAAATTTATGTTTAAAAGAAATAGATATGGTTAATGACAGACTACTACCCGAATTCCATTTCTTACATCTTTTCTCGGTGGCTTATCCTTCGAGAAATTTGTGGAGTTCGCAGGATTTTCTTAACAAATTAAATGAGTTCATAGTCTTTTTTTCTCTTGGCCCTCCTTCTAACCTCAGTGCTGGTTTTGGGATCTACTGTCCTTGGACGGATCTGAGACTTTTCGGTCGTCTTAGCGCTGACACGTAGTGTTATTGAGGCTTTAAAATTTTGCTGTTAAAAACAAAAGTATTTTACTGTGTACTGATAGTAAAGCTGTACTTCACTTTTTATGAAATCCCTTGACTGTTTCTAAACTCGTCAAGGACAATAAATTTACGGTCATGTGGGTAGCAGCTCAATGAGATCGCGGATTGTTTAGTGAAAGCTGGCTCCCAATTGACTTTAGTTGGTCCTGAACCAGCGGTTCCTGTTCCTTTGAAATACGGGAAGAAAGTTATAAGGGACTACGCCTTGAAAGACGAACAATTTGAGGTCAACGAAGAATGCTTTATCTCTAAAAAAGGACCAGTTAAGAATCTTGGTAGCGATTCTTACGGGACATGGCCGTTTTGAAGATCATCTACATCGTATGTGCTTAGCTCATGATGTTATTTGCGAGTACTGCCTTGAGGAAGATGATGACTGCCTTCACTTCGTGACAGTTGTCCTGCTTTCAGTTCTATACGAATTCAGGTATTCAACGTTAGGTCTTTAAATTTAGATCAGTTGTCCTCTCTGCCTTTAGTTAGGTTTGCACCATGGGCCTTTGTGGTATGGAGTGCGGAATCCTCGTGGGTTCAAGCCAATTTTAATAATAATAGAATAGTTACGTATTTGAAATTTTTAAACCAAATTTAAAAACTGACCTAATTTATTTAAAAAAATACATTTTCTTTAAATTTTGCTTAACGTTTATATTCATAATTATCTAGATAGCTATTCTGCACACAAAAATTGATTTTCTAAAAATATCTGATTTAAATATTGTGCAACAACAAACCACATAACGCCAACATTCAAGGTTAAAAATGCATTTATCAGTGCGCAGTTGTTAGTTTTGTACGTTAAAAACTATCAAAAAATCTGGTAGGTAACTTGTTTGTTTGTTTGCTTGGTGTTGGGTGGATAGTTGCTCATGTAAGTATTTTTTTTTTTTTTTTTTTTATTTGACTTTCACTGAACGTGCAATTTATATAATTTAATTTAATTTATATTTAGTTGGTTTTTGATTTTAATTTTCGTTGCTTTCCTTAATTCCATCACATAATTTAGTAATTTAATTAAATATTTATAACAACATTTATGTTTAAATACCATAGTTTAGAGCTTTTTCTTTGGCGCGCGGAATGTACGAATATTTTAGTGGCGATGTTCAAAAATTTTTATTTTTACTTTTTTTCGTTTCAAGCTGGAATTTAAATGAATTTATATGTATTTGTATAGTACGATTTTATGTTTAAAAAATCTTATGCGTACCATACGAGAATCCACACTCAAATTAAAAATTTAAATTTAAATTTTCACAAGTTAGTTTGTATGTTTTTTTATCAGTTACAATGATCAAATTAACTATCAAATCTCGTTTCCATAATTAGAACATAAAAGTTTTGGTGTATATACCGACATATTCAATCTACATCTCATACTTAAGATCTCTATATAGAGGTATTAATTTTTATCAGTTAACGATCAAAGCAAGTGTAATTTCCGTTCACCTCGCACTCTACAATAAATACCTTTATATAGTATATAAGAAGTAGTTAGAAAGACGCAGAACATAAAGATTGCATTATGTTTTTGTATTTTATGTTTATATATTTTCCATTAACATCTTAAGAGATGTATAGAGTCGAAAAAAAAAGCAAAAACTATACAATTCAATTGAAATTTAACAACAAAGAAACAGACAATAACAGGTGTGAAAATTTTAATAAGTAAGTTTTATATTTTGCTCTGCTGTACCAATTTTATTATTACATTATTTTTACAGATATATAGCTATGTACTTAGTTAGCATGTGTGCAATTCGCCTTTTTTTTATTTTCAAAACACGAAATCAGCCTTCAACATTTTTTTAATTTTCTTTTACTAGAATTGTCGTATATCATTTTGGTGTTTTTGTACATATAGAACTTACGTTCTTGATTTAAATGCGCCATATTCGTGAAATACGATTACACTACATATAGTACACAATAAACTATGTACATAGCGTCATAATTATATTTGAAAAAAAAAATAATTAAAAGATCACAGCGCGCACCACTTCATATATACACGTCTATAATATGGTGAGGCGCGACAACAATGACAAAGTGTTGTAATATTGTAATTTATCTTTATATCTTAGTGCTGGGTAATAATGATTTTGCTACATAGCTGTATGCTAATTAAATTTTTTATTTTTTATTTTTACAGGAAATCGGATTTTTTATTAGTATGGACGTAAAATAAAGACTTAAAAGTTTCATGTTACATTTTAATTTATTCTTAGATTTAGCATTGTCATAGTGTAAAATTGATTGATTTATAATCACGATAATCATGTTGTGCTAAATGTTTTTGTTTTGTTTTGGTAGAAGAAATTAATGTAGTGTTTTTTTAATGAATAAACGTAATGACACGTTTATCTAGAATTCAAGTCAATAAAATATGTATGGCTGGAAAAATGGTTTATATGATAACCAACACAACCAAAGCTTAGCTTTTTCGAATTAAAAAACGCAAGGTTACATGAAATTATTAGATTTCTAAACATCCACACAATCGACCATCTAAGTCGTGCGACTTAAATAGAAAAGTGGAAGCCGTTAAATTTGGTTAACAAAGTATGCCTCAAAATTAGAACTTAAGATCCAGTAACTTAAACCTTCATTTACATAGTAATAAATATCAAGCGTTTGCGCTATGCAGTACCGCTCTAATCCCGTGCGCAAGTGAGCGGTGAATTTCTATGGGCGGCCAAATTTGAATAGGTGCCGGATTTGAATAGGTGAATAGCCCATTGCCATAATAACTAAAAATGTTTTCGTCATGCTTAATTGAGAAAATATTTAAATAAATCAAATCACCAAAAAAGTGGATATTGAAGAATACTTTTTAGGATGTTGTCCAAACAAACAAACTAAATGAATTAGGCCTTGATATTGATGTATGATAATAATTTTCGTATTCCGATATTTTAATAGTTATTCTGCTATTCGGGGCGGAGATAAATCCAACAAATCAAAGAGCATAAAAATCGGTCCAGCAGTTCTTAAGTTATAAATGGTGTAACAAACCCGACTTAAGATATTGGTCGTGGTGAGAGACATATTTTTATTGTACATATTTAGTGAAGACACATATTTTGTTCGATGTTTCTTAATGATATTCTACTCCATTTAAAACGCCTATTTTCAGCAATCTCATCGCATCCACCATTCTTCTTTTCTCTATTTCCAAATATTTTTGGATAGGTCGAAACCGGTCAGCTTAGATCTTCTGAAATAACATTGATTAAATTAGTCTCCTTTATAGCGTCTTTAGAGCAGAGCTTCAAACAGGAATTGAACCGGAACATTAAACCGTAATTATCCGAAATATGTTCCGAATTGTAATAGATTTAATAAACAGAAACATCGTTTTTAACTTTCTACCGCGGGCGCAAACAATTATCTTGATTATTAAGGCTTGCGTTTTGCATTAATCTTAATTTAAAAGAGCAAAATAATAACTGTAATTACAAATGTTAACCGGGTTTAACCCGGTTCCGTCCCGGAAATTGGAACAAAACATCTTTTGGAACTAAATCCAAAACCAGAACGACAAAAAAATCTGTTCCATGCTTTTGAGTAGTATAACAATAGCTTTATCAGGCCAACATTTTACTGCTGAATCGTGTTAACGAACTAGAGACAAAATACGTTTCTGTCGTCATTTTTTTACGTACACATTCAACGTAACTGTGAACGATGTGACAAAGACTTGGCTCTTGAGTCCACCACTGCAAATCGCTTGCAATTATAACTCTTTTTTCAAATTAATCTAATTAGGCCTTAAATATTGCAAAGGTAGTGTAGGCAGTCGTCCATTTCTTCCAGACAATTGTCACAAAGTTCATCTTCAGCTAGTCCGATGCGTTGGAGATGAACCTCGAAACGTCCATGGCCCGTAATAAGAGCAACCAGAATTCTGAATTGGCTCTTTTTTAAGGATAACACATATTTAGTGACCTTTACGTTGGGTTCGATGATGAAGCGTTTTGCCTTACAGCTAGGCGTAACCCGCCACTTCAGCGCCAGTTCAAGTAAAGCGAACTTCTTAATAGCATCCTTACCACCGTTGAAAGAAAGAGGAATTGCAGGCTCGGGACCACAGAATTTACTGCGCGATCCAGCTTTCGCTAACAAGTCAGCAACCTCAATTCCCACAACGCCACAATGAGCAGGCACCCACATGACCCTTACTCTCGAATTGGAGCAAAGGAGATTAATGAAGTGTTTGCACTCTTTGACCAGTTTAGCTGTAGTCAAAGGGTTTTTAAGGGTATTGAGAACGGCTTTACTATCCGTGCAGATAGTAATATCCTTGCCTAAATTACTAAACTTAAACGCCTCAATTGCACTATGGGTAAGTGCAATTAATTCAGCTTGAAAAACCGTGCAGTCTTTGCCCAGACTACCCGAGAATCTGAGCCCATACTTTAGACAAAAGAAACCAAACCCTTCACTGACTTCTGATCGAGAGCCACCCCATTGAGAACGGGGTGTACTCAATTTTATGGTACAGTCATATTCAGAGATCCTTGGATTATTTTTAATGGCAGTTATAATCTGGCGTATTTCATGTGAGTGCTGGCCTAGGTCGTCTAAAACTATTATCCATAATAAAATTTAAATAACATTTTAAATACAAAAATTCTCGACGCCATACTCACATAGTAAACCACACGAAATTTTTTCTTGAATCAACGCCGGACAATTTTTCGGGTGTTTTACTATGTGAGGGCTTGGCAAGTTCGATAATATGTTGGTGTCGAGAATTTTTGGAATTTTTTACTCCACAGATAACTTAACTACTATTTCAGACAAAAATAAAGTAAATTAATTAAAAATTAGGAATAATCAGCCATTGAATTTCTCTAATTTGGTTATTGTTGCAGTTTCGAATATTAGTAAGTCGTGATATTTGAGCTGGCATACATGACTCCCTTTGCAGACGGAAAATAAAATTTGAGGTATTATACTACAAATCGGACGGTTTTATATAGTTTCGTGACTGATATTTGGTTAGCTGAATTGACAATACCGTATGCTGGTTTCAATGTATCGTTCGAGATTGATTGTTGTTTGTCTCTAATTCAGACAGTAAATTGCGTGCGTATGCGGCGTCTAAACATGTATGGTACACCGTATAAAGTTTTTAATCCAGTTCGAATTTTGTTAACCCTGAGATCCAATTAATTGTGTTGCCTCGAACCTTGAGAGCAGATTTGATCTGTCGGTGTGAGCGTTCGCCCTTGACGTTGCCTTATGGATGGTAAACCGTTGAATGTACCCGATGTTAGCCGAGGAGTTTCGTTAACTCTGAGAAAAGTTTGGCAGAATAAATGGCCGTTTCGTTAGTGATCTGCAACAACTTTATCAGTACTTTGACAATGATGGATATCCGTATTAAATCGACTAAAATAATCCAAGTCGAGTGATTGCCTTTCTGATTGAGTTTCTTATAACCGAATATAATTTAAAAGTTATGACCCTCTGGCAGACTAGACAGACGAACAATGAGTGAACCCGAAAGCACAGTAAATATAGTGTCCTAGCTTTGGTGGTTTGGTATTCGAGGGTCTGGGGTTCAATTCCCGATGGTGAAATCAAGATTGTGCGTTTTTAATGTGTAAGGATGTGTGTTTTTTCTGGTCTTGCATCGTGGGCCCATTTGTGGCATTGAGTCCTGGAACTGAATAATTTGTAAACGTTGTTCTTGCATATATCTCACCATGATGAAATAGTAAAAATTACTGAATACAATGAAACAAAAAACGACAGATCATGTAACATATTACAAATGGCCAACCCCTCTATCTCTTTTTGAGCCATCCGTGAAGAAGCTTAGCGCCTCATTATCCATAACCGTTTCGTTCACCCAGTGCTCTCTGGTGGGAAACTCAGTTTGGAATCTCATCTCAACAGATGGCAAAGGAAGCGTAGTCGGTAGTTTCCGGAATACCCCTGTTGCATAGGATAGATGAGTGCCCTGCATTGTTACAGGTCCACATAGATATGGGATTGAGCCGAATGGCTGTATAAGATGCAAGCTGCTCGGCCGCAATATCCAATGGAGTAAGATGAAAGAGAATCTCCAGAGCTTGAGTAGGTGTGCTCCTGAGAGCCCCACTTATTCACAAGCAGGCCGTTCTTTGGGCTTTCATCAATAGTTTAAGGTTGGCCATAATGTTTAACGCTGGCCACCAGACGACATCCCCATACAGCAGTATATGTTTGACCACTGAGACGTAGAGCCAGTGTACTATGTGGGGCTCCATACCCCATCTCTTTCCAATGCCATTTTTGCAGGAGTAGAGCGCTGTAGTAACTTTCTTTACTCTCTCTACGATGTTTGGTTTCCAGCTTAGCTTGCTGTCCAAAAGTAGTCCGGGGTATTTTGCTCTATTCGTAAAGATCAAGCGAGTACTATTTAATGTTGGCGTGTCACACTGAGGAAGTTTGTACTTCCTGGTAAAGAGGACCAGCTCTGTTTTCTGTGGGTTTGCGTTCAGTCCGCAGCCACGTGCCCACTCAGAAAGATAGCCAAGCACGCACTGCATGCGCTCACTCGGACCGCAATAGCAACGTCATCCGCGTAAGCAACCATCTTGAAGCCTTGCCCTTCCAGGTTTAGTAACAGGTCATTTATGACCAAGTTCCAAAGAAGGGGGGATATAACCCCACCTTGCCCCCTCTATATCCAAGAAGGTTACCATAGAATATTCCTTATATTCAAGTGATTTCTTAATCGGGTCTATAAGGGAGTGGAGAGCTGTTTCCACCGATCGTCCATTACAGTAAGCGTGTTGAGATCCCGACAGCTCGTCCGGCTTGATTGAGCCTCTAATGTGAGCCTCTATTAGTCTTTCCAGTGTTTTCAACTGAAAAGAAGATAAGCTTATAGGCCTAAAATCTTTGGGATATCAGTGAGAGCTTTTTCCCGCCTTAGTTATAAATATTACTTTTACTTCAGCCCACTTTCTAGGAATGTGACAGAGTTCTAGGCATCCTTTGAAGATAACTTCCAGCCAGGGTAGGGTTAAGTCAATAGTTCGCTGGATATCCGCAGGGATAATGCCATCAGGTCCTGCCGACTTGTATGGCTTAAAGCTGTTTAATGCCCATAGGATATTCCGCCTGTTTACTATATGACTTACGGAGTCTATACCCCTATTTATCATGGGTCTCTCCGGAGCTAGTACCGAGCACTCCGGAAAATGCGTTTCTATTAATAGCTCCAGGGATTCCTCACTACATGTAGTACATGAACCATCCGGGCGTTGTAAATAACCCGGGATGGAAGGATTAGAACATAGTACTTTGCGTAGCCTGGCCGCCTCCAAGGATTCCTGTATATTGCCACAGCTTCCAGGCCCTCGTTTTGGCTGCTCTCAACTGGTACTTGTAGGTTTTGAGGACTTCCTTATAACAGTCCCAATCTGCAGCAGCATTTGTGTTCCTCGCTTTCTTGAACAACTTCCTGCATTTCATACGAGTACCTTGGAGCTCTCTCGACCACCAGGGTGGCCGAGATTTATCCAAGGGCCTACTGATAAGACATGCACCTAACATGGCCTTGTTAAAAGCATCAGATAGCTTGGTTACTAGAGCATCAAGCTGCTGTATAGATGCAGGAAGGTTTGGAACCGACACCGGTAATAAGTTACCCAGAATGGTTCTGAAACAATCCCAACCAGTTTTCCTCCTATTTCTGAAGGGTGGTTTGCTAGTTTGTTTTGTATCCACTTCGTACTGGAGTTAACAATGGTCAGAAAAGGAATGGTCTTCAAACACTTTCCAGTTCAATACCATCTCCTTAATAAAATCCGAGACAAGTGTGATGTCCAACACTTCCTGTCTATTTTTAGTAATAAAGGTTGGCTTACAACCGATATTACATATATTTAGGTTAGTACTTAAAATAAAATAAAGGAGTAACTCACCTCGCCTGTTTATATCTGTACTTCCCCAGATTGAGTGATGCGCATTAGCATCACTGCCCATGATGACTCCTACCTTTCGTTTTCGAGCCTCCATGATTGCACTGCCCAACCTACCTGATGGTATAGTTTCCTCCTCGTATGGTAGGTAGGCCGATATTAGCCAGAGATTTTGCCCATCCTTCTCGATGCTAGCCACCACTACATCAGCGTTGCTGTAATTAAGTAGTATAAAAATATTCAAATTATTTCTAGCGAGAATACAGGAACGTATCTTACCTTCATTTTTCGCATGTAGTATTTTATATTTGGGAGTTCTGAGGCCCAGCACCCGGTCACCATTGACCCAAGGTTCCTGGACCAGAACCACATCAATGGACTCAGATTCCATTTTTAGCAGAAGGGCCGCTGAGCCGGCTTTAGAGTGATGGAAGTTGATCTGAAGGATCTTAAGCATTACATATTGCTTCCCTCCACCACTGTTGAGTCAGACTCCTCTGACGTTGATTCGTCCGTTAGGAGCGCACATCTTCGTCCCAATGATCCCGAAATCTCCGAGTCCAGGGATAGTGTCTCCTGAGTGTCCTCCGGGATGCTGCGGACTTCTGGGTCACCAACACCAGGCGGGACACCACAAGTGGTTTCCCCACCTGTTGCAGGTGCCCCAGCTCTGTCAACATCCATAACTGATCAGGCCTCCAGATTTTGCCAAAGCACCCACGGATTCTCTGTCGATGATAATGACGGCCGATCTGTGATCTGCTTCCGCCTTTACCTCTTCTAACCTGGCAATCTTCCAGGAGGCCGTTGTCAGATCTGGATAGATGATTTTCAACATTTCCAAGATCTCCCTGGATCACTAGGCTCCGCAGGTATCCAGGCTCGCGCCCTTGGCCTGCAGGGAATTTCTTCCCTCGTCACCACTTCTAATTTGGCCCCCCCCAGACTACCCCCAGGCGGCCGATCGCCTTTTTATAGAGGGTCACCCACCTTTCATCGGCACAAGGCCTTCTCCACCTTCTTCCACTTAAGGGCGGTAATGCTCCCATCTTCTTGAGCCCTGTCAACGACTGCCATGAGCAAGTGCTCCTTTAGCACCTCGTTGAAGGGCCTGGTAACAATATCTGGAACCCGCTTCTTTTTAGCCTCCGTAGGCGGTTCATCATCAGATCTCTGCCTTTTCGGCTGTGACATCTCGGAACCCTCCTGCTTTGGCTCAGTGATACGCCTTGCCCGCGCAAGCGTATCCCTGTCCCTATCCGTTCTCTGCTCCAACGGAATGTTGCTGATCTTGGAGATCATGCGCCAGGCTCTCTTCCTGGTCTGGTAGTTAATTGACACTGGAGGGCCAGCATTCGTGCCTTTGCCCTTTGGTTTCGAGGGGCCAGCCTCCTTTGGTCTTATGCCCCTTTTTGCACTTTGGAGACCGGGCCTAAAGGCCGATTTCTCCACACAACTGGTTTCCAGTTATTTAAGAGCGCCTGTCTTTTTTTTGTTTTTTGGATCTGCCATAATAGGTCCAACGAGTAGCGGAGAAAGGAGGTCCACCTGCAATACACAGGTAAGGCTACATAATCCGGAGGGCGCCAAGTATCCGAATTCACCGTTTGAGGCTGAGCTAGTTTTTATACTGGGCCCCCAGCCTGGCCGGTTATCAGCACGGTACGGTTGACACCTTAACCCGGCCCAGTTGTTTAGCGCCGTGTTTTCGCCTAGTACACCACATACAAACATGGTGTATTAGTTGCCCGGTGGTCACCACGGGGAGGTAACACGCACACTTGTGGAAGCTGCAAGATACGGAGCTGACAACAAGTACCAACTTGATTCCCCCAAGACAGCTTCACACCAGACCACCGATCATTAAATAAGTAATTTGGTTATCTTGTCGAAATGACAGTTGAAACGAGACACAAATGCTTCTTTATATTGTGTTGTTAAGTTAATCGTTAGCGGTCAGCTGAAAAAGGTATGTTAGATTAAATGATAAAATCATACAACTATAAAGACATTACTATATATAATTATGTATATATGTACGTTCTAACGATTAAATACATTTTTCTTTGTACGTACAACACTATAGCTTCGCTGCCTAAATAGTGTTCCACTTCAATTTTATATTTAAGTCATCTCATAAAATTTTGAACGAACATCAAACGTAATTTTATCTTCTATATATGTATACATATGTAATTAGATTGTATCAAATTAAAATTTAACGGTAATATAAAGACAACCGAATCAAATTGATTCAACGCGTGCGATTCATCTGGGTACACACACACACACACACTGACACACAATACCACACATTATTTAATATAATATAATATCTTTAAGAAATCGTTATAATTTGTGTATATATTTATTCAATTTATTTATGTATAATATATGTCCGTGTGTGTGTGTGTGTGCATGTATGTGTCAGTGTCTTTTTTTTTTTCTTAATCTACATCTTATGTCTATTATGTTTGTTTACATTTTTATATTATTTTTCTTATACAAATTATTATTATTTTATTTTTTTAAATTGTTTGATGATTCATAAATTTGTTACTGAAATAATATAATTTGAAAAAGAACAACAATAAAAACTAAATTAAGAATATTACTCATCAACATAATGAGTTATCATTATAAATATTGAAGAATAAATATATAACACTAATTTTTTTATTGTTATATACTTATAAACGATAGAGTACATAATATGATTGTGAAGATTTCATATATGCAGTCCGCAGTTTTTAAACACACATCGTACAAACACCGTACAGACGTTAAGTAATAAATGTGCGAGGTCTAAGGCCCTATATACAGTGTTATAAATACACACACACAGAATACAATGCTTATGTATTTCTCAAAAATATAACCTATATTATTATCTTTGTTTCTGACTTAAAGAACATTGACTTAAAAATTTATATTTTTATAACAGCAACAAAACAAGACAAAAACAAAAACGAAAACATTAAAGACCCGCATTATTTTCAGTTTCCTATATTTAACTTAAACAAGACAAAAAAAAATTATAAAAATTTCTCTTAAAACCAAAGACAATAGACGACGATACACAAAGAGAAAATCCAAACAGTTTAACTTTTTATTTGGAAAAAAAAATGAAAAACTATCTATTGTTTATCTACACATTTTTGTTGTTGGTAATAATAATACTATAAGTGAACAACGCAGCTAACAAGTAAAGTAAATTTAAATTATAATATTTACATTTAATCTAATAGAAAAGAATACGACAAAACCAATGTTTATAATGTTACTCTTTAGTTAACTTACTTTAATAGAACTTTGATTGATATGTGACTCATTTACTGTAGCTAAAACATACAACAGGGGAAATGAAAATTTTCCCTATTGTTTTAAATTAATTAATGTTTTGGCTAGTTATCTGTAGACGGCACATATCCTGAATTATATATACAAACAGCAAGTTGGTTATATTTTAAATTTGGTATTTCAGTCTACCTGCCGCGGAACAAAATTAGTTTTAGACCTATATTATACCATGACTATATAAACGTCACATGGGTGATTTTACATGGTTAGCTCATTGGAGGCCTATTTTGCAAGATGGTATTTAATAAAATAAATGAGAAAATGGTGGCAAAATTTTTACCTAGAGAAGAACATCAGTTACCAAAAAATGAGAGTATACAAAAAAGTGATTGAAAGTTTAGAAAAAAAATTTTTTTTGATTTGTGCTGGAACCCATTAAGGTTCCGCACTCAATGCCACAAAGGGCCCATGGTGCAAACCTTGGATATCAAATCACATGAGACCTAATACAATCGAAAGCAAGGCAGCTGCCGATGAAGTGCATACTATCATCATCTTCTTTAAGCCATTCATCGCATACGGTATTGCTGGCTAGTCCTATGTGATGGAGATGACCCTTGAAACGGCCATGGCTCGTAAGAATCGATACTAGTATTCTTAAGTTATCCTTTTTTAATGAAAGGGCGTAATTAGTCAGCTTCGAGTTGGGCTCACTAATAAAGTATTTCGCCTTATGGCAAGTGAGGTGGATGACCACGCTTGCTTTAAGTAAAGTAGAGCCGCACTTTTGATTATTTTTTTACCAATGTAAAGAGGCAACGGAGCAGCAGGTTCAGGTCCAACGAAACATGAACGTGAGCCAATTTTTGCCAAATTGTCTGCATTTTCATTATATCTTCAATGTCACAATGCGCGATTAATTCCGCTTGAGGAATAGTACAGTAAGTACCCAAACTGCCAGAAGTTCTCAGACTCAGCGATGAGCATCTGAAAAAAATGCTAGCGATTCAGATACTCGTTTGAGAAAGAACCACATATCTCTCGATAGGTAAACCACCTCGAATGATTTGTAAAAGTTAAATTCAGGCAATAGCCTGTCATTAAACATGTCAATTTTCGGCACAGCTGGTATAATAACACTAAGAATTAACCTATGCCCCAACACATTCAAAGCGAAACGTCGGGGAGCAAGCTGTGCTAAGAATAAATGACTGTAGCTGGGGCAGAGATAGAAACGTAGCCGAAGACATGGCTCCAGTAACAGCCCTACATACGATAATTAGCAAATAATTGAGTTTGGCAAGTGATGACTTAAAGTTGACTACTAGCCACTAAACCACATATGCATATGCTAGTGATTTGTATATAAAAAAACATTATGGGTGACAAGCCCCAAGAGTTACTAATAGTTCTTCTGCATTGCCAAAATGTCGCTTTGGATTTTTGTAGTTTTTATTCCAGATGATACTTTCCAAGGTGTTCGGCGTAGGCTGATCTATTAATCTTACACCCAAAAAGAGATAGCACAGAAAATGTATCAGTATTCCTACGTCTGGTGAATACAACTAAGTCAGTTTTAGAGGGGTTCACATGTAAACCCTTATCAAGGCCCCACTGTTCTAGAATAAGAAGAGCGTGTTACGTTAAATCAAATAAAACATTCAAATGCTTACCAGAAACTGTCAGAAACAGGTCATCATCGTATTTTTGAGCGATGAGACCGGATTTCTGAAGTTTTACAAGGAGCTCGTCAATGATCAAAAGCCACAACAGTTGTGAAAGCACCCTACCTTGTAGATAACCCCTGGCAACGCAGGGGAGTAAACGCACTATTACACAGTGACCTTTCAATCCTAGTTACAAGTTCATGTTGTGCAGTTTTACAGGATTTACTAACCCTGTAAGCATGTTGCATGTTACTAAACGGAGCAGTATAGTGAAATGGTGAAATCTGATGAATCTGTAAACAATCCTTTCTAAAGATTTGAGAAAGGCTGATGACAGGCAAATAGGCCGAAAAGACTTGGGGTCGGTATAGTCCGACTTGTCAATTGTCGGAATAAAAATAACTCTACTCTTGCTCCAAAATTGTGGAATAAAGCTAAAAGCAATGCAAGCCTGGAACAGATGCAGTAAATGTTCCCTAATAAGGGTAAATTCATGCTGTAAATCAGCACGACAAATACCATCAGGAACTGCAGATTTATAAGGTACGCAGGAGAACATACTTCAACGCAAAACCTCATGTATTTTTAATCTGCAAGTTAAATTAAATCAGGAGTTTCAACAATAACGTTAGTGGTTTGGTCAATATTGTCGGAATTTAGAGTGCTACAACCCGGGAAATGAGCAGAAAGAAATAGTTCACCTACTTCCTTATTAGAGGGAGTAAGCTCACAATTAGGTAGTCGAAGTGAATCGAGTCTACAAGTATTATTTCTACTCAAGGTTTTGTTTAGTCTAGCTACAGCTATATACACATATTTAGTGATCCTCAAGTTGGGTTGTAGACGAACCGTTTCGTCTTTTGCAGCTTATAATCACGGTGAAACTTCCAAGATGGTTTTTCAGAGTTTACTATCTAGAATGACACCCAGGTGCATGACGTGCTCTGTCCTTGTAATTGCTCTACCAAATAGAGTGGGAGCAGATCACTACTGGTAAAGATAAATAACTAGATCAGTCTCAGAGGGATTGACGTACAACCCATTTTCATCACAACCAAACTTCAATCATATTTAGAGCGTTCAGTGGCAGATCAGACAAGATAGGACTTTAAGGTATTTACCAGAAACCGTCAAAACGAGATTATCCGCGTAGCTTTGCATGATAAACCCAGATCGCTGCAATTTAATAAGTAATTCATCAATAACCATCAATACTTTGACGGACACTAATAAGCCTTCCAGCTCAGTTTTAATTAATGGAGACTGGAGCATAAGATCGATGAATTTAACAATGCTTTGATTAATATTAAAATTGGTACACACACTCGTGGTCGTAGAAAACGAAGTGCTATCCAAGCTCTTGAAATGTTCAGGAAGGTACCTATACTAGAAACTGTTTGTATTGAAACGATCTTTCGATTCTAGATACTAGATACTAGAGTTCATGTAGAGCATTTGCCAGCTTTGTAAGCATGTTGCATGTTACTGAGAGGACAGGTAGTTAATTAGTTATCCCTAATAAGTTTGTAGAAGGTCTTCTCTAAAGCTTTAAGAAAAATAGAGGTCAGACTTAATGGGCCTAAAAACCGTTGGGTCAGAATAATCTGCCTTGACAGATTTATTTATGAAAACTACTCTACTCCTACTCCAGAAGCAAGGTACAGTGCTAAAAGCAACACACTCCTGGAACAGATTGAGCAGATGTGTACTGATGGATAGAAGCACATGCTGCAATTCAGCAGGGAAAACGCCATTAATTAGGGCCTCACGATTTGAAAGATGCAAACGAGAAAACACTCCAGCTTAGAACATCAGTAGTGATCGGTTTCTGGAGGCTCGGAGGCAATCACATCCGAATCAACAATGTCAGACAACAGTAGCTCACCAACTTCCCGCCTGCAAAAGGTGTGTTTGCCGGAAGGTAGACCAAGACTACAAATATTATTATTTGCCATAGTTTTGTTAGCCAGAGAACAGATCAGTTATCAATTTCGGCACAGAAGTTTTTCCACGCAACGGATTTTAGGCTTTTTTTGTACGTTAAAAATCATTTTCATTTCTGGCTCCATTTTTAATTTTACGCACACTCTTCCTTAAGATTTTATCTTCAAAACGCCAGAAGATATTGTTATGCTTTTTCTGGTTGTTAATAAGAAGGCATGACTTTTCAAAAGCAGTCGAGATTACTTTCGTTAATACAGATATGTGATAGACCTAATCTGGTTAGGCAAATCTAATAGTAAAACAAGCTCGGAGGAGAAGTATGCCAATTCCTAAGTTTACTCTTGCGGTATGGTTTAACCGGTGTGCTTTTAAGGTTAAAAGCACAAGGTTAAAAAGGTTAAAAAAAGATACCTAAGTTCAGAGGTGGGAATATCATCCGTCACCCTCCAATTTAGAATCAGGTTAGCGATGGTCATGGAGCACTAACTATAATATCAAACACTTCTTTATACGAACCGAGTTGACAAACGTTACCTCACAACCAACATTGCGAATCTCTAACTCAGAAGAGTAAATATAATTGAACAATGCGGATTCTTTATTATTGGTAATCGAACTACCCCAAGTGAGCCGGGATCGTTGTAAATGTGCCGTAGCAGCCCCTCTAACCTAACCATTAACCTAATACCAAATCGAGGCCTTTTGTGATTCGGAATGAGGTGCCCAAAATAATATTTATCCTTCTGTAATTTCCAATTTTAAACCCTTGCCAATACTATATAGTTGGCAATCAATAAAACAACAATAACAAAAAAAAAAAATTTTTTTGGCTTTCTTTTTATCTTGTGAAAATGTACTGCAGTACATCGATATTGCAGTAGATTTTCGTAAAGTTTGTTTGGGAAACGAAAATCTATAGTAATTATCGAGTGTTATTGACAGCGAATCATACAGTAACGTCAACAATACGTTCAAATTGTTCTGGAAAATATAGAACGTCCGTTAATCACGGGAGCTTGATTCAAGATGCATATATCGTCTATCTATCGTTTGATGCCGCACAAACAAATTAACTTTACTATCTTTCTAATCGTGTTAGAACTGAGACGAATTGTTGAAAGTACTTGGGTAATACTTATCTAGCCGGCCAAACGAACGATTATGTTGAAGATCGATGTGAATATAGCCGCCAAAATTATGTTCCAAAACCTGTGGTACTGTTTCAGAGTTTCGTGGGATAAGGCAGTTCCAGGATCCTTATCGAAGAATAAATATGGTTAACATGTCATTGGAACTTGAAAGAGATTGGTAATATTAGAATACTGGGTTGGCTAACATGTAATATAGTTTTTGAAATACACGAATTGGAATTACTTCAATACTCGGGTATTGAACCATAAATGATGTGCAAATATCTCATGTCCTGATTGGCTGCAAAAGGGTTACTTTCTATCAGTTTGCTACTCAATTAGATTTTTTAAGTTACTTTTATTCTAATCTAACCATACCTCTTATAATTCTATCCGTAGAGTACACCCTTTATTTAATAATCAAAGCATCAATCATCAAATTAGTATGTATACCATAAAAAAAAGTTGAGCCAAGACGCACAAACAGCATTCAATTCATGAGGACATGTTACTCATTCATGATCAATTTACATAAATCAAACAAAAAAAAATGCTTTACATAATCATAGACTCGATGGTATCGTATTAAAAATATTAATTCAATATAATGTTCTCATTTTAAACTTTATGCATATATAAGTATTGCATGCCGTACCTCATTCTAAAAGGTATATAAATTTTATGTTGACTATATATGATTAAAATGATGATGATGATCATCATCATCAGCAACCACAAAATATTAAAATTTCTCGACTAAAATTGTAATTATGTTTACTTTTTTTCGGTTGTACACGCAGTCAGTCAATTTGTGAGTAAAATTTTACGTTCTTGCGGTTGAAAATATGTACGAATGCATATAGGTAAAGCCGCAACAACAACCGATAATTTTATTTATACGTGACAACAAACTGTCGTCATAATATTATATAGAAGGCACAACACAACAACAACAACAAACATAAAATAAAATTTATAAATAAAATAAAAAATGTTATATCAACAAACTAAACTTAAGAAATTAACAAAGATAAAAAATGAAAATAAAAAATAAAAAGTGTTTCCGATTTCATTATCTTTGTATTGTTGTAATTTTTTATTAATTTTAATTTTTTTGTTAACTATAAGAAATAACGAAATTCAAACAAATGGAAAGTAAAAAGCCGTAAAAAAAAATGTTGAAATGCGTAATGCAGTAGCTGAATTTTATGAGAAGGTATATATATACATACTTACATACACAAAACAGTCTTGAGTACACATTTTATATGTTGTACTCGTATTTGTGTGTGCAGTTAAGTATTAAATTTGGAGGAAATAACAAACAAACAAAAATTACATTAATCATTGCGGGTAAACCTTTTGGGTGGTTTATAAATTTAACGGGTCAAGAATTATAATTAACTGCCTCTATAGTATATATATACATAATTAAGTGATTTGGTAAGTTATAGGACGGGTGCAACAATAATTTTGAGCTTTTAAAATCATTTTATTCTCCCAAATTAGTTTCACAATTAATCATATGAGAACGTACCGATAAATAAAAAGCAACAGATGCGAGAAGAGCACAATTTTTTTTATAGTATTAGATAAATCTTGCAAAATTGTATGCAAGAAGTCAAAATTTCAAACAAATTTAAGAATTTCATATGATTGTTAATAATATTGCTGACCCTCACCGCGCTTATGATATAATGTCACCACTTTCAGGAAATGCTGAACGAGGAACCTTTATGAGATTTCTGATTTCATTATTATTGATTCGGTTTGCCTAAGTTTTTCAAACAAAACCAGAGATCAGATATTAATATATTTTGGATATTTGATCCACGTAAATATTACTGGCCAGTGGCCATCATGATCTCAAACTATATTTACCGCAAAACATTATTGTTGGAAGATGCGATTTAATGGCTGTCACATGGTCAAATTGCGGTTTCAGTAAAATTGCATTTGAGGATTTTCTTAAGAAAGTGAGTATCTTAAGGTTTTCCATATTTATCACAAATTACCTAATTAGAAGGCTCATTCTAACAAAGACACTTAATTTTATTTGTTTAGAACTTTTAAATGTTGTGTTGTTCGACGGTAGAAAGATACTCTTCATTAAATGAATGTATGCGTATTTGGTTGCGGACCGATAAGAGATAAGATTACAACTTGGACGAATAAAGCCTACTCAAAAATTTCGACTGACAGCTTTTCTCTAAACGAGCGTATATACATGGCCTAGAAGATTTCATCCCAATCCATTACACAAGCGTAAATAATCCATCCCAGATTTTTTAAAAATACATATAAAGTTTATACGGTTGGTTCATCCCAGGATTAATTTTACAGTTATACTGGCTTTTTCGTCCACTATAAAATATATGGAAAAAGAATTCTTCTGGGCAAGTCGTTGATAGGACGGCTATTTTCTCTTTTTGCGACTAAGTGAAGGATCCGCTCCTACAAATCTTTATTTGTAAAGTTGGCAAAGGTGACATATTTGTTTATAAAGCGGCAATTTCAACGGTGGAAAAGTTGTCAAAGCTGACTGAATGACTGCTTAGCGGTCCTTAATTTAATCGCAAAGAGAAAATAGTCATTTGGTTTTTCCAACACATAATTTTTACATAATAAAAAAGTCTGGGATGTGTATTTGGTACCAACTGTATATTTCTTAGTTGACGAACAGTCCGAAATAGTATAAATATAAAACTTAAATAAAACGTGGTAAATGCACTAAACCTTTCAAATCAGAAGCGTACATATAGATTAGTTTCAGAACAATGTTTTTGTTCATCAAAATTTAACCCAAGCCGACTAATTTTACACCACTGACACACTGCGACTTGCAGAACACGCGCAAATTATTGGTGTGAATGAAAGATAAAATGACATTAATGTTATGTTTGCAAATGCGTTACTAAAATCAAAAAACATAACACTATTAGACAATGTAAGTAAAACAGTAATAGGCTAATGTTTGGCCTATTACTAGAATCGGAATTTTGACATGAACTAGTTTACTGATCAGTATACGATTTAGATGCAAACTTCTCCATGCTTTGGGGAAATCCTAAAATTTTCAAAATGCCAATGAAACAATGTAGAACCTAGCCGGTAATTTGTTGAAAAATTATTTTCAAAAATTTCGGAGAAATTCCGGGTCTAAACCTATTTACCGTTTGAATTATACTATTTGTAAAATAGAAATAACTTTTCTTGGTTTCCAGTACGACCACTGTTTCAAACCAACCGTGCTTCCGGGTATAGTAATCCAAACTAGTTTTAATGAGCTGTTAGTTTAACATTCAGGGAAGAACATACTGTTCCAAAGAAGGACTGTCCTGCTCAAAACCGGATGTCCAGCACAACCAAAACATTTTTAAACTTTTTCGCACCGTACACAGCCTATGTATATAATATTTATGTATATAAAAGGTAATTCATCTAGAGGTGATTTTACTGATTGTTTTTTGTTTTGTCGGGTGACGCATGAGTAGTGTCAAACTGTCATGTTAATTTTATTCACTATTGTTTGCCATTGCATCATGGAAAGACTGAGCCCGGCACAGCTTCTACAAATTGTTCAGCTTTATTACGAAAATTAGCGTTCTGTGAGGAACGTGTTTCGAGCGCTTAGATCATGTTACGGATGACATAATCGTGCTGTCGAGACCATTCTAGACTTCTTCCTTTGGGGCTACGCAGTAAAGTACAAAGTCATTCTGTGTTGAATATTTCGGTGAACATTCACATTAGTTGGGTATATCCTATAAGGCTTAATCAATCATGTTTTCCCATTTACCGCCCAAACATCGTTTATCCGAATGGCTTGAGCATATGCCACCTTTATTACTACAACATTCGATTATCACCTAATTATTTGAAGCAATTTGCAAAAACTGTAAGACACGATTCGGTGAACCAACCGACTGTATCCTGTATTCTGTTTATTTCTATTAAAATTCGTTACGAAAAATCTACTTGAACAGAAAGTGTATGCAAATCGGCACAATCGAAAGTTTTCTTGAATGTGAACCACACTTAAACGTCAAGTTTTTTTCTGCATTTCATTTGACATTTTTCAATTTCAGACTAACTCAATTTGAATCATGGAAAGATACACAATCTAGGGTCACAGTGTCATACACAACAGTGGATGATCAATTTTCGAAGAAAATCATCTTCAGTGATGAGGCACATTTTCACCTCAGGGGATTCGTCAATTTGGGCGAATCATAATCCAAGAGTGATTGTCGAAAAACCAATGCACCCACAAAGAGTAACTGTTTGGTGCGGTTTATGGGCTGGCGGCATCATCGGGCCGTATTTTTTCCAAAATGAGGCCGGTCAGGTAGTTACTGTGAATGGTGTTCGCTATCGTGAGATGATAACAAACTTTGTATGGCCCGAATTGGAAGATATGGATGTGGACGATATGTGGTTTCAACAGAACGGTGCCACTTGCCACACAGCTAACGAAACAATGGCACTTTTGCGCGACAAATTCAATGGCCGTGTTATCTCACGTGGTGGCGATGTCAATTGGCCGCAAAGATCATGTGATTTGACACCGTTGGACTTCTTTCTTTGGGGTTATTTGAAAGAAAAGGTGTACGTCGATAAGCCAGGAACAATTCAAGAGCTAAAGGATGAGATAATTCGGCACATTAACGGCATAGAACCTCAATTATGCCTAAGCGTCATCGAAAATTTGAACCATCGGATGGAGGTGTGCCGCCTAGATCGCGGCGGCCATTTGACCGATATTTTGTTCCATACATAATTGAACCATACCATATTATCATAATAAAAAGAATTGACAATAATTTCCTAAATAATTTGTGTTTTATTCAAAATCAACATCGGCCCTTAAAATTTAACCACCCTTTATTTAAGTACAGCGTAAAAAATAAAATTAGAATCATGTTGAAAAAAAATTAGAGCGTTGTTTTTATTTCATAATCACTGACGTACATCCCGTACCAAATAACATTATTTTGTTTTTTATTATTTAATTTATTTGTCGTGAACTTTTTTTTCTGAAAATATCATAATAGTTCATGTAACAGCATGGACGAATTTATTACATTAAAATTAACGCCCTAATTTTTATCTTTCACCATTTTTAATTAAATATTTTTTCATGTATCCTTATATAGCATATTTCTTATTTGGAGTTTAGGACAATCTTAATCCCCAATGGATAGATTATATAGGGAAGGGCCTAAATTAAAAATCCACGAATTCTTAAAGTTAAGTTTGTTAAATCTAAATATTACCATGAACATTGTTTTTTTAACTAAATATTTGACCGTTGCAACATTCTACTTACGACAAAACTATTGCAAGATTAACAGCTAAGGTATAAAAGGTGCTATGAGGGACGTTCAACATATTCATTGGATATTCGAACATATCGAACGCCCCTCGTAAACAACTATAAATAGTATAATAAATTAAATATTCGATTTATAAAAATTATAGATAAAAAATAACTTAAAGCTCCGGTTAATTCTATTGTCAAATTAATTCGCCCATAGTTATGATTGTCTTCCTTTCATATGTATATACATACATATACCTACCTACACACGCATCGTGTGCTGTATATATTTTTTTAATATTCTTTCATCATTTCGAAACTATAAAAATGACAAATAGATAAAACGACTAAAAATGGAAATATTACAGGTTTTTTTATTATATTTTTATAAAAATATATATATATATTTTTAGATTTGAAAATTTAAAAACATAACATTTTGTTTTAATTAATTATTAATTCATAAAATTTAATGAAGTCTATTCATAAAAGCTCATCATATCGACTCTCGATTTTGTTGCGTTCGATTTTTTTATTTTTATTTATTTTTCATATAATTAAAACTTTTATTATAATTATTGCTTGTTGCTGTTGTTGTTGTATTTCATCTTATAATTTTTCAATTAAAAAAATTAAAAAATAAAAGTCGATTCGTTTAAAAGTTTTTGAAAAAGAAGACAACAACAATAACATTTATACGTATACGTATATATAAACATATAAATCGTAAATCAAATATTTAAATATTGTAGGTCCAATGTACATTCAGGTTTTATATATATATATGTGTGTGCCGATAATCATGACTCACGAGTATTAATACTATTACGTTACTATTATGTATATTTAATTCCACGTTACCGACTCCACACACTACATCCGATATTTTAATTTACTCGATTCACGCGACCTTACGCGCGGGAATTTGTTAACAATTCCTAAAGCGTGAAAATATGAATGTAAAAAAAAAACAGGTAGATTTACGATGCAACAGAAAACACAAAACTAAATTTTTTTTTAATTAAGATTTTAAACGCTTCTTTCAAGAACATTAAGTATATGTTTACTACTGGTATATGCTAAACTATATATAACATATAAGACCAACATAAATAGCGGTTAATTATTATAAACCGCACAGTATTTTTCATTTTTTTTTTTTATCAAAACATGTTTTTATTTTTTGTACCGCGCATAGTAAGTCATATCATATATAGAATTAAGTAATTTAGCATAATTTATCACATTGTAACATGCAAATTTACAATTAATCTGTAATATCTTAAATTAAAAAAAAAAGAAACCAACAACACAAAATTGTAATATCATTACGAAGCTGAAGAATAAATCGCCTTTGTACATGCAAAATAGCTACTGTTCAACAATAATTGATATTTTTTTTTTTTTTAAGAAAACGACGAACGACAACAACAAAACACTATTTAGAAAAAAAAGAAGGAAAAGCAAAATCAATTTATATCCGACAGACTGTATCCCCAGTTAACATACAATTATTTTACAATCTTAATGACGAACAATAATAATAGTAATAATAATATTATCGATATTACTATTAAAACCTATAAACATTTTATTCACCTTCTGTCTATCTATACGTACATAAGAAAATAAACTTAAATGCATGCATATATGTATATATTGGTATATATGCACACACATACGTATTTTTTCGATAAATAATATAAGAACTTAACTATCAAAATGTTTCAAGTCTGGAAAAACATGTCTCTGCCGTATATATACATATATATGTATACAGTTCAAAAACCCCATTTTATCCATTTCCAATGATCTTATTCCCTTCCCTTCGTTTTCCTTTTGGTTTACGCACACATCATATGATGATACACCGTATGATGCGGTAGAACATGATGCGCGTGCATCGAATATAGAATATCGAATGATTTCTATTATTGATTTAACATTTCCTATTTACAATCATGTTAATAAATAAATTATTTTTTTTGTTAGTTTTAAGTACCTGCCTGCTCGCTGCTAATTTATTGTAACTCCGGGATTATAATCTTAAAATTGAAAAAAAAAAAAAAAAAAAATCATAATTTTGGATTAAAAATAAAAATGCTATAATATATATATAGAAGAGATTATCTTTGAGATTAATAATCTTCAATTTCCATAATCCGATATTTATCCCATTTTATCGGTTTTTATATTATGGACACAAAAAAACTTGAACTTATGGTAAATTCACAATAATATATGTACATAATGTATGCATATACATTTTATATACGTTACTGTTGTAACGAAGCCTCATACAACGTTAGAAGTTCTTTGAATTGGATTTGTATATTTTCAACGATTCAAAAATCAACACTTCATAACAAATTGAAACTCTTAACGATTCTAATTAGTTTTAAGACAAAAATTTAATTAAAAAATATAACCGGATTTATTAATAAAAATACTGATGAATGCATCACACGTGTTTATCACACAACGTGTCTATACAAGAAGTTTTCTTTGCATGGCAAATATCTCAGGTTTATCACGAAACAATTGAGAATCGTTTTTCCAAAACTCAACAAACGCCAAAAATACGAAAATGAGATATTTTCGTGGTTTTATTTAATAAGCTAATAGAATTGGTTCCTATCTTAACAAGTGCCACACAAAAATGACTATGGACGTTTTCTAACAAGCGAATACGAATAAAATATGTAGGATAAAGTGGTAACAGTTATGTGGTTACAGCTACTTGTTTTTCGATTGTCTATAACAAATGTCTGATGGCAGCTTTAATTTACTTCTTGGAGCAGAGCAATGTTTTAAAAGTATTAAGCACTATTTTCCGGTAAGAGGACACTGCTTTATGACACCGGAGTGCGTCTTTGGCCGTGTCGAAAAGGATATTCGAGAAAAGGTGATACTCCAAAACCACGGTCAGGTCCTCAAAATAGGTAAAATCTGGAATGTATATGACTATAAAAAACGAGTCATGATGCCATTTAACGTAAGTGCAGCCAAGAGTTATATGCTACCCGAAATGTCTCAGTGGAGATAAAAGTGTTAATGTAGGCAATATTACCAATAGTTAGTTCCCCATGATTTATTAGTTTATTACTAAAGAGAAACAAATTTTTAAAAAAATTGTATTCAATAAAAATTAAACCTCAATAAAGAATTATTTACATATTTTAAATTGAAAAACTTGCGAATTGTGATAGTCAAATTAATTGTTAATTTGCGTTTTTCTTTAAAAACAGTTTTTCATACTTTGTCATACTTTTTTTTTCTGTCTAAACAAATCCTGAAAAATTTACTTTTGTACCTTGTTGAATTTTAGAAGAACGGTTTACAATTACTCTCTGTCAAATGCGAATTGATAAGAACGAATTTATATATTAAATTAATAATACAATTTTGAAAAAACAACCCGGGGGTAATTTACCAAAAATGCCTCTTGTTAAAATCTTAATATTAATCTAATTTTTAAATTAGTTTTTAATTACTAATTTTTATAATTAATCAACAAAATGTGTACCATTAAATTGTTTATAAAAATATGTTTCATTTGATATATCACATGACATAACCCAAATAAAAAATGTTGCCCACATTCTGTCGTCCAAAAAAAATTTGCCCATGTCTACAAAACTCCACGAATACTTGAGAAATTAAATTCCAATTTAACATTTTATTTTGTATACAAATTTATGTTGATATGTGAATATCTCAAGTTCTCTTGAGTTAAAAAAGTTTATCAGACCTGCATCAAACCAATATTTTTTTAATTAACACATATTTGACAATTCAAGTAAAAAGTAGTAACATAATGAGCATACCCATATCTTAACATAGAATAAAACAGGGATTAAATGCTATCACAGACTTCATATATAGCTTTGACAGATTTTACAGAATTTATATTTTACCGATTTCATAAATTTATATTTTATAAAAACTGTGAGTTTATTTTAAATTTCTAACTAATTTCACTCAATTTAAGTTCTAAATCAAATTCAATTTATCACTCGACTATAAATATAGTCTTTAAGGCATTAACCACCTTGTTATATTTTTTCAATAATTTTTTCTCAAATTCGATTACAAATCATCCATAATTGTGGCTTTGTCCTAGTGGAAGTTTTGTGGAACTCCAAATAAATTAACTGATCTGACTTCAATTCAAAAGTTATGTAAAAAAATTTTAAATTAAAGTTAGGCGGATTTTATACTCCAGCACTCACTGCCACTAATGGGCCCACGATGCAATACCCACATTCGCACTAATTCATTCAACCCATTCACACAAGTACAGTATACCACCTGCACATTGCATAGCTCCATGTCACCCTGTACAGTGACATGGAAGATGGGTCGGCTAATCAGTTCTACATTCCAACAGAGGGTCATAGATGTTTTTCAATTTAATCACCGATCGTAATCGGGAGATGTAAAATCCCCTTTTGCATCCCGCCTTTCTTGTGATTCGAACCCGGTACCTCCCGATCCAAACGTCGCAGCTTTAGCCACTGCGCTATTTGCTCGGTTATGTAAAATTTAATTCGATTTCGATTTGAAATTTAAACCATGTTGAAATAAAATCCAAAATTTAGTTTTTTAATAAATAAACGTTGAGTGCTTTTCTAATAAAACTGATACTCAAAAATGTAGAAAAATTAACGCCAGTTTAAATGTTTGAATAACTTACACAATCGAACTTGAGTGGATTTTTTTTAAACTAAAAGTTGAGTGAATTTCTAATAAAGCTTCTTAGATGACTGTACTCAAAATTAAAGAGCAAGTCGTCTTTGAATACAATTCATAATTGCATTTGAGTGAAAATATTTTAAAATATTTTTTAGAAATATTTCCACTCAAACGCAATTATGAATTATATTCAAATTTCGTCTTGCTCCTAAATTTTGAGTAAAGTCATAGAAATAGCATTGTTGAGTGAAATTCTAATGTATCAATGCGATTTTAAGAAATCGAATTTTAGAGATTTATTAGAAGTTTTTAAATATGTTTGAGTATTTTAAATAATTTTATGAGGTAGCGTTTCATTTTCTCATCATATTTATATTAAGAAGTTTTAACATTTTAAGATTTTTTAAAATATATACATTAAAATTGTAAGTTCTAAATATTTAATTTTTTCAATATTTTGAGAGTTTTTAATATAAAAACTTTAAAAGAATTTTCAAAATTTTCGATTTTTTATAGATTTTATATGAGTGAATTTTAAATCATAAGTTAAGTTCAAATTTTGAAATTTAATTAAATTTTAAAATTAAAGAATGTGCGATGAGTTTTAAATTTGTATAATTTCAATAATTTAATATTTTTATTAAAACCAAATTTAAACGAACATTATTGTATAATTTATAGTACAGTTAGAGTTTTGAGAATCTCAGAAAGTTTAAGAATTTAGTAGTCAAGAACATACAGTTTTTTTCGAAATTGAATCATACGAATATTATTCAGAACTTATAATTTCAATAAACAAACTTAACACCGAAGTAGAAATAAATTTTTTGTAAATTTTAACTATTTTTAAATTTTTAAACAAATTTAGTGCAAAATTTAAACAATTTGTATTTTGTAGAATTCCAAATTTCGCTTACATGATTTATTTTGTTTTATATATTTAAAATTTTTCAGATATTAAATTTTATACATATTGGTATAAATGTACATAAAGAAGATTAATTTTAAGTGGTTCTAAAAATTTAAATTGTTTTAATATATTTTAAAATTAAATTAAAAAATTTTAATTTATTGGAGTGATAATTAATTTAACTTTAAGATATTAACTTTAAGATTCAGCGGCCAAATTTTTAGATTTAAACATTTAACCGACTAATTAATTAAATTTTAACCGTTAATATATTTTGATGTTGAGTTTTTTTTTGTATTGATGGAAAATGTTAATATTTAACAGTAAAGTCCAAAAATAAATAAATTTAAATTAAATTTCAGTTGTGAAATGAAAATTAAGTTTAGCATTTAACCGCTGGTTAGTTAATCTCTATAGTTAAATATTTTCGTGCAACTTTCAACTATCAACACAATTGGTGGAAATAATTAGTAAATTTATTTTTTAATTTAACATTAACAAGAATAATTTTGGTTTTAGAAATAAAGTTCAATTTTAAAGAGATTATGACATATACAAGATATTAAGATTTTAAGAATTGTAATAAATTAAGTCAATTCTGTGTTTTTTCAAATTTTTCGAACTGATCAAAGTTTATTTTCGGAATTCTAAGAATTTTGAACAGACAACTTCAAATTTATAAACAATAATTTGTTGATAGAATTCTATTTATTTAATGTATTTTGATTTATTATTATAAAATTTGAAAACAAATTCATAAAAATAGAAAAATTGAAAAAATTAGTTTTAGAAATTTTTTCAAATGTTAGCACGAATTAATTGAAAATAGATTATAATTATAAAATTAAACTGAAAAATTTGTAATTTTAAAATTTATAACATGTACTGTACTGTATCCATATTATTTGATTATACATTTTTAACTTTATTTTTTTATTGAATTCTTATCAATACTTTATTCTTCTTACTACGAACATGAACGTAAGTATGACTGAAAATTGATTCTAAACACGACGGAAATGCCACATTGCAATCTTTGTTTGAACTTAATTTCTTCAGCAGAAGATAAATCCAAACATATTTCTAGCTAAGTGGTATAATATGCAATTTTGGATGGCACCTCGGTTTAAATCCTTAAAATTTATCTGATATTTACAGAATAACAATTTATACGACAGCATACCTAAAATAATCTTTAATCCAAATGTTTGGGTATTTTATGCGTTCGGGCTGATATTGAATTAGGCATGGAAACTCATCACTAGATTTAAAAATGTTTACATAAATTCGTTTCATTAAAAAAAGCTCTCTACTTTGTGAGTTATCATGTCTAAAAAAAATCGTCCAGCTAATATCGAACTTTTCGATGCTGGAAATTTGGCCTAAAATATCATTTAAAGTGTTTCGTTTTCCGCACTTTTAACACTTTTCTAAGAGACAAAACGATACCGAAAGTTAGGTAATCTTTCAAACTTTTCAGGAAGAGGTCATATGCATCATCAAATGTTGGGTTTCTCAAACGAAATTTGCAAGCCAAGATGCATCTGGAAAAGTATATGGTTAAATTGCTTACACGACTGGAAAAATAAAAACTGTAACTGAAGCAGTTCGGAGACAAGAAATCTAGAATAATTATTTTTGCTGACGAGAAATTTGCAATACAACAATGCTACAATCGCCAAATATCGTATTTGGTCCAAAAACAAATCCCCGAGAAACTCTAATTATTGGCAGAAGCATAAAATCAAAATATCAAAATATGCGTGGTTTGGGCTAGTTTTACCGCTTTGCGAGAACTACTAAATTTTTCAAAGAAGGTCCAATTCAACGTTACAATTAGCCCAAACCATGATGTATTTTGATTTTTTGCTTCTTGCAAAAATAGGGTCATTTAAAACCGAGAAAATGAACATAGAAATTTATTAGGACGAAATTCTCGAAGATGCTGTTGTTTGTTATTCTGTTGAGCATTACTCAAACAATGATTTGACCTTTCAACAGTTTTTTGCCCGAGGTCCCAAAGCGAATTTTCCGAATTTTGATAAAAAAAATTTAATTATGGGTTGCTAAATTTCCATGTATATTTAGGGAATGAGTGAAAATGACCTGTACTGGACTAATATTCAGGATTTGGTTGACTGTATGTATATACTTTTAAGAACCTTCCAATACGAATTGTGTCAACCCGCACCAAACTCCTGGGTATATAGGCAAACTAAAGTTTGTTTGTACAGTAAATTGACCCATGTGGTGATTTCGAACTTTACGAATATAACGGATGCCGCAGCCAATTTATCAAATAATTTTTAATCAATGGTTACAAATTTCAAGGTACAATCATTTTTGTTGAAGATAGAGGTGAATTGGACCTAATATATTAAGCACATGGTAATAACGTCAAAAATCAAATCAAATCTCATGATTGTGTCAACCGCAAATTGTCCCTAAAATCATTATCATCATTATGGTGATCAATCAATTAAAATACATAAAACACTTTTAACACACGTTTCATTTAAAAATGTTCACAATCTTGAAACCTGTGAGTCTATTCTGATTTTCCTAAATAGGAAATGGGAATTATAAAAAAAACCTCTGTTGCACATTTTTCTAATTATTTTCCCAAATTTGTAAAAATAAATTTTTGCAGGGTTGGGAATAAATTTTTCAGGGAAAAAATTTAGTTTAAATGTTGACCACACGTGGAGTTTTAAAAATTTATTTAGTTTTTGTCAAAAAAAGTTTACAAAAAATTACTTTTGAGTAATTGAGTTATTTGAGTTATTTAAATTCAAATAACTTATAAGTAGAACGTCAACAATTAACACAATGTCAACAAACTATGATATTTTTTCGATTTGAAAAAAATGCACTAGTTTGCAGCTGTATTTTGTGAAAGGGCAATTCAGAGAAGTCGTGTATACGAAGCATTTAAAAAAAATTTCAAGTTAAATTGGGAATCCCATAACATGCTATAACTTTGGAAATATGTATTGAAATACAAACAAACAACAGATTTAATTAAAGAAATTTTATTGCTCTAAACGTTCGAATTGGTCTTCATAAATTACAAATTGTGTTATTACATTGTTAGCAAACAATACTTTGGTAGCAATATTATTCTATTTGGAAAGCATATTTTCCGCAACCTGATCGAATCCGCTATTCTTCTTCAGCGTTCTTCTCACTACTGCCGAATATTTTTGGATAACCCAAAAACCGGTGGGCTTGTAAGTGTTAGCTATTGCAATGCAATTGTTAACTGAATTGATTTATAATCTCTTTCGTCAAAAATTCGATTTTTTTTGTTGACGGATGAATTTTTACAATTCGGATTATTATGTACATATGTAATTGTTTTCATTGCTTCTCGTCAATAATTCATTGCAGTCAGGGCTTGCAAGATTGTGGAAATGGACTCCACATCATCCCACTTCGAGTAAATGCTACCTTACCTTATGTGTCGAACTCACATTTATCCAGCGTTTTTGGAATAAATATATCCTTTTTCAGAGCAGCCGGAACTAGATTGTGCATAGTATTTCGTAGATGTTTATTAACCTGATCGGATTCTGCAAATTGTTGATCTGGTGCTTCCATAAAAAAATCGCCTGGTAATTTTAGTGGTTGTCTATAAACTAGTTCTGCCGGGAAATTTATTTAATATTATCAGTTTCACTCCGTTAGATTGCGGGATATAAGGAGTTGTCCAAATTCAATATGTGCCTAGAAATCTCGTTAATTCTGAAAACAGCTTAAATTAGAATTGGCTTCCTTGATCTGTAGTAATGTCTATACAGGTACACAAAATCTTGATACTCGTATATCATTGTCCACAATGTTTTTGTAACAGTTGCGGCGGTATTATCCTTCATAAGGTCTCCTTTCTGGCCATCTAGTGAAACAATAGTTAAAATGTATGTATATCCATTTGATAGAGGAAGTGGCCCTACGAATGTCCAAATGAATGTATTCAAAACGACCAAAATGCTGTTTAAATTGTCCCAATTCCGATTTCGTGTGCCTTTGTATTTTAGAAGTTTGGCATCAACGACAGGACGGTGCTCAGATGTTAACCCCTTTATTTATGTTAGGCCAAAAGTAACGATCCGTTTTTAATTTTCTAGTTGTGGGACGAGTGGAACCAGAATGTAATTTCTAAAGCACCTCGCCAGGCTTATGTTATTCCGAAATAGATTATAGATCTAGTATTTTTTCGATAGACGGTCAGCGACAACATTATATTTGCCTATGAAATACATTGAATGTCCGTTGAAAACAGCGAAATAAAATCCAAATGACAAGCTAGTCGTGAAGTTCTTTTTGTTTTGGAGTTAATGAAGGTTAGGTGTAAATCGTAAATCCTCAACCTCCTACAAAGTATCAAAAATGTTTAACCACTAAGTATATGGCGTGTATTTCTCCGTCAAACGCTGAATATTTCGTTTCGGCTGATTGTAATTTTTTGGAGAAATATGCTTGAGGTTCCCTAAATCCATTTTTTAGTTACTGTAAGACGGCTCCAACTGCGGTGTACGATGCAACAGCAGTAATACTGAACACTGCGTTAACTAAAGTATGATCCAATAGTGTTGCATGAGCAAGCACACTTTTATTCTAAGCGAATGCGCCAATACACTCTCCTGATCAAGCAAAATTTGTGGCAGTATAGGTTTCTGAGTAACAAAACTAAATGAGCAACTAACCATGCCAATAAATTATTGAATTTGTCGAATAGATGTATAGGCACTGGAAATTCCGATATAGCTTCAACTGTTTCCTCGGATGGGAATATTCCCTTAAAGGTAATTTTGGGACTTAGAAAGTTAAGAGCATTAACACCAAAAATGCATTTTGAAGTTTTGATATAGACTACTTAGGAGTCTTAACATTAGAAAGTTATTTCATGTACAGCCAAATGCATTTAAAAAAATTATACACAATTTCTGCAAGCATGGCAAGTTTATTATAACAGTTTGTACAAATGACCATGGTTGATAAAGTCGATGGTCATTCAGAAATTTAGTGATTAAAATTTAAAAAGTTTAATTTTAAAAACTGTTACTTAAAAGTTGATTTATTAGACATATATGTACATTATAACAATAATAAAAAATAAGCAAGCAATAATAAATTCTGAACATAATAGTTCATAAATCAAACATAATTATGTATTTAATTGATAAATATAAAACATAAATACTTTAACATAATCCTAATTATTTCGATGTAATTTATTACCATCGAGTTTTTATTGCCATCCGCGTCGCGTATACATATACACAATATGTAAACGGTGTCAATTTTCTATGCTTAGTGTTTTGTGTTGAGTTTTTTTTTTTTTGCGCTATACATATTTCAGTACAACAATCAATGACAGTCAATTTTACAATAAAAATTGTTTATAATGTTTATTATTGTTGTTATTATAAAACATAATAATATTTCGATTTAATTTATGTTAGTTGATCACGTTTCTAGATAAAAAATAAAATAAAAATAAAAAAAACTGTTGCTGTCGTTGTGTATGTGTGTGTGTGTGTGTAATTGCACATATCAAATGATTAGGAAAATTGGATTGTTTATAGAAAAATGATCAATTTAGAAATAGGAAATGTATAATATTTTTAGTACATGTACGTATGTAGGTATATAGCTAAATAAAAAATAATTATGTCATTAAAATTAAATTATGTAGTTTATTTTTATTGGTTGTTCGAATATATTTTTTTAATCATGTGATTTTTCATTTATATGTGGTTTATAAAAAGCTGCGAGCCTTAATTAGTACTGGTGGCTAAATATTATTCTTTCATTTTTTTTTTATAAAATACTGATCTGATTTCTTCGGCTAAAACTATAAAAATTTAATTGAACATAAATAAAATTTTATTTATTATATTATATGAACGTAGGAGTTGATCAGAACAACACTCCATTTACATTTTATTTTAATTTAACTTTTTAATTCGATTTCGAGAAGATCGTTGAAAACGAATTTTACCTAATCGAGCCTGTCAGCTAATAAATTTAGCATAATTGATGGTCGGACTATTTTGTTGCAACATATATATGTACATAATTTATTTTTGTAATTCTCTAAAAGGCTGTGAAATGATTTTTGATTATAGAAATAAAAATTCGGAACAAATCCTGTCCGCATGACAGTTCAGGTACATAGGGCCCGCAGCTATATAAAAATTGACAAATTGCCTCTTGGTTGTGAATATCTATTAAATATCTGCAGATATCAACTTTATGCAAATTAAATTCTGCTACAAACCAATCAGGATTGCTAAATTATTTGAATCACATTCATTGTTTTTGAAATGATAGTTTTGCAGTCTCAGAAAAACCACAGAATTATTTACGCAATATAGAATGTAATAAGTTTTCTTATAGAATCAAAATCTGTCTAGTTTAAGTGTTCTTTTAAATGTTTGTTTATGAAACGAGCATTTCCGTCTGCTACTCAGGTAAAAAAAAATTTATACACTTATGATTCATATATACTTGATCTTAAAAATTTTACAACATTTGAAATTCACAATATTTTTCAAATTTAAGCATTATCTAAATTTTGTAAAATGTTTTCAATTTTAGAATATTTCTAATTTCCAGATTTTAAAACACTTATAATTTGAGTATGTCTCGTATATAATTTATAAAATTGAGTAAATTTTATACTTGAATTTGAAAATTTTGACAAGTTTCTATAAATTAAAGTTGATTTTGAAAAATCCATCTAAAAATGCCTTATTGAAAAAATTTTTTAGAGGGGGCTACGTGGGGTATTAGGGCTGCCATCTTATTCCACAGTCTAAATGTGATGAATTCTAGGCGGGCGCTTATTAGAAAAGTGCGAAATGAGTTAGGCATTCAAAAAGTATTTTCATTTCTTTATCTAGTTAGCTAATCCAACACACCACGATTTCAGTTTAAATATAGAGTTCACAAGTATATTGGTAAGATTCTTGTCTTCATTGCAAAATTAAGTATTCTTAAGTTTAGTTGTAAGCTTTAAACAGAACTTACTAGCCTTTAAACAGATTTACTAGCCTTTTTTGCTTTAGATTAGGGATAATATAGACTCTTCAAACATTTTCTGAGCTTTCTGAGGCTATGTGCACTTTATTTGGCAGGTGAAATATTTTATAACTTGGGTCTATACTAAAAGCTTTTCGCTTTCACCTCCCAATGCTGTTATATTTTGTGTTTGTGTGTGTTTTTGTACAGTAGGGGGTATGGATGGAAATGAAATGAAGTCGTTCTTGTAGGTTTGACAATTAGGAATGATTTGACTATTAGGTTTTAGAATTGCTGGTTTCCCCCATGAGGAATTTTCGGTAGTGGATGTAATTCCGGATCGGTATTTTGCGTTGTTTCTGTGGATCGAGGTTCCAGGAAGCCATCGGTGTATAAATGTCAAATGTCTTGGCAGTTCCATCAAATTGCCAAATTTTTGTTTTCTGATTGAGGTGTTGGAGCCTTTGCTTGTGTTTTTGAGTAGTCTTTCCTCGGCCGTATTTCGTCTACATGAATTCTGCTATCTTCGGTATCAACCATGAAAACCTCGTTGATATATCTATGTGTACAAAGCTTTTCAGGTTCATAGTCCGTGCGCTTCCAGTATCTTCCAAGGCTAAACACCGTCTGATTGTAGTGCTATAATATCGTTATAAAAGCTTCTAAAACTTTCATTATGTTTCTGCTTCTTTGATTCTATGTGCCGTATTATGTCATGTTTGTCCTCCGATCTTGGAATCTTTCTATCATATCCACTTTTAATCTGCTCCAAGAAACTTTTGGATTACGTTCAATGTGCTATCAAGACCAATTTAAGGCGGCACCAGTTAACAACGCTCCTAAATTGTGCACTAGATCTTCTTTTGAAAGTTCAAATGTATCAGTTTGATGTTCAACACGAAACACAAATCGTTCAACTGGCAGATCCTGAGAATAACCATCAAAGGTTAACTTCCACTTATACTCATGTGATTGGCAGAGTGAAAATGTAGAGAATCTTTTTATTTCGGTTCAGGTTCATGATACAGGTTTCATCTTGAGTTTTACTAAGATTTTGTACTAGACACTAATTTTGATAATTCTGAATCTTGGCCTTCCTCTTCACGTCCTGTTGGTGATAAACGTTCGGATAAGTTTAGCAGTTTTAGGTTTTATAGTAATTGGATGAGCTAATTCTTCACCTTCTGAGGTTGACAGCTCGTGGGGATCTTCCTGTTGGAAAGATTTAATTTGGTCCAGAGTCTCATCAAGGTTGGTGTTGACTTAGCGTTTGCACCGCATTCAAAACTAATCCACTCATCTTTATATGATCTAGGCATTGTTGTTTGTATAAGTCTTAGTGCTAGAAAACAATTTTTTCATTCTGCCTTTCACATGCAACAACCTTGCTTCGACAGTGCAAAGTTCATTCTATTCAATAGTGTCAGGTCGTTGTGATCCAGTCACGCTGATCTTTAATTTTAAGTGCACATCTCCGTATTTCCATTTGTGGCGTGAATCGCGCTGCAGCATGTGCCTTATATGGTTTTAATACGGGATTCTTTTCCTCATTACTTATGGTTATTTGTAGGGCGGATGGATATTCTTTGAAGAAGAGAGACCAACATACATTAATATTGGTTGTATGTTAGAACGGCTCAATATTCTCAAGGGCGTATTTTATACGCTATGTTAGATAAGATTCACTTTGATTCAGTTAGCCTATCGTTGTTTTTTCAGTTCATTCGATTGGTCAATTAATAACAAGTGTCAATCCCAACATTTTTTGCTTAGTATAGACAACTGATCACATATACATACACAATTTCATTCCAATCCACTATAACTTTTACAACGGCACATAAATAATATTTCTTAAATATTCTGATTAAAGGAATTAATATCCTTTAATATCCAGCAATTTTGAAATTCGGTTTCGAACATATCGATTATTTTAATTTTATTGAGTCAATTGATCCAAGATGAACCGTACGTATACAGTCGTGGAGATAAAATAATCTTTTAAATATTCAAAATTAAATTTGAATTTTACGCAATTCCGAATTTTAACTCCGAAAACATAAAATATTTTTAGATTTACCAATTCACAGTAGTTTAAAAATTTCTTAATTAAATTTTAAAATTCGACAATATTGGTGGACATTTTTTGAATTTTAGAGCATTTCTACAATTATTCGAATATCACAAATTTTGAATCGATATTAAGATGATTTATAGAATCTCGGCAAACCACTCGAAGTATACCGAGCAAACAGCACAGTTTTTAAAATTTGTGGCGTTTGTCCTAATAGAGGTAGGATACAACAGGGATTCGTCATCCTTGATTACGATGATAAGCATATAACTGGCCTTCGCTCTTAAGAGTACATTCATGGGCTGAACCATCGTTTATGTCGTTGAACCTTGGCATGGAGCTATACAATGTATCGCAATTGAATCGGACCTGTAGTCGAGCGTAATCGGGATTTGGTTGATAATGGCGTAAGGCTGGAAGCAAATAAACAAACATAATGTATATAAATATTATGTATTTAGTGTACATTATTATGCCGACGCGTATATCTCTTTCGCCAACAGTGATAGTGGCAATCGGTGAAAATGACTTCTATAATGCGTTTCATAGCTATACGAATACTTTGGACATGACTTTGTTGTCTATAGAGGTGATCGAATTTCTGAAACAAGTATTAAACAATCCGATGGTGGTATATTTTTCACCGTGGCCCAATCTAGAGATTGCTCCACTTATATTAACTCCATCAAGGTTTGGAGATTAAAATCAATAATCGATATATGCTTATCTTTATGACGTATATTCCCATCATGCTCATAGTAATTACTATGAGTTAGTCATGACTATATCAAGTTCATCTGATTTTGTCCTTACTGGGTGAATTCAATCTTCCAAATATCATCTACAATTTTTCATCTTCAATTGAATTGCATTCTACCATGCGCAGTATAAAATCAGATGCTGAATCTGAACTGCGTTTATTGAGGTGGTCGGTTATAATTTAAATCAAATTATACTTGATGCTTTTAAAGTAACTGAGTCACTCAATCTATTTGTTGCAAATAATGTCAACCACAGTATTTCGAACAAAGCACCACGGATGCTTCCTCCATGGTTCAATGTTCGACTAATATACCTAAAAAATCAGAAATGATGAAAATCATTCAAGAAAAAATTAAAGAAAATCCTAAACAATTTTATAAATCCATACTTTACGTCCAAACGTGAAATCTATGCCCTTTTAAAAAAAAAAAAAAAAAAAAAAAAAGTTAGATAACATGAATAAAAAAATCCAATTGAATGAATTAATTATTAATAAATCGGAGGCTGAAAGAGAAATTATTTCGATAAAACCAAGTGCAAGAGCAACAATCCAACAAGCCAGAGAAGCGACAAGAATGATGGGATTCAAATCGACAGGCAAGATTTCATGTTGACGTATGCTATAATATCAAGAAGCCGTGTCAAAACCAGAATAGAGGCGATAGAAGAAGAAGAAGAAAATCAACAATGTCTATGGTAGTATGATGAAAATGAATCTTCAGATGGGAAAATAATATTGTTGTAAAGAGCTACGGCAATCACTTACGCAACCTTATAAACTTGATGCCATTAACATGCCAGTACATTTCCTCACTTCAGTACTTAAGTGCTATAAACGAAATTTTATCATTTTTGACGCTCTAGAACTATTTTCCAATTTTACGATTTTTTTTCAGAAGATATCAATATACCAGATGTTGCATACACGCGGTTATGCTTATCTGATTATCATAAAAAAATTACTTATCTGCTATACATAAACTAATTATGTATATCGCACTCGCACCGGAATGGTAATTTTTTTGAAATTAAAATCAAACTTAAGTGTTTTACACAGATACAATTAAAAGATAAAATTGGGTAAACGCAAAATAAAATTTAACGATTTGTGTGATATAAACATAAAATGAAAATCTACAGTCCAAATAAATTAAACGTAAGACGTTAAACGTGACATCGGTAAATTAGTCTTGGCGATATTTTTTAGACTAATAACATTTCTTTTTTGACCTAAATTGCTAAATTGTGTTTAATTAAGGTATCCCCATTGGTTTTCCTTATGTTCTATTTACTGGTGTTACTGCCTTACCCTGACTACAGTGCTAACTCAAAAGGTTTTACTCTATTCAGTCTTCTCACTGCTTCCCTGTGGTCGAGTAGTTGGTTGGCCTCAACGTTCGGGTGATTCTGGAGCCTCACTTCATGCTTCCGTGCAGCATTGTTTGCTTCTCTGGTGACAGTTTCCACTCTAAGGTCGCTGTGGAGGTCGCTATTACGTATGTACCAGGGGGCATTTACAATATCCCTTACCACTCTGTTTTGGAATTTTTGAAGGATATCCATGTTGCTTGGTTTAGTACAACCCCACAGCTGAATTCCATACATCCAAATGGGCTTTAATATCTGCTTATATAGCATCAATTTATTGTTTATTGATAGATTGGAGTTCCTTCCCATCAGCCAATACATCTTTCTATATTTGAGTCTTAGTTCTTCACTTTTTTTCTTGACATGGACCTTCCATCTAAGTTTGCTATCTAGATTCATCCCTAGATATTTTGCTGAGTTAGGATGTGGTAATGGGACATTATTTAATACCACAGGCAAATGATTTATTTTTCTGTTGGTGTAGTCAACACATGGATTTTGTTTCATTTAACCTGACACGCCATTGATGATTGATCGTCCATCGATAAATTTTGTTCATCGCACTTTGAAGCATATTGGTAGCTCCTTCTATGGTATCATCTAATACCAAAATAGTAGTGTCGTCTTCAAGTGTGCCAATTGTGGTATTCTGAGATAATGGAATATCGCTTGTGAATAATAAATATAGAATGGGTCATAAGACACTTCCTTGTGGTACTGCTGCTTTGATCTTTTTAATTTCTGAGTATGATTGTTCCTGTTCGCTCTGTAATGTAGGATTTTAATATTTGGCAGAATTGTGAAGGTAGAATGTTGTGGAGTTTGTGCAGAAGACCTTCGTGCCAAACTTTGTCAAACGCCTGGGCCACGTCAAGGAAGACTGCTGAACAGATTTTCTTTTCTTCGAGTGATCTTTCTATGATATCTGTTATTCTATGAATTTGATCAATTGTAGAGTGTCTATCTCAAAATCCAAATTGATGTGTGGGGATTAATTCCTGCCTTTCAATTATTTGTTTCAATCTTTTTAAGAGAAGTCTTTCAAATAGTTTTGACATACTAGGTAGTAACGAAATCGGTCTATGGGATGTTATTTCGTTTGGTGGGTTTCCAGGCTTAGGTATCATAATCACCTCCGCGAACTTCCATACATTTGGTACAAATTTCATCCTGAAAGCTGCATTGATTAGAGTTGTTAATTTTTTAATGCCCTTCTTCGATAGCTGTTTTAAGATTTTTCCTGTTATCAGGTCATAGCCTGGCGCTTTGTTAGGATTTACATTTTTTTTTATTTCATTAGTCAATTCCGCAGGGGTGGTCAGAGCGAATTCTTGATCAATAGTTTCCTCTACTTCTTGGAATTTTTCTCTCTCTTGTACCTCATTAGGCTGAAAAATAGAAAGCTTTTGCCTTTTCTTCATTGCTTCTGGCCCAATTCCTATTGCTTGTTCTTATGGGTGGTATTTGAGTTATTGATATTTTCATTCGTTTGTACCTATTGTTCTTCTTTTGACTCCGACGTATTATTCCATGCTGACTGTTGTACGTCATTTATGAATTTTACGATTTCTTCATCTAGTTGTTCTACTGTTTTTAACGGTACATTAAGTTTTATTCTACTATTCAGCTCTTCTTTGAATCCCTCCCAGTCTGTATATTTATTTGTCAAAGCCCGGTTGCATTCTTTTGAGATTATTTTTTCACTGAGAGTAAGTAGTATTGAAGAGTGATCGGAGCTCGAATCATACCCCTCTTCGATTTTAACATAAGTTGCTGGAAGTTTTCTAGTTATAAAGAAATCTAGTAGATCAGTGGTCTAATTCTGTAAAAACAAGATAATGCGAAAAAACGAAACATTGAAAAAGTTTACACAAAAAAAATTTACACAATTTCTATCTTATTTAGGTTAAATGGTATTCTATAAATCAAAGTAGTCAGCGTGTAAATTTTTTCTTGCTGAATAATTTTATCGTGTCTAAAACCACTTTGACGTTTTGTTAGTGTTTCGTTTCATAATATAATATAAAGAGTAACAAGGACAAACATGGTTTTTTTGTTCGACACTAGCCCGCCTTCTTCGTGAACTTTTAGTTTTAAATTTTAAATTTTTATCCGTGAAAACGAACTACACAAGATAAATTGTATGTGTAATTTGTTGACGTTTAATATCTTACCCATTTTTTAAATTATGTTGGTGTAAAGTTATAGAATACCATTTTGGTATGAAAACGTGTAAAGTACTCGTTTTCGCGTTTTCACGTTATCTTATTCGTTATAGAATTAGGCTACTGGTATTTTGTTATTATCTGTTGGCCAGTATGTCGGTTTGGCAGTAGAATGCCAATTACATCCAACTTCTGTCATTGCTCCAAGAAGTTCTTTACCTCTAGAAGTGATTATTCTTGATCCCCAATGAGTATGTTTCGCATTAAAGTCTCCGTCAATGATGTACTTAACGCCTAAGCTTTCCAGGAAGTGTACGTAGTGTAAATGTATATAAAGTGCCGTTACGGCTAATGACTGATTTTTAGTTTTAATGCTGACGGTAGTTGCTTGTATTTCTTTTGTTTCATATTTTTTCTCTTCGTAATGTTGTATATTACTTTTTATTATTATCGCACTTCCTTCTCTGGCTGTATTTTCTGGGTGTATTGTATGGTATACTTGATAACCTCTGAATTTTATAAATGATTGTTTTGTAAAGTGGGTCTCGGATATGAGACAGATATCTATTTTTTAAATGTCCAATAATAGTTGCAATTCTAGCTGATGTTGCAATAACCCATTGGGGTTCCATGCTAGTATTCTAATGCCACTATTCATTCTAAAATATGGGTGACAGGAGCAGTCCTGATGCTGTTTTCTAGTTTCGTTAGTCTTTGAATGATTGATCCAATAGCTTTTACTTGCTTTTGTTCTTGCTCATCCATTCGGTTTAGAATTGTTTGCAACATTTCACTATAACGGTCAAAATCGTTTTTCAGTTCTGCTCCCCCTTTAGCAACTTCAGCATATGAGATACCTGGAGCTTGAATTATTTGATAAGCAGGTTTTCTTGTCTTTTCTATTTGATTTCTTTGCTCCTTTAATTTGCCTTTTGGTATGTCCTTTTTATTGTCCTATGTTATTATTTTTTCTCATCTTCTGTAGTTCTCTGGCAACTATACATCCACTATAATTTGCAGGGTGTAACTCTCCACAATTTACACACTTGGCCGAAGTTTCTCTGGTTTTTGTACATTCTTTGGAGGAATGCTTAGCTGCGTACTTAACGTATCTTGGGTCTCTATTGCAGTAGTTCTGAGTGTGCCCGAATGATTGGCACTTTTTGCATTGCGGGAGCAATCTTGATTTTCGTAAAGCTTCAATCTCAACCTTCATGTTGAGGATATATCTTATTTGATAAATATTTTGTATGTCTTCATCTTTATCAAAAGTTAACATGAACAATGATAGCGGAGTTTTATCCTTTCTCTTCAATATTTGTGTAACCTTTTTTATTTTCAAATTTTTAGAAAGCACTTCCTTTATTTCTTCTGGCTTGCAGGATGGGTGCAACTTTTTTGCCACAACTTTAATCGGTCTGGATCTTTTGTCCTCATAAGAATACCATGTATTTCTCTTTTCATTAAGTGAAAGGGTCAGTTTTCTATAATTCTCCTCGTCTGGGACATTGACTTTAAGATCTCCACTACTGAGCATCGTTGTTTGGTATTGTATTTGGTTTGAATCCATCGTTTTTCGTATATCATTGTAGTTTTCAATCTTATTTACAATGACTGGTGGTGGTTTGGGTTGTTGCACCTTTTTACTCTGATTTTTTATTTCCTTTTTTTCTTGTATTTGTTCTGGAGATACAAAGGGTGATTTGCTCAGTCGTCGCTTTTTTCCTTGTTTCTTTTTTTTTCAGCACCCAATTCACTTCAGAATTAAGTTCATCTGAGTCCGTGACATATTCAATCTGACCGATGGCTACGTTTCCGCCAAATGCTACGGTTTTAGCTATACGTTCTGCTCTTCTATTCTTGATTTCTCTTCTGTTACAGCAGGTGTTAGAGCTTTTCTAAGTTCCCCATTTTCTTTTTTAAGTATCATGTAATCATTACTTAGCTTAGTTGTGATCTTTTCAAATTCGCATAGCTTTCTGCGTAGTTCAAAATTTTCCTTTTCATATTCGTTACCGTATCTTGTTGGTGATCTTGTCAATTTGGAACTCTTTCCAAAATGGTTAGTAACGGGGTTTTCTTCGGTAAAGTTCTCCGATCGTGATCTTTCCTTTAGCAATGGTTGGTACGTGTGTAGGTAACGCGATATTCTGATATCGAAAAGTTTGAGGTAACCCTTATATACTGAATTATAAAACGTTTTAGGTCAAAAAATATAAATAACAAACAAAGGAACTTGAAAGATAATGATGGTGCTACAGTAACATGGATCAGTACGTATGGATATGCTATGTGTTTTGTTGTGAAACAAAAAATTGCCGTCCTAGAAAACAGCCAATTGTTTCGCTATCAAATATGCAAGTATATTATCGGCAGCAGAATGTATGTTCGGGATCTGAAGGACTCAAATCTGAAATATATTGAAAATGACAATCGCACTTAAAAAACTAGTACAATTGCATCAGCAGGGCGACAGCTTGCTGGTATGAATAGAGCCGAAATACGAATAAAATTAATTGTTGTATTCAGCCCTATAAATCATACCAGTCAGTCTGGAAAGTAGGAATAGAATCGAGAAGACTTCAATCTCGTTTATAGTTGCAACCTACGAGTATTAGAATTTCAAGAAAATTATGTTTCATTTGTTTTAAAATTGGGATCAGTCCTTTTATCGTCGAAAAGCCACCATTTTTGTTTGTTATAGTGATTTCAAAATTTCATATCAGTGCAAAAATGAAACTAAATCACGAACGTTTTTCAAAACCTTGATGCTGTACATGAACTGATACTGCAAGACCGTTATGTGACTTATACTGAGATTGAGGCATCTTGGAGCATTAGTGGGACCAGAATACATTAAATATTGCATAATTATTTGGCCGTCAAAAACATTGGATCCCACATAATTTGACAGCGGTTCAACAAAAAAAATTCGTGTCAATTGGTTGAAAGAAATGCTACAAAAATGACTATAACATCGTGACAAGTGACGAAGTTTGAATTTGTTTGCCATTTCACAACCATTTGTTTGCCAGAAAACTTCGGCGAAATCAGAAAATCTAACCGTCGACAACGGATCATTCTCCACCGTGACAATGCGAGCTCTCACACATCGGCACAAACAACTGATTATAACAGGTAGTAGGTTCAACTAGTAATTGTAAATCCCGTGTTACTGTAATGATGATATTGGAAACTCAGAAAATGTAAAATTCCTATACTAAGTTGAACTTTTAATTAAGTCTTTGCACAGTTCGAGTAAAATTCCAAAGAATCAAGTACATTGACATTTTCTGGATTCAGTTTAACTTTTTTTTAAGCCTTTACACATTTCGAGCACCTACAAATTGAGAGGAATTTTTATTCCAGAAAAGTGTTGGTTACATAATATAAATACGAGTTGGGAAGCAAGGAAATTTAAACTTTCTGGATATTTAACTGAACTTTAAATTAAATCGGTCGCTCACTTGGAGACTCCAGAAGTTAAGAGAAAATTTATTTTGAAGCATTTTCCATTTTATGGTCAAGAAAAGAATTTTCAGAATTAGCAATTCTGGAGAAATACGGGTTCTGTAACTTTGAGATTCGAAACATATAGAAATTTAATTTTGATGAACATTTTCTAGATTTACTTGACATTTTCAGTAGATCCTTTCCATCTCTGACGGTACTTCTCAATTTGAGAATTCTCCAAAATCTGCAATATCCGGATCATTGCTCTGTATATTTGTAAATACTTTATTATTAATTTTTAATTATCTAGTCCTGGTAAATTGTTCTTCTCTGCTCTTCTCTATAGAGATAGAAGTATATGAAACGTACTTATTGGCTAGCGTGAATCATATTGTGATGAAGGATAATTTACCTAGTAGATGTTTGACGGACTGCAGTAGTAAGATATTCCAAAAATAAATTTCTATACAGAATGAGTCATACTGGCGTATACAAGGCGTCATGAAGAACTACTTTGATGCCAATCTTCCCGACCATATGCATATATTGTTTTATACAAACACTCGCGGGGCATGCTCCAACATCACATTGATGATTTCTTTGGATTACAGATTTTTACAATTGGTGGTAATTGTTCAAATTCTTCAACTGCTTCAATTTATCGAATTCAGAATTAAAAAACTATTTTTTAGCGTGTTTGACGTGTAATCTTATATTTGTATATATACAAATACACTCCATCTTCTTATATTTCAATACTTTGTATTTTCTTCACATATATAATCTAGACATATCTCTAGACGTAGACACAGGTACACCAAATGTCTTAAATATTATTTTTAATTTCTTGATGATCGATTTCCATCCACTGTTTTAAAACGTATATATAGAATCGAACAAAAAATTCTGGTTTCATAAGACTTTTGACATTAGATCTTTTTGGCTTCATGTATATATGTACACATATACAAAGTATGATGAAGATTTTTTTTGAATATTATTTTTCGTGTGTGTGTGTCAGACATGAAACATTTGGAAAGTTGGTGAATAGATTGGATTCGACTATCTTTGAAAAACGTGTACAATATACATGCACAAAATATATGTAACTAATACATCAATTATAAATTCAAGACAACACCAATTTTATTTTTTATTTTTTATTTTATCGGAAATTAAGATTAAAAAATTTAAAATTATACACAGAAGTAAATTAGAAATTAATATTGAACAGATTTTGTTTTGTTTTGTTTTGTTATAACATATAATAAAAGGAAATTATAATTTTGAGACTCGTGAGAATTTTATGGATTTAATTGTCGTGTGATTTTGACTTAAACATACATAAAAAGACTTGTTTAGTGTTATGAATAAATATAATATTGTAAAATTTTGATTTATTCATAATAAATTCCAAACACCGTTCCAACGGCATAAATAGTTGGATTACCCTCGTACGCATAAGTTGCAAATTGATCGTGTTCCAAGTCCAATAGCGTTTTGCACATTTCGCAAAAATCTTGATGCAGCCGCTGAACTATGGTGACCAAACAAATAAGCCGACACCGATCATAATTTATCAGTTTGAGACGAAATTTAATTTCCTCACTTAATCCTTTCACCATAATGGAGGATGCACGCGGCTCATAAATAAATTGCTTTAAATTATGTTTAAATATTTCCTCGATTATGCCCTGAACAATCCACTTATCGAATGGCTTATCCGGCTCTAACCGATACGTATTTTGGAAGAGTTGCACTGGATGAACGATTTTAGTTTTTCGTAATTGCATGGCCATATCGGCTCTGGTTGATTTACGATTCATTATTGTGGAGCGCGCAGGTACATGTGACGGATTAATCATAATCGAGCCAACTGATATTTTGTCTTTGTTGTCCCCGTCAACCAACGTAAAACCGGCAAGTTTGTTGCGCAATTCGAAACGCTCATTTTTTAACGTTCTGAGCAATTGTGCATTAACACCAATGGACATTGGTCGATGGTCCGATGCAATTGACATTTCGGATGCACGGCCCTTTTTCGGGACAATCGATTCTTTAAGCATCGTTTCGTATATACACGCCTAGTTGAACCAAGCGAGAAAATTAAAAAGGCAAAAAACAAGTAAAAAATATTTTAAAAAAAATAAAAATATTTTTAAAACTCCGCGCGGTTGAAAAATGTGTTTGAAATTAACAAAAAAAAACTAAATGTCAAGCGGCTTTTCTATTTTTTTCGTTGCATTCTGGACTATTGCGATTGGAACATTTGGTGATTACGATCAACCTGTCGTCAATTTCACTCATTTCATTACCAATAATTTCCCAATCAAAATCATAAAGTGAAGAACAGGAGTTGCTGATAGTGTGCGATTCTGTTGATCAGAATCACGATAAATGCAATAAGCGAGTTTTAATTTTAATTTTGGCCATGGGATAGTAATGGACTGGCAAATAGATTATTATGTACAACAAATATAGAAACAAAAACTCAGTGATATTTTTAGATTCAATACATTTTTCTCCACCTTTTACCGAGGTACAGAAGAGTAGATTTACTATAAAACATTTTTAATTTAATTTCTTCTTTCAAATTGTTTCCACCCAGCATCTGTTTATATATTTTCAATTTTCTGTATTGAAATGGCAAGAGTAGGAAATGGGCACAGTAGTTATGAAATTGAATGGCGATGGTCAAGTAAGAGGGTTCACGAAACGAAAGTCGACTTAATATAATTTCTTTTTCAAATTGTTTAAACTCAGCGTTTTAGTTGTTTTGTAATTTTGATTAATATTATATAGAAAGACTTGTTTAATGTTTTGAATATATGTAATTTAATAAAATTTTGATTTATTCATAATAAATTCCAAACACCGTTCCAACGGCATAAATAGTTGGATTACCCTCGTACGCATAAGTTGCAAATTGATCGTGTTCCAAGTCCAATAGCGTTTTGCACATTTCGCAAAAATCTTGATGCAGCCGCTGAACTATGGTGACCAAACAAATAAGCCGACACCGATCATAATTTATCAATTTGAGACGAAATTTAATTTCCTCACTTAATCCTTTCACCATAATGGCGGATGCACGCGGCTCATAAATAAATAGCTTTAAATTATGTTTAAATATTTCCTCGATTATACCCTGAACAATCCACTTATCGAATGGCTTATCCGGCTCTAACCGATACGTATTTTGTAAGAGTTGCACTGGATGAACGATTTTAGTTTTTCGTAATTGCATTGCCATATCGGCTCTGGTTGATTTACGATTCATTATTGTGGAACGCGCAGGTACATGTGACGGAGTAATCATAATCGAGCCAACAGATGCTTTGTCTTTGTTGTCCCCGTCAACCAACGTAAATCCGGCAAGTTTGTTGCGCAATTCGAAACGCTCATTTTTTAACGTTCTGAGCAATTCTGCATTAACACCAATGGACATTGGTCGATGGTCCGATACGCTTGACACTTCGGATGCACGGCCCTTTTTCGGGACGATCGATCCTTTAAGCATCGTTTCGTATACACACGCCTAGTTGAATCAAGCGAGAAAATTAAAAACGCAGAAAACGTGTAAAAAATATTTAAAAAAAAATAGAAATATTTTTAAACTTCCGCGCAGTAGAAAAATGTGTTTGAAATAAAAAAAAAAACTAAATGTCAAGCGGCTTTTCTATTTTTTTCGTTGCATTCTGGACTATTGCGATTGGAACATTTGGTGATTACGATCAACCTGTGTTCAATTTCACTCATCTCATTAACAACAATTTCCCAATCAAAATCATTAGGTGAAGAACAAGAGTTACTGATTGTGTGCGATTCTGTTGATCAGAATCACAATAAATGCAATAAGCGAGTTTTAATTTTGCCCATGGGACAATAGTGGTCTGGCAAATCGATTTAGCAGGGCAACATTTAAAAAACAAAAACTTTCCAGTACAACAAATATAAAAACAAAATCTAAGTGATAATTCTCCACCTTTATTCGAGGTACGAAGAGTAGATTTACTGTAGTGATAATTTTATAATTTTCGGCGCGTCTCGGTTAGGACCAAAACATTTTTAATTTAATTTCTTCTTTTAAATTGTTTCAACCCAGCTTCTGTTTTCATATTTTCAATTTTCTGTAGTGAAATGGCAAGAATAGGAAATGGGCAAAGTAGTTATGAAATTAAATGGCGATGGTCATGTAAGAGGGTCCACGAAACGAAACTCGACTCAAATTCCAGTCTCGATTCGGACCAACATAATTAATTTTTCAAATTGTTTCAACTCAGCTTTTTAGTTGTTTTGTAATTTTGAATTAAACATATATAGAAAGACTTGTTTAATGTTTTGTTTTTATAATTTAATAAAAGTTATACATTAGTTTTGATTTATTCATAATAAATTCCAAACACCGTTCCAACTGCATAAATAGTAGGATTACCCTCGTACACATAAGTTGCAAATTGATCGCGTTCCAGGTCCAACAGCGATTTGCACATTTTGCAAAAATCTTGATGCAGCCGCTGAACTATGGTGACCAAACAAATAAGCCGACACCGATCATAATTTATCAATTTGAGACGAAATTTAATTTCCTCACTTAATCCTTTCACCATAATCGCGGATGCATGCGGCTGATATATAAATTGACTTAAATTATGTTTAAACGTATCCTCGATTATGCCTTCAACAATCCACTTATCGAATGGTTTATCTGGCTCTAACCGATACGTATTTTGTAAGAGTTGCACTGGATGAACGATTTTAGTTTTTCGTAATTGCACTGACATATCGGGTTTGGTTGATTTACGACTCATTATTGTGGAGCGAGCAGGTACATGTGACGGATTAATCAAAATTGAGCCAACTGATGTTTTGTCTTTGTTGTCCCCGTCAACCACAGTAAAGCCGGCAAGTTTGTTGCGCAATTCGAAACGGTCATTTTTTAACGTTCTGAGCAGTTGTACATTAACACCAACGGACATTGGTCGATGGTCCGATAAGCTTGACACTTCGGATACACCGCCTTTTTTCGAAACGGTCGATTCTTTTAACATTATTTTGTAAGCGCACGTGTGGATAAATCAAGCGAGAAAATTAAAAACGAAGAAAACGAGTTAAAAATATTTTAAAAAAATAGAAATATTTTTAAAATCCCACACGGTTGAAAAATGTGTTTTAAATTAACAAAAAATACGAAATTTCATGCGGCACTTTTTTTTTTTTTATTCATTCCCGACTATTGCGATTGGAAAATTTCGTGATTGCGAACGAATTTCACTCGTTTCATAAACAACAATACCACAATAAAAATTGCAGAACCAGAAGTAGAGGAGCTCCTGAACATGTGCTCCATTCTCTTTTTGATCAAGATTACAATCCAATACGCGATAGTTTAACAATGTAACTATTACTAAATTTTAATTTTGCTTGTTGAGCAGTAGCGGACTGGCAAAACAAATTCGGCAACAGTTTTTTAACCGGAAGCCAACAAATATCTGTTAAAATTTACGATTTTTGCCATACAAACTGAAAGTATAAACAATGGATAGCAGCAGTCGAGAGTAGTTTAGTTTGTCAACATTATTTTTAATTTAATCACTCAGGTTCACGAAACCAAAATCAATGTCTGTAATATATCGATTGTTTTTACTTTCCGTTTGTATAGAGAAAATTTAAAGTTGTGAAAGATGATGAGTTGAACCAAGTTGAAGTAGACACTAGTTTTTTCACGGAACGGGAATTGACCGCTCGAATCGGCCCAAAACTACTAATTCATTTCTAAATGATTTTATAAAACGGCCTTGCAACATCAACTGTCGGAAATTTTCATGGTGTTCCACTAACCCAGTGCGCCACTGCTCTTGGGTGTCTAACATATAATTATAGAGGTTATACTGAAAAGAAATAATATTACGTATTGGAAAATTTCGAAAGTCTCAAACAAAATTTATTTGGCGGAATTCCTACACTGATATACATTACACATTGAGATTTCAGTAATCGTTGGTATCGGGTCGCACCAAATTATCTCCGTTCTCAACTATATACTTTTGTATACTTTCGAACAGTAGTTCAAATTTTCAAGATATCCGCTAAGGGTTGAATAGGGCGACGTTTGAATTTAATATGCATCAAGTGAATATTTGTACATGTCCACAGAAAACCAACCTAGCTATCATATGTGGAACATGGAATTTTAAAATATTGTCTTAACAACATTGTAGCTAAAACGAACTGCCAATGCTTAGATAATCAAGTCTATACAACAAAACAACCAAAAGAGGTGTCACATAAAAATGCCATTAATTTCGGTATTTCGTTTGTCTCACCTTTTTAAAAGCAGGCAAATTCTATATACTTAGATACAAGCCTATATAACATTTAATTAATTTATTTTTGTTGTTGTTTGAAGAAAAACAAAGAAGTGTTTTCTATTTTCATTTTATATTTAGACACAAAAATTAAACAAAGACCTCACCTTACTTAAGTTTACACCTAACACAATCTTACAACATTATCTTTCAAATTTTTAACATATAACACTTTAAATACAATTTAATGTCTTATGTATATATATATGTATGTATATAGAAAACGCATCGTATACATATTGTCATTTTATCATGGCGTAATACCATTTATTTATCTAACAATTTTCTTCTAGTCGATTTTACAACAACATCTCGTATATATGTACATAATATAACTTCTTGTTAAAAAATAAAAAATGAAAACATTTAAACAAAAAAATCTCTTTGAATTTATATGTATATACATTTTATGCTATGTATGTAAGAAACTTTGTTGACATATAACGAATATGTAAATTTTAAAGTGACTTATCTACACAGTAATCCGTGAAACTATTAACGGTTTGAGGAAATTTTTTATGTAAATAGAATTACAGACGCGTACACTGAAAATAATTAATTTTAAAATCAAACAATTTTTTTTATTCTTTAACAAAATGCTCTCCGTGTGCACGAGTGTAGTTTGACGCGAATGATATATGTTAACTAAATACAGATTAAAAAATTGTGTACGACTTTAAATTGAATGACCAAAATAGATTTGCGCGGTTTGTTTTGAAAATTATGAAATTCATTTTCATTTTTTGCGTTCACAAATATTAAATATTAATTTAATTTCTTCTGAAATGTGTTCCACGGTGTCAGGTGCAAGTAAAATCTGCCATACAAATAAATTTTAACTAGAATCATTTCATTGAAGGCGCCCCGGTTTAATGAACAATTAAACGCTCCACTCTTCAGTAGCTGAGCTTTTGAATATTAATAGTATAAATCGGATGAAAATGACAAATTATTGAATTGGAGCTTTTGTCCAGAAATTACACAAAAGCTTATTTCAAATTAATTTTATTTAAGCATTTCGGTTTGATACTTTAATTTACAGAAACAAAATTTCGTGTCGATTAAAACTTCTGTATATCAAAACACTCTAATAACATTTTGGGTAACGACGCAAGGAGGCGGTTTATTTATGCCCATTGATTCAGCTATAGGCCCATTTTGTAAGGAAAATTTTGTTTTGAGTAGCAATTCCAGTCGAACTCAAACAATTTTTGTTGTTCAAACAATTCTAAAGCAATTGCTAATGATTTTGATCTTTATTTTTTATCAAAAATTGAAAGCAACTTAAAAAGCTCTAATTTTTCTTTTCAGATAGTACGAGAATTTATTAACTTTTGTTCTCAATCAGAGTTTGGCTACATGAATTAAAATAGGCCGATTTAAAAGTTTAGTTAAAAATGATGTTTTAGTAAGAAAAACTGGGACCTTTTTTAAGTGGTTTTTAAAATAAATTTTCTGACTTAGAAAGGTATTGGTACTATACAGTACATCACATTGATTAACATGACTGAATCGGTATTTTTGATCGTAAAAAGTGTTCGTTCTTTGGAAATGAAGGCCTATAGTCTTTCGTCTTAAGTAATGTTATTGGCCCTTTTTGTAATAAATTTTGCCAAACATTTTCGTGTGTCGTAACTATTTTATATCTTGCCAGACTGCCCGTTCGTTATCCTCGTTAACTTCATGCAACTCTGTAACTTCGGATGCCATAATTTTGCAAAGTGTTAATCTGTGGCTATTTAAATTTTACTCCAACTGTTCTGAACATCTCTAAATACTTAAATATTAAAATAACCTTGTATATACTACCTGTACAGTTCATTCAGACAAGCCTAAATCCAAGTTAAGGTATTTTTTAGGTGGGTTATAGTGTTTTTCATTTGTTGGAAAATTTTAATGTGGCATACTATTTGTGGCGATTCTCTTTTCGTTTAAATATTGAGCAGTATTTACCCGAGAAGGACAATTTATAAGGACTAAGTTTTGAAATGTTCTACAAGATTTACAAATAAACAGTGCCCTTCAAAATCAAACTCTCCTTAAAGTTGCAAAGAAATAACTGAACATTTCGTTTCGAGGCCCCCAAAGTTACGAAAATTTTACTAAAAATTCTGAACCTTGCCACCTCTTGGCTGGATCAGAAAATGATAATTATGCCCATAATAAAAATTTTCTGATTTTTTAGACTCTTCGAATATGTGAAGGGGTTATTTTAAAGTTACTTAAGTTTTCAATATGATCATCGGTTCTAGAAAAGGGATTTTGAGGCCTCTTCAATTGTGGACGAGTATAGAAAAGTTATATTAATCCAGTAAATATCTATAAACACATTACAACACAAAGTTTAAAATGATAACACATTAAGAAGTCAAACTGAAAATGTTACTGCCAAAAACTAGTAATCGTATATGAATTACTCATAAACATATTTGGGTTAACAAAAGTATTTGCGTGGCCCGTCAAACACTGGTTTCTTCATTCTTGAGATTAAAAAAATTCTCAACACTAAAAAAGTGTCGTTTTGAGTTCTGGCTTCTAAACTCTAAGTATGCCATCCTGTTGTAAGTACATTTCAAGACTATTTGTGCCAAACCAAGTGTTTTGCGAAGAAATGTATCGAACGAAAAATTGATTTATTCAAACGAAAGTACCATGACTAATCCCAATAAATCCAATCTTAAAGAGAATGACGGGACTAATCATATACATTTGAAAATAGTAAAGCTCACTATTCCCGAAGCACATTTCCTAGCAAAAATGGTTTCAATTATACCAAACTATATTCATACGAAAATACAACATGAGCATGGAGATTTAACAGAAAATATTTGTACTGTATGTATCGAAGGCACATGTCCAACTCTAATGTAAATATAAAAATATTTTAGAATTGGTCGATTTCTGGCACTTCTTAAACGTAAAACCGGATTTCTGATAAAGATCCTAACAATTCTGAAAACAGGAATAAAAAATTCGAATAAATAAATATCAAAAGTACCGCCACACAACAAACCAGTTTGTTTATCGAATGAGATTATTAAGAGATTTTGAGCATTTGAATGCTAAAGCAAAAATGAATCGAACTGTTTTAACTTTATTAAATATTAAATGAACAGATTTAATTTTAAAATGCTTTAATATATCAAACATTTCGGGTAACATTCAATTAAACTGTGTTTGTAATACTTCAAATACATTAACACCAAAGTTTAACACGCTTACTTGAAAGTATGTAAAATTGTCTTACGAGCTATTACACGTGAAAATCGGGCAAATAATACTTAAGATACGCGAATTTAAAGATAAGGACGTTTGTGTTTCTGACAAGACCAAATTATAACGGAACTCCGCGTATTTTGACCTCACCGAGTTTTTACACAAATTATATTTTTTAAATCTAGTTTTAACATCTCCCCAAATTTTGAAATTTCGTAATTTATGTTAAATTTTCGAGTTTTACAAGCGGAGCGCAACCCTTCATATAGCAAAGTATTGTACAAATTTAGAAAGGTTCATTAAAAAAATATAGCATCTGTACAGCGAAAACTTAAATACTTTTGTAATCGAGTAAAATGCGTACATACCATTTGCATAACTCATTCGCTATCACCAATTTTCAAGTTTTATCAGCGGAGCCCAACGCTTTTTATAGAAATACCTATATATTCTACAAATTGGAAAGATCCAGATGTTCACTATTCAAAAATTTTACAGTACATATGGCAAAAGCCTGGGATTTTTGAACTTTAGTAATGCCACCATATCGCGACTATTCTTAAAGATTGTTCGAGTATCAGGCGTTGTACATAATTTTATTAAACTACACGATCCCTCGAACAATATTTCTCGGAACTTTGTCGATCATTTTAGTAATGGACGGGAGCTAATAGAAGGAAGTTGGCGACAAGAAGTAAACCGTTAACCACAAATCGTGTGTATTCTAATTTTTATGCTAGCAGTATACTGCTAATCTGTTTGTTTCCAGGCTAACTTACCTTACTTGTCTTTTTATTTACTTAAAATATCTAAAATTCATTAATTAACAGACAACAGGCCAAAACAAACCTAAATGAAGAAACCATTGAACATGTTCATCTTTAGTTTAATAATTTAAAACCAAGCAGTTTGAAGGCCACTTTAGATTTTAACACCGATTTTACGTCGATCTGCTTCCATAAATGTTTAATGGGATTAAGGTTCGGACTTAACGCAGATAGATCTAATCGCGGTTTCAATTTTATTAATTTTATTCAGAACCATGAATGGGGCATATACGACTTGTTTTTTATGTTAGTTCAATTCTTATTCGTAGGTGGCAATAGCGGTAGAATGGGTATAATTTGACGTTTAACCACATAATCTAATTAAATCACACACAAATTGTGTGATTTAATTAGATTATGGTTAGATTTTGTTGTGTGCCGAATTGCCAGATTATTCAAAAAGTACCACAAATTTAAAAAAAAATGGATCATAAGTTTGACTGGAAGGACGCCATCAAACTGATCTCAAGTTTGTACATGAATTGAGAATACATGAATTGAGTAAAAGAACGATTAATGTAATTTTCGGAATTTTCAGAATATTCGGAATGAATTAACAACAACACTCGAAATGTGTAGAAATAATTGAACCATCCAAATGTATCCTGGCACGGTATTGACAGGCTGCGGGACCTGTTAATAGAGGTATGTATCATCGTAATCTGATTTCTATTACGGATTTTTATAAATTTCATTTATATATAAAAAAGTTCTGTTAAATTTATTATATTTCTGTATTCAAATTGTAAGTATTAAAGATTGAAGCTAAAAAACATTATGCTGCGATGGTCAAGTGGTTTGAGTGATGGACTTTGCATTCGTGGACCTGAGTTGAAATCTCGGTCGGGTCCAAAAGTTTTTTAATTTATTTTCTTCTTTCAAAATAAAATTTTCTAATTTCTCCATTCAATTGTCAAGTATTAAAGACGGATATAACCTGGATGCGCGTAAATACGGCGGTGGTGTAGTGGTTAGATTGATAGAGTTTAGTTTCCTAGAATTAAGTTCAAGTCTCGGTTAGGGCAAAACTTTTTAAATTAATTTGCTTTTCCAAATTTGGACTTAGTTTCTGTTAAAATTTTCAAATGCAAGTACTTAATACAAAAAAAATTGATACATGTAGAAATTGGACGACGTTGGTCAAGAAATATATTGATTGACTAAAGTCGTCGGCCTGAGCCAAGCCTCGGTTAAAGACCAAAAATTTGTTTAGTTCAATTTCTTCTTATAAATTGGTTCAACACAGCTATTGTGTTACCATTTTCAATTTTCTCTACACTGAAAAAAAAAGCTGTGAGTTAATTACTAATTTTTCTGAGTTAACCGAAAATTTTAAATATCACAAATTAATTTTAAAATAAGTATGTCCCGTGTAAATAATTGCAGTGTAAGATTTGCAACAGATTTTTGATTATGGAAAAATTTGATTAGTAATTTTTAAACGGGTTTCAATTGTAAAATTGAATAATATAGTAAAGTAGAATTTACTAAGCTATTTTCTATTTATATATCCGTTTTGAGATTTGCACTGTACTTAGTAAAATGTTGTGTCAAAAATAATCGAAACACAATCGAAAACACGTGCAAATTATTGTAGCTGTGAATTTTAATCATAGTGCAGTATGGAGCGGAGGTCAACTATAACCAAATAAAAGTATAATCAAAATCTTTTAAATTGTTTATTTTTTAATTCAGATATATTAATTAAAGGTTTTCTTAATTTTAGCAACATTTCTGATGTCACTGACCTAACCAGCTGTTCCCAATTATCAGCGTTTTCGGCCGAAATAATTATAACGTAAGTTTAAATTATATTCAAATAAAATAGAGCATACAAACAAAATATTAAGATCTTAACTAATTTAAACATAATACTTCTTCCTTTTTTTATAGTTACAGTTCAAACAACTATGTATCTTCAATCATAATTTATCCCCATCGATGCATCAGCCTGGTGTGAATTTTAAGTAAAAATCAAAATGCCGGAATCCACAACGCAAAATGCGTAACGTATATGAACAAGAAAATATTATAAAATTATCACAAATCACTAATTTTAATTTGTTTGACAGACTCGGAACCAGCTGATAATAAATGAAAGGCACACCGGGAAAGCGCTAAAACATGCATTGAGAATATTACTATTGCTGATGAAGTATGAAATCCCGCTGTTTCATTATCTGCAAGCGATAGTTAAATTGTTATTAAATTTAGTAAAAGAATATTGTGAAATTCACAGAGCTGCGTAAACATTACAATCCGTTTTTACTAAGCTCAATTTTGAATTTATTAATGCTTTGTAACTAACATCCAATATTAGTAAATGCAGCATATCCACAAAAAAATAAAAAAATTTAATTTACTAATTGACATGTTTTATTTGAATTGCCTTACTGCCAGTAATTGAAAAGCGCTTAGTTGGCTCTAAAATTACTCAATTTTTGGTAATAATTACTAAGCTTTTTATTGAAGAACGCAAATTTTTTTTTTCAGAGTATTCAAATGGTTTGTATGAGAACATACATATCTTGAATTCCACTCTTTTTATATGTTGTACCGGGTTGGTTAAGTGGTTAGAGAGATGGGACTATGGTTTCATGAATCTAAGTTCGAATCTCGTTTCGAAACCACAACTTTTTCTTTTCCTTTTTTCGCAAATTTCATTCGCTTCATAAACATGAACATTTTATTCCAACTGAAAAGTTGAACAACAATTGATAGACATTTTTGTAAAATTGGAATCTTTTTTTGCACAGAATAAGGGTCGAACTGTGGTACACGAAACCAATAGCCTCTAACCACTTAACCACCGCCGTATATTAATATGCGATACTTAACATTTGAATGGAGAAAACTGAAAATTTTGAAAAAGAGGTTATGAAATAAAAATGGATTTTACCCGCCTGGGATTCGAACTTGAGTCCACAGTACCAACGTTCATCACTCTAACCACTCGACAACCACCGCATGTGGTTTTCGTTGCTACATTCGTCGCTTATATTAGCAATTTGAATAGAGAAATTAAATTAAAAATATTTGGATCGAACCGAGATTTGAACTTGGGTCTACGAAACCAACGTCCATCACTCTAAGCACTCGACCACCGCCGCATGTTTTTTTCGTTGCTACATTCGTCTCTTATATTTGCAATTTGAATAGAGAAATTAAATTAAAAATATTTGGATCGGAACCGAGATTTGAACTTGGGGGTCTACGAAACCAACGTCCGTCACTCTAACCACTCGACCACCGCCGAATATTTTTTTTCGTTGCTACATTCGTTTCTTACATTAACAATTTGAATAGAGAAATTAAATTAAAAATATTTGGATCGAACGGAGATTTGAACTTGGGTCTACGAAACCAACGTCAATCACTCTAACCACTCGACCACCGCCGCATGTTTTTTTCGTTGCTACATTCGCCCCTTATATTAGCAATTTGAATAGAGAAATTAAATTAAAAATATTTGGATCGAAGCGAGATTTGAACTTGGGTCTACGAAACCAACGTCCATCACTCTAAGCACTCGACCACCGCCGTATGTTTTTTTCGTTGCTACATTCGTCTCTTATATTAGCAATTTGAATAGAGAAATTAAATTAAAAATATTTGGATCCACCGCCGAATATTTTTTTTTCGTTGCTACATTCGTTTCTTACATTAACAATTTGAATAGACAAATTAAATTAAAAATATTGATGATTTACACTATAAATATTGTAAATTATATTATAACCGGATTACTTACCGGTAAACCGGGTTTTATTCATAAATTTACCGTTTACCGGTAAAGCCGAAATTCGGTAATTTTGCAATCCCTACTTCAAAATATATTGAAAATTTTTTAACCGGGCAGTTTATTTAGACAATTTGTGCCCAAAGTGCAAATCACTCTCTTAAATTCCTGAAGAACTGCAACTTCAAACACGTAACGCGGGTTTGTCATAGACGACATTCAACCATTCGACCCAAGTATCAGGTATAGCATTAAATTTAAAAAAAATTCGATCGAAATTGGATTTTGGGCCCATTAAGTAGGTTTATGCTTGTTTATTATACGCGCTACCACCTTACACAAACCCGCGATGGGATTATGTAGAAAGATTAAATGGAATATGACAAATTCATGACGACTTTGCTGAATCGGTTTTAGAATCCAACTGCGAAAACCGTATTAGTGTGGTAGCATTAATTTGTGTTGATCAGAAACCATAAAATTTCTAATTGGAGGCCATTGGACGTCGATCTGTCTTTGATTTTATTTTATATAAATTCAATTATAAGTACACTCCTATTCCATATATTTGTGGATCGAGGAAATTCAGCCATCTCTACCATTATCTGTTTAAGATTGATTTGTTTTAAATAATTTTTTAATTTAAAAGTAAGTTATGAGTAAGATGTTGTCAGGTTATTCGTTACCAATTACACCAGTAATTTTGTTTAACTTTTTACAGCCTTTAACTATGTATCTTTTTGTCGTATGATAATCCCCACATATCAAATATGAAAAGCGGTTACCTATAGGAGCATTTGTACAATAAATATTTTGTTAAAATAATTATGTTTTTTTAACTCGCTGCTATATTCACTCAGTTCTATAGAATTTCTAAGCATTAACCCCTAAATAATAACGACAATCTGAGGCTTCATAAATTCCGCCTATATGGCGAACATAGGCGAATGCAATAGTTTGTCCACGTTCATGGCTTAAAATATTAAATCAAAATTAACTTATAAAGACATAAATCCGACGTCAAACAAATATTAGCACTGTGCATTATCTATAGCACTGATGCAAGACAATTATTCGATTGTTTTACTATGTGAGTGCTTGGAATGTTCGATTAACATTTAGAATCGAGAATTTATTAATTTTAGTCGATATTCAAGCACGTACATTGTAAAACGCATGAGAAATTATTTAGCATTGATGCAACACAATTTTTCGTGTGTTCTATTATGTGAGTGTTGGAAAGGTCGAGTAAAATTTGGTAAAGTGTTCTGCTTAAAAAACTGCCTCTATCGAATAATTTATTTTATTTTTTATAAACACTTCAACTCTGTTTACGTAACCTTATTATATATTATATATAGCGTCATGGTTTTATCTTTACGTTTAGATTGTAAAAAATTATTGGATAATTAGAATCTCGCGTGCCTTGTCCCAAAAATACGTTTAAAGCTGGTTATGGCTTAATATATGTATTCTATTTTATATGGAAATTATACGTTGTGCACGTTTTAAAATAAAGTTTTGTATTTAATTTAATAACAAACTGTCGTAAAAAAATATTATAGCTATTGCAATAAATCAATTTTTTGAGGTTTGAAAACTATTAAAATTTGTCGTCCAACATTTTTTATAACTTTTATATTTATTTAGTATATACATATAACCTTATACAGTTAAGTTTTTATTATAGATATATACTTTTCAAGGTGAATAGTTCACGAAATGTTAAAAAAAAAAAAAAGGAAGAATTTATTTATGTATAAACCGTGAAATATTTGTACGTTCAACTTTGATTTGATTTATTGTACGTTTATATTGAAAATAGCATATCCAGCACTTCAAAGAAATTATCAACACTTCTATGCTATTATATAGGAGGAGGGGATGATAATTTATATTAATAAAAATAATTACGATCCAATTTCTCTTCAAGTCGTTGCAAAACAAATATATGTAGGGAAACCTCATGTATTTGCCACAGCACAATAATAATAATAATTATTATAAAAACGATGCGGCACGTTCTTATAGCCAATCAACCTATCGAGAGTATTTAATAAATTCAACACATACACTTATGTCTCCTATATATAGATCAATAAAATATTATAGATTTTATAACATTAACGATTATGTGAAAATTGATAATTATATCTTTTTTTCTGGCTGCACGATTTAATGACATTTTGATGTACGCGCGAGTTGTATTTTTATTGTGTTGTGCACGGATGATGAAAAATATTGGAATGTAACCGCACAAACATTATTATGTATGTAGACAAAATGAAAAACCGAATTGCAATTTTGATTGATTGACAAATTAATTGATTTGATTCGTTTTAAAAATAAAAATGAAATGGAGGAAACGAGGAAATATTTGAAATTTAATAGAAATTTATTTAATCTGTTGCATTGGATAGTGCATATGTATAGTAATAAATAATAATAAACAGAATATAAAGGCCATTACTGGCCTCATACTGTGTCAACAATCTGGCTCCAACGGTTTCTATCCAGCGTTCTCTACTTCGTCGGCTGCACCTACAATATGGTGGCTTTCCTTTCTGAGATCTTACTTCCTGTGCAAGTCAGCGCTTAACTTTCACATCCAAACATAACAACGATACTGATCAACGATTTGTGAAGCATCAGATTCACGGCACTTAAAGGATACAAAGCACAAGTGCCAGGTAATATTTGATCCTCGTCACTCCCACAGGCATGTAGTGGCCACTACTAAAATGTGGGTGCCATTGTCCCTATATACAGAGATGAATTATATTGTTTTTAACTCATTGATCTGGAATCCAATAGAAGTAGAAAACTCTACAAACGGATCAAGTATTTGTCTGCTGCACACCCGAGTTAACAGCATAAATTCTTGATAGCCTGTTCTAAACTTTAACACTGCTTTGAGACTGTGTCACTGTCATTCGACAGTTCAATCGAACTATTTTGTTGGCATTCCATGATGTTCCAAAGCAGACTACAAATTTTCTCGATTAATCGAGTTATAGGCCTGCCGGAAAACCAGGAACACCTGATGTACAGGGATGGAAGTGTCGTAATATTTCGAAAGAATCATCCGCTGCGAAAAGATAGTCACCAACCAGGCCCTCCACTAGAGGGGTGATTCTATCCAATATAATGTAAAATAGTAACTTGTATGCTATATGCAAAGGGAGCTTTTACGCGATAATTCACACACTTCAAGCGGCCTCCCTTCTTGAAGATGGAACATATCGCGGTCACTACCCAATCATCAGGCATTATTCTGGTTCGTCGCATATTAATCGAATAAGGTCGAAAGGACAGTTCCACAAAATATCCCCTCCGGTTAACAAGAGCTCCGAATCAACGCAGTGCACCCTAGGTGAGCGGTTTGTTTTTAGTCTCCGCATGGCCCTAGTGAATTCTTCATATCATGGAGATGACTCAGCTACAGTCTGTGAAGCATGATGAACATCAAGCAGATTAAAAAGGTGTTCATTCCATGCGTCGATGTTGACACAGAGGTATACATTCTGGTCGAATGGCAGTTGACGCAGGCCTGAAAGTGTGGTGCAATCCAGTAACTCCATCAAAAAAAACACGCGAGCTGCGCGCATTGCTGAGTTGTTGTACTTTCAGAATCTCGGCCTTCCACCATTCTCAATTCTGTTTTTACTGAACTACTATGGTGACAGTTTTAAAAAAATCTGTTGACTGAATGAATGGCTTACGCCTCAATACACAATGAAATATTTGTTTTATAAACAAGTTCAACGTTTTTAAAGACTACTACTCTTGCCTGATGCCATTTAGGCAAACAGAATTTTACAAATGCAATGGCAAATAAGTTTTCGTAGTGATCTAGAATCTAGATCGTCATTGCTTATGACAGGATAACAAAAACTAATCGAATCGAAAATTTGTGGTAGCCGATGGAATTTCAACTATAAATTTTAAAATTTTTAGTCTTAAAATTATTTGAATTCTTTGTTAAATTTCCTGAAATGGTTTTAAATTGATTTTGATTTAAAAAATTCTTAAAAATTTCAAATTAATCAGCGTCTCGTTTCAAATTCATTTAATTATCAGTATTTGCTAATTTAAAGTTTGAAAGATAAGAAGAACTCGAATCCTAAATCTGTTGACGGAGTTCGGTAATTCCTAATTACAAATGTAATTGTATCTCTGTCTGGGTTGTATATGTTTATACCTGGCTATGTATGTACATGTGACACGAACTGATGATGATTTTTTTGTAAAGTCTTTTAAACATTTAAGCTATTCACAATCGGTTGGCGCTCTAAATTCATTATTTATTGTTTCGATATTTTTAAGCTTAGAAAATCCATTAAGCTTCTAGCTTGCTTCACTAAAATGGTACATTTGTACCACGATGGGCCACAATAACAGAGGATTTTGTGAATCTTTAACAATTTGTTTTCTTTATTTATCTTTGTGAAACATCTTCGACTTACTGACGACAAATATTTTAAGGACATAAAGCCATATGCGGCAAATAGTGAATTCTAGCCATGAGTCTCGTGAAATAGAAATACTTCAATTGGAGTTGACTATTTTAATAACGTGTTTTGCGTGAGGGCAACATAGAGAACGTGAACAACAAAGTTGTGGCTAAAACACCATATTTGGTTAAGTGATCACGAGTCGGACCCCTAGTCTCTTCGAAATGCATCACTTATTAAGGAGGTACGAAGTTATTGTACCAGTAACACTCAAATTGATAATTATTTGCTACTAACTTTATGAAAAAATGTATATGTAAGGCAATAAAACGCAATGCTGATTTGCCATTTGTAAGACGATTGTATGCCATGGAGTATTTTTTTTTACTAATCTGCTAAATTTTACCATCAATTCATGCGCAGTATACCAACGAATTGTAGGCAAGCTAACGAGAATGAACCTTTTAACCAATATGAATTACTTATACGCGTGCCCTAAAACAATTAGCTATTGAAAACGCATTCAGTTTCCGTCGATCGTTGCCAGAAAAGTTCTTCTGAAGAAAAATATTGTTGACATTTTCAATAGTTGTGGGATGGTATTACAGGAATGAGTATCCAATAGTTCCAAATTTTTTCAAGATGAGCAATTCTAGAAATTTTGACGGTGCTGGGCATTTGATGGGACCTTGAAATATTTTACTATGAGTTTGAGATGAATGACAAAAACAATTTTTAGGTATAATGTGTATAAGATGTGGTAGTCGACTATGGTGCTTATTACAAGGAAATGGATTTTAATGTTGCACTTCACCCCATCACGAGCGCCGTATTTATTGATGTAATTTGGAAAGTAGCGGTGAAAACCGTTAAGGCTTAAGACACGTTTGAATTCGTGATTGCCAATGCCTATAAATAAAATTTTTGTTGACACCCGCACCCTTTAGAATTAAATTTCATGCTATAGAATAAACCAGTAGTAATCTAATCTTGTATATGTATATATACATAAGTATGTGACACAAAGATATTCATCTTGTAATCTCATCAAAAATGTCAATATTTCAATTAATCATTATGATTTAAAATTAAGTCACGTGTTACATGAACCCCGTTTACCTAGATATCAACTTTTCGTTTCTTCAACTTTTTTTTTTTTGTTAATAATATCTTTTTTGTTGTTCACCCGAAAAACTTAAATAGGTATTTTTTTCTTCTGTGTATGTAATCTTATGATTTTTGGATAGAAAAGAGGCGGTTAAGTAATTCCAGAAACGAAAAAAAAAGAATTAGTATTATAATAGAGGATCGAATTTATAATAGAAAAATAGAAAACAGGTGAAAATAATTTTATCGAACCGAAAAAAAGATTAGGGTTTGAAATTATTATTATTTTTTGTTATTAGTAGGTTAAGCTGGATTTTAATTTATCGATTATTAATTTAATCCTTTTGGATACGTCTAATTCGATACATTTTTATAAACACATTTTTAAGGGACGACAGACAGATGGTTGAAATCAATTTTCTCGTCTATTTAAAAAGATACGTTTAAAGTTAGTCGTATATGTGGTTACTTGAAGCTATACCACAATTGTACAATTAATAATGTTAAGTAATAAAAATATGAATAAATGAAATATGTCAGCTTAATTGTACATAGCTCAAAGACATAATCAATTATCACCTTCATATCAATCCTGTTTTGTTTGTTAACCGCAGCCATTAGCACGCACTATTAATAATATAACTACTTATAAACAAAAAATGACAACAGTTTTAACAAATGATATGCTGAACAGTTATATGTTTAGTTACATTCTAAAATACAATAAAAAATAAAATAATAAATTGATTTTTAACTTTTCTATATACTCGTACATAAATTATTATAACCGCAATTTTTATTAATTGATTTTTTTTTATGAATTTCATAAATTTATTTTATTTCCAGATTTTTAACGTTTTATTTATTTCACTTTTAATTATCTATCAATCCCACACACCAAAATACAAAATAGTTACAGAGATAAAAAAATAATATTATTTTTTAAATTATCACTTTGCTAACCTAAAAAAACAAAGTTGAGATTTTTTTTTTTTTTTATTGTATACGATTATTATAATAGTTAATACTTATACACAGTTTTAAGACATATTACAAAAAAAAAAAGAAAAATACTTACCATTTATCTTAAAATTACCATTAAGAAACTAAAACAAAACATATATTATTGTTTTTCGCTTAAAAAGGTACAAGTAAAAGTAGTTCATACTCAAAAAATTTAATAACAACTTTTAATTTCTAAAAATAATTTAACACGACAAAAAAAATCGAAATAATAATAATTACTTAAAAATAAAAATCTAGTTTTTATGTTATTATGTTGTCTTATGCGAGTTTATTATTTTTAATTATTTTCTTGAGAGTTATTAAAAATCACCTTGACCAGTCTAAAATACTAAATTAACGAATTAAAAAAAAAGAAGACCCATTTGCCTCAATAGTTCATAAAGTTAAAATGATTCTACTAGTGGAGGATGGCACTAATTATTTTTGAATATGAATAATTTATTTCCATACACAAAAATAAAACAACCCCCGTTCTTCATAACACATTTTTATTATATCTCTACCATTTCTTCAACACACAGCCACACACAAAAAAATGAGCACGCCCTATGTTCCACTCATGTCAACAGTGTTCTCCCAATAATAAGATCGACCTCGAGATTATCAATACATTTCAATATTATTATTAATTCAACTTAATATATACTTAAAGCTAATACAATTGTTTACAGTTTTACAAGCTTAAGCTTAAAGTTAAAATTTAATAAAATTCTTAAGGTAATACTACTTATTATTAAATTGTTAAACGAAATCAATTAAAATCACTCTATCCATGCAACACTTATGTAGGGCTACCGGTCACCTGAAAACCATCAAGATCCTCAACACAGGATCTGTCATGTCCCAGTACCGTTGAAACTCTATATGGTCCCCTATAAGCCAATATAAGCTAATTAATTTGATATTCACACCCGGAGTGGTGTCTATATTTTGGATTACGACCAGATCATTGATTTTATAGAAATGGGAAGGTTTACGCTTTTTATTATAATAACCCTCGTTATAACTTTGACTCTTTGCAATAGACTCCATGGCTCCTTCACGGATCCAGTTCAACATGGCTTTCCAAAAAACCAGCCAAATTGTCATAAATCATATCCCTTTTGGTTAACACCATATATAGTAACATACTATAGGTGTATCACCAGTCGATCGACTAATAGTGTTGTTAAAAGCAAACGCCACCTGCTTCAATACTTTGTCCCACTGAATATTTTTACTCTGATCCACTAATTTTATTAACATAGGTTTTAGGGACCGATGAACACGCTCAACCTAACCATTGGCTTGAAGGGTTGCCGTTGCATTCAGTATGCACTTATCAGTCATAAATATCTTAAAGCTATCCGCAGTAAATGCAGTTCCTCGATCACTGATCAAACGTTTCGGTCTACTATAAATTTTTAATATAACTCTTCACCTTGTCACGAATACTACGAAACCAATAGCTTCGAGTAATATGTTCAACCCCTTTATCGACACCTATATGCCCCAAACAATCATGTGAATTACGGAGAATCTGTGTTTCCAACACTTCTGGCACGTAAAAACGGATTCTTGATTTCGATAACTTTCGATAAATAAAACCATCTCGAAGTTCATATAATGGACTTTCGCTATGCGTTAGTTCCTAACGTAACTGCCCTAATCTTGGATCTTTATTTTGTAGGATAGCAAGTGTTTGCTCGAACGTATTCTCCTCTATGACTAGAATCGATGCAGCTCTGCTAAGAGCATTTACATGCTGCATTCGTTCAGCACCTCTGTGCTCAACTAAATAATCGAATTCTTGCATTTCCAGAGCCCAACGAGCTATTTTGGATTCATTAGTTTTTTATTGGCGACCATAAAAATAAACACGAAACCTTCCTAATGCATAAACTATTGCCAAGCATTCTAGTTCAGACGAGTAACATTTTGATTCTGAAGGTGTTGTTCTCTTTGAGAAATAGCAAATCGGATGAAACCTCTGCTCATTCTTTTTTTACATCAATATTTCTCCAAATTCAATTGAACTGGCTTCTCAGTGCAACTGCGTCTCATCACAAAAATTCAATTTTACGTTTGAACAATTGACACTTATCTAGACGAAGTTTCAATAAATTAGATGAAAACAATTTGAAAATTTTTGTCAAAATATCTAAATGTTCCTCAACAGTCTTTGTTGCAATCAGCACCGTCAATATAAACTACTATTGGATTTGTATCAATCAAATCACGAAAAATTAGGGTAATATATTTTTGTAAAACGGCGGGTTCGTTCTTCAATTCAAACGGCATCTTGATATATTCGAACTGACCTCGAACTGATCCTGACTTAAGGTTCAAAGTAGAAAAATAAATTTTCTTTTCAAGATAGACCAACATCCTCAATTACCGGAATAGGATAATTATCGGTTCGGGTTCTTTTATTAAGCCTCCGAATCTATACATATCCGCTTCTCACTACCATTTCGTTTATCCCCTATTCGAAAAATCTTTAATCATCTCGGTGAGCACACCACGCTCAGAAAATGACAACCGACGAGGAACGGTAAAAAAACATTCGTTTCTTGAAAGGGTGATTCCTATTTCGAACTTCGTCTTTGGCTCAACTGGTTTAACACAACTAAGATAGTACTGATTAAAACAATTTAAAATCTTCATCTTGCTTTCATACTCAACACTGTTATCAAAATTTAAACTATCTATTTCGGATCATTATTTAAATTTACTTCGATCTCACCTATGATAATTTTGAACTTCCATAATTCCAAAAAACACGACCGACTATCATATCATGTGACTTAGTATCATCAGACACAACCATTAACTTACTATTATGCAAACTGTCATTGTACACAATCATAGAATTTATCTTTCCAAGAATATTAAGACGACTATATGATTCTTCCCTGAATATTCACAATCAGCATCAAGTTTCAACTCGTAACCAATACGCAATGCCCATCAAGAAGAAATACGTTAAATATCCAATATTCCAGATTGGATATTTAACGTATTTCTTCTTGATGGGCATTCATTCATACGGTGTCCCATAAGACCACATGATATACAGAATCCATAAGGTCATGTGGGTTTATTACATTTATTGGAAATATGACCAATCTTTCCACAATTATAACAGAACATTTGTCGACCACTATAATTCAATTTGGGTTGCAGTTGCGTTTTCTCTGTCGATACTAAAGATGACGTAGATTTATGTTATTGCACACCTCGCTCTTCCTCCGATATATTTCGCATTGCCTTTAAAAGCTCCTCCTTACACTTAAAACGATTCATTCTCGCCTGCGATAGCAGTCTTATAATACTCATTCCTTCGATTATGTAATCGATTAGCTCCAGATCTCCAATATTAAAAAAATTGGCCAGAATTACTTTATCTTGGAAGTATTGATAAACTCCTCGTTTGGCTTCCACTTCCGCGATTCAAATTTACGGCAACTTTCGTTTATATTAGGACGGGTGTCGTACATTTGACGCATTACTTCCAGCATGTTTTCTAGGCTATATGTAATATATTCCGGACGCAAATTTATTACGGACCTCAATTTTAAATTCATCTTCTGGTGGACGATACGTTTGTATTACTAACATAATCTGACTGGCAAATGAACGATATTTTTCCCAGTCTCCATTGAATGTAGAGTTTCCCAATTTTGATTGTAAATTTCCCAATTGTTTGGTATCGATAGGTTTACCTTCCTTTACCAACATGCGTTTGTAATGATGTAGCACTGTTCATTACTTCCGCTGATGATCTATGATTTGTATTATCATTTACTTGAATTTTTCAATCCGTTGTAGGTGAAATTTAATTCACACACTAATCTGTCCTAAACTTTATTTTCGATAAAATATTATCCCACTTCTGAATTTGTAGGATGGCACTAATTATTTTTAATTAATATTTTATTTCTACCCACAAAAAATAAAACCACACCGTTCTTCATAACACGTTTTTATTATATCTCTACTGTTTCTGCAACACACAGCCACACACAAAAAAATGAGCAAGCCCTATGTTCCACTCATGTCAATAGTGTTTTCCCAATAATAATGCTCACCAATAGGTGGCACACAAAAATGTAATTCAAATTCAAATCAATCGTTAACTAAAAATATGCTTACACTAGCACTTAAGTAAATGGCACACGTGAAGGCTGCAACCAAACCAATTCGGAAATTTACGTATGGCAAAATAGATCTTAAAAGCAAACAAAAAATTGCTTGAATTATTTATTTGCACTCTGGAAAGCAACTCCTATGCAGACAAGTTAAAACTGTAAATAATAAAAATTTCCTGAGTGGTATTTGCATGTGTCGTGTTTTGTGCGCTTTCAGATCCGCCCACTGTTGGCAACATGTTGAGTAAAATCTGCATGGCAGATCTCAACGTACACGAAACATCAAAAAAACCAAGGCAACACTTATAAATCAAATATAATTGTTGCCATCATTTATGTTCTATGATACATTGAGCCATCAATGCTTTTAAATGCGAATGAAACAAAAGTGCTAAAATCATAAATGGAGAGTAAAAGTAAATTAAATTGATATATCAATCACATAAACTAATTTCAAAGGTTTATTTAAACTTGTTGTCAGCTTTTTAACTTTGAAAACAATCCAATCTGTGTTAAATTAAAATTTAAATTTAAATTTCCAACGAACACGTTACAATTTAATAATTATTTAAGCAAATTCAGAGACCGTTGAAATTCCGGATTCAAGTTTTCAAAATTGGGTTAAAAATTCAAATTCTGGCCCAATGTCCATCTGGTTGCCTAATTGGTGGATTCGATAATGTTGGCCTCTTTAGTTTTTTTGTTGCCTTCCATAGTGAATAATCTGTCTTCTCGGTCGCAGAGAGTTCAGTAAGGTAACTCTGGATTCCTGAGTCTTCCTCTTCTCTCAATGCTCGATTAAGGGCTTTAATAGCCCTATTCAACTTCCCTTTTAGTAATGGAGATTTTTGCTGCTGCCATAGCCGGCGTATTGTCCGTTTCTCTTGGATTAACTGCAGTATATTAGGTGAAGGCTTATTAACTTTGTCAGAGGTGTGAATATCAGGGGTAGCCTCTTTTGCTGCTATTTCCAATATATGCGTTAAATCATCCGCCGCTGCATCTATATCTTCCGGGGTGCAAAGTTGGATATCCAATTGGCAATCTTGTTCGACTATATTTCGGTATAGAGCCCATTTAGTTAATTTATTTGTTAGACGTTGAGGTGGTTCTGCTTTTAAAGCTCTGGTACTCAGAGTTATTATTATTGGTGAGTGGTCGGATGATAAGTCATAGCAATCTTCTACCTGAGCATTGGTGCGTGCAATTAAAAAAAACTGAGACGGTCCATTCAGCATGAGCTAGCATGGGCTTCGAAGGATATATATTTTTTTTGAGTGGATTTGCTTAAGTAAAATTTCAGAGTAGGATTCTAAATTCATACGAATTTGAGCCAATATCTTTAATGATGTTTTAGGTGAATTGCATAAGTTAATATAAAGTAATATTTCAATTTGACTTGAACAAAACATGAGTATATTTAAAAATCAAATACTGAGTTGAAAGATTTGAAATTATAATTTAAGGTATTTGAGTAAAGTAATAATTTCACTTTAGAGAAATCTACTTAGATTTGAAACAAAATCTTTAGTTAAATTAAACAAGTGAATATAAATTAATATTTCAACTGAATATCAAACAAATTGAGTGCATTTGAATTGGCTTGTAATTTTTGATTTAAAAAGTATTTCAACATAGATTTGTTACGCAATTTGAATGATTTAAGCAAATTAGACTACTTAGACAATATCGACCACGTAGACAACATCGATAATGTAGACAATTCATATAGTGTGACTAGTTCTAAACTACGTTGATCAGATTTCGTTAGGATATCAATGCGATACGGCCGGTGACAGTTTTTAAATATCCTATTCAAAGCAATTTACTCTAACTTATCCTCTCAGAAGTTAGGTTAAACAAGTTTTGAATTATTATATTTCCAATGTCATCTGAATGACCTGTTTTATAATTTGTTACATACATATATACTATTTGTCGAAGCTAGATACCTTTACGAGGGCCAAATGGGAGGATGAAAGTCTACATAACAGATTAGCCAGGTTAGATGAAATTTTTGGTCTATTTAGACAAACGATTTCACACTTTGGAAGGAACTAGTTTATTGAAAGAGCAAATTCACCAACCAGCTATTCTACCTAGCAAGCCTAATACAATCAGAAACTTACTCGTCAGAGAGTTTCTACGTCATTTATTGTTTCTTTAGGCAACATTGCGGATCAAACATCATCTCTTATTTCATCAACCACCGCTGTGAATTCAACCTAATCTATCGTTTCATCAAGCACTACAAATACAGATTGTTCGTATTGGGCCATGCCAAAGCACAACATATACAGATGTAGGCATTTCATCAACCTTTCACTACCAGATCGCCAGCATGCAGTTTCTCGTGTTCATTTGTGTTCAAATTGTTTGCTTAATAGTTCTCATACGTCGGATTCGTGCTCGTATGAGTGTTCAGCCAAATATCGCGTACATACTTACATCAATATCCAACGTTGAGTTTTATTCAAAATGTTAATGGTGCCACTGCTCAGTCTAAACCAGCAAGCCAAAGTTTCACAGTAGTCAACCATTAAACTCTATCTGTGGCCATGCGTCGGTCGGTTCTATTCAGCTAAACCGAATCAAACACCTACATCAAATCAAAATGTCAAGTCATTCTGGCTACTGCCGTAATACACGTACTAGACAAGTACGGTTTACCCGTTGCATGCAGAGCCCTTCTATATTCTGGGTTACAATATACACTTCATAACAAAAAGGTTGGCTCACAAATTAGGAGTTAAGTGCTTTAGTTTAATTAACCCTGTTACGAGAATTGGTAACTGTGAAGTAAATGTTAACGAACGGATGATGCTTCAGCCAATTCTCCACTAAAATTGAGGCATACATATTGCCTAGAATAACTGGATATCAACCAAGCAGCTTTATTGATATCAACAGTTGCCCTCTTCCACACAATATAGAACTAGCAGATCCTATAATTTCAATTGTCTACAGCCGCAATAAAGAAGTTAATTGGAGCAGCTATTTCATCAATTCTGCGAACTGGAAAGATACAAATCTCAAATACTGTTTCACACGATTTCACAAGCCGATACGTCGTACGCTTGCCATTTCGAGTAGAACCCTTAACGTTTGGAAACTCTCAGAATACAGCCATAAAACACCTCCACCATTTAAAGCTAAGGTTGAAACCCACGGCCTTCGAAAGGCTTACAACGAATTTATGGCGGATGCATGGAATACCTTTGTTGCGAACCGAATTGACAGTCAACTATGCAAGACTACAGAATGGTTTCATGGCCATACATTCTTACACAACCCAGAAATAATTTGGCCGTCTAACTCAAGTCGACTCACAATGAACACAAATATTCCAAAGCGTCGTAACCAAAAGATGGTTCTTCTCGCGTGTGAAACAAGTTTGTCGTTTGTAGATGATTGAACCATAATCAGTCATATTACAACGAATATTTGCATATTATCTTCGCTTCATCTCCAACTGTACTAAGGACAAGACTACCGAAAACAAGGGACCACTGACGGTGTATGAGTTGCATAGCGCCTTGCTACCTCTCGTGAAGATTGTCCAATCTCTTCACTTTAGACATGAAGTTGTGGATCTGCGGAAAAACAAAAAAGTTCACCGTTCTCTAAGTCCAGTCCTGGATATCCAAGGTCTCCCAATTTTAGGAGGTCGCATCCACAATTACTTTCTTCCTTTCAATTCAAAACATCAACTTCTCTTACCCAGATCTATCACTTTACTAATATGCTAATATTTTATTTGCATGTGAAACATCTTCACGATGCACCACAACCACTGTTGGCTATTACTAGACAACGATTCTGGCCAATTGATGGTAAGATTCTAACTCGTCGCACAATTAATAAATGCATTAGGTGTTTCAGAATCAAGTCAAGGAGTATCGAGCATCTCATGGGAAACCTGCTGCAGAACGAGTCAGAACAGTGTTCAACGATTTATCACAGCAAATGGACATCATGTCAAGCCGAAAACATAGGAAACTTTTTCCGGCACTCATGCTTCGGGAACCATTAATTAAAATCCGTATTTATTATATGGGGCCATATACATACATATGAGCCCATTGCGCCAGTTACAACAAGTTATATGACAAAAAGTCATATAGACCAATTTCTCTGCTTCCAGTACTTTCGAAAAATGTCAGGAAAGTGTTATACAAAAGGATGAAACCTATAATTCTTGAGAGAAAGCTAATACCACCACATCAGTTCAGATTTAGAGAAAGCCACTCCACCATAGAACAAATTCACAGGATTATAAGTATTATTGAAGGTGCACATGAAAATAAGAAAATATACTCAACAATATTTCTGGATGTAGCACAGGATTTCGATAAAGTATGGCATCCTGGATTGGAATATAAACTGCATCGAGATTTGCCAAAAGAATAAGCTTATATCTGCAGGGGCTCCCCAAGGTAGCGTGCTGGGACCAGTCTTGTATTTGCTTTACACAAGCGACTTACCAAACACAAGCGGGACAACAATAGCAACATTCGCGGACGATACTGCAACTTTAACTACTGGTTATAAAGTATACGAAGCAACCGGAAAACTGCAACGGGCTACGAACCAATTAAGTAACTGGACCAAAAAATGGCGCATTAAGCTAAATGAAACAAAATCAACGCACGTCAACTTTTTTATTTTTTTATTTTATTAAAACGGTTGGAACCTACTGAGGTTCCAACTGGTGGGCTAGTGCGTTTGTTTAGCGTGAATGTGACGTGAGTTGATTTGTTTTCGTTTAATTTTATACGCCATGTCTTAAGCCACTTATCGATTTTGTTTAGATGACTCTGTAATTCCTTTGAGGCAGTTTCGGGATTACTGTGTGACACCAGGAGGCCTTACCTTGTTGGTTGCAGGTAAGTCAGCTATGTACAGCAGGTATAATATTGGACCTAGAACGCTGCCTTGTGGAACACCTGCGTTGATATCATTTAAACAAGCAGTTGCATTATTTTGTTTAACCATGTACTGCCTTTGAAGGAGATGGTTTCCCAAAACTGAGTGAAATTTCTTCGGTAGAAGTCCTTTCATTTTGTATATTAGCCCATCATGCCAAACTTTATCAAAGGCTTGTGCAATGTCCAAGAAGGCAGCAGAACAATATTTCTTTTCCTCAAAGGTGCTTTTGATTGCATTTACAATTCTGTGTACTTGTTCTGTGGTACAATGTTGGTTTCGGAACCCAAATTGATGGTCTGGAATTTTTCAAAAGTTAGTAGGATTTTTTCAAATAACTTCGAGATTGTAGGCAGCATGCTTATTGGACGATATGATGAAATCTGTGTTTCATTTTTTCCAGCTTTATGTATCATTGTGATCAAAGATATCTTCCATTTTTGAGGAATGTAACCAGTCCGCATGATTGCGTTGAATATGAATGTTATGTAGTTTTATGCATTTGTCTGGCAATTCCCTTATTATTTTTCCAGTAATAAGATCATGCCCTCCCTGGTGCCTTTTTTGGACTTATACAATTTTTAATTGTATTCTTAACTTTCTTCCAATTATATTTTATGGGTTTGAAGGATAAACCCACCAGTTGTAATATTTAAAATGAAATAAAAAAATTGTCAAGTCGAAAACAAAGGAAACATTTTCCGGCAATCAACGTGCTCGAGAACCAGTAGTCAAACTCCTAATTTTATGTATGGGGCCATATGCATATGAATTTCTGAGCCTATTGTGCCAATTACTTCTTACGACAAGAATAAATGATGATATCAAATTTTGGGATGGTTCTTAAAATCCTGGGATGGGATGAGAATAGTATTACCTGATGAACATTTTTAATTTTTCTGGGATCCTAGGATAACTTCACACTTATGTTATAAATATAGGTTACTATATATGGTTATTATCACCACTAATTATGTAGTTTTTTTTTTATGATTGTACAGTACTTAACCACCTTACCATTGGCGACATTATCATCAAAGTAAATAAATAGCATACCATCGAAATGGTTTTTTGGTAAAAATTTGCTTTAAATTATATAGAATCACAAATAGTGTGCACAACACAATTATTGGCATTCAAATAGTGTACATATTAAAATATCGGGTGGTCATTGGTTTTGATTTTGAAACCTCAACCATCTGAAATCCGATAAACCTTGGTCTCTTTCTTTGAAATGTATTAGAACTAAATAAACATGCTCAATTATATAGCCTGAAACTTAATTTACACAATGTGTATAGCTTGTCGAAAAAACTACATCTGTGACAGTGATAATTCTACAATGTTATTGACATACTTAAATCAACTTGTTAATGCTCGCATAATGGTAAGTTAATGCTTTTGACTTCTCTCATCAATATAATGTTCCATTGAAACTTACCTATTATAATGCCATTCAAAACTATGTATGTATATATATATACAGAAATTGATAAACATATATTATTTCAACATACACCAAATCATTCAAATTCTCATTAATAATTTGCATTATTATGTTAATTTTCCGATAATAAATTAACATTCAATATGCTTACCAGCATAAATAAACAAAATAAATTTCTCATAATTTTTATTTTTTATTTATATGTGCTTGAGAAAAGTAAAAAAAAAAAAAAAAAATTTTGCTATATGCGGTTACGAAATCGAAACGTTGGAAGGAGAACAAGAAATAAGCAAACTACCATCTAACAATGTCCTCAATTAGAAAAAAATAAATTGGAAATAAAAATCGTTTATTATTATTTTTCTTCAATTTTCTTACCTTTGGCGAACATTAATTTCTAATCAATAAATATTTTTTTTTTTTTTTGCGTGATTTTTCACAACATTTATTTAATAGCTAATTAAATGTTCATTTAAGAAAAAATATATTTTTTTATTGATAATTTAATTTTTTTTCTACAACCAAACAACATTTTCTTATATACATATTTCCTCTTTATTTAACTTATGTTAAATTATAAAAATAAAAATAAAAATGAAGAAATAAAATTTATTGTTAAATGAAAAATAATTTTCATCATTTTACTGTGTATTAAAAATGTCCGAATAGTAATCATTATTGCTTGTTTGTTGTGAATGTTATAAGAATTGCTATTTACATACCTTTCATAGTTTTTTATTTTTATATTTGCATTTTAACATATTTATGTGACATTTAAAATTGATAATAAAATTAAGTATCACTTTGGAATGGGCAATAGGCACACGATGTACATTTTTTATTTTTGTAAATAATTACGTTGTGCGCGAGCGATAATATACTAAATATAAGTATAGGCAATTGTAAATGGTATGAGCGGACACTCGTCGTATTCTGTCGAAATATATAAATGTGATTAGTTTCGTTATGGTGGACAGTATATTCAGTATATTCTCATTCATCTAGAATTTCAACTGACAATTTGACGTAGAATTTATCTCGATTGAGATTTTTTGATTGAAATTTTTTTTTTTTTTTTTTTTTCAATTTTATTTAAATATTTTAAATAAACAATTATTACAATCTAGTCACCTGGACTAATGAGCAATTTTATTCTAACTTAATTTACTATGTTGTATTAATCTATGGCTTCTTCCCACTGGTGTTTCATAGTGTCTGATAAATTGAATTAAACCACATCGTTATTGTGGATTTTACATCAGCATTACGCTGTTTACACTAGCAATTGCACCAGCTCAAAAGGTTTAGTTCGTTTAAGCCTGCGTACAATATCTGTGTTGTTTAACAGCTTAGTTGCCTCAGTGTTAACATGTTGTTCGAGCCTTTGCCTATGTCTCACTGCATTTTTTTGGATTTCCTTTGAAACAGTGTCCACTTTAAGGTCCCTATGGAGGTCTCTGTTTCTAACATACCATAGTGCATCAACGATGTTCCTTAATACTTTGTTTTGAAATCTTTGGATGATTTCCACGTTGCTCTGTTTGGTACAACCCCAAAGTTGGATACCATAAGTCCAAACCGGTTTTAATATTTGTTTATATAATAGAAGTTTGTTGTATGTTGATAGAACGGAGCTCCTTCCTATCAGCCAATACATCTTTCTATATTTAAGCCTCAGTTCTTCACTTTTCTTTTTGACGTGTGCTTTCCATCGTAGTTTTGCATCTAGTGTCATGCCAAGATACTTAGCCGTGTTGGCATACGGTATTATTTCTTGATTAATTGTAACCGGAATATGTTCGAGTCGTTTGTTTGTAAAATTGATGTGAACTGATTTAGTTTCGTTAAGTTTAATTCGCCATCGTTTGGTCTATTTATGTACTTGAGTAATAGCTAACTGTAAACTATGAGTTGATTCTTCGTTGCTATCTCCAACAGCTAAGATTGCCGTGTCATCAGCAAATGTCGCCACAGTGTTGTTTTCTAATACAGGGAGATCATTAGTGTACAATAGGTATAGGACAGGACCTAATACACTGCCCTGCGGTACTCCTGCCTTGATTTCTTTCAATCCAGAATAGGAATCGTCTAATTTTACTCTAAAGAATCTATCTTTCAAGTGTGTTTCTAATATTGTAGTGAATTGCATTGGTAGTACAGTTCTTAACTTATAGTTAAGTCCTTCGTGCCAAACTTTATCAAAGGCCTGTGCAACGTCTAAGAATATCGTTGAGCAGACTTTTTTCTCCTCTAAATCTCTTTCAATAATATTAGTTATTCTGTGTACTTGATCTAATGTTGAGTGTTGGTTGCGAAAACCGAACTGATGATTTGGAATCAGGGTTTTCCTCTCAATTATCGGATTTAGTCTTTTTACTAATAACTTCTCAAAGAGTTTAGACATAACTGGTAATAGTGATATTGGCCTGTATGATCCAGTTTTGTGTGGTGGTTTCCCAGGTTTAGGAATCATAATTACTTCTGCAATTTTCCAAAGGCTGGGTACGTATTTCAATCGAAAGGCGGCATTTATAATATTGGTGAGCTTTAATAATGCTTTCCTTGGTAGTTCTTTTAAAATTTCTGCTGTGATAAGGTCATAACCCGGCGCTTTTCTCGGATTCATGTTTGTTTTTATCTCATACATGACTTCTATTGGTGTTGCTCGTAGGATTTCTTCACTTTCCTGTACAACCTCTCCAGTTATTATTTCGGCTTCCAATGATTGGTCATCATGTGGTTCAAATATTTTTTCCAGGTATTCAGCAAAATTTCGTACTTTATCTTCGTTATTTCTGGCCCATTTGTTATCTTCTGTTCTGATTGGAGGAATCTGCATTATTGGCCTTTTAATTCTTCTGGTTGCTCTCCAGAGAGAATAATCAGTACTAGTATCATTAGATAATTTTCTGAGGTAGTTACTGATAGATTCGTCTTTCAAATCTTTGATTTCCCTTTTAAGTAGCTGAGTCAGATTGTTTAGCTTAGTTTTATCTTGAGGGGCTCTAGTTTGTTGCCATATTCTCCTTGCCCTTCTTTTTTCTGCCAAAAGCTCTCTAATTTCTCTAGGGTAGTTGTTTCCCTTAATTTTCTTTTTAACTTCAGGAGTGTTTTCTCAAGCTGACTGCTGTATATCACATATGAACTTGTGAACTTCTTTTTCTAATTGCTCCTCACTCCTTAGCGGAACCATTAAGTTAATTTTTCTTTCTAAAGACAGTCTAAAGTAGTCCCAATTTGTGTGTTTATTTACTAAACTAGGATAGCTTTTTTTTTGAATGATCCTTTCACTTAATGTCAAAAGTATTGGGGAGTGATCAGAGCTTAAGTCAAAACTTTCATCTGAGTTCTTTCCCTTTGGTTGTTGTTAGTCTAGAACCCCAGTGAGTATTTTTTGCATTAAAATCTCCTCCAATTACAAATCTTTTCCGTAGTTTACTGAAAAATTCAAGATAATCTTTTTCTTTTAGAGAGTATTTCGGTGGGCAGTAAATTCCAATAACACTAATAGAGTTATTTTTGGTCTTGATATTAACAGCTGTTGCTTGTATTTGTTCTGTTTCATATTTTAAGGCCTCGAAGTGATTAATACTATTTCTAATTATAACAGCACTACCTCCCTTGGCAGTATTTCCCGGGTGAATAGTGTCATATGTTTTATAATTTCTAAATTTGATAATTGATTGCCTAGTGAAGTGAGTTTCAGAGATGAGACAGACATCGATTTTCTCTGCGTCCAGAACCTTTTGCAATTCCTGTTGGTGTTGCTGGAGTCCATTGGCATTCCAGCATAAAATCCTTAAGTCGTTAGACATGGTTTTGTTTAGGGATGGCTCCCTTGGTACTGTATTCTAGTTTCTGTAATCGCTGATCAAAAGTATTAAGTTTGCTTAATATCAGCTTAAGCGTTTGATTTATGTCGTCTGTTTGAGTTTTTTCTTTGTTTTTGTTACTCATCATTACTTGAGCGTGAGTTTTTTTGCCCTCTTCTGCTTGAGAGGCTATCGATGCTTTACGCCTTAACTCTCCTTTAAATGATTCAGGCCTGTTTATTCTAACAGTTTGCTTCTTTATTACATTTGTATTTTTATCATGTATGTTTTTATTTTTGATGTTTTGCAATTCAATAGCAACACTGCATCCTCTGTAGTTAGCTGGATGGTTTTCTCCACAATGTACGCATCTAGGCTGTACATATGTGGGTTTGACACAATCTCTAGTATGGTGTTTACCTGTACATTTGACACACCTGGGTTCTTTGTTACAGTATTTTTGAGTATGTCCATATGCTTGATATTTTTTACATTGTGGTATAAGCCTAGATCTTCTTAGGGGCTCAATATTGACTTTGCATCCCAAGATGTACTTGATTTGATGTATTTTTTCAATATCATCATCTGCGCTGAATGTCAGCATATACATGTTCAGAGGCTCCTTACTTCTTCGTTTTAGCTTAATTGATGCTTCAGTTGCATTAAAACCTTTTCCTTTCAGGTCCTCAATTATTTTTTCTGGTTTACATGTAGAGTGCAGATTTTTAACCATTACCCTAATTGGTCTGATTTGTTTGTTTTCAAACGTATGCCAGGAATGTCCCCCTTCGCTTAATATTTTTGTCATTTCTCTGTAGGTTTCACCATCTGCTAAGTTTATTTTGATGTTGTTTCCACTCATCAATTTTGTATTAAACTTATCTGTTTTAGTTATTGTTTTAATTTTCTCATACAGTAGATCATAGTTTTTAACTCCATCAACTATTGAGGGTGGTGGAGGTAATTTTTTTGGATTGTTTTGGATTATTTTAGGAATTGTCTCTTTTAGTTGAGGAGGAGTAGGTGTATCATTCCTTCTCCTTTTTTTCCTCTGACTTTTGACTCTAATCCACTCAGTTTCGTGAGCTAATTCTTCTTCATCCGTATGGTATTCTTGTTCCATTACTTTTTGGGTAGGAGGAGAATCAACGTTTTCCTTTGCTTTAAGAGCTTTAACTTCGTTTTCAAGAATCCTTATATGTTCCTGCATCCAAGCAATTGTATCATTTAATTGCTTATTTAAATTATTAGATTCATCCAATGCAGCATTGGCCTTACGCAATTCCTGATACAGCATTTCTTCTTTTTTAGAACAATTGTTGTCCTCTGGAAAAGCATTTCTCGGTAACTCCACAAGTTCTGTAGGTATTATTTTGTTATTCTTCGTGGTGAACGTGCTACAGGCTCTCGTAGGAGACCTCGGTAGAACCTGACTCTTTTGGAAAGGATCGATATTATCCATTTCTGCTTCACTCATTCGTATATTACAATTCCTCAACGTATCTTGGGATTTTTTCTGATTAGAGCGCCATTGGAAAGAAAATGGCTCCTCGTCGTCACTCATTTTACCGACCGGATTTGATGTTCCCCATCGACCCAATAATTTTGGCCGGGAGTGTATATAAAATAAATTTAAAAATAAAATAAAATAAAATAAAAGCTAACACTGCACTTTTAATTTTTTTTTTTTTTTCACTATGTTCAATATGTACATACATAAAATAATTAAAAAGAAACTACACTCACTGCACTTTTTGATTATTTTTATTTTATCGCTTACTTCACCGATTCCACGTCCAAACCCCACAACGATTTGAAAGAGAATCATTGCTTGAAATTAAAATAATTTTTCGAAAAAATTCGAAAAAAAAAAAAAAAAAAAATTAAAATAATTTTTCGAATTATATTTTTAAAACTGTTGTCTTAAATTCCAGTACAATACGGGCCGACATATGTGTATTCTATATTAGTTTAAGCATATGTGTATTATATAGCTTAGCAATTAAATTCTTTCCACCACAGGTTAAACTATTATAATAAGCACAGGTTAAACTATTATATAAGCTTTGACTGCCGATGATGTTAGTTTTATTCCCTCAGAAGTAACAGTTGATTTTGGAGTTAATATAAACAATAACCAAATTCGCGATGCAATCTTTGACACTAATGGTGGCTTGCTGCATTTTTCTTGTTCCGAAAACTACAACAAGACGCCTAGGCTGTCAAATATTTTTGAATTTCAACATTGTGAAACGCAGACTGTGGATGATATTAGGTCAACTCCTACCAAAACTAAATCATTCATCTCATCTTTAATATCTAAGTTGCAAAAGAGTGGCTATGACGAATAAATTAGATAAATGCATTATAAAAGAATTTCTTTCGATTAAGAGTGCTAAACTAAACAATTTCTACATGAAATCTATAAACACTGTCACCAAAGTTTATCAAATTGAGGATAAGTTTGTAATGGTGATTACAAATCAAGCCAAAACTGATTGCAGTGATCTAATATATGCATTTAACACCTTAACGTTTTACTTACAACATCGTAAAGAAGAATCTTTTACCATCACTTTGGATAGTAACTGTTCAGTTAACCAATTAAAAGTGGGTTTAGATTATATCACAAACTGTCCATATCGTAACATCAAATGGATCTTAAATATTCCATTCAATATGGCACCGCAACACGAAAGGTTTCTATCCTGACGTTGGATAACTGTCGAATCTACCAAACTTTTAATATCTAATCCCATGTATGAGCTCCAGTAGTATCTCCGACAATCTATAATGATTCATCTGCTGAATACTGCTACAAAAACACAATAATCGAGATAATGTTTTATTTTAAGCATTCTAGTAACCTCATAAAAATCCACCTGCATAAATATTACAACAAGCATATCCACCTACTGCCTTATACAGCTTCTGCATTGCGGTCGGTAAATATATTTGTATTCGACAATCATACCAAACATTATATAGAAAAGCCTTTTATTAAACATCAATTTGGCTTTGATGGGGAAAATCTGATTAAATTCTGTGAGGACTCCAATAACTTTTTAACATCACACAGGTACATATTTTGTTCATCGGGCACGGAAATCATGTTGGATCTCCTGATTTACAACCATTTAAACATTATGTACAAAAAGGAAAACATCACGATACCACCTATTACAAATGTCCGAGGAGTTCCTGGTTGTGGTAAATCTACATGGATTATAAACAACCATAAACTATAGGTAGTGATCTTGTTCTATGCGCCACTAAAGAAGGACAGCTGATCTTACATTAAAAGTTGCTTCTCGTTGCATTAATGAAAATATGGATTTCAACAAAGTTAAAGGTAACTACAAAACGATTGCTTCTTTTCTGATAAATGGTTGTCTCGAGTATGAAACGGTATTCATTGATGAGTACATGATGGTGCATGCTGGTTATATTGGACTTGTGGTTATTTTAAGTAAATGTACATTGGTTTTCCTTCTTGGGGATAAAAATCAAATACCGTACATTGACAGATTACAGCATGTCAATATGCGATTTTCCGATGCAAATTCATTTTTAACAAACGTAGAACCGTTAAATGTAATATATAGATGTCCTGCAGATGTTACGTTTGCTCTAAAGGAATTTTATCCTAATATCAGCTCTAAAAATTCCTTGGAAACCTCGGTTGAATTTCTTAATTTGCCATCCACATTATCGATGCTACTTGTCTTAGATAATACATATTATCTAACTTTCACCAAGGCGGATAAACAATTAGTTTCTCAACTTACATACCATCAACTAGTAAAGTCATGACGATCCATGAAGCGCAAGGTTTAACATCACCAAATGTGATATGTGTAAGAACTAATCCGAAACCGCATGAATTATTTGACAGTGTGCCTCATGCTATAGTTGCTATATCACGACACACACGTTCTTTTAAATATTTTTCACCAGTTAAGAATGACAGATTATACTCACTTGTGGCGAAGGCTCGATCTTACACAATTATTAATCAACACCAGCCTTTAATTTCCATGCCGTCCGAAATTTATCACAATCAACAATCAGCTAAATCAGTTAAACATAAGAAAAGCTTGATTTTGGAACAACTTGTTCACTAATTGGATCGCATAAACCGTGGAGTTCAATTCTAGATATCTACACCCTATATGAAAACTAAACTATTCTCCAACGTATTAGTATAGCTCATCTGATAACAGTTCATGTCCATTTAACTAAGAAATCCAAAGGTATTGAAAATAAAATTGTAATTCTGTAATTCACGTAGTTATTAAGGCAAATACCTGGGTAACCGGGTTACCGGATTACATAGTTTTTAAGGAAAAAATATTTGTAATTTAATTATTTCAATAAAATCATAATTTCAACAAAAGAGTTATATTCTTAATTTAAATCCGTAGATCGAGTTAATTTGTAAGTCTGTTCATTCGATCTGATACGGTCTAAACTATTGAACAGGTTTCAGATTCATCGGATCAAAACTAGACGAATACGACTTCTTGATATTATTGAAATCCCGGAGAAGATAGCTTAGCATTTGCGAAATTGGTGCAAAATATTGAAAATAAAAAAATTCCTGGTATTTGAAACCCGATAATAATAGCCCGAACGGTGAATCTTTATAAATTACCTAAATTGGGAAAATTCCCCACATGTGTAAGGTAAGAGCTGGCACATCATCACGTCTAGGACTAAAATTGAACTCAACTCAATACAATCGAGCTGATTAAGGTCCAAGCTTTGGTAATATCGGGGATCTTCATCAGATCTCTGAACTTCACGTTTTGGGCTGTAAATCACACGCATAATTCTTCTTTCAAACTCGTCTCACTCATCCGTCAGCGCCCAACTAGCACATCCCAACATAGCAACGGGTCTGATCAATGCTTTGTAAAGCTTCATCTTCACAGCACTTGATAGGTGTTTAGATTTTAGCAAGTGGCCTTAGAGGATACAACGCAAGACTACCAGCCGCTCAAAAATTAATATAATTGTTCAATTTTGTAAAAAATGTTAATTTCATCAAACTTTGAGGTTGTTACACAAAAATTCGAAACTTTAATGAAAATTTCTAAACTTTTTGCACTTTCCGAAATTTTAAAGTTTTACAATTTGATTAACTCTGAAGATGTTGAATTTATAATGCAGAAATTTAATGAAATTTCTTCAGAGTAAAAATTACTCTGAAAAACATTAAAAAATGTATAGTTTTATCCAATGCTGAAATTCTAAAAGCTTCTTTATGTAATTTAAAAATTGTTTTTCCCGTCCTGAAATTTGTATACCAAATTCTCATAATTTTTTCGAAATTATTTATGAATGCTCAGAATTTTTTTCGGATTAGATTCAATATTTTTTATTTGGAAATAAATTAAAATTAAAATTACGAAATTTAATAATTAAATTTTATGAAATTCTACGATTTCGAAAATCAGAAAGTTTTTTTGAATTCGGAAATTTAGTGAAAATTCCAAAAAGCATTCAAAAATAGGTGAAGTTATATGTTATTCATCAGGTTTTGAAATTTTTATCAATTCTGACAGTGTTTTTAATTTTTTTTTTCCAATTTTACAAAATTTTGAAATTAAGATTATTATTCATTAATAAATTATTGAAGTTTGACATCATTTTAAAATGAAGTTTGAAGTGATGTCTAGAATTTTTTCGGATTAGAAATGTTATTTACAATTTTCTAAATTTTTGTACCAAAATATTTTGGCATTTTTCATAAAATTTTGAAAACATTTAGGTTAATAAGGTTAATTCTGTAATTCTGTACGTATCTAAATTGCTTATCAAATTTTCAATTTATTAATTTTTTATACCAAATTCTTATATATTAAAAATGTTCAAAATTAGATTTTAAAATTCTACGAAATTCTGCTATATAACCAAGTTGTTATAAATTCAGAAATTTAGTAAAAATTCAAAAGTTTATTGTTTACCAAATTTTGAATATTAAAAAACTGAAATTTTGAAAAATTGTTCGTGAATTTTTGAATTATTTACCAGTTCCAAGAATTGATACTGCAAATTCTTATATTTTTGAAATTTTCTACATTTAATTTAAATTAAAAAGTCTATGAAATTCTGTAATTTGATCAACCTGTGATGTTATATTCTCGAATGTCCAAATTATTTATTTTAAATTTCTTACCGGGTTTCATTTCGGCAGACAAAGCCCTCAAATAAAAACTTTTTCGTTCGACCCATTGTTCATTGGCTGGATTGGTCAAATATGAATATAAATATATGTAAAATGAGTTCAATTTTGATTACAAATCGTATTAAAATTTTTAAAATCCCGTATGAAAATGGTACTATCGCTTTCAAAAATTGGTTATACACAGAGAAAAATTTAAGTGTTTTTTCAAACAAGCAGCCCACTAAAATTATGAATTATTTTGTATTGAAAACATAGAGTAAACCTAAAATCATAAAAGGATTACCATCGAAGTAGTGTAAAGAAAATATTTTCGAAATATTTGGCAAATTTATTTTATTCAATTAATATATCCAGGATTAGTATTTAGTATCCATCATTATCGATTACTTCACGTAATCGATTTGGCAGCGAAGCAACTAGTTGTTGGTAACCTCTTAGCTCTTCCCTTAGTTCGTGGGTAAAAGAGCCTTCCAATCCTTAACCATATAGCCCCAAACATTTTTACTGGATTTAAGTCGGCGCTATACGCTGGCCAAGTGATCTGAAGGATTTGCAGGTTTCGATCCTGCATAAAATAAATTGGAAATTCCTCCGGATAAACAGTAGTGACTGACTGTATCATTATTTCAGTTAGAATTTCCAAATATCCCCGAAATTTCACATAACTTACCGATGCATAACCACCTGCACTCCACAGTAGACTTGGCCACTTATTCTTGTCCTTTGGATATATTTTTCATTATATCTCATATTGTTTGGGCGATACATGTGCAGCTTAGCATGATGATCAGACCTAAAAACTTTTTCCTCCGTGAAAATAACTTTTTCCCAGTCCATTAAATTATCTTTTGCAAAAGCTATCCGCGCTGCTCGATGTATGTACGTTGGTTAAAATTTGTTTTGAGCTGGAATTCGATACTGAATTTCAGCGTCTTTTAATGTGTGCGAAATAGTTACTGCAGAGACGTTAAATGTCATAAATGGATTCAGAGTAAACTCCTGTACAATATTTTCTCGTTGAACTTCATTTAATAATTTTGGTCCACCGTTTTGTTTTATTACAGTAGTTTTCTAACGAAAAAACTATTTAATTTACCATTTTATGAGACAAGTTTATACAACTTACTGAAAAGCTAAGCTTTCGTGAAATGTAGGGTAATTATAGCCCATTTTTGTGCAACATTCAGTTGCTTGTGAATTGAATCACGTTCCATTATGTACAGTTAGATTGCAAAACAAAATAAAACCGAATAAATGACTAAAATTGCGAATGTCACATATCATTATAATTGTTGCTGCCATGAAAATCGTGAAAACTAAGTAGTTTTATGTTTTAGTGTACAACCAATTTTTTAAGGCGAATGTACATCTGCAAAAACAACATTTCGTAAAATTCGCGTTATTTTTGGTAGACAAAATCGTCCATAAATGATCCAAATATTAAACATTTAGTGCAATCTTTTAAGTCCATTGGCTTCGTGGCAAACATACAGACATAGCAACAAGTGCTCGTTCAGGTCGTTCAACCGAAATTACTACATTGAGAGAAAGTATTGTAGAAAACCACCGTTTATCGATTACTCAACAATTAAACTTGCCCACAACGATCACAAGGAGAATTTAAGGTAAGAATTTACCTTTAAATCCTTATAAGATACAATTAGTCCAAGAATTAAAGCCGCAATGTAATGCTGTTACTGTCAGTAGTAGAGATATGACAAAAAATTTGTTATGGCCAATATTTGGTGATATGATACTAACGACTTGTCGTTTCAATAGGTGGCGCTACTCGTCATACAGCCAATGAAACAATCGGATAATTGAGAAATATAATTGATGGATGATTAATTTCGCGAAGAGGGAATGTTATTTGGCCACCAAGAACGAAACATTAGGATATTTTTTGTGGGGCTATGTGAAAGATAGGGTAATGAAAATAATTATAATTATTGAAAATAATAATGAAAAGGGTTTATGTAAATAATTTTAATAAATAATAAGATAGGGTTTATGAAAATGTAAATAAAATAAATAATAATAAATAATCCAGATAATTTATTTGGAATTATCTCAGCTCAAAGTACTAAGAAAACTATGTACTGATTTGGTATCGTGGAAAAATTGAGAAAATAATTTTTTTTTTTTTAAATGGGCGGATTTTACTCCAGCACTCATTGCCACTAATGGGCCCACGGTGCAATACCCACATTCACACTAACATTCATTCAACCCATTCATCCCATTCATACAAGTACAGTATACCACCTGTGCATTGCATAGCTCCATGTCACCCTGTAAAGTATTTCTCTACAGAAGAGAAAAGTATTACTGCAGCAATTTTTTGGAAATAATTGTTCAAGGCAATAGTATGTATGCATCACTGCTGGACCAGTAATTTACCATTACGAATTAAATACAAACGTACCAACCAGGTTCATATTTGCCAGCAACACATTTTACAGTATTTGTACAAGTCGTAATACTTACCATCTGCAACGTTTTTTATTAAATCACCATGAACTGAATTTAGTTCATAATTCAAATAAGCAAGTTTTATAATATTATTCCACATATTATCCTTACAATTTAAGAATTACCGACATATTCATAGACTAGTAAATACATTTGAAAATCATTAGTATACGGCTACCTGTTGTTGCCGATTTCGAAATATGAACACATTTTATGTAAATAACATTTAACTCAAATATCCACTTCTAAATAGACTTTGTTTAGTAAACAAATATTCACTGTATTGTATACATATCTATACATTCATATATAGCTGACCACATACTGTGAAAACCTCTTAAAAAAATTAATATCCTTAAATTCTTCTCCTTCTTCTTCTTACTATTATTACTGTACAAATAACTAATTTTACTTCTACTTTCCATTTGAAATTCCTCTATAAATGTAAATAATAATAACAAAATACTTTCAATTGTTGAAATATCCTTGATGTCCTTTTTGGTATTTAAAAATGTATAAGAAGTTTGGTGTACTTTAAAGTAACGTAAATATAAATAAGAAATGGACATGTTCTTATGTACATCAGAACACTTCAATTTAAATCATTTGGAAAATAATAAAAAAAAGGGGGATCTTATAAACATACAATACATAACATAATGATGGTCATGTCTGAGAGGATTTTATTTTTATTTTTAATATTTCGTTATATTGGTATTGTGTGTACGTCTTAAATTGTGGTTTTGCTTGAATATAACCACATACACACACAATTAATAAAAAACCAAAAGGATTTTTTTCTTATTGTTTAACAAAAAATCGAATGCACAATAGACAAGATCCCTTGTATTTTCCAACTATTTGCGTTGCATTTCACTCTCGATATGATGTATGTATGTATGTATGTATACCTAATAAGAAATCTTAAGCTCATTCAATCGTATATAACAGTAATAATAGATTTGAGTGTTTTATTATAATATTTACTGTGATTTCATCGTTATTTATTTATTTAAATATTTTTATAAGGAATTCCATTTAATAAATTAGAAATTTTATACAAAAACAAATATATAAAATTCCAAATCACGATACTATTATTTATTTAAATTGCCTTAAACAAACATTTATACATACCCATATATACACATACATACATAGTACAATAGAAAATCTAAAAGTTGTAATTAATTATAGGACAAAAGCAGCACACGCATAAAAAATTACGAAAGGATATCCGTTCGAAATTTTTTGTTAGTTTTTTTTTTTGATTGTGATAAACAATACAACAACAATAATACCTTTGGATGTGTGTGTGTGTGTCTGCTAAAATATAATTTATGGATATTTTTTTTTCGTGGGTTTCTTAAGGTTCGATTCGATGGTATGCTTTTCATAAATCTGAAAAAAAAAATTATTTTTTTTAATTTAAATAGTAAATTAATTAATATTAATTTAAATTTGATTGTGTTTGTTTTTAGTTATAGCGTTTAGTTATAGCGTTTTTTATACACACACACAATGTGTGTGTTTTTTATTTTGTGGTGGAGGGGGGAATCTACATAAGACCTCACATGTGGATATAATCAATAAACATGTGAGAGTGTCGGATTCTTACCGACTAAACTTTAACCCCCAAATCCTTATGTATATATAGTTGTCTCGTGGAACTACTGCTTTGTATTACTTCGCGAGACCAGGCAAAGCCTTAGCTGCATCTAGACTTCTCAGTTTCGTAATAATTCTTGCACGCTTTTTACACACCACCTCTCAAATTTCTTCGAACTGCAGCATATACAATCGACAACTGTTAACGGTGATAAGTCATTATCACAGACCCACAGACCTATGAAGTTCACATCTTTTATCCTTGAAGCGCGGGAAGTCAAAAAATACATGCTCCACATTTTCTAGTTTTCCTTCGCATATTGGGCAATAAGGGGAATCATCTTGCTTAAACTTACTTAAACTGGCGTAAATAGAAGTCAATCTCTCCATGTTTCCAATCCAGCCATGACAATAAGTCAATTGGAGGCATACCCGCCAATGAACACACGACTTCATCTGATACCGTTCTAAATGGAATAACCACATCACAGCGCTTAACCTATTAACAGATGCCATCAGATGGTTGTTTGTAAGTACTTATCTCCATAGCACTTTATCAGGCCCCGGAGCCTTGTTATTCTTCACCTTGCTACATGCTTTAAGCACCTCCTCCGTTATAATTAATGGGATTATTTCTGCGTCGCCTCTTATTTCGATATAAACCGTACAAGTTGGTTGTTGTGGAAACAGTGAAGTAACGATATTTTCCAACGTTCGTGGGCGCGGTAGGCATGGTACATATCCACTCTTAACCTTTTTTATAACCATTTTATAAGGTCTGCCTCAGGGGTGTCTGCCCCGATCAACTTCTTCACAAAGTTCTTGGAAACATCTTTGTTTGCTTGCTTTAATTGCACATTTGAGTATAGAGCGGGCGACACAGTACTGTTTGCGTAGGTCGTCCCTAGTTTCCAATCTTGCACGTTGGTATAAACATCTAGCTCGAAGGAATTCTCTACGAAGCTGGGCTATTTCCTCGGTCCACCAGAACACTTTTTTTTCCGATTATCCTTCGATTTCCACGGCATTGCTGCATCACAAGCTCTTGTGATACGGTTTACGATTTGATTCACTTTGCTATCCGCAGTTTCGGACAAAGTAATGTCCTCCAGCATATAGACAAATAGCTTTTCTTCAAAAATCGTTTGCTTCCACTAAATAATCTTTTTTGTCGATTCTGAACGAACCTTTCCTGGCATTCCATCGTTTATTTCACAGATAATAGCCTGGTGTTCACTATGTGCATATTGCTCACTAGCTTTCCAACCCACTATTCTATTTAAAAGACCCTCGCTAATCCATGTGAGATGAATTACCGAGCTAACACCACCCCTACGGAGTTGTGTGTTTTTTTGTTTTACGTAGGAAGATGGAAATTTTCAGAAAAACATTTGGAAACCTGCGGGTGTCCAGACGACACCGGGTTTTTACCAGGTAAAACCATCCTCCTTTACACGATCCTGTTGTATCCAATGCGGTACCACTAATCAAGGCATTCCTTCGCAGGGCAGGGTTGAGCTAAGAGCTATAATACCGCCTATATTACCAACGATGCCTTCACAGGATGCTTAATGCTAGTCATAATTTGTTAATTCGCTTTGTTCCAATTTTCTTCAGAGCGTAGCATAAGTATATTGCACTAGTCCATGTGGTGTTATCGGTTCTAGTGCATAACGCTCAATCAGGCTCCGTACTTCGTCAAATGTTATACACTCCATTAGCACTCCGTGCTTTCTTTTCGTCCAGGCAGCGATATCAAGGTTAATTGCAAAGGTCTATCATCCCTCCGTTTTCGTCATCCATCTATTTTGATACTCTCTGATGCTAGTTAGTTGAGTTTCCTCACGTGTAGACTTAGTTTGTCCAAGCTTAATTGATTCTCTCTCGGCTATATCTATTGGTATTCTGCTCGCAATTCCACCAGCAGCCTCATCAGACACCGCTCTTAAAGCACAACATATTCGCAGAGATGTCAGTCTGAAGACTGAGGTAGTGCCTTTGACGTAGAATGGCGTTCCTGTTGCTGGAGCCCAGATCGGCGCACCGTACATCAAAATCGGGGTACTTACACTAGCCAATAGTTTTCTTATCGGTTACTTCGGCCCGCCAACACTCGGACCCTCTTTGCTTTATCACGAGCATACACCAAATGCTCTTTAAAATTCAACCTGTGATTCAAGAAGACTCCAAGGTATTTTCCTACTATAATCTCGATGGTTTCCACAATTTTCCGACTGCTCTTTAGCACAACCTCCGTTTTTTGTTCAACTAATTGTAACCCTGCGTTACTAAGCCATAACTTGACGTTAGCAATCGCCTGGTTACAATTATGCACAACATCTTTCGTCTTTTTATAGTGTATGTCTTGGGCCCCGCTAGATTTTAAGTACTAGTATTAGTTAGGTAAGGGCAACTTCAGCAAACACAGTTATTTTTCATTACGGTTTAATGAAAACAGAGGGTTTAGGTTAGGTTAGGTTAGATAAGGGTGGCCATCCTAAAGGACTAACATAGACGCAAAATTGGTCCGTAGCTATACCACATTCGAGCTGCCACCTCTTCACTCGTTAAACCATCTTGAGCTTACCAAGAAGCGTTTAAAGTCCCGGATCTCGAACTTACTAAGATCCGTGAGGTCGTTCAAAGGGGAAGTTCGCATAAATTTTGTGCTGCTGTAGGCTAGACTAGGACAGGTGCAGAGCAAATGGAGCACACTTTCCTCCTCTTCATCATCACCGCAGATGCGGCAGAAATGGGCAGGGCACCTAGTTTGCTCGCATGTATCCCAATGAGACAATGTCCCGTTATAGCTCCCACGACGATACCAATATGATGCCGTTGAAGTAATATCAGTTGGCCTGATCCGGACCGGTCAAGTCCAGGCCAGATCTGCCAGGTACACACGAACTGGCATTAGATCATCTGACGTTCGTTTCTTTTATGGCTTCTTCCTGAAGCAGCAGTTTACATGAAGCAAGCGGTATCTTTATATCCCGCCTGCTTTGGATTATTACGCGTGCTCATCTTCCTTTACATTCCCTGCGATATTGAAGTGCCCTGGCACCCATGTCAATCGGATGTTGAACTGATCAGCTATCTCTTTTAAAGATGCCAGACAGTTAAACAGAGGGTTTAAATATAAATCAAAACTAGTTTGGGGTCAAGCACAAAACCCTGGGACACATAATACGTTAGTTAGCCATTTTAAGGTAGCGTGTCTCTAAATTCATTTTTTAAAACATATGTAAAATGGGACTAAAGAAAATTTAAGCTAGTGTTGGATCTGCAGGTACTGGCCATGTGTTCGAATTAGCCCAAGATAAGGTCCAGTAGCCCAAAGTAGCCCAAGATAAAACAACAGCAACAAAAATAATAGCTATATGGAAAACAAAGGTATTATAGCTATTTTCAGATACTACAGGATCGGACACGCCTAGCAGCCGTGTGCAGTCGACTATAGATAGTAATTCAGACTGATGTGGATAATACGCAAATCACTTCTAAAGAATATTTAAAAAAACGTAAGCCATATCTACTCAAATTACAAAAGGTATATACATAGTTCAAGCTTTATTTAAATAACTCAATGGTCTTAAAAGATCAAAATCGAGATTACAGTAAAGAAGTTGGTTCGGGTTTCTAATTCAAACTTTGTATTTGTACTTTGTAGATTCACTATATATACAAGTTAGTCTCCAAATTAAAATCTCTATAAATTACAATTATTATTTTTCAGACTTCTTAAAACTTCCGTCTTCGATTTTTCTCTTCAGGTTTTAAAGTTTTAGTCTCGAGGCTTCATATTTTGATTTTCTAGAATCTAATAATAAATTTGTTTATATATTACGGGGCCTTATACCTCACCATCGAATACTTGTAATAGTGTAATCATTCTACGGTGAAAAATATTGAGCAAATAATTAAAAAATCCCTTTAATCGTTTTTGGGTGGCACTATTATACCAAGGTAAACATATAATACATTTGTACCTGTTAGCTACTGGCACAAAATTGCATTTGGTTAGAACTAACAGTCGTGTTAAGATTGGATTCTATATTTGTTCTAACATATACATATATAAATGGTTATTGGTTATTTCCTGTGTGTCCACTTTTAATAGCAACCTTAGTTTTTGATTCGGATTGAAAATATAATTATTCATCCCGTAACTATTCTTATCTATAACATTGTCTAGTCGCTCTGAATCAATATCTCGTCGATACTGGCTACATTATGATTGATCCACCTTCGTTTTTACTACAGTTATGAAAATTTAAATGGGCTGCTCACTCCTCGAATTGTATATTATATTGCTGATGATCCTGGAATGACTATTTATATGTACATATATCCTTATCTTATAAAGTGGGCTGTCATATTTTTAGAGAAACTACAAAATGGCGTTCAATATCTCATTTTCAGTTTTAGAGCCTTTGCGGTTTGTTTTTTAAATGCAGGTGTTCACTCGATGCAGGTGTTCACTCACTAATAATCTCTAATTATATGGCAACCCACTGTGTATCGAGAAGTCCAACAATTTAATGGTTCAGACAATTGAATTTGAACACATTTTTCCGAAGTTTCTGAAAGAAATGAATACATGAGAAATTTATAGTCATTAACTCCTGGGAAATTATGTTTTTTAATTTACATCCTGCTTTATCAAGATTATGATATTCCAAGCAGTTTCCAAGTCTTGGCGTAGGATTATTACTTATTTATATTTATACTACTTATTTTATTTTTTAGACAGTACAATATTTACTAGGTGAATAATATTTACTAGAATGAAAGCAGAATCGAAAGATTATTCCGCACCGCAGCCGCAAAGGTAATTTTTTATGATGCTAGCTTACACTTTACAAATTACTTTGTCATGTCGCCTCTTATTTTTAGCTCTGGTATATCAATCAAATGCTACATTATGCAGCAAAATAAACCGACAATAGTAGGCCAGGCTTGTCAAACCCAAGAATTATTTGTTAAAAATGCGACAGATTCATGTGTTTGCAATATTAAAGCGCCAAAATGAGCAGCTTATGAAATGTCTTGCAATTGAATAAATTAATTATCCATTTGGTAAAATATCAGTTGAGTCTCTAAAAGGACAAAATAGAAAGGTTCGTTATTTAACCGGGTTTCATAGGTTTGAGACAATGGAGATTATTTACAACGATGTCGAGAATAACGCCCGACTGTATTTTTCATGACATGGGTGCAACTTAAATTGGATTTATCGTTGGACTATCCTAGCATATTGATGAACGTAAGCATTCTCACGACTACATGATTAGTTTACAAAACATGTGTTATTTTATATGACCGCCTACATGAATATATTTTGTGGCCCGATGGCACGAACCATCGAGAAACTACTCCAATTAGTTATAAACAAATATTTGGTGACCGATGTTTTATAATCATTGACTGTTTTGAATTGTGTATAAAATTGTATAGCACAGCAAAGTAGCTTTCTTGATATACATATAGTAGAAACGGGTGATATAATCCTTGGCAATCGTGAATTTGATACTAAATTCGTCGATAAACAAAAACGCAAATACAACGAGATAGTGTCACTGGTAAAGAATGCCGAAGGCGAACTTGTAGAAATGTTATTCGAAATTACTGATGAATTTTGTAAAATACGAGAGGATATCGTGAAACGGATTTTTTTTTTTGCGAAACATCGAGATTTGGTGCTCATAAGAAGAAATGTTGCTTGTGCTATTGTTAATTTAACACCACCGCAATCTGAAGTTGTGAAAGCGGAGGAAGAGACCGAATCTTCTGGCGATGAATTATAAAGCTAAATAAAATGGCTAATTTGAATAACGAAGCTAATATGAATTATCGCTCGAATAATTCTATACTCGTGATCTTATTGACGATTGCAAATGTCATTTAGACAGAGCGCCTCTCGTGGAAAAAATAAAAACAAAGTATACGAGCATAAATAATTATACATAATTATTAGACGCAGAGAAAATCGATGTCTGCCTCATCTCTGGAACTCACTTCACTAGGCAATCAATTATCAAATTTAGAAAATTTAGAAATTATAAAACATATCACACTATTCACCCGGGAAATACTGCCAAGGGAGGTAGTGCTGTTATAATTAGAAATAGTATTAATCACTTCGAGGAATTAAAATATGAAACAGAACAAATACAAGCAACAGCTGTTAATATCAAGACCAAAAATAACTCTATTAGTGTTATTGGAATTTACTGCCCACCGAAATACTCTCTAAAAGAAAAAGATTATCTTGAATTTTTCAGTAAACTACGGAAAAGATTTGTAATTGGAGGAGATTTTAATGCAAAAAATACTCACTGGGGTTCTAGACTAACAACAACCAAAGGGAAAGAACTCCTCAATGCTATCAGAAAATACGGTTGTGAAGCCTTATCAAATGGTAAACCGACCTACTGGCCAACTGATCCAAATAAAATACCAGATCTGATTGATTTCTTTATAGTGAAAAATATATCTGTAAATTATATACATATAGATGAAAGTTTTGACTTAAGCTCTGATCACTCCCCAATACTTTTGACATTAAGTGAAAGAATCATTCAAAAAAAAAGCTATCCTAGTTTAGTAAATAAACACACAAATTGGGAATACTTTAGACTGTCGTTAGAAAGAAAAATTAACTTAATGGTTCCGCTAAGGAGTGAGGAGCAATTAGGAAAAGAAGTTCACAAGTTCATATGTGATATACAGCAGTCAGCTTGGGAAAACACTCCTGAAGTTAAAAAGAAAATTAAGGGAAACAACTCCTCTGGAGAAATTAGAGAGCTTTTGGCAGAAAAAAGAAGGGCAAGGAGAATATGGCAACAAACTAGGGCCCCTCAAGATAAAACTAAGCTAAACAATCTGACTCAGCTACTTAAAAGGGAAATCAAAGATTTGAAAGACGAATCTATCAGTAACTACCTCAGAAAATTATCTAATGATACTAGTACTGATTATTCTCTCTGGAGAGCAACCAGAAGAATTAAAAGGCCAATAATGCAGATTCCTCCAATCAGAACAGAAGATAACAAATGGGCCAGAAATAACGAAGATAAAGTACGAAATTTTGCTGAATACCTGGAAAAAATATTTGAACCACATGATGACCAATCATTGGAAGCCGAAATAATAACTGGAGAGGTTGTACAGGAAAGTGAAGAAATCCTACGAGCAACACCAATAGAAGTCATGTATGAGATAAAAACAAACATGAATCCGAGAAAAGCGCCGGGTTATGACCTTATCACAGCAGAAATTTTAAAAGAACTACCAAGGAAAGCATTATTAAAGCTCACCAATATTATAAATGCCGCCTTTCGATTGAAATACGTACCCAGCCTTTGGAAAATTGCAGAAGTAATTATGATTCCTAAACCTGGGAAACCACCACACAAAACTGGATCATACAGGCCAATATCACTATTACCAGTTATGTCTAAACTCTTTGAGAAGTTATTAGTAAAAAGACTAAATCCGATAATTGAGAGGAAAACCCTGATTCCAAATCATCAGTTCGGTTTTCGCAACCAACACTCAACATTAGATCAAGTACACAGAATAACTAATATTATTGAAAGAGATTTAGAGGAGAAAAAAGTCTGCTCAACGATATTCTTAGACGTTGCACAGGCCTTTGATAAAGTTTGGCACGAAGGACTTAACTATAAGTTAAGAACTGTACTACCAATGCAATTCACTACAATATTAGAAACATACTTGAAAGATAGATTCTTTAGAGTAAAATTAGACGATTCATATTCTGGATTGAAAGAAATCAAGGCAGGAGTACCGCAGGGCAGTGTATTAGGTCCTGTCCTATACCTATTGTACACTAATGATCTCCCTGTATTAGAAAACAACACTGTGGCGACATTTGCTGATGACACGGCAATCTTAGCTGTTGGAGATAGCAACGAAGAATCAACTCATAGTTTACAGTTAGCTATTACTCAAGTACATAACTGGACCAAAAGATGGCGAATTAAACTTAACGAAACTAAATCAGTTCACATCAATTTTACAAACAAACGACTCGAACATATTCCGGTTACAATTAATCAAGAAATAATACCGTATGCCAACACGGCTAAGTACCTTGGCATGACACTAGATGCAAAACTACGATGGAAAGCAGAGGTCAAAAAGAAAAATGAAGAACTAGGGCTTAAATATAGAAAGATGTATTGGCTGATAGGAAGGAGCTCCGTTCTATCAACATACAACAAACTTCTATTATATAAACAAATATTAAAACCGGTTTGGACTTATGGTATCCAACTTTGGGGTTGTACCAAACAGAGCAACGTGGAAATCATCCAAAGATTTCAAAACAAAGTATTAAGGAACATCGTTGATGCACCATGGTATGTTAGAAACAGAGACCTCCATAGGGACCTTAAAGTGGACACTGTTTCAAAGGAAATACAAAAAAATGCAGTGAGACATAGGCAAAGGCTCGAACAACATGTTAACACTGAGGCAACTAAGCTGTTAAACAACACAGATATTGTACGCAGGCTTAAACGAACTAAACCTTTTGAGCTGGTGTAATTGCTAGTGTAAACAGCGTAATGCTGATGTAAAATCCACAATAACGATGTGGTTTAATTCAATTTATCAGACACTATGGAACACCAGTGGGAAGAAGCCATAGATTAATACAATATAGTAAATTAAGTTAGAAAAAAATTGCTCATTAGTCCAGGTGACTAGATTGTAATAATTGTTTATTTAAAATATTTAAATAAAATTGAAAAAAATAAAAAATAAAATTTCTTAATTTAAGGGTATAAACTATAATAGAATTTAATTTAAAATTATATTATTCTTTTTATGTTTTAAAACTCTTTGTTTTACGTATATTTTAATTCGAGGTATTTTTTCACCGCACTTAACTTTTTCCACTGTGGTCTTGGAAATTAATAATTCTTTCGCCAGATGATCAATAATTTTATAAGTCCAGAACGACGCTTACCAACGATTATTTTGAGACGTCGATGCCAAGCTTCCACATTGTTTTGGGTTCTTGGCATTTTTTTTTCAAAGGCATGATCAACGGTCCAAAAGTTTTGGGGTTAATGTGATTAGGACCAGATATCCGTACAAGTGTTATACAATTCTTTATAATAGTCAGCAATTTGATGATCTGACACAAATGCCAAACTTTTAATCATTTTAATGTGCTCACTAAAACTTGCCGAATTAACCGGTGGGAAGTTATGACGAAAAGTTAGCACGAAAATGACACTGGGAGCTCTAGTGGTTTGTATCTTGGATAATTTGTTTTTTGTTCTAAAACAATGAATTGTGTGTTAGATAACAATAAACATATCATGAAATAAAAAAAAAACTTCAAAATATTTCAGAATATTTATTTTAAATTAAAATTAAAATATTGTAATAATCATAGTATATAGAATTTTCAAGTACTGAATTATTCAAATTTACATCAAATTGAAAAATTTACAATGGGAAATAATGTGAAAGTTCCAAAAGTTCAGGTTGGCCTTAATATTTAAAATGTCAAAGCTAGTTTTGATTCCAGGTTGAAGAACAACCCTTTGACATTTTCCATGCCTGTGGTCAGAATTTTTGTTTGACGCATTTTCGAGTACTGAATTATTCAAATTTACATCAAATTGAAACATTTACTATGGGAAATAATGTGAAAGTTCCAAAAGTTCAGGTTGGCCTTAATCTTTAAAATGTCGAGGCTAGTTTTGATTCCAAGTTGAAGAATAACCCTTTGAGATTTTCCAAGAATAACGCTTTGACATTTTCGAAAATTCTTTATAGAAAAATTCTGACCACAGGCATGGAAAATGTCAAAGGGTTGTTCTTCAACCTGGAATCAAAACTTGACATTTTAAAGAATAAGGGCAAATTGAGCTTTTAGTACTTTCACATTATTTCCCATAGTATATTATTGATTCAATGTTTGTTGTGAAGAACAATATTTAACTCAATTTTATAATATTTTATTTATGTATAAAATATTATAGAATACAAATTTTCAATCTTATTATAATATAGTTTTGATTTCGTGCTAACTCTTCGTGCTAACTTAACAGACATCCGAATTACCATACTTTCTGGCAAATCCTGTGGTTTGGACTTGCCACCAAATTATTTGTCTAAAATGCAACAAACATCCACTAAACAAGGTAAAATACTATTTTGTCGTTAATGAAATGTTTTTTTCAAAATCAGTTATTATATGCGTAGGGCTCAGGTTTATTCCTCAATCATAAGCCACACGACATAGCTCAAGAAACATTTCATTGTAAACCACCTTTTGAATTGTTTCGTAATAAGACAGAACAAAAGTGGTACAATTTCACCATCTTCAGCTCAATGAATGGCAAATAGTTGCTTAAAACTGGACGGAACAACATAGAATGTTCCACCCATCAACCAGCAGTTGGATTACGCTAAAAACTTAAGGCGTCGTGTTACCATTAAAATTATTTTTTCCATTAGAAATTCCTTGTCACTTAAAATATTAGTAATTCGCCTTCTAAATTGAGTAAGTGATCCATGATATTTATTTCATTTAGGCTGTTAGGTTTTTTTCGGTGAGAAGCTCTTACTCTCGTTATCTTAGCTCGGAAGATAAACTTGGCAATTAGCATTTACCTGCACGACACTTTCAGTAATTATTTGCGAAGGTGTATGTGTTGATTATTATGTGCTGTTTTTTTCACAGTTATTTACTGTAACTAAAATCGCGCGCTTTTTAACCTAAGCTTAGCCGATGAATTATTATAGAATACGGGATTGTGGCATACGGGATTTTGGGATACGGGATTTTGTAATACGGGAATTTGGATATTTGTCATACGGGCAACTGTACCCAACCCATAAATTTAACCTCCAAAGACTCCAAATTATAAGTTCTAGATCTCGACAGGCCAATTCATGTTAAATCTCTTAATTTATAATAACAAATACCCATTTCATATCCAATCTCGTTAGTTCATCATACATGCTGCCTACCTCAAAAATTATAATAATTAATCCAGGTATTTAAAATACCTGCACCATGTTCTCAAACACTAACTTATCAATTTCTGTATAAAATACAAATTAATCAACATTTAAATGTCGCATTTACATGCATTATCACAACATTTCCTTTCAATTATCATTTTCGTGTCATCAATAAATAAAACCAAATATAAATTTTTCTTCATTTCGTAATTATCGATTTTATTTTTTTAACTTTTAATTTTATTTTTTCAATTATTCTTATTTTATACCACTCTCGTATAATATGTATGTACGAGTATATCGTTAAGATTAAATAAAATAATTTACATTGAAATAAATTCTTGGTCTTTTCTTATATAAAATGTTTCCTTACAGGAATGTTGCATGATGATGGTTGGTGATCACCATCATCATCATCATCATCATCATCATCATAAAATGTAAAGTGAATTTTGATATTGAATAAAAATTATAAATAAATAAAATGGAAAATCATAAAACGACAAATGAATGTATCGCCGAGTGCGTATAGAAGATATAAAATACGAAACGGAAACAGGTATGTTAAGTTTTAAAGTTATTTGAACAAAGACGCGCGAGGTAAGTATACTCATTAATTAAATAATAATACCAATTTAATGCACCGCGTCAAAATGCACCGCGCACATTGTTCATTTAGTGTACGTGTTACTTAGCGCATCCCCGAAAAACCAAAAACAAAAAAAAAAGAAATATCATATTTATGTAAATGGACATTCGTAATTATACGTTTATATAGTAATTAGTCACAAAACGAACCCATAACATTCCATCATTATTTTATATATTAATTCTCAACGTGTGTGTGTCTATAAAAAAAAAAAAAAAATACTTTGTATGGTTGGCACACCGCGCGCACCAAAATTAAAAAAAAAAAACTAAACGATAAATCGTATTATCAACCGCGATAATTCAAACTTAAACATTTTTGATGAGTTAATTAATCATTATTTATTCAATAAACACACAATTTACGGGTAGGCACAATATGATGTATATACATACATAAAAATTAAAGCTTCTTGAGTTCAGTTGTTTGGTTAACTTTATAATTTAGGTTTATATCGTTGTTAAGTTTATTTTTTTACTTTGATAATTGTTTAACGCCGACAAAATAATTTGTTTAAAAAAAAAACTATTTACCATCATTTAAAGATGTAAAAATAGTCATTAAAAATCTATGATTTTTAGATTTTTTACAGAAATTTACCGTGAGAAATATTAATTTTCTATTCATTAGTTTTTAGTGCCTTTTGTATGGGAGGTAATCGCGACTTAATGCCTACATATTATACCTATCTAAATTTTTTTTAAATGCATTTTTAAATCAGAGAAGTATATATGAAGCTACTTACCATTCAACGCAATAAATTCGAATATATTTAGTTTAAAAGTGGGTTTTAATTTATATAAAAATCTATTTTCAAATACTATTATTTTACAGCATTTGAAAAAGTAGTAAATTTTTACCTTCCGCCTTACATGTACGTAATTAAATAATTTTATGTTTTTCCGATCGAACATTTTAAGAGCTGAACTAACTAAAAATTTGAGTGTTAATAAAATTTTATCTTGAAATAATCTACTGCCAGGGCGTGTCTAATGCATATATAAAAAAAACGATTGAACGAAGTTTATGTATGTCGAGTAGGGTTGTGGAATTTACAACTTATCTTTCATACACTGACTTTTTGAAAAGTTGTTAATTAGCCTCCTTTCAACGAGACTGTATAATTATAGACTGATTTTTGGAGGAGTTTCCACAAAGTGGTGGCCTTTAAAATTTAATTTTATTGTGATTTGAGCGATCAGTTAAACGGAAATTGATTGCAATTAAAATATAATTCTCATTTATAAACCTACCACGCATGAATTTTATTTCTGAATACTTTAAAGCCCTGTAATATCAATAAATTTAAGGTGTTTCTCCGAAATACGAATAGGTTAAATAATTTGGTCATGATAAACGACCTCCGTCATCGGTGATTAAAATGATTAGAATTAAATGTTTTGTTCTGCTAAGTAACCGTTTTACATTATCTTTTAAAAACAATGTTTACTGGCTATTACTACTTCCATTCTATAAATTTAACAAATCTTTCCTATCCTTCCATTTTGTTATGTCAAATGTTGTATCTCATTTATTCATAAGCGATTCGACGTTTATTTCAACAAAAATTTGATGAAGCCGCATCCTGGGGATTCGGTTTATTTTCTCTATAATGGATTCATTTATACAACAAGCACGTCGCGTAATTTAAAGTGATTTGGTATCTTTGTGGATAATTTGTTAACCACTTTGCATATGTTACGAAAAACCACTGAACAAATTGTACCAAGAAATTTTGTAGATTTGAAGGACGCAGATCACACACGGCATGGCAAATTGTGGCGCAGTACTATGTGCTACCTTTGGGGTCTTTGGCTCTTTGTACCACACCATAGTATATAGGTAGAACGGTAATTCAAAAATGGGATGAATTAGGAATGATAGTCTTATTCTCAATTTATCCGTCAACAATCCGTCAACAGTCATGCACACATTTACATTGTTCCATTATACATCCATTATACGGTAAATGATTTACATTTGGTGAGTGTACATAGCTTAATACTCAATACAGTATTATCGAAAGGTAATTCACACCAAGCATACGTTTCATTTAGCCAGAAGTGCCGCCTAATTTTGGTTTGAAATGCTCCTTTACTTATAAACCTTGAAATACATACATACATCTTAAAATAACCAGAGCATCAATTGATAGATATAAAATGAAATGCAAAGAACAATCGCCGAAAAACCAGTAGTCTTCAATAAATTTAAATCGTGCTCTTATACCATCACCCTCTTTATCGAGTTATTCACATGACATTTCAGGAGTCAATTGCTGAGTGGTATTAACGTCAATATAAGAGGAAACTGGGCAAGCCGTTCAATTCAATTCATACTTGTACAACAAGTTTTTTAATAATTCCACTACCGAGGCGTTATTTGCTCTTAACATTAAACAACGAAAAGACCGGGAGTATACCTTTATTTAACAATTTTCTACACATATTAAATAATTTTGACATCTTCCTTGTATTGCCTTTGTTTTCGTTTTAATGGCCTCAAAATCTGAAAACTACTTGTTATTCCATTATTAGAACTCATTCTTCAATAATAATTAAGGGCTAAGATGGCAAAATGCTGCGGCTAACAAAATCGACATTTTCCATTCCATTTTGTATTGGTTTTATCGAAAATCATAAGATGGAATGTCAACGTAAATAAATTCATAGTTCGAGGTTACACTGGCAAACGTTGAATGTGTTTTTATACTTACTTGCAAAAAATATATCCAGTTCCTTCCGGTTTATCCACTAAAATCTGGTTTCCTTCCATACATACGGCCTACACAATTATTGATTTGCCACTTATTCTCAAAATGGTTTTCTTTTCTTTGGTATCTGAAAATTTTATAACTTTAAATCCAATTAAGTCTTTTTTACCTGTATGAAATTTTCCAGAAGTTTGTAATGGCCTGAGAATTAATTTCAGGTATCATTTTGGACAGCAATGGCGAAATTTAAAGTCCAAATACACTCATCCCATTGACTGGAAAAGCAAGAAACAGAAAAAAATGAAGTTTTTTAATTATTAAACTCCGTAATGCAGTCATCGTTCCATTAGAAAATCAATGTATCAAGGTGGTCCGAAATATGTCATGCGAGGTTGGTCCCAAAACTGCCATTGAAAATAGTAAAAAATTATTAAGTGACCCCTTCTTTATTATAATATTTAGTGACTCTTCTTAGTTCATTAACCGCCTGGAATTGTGATTTAGTTATAATTGTTATAATAACTGTTATAATTAGTATACTCCATAAATTTTCTATGGGATTCTGGTTTGACCAACAAGCGAGTGAATCAAGGATAAGTACGAACTTTTTTACAAACCAAAATTTAGTTAGTGTTCACAGGTGTTCCTGTATCCGGCTGGATAGTTTTAGTTGTACCTTTTGAGTTTTAAAATTGCAATAACTTTTTTTTTATAAGTCCCAGCGAGTTCATTCGCAGTCACGTATCTACATTTTTAGTTTAGATTATCTTATTACATTAAGAGTTGTTTTGCGACATATTTCAGCTGGTGCAATGTAAATAAAATAAAACTAATTTGTTAATTCATAATTCTATTTTATTATAAAAAAATTAAAGTTGAAATCTGTTTCAATGATTAAGAAGTTTATAAAAGCTAGGTTTATTTCATCGCATCGGGGTTTACATATAAGAAACGCAGAATTTTCTCGTTTTTCTCTGCTTTAGCTTTAGTTCCCGGCAAATAAAACAACTACCGTAAACAACGATCGATCCTCAGCTTCCGTGAGTCTTTTGCTGGTAGATTGGGATTCTAAAATTTTTAGACGACGTTGACGTACAATTTCAACGACATACGAAATGATCGTCACTAACGAATATTTTTACAGCGGGTTTCCTCTGGCGGCAGACATAATTCTTATGCAAAATTATAAAAAAAATTCTCCAGTGGTCCTTCGTTCTAAATCTTGGGTTATGTTCTTGAAATATTATTAGTGCCACTGAAGTCGACTATATTATAAAATAAAGCCAAAGGCTATCGTCTGCGTCTCCGTTTCACGGTGTACTCACTTAGCATTTTATCCATAATGTTCACCGCTCCTTTAGTTGTGTTGTAGTATTTGATGTTTCCGGGTTTCCATTTAAAACCTCGTCAACTTCCCCGCTTACATACAACGATGAAACAGAATAACCGGTAAAAATATTTTGTTTCTTTTAACCCTTCCGACAAGTATCATTATCTAACTACTCAATGTTTAGCTAACCACAACCTAGTAAAAAAGTTATAGGTTTTTATATTTCTTCCAGAGCCTTTGTATAATCCAACCAAATCCAAAACGTTCACTAATATTTATTTAACGTGGTACATCGAGTGCTTGCCAGTGTATATCTATCCATCTATCCACCTCACCTAAATCAAGTATTTTATTCTGATCAGAAAAAATCAATCAACATTTAAATTTATTAAAGCAAATTTCGGTCATTTAAATTTAGCCTATTCGTACCTCTTGTGACACAATCTGTAGCGTTTTCACAAAAAGTTGTCCATTCAATACGTACTCATCATATACATTTAAAATCAAGTTTAGATTTCGTATTTTCAAATTTATTCACCTATAACTCATTCAGCACGTCGAATTAAATTAGGGTGGATTGCTCTGTGCACATGTCACCTGTTCTCAGATGACCACGATATAATACGATCGGTGGTCAAAAAATTCTTAAAATTAAAAGTACTGCATATTAGTTTTATATATTATAGGGTCCTCGGTTTAATTTATACCATGGGTGTTTCTGATAAATTTTTTGTCACATAATCTTACCTTTTGCCGATTCTCGAAATTATGCACTTTTTGAATTTTTGCTCTTTCTTCGTCATTTAACATAATAAATATTTGACGCAAGGATAAACCACAAAACTAAAGCTAACTCGCCGAACCTATAGTGATACATAAAAACATTAAACTATTTAAAAAAAATACGTTCGTGTATGTTTTACACTCAGCGGATATAAGATTACAAAGTAATTTCAAAATTACAAGATCAAAAACATCAAACAGTCACTAAAAATTTTAAAAACCAGAAAACAAACCTACAGCTGTAGTTATTAAAGTGCTAAGCGGTCCTAAATTCCCTGTTTCAGTTAGCCGATAGTTTCCAGCCGAAAAAAATCGATTGTGAAGATCATTTTTTGTTTTGAATTTAACATTAGAGTTAAGGTATATTTTCTATTTCTATCATACGACTAAAATTAATTACCTAAAAATAATTTCCAGCCGATAAACGTCGACAAAGAAGATCTTTATTTCTTGAATAAAAGAGACACGATTTATTTAGATACATTTGTGAAATTCTTTTTATTAATACCGGTAGGAAAAGTTTCTTTTGAGGATCCTGGGCAATTTAGATTTTCCAAAATCATATGTAAATAATTGAAAATATATAAAAATTCAGCCTTTAGAGTGTTATGTCTGTATAAAACACTGTAAATCAATCCGTCTCCAGGCATAGCACTCTAGAGGCTGAATTTCTATAAATTTTCAATTATTTACATATTATTTTGGAAAATCTAAATTTCCCAGGATCCCCGCATTAAACTTGGACTTAACTACAATAATTTTCTAGTCATAGCTATTGGAAAAACACTTCAAATCAAGCCATCTCCTGACAAAACACTCTAGTGGCTGAAATTTTATAAATTTTCAATTATTTACATCTGATTTTGGAGAATCTAAATTTCCCAGAATCTCCACATAAAACTTGGACTAAAATAATTTTCTAGTCATTATTATTAAACAGTTTTAAAGGCCATTACTGGCCCCTTACTGAGTCAACAATTTGGTTCCAGCGGTTTCGATCCCGAGCATGGTCTTCATACTGTCTAAGACAATCTGAAGAGGCCAAGTCGTTCTCTCTAGTCATACCTAATGGAAAAACATTTCAAATCAAGCGATCTCCAGACAAAACGCTACAGAGGCTGAATTTTTATAAATTTTCAATTTTTTACATGATTTTGAAAAATCTAAATTTTTTAGGATCCCCACATGGAACTTTTCCTTAGAGTATTATTATAAATTGTCGTACAATTGCATCAAAATTCAATTTATCGTATTATTTTTATCCAAGAATTAAAATTATTCTTTATCGGCTGGAAACTATCGACAGGACACCAACGGCTGACAACTTTCGGCTATATAAATTTTTTATGGGCTGTGATGTCAATTTTATAATTTGCATCAATCTTTATTAACTGTCAGCTGGACATTATCGGCTAACTTTAACAGTATCATTATATAAGGATATCGATAGGCGATATTTTAATTTAATTGACTGTAACCGTTAGACATTTAGAACTGGAGGCGACGTAATAATGGCTTAATACACTCTTCTATAATTATTTAACACCATTAAGTTGTGTCTTCTCGAGTGTGGTTTTATTCCCCAAGTAATTGTTCTCCGTTAAAGTAAGGCGTTAAAAAGGGTTTAATATTTTTTAGTTGTAAAATTCGTTTATACATCTAAATTTGTAAATTCGTTTACACAGTAGTGTAAAATAATTAGAAAAGAGTGTAATTTGTCAGTTAGTTATGTTGTTACCAGTTCTAACTGCCTAACAGTTACAGTAAATAAAATTAAAATATCGATATCTTTAATCGAAATGAATGGTTTTAAGTTTTTTGGTAGACGTGCGCCCCTCCCCTCCCCCCTCATCTAGTTTAAGTATAAGTTGGATAATGTTCTCAATAGCGTTTGGCGCATTGGTGCGGGCATCTATTCTGAAATTAATATAATTAAATTATTATCCAGCATTTAGTCCCTTTACAAACTGATTATTCATTATTTTTTGCAGCTGGTCCAATTCATCTCATCATATTCCAGATGTACCGGTTTATCATATTACATTTGCATAATATGGCTTGGTTTCTATCTGATTTAATAAACGATTGTTGTCTGAACATTTATTTAGTGTTTTCCTTTGCAGTTTTCATATTCGCTGATCTGATACGTGATTTCTTATTTCATTGCTAACTGTATTCTGGTAAAGATGTCCTCAAAGCTGTTGAGATGGATGCGGTTATTAAATAATTAATCTGGAGTTTTCACTGATTATATTTCCAATTGACACATTCGGTGTGTTTTACTGGTATGTGTTCAAAGACGTTGTTAGACCCCATAGCCAAGAGATAAATATTAAAAGGAATCTCTATTCTTGGTTGAATTTATTCAATTGTCGTCTTGGAATTTAGGAATTCTTTAAAACGATTTACACGATTTATGACGAGTTGTTGCTGCATCGAAAAAGTAATTAGGGATAGTACACATGTATATGAATTTTGTTAGTTTCAAGATTTTCAAGTGGCTCAACGCAAGAACATAATAAACAGAACAAGGATACAACAACAAAATGTGAAATCCTCTTCGTGAACGAACCTTGATATATTCATGTACACATAATTTCATATTTTATGTGAAATGTATACATAAAAAAAAAAAAAAACGAAACGGAAAAACAAATCCAAGGGATTTTCTGTTATAACAATCGAATTTGTTTTTGTTATGCATACATCCGAACATACAACCATTCAAATCCTTTAGCCTCCCCTATTATTCCCGTTTTCTTACATATAGAACATAGAATTTTTGTGACTCTGGTTTATATTGTATGTATGTATATGTGTTATGCTACTATATATGGATGTATTATTATGATGATTATTATTTTTATGTTGTTGTAATACAAGAAAATGTTTTCTTCGTTGTTTTATTTTTATTTTTATGATCATGATGATTATGTTGATGATGTTGAATAATGATATACATACATACGTAGTACGTACATACTACATACGTATATATATGTATGTACATAAAGTCAAAGTAGAATTGTTATTATTATTATTATTTTGTAAAATCTTCATGTTACGAAAATATCATACAGATTTTTTTTTGAAATAAGGCTCTGAGAAACTAAAAATAAAAAAATTCAATATCCTTTATTTCATTTTAAATTTTACATGATTTTCTCGAAGACGGCTCAGAATATACATATATATGAAGAGGGTTGAATATTATATAAATATATACACATTCTAAGAATTTTGATTATATGAATTTTTATATTCTTAAGGGCATTGTCATATTATTATTGTTATTACTATGATTTTCAGTTTAATCTGTTTTATTCCTTTGATATCTATATATACGAGCGAATGAAGTAAGAAATTGTATTTATGTGATTGCATATACAAGGAAGAAACTGAAATTGATATAACTACAAAATACGAGCGACATCCAATAATTTGGAAAGATGCTCATGTAGACGCAGATACAAACAGGGAAACTTAGTTTTCTTCAAAATATGATCATTTCAATTCATGACATTATGTCTTAACGCAAATACAAATTCCGCTTAGCAAAATTTGTATCAACTCTTCAAATTAAGTTTAATTTAACTGAAAAGTGTTTAAACCGTCAATCTGATTATTTTTAAAATTATTTATTTACCTTTCAATGTAACGTTGCTCAGTTTTCTCAAATTAACGTTTTCTGTGTTTGCGATTCGTTAGTGACATTGGCCATAACAATGAGATTAGTGAGAGCGAAAGTAGGCACAACATTTAGTTTTTAGTTATAAGTTTAAAATTTTCAATCTTCAGATATCCGTTGTCCAGGTTACGGTTTTAATTTTTCAGTTTTTTCAATTTTGGATTTTTTTAATTTCTAGTTTCTAGTGCGATTCTTTATTTTTGACTTTCATTTTTCAGATTTTATTTTTCGTCTTCTGCTTCCTATTCTCTTTTCAATTTTTTTTTACCTCGATTCTAAACTTTCGGTTTTAAGTTTCGAATTTTCAAATTTTGGATTTTAGTTGACAGTTTTCTGGTTTTCCGTTTCCAGTTTGTCTTTTTCCAGTTTACACCTTAACTTTTTTAATTTTTACTCTTCAGTTCTCAATTTTCAGTTTTAATTCCCAATTTCCGTTTTTCTGTAAATATTCGAATTTTCCAATTTTTTTAAGATTAAATTGTGCATCACAATGAGATTATAGTGGGAGCAAAAGTAACAATTTTTCCAGTTTTCTCAACTTTCCATTTCTAATTTATCAGTTCTTAGTTTTTTGGTTTTCGGTTTTAATTTTTCAAGTTTTCCAGTTTCCAAAATTTCAATGTTTACTTTCCAATTATTAATTTGATATGCTTGTGAAGTTTTTCACAAATTCACAGATTTTATATATGTGTTAGTATCACACTGTTAAGTTGAATTCCAATAAGAAAAAAATATGATTCCTATTGAAATGTTTAGTACTAAAATATAAAATATAAGACCAACTTAGACAAAACAAATGAAATTAAAAGATTTTTATAGGGTAAAACATATCTTAAAAGCTGGTTAGGCAAGGAATCAAATAAAATGTTTCAAGTACAACTAGAACTAGAATAAACATAACTGGACAGATGTGTTACTGGCTATTTACCTCAACCAAAGCAAAAACTTACAGAAAAAAATTCTTCATAAATTTATTTCTTCAAATAATTGATTCCTTATAAGCAAGTTAAACAAAAAACTAAATGAACTGTTCCAAATACTATCGAAACTAGAGTCCAAATCTCTGGCAAAGGGTGTTAATGGCAAATTTTTAATAAATTATTAAATAAAGCCTTACTTCAGATAAAAAATTCGTGGCCAATTTATTTCTCTGGATAATGGATTCCTTTAAGTCTTGTTGAACGAGGAATTTAACGAGCTATTCCATGTACTATCGGAACTTGAGTCCAAATCTCTGGCAAAGGGTGTTAATGGCCATTTATCATTTTCGGCCAAACTCGAACTTTTCGGAAAAAAATTCGTGGCCAATTTATTTCTCGGGATAATGGATTCCTTTAAGTCTTGTTGAACGAGGAATTTAACGAGCTATTCCATGTACTATCGGAACTTGAGTCCAAATCTCTGGCAAAGGGTATTAATAGCCATTTATCATTTTCGACCAAACTCGAACTTTTCAGAAAAAAATTCGTGGCCAATTTATTTCTCGGGATAATGGATTCCTTTAAGTCTTGTTGAACGAGGAATTTATGGAGCAATTCCATGTACTATCAAAACCTGAGTCCAAATCTCTGGCAAAGGGTGTTAATGGCCATTTATCATTTTCGGCCAAACTCGAACTTTTCAGAATAAAATTCGGGGCCATTGTATTTCTCGGGATAATGGGTTCCTTTAAGTCTTGTTGAACGAGGAATTTAAAGACCTATTCCATGTACTATCGGAACTTGAGTCCAAATCTCTGGCAAAGGGTGTTAATGGCAAATTTTTAATAAATTATTAAATAAAGCCTTACTTCAGATAAAAAAATTCGTGGCCAATTTATTTCTCTGGATAATGGATTCCTTTAAGTCTTGTTGAACGAGGAATTTAAAGAGCTATTCCATGTACTATCGGAACTTGAGTCCAAATCTCTGGCAAAGGGTGTTAATGGCAAATTTCTAATAAATTATTAAATAAAGCCTTACTTCAGATAAAAAAATTCGTGGCCAATTTATTTCTCGGAATAATGGATTCCTTTAAGTCTTGTTGAACGAGGAATTTAACGAGCTATTTCATGTACTATCGGAACTTGAGTCCAAATCTCTGGCAAAGGGTGTTAATGGCCATTTATTATTTTCGGCCAAACTCGAACTTTTCAGAAAAAAATTCGTGGCCAATTTATTTCTCGGGATAATGGATTCCTTTAAGTCTTGTTGAACGAGGAATTTAATGAGCTATTCCATATACTATCGGAACTTGAGTCCAAATCTCTGGCAAAGCATGTTAATGGCAAATTTTTAATAAATTATTAAATAAAGCGTTACTTCAGATAAAAAAATTCGTGGCCAATTTATTTCTCTGGATAATGGATTCCTTTAAGTCTTGTTGAACGGAGAATTTAACGAGCTATTCCATGTACTATCGGAACTTGAGTCCAAATCTCTGGCAAAGGGTGTTAATGGCCATTTATCATTTTCGGCCAAACTCGAACTTTTCAGAAAAAAATTCGTGGCCAATTTATTTCTCGGGATAATGGATTCCTTTAAGTCTTGTTAAACGAGGAATTTAATGAACTATTCCATGTACTATCGGAACTTGAGTCCAAATCTCTGGCAAAGGGTGTTAATGGCCATTTATCATTTTCGGCCAAACTCGAACTTTTCAGAAAAAAATTCGTGGCCAATTTATTTCTCGGGATAATGGATTCCTTTAAGTCTTGTTGAACGAGGAATTTAATGAGCTATTCCATGTACTATCGGAACTTGAGTCCAAATCTCTGGCAAAGGGTGTTAATGGCAAATTTTTAATAAATTATTAAATAAAGCCTTACTTCAGATAAAAAAATTCGTGGCCAATTTATTTCTCTGGATAATGGATTCCTTTAAGTCTTGTTGAACGAGGAATTTAACGAGCTATTCCATGTAATATCGGAACTTGAGTCCAAATCTCTGGCAAAGGGTGTTAATGGCCATTTATCATTTTCGGCCAAACTCGAACTTTTCAGAAAAAAATTCGTGGCCAATTTATTTCTCGGGATAATGGATTCCTTTAAGTCTTGTTGAACGAGGAATTTAACGAGCTATTCCATGTACTATCGGAACTTGAGTCCAAATCTCTGGCAAAGGGTGTTAATGGCCATTTATCATTTTCGGCCAAACTCGAACTTTTCAGAAAAAAATTCGTGGCCAATTTATTTCTCGGGATAATGGATTCCTTTAAGTCTTGTTGAACGAGGAATTTAAAGAGCTATTCCATGTACTATCGGAACTTGAGTCCAAATCTCTGGCAAAGGGTGTTAATGGTCATTTATCATTTTCTGTCAAACTCGAACTTTCCAGAAAAAAATTCGGCGTTAATGCATTTCTCGGGTTAATTGAATTTTTGTGGGCTTATCGGACGAAGAATTTAATATACTATTTCATGTTATATCAAAATCTGAGTCCAAATCTCCGGTTACAGTTGTTAATTGGCTTTTAACGTTTTAGGATTTTGCTTAGTTTGCATCTAATTTGATTTCAAATAATTAGCATAAGCACATTCTTATTAGAACAATAAGTATCAAATACACAAACCGACTGAAGATTTTTAGTACCAAGCAAAGATATTTTATTTTATCAGTTTTTACAGCGCCATCTAATATTCTCTTGTTACGACTAACATGATATTTGGAAAGCATTCTACTTTGACCGTTTTTTTACTAGAGATGTCAACCAAAGCAAATGTTTTCAATGTTTTATTTAAATATGTTTTTTTTATATTTCGGAATTCATAAAAAGAGCCCAATTATATTTTAGATAAATTAAATGAAAATTGCACAATACGCGCTTTAAAGCAACATTATTTATTTATTAAAGGTAAAATAAATTTATTTTGCACAATAAATAAGACGAATCTCCTTTTGGTATGGGTTAAAATAACAATTAAAACTATTACTTAATCAGTTAATTTATTATTTAAGAAAATTATGCTTGTTAATTTATTTAAAGTTTTTACATTAAAATGTAATTTCGCAATATTTGAAATATTTCTATGAAAATTATAAAATATTAGAATATTTTAATAATTTTACTCAAACTATGATTTAAATTCATTCATTAGCATTTTTGTATATTAACGAATATTTTATTTTGTGGCCCGTTGCTGCCGCTTGGTGTGTCCTTTAAGGATTACCTATTTACTTATTATGAAAGATATACATATGTATATTATAATAAATTCTAAAACTGTAAATTACGAATCGTGGTAATTTTCATACAGTTTTATTATAGATGTTTGATCAAACTCCATATACAAAAATGTATAGAAACCAATTTGATTTTGCTTAGATTGCCATCTGATGGCGAACATCATATCAATAATTATATGGATGAAGTTTTTTTAAGGTATGTAGGTATTCGTTTTGTCGTTTTGAATAAATATATAGGGTGTGGACCAATTGCAAAAATAAATATATGATTAATAAATGCATATTTTCTGGAAGTAAATTAAAATATAATAAATTTGTATTCTGACAACAAATAAATGTAAAAATAAATGTAAAAATCAAAGTGCACATAATAAAACTGTGCATTTGAATTAAAATGGATATTTCGTATCCAACCTTCCCTAAGGAGAAAATGAAGACTATTTAACCAAATTTATTTACATTACCAAATGAATGATTTTTCCGAAAAATAGCAATAAGTATTATCAATGTTAAAGTACTATCAAATATTGTTCTAAAATGCTTACTCAATTTTATTATAAAAAATACTCATATAGGTTTATATAAATTTATTTTACTAAGCAAAATGATTTTACGCAGAAATTTACGAAGCATTCTTTAACAAAAAAAAATAAAAGAAATTATAAATCAGATTGGGCAAAAGTATTTTATTCGTATGCACATTTTTATACCGTGAACTATGTTTTTATGAATATTGACGAAGTAAACAAATCGACAAAAATTTGAGGCGTGAATCAAAAAGTATTTGTAAAATTACATAAAGGAATGGAAAGTATATTAACTACTATATTAAACATTTTATTGTATCACAAAACTAGATGAATGTTTCTGATTTTGTATAGAAATAGGTATACTAAATTTTTTCGAAAAATAATAAAAATTTATGTGTGCGAGATCTGTCAGAATTACCATGGTTAAAACGTTTATAAGTTTCTTTAAAATAAGCCGTTTAAGATACATTAGATATTTATTATATTGTACGGGAATATAAAACGGCTTTTAAATAAAATTAGAAGATTTCTGATCAATAATATTTATTTTGGATATAGTAATGAGCATATGTAGTTTATGGCTACATTTTCAATTTCATTTAAGTAATCTTCGACATCGAAAAAATATGATAGAATTTTATATATTACGTGACCGAGCAAATAGCGCAGTGGTTAAAGCTGCGACGTTTGGATCGGGAGGTACCGGGTTCGAATCCCAACAAAGACGGGGATGTGTTTTAAGTGATTTTTCATCTCGCTGACGAACGGGGGGATGACTAATCGAACCTATACATTAAACCGCAGTTGGAATTTAGAACCCAAGGGCCGACCCACCTTCCATGTCACTGTACAGGGTGACATGGAGCTATGCATTGCGCAGGTGGTACACTGTAAAAAATGTGTGAATGAGGGTGAATGAGTTGAATGAATGAATGAGTTGAATGAATGTGTGTGTGAATGGAGGTGGTATCACAACGGACCAACACTGGTCTAAGTGTGCCGTAAAAAAGCGACCACGTCAACTTAACTTAACTTAACTTATATATTACGTTTACACTTGGTGCGTTTTTTTATTAACAGAACTTCAAGTTCTATAAGAACATCGGGAATAATACTGGGAAATTTGATTTAGTTTAACCAATATATTTAATTTAAGTTCTATTTATTTGAATAAATTTTAACTTCTAACTATATTTTTTGACGGCTATTGTGAAATAATATAGGTATCAAACATAAAACAATGAAAAATATTTGTTTAAAAGATTTCCTTTTAAAATTTCCCTCTTTTTTTCGAGTTCGTGTACTATGAATTTATCGCGAACTTGAAAAAACCAATGTTTTATCCAGAACATTGAAAAATAAAGTTAAATTTTATTTTATTTCGATAATAGTGAATTAAAATGTGTAGTTTAACATTAAATGTATCTTATTTATTGATAAAAAATTAAATTCATTTTTATTTTACTGAAAAAATGAGAAAATTCTTATCCAGAACTTCATTCCAATAAGAAAATTTTTGAATTAAAAAACACGACTACTATCACCAATATCATAACCTCCAATTTATTACGCTTAGTGGAACATGACAATTTACTGAATTAATTGAAAGATTTTAACTTGCTGCGTTCAAGTTGACATATTTATTGTACCTTATTTTGTTGCCCCTTTGGCAGCTGGTTGATGAAACAGGTTATGGAATAGATAAGATTTATTATTCAAAATAAGATAATTACAGCCGATGAAAAGAAAACTGGATCGTCATTATTTATGCTTATAATCTCAAAGATGTACATACAAATGGCAAAATAATTATATTCAATTGTTGTTTATTATCGTATCTACATTCCTAAATTTAAAAATATGGGCGTTAGCGAAAATTGGGTGTTTGGGAATTTCCACTTTTTAAATTAGAACAATTCTTTTGAGCCTTTCTGTTTAATGTAGGGCGTCAATTTAAATTCAAAATAGAAAGATAGTTATATTAACCTCCCTTACCAAAACCGAAGATGTATAAATGCTAAATGCTTAAATAGAATATGGGTTTACGATACAAATTTAATGCAATCGGATTATTCTTATTTTTTTTATATAAAAATATTTATATAAATGTTTATATAACATATAACATATTTATTTAACAAAATTCACCGGCTAAGTTTGCTTTACATTTAGCTGACGGATATTGAGAAATATAATTTAAGCTAACCTGTGGCTAAAACAAATTTAACCAATGGCTAACTTTGCGGTATAGTTCGGTTTAAGAATATGATATTCTTTGCAAATAAACAGAGTGACGTTTTAATTTTATAAAATTTTTATGTTAAATGTTTTAATTTTCACATTATCACTACACATAATATGTACATAAGTATATTTAGCAAACATTTTTTATCAAATGAGTTACAAAAATTTGTTTGTTGGGCAATTCCCTAATTTTTTCTCCCTGGTTTTAAAAAGGGATCTGCCGATCATACGCATTTAGTTTTTATTTTTGGTAACAATATTGAATTTTATTTATTCATAATGCGATATGTTGGTCCACCCCTATACATATTTGTCTATTCAAAACGACCAAACGAATACCTACATACCTTAAAAAAACTTCATCCATATAATTATTGATATGATGTTCGCCATCAGATGGCAATCTAAGCAAAGTCAAATTGGTTTCTATACATTTTTTTATATGGAGTTTGATCAAACATCTATAATAAAACTGTATGAAAATTACCACGATTCGTAATTTACAGTTTTAGAATTTATTATAATATAACAGAATTATACATATGTATATCTTTCATAATAAGTAAATAGGTAATCCTTAAAGGACACACCAAGCGGCAGCAACGGGCCACAAAATAAAATATTCGTTAATATACAAAAATGCTAATGAATGAATTTAAATCATAGTTTGAGTAAAATTATTAAAACATTCTAATATTTTATAATTTTCATAGAAATATTTCAAATATTGCGAAATTACATTTTAATGTAAAAACTTTAAATAAATTAACAAGCATAATTTTCTTAAATAATAAATTAACTGATTAAGTAATAGTTTTAATTGTTATTTTAACCCATACCAAAAGGAGATTCGTCTTATTTATTGTGCAAAATAAATTTATTTTACCTTTAATAAATAAATAATGTTGCTTTAAAGCGCGTATTGTGCAATTTTCATTTAATTTATCTAAAATATAATTGGGCTCTTTTTATGAATTCCGAAATATAAAAAAAACATATTTAAATAAAACATTGAAAACATTTGCTTTGGTTGACATCTCTAGTAAAAAAACGGTCAAAGTAGAATGCTTTCCAAATATCATGTTAGTCGTAACAAGAGAATATTAGATGGCGCTGTAAAAACTGATAAAATAAAATATCTTTGCTTGGTACTAAAAATCTTCAGTCGGTTTGTGTATTTGATACTTATTGTTCTAATAAGAATGTGCTTATGCTAATTATTTGAAATCAAATTAGATGCAAACTAAGCAAAATCCTAAAACGTTAAAAGCCAATTAACAACTGTAACCGGAGATTTGGACTCAGATTTTGATATAACATGAAATAGTATATTAAATTCTTCGTCCGATAAGCCCACAAAAATTCAATTAACCCGAGAAATGCATTAACGCCGAATTTTTTTCTGGAAAGTTCGAGTTTGACAGAAAATGATAAATGACCATTAACACCCTTTGCCAGAGATTTGGACTCAAGTTCCGATAGTACATGGAATAGCTCTTTAAATTCCTCGTTCAACAAGACTTAAATGAATCCATTATCCAGAGAAATAAATTGGCCACGAATTTTTTTCTGAAAAGTTCGAGTTTGGCCGAAAATGATAAATGGCCATTAACACCCTTTGCCAGAGATTTGGACTCAAGTTCCGATAGTACATGGAATAGCTCGTTAAATTCCTCGTTCAACAAGACTTAAAGGAATCCATTATCCAGAGAAATAAATTGGCCACGAATTTTTTTATCTGAAGTAACGCTTTATTTAATAATTTATTAAAAATTTGCCATTAACATGCTTTGCCAGAGATTTGGACTCAAGTTCCGATAGTACATGGAATAGCTCATTAAATTCCTCGTTCAACAAGACTTAAAGGAATCCATTATCCCGAGAAATAAATTGGCCACGAATTTTTTTCTGAAAAGTTCGAGTTTGGCCGAAAATGATAAATGGCCATTAACACCCTTTGCCAGAGATTTGGACTCAAGTTCCGATAGTACATGGAATAGCTCATTAAATTCCTCGTTTAACAAGACTTAAAGGAATCCATTATCCCGAGAAATAAATTGGCCACGAATTTTTTTCTGAAAAGTTCGAGTTTGGCCGAAAATGATAAATGGCCATTAACACCCTTTGCCAGAGATTTGGACTCAAGTTCCGATAGTACATGGAATAGCTCGTTAAATTCCTCGTTCAACAAGACTTAAAGGAATCCATTATCCAGAGAAATAAATTGGCCACGAATTTTTTTATCTGAAGTAAGGCTTTATTTAATAATTTATTAAAAATTTGCCATTAACACCCTTTGCCAGAGATTTGGACTCAAGTTCCGATAGTACATGGAATAGCTCATTAAATTCCTCGTTCAACAAGACTTAAAGGAATCCATTATCCCGAGAAATAAATTGGCCACGAATTTTTTTCTGAAAAGTTCGAGTTTGGCCGAAAATAATAAATGGCCATTAACACCCTTTGCCAGAGATTTGGACTCAAGTTCCGATAGTACATGGAATAGCTCATTAAATTCCTCGTTTAACAAGACTTAAAGGAATCCATTATCCCGAGAAATAAATTGGCCACGAATTTTTTTCTGAAAAGTTCGAGTTTGGCCGAAAATGATAAATGGCCATTAACACCCTTTGCCAGAGATTTGGACTCAAGTTCCGATAGTACATGGAATAGCTCGTTAAATTCCTCGTTCAACAAGACTTAAAGGAATCCATTATCCCGAGAAATAAATTGGCCACGAATTTTTTTCTGAAAAGTTCGAGTTTGGCCGAAAATGATAAATGGCCATTAACACCCTTTGCCAGAGATTTGGACTCAAGTTCCGATAGTACATGGAATAGCTCATTAAATTCCTCGTTTAACAAGACTTAAAGGAATCCATTATCCCGAGAAATAAATTGGCCACGAATTTTTTTCTGAAAAGTTCGAGTTTGGCCGAAAATGATAAATGGCCATTAACACCCTTTGCCAGAGATTTGGACTCAAGTTCCGATAGTACATGGAATAGCTCGTTAAATTCCTCGTTCAACAAGACTTAAAGGAATCCATTATCCCGAGAAATAAATTGGCCACGAATTTTTTTCTGAAAAGTTCGAGTTTGGCCGAAAATGATAAATGGCCATTAACACCCTTTGCCAGAGATTTGGACTCAAGTTCCGATAGTACATGGAATAGCTCGTTAAATTCCTCGTTCAACAAGACTTAAAGGAATCCATTATCCAGAGAAATAAATTGGCCACGAATTTTTTTATCTGAAGTAAGGCTTTATTTAATAATTTATTAAAAATTTGCCATTAACACCCTTTGCCAGAGATTTGGACTCAAGTTCCGATAGTACATGGAATAGCTCTTTAAATTCCTCGTTCAACAAGACTTAAAGGAATCCATTATCCCGAGAAATAAATTGGCCACGAATTTTTTTCTGAAAAGTTCGAGTTTGGCCGAAAATGATAAATGGCCATTAACACCCTTTGCCAGAGATTTGGACTCAAGTTCCGATAGTACATGGAATAGCTCGTTAAATTCCTCGTTCAACAAGACTTAAAGGAATCCATTATCCAGAGAAATAAATTGGCCACGAATTTTTTTATCTGAAGTAAGGCTTTATTTAATAATTTATTAAAAATTTGCCATTAACACCCTTTGCCAGAATTTTGGACTCAAGTTCCGATAGTACATGGAATAGCTCTTTAAATTCCTCGTTCAACAAGACTTAAAGGAATCCATTATCCCGAGAAATAAATTGGCCACGAATTTTTTTCTGAAAAGTTCGAGTTTGGCCGAAAATGATAAATGGCCATTAACACCCTTTGCCAGAGATTTGGACTCAAGTTCCGATAGTACATGGAATAGCTCATTAAATTCCTCGTTTAACAAGATTTAAAGGAATCCATTATCCCGAGAAATAAATTGGCCACGAATTTTTTTCTGAAAAGTTCGAGTTTGGCCGAAAATGATAAATGGCCATTAACACCCTTTGCCAGAGATTTGGACTCAAGTTCCGATAGTACATGGAATAGCTCGTTAAATTCCTCGTTCAACAAGACTTAAAGGAATCCATTATCCAGAGAAATAAATTGGCCACGAATTTTTTTATCTGAAGTAACGCTTTATTTAATAATTTATTAAAAATTTGCCATTAACATGCTTTGCCAGAGATTTGGACTCAAGTTCCGATAGTACATGGAATAGCTCATTAAATTCCTCGTTCAACAAGACTTAAAGGAATCCATTATCCCGAGAAATAAATTGGCCACGAATTTTTTTCTGAAAAGTTCGAGTTTGGCCGAAAATGATAAATGGCCATTAACACCCTTTGCCAGAGATTTGGACTCAAGTTCCGATAGTACATGGAATAGCTCATTAAATTCCTCGTTTAACAAGACTTAAAGGAATCCATTATCCCGAGAAATAAATTGGCCACGAATTTTTTTCTGAAAAGTTCGAGTTTGGCCGAAAATGATAAATGGCCATTAACACCCTTTGCCAGAGATTTGGACTCAAGTTCCGATAGTACATGGAATAGCTCGTTAAGTTCCTCGTTCAACAAGACTTAAAGGAATCCATTATCCAGAGAAATAAATTGGCCACGAATTTTTTTATCTGAAGTAACGCTTTATTTAATAATTTATTAAAAATTTGCCATTAACATGCTTTGCCAGAGATTTGGACTCAAGTTCCGATAGTACATGGCATAGCTCATTAAATTCCTCGTTCAACAAGACTTAAAGGAATCCATTATCCCGAGAAATAAATTGGCCACGAATTTTTTTCTGAAAAGTTCGAGTTTGGCCGAAAATGATAAATGGCCATTAACACCCTTTGCCAGAGATTTGGACTCAAGTTCCGATAGTACATGGAATAGCTCATTAAATTCCTCGTTTAACAAGATTTAAAGGAATCCATTATCCCGAGAAATAAATTGGCCACGAATTTTTTTCTGAAAAGTTCGAGTTTGGTCGAAAATGATAAATGGCCATTAACACCCTTTGCCAGAGATTTGGACTCAAGTTCCGATAGTACATGGAATAGCTCATTAAATTCCTCGTTCAACAAGACTTAAAGGAATCCAATATCCCGAGAAATAAATTGGCCACAAATTTTTTTCTGAAAAGTTCGAGTTTGGTCGAAAATGATAAATGGCCATTAACACCCTTTGCCAGAGATTTGGACTCAAGTTCCGATAGTACATGGAATAGCTCATTAAATTCCTCGTTCAACAAGACTTAAAGGAATCCAATATCCCGAGAAATAAATTGGCCACAAATTTTTTTCTGAAAAGTTCGAGTTTGGTCGAAAATGATAAATGGCCATTAACACCCTTTGCCAGAGATTTGGACTCAAGTTCCGATAGTACATGGAATAGCTCAATAAATTCCTCGTTCAACAAGACTTAAAAGAATCCATTATCCCGAGAAATAAATTGGCCACGATTTTTTTTCTGAAAAGTTCGAGTTTGGTCGAAAATGATAAATGGCCATTAACACCCTTTGCCAGAGATTTGGACTCAGGTTCCGATAGTACATGGAATAGCTCTTTAAATTCCTCGTTCAACAAGACTTAAAGGAATCCATTATCCCGAGAAATAAATTGGACACGATTTTTTTTATCTGAAGTAAGGCTTTATTTAATAATTTATTAAAAATTTGCCATTAACACCCTTTGCCAGAGATTTGGACTCAGGTTCGAATAGTACATGGATTAGATCATTAAATTCCTCGTCCAACTGGTTTTGAAATAGCCCATTATCCCGAGAAATGTATTGGACACGAATTTTTTTCTTGAAAGATTGAGTATGGCCGAAATCAAAAATATCCATTAACACCCCTTTCCAGAGATTTGGACTTAGGTCCTTATAGTAAATGAAATAGCTTATTAAATTTCTCGTTAAAACAACGCAATAGGTGTTTTATATCCCGAGAATAATTAAGCGAACGTATTTTTTGGCGTTTTAATGAAATTTAAACGTGAAAAGCTTAAATTCTAATTGGATTAAAGTTGAATTAGTACTAAAATAGGTTGATGTTTTGGCTTAGGTGGTTTGAACATGGGAGTTTAGTACTATGACTTTTGGTTGTGATTTGCCATTTGTTACCATAAAAAAATATAATTTCATAAATTGATTTAATTAAGTTAACTATTTACAAAACTTTTAATATCATTAGGGATACAATATGATACAATGTATGATAATTATTATTTCCAATAAAATGATTAATTATTTTATGCGAGTCATAGTTTTCAGGTAGTAAACCAATAGCTTAATCATATCATACATTAAAATGTTGAAAACTAAATTTTAATGCATTGGTTTTTACGCTACTTACACAATGTAATTGTAAAATATTATACTTTTTCAAATGCCTTTATGTTTTTTAATAAATAGCAATATTTATTGATTATATTTCTTTCATAAACAATTTTTTGATTCATGACAGTCTACACTACGCACTAACACTAACGAAATCAATTAGAATTCAATTAGATTTTCAATATTCCAATAGGATTTATATACGTATATATGTGAAAAAAAGTGTGAAAAACTTCACAGGCATTAATTTGATATGTAAAAATTAATATCACATTTCAATTTTCGTTTTGTTTTTTGATTTTACTTTTCAGATTTCGGTCTCAATTTTTAATTTTATTTTCTCGCGATTCAAATATCCCAGCACAAGCAGTTCTCAGTTTCCTGTTTCTAATTTTCAAATTTCAGGTTTTAGTTTTAATAGTTTAAATTTTCAGTTTTGCGTTTTCAGATTTCGGTTTAAAGTTTTCCAATTTTCAACTTAACAATGTTTACTTTTCATTTTCATTTAGAAGTTTTGGTTTTATGAATTTTATTTTTAGTTTTTTTCAGATTTCTGTTCTGAATTTTTAGTTTTCCTACTTTTTTATGTTAGTATTTAGTTATCTGTTTACAAATTTTCCTTGTTGAGGTTTTCCATTTCCAGTTGTTGAGTTATTGGTAGGGATGGGCGGGGTAGATTACGCCATGTAATCTACTCGGTTGTCGTAAAATATAACATAGATTACTTGGAAATGTTTTTATCAACGTCGACAATTAAAATAATGTCAACAACCTACAATATTTTAGCGATTTGAAATCGAATGCGCCAGTTCGCGGGAGTATTTTGTAAAAGCGTTCATCTAGAGGTGATTGTTTCATTTGTTTCTTTGTGACAAATGACGCATGAATAATTTCCAACTATCATCGTGTTTTTGTAAATTCAGTATTATTTGCCATTTCATCATGGAAAGAGTGAGCCTGGCATAGCGCCTACAAATTGTTCAGCTTTATGACGAAAATCAGCGTTCTGTGAGCAATGCGTTTCGGTTCAATGTGACGGTGAAATCATTGCGCCATGATAACGGAATATTTGCTGCCTGAAATTGAAGCTCGGTCTAGACGACATTTGGTTCCAAGAAGTCGGCGCTATTTGCCGTATAGCCCGCGAAGCAATGTACTTATTGAAAAATCATGTTGGCGAGCAATTAATTTCATAGTTTAGATCGTTTAACTGGCTATTTAGGTCATGTGATACATCTAGACTTTTTTCTTTGAGGTTACGCAAAGTCCAAAGTCTATGTGAATAAACCAGCTGGATTTTAGACACTGGAAGCCAACATTACTCGTATCATTCGCCAATTTTCAAGCGCGTCATTAAAAATTGGACTTTGAGGAAGGGCCACCGCAGTTGCGGCCATCATTTGAAAGAAGTAATCTTTAAAAAATAAATGGCAAGAAATGTTCTTTTATTTTTAACGATTTTTAATAATTCGGTAACACTCATAGCTTTTCTGAACTCGAATTCGTTTTACCATGGAGTGGGCACGGTCATAGTTAAATTTCGCCGGATTATTTTTAATACAGGTTAAATAACCGAGATATCAGTAGTGTCATGTAAAGATTTCTATCGTTGTTGAGCACCAATTTTTAATACGCCAATGGTCGAGTAAGCAGAGTCAATGCTCTTGAAATCGTGGTCCGGAGTTCAACACTTGTGAGCGTCAATACTTTTTTAATTTAATTTCTGCTGTTATATTGGTTCAGCAAAGCTTCTGTTGAAAACTACATTCAATTTCTGCAAGTATAAGAGCCATCTCTTGTGTATGACCGTAATGAAAATATACGGTGATGGTCAAATAAGCTGAGTCGATCCCTGTTGCTCTAATTATCAATTTTCTCTATTGAATTGGCAACCGTAAAAGATTTGTATAGCACCAAATTTATATACGCCTGTGGTCCAGTAAGCAGAGTCATTACATTTGGAATTGTGAACTTAAGTTCAAGCCTCGGTTTGTCATTAAATAATTTTTAATTTAATTTATTTAATTTCTCCCTTCAATTGGCAAATATAAAGGATGATTATAGCAGCAAATCTATATAAGGAAATGGTCATGTGGAATCGTGGATGTTGTGAATTGTTCGAACCTCGATTAAGGGTAAACAATTTTAGCAGACATCCATACATTTCTCATTAAATCTAAAAAAAAAACTTTTCGATTTAAAAATGAACAATTTGCAATTAAATTAAAAATATAATATATTGAGGCTTGAACTAGTCATGATTGATATCCAATCACACAGCTTTTCTTTTACCACCGAGCCACTGCCATACATATAAATAGTCATTTTCTTATCGTTTATAGCTGCTATTTGAATAAAAAAATTGAAAATGTTAGCAACGTCAATGGACTTTGCTTATTTGACCATCGCTGTACAATTACATTACCGCTCTATACCTATACCCATCTTTTATACTTGCCACTTTTACATGGAGAATATTGAAGTTTTGAACAGAAGCTGAGTTGGATTTGAGTAATTTTATTTCACCATCACCAGTTTGATAGGAGAAATTAAATTAAAAAATATTTTGGTTCGATCGAGAATCGAAGTTAGATCCATAAATCTAAAGCCACTGACTTTGCTTACTGGATCGGTTTTTAGAATAGAAAATATTTAAAATTTTAGCAAAGGCTAAAATATAAGGCTGCGTTTAATGAACCATCGCTATATACCCATCTTGTATACAAGCCACTACTTGAAAAATATGAATATGTTTAACAGAATCTGTGTGCTGAACCAATTTGAATACAGAAGAAATTAAATTAAAATAATACCGTCGCTAATGGGACTCGAACCTTGGTTCACCAATCCAAAGTCAATCACTCTACCACCACCTTACATATATTTGCTGTTATGCAAATCTTTTATAAACGTACGGCGATGATCAAATAAGCAGAGTACAAAAATACTTTTGGTTATAAGAAATCGATCAGGTCATGTATTTTCCTGGGTCAGGTGGCCAATATGATGGTTTTCCAGTTGAAATGGATTCACATCCATTTTCTTTAATGATCAGTAATTCTTTTCCTTTAGTTGTAGTTAATCTATAACTCCAGTGAGTATTCTTCGCATTGAAGTCACCACCCACCACCTATTATGAACCTTTTTCAAAAGCTGGCCCCTTACTGCGTCAACAATCTGTCTCCAACGGTTTCGATTCTGGTCTTGGTATTCATACTGTCCTAGACAACCTGAAGAAGCCAACCTGATGTATACATGAACAAGTATTGGTTATCTCAACGATTTGGCTTTTTAATAATTCGGTAGCACTCATAGCTTCCTGAACTCGAAATCGTTTTACCCTGGAGCGGGGTGTGTTAAATTTTATGGCACGGTCATAGTTAAAGTACCCCGGACTATTTTTAATGAAAGTTATAACCTCTTGTCTGATATTTTGTGATCCGTTATTTCCGGGTTTTCTGCGAACTGTTCAATACCGTTCCACCGTTACAAAGAGGGCCCACTTTATAGAACGCTATATATCGTTGTTTTTGGGTCAATTTAACAATTTTTTAATGGATAAACATGACGCTGAAGTAGATTCATGGTATTTGAGCACGATTAGTTTTAAATTACGATCTTTTTGAAAAGATTGACTGAAATTCTATAAAACACCAATAACGCAATGTTCATAAAAAATTTGGTCACCCTTTAATTTAGAACTAATTAACAAAACCACTCTAGGAATTGTCTGCATTATCGACGTTGTCTACGTTGTTGATGTTATCTACGGGTTGTCGACACGTCAATGTAGAAAATAATAGATGACGAGTAAACGCCCATCCCTGGCATTGGTATTGATTTTTTTCGTTATTCAGTTTTTGATTTTTCAATTTTAAATTTTCCACGTTTCCAATTTCTAGTTTATAGTTTTCAGCTTTAGATTTTTCAGTTTTGGCTATCAGTCTCTTGGTTTTCTGTTTCAATTTTTGCAGTTTGTCCAGTTTTTACTTATTTCAGTTCAGCTTCTTTTGTTTAACTTTCAGTTATGCTTTCAATTCTAAATTTTTTAATTTTTCTTCACTTATTGAAGTGTGGTATAACCAAGTTTGTAGTTCGTTTTCGTTATTCTTCATGTTGGTTATGTGGAAATTGGTATGGAAATGAACATAAGGTTATTTCTATATATAACATGTTGGCGATATGGGCACTACTTTTGAAAACCACGTTTTGAAAAATCTGAAATTGTGAATACATTTTTCATATTTTCTAAATTCATAAACTTTACTAAAGTTTTGTAGTGTATGAACTTGCATAACTTTTGTAAGTATATATCCTTGCCAACCATATATAGTTTTACTTAAGATTAATTTAATCAAAGTGGTTTAGTGAAATGAAAATTTGAAAGTATGTACATGAAACAAACATAAAAACAAAAAAATATATGTGCTATAGTTTCAAAGCGATATTTTACCAACAAATAAAAAACTGAAAATAATTTTTCATTCGAAAACTTTTTTCATATATTTACAAAAAAATTAAAATCATTTCTTTCAGATTTAATTTTTAAGAAAACAAAAAGAATTTTAATTTAAATGCAAAAATATAACAAAACAAAAAAATTCTTTCACATATGTTTCATTATTTTTCATGAGTGGATGGATGGATGGATGTTAAAAAGAAAAGTTTTTTTATGTTATTTCGTTTTGTTTCAAAATCACTTTGAATTAGAATTGCTATACATTGTAACATACGTATATGTATATACATAAAAACAATTTGTTGTTTCGCTAACCCTTCGCTATTTGGTTTTACATATCACATGTATCGTATCATACATACATTATGTAATTCATACACCCTACTTTGCACATATTAGCGTACGAGGAATGATGATATATAGAAAATTGTATATATATATTATAGAGTAGCTCCACCTCGCCTTTCTTATTCGATCGGAACGATAAATATTTGAGATGCGCTAAATTTAAAAAAAAAAATATATAAAACCTATATCGTCACGTATATAAATTTGAAAAGCATATATAGAGAGATTCAACGATATATTTCTTTTCCAATCCAATTTCATTCTCGCCACACCATCACCCTCAGTTAGTTTTCATATACATACAGTATTTTTTTTCGCAAAACTGTGATACAAATACAGAAGACTGGCGGAATAAAAAAAATATATCACATTATTGCAAATAAAAACAACAACCAACAAACTTTTTGCGTCCTTTTTCCCATTTTCTCAATCTATTTTTCCATCGTTCGTTTTATTTTAACTTTTTTTTTGGGTTGGATAAAGATGTGAAAATATTTGCTATACATTAGACACGTTTCATTGGTTTTAGGAAAAATGGTGGATTTATTTAGAAATACATATATACATACAAAATATATTCGATGGAGCAAATTCATCGTCAAGTAATTAGACGGTTAAAAAGAAAATTCCACAACTTAAAATTTATGATCATCAAGATGACAATAGTACCTCATTTGTATGTTCGTATCGCGTCATTAAAATAAATATGAGAGGCAACCAAAAAAAAACTCACCCAACAAATTGGGGATCTTGCACTTGAAAAGCAAATGAATGAAGAAAATACAAGAAAAACCACTTGTTCTAATGAACTCTCAAGGTGTTTTATGAGAAAAACAAGTTCTATTCATAATTTAATGATTGCATACATACAAATACATATACATACATACAAACAACAATAATCGCGTCATTCAACTCTATGTATTATTTTAAGTGCGCGCACTATGTGCATGTTCTGTTCGGTATAACTAAAATATGAAAATCATACAGTTTCGCGGTATTTAATGAGGATATTTTTTGTTGCAGTGAAATGCTAAATAGACGAAATGAATTACAAATTTCTACTTCACTAACAAATTTTTTTTTTAATATTTTCCACGTCAATGACAATCAAAACCATGAAAAAATTGAAAATAGCAAAAAATCAAATTGGAATTTTTGTGATGGAAATTTATAATTTTTATTTTTTTTTTTTGCGTTCTTTGTGTGAATTTTTTATTTTTCATTTAAGATGATTGATTTTGCAAATTGAAGTTATTATTTTCGGTTGGCTCTTGAGATTCTAAAGAAAATTTGAACGATTTTTTTTTTTAATTTTCGTACATATGTATGTATGTGGGTATATCAAAATATGTGACAGCCAAATATGTAATATATAATCTGGAGCTATACAGTGAGATTTTATGTGTATTATAACGAATGAGTTATTTATGGTTTAGTGCGCGAACAATTTTTTATGCGAGAATACACATTTTAGAAATATCGAATATTTTCTATATAGTCATCAGCTTAATCACATTATGATGTCGTTGAACTAAACATAACTATAATTGGTTCAAACAAGTAATTCATCTTAAATGAATGCGCAGGTGTTTGAGAAACTAAAACGTTGGTGTAATCATAATTTTCAAGTAGCATAGAAATGTGCAATTATGTTAAGAAATTTTAAGATTTTCGAATTTAATTGAATGTTTATATTCTTTTACACCTTCAAAATTAAGTATCAAATTTAAACAATTCAGAAATTCATTAATTTTTTAAATTTCACAGAATTTATTTTGTTATAAATTTATCATTAACAGAATTTTTAGATTGTTGAAGTTTTTAAAATTATGTTTACATTTACAATATTAGTATTTTAAAACATTTTAAAGTTAATTGTTCATAAATTTAAAAAGTTTCTGTTTCCCAAATTGTTTAAAACTTTTTTTGATATTTTGCGGTTTTTTGAAGTTTTAGAAATTTTAAATTAAAATTTTGAAATGAATAAGTAGTTCTTTTAACAGAATTCTGTTAAATTATGTTAAATGTAAACAATTTTAAATTCCTATCAGAGAATTTTAAATTAAATTTTTAGTAATTCAGAAAATTTGGATTACGAAAAAAATTTGTGGCACGGTTAAACTTTAAAATAATCCAGATATAATTTACTTTGCTAACTTTTGTTTGGGATCATAAAGGGATCATTTTCTGATAAGGACTTGACAACTTTTTTTTTTAAATTAAACGGAAACCATTTGAGATATCTCGAAAATTATATTATTGGCTGAAGTATACAATCAAAACATTTATATATGGAATCGATCGACATCGTTCATATGTCCACCACGGGCACGTTTGCATATGTCGATTCGTTGAAGGCGAGTTTATGCATTTCTATCTTGCTGCAAAATATTCACCGACCATATATAACATTAGAATGTTTACATCTTGGACTTCTATCTAGATTTATTCGTTTGGTTGACACCAGCTGAGCTTTGCATATTGAAGGTAGGTTTAATTAATTTTTTAATTGTTTCAATATGATTTAATGCTTCAAACGAAAATTTATAATCCACACAGTACGTCATAAGGATCGTCTAAAAAAAAAATGCTCTTATTGTCAAGACGATGTGGCTGATGATGATGGTATAATACTAGATAATATGAAACGAGTGTTCTTCTGGCTTGGACCACGTTGCAGTGAAGTTAAAATAAATCGGCCCAATATACAGCACATGAAGAATAAACAATCGGCTCGTTCTCGGATATTTTCAAAATGTTTTCACGGATGGACCGCGTACAAAAAGCCACTTATTAAATTAATTAAAATTTTATTTATATGTACATTTATACTTTTATTTCGATATGTTCAGAGGTCGTTTGGTTTTCTGATAGTCTTTATTCGTGATTATTATAACATTCTTCTGGTGCATCCTTACAAGGTACGCACATACACACAGTGATTCAGCATTAATAGTGGGTTTGGTTGTTAAACTATACAGTGTAGAATAGTTCTGAAAAATATAAACAAAAATATGGTGGATCAGTGAGTGTTTCCAGTATTAAAATTGTATGAGTATATAGTAACATTTGGTGGTGGCCTTACGAGTTTGATTTCCTTCTCGAAAGATTTTAAGAATCTCGAAATGAACCCCCTAACGCCGTGTCTGCCATACTTATATAATACCTTATGTTTTATGCAACGGAATTACCAACAGTAGTGCTGTATCAGATACATATATCACAATTTTATGTGATACATTATCATTATACTTGCTTTGTAAATAACATCAATTCATTTACATTATGTCAAAATTATGTCAAAATATGTCAAAATATGTCAAAATAATGTCAAAATTATGTGAAACTGAAATAATTTTTGACAACCGCAAATTGACCAAAAACCATGTACTAGAATAAAAAGCGGCTAACTTCACCCTGTTTTGCAGACAATTTTGCAGCAAGATAGAAATGCATAAACTAGCCTTGAACCCAATTTTCGATGACTCGGCCACACATATCGACGGAAACGGCCACTGTTTCTCTTCAATATTGACTCAGAGCTCCTCTAACGACGCCGGCTTGTTGACATACACTAATGATTTAAGGCAGCTCCATAAAAAAAAAGTCTAGAGGTGTTAAATCACACGATCCAGGCGGCCAATCGACAGGACCATTTCTGGATATAACACATTCATCGCATTTAGATTTGTGTGGCATGTCGTAGCGTCTTATTGAAACCACACATCATTAATTGACCAACCAAATAACGTTTCATCAACGAAAAAAACGGTTCAATGATACCACCAGCGCACAAGAGGGTTTTGATATGACCAATAACGCTTATTCTGTTTGTTGACGAATCAATTGAAATGAAATTAACTCTCTTGAAGTTGTAGTCACCGAATCGAATTTTGTAGTAAATTTTATTTATTTGTAAACGTTGTTGGTTCGTGTACTTATTTCATCATTATGAAAATGTTCTCTTTACTCAATATTTTGACACTGATAGTTTGATTATTTGGATGCGTTCACAGTGAAAGTACAAAGTTGTCAAGTCCCAAATGGATAATACGATATAAGCGTTGAATATCTAAGATGAACAAAAGCTTTAAAATATAAGTTCTATAAGTAAGCCACTGCTGTCAAATATCTATCATAGTAATTTTCCAATGATTTTATAAACGATCCGTAATTAATTATTGACGATTTTATAAATTTGATGCAAGATTAGCGAAATTATTGAAAAAAATGAAAATTAGTTGCAAAATTCAACAGAGGCTAAAGTTGAAACGTACCGAGCAAATAGCGCAGTGGTTAAAGCTGCGATGTTTGGATCGGGAGGTACCGGGTTCGAATCCCAACAGAGGTGGGATGCAAAAGGGATTTTTCATCTCCCGATTACGATCGGTGATTAAATTGAAAACATCTATGACCCTCTGTTGGAATGTAGAACTCATGGGCCGACCCATCTTTCATGTCACTGTACAGGGTGACATGGAGCTATGCAATGCGCAGATGGTATACTGTACTTGTGTGAATGTGATGAATGAATGGATTGAATGAATGTTGTGTGAATGTAAGGTAAGGCTATGGACCAATAGAGTGTCTATGCCAAGTCCTTTTAAAAAAAAAAAAAAAAAAAAAAAAAGTTGAAACGTAGATGCGCCGCGTATAAAGACAAGGATTTAACAGTCCATATTACATCAACAAATATACGGATATTATTTGGACATACTATTTCACAGTTATTGATTGAATTATAGAACAGCACAACGATAAGACTGCACTACATACTAAACAATGATTTATAATGGGTGGGCCATTTATCGGTTTAAATTTGAACTACCGGTTATTTCGAATCTGGCAATACTTATGTCATTCTATTCTGTCACAAAATTCGTTATATTATCTCCACTGAACGAAATGAATCGATTTACGCTTGAGCAACGTTGGGATTTATTGGAAATCTATTTCCAAAACAAAGACAATTGGTCGGAAATTGCAAAATTTGGTCGCAGAGAAGGACCAACAGTGCCCGGTATACGCAAGTTTCTTGTTAAAGTTCATGGAACTGCTGGTTTCATTGTTGATGCGCCAAAACGTGACCGTGCTCGTACAGTGCGTACACCCGAAAATATCGAAGCTGTGGCTGAGAGTGTGCGTGAGAATCCATCAACATCAACTCGTCATCGTTCTCAAGAATTGAACGTTTCACGCACGAGTTTACGTCGAATTTTGCGAAAAGATCTCGGACGCCTTACAAAGTTCAGTTGGTTCCAGAGTTGAAGCCGCATGACCATCCGCTTTGTTTTCACTTCGCTAGATGGGTCAACGAGAAACTGCACGATAATGTCGATTTTGTCAAAAAAATAATCTTTTCGGATGAAGCTCATTTTTATCTTGGTGGGTACGTTAATAAGCAAAATTACGGTATTTGGGGTTCAGAAAACCCACACGTGGTCTTACAGAAGCCAATACACCCATTACGAGTGACTGTTTGGTGCGGCTTGTGGAGCGGAGACATCATTGGCCTATATTTCTTTGAAAATGAGGACGTCGCAACCATTACGGTCAATGAAGGCACCTATCGCACCATCATAACCGATTTTTTTGCACTCGCTTGGCGCAAATTGGACTATTTTCTGTGGGGCGCTGTTAAAAAGAAGTGGTATGCTGACAAACCAGAGACAATTGAGCATTTGAAGGCCAACATTCGTGATGCCATCGCCGATACGACCACATATCCTCGGAAAAGTGCTCGAAAATTGGTCCAATCGAATGGGGTACTGTGAAGCCAGCCGCGGTAGCCATATGAATGAAATAATAGTCCATCTCTAACCGGAACCATTGTACTTCATAACAAAAAAATAAATTTGACAAAATTTCAAACCGTTTTTGTTTTATTGCATTTTTAAATTTAAACTTTCAAATGGCCCATGCTTTAGATTGTCGACGACAATTTAGAAATTCTTGGGTCATTCACCACACTTACCATTACGTTCTATGCGCAATCAATAATTGTTGGAATATTGCCTTCATTAAAATATAATGCTAATTAGGATTTAATGCCTCCATTGCATCCATTGCAAATGACGTATGATTACTGGGCAGAAATTAGCATTTTTGATTTGACTAAGATGACGAACTTGAACTATAATCAAAGTGCAAGTAAGTAGTAAAAACAAATAATGAACACCTCTCGTGTCTTATTTCTAAGTCGTGAAAAAAAATATTTCAGAGTTTACAATATGAATGTTCAGATGAATTTAGAAGAAATTTTCAAAACTATGAACGTAAACTATTGTGGTGGTGGTTTTACGGTTCATTTAGTACCAGGATTTGACAGTTTATAATCTACTTTGTGAAATTTGGCGAATATTAGTTTAACATTCATTATAAGGCTTAAACAAAAATAAATTATCCCAATAGGAGATGTGTTATCCGAGATAACAGCTCCGCCACGACTAGGGCATCTAATACCAAATTAGATTTTTTTTTTTGACTTACTTATTTATTTACATAAAATTTTACAATGTACCTAGTCTATAGACTAACAACATTTCTTTCTTGACCTAAATTGCTAAATTGTATTTAATTAAGGTATCCCCATTGGTTTTCCTTATGTTCTATTTACTGGTATTACTGCCTTACGCTGACTATAGTGCTAACTCAAAAGGTTTTACTCTTTTCAGTCTGCCCACTGCTTCCCTGTGGTCGAGTAGTTGGTTGGCCTCAACGTTCGGGTGATTCTGGAGCCTCACTTCATGCTTCCGTGCAGAATTGTTTGCTTCTCTGGTGATAGTTTCCACTCTAAGGCCCATGTGGAGGTCGCTATTACGTATGTACCAGGAGGCATTTACAATATCCCGTAGCACTTTGTTTTGGAATCTTTGAACGATATCCATGTTGCTTGGTTTAGTACAACCCCACAGCTGAATTCCATACATCCAACTGGGCTTTAATATCTGCTTCTATAGCACCAATTTATTGTTTATTGATAGATTGGAGTTCCTTCCCATCAGCCAATACATCTTTCTATATTTGAGTCTGAGTTCTTCACTGTTTTTCTTGACATGGACCTTCCATCTAAGTTTGGTATCTAGATTCATCCCTAGATATTTTGCTGAGTTAGCATGTGGTAATGGGACATTATTTAATACCACAGGCAAATGATTTATTTTTCTGTTGGTGTAGTCAACACGTATGGATTTTGTTTCATTTAACCTGACACGCCATTACTTCGTCCATCGATAAATTTTGTTCATCGCACTTTAAAGCTTATTGCAATAACCAAGTAGCTCCTTCTATGGTATCATCTACTACCAAAATAGCAGTGTCCTCTGCAAATGTGCCAATTGTGGTATTCTGAGATAATGGAATATCGCTTGTGAATAATAAATATAGAATGGGTCCTAAGACACTTCCTTGTGGTACTCCAGCTTTGATCTTTTTAATTTCTAAGTATGATTGTTCCTGTTTAACACGAAAGTGTTGCTCTGTAATGTAGGATTTTAATATTTGGCAGAATTGTGAAGGTAGAATGTTCTGGAGTTTGTGCAGAAGACCTTCGTGCCAAAATTTGTCAAACGCCTGGGCCACGTCAAGGAAGACTGCTGAGCAGATTTTCTTTTCTTTGAGTTATCTTTCTATAGGATATCTGTTATTCTATGAATTTGATCGATTGTAGAGTGTCTATCTCGAAATCCAAATTGATGTGTGGGGATTAATTCCTGCCTTTCGATTATTGGTTTCAATCTTTTTAAGAGAAGTCTTTCAAATAGTTTTGACATAATAGGCAGTAACGAAATCGGCCTATGGGATGTTATTTCGTTTGGTGGTTTTCCAGGCTTAGGTATCATAATCACCTCCGCGAACTTCCATACATTTGGTACATATTTCATCCTGAAAGCTGCATTGATTAGAGTTGTTAATTTTTTAATGCCCTTCTTCGATAGCTGTTTTAAGATTTTTCCTGTTATCAGGTCATAGCCTGGCGCTTTGTTCGGATTTACATTTTTTTTTATTTCATTAGTGAATTCCGCAGGGGTGGTCAGATCGATTTCTTGATCAATAGTTTCCTCTACTTCTTGGAATTCTTCTCTCTGTTGTACCTCATTAGGCTGAAAAATACTTTCTTGATGGTCAGCGAAAGCTTTTGCCTTTTCTTCATTGCTTCTGGCCCAATTCCCATTGCTTGTACTTATGGGTGGTATTTAAGTTATTGGTCTTTTCATTCGTTTGGTTGTCTTCCACAAAGAATAGTCAGTATCTTTTTCATATGTTACTGACTGTAGATATGAGTTTATTGTATCATTTTTAATGTACTGGATTTCCCTCCTGAGTCGCTGTGTCAGGTTATTCAGTTTGTTTTTATCTGCAGGCATCCTGGTGTATTGCCATTTCTTCCTGGCTCTCCTTTTTTCTTCGACAAGTTTCTTGATTTCTCTAAAAAAAGGAATGTAATCAGATCGTTTTAAGTCTAAAAGGCAACGATTTTATATTTTAAGTTTTAATTTTTGTTACTTCCAGTCAAATTTTAAAAGACAGTATAACCGCGAGCTAGAAAACTGTTTAAAAATTCAATATTCTAGCTCGAACCTAAAATGCCTAATAGTTTTGTAAAAATACTGATGCACAGTGCTAGACAATTTTTCGAGCATTACTTTTTGAATGCTTTGACAAGGTTGACTATTTTTATTTATTTTTAATAATTTATAAGTAAAAATAAAAAAATTGTTGATTACCGTAGTTGGTGGTGCCAGAAATTGTCTTGCATCAGTGCAATTTTTCGTGTGTTTTACAATAAGAGTGCTTGGTAAGACCGGCTAAAATTTGGTATCGAGAATTTTTAATATTCTAAACGAACTCTACTTTAATAGGATTATAAGTTTTATTTACTATAATTTATATACTTTTTGTCAATTGGGTCCATAGACTTATCTTCTTAACACGTTTACAACAAGAATTGCATTGAATAAACACAAGTTAGAATTAAATAATCCAACAGACCATTAGGATTATCTAATCCTACTCTAAATTCAGTTTTAATTCCTGTCACCAGATAAACATTTTTAATTGTAAATGAAAATAAATTGTGTATTTGTTTATCGCAAATTGGTGTTTTAGTTTTAATATGTAGTTGATTTTGTCGATGTTTTCATACTGCAATTTTGGTGTATGCAGACATTTTATCTTAAAAACAATTCTAGAGTAATTTTAACTCTAATTTAATTTGAATTAAACTATTCTCAAAAATACAATTTATGTTTATAGCAAATAAAATTTTGCTACGAGATGGTGACAGTCGATTTTTACTATTCTAAATGGATATAATAAAAAATTATTGCAGATTAAGCCAATTACTAAGCTAAAAGTCGGTTTTGAGGATTTCGGTTTAATTTAAGCCTACTCACGTTAAACGTTAAAATAATGAACATTTGAAATGTTAGGTTTGTGTCTTTACTAAGCTTTATAGAAATATATGATGTAACAGTTAAATATTATTCCAACCAGAAACTTAAAAGTTGTATGGTCACTATGTGATTTGTAGGTTATGTTGACAAATTATTCGGCATCATGTTGATTGTCGAATCATGTGTGTGCGTTTTGCGTTGACTTCAATGAAAGTTG